>OY292318.1:39516302-40894948 GCA_958496155.1 Sisyra nigra
TAAATTCCTCACATTTTCATAATTCATATCCCTATAGCCAAGTGTGAGGATTTTCGAGTTATCATGGAAAATATGAAAATTCAACGTTACATCTGTAATTTATACTGCGTAGCCGAGCTTTATGCTGTAGTTGGCTATGTCTTCAGGTAGGCTTGATTAATAACACTGTGTATGAAACATAGAGGGAGATAGATCTTTAGGCGAACTTAGCTCTTTATCCACTGAATCAAGCGATAACGAATCAAACCTACCTGAAGACATAGCCAACTACAGCATAAAGCTCGGCTACGCAGTATAAATTACAGATGTAACGTTGAATTTTCATATTTTCCACGATAACTCGAAAATCCTCACACTTGGCTATAGGGATATGAATTATGAAAATGTGGGGAATTTTAAGAAGAACCAAAAAAGGCAAATAAAATTAGGTAGTGCCTTTTAAAAAAATTGAAATTTTGCACAATTAAGCACGTGTTACTTTACGATGCACTTAGAGATACTTAGTAACAAAATTTGATTGTTTTTGATATTCTCGAGTGTAACAGCATCTTTGAGCTCTCAAACGAGCCTATGTCGAGCTTCCAACACAAATTATTGTGGGAGTTATGGATCTTTTAGAAGATGTCCGTTTGCTGCGAAATTTTCAAAAAAAGTATTTTTTCTCGAAAACCTTAAGGATTAGATGAGATCTTGTTATTATGAAAGATGCTCAGAATTATTAACTCAATCGAGTTATGTAAAGAAAAATAGGGCATGCCATTTGAAATAACGATTTTAGTGTCGACTTCCGGTATAACCGGAAGTGCCAGAAAACTAAAAATATTTTAGGAAGGTAGCTCCAATGCAGTTAGGTTTTAATCCCAATTTTTAGATTTCTATTATTTCAGGTTCTCCGGAAACTTCTAATGGCCGGTCTAGCTGGTACACCCTGTATATAGCCCTATAGGTTGTATGCATATAGTACTGTTTATATGTATTGTAACAAAATGCTTACATTTCTTTTAACTAACAGCGAGTATTTTCATAAATGAAAGTAAAAGAAAGTAGTGTGTTCTGTCAAAATAGATTAATTTTTATCTTTCGCTATGAACGTAGGGAATCCTAGGGAATCGTTTAATCAATCAGTTAAATTTAGATACATTCAGCGAAGCGAGCGGGTATCAGCTAGTTTAAAATAATAAAGTTAACATTTATAAAGGATCGATGAGTCCGCTCCTTGAACGTTGTTTAAAATTGCGGAAATTGAATCGGCGAATTTACAATTTTTGAACGATTTTTTTTATTTATTGTTTTGCAAATTTATTGTTGATTTTGACAAGCCTATATAGTTATAGTAGATTTAGATGGTATGAAAAGGCTAATACGAAAATTGTATGCTTTTAAGTTTTGACCTATGTTCGACAATTGTCGTTTTGTAATCGTTTTTTTTTCGTGTAAGTAATATACATTTTAGAAATTCAAAAATATCTGCATAATATGCATTTGTCGACGAATTTAATCCAATTAAGATGAAGTTGTTTTTCGACCTTGGTCAAATCTTCACCAAAGAAATGAGAAGTTTTGTTTCATATTTTAATATGTTTTGAAATAATTTATTTTATTTGGATCATTCCATTTAATAAAAATCAACTTTTCAAGGGGAGTTCTCGCAGATTTTTTCTCAAAATCTTATCAAGTAATTGTCAGCATTAAAATAATGACTGGAATGGTTGTATTTATTTTCTCTACAATGAAAATTAACTATAGAATATGCAGTTTTTTATTAATTTAAGAGGAAAATTTAAAGTTAAACACATGAAAATCTCCAAGATATCTTTAAGCTTAATATTCTAAAATTTAAAGTAAAACTTCGTTTATTACAACCTTTAACCTAAAATTTTTTTTCTCCGGAACTAATAAAGATAACGGAACAAATTTTTCACAATAACATTTAAATTAATGAATTCTATATTCTCTATTTTTTTCTGCTTACAACAAAATATTTAAGTGGGGAAAACATTAATGAAATATTTAGCGAGCTGTTTTCATACCTCCCTCTTAGTTGACACCCACCAAAAAATATATTTTATGCGACTATCAGGAAACTACTTATCGCAAAAATTTCAAGAAAATCGATTTGGTGGAACATACTTGTAAAAAATATAGACCGCACTAATGTTTGAATAGCGACCATTAGTTCTATAGTTAACGTTTATAAAGGATCGATGAGTCTGATCCTGGAACGTTGTTTAAAATTGTGGAAATTGATTCGGTGAATTTAGAATTATTGAACGATTTCTTTAATTAAGTTTGTTTATTTATTATTTTAATTTTAACGTAGGTATAACTTTTTATAATTATAAATGAGAGTTAAATTTTGATGTTTTAATTATAAAAGATTTTGAACGTTAACTTAGGTTTGAGACCATTGTTGGGTATCGCCTAGTTTTTAACCATTAACGATTACCAAGTCCGATCTGAGTTATCTTTTAGTTTCTGCATCTATTTAATAACGTTGAGGCGTCTCTTTTTAGGACGCAATAAGTCACGTTGAATTTAACGTTTTGCTTCAGCGTGAGATTTGCGAATTAAGTAAATTTAACAATTTAACTCACATTTGTTTACAACTAGCTGATACCTGCCCGCTTCGCTGAGCGTATCTAAATTAATCTGTATGAATAATAGAAAATTTTATCCAAAATAAGAAATTAAGCTATTTTTACAAAAAAAGATAATTAAGTGTTTCTAGACCTTTATTTCATAGAAAATTCATAAAAATCTGTTAAACTACTTTCCCAGGAACAGATATAAGCTATCTTATAGGTAGGATCTTTACGTTTTTTTGAATATTGTAAAATATTAAGAAAATGTTAAGCCTTGAGAACCTTTCACACCAAATGTCATATGAAATCATTTATTAATTTTAGTAGAGTGGATTAGTAGCTATCCTTTAGGAAGTGCACCATTTTTAAGATAAATAATATTTAATGTGTTATCTTAAGATCTAAGAGGTATTAGGTTTGGTTGCCTTAGATTCATAATTCTAGGATATAGTATTAAGGTCATTGTCTTATCGGCAAGTCTGCTATTTTCCGAGGTTCAAGATTAGACAACAAATTCTTATATATCTGGCTAAAATAAATTAAAAATTAAGAATATAGTTTTTTGGTAAAAAAACAACGCGATGGTCACATCTAAGTTGCTATTTTCTCTTGAAAAATAAGTTGAGCTGGATTTCTTTTTGTTCTGGGGGCTCTGCCTAACGGCTTCACCTCTCTTAGTCAAGTTCTTAATCGGGATCACTTAAGCCGAACTGTCTGTTTTTGTTATTCATTCTTAAGGGTCTCATTTTTGAACAAAGATATTTTTTTTTATGAATGAAATCATATCTACTGCAGAGAATTTTCTTCTCCTCCCTCGACAATTCGAACGTTTACTCAGCCGAACTATTAGTAATATATTAATTACCCGTAAATTCACAATGGATTTATGGTTTCTAGGAATTTAACCTATCGCTGTACTTCTATAATGGGTATAATTTTCAAATTTGCGAACATTAATTTATAAGAATAACAAATTACATAGTTTAAAATCATATCATCCTTATGATATGATATGGTGTATGTACATTGTATTACAGCTGCTTGCCGATGTATGTTTTTCATTGTGCAGTTTTTATAGTTTTTATTTTTTTTTCTCAGAAAATCAACAGTTTTTGGAATAAAAAGTATTTTATATCACTTCTTGTAATATTTTCTACTTGTAGTAAAAATCTCGTCCAAATCGGACCAGCCGTTTTCAAGTTTCCCAAGAACAAACAAACATAGGGAAAATTATTCAAAATTTAAAGTTGCCTATAATGTTTGTTAGAATATTTAATAGCTTTTTATCAAAGTGTCATTGAAATCGGTTCAGCCGTTTTCAAGTTTACCCTGGACAAACACGTTTTTTTTTGGATAAAAGTGCAACGAAAATGGCATTTATTTTTTGGTATAAAATGTAGGTTATAAATAGTATTCAAAAAAACACCTTACATTTTTTAGATTGGATAAAAATCTCAGCTGAGAAAAATAATTCTGTTTATGTTCCCTCGCGCAGGTGACTCGTAACATTTTCATTATTAAGAAATTCTAGAAAATTTAACTCGGATCCTTACATATGTCGTGTGGGGAGTTCATGAGAAGAATTAAAACCTTTCTTTTGGGCGTCTAGACTCTAGATACAGGTGATGTGGAACTGGAAAAAATGGTTCTCTTAAAAATATTTTTTTCAACTTGAGGCAAGTTTTCAAGGATCTGCATAAGGTTATAGCTTTGCAACCATCTCTAGCTACAACCAAAATATCTGTAAGTCAAAAGTAAATCATTACCTATATGTGATTTTTTACTCTCTATATAAAAAATTTTAACTTGAATTTTTTATGTAGCATGTGCCATGCAAATCTGGCGACGGCAAATTAACCCATTTCCCGTGATCAGATCGAGCTGAAATTTAACAGGTAGTTTCATTATCGATGACGATGCATTTTATTAAAATTTCAGCTCGGGAAAATGTACTAAAATAAACTTTTAAAAAATTCAATTCGGTGGCATTACTATGGAGAAATGCTGCTTAACCCTTGAAATTAACACTTTTTACTTATAGAGGGAGTTTTAAAAATTTTATAATATGTAGTTATTATTTATAATATTATTATTATTTTATAATATGAGTTTTATAATATGTAAGTACTGATTGGAAAATAAACTATCACAAAGCTCTTAATAAAAGCTTTTGCTCTATGACAAACAAAAACATATCTATCCCACGGGAATAGTACATTTTTCCTGGATAAAAAAGAGATCAGGCCTTCTTGAGGATAATGCGCTAGAACTCTATTTCACGTACTTTAACGAAACTTCTTTTAAATACACGGTTCCTGTAAGATACAATTGTCTTGTTATCCCACGGGAAGAGTACATTTAGGTCAATTTTTTGCTCTATGAAATATAAAAACGTATCTAGCCGACGGGCCTGTATATTTCCTGGATTAAAGGTAGACCAATCCTTCTTGAGGAAAATTCGTTAAAACGCTTATCCATGAACTTATACAAAACTTCTTTTAAATACTCAGTTCCTGAAGGATACCATTCTTATCCTATCCTACGGGAACCGTGCTATATTCTAACATAAAAGGTAGCCTATATTTATTCTCTGGCTCTCAATTAACTCTATTATAATCAGCTAAAAACGTTTAGTTTCAGCATGATTTTTCTTTAAACCAGTTTTTCTATTTTCCCGTTGAAATGAGAAATTTTTCCGAAATAAAACGTATTCTAGATAATGATTCAAATATTTAGCTATCATCATACTTAAATATCACCAATATTCATTTTCAAATAAAAATGTATAGTTTATGCATAATTTTTGTTCCAACCCGTTTTTCAATTTCCCGGGTAAGTGAGATATTTTCCCGTAATAAAAAATATTCTTTTTAATGACTCAGATTGTCATTTATCATCATGCCAAATTTCATTAAAAACCGTATTTATTTAGGTAAAAATTAATAATAACAATTTCGCAAATAATGAATTATTTTTGAAACAACTTTAATAACCATTAAAAAGGTTATAGCAGGCCAACCTTAAAAGTTAAACTTATGTCGTTGCGGACTTTTTTTTGGAACTTTTTAAGAGGAACAATTTTGCTTCATATGATTTTTGCGTAACTTTAACCATTTACGCAGGGCAGGCAACAAACGCTCTCAAAAGGAAAAAATTTTCCTGGTTTTTGCAACATTTTCTATTGATGCTCTGCTGATATTGGTCGTAGCGTGATATCGTATAGCCTAAAGCCTTTGTCGATAATTAGGTTATTTAACACAAAAAGAATTTTTCAATTCGAACTAGTAGTTCTTGAGATTACCGAGTTTAACCAAACAATCAAACAAACAAACAAACTCTTCAATTTTATATATTAGTATAGATATATATTTACATACCTCTGGCGTACAGATATAGATTTATAGGAAATTTTTCAAAACAAAAATGCATTTGTATAAATATATATTAATTTTATTTTATCATACATCGTTATTTATTGTACATCCAACTCTTGTCCATTTACGTCTATTGTAAAAAAAATGAAAGGTTTCTAAAATAAATGTAAGAATACAAATTTATCAAATATACAAATTATAATAAAGAGAAAAATAATTAGAAAATAAACATTTACAAAATCTACAGGAAAATAAAATAAATAAGACTTGGTCAAATTGAAATTACAAAACTATTTCACAATGCCTTTATATTGTAGTTTTATTAATGTATGGCGATTTCAGTATAAAAAAAATATTAAAAATAGTCCCTGTTGATTTGACCTCACTAACAAAACTATAACAGATGAAAATTAGATTTAAAAAAAAAATGTTGATTTTGACGACAAATCCTCGCTGATTTTTATCATTGTTTTCACTTGGGGTTTTTGATCAATAAGTCACATAACTTGCAAAATGGTCATCTGAAAGACAAGAAAAATCAATTAATTAAAGTAATAAGTAAATTTTATTGCCATAAATGGATATATGAGAGATTGTAGTCTTCTGAAAATTTTCTATCACAAGGGCATTGCGTTGCATTTTTGATCTAAAAAAAAAAATTATTAGAAACCATTTCAGAGCAAAGTGTATCAAAATAACGATGAAAGTTTTCCAAGAAGATTCAAATGTACAAACATCTCATTTCACTTTCATTAATACATTTTTTCAGTGAATTTAATTTCAAAATGCAAATTGGTAATATCAATGGAAAGTTCCATGAGCGACAAACGCCTATACGTGACAATTTCAAAGAAAATTGCTGGTACGCAATGTTAAAAAAAATACGAAATTTTAATATAATAAGCCTTATAATTTCCAACCTCGAGAAAGTGATATTTTACTTGATCATTATATTTGTAGATCGAAAATATAAAATTGTTGCACTCGCAAGATTTCAATCGCATTTGATGCATTTTGCTCTAATTAAACGCCACGTCATATCTGGTTTGATAACTTGAATGATCAGTGTTTCAGAGAACGCCTAGTCTGGGACTAGAACCTAAAAAAATTGCTCCAAAATCAACAACTGCTATTTAGATTCTTAGAATTATTTTAATCACTATCTTCAGAAGATCTTTTTGAGATTTTTTGGTATCTTAATTTTTAGTCTTGTAAGTCTTAGTAGGATTTGTAAATAGTTAAGAAACTGCTTTCTTTTAACATTGAAAGAATCAAATAGCTCTCATTACAATGTTCATCTTTGTCAGTGGCGTACCGAGCATAGCTAGTGCTAGGAACTTTTCAGCTCCTCCCCTCTAAATATCAGAAAAGTTTTTATATGTAATACACTAGCATTACGTAGCTTATACTTATAAAATCAAAGCAGGACGTTTTGGCGCCACTAGACTACTGAAGTTTTAAAAGGGAAACCGGAAATTGATACAAAAAACCACCCTTACATAGTCTTAGGACCTCGGTACAATGAAGCGAAACCCCCGGTGGGAAAATCCCCTGAGCCAAAAAGTCCAGCGCCAAAACGGCGGCGCCAAAATGTCACGTACCGTTATAAAATATATTCTCATCTCGAACCAAAAATGTTATCTCTAACTAGTTGATACCCGCGACGTCGTCTGCATAGGGTAAATTATCTTAAGAACAAATTTAGTTTACAGAAGTAAAACATTGAAAAAATTGAAAGCAAAAATATATTTAAAAAAACCGGAAATAACTTAGCGTAGAACATTTTTTACTATATGCCAAAAAATTGCTCCTAAGTTGCTCCTTTAGAATCCGCTATTGCTTCAAGTGTATAGTAATTAGTTAAACAATAATTAATTTTTCAAAAATTTGGAAATTCAAAAATAAAAATTGTTATAAAATCCAAAATAATCACTCTCCTTTTTTTTCAAAAAATTGTTCCTTACTTTTTCCGGATCCACAATTGCTCCAGGTGTATAGTTAATAAGTAATTCAATTTTTTAACTATTCATGTTTAAAAGATCTAACGGCAGTTGATGACGTCATAGTACAACAATACATATATAAATAGTTTAAAATAATAAATTATTAAAAATATTGCAAAAATGTGTTCAATTATTTGCGCAATGAAAAGAGCAGAACTTAAAAAAAATTAAATTAAAAATTAATTTGGGTTTTATAGCGATTTCAATTCTCGAGAGTGAGAATTAAAAAAAAAATTATTAATTAACTATTAATTATACACCTGGAACAATTGCGGATCCGGAAGAGCATTAAAGGAGCAATTAAACAAAAAAAAAAACTAAAAACAAGTGACTTTTTTGTATTTTACAGCAATTTTAGTTTTTAGATTGCAAATTTTTGAAAATTTAATTATTCATCAATTAATAACTATACACTTGGAGAAATTGCGGATTCTGGGGAAACAATTTTTTGGCATAAAGTTTAATTAAAAAAAAAATGTTTCTTGCTAGCTTAACTCTTTCTGGTTAAAAAATATATGCAATAATAAAAGGGAGTGTTGAAATGATTAATTTCATTTGATTCTTCATTCTTCATTCTTCTTCATTCTTCATTCTTTCATTTGATTCATTCATTTTGATTATTGTAACGGTTGTAACTTATAAATTTATTTTGAATCTATATTTACAGTAAAATATAAAAAATGCTAAAAAAGAATTTAAAAAAAAAGCTACAATAAATATTTTAAAAACTGCTAAAAAAATAGAAAATAGAATTCAAAAAATCTTTATTAATCCAAGTTATATCTCGCTGAGCTGCATTAAGTCTACGCTCAAATATGAAATAATCAGTAGACAGTGGAAGGAGAAACATATTTTTCCCAGCCCATGCGCATTAGATCGTTTGCCCCACTCTATCAAAGCGACGAAAAATTCACCGCTTAACGCGTTTTGCTTGTAAAAACCGCATTTTTTTGAAATTTTAATTACTTTGTTTTATCAAGATATCGTGATAACTCTTTTTTTTATTTTAGAACCAAGTATATAAGAAGTTAAACAACAAAAAAATTGATCGAAATCCATCCAGAAGTTTTTTTTTCCGTTTTGCGGGTCTCAGGATATTCCTTCCTTCTATCACTGCAACCAAGGAGGTCTATTGTGATGTGACCCTCTGTGTTTACTAGGGAAGCTCCAGGCTTTTAAAGAAAGCCAGCACCTGCCTAGAGGCTGCCGAAGTTTTTGAGTTAAAAGCGAACATTGGAAAACAGCTATCATTTTATTTATATAGAAATCACACAAAATTTACGGGTATTTACCTACGGATATCTCTTTTGTCCCAATTTCGCTACGCCACTATTCTTTACTGATAACAATATTAACAAGAAGCAGTTTCTATAATTTCTAAGACAGTCAATGTTAACGTTAAAATTAAACAGTTTTTGTGTTAGTACCATCATTACCTATGTAAGTCTAGGATATTATTTGGTATATGGAACGTCTTCAAGTCCAGTAACTGTCAATATTACGTCTTCTTTGTCAAAATGTTAAGTCCAGTATGGTCTCTGGTCAAGGCGTACGTCGTCGTTTGTCGCTTTTCTCGTCCATCGTTTCCACTTCGTCGGTCCGATCGAGCCTGACTCATCGACTGATACAACTGATAAGCTCGACTGTTTGTCGCGTACGAATAAGGATCGAAACTGTTAAAGTGTTCATTGGATGTTGGCGAGGAAAATGTGTGAATTTCACTGGTCTGAGTCGGAGGTGGTGGAGGTGGAGGACCTAAGAATCCAACATAAGGAAAATCAGAATGAGGAAGCGGTGTTGGCAGGAACGGGGAGTTAATGGTTAAACCTGAATGAGCAGTTTGGAGATGTTCGGTGTTCTTTTCTTGGTCCTTTGAAACGTAATGTTCTAGAGATTCTAGTGTGGGAGGATTGTTAGGTTTAGATGGAATTACTGGATAGCCGTATGAGGTGCTTGGAGGTTTGATGTTGAAGGACGTTACTGGAGGTTCTGGGGGATGAGTCAAGGTTTCATGGGATGGAGGGCCGTAGGTATTAGCGGGAGCACTGATTCCAGAGTCTAGGGCTTCGCTTGAGCCAGCACTTGATCCGGAAAGGATACTAGAAGCGCTTCCACCGCTGAAACTAGCCGAAGCACCTACAACTTTCTGGACCAAATTTGGTTTGGAAATCGGGTGTTCCGTGGATGGTGGTCCGTAATCATTGATTAATTCATACTCGGTTTTAATAGGAGCAGGAGGCGGTGGTAAAGAAGGCGCGGGATAACGAACTTTTGAGGGAGAGGGACGCGGCTTCGAGCGGTATTTCGACGAGTATTTCACCGGTTTCATATACAGAATTCCAAGCGATTCAAGTCCTGGTGGCAACTTACCATAAACTACAAAAAATAAATCATATCATCAGCCGAACTGAAGAAAGTCTGTGAAAATTTGGAAAATAAGAACGATTTTTACGCGCTGTGAATTTCTAATGAGCGTTTATTTTCGACAAAGTGAGAGATTCTTGTATGACAAGAATTTTTTATGGTCGATAAATTTTTGGGTGACAGAAATAAAAAAAAAAAATTGGACAAATAAAATCGTTTATTAGAACGTGTCGTTTGGGGGGGAAAGATTGAGTCATTATGTTTGAATTACGGAGCGAAAAATGTCGCACTTCTAATCGAATAGTTTTGAATGTTGATACGGTTTGGTCATTAGTTAAAAATCTAACATAAAATATTACTAAGTCTTTAATTGACTTACGCAATTAATGTGGAATTTGATTATATTAAGGGCCTGTGATAACTGGAAGAGCGGGTTATTACAAAATTTCTTTTTACGACAGGCCTTCGCCTTGTTTTAGGCTTCGCATGGTCTTGGAATTTTTTTTTTTGAAGATGATGTCACACAAATTAAGTGTACTGATGTACGCGCGTGAGAAGTTATACTTCTTTGGCATCATTAATATTAGTTTTTATTAATTGAATTCAAATAATCAATTTTAAAAAATTGTAAATTAAAATTTAAAAATAATAATAATATATATATTTAAAGATATAATTATTAAAAATAAAATTAAGAGAATAATTTTTTAATTTATATCAATAAATAATATCCAAAGGAAGCTACCAGACGTTTATAAAATTTGTCAGGATCATTTTTCTGGTTAACAATTCATGCATGTCATGAAAACGAAGCTTCATAGAAATTGCGAAATAAAGTAAGTAGCTACTTGTCAAAGTAAATGTCTTAATCTTATTCATATCTTGTGTTACTAAATTATTATTCTAAGATGGTTGAATAATTTCAGAATCCCAGATTTCGTGATAACTAAGAATATGCATGAAATGCAGGCGTCATTTTCATCAAAATTCGAGAAAAGTCATAACTTTTTTTTTAATAATATGTGTCATTTGTATATATAAATATTTTCTAAATAAAATATAAAAAATATATTTAAAGTATTAATTATTTTTAATTTAAATATAAAAATAAATAAATAAGTAAATAAATAAAATAAAAATTCAAAATACGCGCGCCAAGTTAAAAGAAACTGAGTGGTTTTGCAGCCAACTTCATCTTGTTAATTTGTGATGATAAAATAGAACGCTACTAAATAGCCTAAAAGTAATATTACATTAAACACGTTTTTTTGCGAGTATGTGTTGTAAATTTGTATTTTTACGACTATTTATTGGCTGAAATACTGCGAAAAACTATGGTTTACAATGAAAATAAAATTCAAATTTGTCAGGATCATTTTTCTGGTTAACAATTCATGCATGCCATGAAAACAAAGCTTCATAGAAATTGCGAAATAAAGTTAGTAGATACTTTTCAAAGTAAATGTCTTGATCTTATTCATATCTTGTGGTACTAAATTATTATTCTAAGATGGTTGAATCATTTCAGAATGCCAGATTTCGTGATAACCAAGAATATGCATGGAATGCAGACGTCATTTTCATCACTAAACTAGAAAAATGGTGTAACAGCTACTGCAAAATTCGAGAAAAGTAATAACTTATTTTTTAATAATATGTGTCATTTGTATATATAAATATTTTCTAAATATAATATAAAAAATATATTTAAATAATTAATTATTTTTAATTTAAATATAAAGATAAGTAAATAAATAAAACAAAAATTCAAATTACGCGCGCCTAGTTAAAAATACCGAGCCGTTTTGCGGGCAACTTTATTTTGTTAATTTGTGATGATAACATGGAACGCTACTAATGCTTCTAAAACCGCGCCGCGATTCAGGCGTCATTTTCATCATTAAACTTTAAACAGTACCTATAACAGCTACTGCAAAATTCGAGAGAAATAATAACCTATTTTTTAATAATATGTGTCATTTGTATATATAATTATTGTTAATTTAAATATAAAAATTAATAAATTAATAAATAAATACAACAAAAAATCAAATTACGCGCGCCAGGAGGCCCAGTGGTTTTGCGACTAACTTCATTTTGTTAATTTTTGTCTCAAGATGGCCGCCCATCTAAAAATTTTCCTCTCATCATTTTTTCATAACGCGCCTAAAGAAGTATAACTTCAAAAATTTTATTGGTTGATTTTTAGTCTTAAATCATCTACTTTCCTTTTTATGACACTCTGGTGACATAGTGAAGTTTTAATTTTGTGGTTTTTTCCAATATCTTCTGTGGTTTTTCATAAAAAATAAATAATATTCAAAAAATGGGACGCAATACTAAAGTCTTTGTGTTTTTGAATCTTTTGACCTATTAAATAATTCCTGATTCCTTCGGAAAAGAACTTCGAATTTGGGGGTCATTCAACTGACGAGTCAATCGTGTGTCCTCTTAACTTGGATGATATCAAAAGAAAAATTTCCAATATATCAACGAGAACGTTTTGAAACAAGATGAATTGCATGTCTTCAGGTGACCACAAAATACTCCTCTCGTCCATATCTTGTTACTTGACTTCCTCGAAGCCACCGATAAGAATATTAATTTGTTACGACTAAAATCGTTACATCATAAATAATAGACAACATTAAGTCACCTTCATAAATATTTTAATTTTCGAGTTTTTGTTCTGTCCAATTCAATATACCAAGCTGTATGCAACCGGCGTTAAATTATGCAAATCAATTCATGTTTTATTTTTTTTTGAAATGCATATTATAAGAATTAATGTGACACCTTATGGAATTCACATGAAAACGAAAGGTGAACACATGTTAATTTCGGAACTACAGTTCATTGATCTACTTTAACAAAAAGAAAGCATGATATTATAATAAACATGAATTTTGATAAAATTAAAAATTGATCCTTTGGGTGAGAAATTTTTCTTGGTTTTTGATTCGTTGATTCATCCACTTTCAAGTTGACTCGTCTTACACTCATTGCAATTGCATTTTTAGTTTCACTTTCTATCGAGCAATTCTGGAAATGGATTATCCGATAACGGGATCGATAGTGAAAAGAAAAAAAAACCAAATGCTTCGCCAATAAAAAGAAATCTGAACGAAGTTGTGGAACTCGTTTTTTTTTTAAAGTGTGATTAATTCTCCTGTTAACAGATTGCAATTTTCAAGATTGATTTTTGATTTGTTCACGGTTAAGCAAAGAAATTCTTTGAGTAAATTTTAATGACACATTTCTACTTGAAAAAATTTTTTAATTATGTACACGGAAAAAAATAGTGGTGTAAAATTTACAACACTAAACTAGTAATATTTTAACTGCACTTTGAGTTCACTATAACCACAAATGTAACATTAGATAACACACTGTGTTGTATTCAGCTCTAACGTATAGTATTTTTTACTACCATAGTGTAGTAAATATATATAACTGTTACAACTACTGAGTGTTGTACAATTAACAAATTTTGGCGTTTGCGCATGCGGCGCGTACAACATAACCAATACTTTTGACAAATAAATGCAAGTGTCAAAAATTCAACTACATTTTTACTAATTTGTGTTGTAAATAATACTACAGTTTTTTAATTACACTTGACTGGTAAACGTTACCACACGTGCTGTCATCGAACATAATACTAGTTAATGTAGTAAAATGAACAAGGAATGTTGTTAAAACTACAACACATTTTTTCCGTGTATCTGTCATATCCTAAAAAATTTATAAAGAACTAGCTGATACCCGCGACGTCGTCTGCATAGGTTATTATGTGAAGAACATATTTAATTTACATAAGAAAATTATTTAAAAAATTCATAGCAAAAATATATTAAAAATAACCGGAAAAAACTTAGCGTAGAACGTTTTTAACTTTATACCAAAAACTTACTCCTGTAGAATCCGCTATGGCTCCAAGCTTCTAGTTATTAGTTAACTAATAATTAATTTTTCAAAAATTTGTAAATTCAAAAAATTACTATATAATTCAAAATAATCAAATATTTTTTTTTCCAAAAATTGTTCCTTTAATGCTCTTCCCGGATCCGCAATTGCTCCAGGTGTATAGTTAATTTGAAATTCAATTTTTAAACTATTCATGTTTATATAAGATTCAACGGCAGTTGATGACGTCATAGTCCAACAATACATGTATAAATAGTTGCAAATAATTAATTATTAAAAATATTGCAAAAATTTGATCAATTATATTTGCGTTATGAAAAGATCCGAAGAAAGCTTAAAAAAAATTTTCAAATAAAAATTATTTTGGGTGTTATAGCGGGTGTTATATTTAGGTGTTATATTTTTTCAAAAATTTAATTATTAATTAACTATTAACATATTAAAATCGGGGGTCGTAGTTATACGATTTACCTTGACTGCTACTTAAAGGCGGGAGTAGTAGTAGTAGTACGATTTTCTGAGATCTGATACGTTTTTTTCGATTACTTTTTTCGTTAATTGGTTTTTAAAGTTTGTAATGTGACATTTTTTATTAAAAAAAAAATTAAAGACAAAAACAAAACATATTTCTTTTCGCCGCCACGCCCAGCGTAATTCAGCCAAGGTCAGTCGCCTTTAATGTGTTAACGATACACATGGAGCAATTGCAGATCCGGAAAGAGCATTTAAGTAGTAATAAAAAAAAAACTTTAATCTCGCCAACTTAATTCTTTCTGGTTAAAAAACATTTGCAATAATAAAAGGGAGTGTTGAAATGTAATTTGATTATTGTAACGGTTATAACTTAAAAATGTATTTTGAATTTGTATTGACAGTAAAATATAAAAAATACTAAAAGAGAATAAAAAAAAAGCTATATTAATCTAATATCTCGTTGAACTGCATTAACTATTAAGTCTACGCTCAAATATGAATTAGAAGTAATAATCAGTAGACAGTGGAAGGAGAATTACTCTCTCTGCAGCTCATGCGCACTAAACCGTTTGCCCAACTCTATCAAAGTGACGAAAAATGCCCGCTTAACGCGTTTTGCTTGTAAAAATCCCATTTTTAAAACGTAAATTACTTTGCTTTTAATTAAGATATCCTGATAATTCTTTTTTTAAATAAGGACCATTTATATAAAAAGTAAAAAAACAAAAAAAATGATCAAAATCTATCCAGTAGTTTTTGAGTTAAAAGCGAACATTGAAAAACAGCTACTTATCATTTCATTTATATAGATTTGGAAAATAACCTGATTTGTTAAAATAAACTCAAAATTTCTTACTAATTGTGTATTCTGGGGAATGCTTACAATTAGAAAGGAGTTCTCTTAAAAAATAAAGTTCCATAAGGGTTGAAGAACCTCTGCTCTATAACCTGTTTAAGTAAATATTAGTATTTGACTTGAGCTTGACTTGATTTTATGCCAAATTTAGGCCCACTAGCTTCAACTTCAAGTCAAGTTGCTTAAAAAACCAGGTCAAGTTAATCACTAACTGTAATTTTTTTTACTATTGAGTACTATATACTCTTTATGTGTAGTATTTATGCCTTTTGGCTACGAGCAACAAGATTTAATAAGGGTTGATGTCTTCGAAAACTGAATTTCTCTTAACACCAAATTTGCTTAACACGAAAAAACTTTAACTTTGAGCTAACTATTTTTCACTGTATTTTGTAATATTATTGATATCTTAGATTGTTAATTGACTTAGATAGAAGATATTGGAAAAAACTACACCAGGAAAGTTCAAATTCCTCCCTTCCTACCCTCAATTTTCGTGAAAAAATAAATTCATATGAGAAAATGAGTGCTACACGGAAAAAATAGTGGTGTAAAATTTACAACACTAAACTAGTAATATTTTTACTTCACTTTGTGTTCACTATAACCACAAATGTAACATAAGATAACACACTGTGTTTTAGTCAGCTCTAACGTATAGTATTTTTTACTACCATAGTGTAGTAAATATATGTAGCTGTTACAACTGCTGAGTGTTGTACAACTAACAAATTTTGGCGTTTGCGCATGCGGCGCGTACAACATAACCAATAATTTTGACAAATAAATGCAAGTGTCAAAAATTCAACTTAATTTTTACTAGTTCGTGTTGTAAATAATACTACAGTTTTTTAATTACACTTGATTGACAAACGTTACCACACGGTGTCATCCTATATAATACTAGTTAATGTTGTAAAATTAACAAGTAATGTTGTTAAATCTACAACACATTTTATTCCGTGTAAGAATTAAAAAAAAACACTCATCTAAAAAGCAACCCTAAAGATATTTGGGATATTTATTACACTGTTTTCTTTTACTTTAAATTTTTTTCAACCCTTATACAAATAAGGAAAAATCTTTCTGTATATGATTTAATAATCGTTTAAAGGCATTGTTTGGAATCGTGATAAATTCCAGTCCATATAACTAAATGCTTTTAACAATATGGTAATATTAAAAAGGGGAAAGTTTCAGGTTAATTTTTTTTTTTTAAATCAGACTAAGATTTCAAAAAAAATTGCACGGATTTTAACGATACTGTTGTTTGTAGGAATTTATCAAGTCATGTAGTTGAACGTTTGATGTAATGTGCTTAATATTTTGATTTGTAAATGAAACAACCTACGAAGTTAACTTTTGACTTAGTTTCACATTTAAATGTTAATATTTGACTTGAATCTGATATGATTTTAAGTCCAATTTAGGCTAAGTTGCTTGAAATTAGTCAAGTCATGAACCCTTGGCAGTATTTTGAAGTCAGTAAGTCCTTGTTTGGTTGAAATCGTCCAAATTTGAAATTATAATACCTTCGTAAGCTGAGTTAAATTTGGGAGGTCCATATTCATGAGTTTGAGGTCCATAAAGCTGAGCTGGAGCTGATGGAATTCCATAGTTGCTGGATGGAACGTTATGGTGTTGCGTGTCGTACGTGTGCGTTTCATAGGTATCGGGAGCTCCATAGCTTTCCTCAGGAGCCTCATAACTGGGACCCGACACAGAAGAATATGAATATCCTGAAAACATTCAAGAACAGAAACTGTCAGACTTTTAGGCTCACACAGTAAATTGGAAATATTTTTAAATTATATTAATCATAGAAATTGTTTCAAATTTTAAAATATAATTAGTGGTTTAATTTAATTCACATGCAAGAAATAATTACAGACAATTTTGCAATTTAAAGATTTTTAATTTTGAAAGTAAGAAAAAAGTGATCGAATTTTCTAGTCGTTTCCTCGATTTATTTGCATGAATGCCAACTATGGAATAATTGGACTAATTTCTTTGTCATTCACGGTCTTGCGACTGTCTTCCAGTTGTGACAGTGACGACATGAAATTATCTCAACAAATTCCAAATGACTTATTGTCGGCTCGTTAACTTCACAAGTTTAGACTCTCAAAGATTTGGCTTTCTACAAACCGGCTGAAGGTGCTGAAGGAGCCGTGTGATGAACGGTTGAAATCGGCTTTTTATATCCAGACGAAGAACCCGAGGCTATTGCCGATGTTGCGATTTGACGTCCCAGATTTGAAATGGCTTCACCTTTTGAAGAGACAAATTTTCCTTTGGTTTGAATCAATTGTCCGCTTCCCTGGATTAGTTGACCTTTGAAGGCGATCACACCACCGGTGATTCCTTTGACGGCTTGTAATAGTGATCCCAAAATCGATTTTTTCAATGCCCACCAATTGAAGTCTTTCGTCTAATATTAAAAAAAAAAAATAAACCATTAAGTGGTTAGTTTGATTAAAGTTTTTATTACCGGAACTGATGGTTTGTGCACGCTGACATCTCCACCGAAGCTTCCATGACCACCGCCATGTCCACCTCCGCTACTTCCACTGCTGAATCCTCCCGAAGCCGAGCCAAGTAGTTGCAACTTACTTTGCACCCCCGACGAAATCTTCTTTTTGATGGCCCCGAAAAAATCGGGTGAACCCGATCTTTTATCTCGAATATATTCGTCGCTATAACCATCGTAGTTGACACCCTCTGAATTTAGTGGGTCCAATTCGATAATTTCATACTCTAAACTCGGAGCAGCCAACGCACATTTCCACAAGAGAAGTGTGAGACAACTCACTGATAAAATAACCTGGAGAGAAAAAAAAATTATGAGACTTTCAAATCTTTTATAATAATAATTTCAGAATTCAAGGCCCAAACAGGTGAATTTGGCTTGACCAAGGCCAATCCCTTAATTACCACGCAATCGATATTTTCTTATATAATTTTTTTTTTTTTGGTGATTCAGGAACAAAATGAGGTAATGAACCCCTTCACTATACATTCCTAATTAAAATAATATTTATATAAATATAGCATTAGTGAGTTTGTACAAGTCCGAAAGAATGTTGTCGACTTGATTTAAGAATTAATGAAAGTGAAATATTAACTAATCGTAATAATAATAATAATCATTATTTTTGTTCTGTCAACTTGAAAGGACAGAATCCAATTGGGACCGAAAACCACACCTTTTTCGTAACGACATATTGCCCAAAAATACGAATTTGAAAACTTCCTTGACCTGATATGACGGTGAGGTTTTTGGGAATGTAATGGCATGTGTATAATGGTGTGTGCACTGGGACGGTATTAATGAGGCAATTATGTAATGAAATTGAACGAGTTATAATCGTCGAGCTCTGGTCAAACCAAGTCACATAAATCTCTTCTAAAAACTTGATCTGATTTAATTGAAGCAATTCAACCAAACAAATCATAACATATCGAAATCATGTTCGAAGACTAAGAGTAAAAATTTCTTTATAATAATATTCCAAATTACAGTTTTTATGCATTAAGTAGCTGATACCCGCTCGCTTCGCTGAGTGTATCTAAATTTAATTGATTGATTAAAAGATTCCCTACGTTCATAGCGAAATATAAAAATTAATCTATTTTGAAAAAAAAAAATGATAGATACTTTCAGACTTTAGATCCAAAGAAAGTTTATCAAAATTCGTAAAAATACTTTTCAAAAAAGAGATATTAGCTGTCTCACATCAGCTTATATACGATTTTTAATAAAAAAGTACTTATATTCCTTTAGAACTTGAAAATCTTTCATACCAAATGTCATTTAAAACCGTACAGCTATTTTAGGGGACATCCATTAATTGCGCGAGGCGTTTTTTGCGATTTTTGAAATCCCATCCCCTCCCCTCTGAGAAGATGTTATGAGATTTGGCATATACCATTCCCCCAACCAGCAATCTAATGTGATATTTTTCAGAACAAAAAAATAGGTGATATTTGGGAGACCTTCTTTTTCCCCATAGTAAGATTAAATGAGATTCGGCTCGATCCCATCGGCCCCTGAACGCCTCAGGTAATTAATGGATGTTCCCTTAAAAGAATAGATTAGTAGCTATCCTACCGGATCTTTAGCAAAACTTCATTAAAACTCGTCCCGTTCAGTAATTGTTAAATTTTGAAATTTTTAGTTTATTATTTTAAAACGTTTATTTCTAATTAATATCTTCGACAATAAACAAATGAAAAAATTCAAATATATTTAACAATTTCATTATTAATTTTATTGGGTGTTAAATTGAAATTCATATTTATCTTCCAGTAAAAATTGTCAATTTTTTAATTTGAACTTTGTAGAGATTTCTTTCGTTGTTGTCTAAAATTGGTCAGGCCTTCTTGAGGAAAATGCGTTAAAATTCTATTTCACGAACTTTACCGAAACTTTTTAAATGTACGGTTCCTGTAGGATATAATTGTTCAGCCATCCCATGGGAACCAGGCATTATTCTAGCCTTAAAAGTAAGCTATATCATTCTCCCCCAAACTACCACATTGCAAAAATCATATCAATCTTTTACTCTGTGATAAACAAAAAATATATCTATCCCACGGGAATAGTACATCTCTCCTGAGTAAAAAGTAGATCAAATTTTCTTCAGGAAAATGAGTTAAGACTCTATTTCGTGGATTTTAATGAAACTGCTTTTAAATACATGGCTCTTACAGAATAAATACTTGTTTTGCTATCCCATGGAAACCGTTTATTATTCCGGTATGAGAAATAATCTATATAATTTTCTGGCCCCTAAACTACCACATTACAAAAAAGGAAGTTAATCTTTTGCTCTGTAAAAAACAAAAAAAATTTCTATCCCACAGGAACCGTTCATTTTTTCTGGATATAAAGTATACTATATGTTAAACCGGATTATAATCTATATCTATGCCAAATTTCATCCAGATCTATTCAGTACTTTTTGAGTGAAAGAGCAACAAACATCCATACAAACTTTTACGTTTATAATATTAGTAAGATTGTACAGTATTTTTACAGAGTATTTAATTATTCATTAATCAATTATGCAATATGTAGTTTTATAATTTCACAAAAAAAAGATTAATATTCTTGAAAATTCTTATGTTGTATCGTAAAAATTGATGATTCGACTATTCACATTATAATATACGAGTACACCATAGAACAGCTTGACTCTTAAGTATTTATATTACTGTATAGTGAATAGCAGAGTTACTAAAGGTTTCAAAGGTTTAAAGCAATTTTTCTCTCTATTTTTTTTTTAAATAAAAAAGTAAGAGTCGAGGAGTATTTAACAATATTCTCTACAATTTTCATTGAACAGTTTTTAAATTTCTGACATTGGAGTTAAATTTTTGAACACCCCTAAAAAAATACCAAAATAATAATTCATTAAAAACATGAATTAAGCACCAAGGCTTGATTTAGACTCGATAATGTCCCAAGCTAATTGAGATATAGGTAGTACCCTTTATAAGCTCAGATGTCTTTTATATCAGTAACAAATATTTGTTCAAACAAAATGTTCTATGAGGTCTGCAGGTCCGCAGAGTTGTCATGATTTTCAACTAAATAGGTGATAGACCAATCACAAAATCTATGGTATGATAATGATGATGTAGAATTTGAAAAGAGTTTACAGACGGAAAAAATAAACGACTAGTTTCTGGTGAATTCTTTGCAAGTCTTAGTGTGAAAAAAGCTGCTTGTTTTTTAACCGACTTCAATAAATTCTTTTTTTATTTAAAAGCTGGTGCTTCTCGTGTGGTTCCATTTTAATTTGAAGGCAATCGTTCATTTCTAAGAAGTTGGAAACTAAGGGATGAAATATTAACTTTTTATTGGATAGCTTGATTTTGATAATTCTTTTTTTTAATGGTAGAACATAATTATAAATTCATCTCATTTCCATTTTTATAAAAAACTCCACTCTGAAGGGGTTAAAAATTAGGGAGGAAATTATACATTTTTCCTGGCTAACACGATTTTGATAATTTGTTTTTCTATTACCTACGTATATTGTACCTTTAAATTGTTTACATTTCAATTTGAAGAAAAAAATCCACCCCATAAGGATGAAAATAGGGGATGAATAGTGACAATTAACTGAATCAACGAATTTTGATGATTTTTTTTCTATTGTAAAAAGTAATCCCATAAATTACCCATTTTAAATAAATAAAATCAGTTATCAAACTTAAGATCACTAAAAATCGAGAAATAATTAAAAACTATAACAAAATGAAAAACCAACGCCAAAATAAATAAAAAATCTTAAACAAAAAATGTACTAAAAAGTAAAAAAATAATTACGTATCCTTGCAGTGTCTACAACTTATAAATTATTAGGATGATACAATGTACAACTATTGTTATTTTTGGAGTTGGTGTCATTTTGTTATAATTTTTATTTTTGATGTTGAATCTTCTGTGCTTGTTCTACTCTCTGGTTTCAAATCTTAATATTTGTTGCTTCAATCGTTGAAGTAGATTTTATACATATATATATATATAATAATATATAAAAAAATTTTTTGCCCACTTAGTGGCGTAGTGGTTAAGCAGTTTGATCTCTCCGCTACATGCGTGGTACTGGGTTCGATCCCCGTAGATCCCTAGATTTAAGACCTACAGAAATTTGCTGTAGGTAAGACAATTGTCGACAAAAAAATTATCATTTTTAAACTATGTATCTACTAAAAAAAATCTTTGATTAACAGATGGTAATTTTAAAGGGACCATTTTATGCAATCCTCAATCATTGGTTACTCAAAAAAAAAAAAAAAAGAAATAAACTTTTTTTTTTCAAATTCACTTAAGTACTATTATAAGTATGCTTTATAGTTTACCAAGAGGTTATATCAAATAGATATTTTTTATTCCATTTATATTTAAATGCGTTTTAAGGAAAAATTTTGTCCTTTCTATAAACAAAGGGTACTTTAATGAGGTACATTTTAGGTTTGTTCCAATCGTCCTTTTGGTGATATTTAAACATTGACCAATTAAACAAAGAGCAAGGCAACATTGACCAAGAGACAAGAAAGAGAGAATAACTATTTCAGCTTAGGCCGAGGGTCGACAAGGCAGTGCATGAGTGCATATCCATCGCTAAAACAGTGTCGTTAAAAGCGCTCGTTACGGCCTTTGCACGAAAATGTACGGCTGGATAATCGCACAGAACGAACCTGCTGAAACTCTCTTGGTCAATGTTATCTTAGTCTTTGTCTGTTGGTCGTGTCTGTGCATTGCCATAGCTGGATGATTGGAACAAACCTTTTATGCAAACCTAGAGCATAATGAAAATCATTGATGACTCAAAACCAGCCATTCAAAGTAAGCTTTATAGTTTATTAAACGGATGTGAAAAATAAAAACCGTTTGATACTTAACATTGTGATCTATTCAGACATGAAGATGTAAAAAATTTCTCTCTGAAATCATTAATTTTCCGGGATATCCTCTCTGTACCTGCTTTTTGATCTATAAACTAAGATTGGACAAAAAATATTTTCCATATACTCGTACAAGATTTAATAAACAAAATTTTTGTTAATCTTACAAGAAATAAACATTTTTTAGGGATAATCAGTAACCAAGCATTTGCTTGACTTGATTTTCAAGCTACTTGACTTAAATTTGACTTAAACTCAAGTCAAGCTCAAGTCAAATATAAATATTTAAATTTCTTATCGAGTCAAGCATTAAGTTTATTAACTTATTTCATTTCAAAATTATTATGACTTAAAAATGAAATAATTTGCAAAATTAATACTTGATTTTCCGTAATATTTGACTTAAGTTTGATTTAATTTCTTGTCAAATTTAAGTTCAGAAGCTTGAAAATCAAGCCAAACAGCGTTAAAATCAAGTCAAGCATTGAATCTCTTTCTTTCAAAATCTTTTTTCAAAATCACCATTTTTTCTTGATTGATTTTTCATCATCCAACTTCATCCAATTTTGCGTAACCATCTCGTAAATCACACCTTCTCGAAACGACTCGAAAAATTAAAAAAGTGCTAAAATTCTCACCCAAATTAGTCGGCTATAAAAATCATAATTTACATGCATTTTTCAAACACGAATGTTACCCAACGAGTCAATCACTCAATCGCACAATAATTAAAAATAATTTTAACTTTCCACAAATTGAAGGATTTATGCGACCCAGTCCCATGTAGATATTTCAAACCAACCATACCTACATGCGACAAGTGTTCGGGTCAAGAACACGCAGGACTCGTAATTACAAAGTCAAATTTTCAATTTCACTGACCTTAAAAAATAAAAATTAAAAAATAAATGTCCATAAATCCTAATGACCAATTTCAGTAATGAACGAATTCAAATTATTATTTTTTGTTTTAATAATTCTATAGGTATGTTATTGCTATTCTAGTTTTCTAATTAATGCATGATTAGCTCGATTTTTCCTCCCAAACGATTCGGATTAGTGTACGTGCAATTTAGTTGAATGGTTTTTGGCAGTCACGTACGCGTCTTGGATATCTCGAATTTATCTACCTATCAATTAGTTTTTATATATTTACTTTTTTTTTTATTTGAAGAAACGCCCTCGATTTTCCTCTCTAATTTCACTTACTTGTGATTTCAAGGAAAAGACTGTGACTTGTTAATTGTCACTAAATTAGCAGCTTCCAATATTTTTAAGTGCTATTGAGCAACAGTAATATTTCTAATTGGGGTCACAAATTTATCACCATTTGTTAAAAAAAAGTTATATCACTCTTCAGGGACTCTGTTTAGTGAAGTAGAACAATGACAAACGCATTTGAAAAAAAAAAGTTAAAAGGTATTTGCCTGTTAGTGTAAAAGTGCAATAGTGACCTAGACAAAACATCCTGTGTATAGCTATGAGTTGATCCGGGAAATAAACTTAAAAAAAACTATTAATGCAATTTTATATTTGTAGCTATCCTGTGGGAAACATTCATTTTTTTCGAAGTATGGCTTCTATTTAACGCATCCTAGTATAATATTTATCTTCTTTATATAGGCTCCCGCTGTCTGTTCTCTTAGATCTTTTAAACTACAAAACGGATTTTAATGCAGTTTTCAACAATAGATAGAGTGATTCAAGAGGAAGGTTTTAAGGTGCAATTTATGTGTATTATAGTAGAGAAAAGTCGGAAAATTCAAAGATTTGTAATGTGATGTCATAACAAACATATTTTTGTGCACTTATGTAAATTGCAAACGCTGGCTTAACTTTACAAGATAGATCAAACTTATATGCGGTGAAATTGTGTATCTTAAAAAGATTGATAAAAAAGTCCGCGACGGCATAAGTCTATCTCCTAAGGATGCCCACAGGAACCATTTTTATCTTTTACATATTACAAAAAAATATTGGTTATTTACCAAGCTATTCTAAGCAATACAGTATTATTCATAATTCAATTAAATACATTAAATACGTTGTGCATTTCATGTAGATCAAAATTACCCTTTACAGCCCTTTACTTAATCATCAAAATTAATATCTTAAAAGATATCACAGATTTAAAAAGAAAAGTGTTGGCAGGGCGGTTGACTATTGTACGTCGTACGTATTGCCTGTTTTATTGGTATCTTCTTCTATAACAAATAAATAAAATGTTGGTCCTTATCTAAGACAAAAATTCTGCACCAATTGAGCTCAAATTTTGACACAATATACAATCCAGCATGTTTTGATCTATAATATTTCGCGTCAGTAATATACCGGCGACCGACAGCTTCTTATATGGTCAGCGATGTATCTCGTGTACCCGCAACCCACTATACATGTCATTGCCAACAGTCACATGATGAAACACGTGACAAGATATGTTTTTTTGTTTTTCACAGAGCAAAATATAGACATGCTTTTTTAATGTGGTAGTTAGCGGGGCAGAGAATAATATAGATTGCTTCTTATGCCGGAATAATCCACGGTTCTCATAGGATAGGATGTCAATTAAATCCTACAGGAGTTTTGTTAAAGTTCATGAAATAGCATTTTAACGCATTTTCCTCGAGAAGGCCTGACCAATTTTACACAGTTACAAAAGAAATCTCTACAAAGTTTAAATTAGAAAATTGAAAAAACATTTGGTATGAAAGATTTTCAAATTTTCTTAAAGGAACTTTTTATACTTAAAATAGTATAGAACCTGTGAGATAGCTATAATATCTCTTCCTAGAATAGTAGTTTTAAGAGTTTAATGAACTTACTTTTGGATCTAAAGTCTGGAAGTATCTATGTTCTTTTTCTGTTAGAATAGATTAATTTTTATATTTCGCTATGAAGGTAGGGAATCTATTAATCAATCAATTAAATTTAGATACTTTCAGTAAGGCGAGCGGGTATCAGCTAGTTTAATACATTTTTCAAAGCGTAAGTAAAGTTCTTAAAACCATTCAAAGTGAATGTGTTATATTAAAAAAAATCAAGTTTTATATTAGAAAAAGTAAGAATTCGCTACTTGATTTGATTTTCAAGATATTTGGCTAAAAGACTTAAAATTAAATCAAGTTTGATTCTAATATTAATTAATTAATTAATAAATAATATTAAAAAATCAAGTGAAGCTTATGCAAGCTATATCTTTTACAAGTTCAAATATTTTAATAAAATTTCAATTAAGTACTTGACTCGATGAAACGTTAAGAAAAATACATTTTATAGATTTCCAAAACGTCTGAATTTTCCAAAGACTACACGGAAAAAAATAGTGTTGTAAAATTTACAATACTAAACTAGTAATGTTTTTACTGCACTTTGTGTTCACTATAACCACAAATGGAACATTAGATAACACACTGTGTTGTATTCAGCTCTAACGTATAGTATTTTTTACTACCATAGTGTAGTAAATATATGTAGCTGTTACAACTGCTGAGTGTTGTACAATTTTGGCGTTTGCGCATGCGGCGCGTACAACATAACCAATAATTTTGACAAATAAATGCAAGTGTCAAAAATTCAACTACATTTTTACTAGTTCGTGTTGTTAATAATACTACAGTTTTTTAATTACACGTAATTGGTAAACGTTACCACACGTGGTGTCATCCTATATAATACTAGTTAATATTGTAAAATTAACAAGGAATGTTGTTAAAACTACAACACATTTTTTTCCGTGTACATTTTGTTAGCAATGATATCCTTCAATTTTATTTCACGAATTATTTTTAAACTTTTTTAATTCGTTAAAAACCAAATTAGTTAAAGCTTAACTTAAAAGACGTATTATTTTATAAGGGTTTTATGCTTTGTAGAAGCCTTCCGATTGCATTGAAAAGAATGATATTTGTTTAAAAAAAAGTGGTTGCGTGTACTTATGTACGCGCTTGAGAAGTTATACTTCTCTGGTATCATTAAAAATTAGTCTTTATTTATTTTATTCAAATAATCAATTTTAAAAACTGTTATTTAATATTTAATAATAATAATATATATATATTTAAAGATATAATTATTAAAAATAAAATTAAGAGAATAATATTTTAATTTGTGCCGATAAATAATATCCAAAGGAAGCTGCCAGATGTTTATAAAATTTGTCAGGATCATTTTTCTGGTTAACAATGCATGCATGTCATGACAACGAAGCTTCATAGAAATTACGAAATAAATTAAGTAGCTACTTGTCAAAGTAAATGTTTTAATCTTATTCATATCTTGTGTTACTAAATTATTATTATAAGATGGTTGAATCATTTCAAAATCCCAGAGTTCGTGACAACTAAGAATATGCATAGAATGCAGACGTCATTTTCATCATTAAATTTCAAATAGTATAACAGCTACTGCAAAATTCGAGAAAAGTAATAACTTATTTATTAATAATATGTGTAATTTCTATATCTAATTATTTTTAATTTAAATATAAAAATTAATAATTTAGTAAATAAATACAACAAAAATTCAAATTACGCGCGTCTAGTTAAAAATACCGAGCCGTTTTGCGGGCAACTTCATCTTGTTAATTTGTGATAATAAAATAGAACGCTACTAATGCTTCTGAAACCGCGCCGCGATGCAGACGTCATTTTCATCATTTAACTTCAAAAAGTACCTATAACAGCTTCTGCAAAATTCGAGAAAAATTCACTCTCATCATTTTTTCATAACGCGCCTAACGAAGTATAACTTCAAAAATTTTCACTTAGTTCCATTTCAACTAAGATGCTGAAACATTTAACTAAATTTTTTTTAGTGCGTGCCATAGAAAACATTTCGTAAGCCCCAATGCACACGCAATGGAACTCAAAGCGACCAGAACCCAATTGAAATCATTGACATTTGGTTTAAATAATTGTAATTATTTATAATAATATCAAAAAGACCTAAATATCATTATTATTTCTACTCAAACATATAATTTGTAATATTTAAAATCAATTATTGCAACGTTAAGGATAGCGATAAGTTATGAAACTTTCAACGAAAATCCAACCTTCAAGTTCGATTGAGAAAATCTGGTAATTATAATGATTGTCATTTGATATAAGGCCTTATAAGACATAGAAGAAAAAAAAAGTTTAGCAATCAAATTGGTTTAAACCAAGTCAATTAATTAGCGGTATTTACAAGGATTTTAATCGATTCATTATTTGCAGGGCTTTCGATGGAAATCGAATGTGTAGTAGAAATGAAAAAAATGTTGGTTGAACAACTTTCCTCGTGACTCGGTTTGAAACTGGCTTAATTTAAACGCATATAATATGAATCCGAACATGGACATTTTAACGATGCAAAATGTGGAGGTGCATTGATTGATCTGATTTCGATCGTTTAATATCAACTAAAAACTTTGCCAGTTTCATTTATTTAAAATTGAGAGATGAAAAAAATAAAATCGCGATAATTAATTATATTAATGAGGGTGGTTAATTGTTGCAAAAGAATGTGAAAGACAAAGAAATTAAAATTGAATTAGTTCAAACAATTATTTTTAGCATCTCGATTTTCATTCTGATTTCCCTTGGATTGTTTTAATTTAATGAGAAATTAAGTAAATACATAGCAAAAAAAATATATTTTTAATTTTTTTATTAAAAAAAAAATGTTTTACTCATAAAAAAAGTTAACAGCAAAAATGGAAATTTTGCTTTGAAAATTTCATTGATCGATTCAGAAATTCGATTGAAAAATTTATATGCCTCTATTTACCAATATAATTTTTTCTTCATATATTCATATGGCATTACTTACCGTTTCTTGGAGCCTATAATTTGTCGTGAAATTACATAGCTTGTGTACGAGAAAGTTTATTCAATTGATAAGCAACGATCCACGAACCATAAAATTTTCAGAGACGTTTATTGTTTTCTTGTCATCTAAACGAAAATTATTATTTACATTTTTTCATCAAACTAAAGAAATTGAATGTCGAAGAAAATGTCAACATAGAAATAGTATCGATTTTCCCTTCAGTATTCGATTTTAATGCCCTTTAAAAACATTTTTCAGTAGATAATTTTCTTAGTAGTTCTGGCCTTTGAAAAAGAGATTTTCTTAAGATTTTTTTCTGAAAAAATTTAAACCACTCATCGATTTTTCTTAAATATAAATATCGTTAAATCAATCAAAGAAATAATTACAATATTTTTTTTTTTAAATAACTAACATTTGATTTTTAATGCCATATGGTTTTCATAAAATATTTTTCTTTTTTATAGAAAGCCAAAATTAATTTTTTTAAAATTAATTTTTTTCTTCTTTGCGAGGTTTTAAAATAAAGTTATTAGTTATTGGTCAATTTACAATACATATAAATGTATATAATATATTAATTAGGTTATTATTGAAATAAATTAACAAATTAAAAATGCAATCAATTTCTCTTTTGCCTTCTCTTTCGATGAATTGGCCACTATAAGCATTTCAAATCAATGCAAATTTGTGCATCGCTTTTATATTGCATAAGTCGACTATGATATGATATAAGAATAGAAGAGACTTCTTGTTTTAAGAAATTTGATTGATTATTTTTTTGGGAAAATAGTTGTTTATTCAAGTTATTCAAGAGTTATTCAAAAAGCAAGAGGATATAAAACATTTTTTCTGAGTAAGAATATTAAAATGTAATTCCCCTGGAAAAAATATTATTTGGGTTATTATCTAATAAAGCAGTCAAAACTATTTTTCAAATAGCTACATATTTAACATATTTCCTTTGAAATTGTGAACTCAAGTTTTACATAAGAAAGCAAAGCGTCAGCATTTTATACTCTTTCATAGATATTCATCAAGTCAAGTAAATGAGGATTTTATACAATGAATTGTTCTTATTATTTTAACATTGAAATTATTTACAAATTCACTGTTTGACTTGACTTCAAGTTCAGATATTAAAACTAGATGATTTATTTTAAGTAAAATTTATATCAATTTTTTTATAAATAAACAAGTCAAGTATTGAAGAATTCTTAACCATTCATTACCTAAGTAAAACGTAAATCCCCTGGTATTTAGATATTTCTTTATATTAGGTACTAGCTGATACCCGCCCGCTTCGCAGAGCGTATCTAAATTAATCTGATTGAATAATAGAAAATTTTACCCAAAATAAGAAATTAGGCTATTTTTACAAAAAAAGATAATTAGATATTTCTGAACCTTTATTTCATAGAAACTTCATGAAAATCCATTAAACTACTTTTCCAGGAACAGATATAAGCTATCTTATAGGTAGGATCTTTACGTTTTTTTGAATATTGTAAAATATTAAGAAAATTTTAAGCCTTGAGAACCTTTCACACCAAATGTCATATGAAATCATTTATTAATTTTAGTAGAATGGATTAATAGCTATCTTTTAGGAAGTGTACCTTTCTTAGGATCAATAATATTTAATGTGTTATCTTACGATCTGAGGTATCAGGTTTGGTTGCCTTTGATTCATAATTCTAGGATATAGTATCAAGGCCATTATGTCTTATCGGCAAGTCTGCTATTTCCCGGGGTCCAAGATTAGACAACAAATTCTTATAGATCTTGCTAAAATAAATTGAAAATTAAGAATATAGTTTTTTGGAAATAAAAACAACGCGATGGTCACATCTAAGTTGCTATTTTTTTTTTGAAAAATAAGTTGGACTGGATTTTTTTTTTTTTGGGAGCTCTGCTTAACGGCTTCACCTCTCTTAATCAAACTCCTAATCGGGATCACTTAAGTCGAACTGTCTGCTTTTGTTATTTATTCTTACGGGTCTCATTTTTTAACTGAGATATTTTTTTTTATGAATGAAATCATATTTACTGCAGAGGATTTCCTTCACCTCCCTCGACAATTCGAACGCTTACTCAGCCGAACTATTAATAATATATTAACTACCCGTAAATTCACAATGGATTTATGTTTTCTAGGAATTTAACCTATCGCTATACTTCTATCATGGTTATAATTTTCAAATTTGTGAACATTAATTTATAAGAATAACAAATTACATAGTTTAAAATTATGTCGTCTCTACGATATGTTAGTATATGTACATTGTATCACAACTGCCTGCCGATGTATGTTTTTCGTTGCGCAGTTTTTATAGTTTTTATTTTTTTGCTCAGAAAATCAACATTTTTTCGGAATAAAAAGTATTTTAAAGCACTTTTTGTAATATTTACTACTTGCAGTGAAAATCTTGTCCAAATCGGACCAGCCGTTTTCAAGTTTGTCAAGAACAAACAAACAGACAGGGAAAACTATTCGAAATAAAAAGTAGCCTATAATGTAAGTTATATTATTTAGTAAATTTCTGTGAAAATTTTATTGAAATCGACCCAGCCGTTTTCAAGTTTACCCTGAAAAAACAATTTTTTTTTGGTAAAAATTACAATGTAAATGGCATTAATTTTTTTGTATAAAATAAATGAAAATGTAGGTAATAAAAAATTTTTAACAAAACACCTTACATTTTTTAGATTAGATAAAAATCTCGGCTGAGAAGAATAATTATGTTTTTGTTGGCTCGCGCAGGTAACATGTAACGTTTTTATTATATAACTTTTCAAAAAGCAGAAATCTTCAATCTTATTATTGGTATAGATAAGAAATAATTATTAAGAGTTTAAGAATTATTAACAATTTTACATTCACATGGAAAAGTCGTAGTTAATTGCATGTCAGATCTAAACTAAGAATTACTAGACATATCCTACACGGAAAAAAATAGTGGTGTAAGATTTACAACACTCAACTAGTAATATTTTTACTGCACTTTGTGTTCACTATAACCACAAATGTAACATTAGATAACACACTGTGTTGTATTTAGCTCTAACGTATAGCTTTTTTTACTACCATAGTGTCGTTAATATATGTAGCTGTTACAACTGCTGAGTGTTGTAGAATTAACAAATTTTGGCGTTTGCGCATGCGGCGCGTACAACATAACCAATAATTTTGACAAATAAATGCAAGTGTCAAAAATTCAACTACATTTTTACTAGTTCGTGTTGTAAATAAAACTACAGTTTTTTTATTACACTTGACTGGTAAACGTTACCACACGTGGTGTCATCCTATATAATACTAGTTAATGTTGTAAAATTAACAAGGAATGTTGTTAAAACTACAACAAATTTTTTTCTGTGTTTCCTTAAAAGGGTAGTTGATTCTTCACTTATATAAAAATTAAAACATTTTTTCTTAATGATAGTGGGCAAAGCAAAAAATTTTGATTATTCTGATGATTTATAGAGCTTACTCATTACTACTAAGAATATTTAAGGTTCATAATTTAAAAAAATATTGATCAGTACCGCCAAAATTAAACTAAATAAAGGAATTTAGTGTAGCATTTTAGCAGTGTGCCAATGCCATGCCATAGCCAATTACAAAAAGAAAATCTGATTTAAATATGAACTGCCTAGATAAGATCACCTAAAGCTGGACAATTTTCAGGATCTAAAAAGCTAAAGCTATTTAAGTTTTTTGAGAAAACCATCTAGGAAAAAATGTGATATTGACTTTCAAAAAAAAAATCATATTTCGAAGCACTATAAGTAAAAATTTTGGAAACTAATTTTAACTTAAATGCATTTTCAAATCATTTTCATATTCAAGTTTAAAGAAAAACTTTACATTTTTGAAGTGGTGGATACCAGGGGAATTACATTTTCTGATATTATCGCTCTTCAACAGCCTTATTATCGCTATCTACTAACAAATTCGTTACAAAAACGTTTTAAAAAATTTTTCCAAGGGAAATGTAAAAAAAAAAATGAACACTAAGTAAAATTCCACAATGTAATTCCCCTGTCACATTACTAGTGTTGACAACGAGAAAGTTTTGGCAGTAATTATTTTTTTTTTTCAGTGAAATTTTTAATGAGTTATCGAATATTTTTCCAACGAAATTGAATTTTTCATTATTTTAACGATTGAATATTTTCTTCAGAGTTTATTTTTAGAGCTAGATGATAATTTGATAGACAAATTCAAGTCGACTCTTTCTCTTACAAAACCGGAGATCCTCTATAATCTTTTATGTAAGACTTTGTAGAAAAAAAAAACCTCACACGTCCCATCTTCCTCTCGCACCAATGTGTGAAACATGCAAATTTTAAAAAGTAAATGTGCCATAATTTTCGACTTTTACTCATATCATTTCAAACGCATTGAAAATATATCGAGACGACTGCAATTCGGTTAATTACATGTAAATCTTCCTAAGCGTTTTGACCGCCTTTTGATCCGAGAAATAATTAACGAATGTTATTAATAGAAATATATTTTCAATATTTTAGCTTTGAGACATTAAGAGCGAAAAACCATAAATAATATATTCATATTAAGATGAGTTTCTATTTTTTTTAACTTAATGTTATTTAATACATAGAAATGAATACATAAATCAATAATATAATATGAGGTAAAGAGGTCATAGAATTGAAAATCAAAAACAGGACGTTAAGAAATTTTTGAAAGTTTATTTTTGGAAAATCAAATTTTCATTTGATTTATTTCAAATCTAACAAATCAATTAATTAACTATGAAGAAGACTCTTAAATGCAAGTTTTTGGATGTATTGAAATTTTTAAATATTAATTTTATCGATAATTTGTGCAAATTGTTTTTAATTATTTTAATTAGGCAAAAATTCACTTGGGAAAATTTATTTTGATTTGATATAAAAATTAAAAGTTTCTATTTCTATTTATCGTTAATTCTATTTATAAAAATGGACATTTGCAAGAATGTCACTCAATTAACGACTTAACAAATCAAAAAAAGGCAATTATTAGATTTGAATGAATAATTAAGATCTTCAGATATCGAAAAAAATCAGATATTAAATTTCATTTTTCTTTGACTATCTGAAACACAATTTTAAATTAAAATAATGGTCAAAAAGTTCCTTTGTTGTTCATAACGATAAGATGACATCTATTTCCTTTTCGAAAAATCTGATTATGTTTTTAGTTAAAAATGCACTTCCGAGTATATTTAAGTATTTCACTTAAGAAATTTCAGTCGTGGTTTTTTAGAAACTCATATTCAAAAGTTTTGATTCAATTGAGAACATTTTATTAAAGTATACCTATTTATTTAATTTTTTTTTTGGAAAATTTGACCTAAATTTACATGAGCCAAGTGGGTAATCACGATTTTCGAGTCGATTGATTGAGGACAAATTTTGAGGCGAAATAAATTGAGGTCTTACGAAATCATTTTCACCATAAAATAAGTTCAAAAGTTCAAAACAGTGGATACCTTGTATATTTTCATTAACTGCATTTTTGAATGGATATCAGAGAATAAATTATTGTATGCAGGAATTCACTATTTCACTCGGTTTTCAAGCTACTTGATCTAAACTAGACTTGATATCAACACAAACTCGAGTCAAATATTAATATTTAATATCAAGTCAAGTATCGTACAAATCAAAATATCAAGCAGAATTAATTTCAAAAACTATTTGATTTAATGATACTCAAGTTCTATACCACCTTCATCTTAAAGATTGTACCCCTTAAAACCTTGATTTTTTCAGACAACAAACAATTTCTCTTTTTTGCCAAATTGATTTTCCACCTTACAAAATCCGTTCCGCCTACTTAAAATGTAGACCAGTGGTTCTTAACCTTGTTGTAGGTACTGACCCCCACTAGTTTCATATGCACATTCACCGAACCCTTCTTAATTATAAAAAAAGTGGTTGCGTGTACTTATGTACGCGCGTAAGAAGTTATAATTCTTTGGTATCATTAAAAATTAGTTTTTCTTAATTTTATTCAAATAATGAATTTTAAAAACCTGTAATTCAATATTTAATAATAATAATATATATATTTAAAGATATAATTATTAAAAATAAAATTAAGAGAATAATATTTTAATTTGTATCAATAAATAATATCCAAAGAAAGCTGCAAGACGTTTATAAAAATTGTCAGGATCATTTTTCTGGTTAACAATTCATGTATGTCATGAAAACGAAGCTTCATAGAAATTGCAAAATAAAGTAAGTAGCTACTTGTCAAAGTAAATGTCTTAATCTTATTCATATCTAGTGTTACTAAATTATTATTCTAAGATGGTTGAATCCTTTCAGAATCCCAGATTTCTTGATAACTAAGAATATGCATGAAATGTAGACGTCATTTTCATCACAGCTACTGCAAAATTCGAGAAAAGTAATAACTTATTTTTTAATAATATGTATCATTTGTATACATAACTATTTTTAATTTAAATATAAAAATAAATAAATTAGAAAATAAATACAACAAAAATTCAAATTACGCGCGTCTAGTTAAAAATACCGAGCCGTTTTGCGGGCAACTTTATCTTGTTAATTTGTGATGATAATATAGAACGCTACAAATACTTCTGAAACCGCGCCGTGATGCAGACGTCATTTTCATCATTAAACTTCAAAAAGTACTTATAACAACTACTGCAAAATTCGAGAAAAGTAATAACTTATTTATTAATAATATGTGTCATTTGTATATAAAATTATTTTTAATTTAAATATAAAAATAAATGAATTAGAAAATAAATAAAACACAAATTCAAATTACGCCCATTTTACTAATTTTTATCTTAAAAAGCGCGCGCATCTTAAAATTTCACTCTCATCATTTTTTCATAACGCGCCTAAAAAAGTATAACTTCAAAATTTTTTTTTCAAGTATAGGTATAGGATCTATATGCCCATATACCTTATATTAGTTGGGTGTGTGTCTTGACCTCCTCCAAACCCCTAAAATTGACTCATCGAACCCCGGGGGTTCGATGGTACCCAGGTTAAGAACCATTAGATTTAGACTGAATTTCAAGATTTTGGAGTCAATAGTTTGAAGATAAACTTTGAGGCAAAATAAATGTATCAGGCGTTTTAATCCCGGGAAAAATATCCCCGACAAAATATCCCCATGATAAAAATATTTCATTTCATTTCAAAACCTCACAACTTTTTGATAAAATTTTTTTGAGCATAATAACTAAGATTTTATTTTTAATAATTTTTAGTAAGAACGTGTTAAATTGACCCCCAATGCTTTATTGAAATCGTTTTATATTGATTCCCATGTGTCCGTGTTAACTCCGCAAAAACTGTGTTAATTAATGCTAAAGGGGTCAAGGAAGTCCCCCTGGGGGGTGAGGGAGTAGTAGGAAAAATATTTCTTTCAACAAAAGGAATTAAAGTTATTGTTCGTTTACCCGATTTTTATTCATTGACTGAATGTGCACTTTTTGAGTCCGCGAAGTTTTACTTAAAACTAAATGTTTTAACATCAAAATTATGCTGCAAATACGAGTTACAGTTATTCTATGAGGACCTTTTGTATGGGGATCAAAACGCATGGAACCGAAATAAATTGAGGTCTGATAATCATTTTCCTCATAAAATAAATTCAAAATGGTGGACAGCTTTTATATTTCCATTTACTACACATATTTGTATATGTATTTACTAATATTCAGGTGATTGTATGCAGAAATTTATTATTTGACATGATTTTCAAGCTACTTGATCTAAGTACTTAATTTCAACTCAAACTCAAGTAAAATATTAATATTTAAAATCAAGTCAAGTTTCATGTGCAGCAGTAGATTTTTTTAATTAATGGTCCTTAGCGACTGTCTATTAGGAAAGATCTTTAGGTGGATTCAAGAAGCTGATTTAATGCTTCCAAGCTATTTGGGTCCTTGAGTATAGCCTTAATTTCGTGGGTCTTAATAAGAGGGAATCTTTCTTGTATTAGCAAGGGGCATTCACTAAGGACGTGGGTGGCTGTCAGTACTTTGCCACACTGGCTTAATTGTTTTGGTGCTGGTGGAAAAAGCGGCGTGTCCAATCCTCAGCCTGACTAGTCAGATCTACTACAAGGTCGCCTTTTCTCCCAAACATCCCTACGGGTCCGATGCAGATCAAGAAAAATTAATTTAAAAAATATCCAACTACTTGACTTGATAACACACAAGTTCTATACAACACGGAAAAAAATAGTGGTGTAAAATTTACAACACTAAACTAGTAATAATTTTACTGCACTTTGTGTTCACTATAACCACAAATGTAACATTAGATAACACACTGTGTTGTATTCAGCTCTAACGTATAGTATTTTTTATTACCATAGTGTAGTAAATATATGTAGCTGTTACAACTGCTGAGTGTTGTACAATTACCAAATTTTGGCGTTTGCGCATGCGACGCGAACAACATAACCAATAATTTTGACAAATAAATGCAAGTGTTAAAAATTCAACTACATTTTTACTAGTTCGTGCTGTAAATAATATTACAGTTTTTTAATTACACTTGACTGGTAAACGTTACCACACGTGGTGTCATCCTATATAATACTAGTTAATGTAGTAAAATTAACAAGGAATGTTGTTAAAACTACAACACATTTTTTTCCGTGCACCCTAAGGGTTGCCACCTTAAAACCTTGATTTTCTCAACAAACAACTCGAAAGTCAACAAACAATTTCTCTCTTTTCCAAAATTGATTTTCCATCTTACAAAATCCGTTCCACCTGCTTAACATTTAGACTGTATTTCGACAAAAATTTGACAAATCCAATATCCATTACACAATCTGTCAATTACTTAATGAATTAATTAACATATTAATTTTGAAATCTAATTTCTACGAATAATCGTACTAAGTAATTATGAGATAGTGACTCGATTCACGTCATGCATCACTTAATCTGTTCGTATTTTTTATTCGAATACAATAACTAATTTTATACCTCACATTTTTTCTTGATTTCACACAGACATAAGGCGCTTTGAAGACATCAAACGAGCTTTTTTCATCAAATCAAATAAATCAAGTCAATTATAAGTATGGCATAAAATAAAAAAGCGGAAGTTATTTAACCCCATTCTCAGATTATTGTCTTGATATGAACGCATATATAAAATCAACGTTATTCAATTCAAATTATTTATCATCTCAAACGAATAAAAATCTATCATTTCATTTGCAAATGTAATCATTAAAAATGAAGTTAATTACTATCGGTATCGGGGGAAATTTCTTTTGAATTGCTTGAGGAAATTTTGTGATGTGTCAACTTATTGAATGTGGTTTATTGTAAAATATTTTAAGCTATGGGTCACGCAAAAGTGGGTCTACATTGTTGAATTGTATTGTCATCTGAATGTTGGAATTTGTTTCCTCAAAGGCGAGTCGTTAACTTGAAATAAAAGGTGACTTTCTTATACTATAGTCTTAAATAATATTTGTGTTATGATTGTTATTAGAACAATTGGTTTTAATTGAAGATTATGTAACTTTAAAATAAATTGTCAGGCCTCTAAATATATAAAAGAAGTTTTTTATATTAGTTAAAAGTAGATTAATTTAAATTTCAAAAGTAAATTATTTAAATCAAATTTCATCGGATAAGAAAAAATGTTTGATTTAAATCTTATTATAGTAGACCAGGGTCGTTAATTTTTGAACCCAAACAAAATTTAAGTAGGATGAAACCCATTAGAAAAGGAAGAGAATATAACAAAAATGAAAGGAAAAATAAATTACCGCTGATCTGCCGTCAGAAAGTGGACAAAGGGAAGATTCTTATGGATAGAAACGGTTTATCTCGATTTCCGACAAAACTATAAGTCCTATGTAAAAAAGTTAAATGGCAAAGTTGTATTTGATAAGAAGATCTACAAATTTTGTACTAACACTTTATTCAAATAACCTCAAAATTTATATGAAAAATTCAAATTACCATGTTTTTGGTTTTTAATTAAACATCCCAAAATATCTTCTTTTTTTTAAACAGTTGGTAGGCTTTTTGTTTCTGAAGTTTTTTTTTTGTAAAAGATAAAAATTAAAAACCCAAAACTTGGTGAGTTTAATTTTTCACATAAATTTTGAGGTTATGTGAAAAAAGTTTTATTAAAAAAGTTGTAGATCTTCTTATTACATACAATTTCGCTATTTAAGTTTTTTCTATAGACCTTGCAGTTTTGCCAAAAATCGAGATAATCAGTTTCCACCCTTAACCCCCCCCCTTTCCACTTCCCAACCTCAGATGGATCGTAATTGAGTTTTCCTTTCATGTTGGTTATATTCTCTTCCTTTTCTAATGGGTTTCATCCTACAATTTTTTTTTTTACTTTTTACCATTTTCAAAGGCTTTAACTCTGGTCTATAGATAGGATATCCATTTCCGGAACTCCAATAAGATTAAAATTATTCGTGGACACCTGTTCTCAATGATAGTACTTGAACCAACAATTAGACTAACTAATTGATCGAATAATTCATAATTAATTATTAATAAAAGTCGTACAAAAATGTATTTGATAAGCTCATCAAAATATGGCGCTGGATTCATATTGAAGTAATTTTATATAAAATTGCTCACTTCACAAGCCCATTCTTGTGATATTTCAGTTAAATTTCGTTTTATAACAGATTTGTCTGACTTTGGTGTAGTTAATAAAAAACTAAATAGAATAAGCATTGGTTATGACTTTAAGTTGCATTTAAAAAATGAGTAAGCTTATAGGTACATGCAAAGTTCAAACTTAAATCAACTTTACACAACAAATTATGTTTATTGTTGTATTTTAACAAATTAATTTTAATCAAATTTATTTTCAAGGCAGCCTTAAGTAAATTTTTCAAATATAAGAGGAAACGAATAAAAAACTCTTAGCACAAAATTTTGTTAATACATAAAAGTGTAGGGACCCCAATTTTATATGTACTTGCATATTTTTATAGAGTTTTTGTCTTTAAAAACAAAAATCGTTTATTAATAGATATAGTTAGATGGTTCGGGATTTACAATGAATGCAATACGAGTATCAGGTCGCAAGGTTTTGCCATATGGCATCATCTAGGCTCTCTGATGTATGCTCAGCTTTTGTATCTTACTGTCTGTCTTGCATGCTCTAATTATATATATTTTTTTCTATTTTAAAAACTTGTTTGACACTTGTCATCAAAATTGGTATATGCAAGGCTATAGAAAGACACGAATGCTGAGCATACTTCAGAGAGCATGATGAAACTATAATATATGGCGACACGTAGCGACCTAATACTCTTGTTTCATTCATTGTAAATCCCGATCCATTGAACTATATCTATCAATACAAAATAGGAGAAATTAGTTTAGTTCAAAAAAATATTTCCGTTTCGTTATAACCGTTTTCATTGTATTTGTCTTTGAATACAGAAGTAGATAATACGACATAGATTATAAAGTTCGTTCTAAGTAAAATATAGAAAATAATAAAACATGAGCATTGGCGCCAATAATATATAATAATATATATAATATATATAATAATATATAGGTATAGTATATAATAATATTTTAAAAATTTGGTTTTGGTGCATTTATTTGCTTAGACTAGGAATGCATCAAGTCAAGTAGTTGAACATTTTTTAAATTAATTTTGCTTGATATTTGGGCTTGTAAATATATATTGTGACGTCGTTTTTGATTTAATTTAGCATTTGAATATTAATTTTAAACTCGAGTTTGACTTGATTAAGAGCCAAGTTGCCTTAAGTTAAAGTTCATCATTGTTGAAGAATCTAACAAAAATCTTTAGTAGAAATATATCAATGGGCAGTTATCCTAATGCCAGTGCATTGAACCATTTGGCATTTTTATCTTTTTTAAAATCGATTTTATAGCAATTTTTCATTATATGAAAACTTTCTCGGGAAAAAATGTTTTTGTCTAACCATATATAAATCAGATCTGAAAATTGACATAAATATCTTTTTTCGGGCACTCACTCTTATTGTAAAATCTTGTTAGTTATCATTATACTCAGTGTTTTTATTTGATTTTATTTAGTTTTTATAAAAAAAAGTCTCGAAAAATGTGCTTTTGCTTCTAGTTAGTGATTGTTCATGAAAAAATATTTTTTTCTAATCATATATAATTATATATGATCATACCTGGCCAATTTTCAGATTGAATTATATATGATTATATATGATTAGACAAAAACATTTTTCCTGGGTTTTGAAATGCACAGTTGTTAAATGATTCTAAAAGAATTTAACAGTTGACTATTAACCACTTGTTTGTGCATAGTTTGAATGAAATCCAAACGAAAAAAAATTTTTGTCAAAAAAATAATAGTTAGATAGTTCAGTGATTTTTGTGACAAATCGTCAAAATTTTAAGGTTGCAATTTTTTGATTGAAAATGCATTGCCATTAAATCATTTAGAGATTTATGTGTTATAAATTATTTAAAAAATAAATAATTCAATTATCATAACTTGAGCACAAAATTTATTTTTGTATTCCAAAGTATAAGTAACCAATTAAGTTTTTACCTACAGGTTATAAAAGGACAGAAAAGGGCTAGTTTCAAATCATTATTTTGAAACCCCAATTTAGATCATCCGAATGTCTTATTTATAAAATAAAATTTTTGACTTATTCTTCCAAATTGTTCCTACGCAAATAAGAAGTTCATTAAGAATGAGAAGAGTTCCTTAAAATTTTTTCACTTTTTCAATGCTAAAAATAAACTTTCTATCAACGATTTTTTTGCCTTTCATTTATTCTTCCTATTGTGGTTTTTTCGTTTTCGTTTCAAGCGAAACAGATTAAAAGTCATTGACTTAACTTCTTGAGATTATCATGAGAATCCTTTGAACCTTTCAAAATAGTCTGTGAACTTCAAAAAGTGGAGCCTTACACATTTAAAAACTGTTGCGGTTTTTAATTAGAATTTTTAGTGCTTTCAGTAATCAAGTTCTTTTAATGATACAAAGTTATAGATGCAAAAGATAGAAAAATATTTTCAAACATTTTAGAAAATTTTAACTTGTTCTTCAAAGATTAACTAAAAAAATATAAAATAATGGTTGATAACGATTGAAATTTGGACAAACCCATATAAGTTTTATTATAAAAATAAAATTTATATCAATGATTTTTTTTCGTTTATTTTTGAAATTGATGCAAAAAATCTTTGAAACCAAAAGAAGCTTGAGAACTTTAAGATTTAATTCTAATGAAGTTAGAATAGTTAAAAAAATTTTCTGAGATTTTTTTTTTTTTTTAGGTACTCACCCTCATTGTGTCTATTAAAAGATCCTGTCGTAAGCCACTGAAGAACAGACCGCGCACTCAACAATCAAAGACACTTCAATCAAAATCGAATTACTTTAAAAAAAAAATCTCACGAGCATCAAACTAAACACTTGATCTCGACGCGCCGTTTGATCTTGTACTTGACTAGACTGTGTTAATTTATGATCGATACACGACGCTTTCTTTGACTTTTACGTGAACGCTGCAACGCAAGTAGAAGAGGCTGAAGGCCTACGGTGGATGGCTACGATTTGGGAAATGGAAGACCAACAACGTGCTCCAAGTGAAAGAAACAACAAATTCACACAGATACTCTGTCTTTTCGTCTTTCTCAACAACGATAACTGTTTCTTTTACCGGTTTCACGTTCTTACTTTTATCGAGCCGATCGAAGAAGTCAGACCGCAACAACACTGAGACCACGAACCACTCTCACTTACACTCGCTCGACTGCATCACTTTATATGACCCAAATCCTACTCAAATTCGCCCGATTTGCAGTCATTCGATAAGTGCATCGGAACATCACAACTATCCCTACCGTGGCGAAAAATTGCTTCCTTTGCTGACCAGATCCCTTCAATAGATAAGTCGCTTCTTCAAAGTCGAAACTCGAAAAAATTGAAAGTGAACATTACACATTAAAAGAATGATTCTCAAAAAGAAAAAAACTTGCAAATATCATAAAAATTTAATTTATAAATAAATATTATAAAGAAATGAAAACCCGACTTCAAAATAAATAAAAAATCTTAAACAAGAAATGCACTAAAAAGTAACAAAATAATGGCGTATCCTTGCAGTATCTACAACTTACAAATTATTAGGATGATACAATGTACAACTATTGTTATTTTTGGAGTTGGTGTCAGCCAAGGAAATACGACTATATTGGTACTTATCAAAAAACGAGAATACCTTAAGAAAATTATTTTTCAAATAAACTTTTAAACAATATACTCGAACTGTAACAATATCTAGCGACCTTTAAACTACAAAATACCAATACCAACTAAATCTTTTTACAATTTTTACAAATTACCATTAATATTTATTTTCTTGACTGACACCAACTCCAAAAATAACAATAGTTGTACATTGTATCATCTTAATAATTTGTAAGTTGTAGATACTGCAAGGATACGCCATTATTTTGTTACTTTTTAGTGCATTTCTTGTTTAAGAATTTTTATATATTTTGAAGTCGGTTTTTTATTTTTTTATAATATTTATTTAGTTCTCGCGTTTTAGTGATCTGAAGTTTGATAACTGATTTTATTTTCTTGAAAATGGTTAACCTTCCAAACGCGCTGCTCATATGAGGCCGCGCCGTTTAATATTAAAAGTTACTACATCATCCCTTTTTGCCCTTAAGGGTTGAAATTTTTTGCTTTTAAATGTAATAACAAAACTAAATGGATTACTTTTTTCAACAGAAAAAAAATTATCAAAATTCGGTTAAATGTCACTATTTCATCCCCTATTTTCATCCTTAAGGGGTGGATTTTTTTCTTCAAATTGAAATGTGAACAATTCAAAGGCACGTTATACGTTATAGAAACAAAATTATCAAAATCGGGTTAGCCAGGAAAAATTTATAATATTATTTCATCTCTAATTTTTAATCCCTTATGAGTGGAGTTTTTTTTAAAATGGATAGGAGATTAATTTAAGGTTGTGTTCTACAAATAAAAAAAGAATTATCAAAATCGGTCGACCCAGTCGAAAATTCTGAGGTAACAGACATACAAAAAATACAGTCGAATTGAGAACCTCCTCCTTTTTTTGAAGTCGGTTAAAAATGGGGATGAATTTTAAGAGAATAATTGAAATTTAAAATTGTATTCGCCCTATTAACTAGTTACATAATTGCATTAAAATATTAGAGGTACCTATGGTAATAGTAAAATTATTCCCTTTTTGCCCTTATTCGGACTATTTGAATATTTGAGCTGTTACTCAGGATCGGGACTCAATTAACTCAACAAAATTAAAAGTTTTGATTCGAAAATGGCATTAAATACTTAGAAATGCAAAGATTTTGTCTATCCAGTCAAGAGCTTTGGTCTTTATTCTAACTAATGATATCAAAAGCATTGTCAATGAGATCCTGATAGCTCAAACTTTTTTCCTCAATGAATCGAGTAATGAATAAGCAAAGCTTTAGACAAAGTATTGTCACAGTCTAAGGATCTTAAAGATGGAGGAATATCTCCATTTAGTGAGTCTGGGAGTGCAACCTGCTCAATCAACCAGCCAATGACGGGCCAATGATAGGAATGACCTGGCGGAACATTCTCGAATATCTTTTCTCAAGAAGACAAGTCTTTGAGACCACTTGCCGCAAGGGTTTGACCAAAAGGATTACTCGGTCAATTAAAGGACGAGCAGAGCTTTTAGCACATTCTATTGTTCCAACAAAAATAGAAAGTTTTGGCAACGAATTATTCCAAGAAAAGTAGAAAGTTCTGGCAAAGGAATAATAGAATCGAATGTTCTGGAAGAATTCTGAGTTCCTTTATAAGGGGAAGACAAGCACAAGCAGCTCAGTCTGAAATAAATCGACATCGTGAAGCATAAATTGGGAGTGATAAATCGTAAACAGTGAATTGCGTGTCTTAAATAAATTGTGAATATTGTTAAATAAAGTGTAACAGTGCAATAGTGAGTGACAACTAGTGGTGTAACAGTGAACTAAATCATTGTTAACGTGTAGTTAATAAGTGTAAATAGTGTAAGATAAATAAATAAACATTTGTTAAAAATAAATTTGTCGTCATTAAACACAAATCCAAGAACCCGTAAAAACGTTGCAGTTTCGACCAGCAATTGAAAAGAATGCTACATTCTAGCTTGTCCTATGGGAGTTTCATAATGTGCATTTGAACTGTTCATTTTTGACACCAAAGGTTTTTAGAAGTATCTAGAGCAGTATTTCCCAAACTATGGGTAGCAAATATTGAGCGAGCCTTAATAGAAGATTCACCACTGTACAAGAATTAAGTTTTGAATAATTGGGAATCTGAGCATTATCAATAGTTATGCCCTATTTTCTTGAAGATAACTAAGAGGTAGATCCCAAAATTGGAAATATTTGTTAGATGGGTCGGAGCTCAGACATTTTTAGGAACCACTGAATTAAAGAATTAGGGAATGTATCATTGTTTGCCTACACAACTTCAAAATGAGGATTTAATACGTTAGTCATTGGGTACACGTGATGCGAGTGATATAAAAAGTGATTGTAAAGTGATTTTTGGTGAGAAATTGTTAATCACCGAGTTGAATAAATAAATTTATTGGTTTATTAAAAGTTTTGGTGGCATTTACTTTAAATTAAAGATCCCTTGATCCGAATCATGATCCCTTGATGGAATGAAGATTTGAGAAATATAAATTATGGATTAACTAAAAATTTATGGTATTTATTAGCAAATACTATATTTTACAAAAAAGAAAAAGAACCATAAAATATACGAAAACTAAATAAACTGAGACTCGCTTTGCTCAAAGAACTAAGGCCGCGTTCACACGGTTCAACTTTAGTTGATCAACATTTTACAATCCCTTAGACCGTAGCGGGGTAAGCGACGCGAGAAGTGAAGCACAAGCGAGTCAAATTAGAAGCAAATTGAGCTGAATTGAAAGAAAACTGACCGAGGTCGACTCGATCAACTTGAACGACAAAATGTTTGACTCAGTCAAACTTTTGTTGAACGAGTTGACCCCGGTCAGTTTTCTTTCAATTCTGCTCAATTTGCTTCCAATTCGACTCGCTTGTGCTTCACTTCTCGCGTCGCTTAACCGTGTGAACGTGGCCTAAGAGCACGAGTCGACTTTAGTTGAACGATTTTAGTTGAACGACAAAAGTTGAATGCGACTTGAATGAGTTTTCATGCAGACGTGTCAACTGGAATCGACCAAACCATTTTAACTGTTAGAATAGTGTTGGGAGCAGCGGGGGGAGAAAGTGGTGAAGAATATCCAACAATACCAACAAAGTAGAAAGCAAACTGACCGGCCAATTCAATTTGAAGGATGGTCAATACCCGGTAAAATTCGAATATAACTCATCACTTGAACGACAAAAATTTGACTCGTTCAAACTTTTGTTGATCCACTAAATATTTGATCAACGTAATTGAAACAGAGGTTCACACAAGGTTTTTCATTCAATTTTGGTCGTTCAACTAAAATCGTTCAACTAAAGTTGACTCGTGTGAACGCGGCATTAGAAGCTCATCTCTATCGTCTGAGAATAAAAGAAGTAGAGCTTCTAGAACTTATCTGATAAGTTTATTTTTAGTGATATAACAAGTATTACAATATGAGTACGTATTAAACATACGTTAATACAAAATAGTATAAAATAGCTTAAAGGTAACAATAATGTTAATGCTAATTAAAGCAGAAAATTTATTACAAATTGCTAAACTTTTAACAGTGAGAACAAAAAAAGAACTTGATTAACAATTTGTCGGTCACAGAATCTTCATCACAGGGTTTTCCTGTCTGATATTAAAAGCTAGAAGTACGCCCATGCTTCAATAGATAATTGAAAGTAAAAGTTAGACGTTGAATAAAATTTCAAGTCTCATCAAAATTTGGCTTAAATTGGGGATGAATCTTAAGACAGTCATCGAAATTGGAAATTATGCAATAGAACGCTTAGATAACTGACTCATAATCTGAAATTTCATCAGATTTTAGAAAAAAAAAATCAAAATTCAAGTGGTTTATTCATTAAATCCAAATCTGAAACTGAAACAACTTAATTATAATTTTACATCACATTTTCGATAATAACACACTTATCATATTTCTTTAAAATTTCTTTAGCACAGCCCAATTTTTGTGGACACTGTAAATTTTTGAAATTTCAAAAAAAAAATTTTGTAATTGGTTGAAGAGTTGCTTTAATAACCACCTACCTCGAAAACGATATGGCTTCATTTTTCTGCCCTTGTCGTAACCAAATTTCCGTACGAGATCCACTTAGCGGGTAACCAATTTGGAAACGTCAATGCGGTTAATTACAGATTTTCGAATTCGGCAAAAAATTTCCAAATCTATAAATAGTGATGTCACTTAGCGTCAATAATGACAATGATTAGATAAAAACAAATACTTGTGCTAATAATTATGTCAAATCGTAATGTGCCAATTGATTTCAAGACCTTGGTTGGTATCTAAATTACAAAAAAAGAGACCTCCAAAAAAATCAACTTTTCATATTACAAGATGATTGCTTAAACAGTTAAATTTTTGAAGAATCTGATTTTAGAAATCGATACTTGAATGATTTTTAATTTTGACAATTTCTTCGTATTTAAAATCTACTGAGAAAACCACTCAACATTTGGATTGAAGCGATTTCTTTTTTGGATTTTATATATCATTTGTAATCGTTACAGTTCTTGGCTCTTCTAATTACTAAGTAAATATTGCTTCAATTAAAATGAGGACATTAAAAAATTTCATAATCAAAATTTGCAAATTTCAATATATAAGGACATGATTGAAAGACACGAATGAAAATTTTCTTTACAATTTAAACGGCTTCATTTTTCCAAATCATCAATATGATAAATCGATTGATCGATCGATGATCCCACGTTTACATAACAAATTACCAACATATTATCATTATCATGAGCGTCACATTCGAACGAGAAAAACGAAAGTGCATCGAAAAAACCGAGTGAAATTATTTTTTTTTCAACAATAAAGACACCTCATAATGTATGCAACAAATGCATATATATACATTGAAGTAATTCATCATCACCTTGCAACAAAAAATGCACCGTATGACATGTACCTACTTGAAAAAGGTTCATACGACGGCAGGTACCGGAAGACACACAATACAAAGTTTAACTTTCATTTAATTTGGCAGAACTTCAACTCGTTTAATCAGATACTGTTGGGAAACCAAACGGAAGTGTAATGGTTCTTTTGAATTTCTTTATCAACAAAAAAATTAGTCTAAGTCTTGAACCTCTAATTAAAAATAGCTCTTAAGATTGTCTTTGATATACTACAATTGTTAACAATACCAACAAAAAACTCTGGGTCATTCCCCTGTAACGTTTTGCAGTTTTATATTGCCAAATAAAATCTTTTTAGATGTTCAAGAGCAGTTCAAAAATATTTTTGTAAGTTTGTTTTAAAGTAGTGATATTTGACTTGATTTTAAGCCAAACTTAACTCAAGTAACTTGAAAATCAAGTCAAATAACTCAAGAATCAAAAATTAAGAAAGCCCTTATAAAATTATCTTAACTCTTTCATATAACATCTTTACATAGTATAAAACAAGGCTCTCGCTGTCTGTTCCCTTAGATCTTTTAAACTACCAAACGGATTTTAATGCAGTTTTCAGCAATTGATAGAGTGATTCAAGAGGACGGTTTGCAGGTATAAAACATGCATCCTATAGTAGAGAGAAGTCGGGAAATTCGAAGATTTGTAATGTGATGTCATCACAAACAAATTTTTGTGCACTTACATTGCAAACGCTGGCTAAACCTTACGAGATAGTTCAAACTAACATGCGGCGAAATTGTGTATCTTAAAAAGATTGATAAAAAAGTCCGCGACGGTATATGTCTATCTCTTAAGGATAACCCATAGAAACCATTTTTATCTTTTACATATTACAAAAAAAAATATTGGTTTTTTATCAAGCTATTTTAAACAGTAGTATTCCTTATCCAATTAAATACCTGAGATACGTTGTGCATTTCATGTAGATCATAATTGCTCTTTACAGCATATCATAAAAATGAATAACTTAGAAGATATCACAGATTTAAAAGGCGTTGACAGAGCGACTGGATATTGTACGTCGTACGTAGTGGCTGTTTAATTGCTATCTTTTTCTTATAAATATAAAAATGTTATGTTGGTCCTAATTAAGAACAAAAACTTGAAAAATTCTACACCAATTAGGTATGTAAGGTACAACGCATTTTCTTCAAGAAGGCCTGACCAAATTTAGACAGTAACGAAAAAAATCTCTACAAAGTTTAAATTCAAAAATTGACAAAGTTAACTAGAAAATAAATATGAATTTCTATTACCACCCAATAAAATCAATAACGAATTTTTTTACAAATGTTTGAATTTCTATATTGTTCACTGTCGAAGATATTAATTATAAAGAAACGTATTTAAATAATATACTAAATTAACAATTACTTAACGGAACTTATTTTAATGAATTTTTGTTAAGGATACCTCAGATCTTAAGGGGGTATTCTAGTCTAGGATTTTGAAAAAATCGAAATTTTTTTTTTCATAATCCGATAGTTTATATATTCAAAAATATCGCTCTAAAAGAGTTTTTCAAAATTCAAATTATTTCCGAAATTATAGCCGTTTTAGTGACGTGGCAACTAAGCTGGTTGAGACTTAACGTAAAACTTTAAACGCGTTTTTCTCGAAACTACTTTTTTCAATGTGGTCGCCATAATATCTCAAGTTCTAGTTAACCGATTTACTTGAAATTTGGCATGAATATTCTTTAAATATCTCTCTATTGCATGAACTAACAAAAAATGAAAGTTTTAAATTTGTAATATTTTTTTAAAAATTTGACAAAGTTAAAAAATGAGTGAAAAAATCGACCTTTATTTTTGAGTAGCCGCCATTTTATGAAAAAATTTTTTTTTTCAGTTTTGGAGGTTTATGCGATAGCGACATTTGTACTTATCAAGAATCCATCATTGTTTAATTTTTCAAATGACCACAAGAGTAGAAATCATGGCGACGAGGACAAGGTCTTTTTTTTTTTCCCCCTCTACTTCAAAGACGCATAACTCAATAAAAAATGTTTTTTTTTTGTTTTGAAATTAATTTTGTGTACTCTCTGAATATGAATAAGCAAATGATAAAAAATGGATAGTAAAAATATCAAATGTTTTTTTTTAAACAATTACCAAAAAACGCTCGATATTCGAGCCTCTAGACTAGAATACCCCCTTAACGTATTGAATACCATTTATCCTAAAAAAAAAGGCACGGTTCCTGTAGGATAGTCACGAATCTATTCTACTAAGATAGCTGAATGGTTATAAATGACATTTAAAATGAAATTTTTCAAGTCTAAAAGAACATTTTATATTTAAAATTGTTATGAACCTGTAAGATAGCTAATATCTTTTCCTAGAAAAGTAGTTTTTAAGGATTTTGATGAACTTACTTTGGATCTAAGGTCTGAAAGTATCTATCGTCTTTTTCTGTCAAAATAGATTAATTTTTAAATTTTGTTGTAAAGGTAGGAAATCAATCAATTAGATACTCTCAGCAAAGCCAGCGGGTATCAGCTAGTTATATATATAACGAAAATGTAGCGTAAAACGGAGTAACATTTTCAATTAAAAAACTTATATTTTCAAATACCAACAAAATGTTTTCCAGAAGAAGTCCTGATGGAAGCCCTAAAAATAATTTTGGCAATCCATAACGACTCATTTACGACAATTCATAAAAATGACTCCCAAAATATGAACGTTTTAAGTTTTCAAAATTTTGACTTAAAGTTTTAGAGTTTTGATTTACTTAAATGTGTCCTCTTTAAGATGTAATTTTTGAGACTTTCTGCAACAATTATGAAAATGACTTGACATCCTTAGTGCAATGATTTTAGCTTAAGATTTAAACTTTGAAAATAAATAACTTGCGTGTGACTTGAGTTAACATTTAGTCAAACTTAAGTCAAGTAACTTGAAAATCAAGTCAAATAGCTCAAAAATAAAGTCAAGGATTAAATATCTAGTTGAACATGGTTGAACATAGTTTCAACAACATAATGAGAAAATACTTCTCTGAACTGATTCTATTAATCCTAAGAAATCATCTAATCTCATAAAAATACGTACCTATACTCCGTGACCCATTTCTTACAGTTTTTACTTACCTATGTTCTGACTAGATGTCCACTGGATACAGGTTCCAAGGTAGGCTCTAAAAAGGGATATCTCAGTTCCACTTGGCGGCTCGACCACAGATTCTCTCTGATAGTTAGGCAGCGCTAAAAGCGATTGCCGAGTCAAACTGGGTTGGGTGATGGTGATGGTTTTGTGGGCAATGAAGAAGCTGATGCCTGCGCAAGGGCTGGTTCAATGACCCCGTAAACCCGGAGCCTGGAATGGGGATCACCTAAGCTACTGTCAAAAATACTGGCTAGAAATTTCCGGTCAGAAGCTCAGCAAGAGAATGATGGGGAGAATCATTCCCTCGCTCACCGCTTAGGTTTTATGACTGGGAAGGAACCAACTCAGGACAGTAACGGGGCAGATAACCGGACATTGTGATCTGAGAAAGCATCTGAAAACTATTCTCAAAAAAACCCAAAATGCAGACTATGTGAAGGGAAGGAAAACGCGACTTATGCCATTTTTGCCTGCAAAGTCCTCACAAAGTGGCGACACTTGTATGGGATTGTAATGGTGGGAATGGTTACTCACATTTTTTTTACATATATATTATATATAATTGTGTAGGCCAGCACTGGCCCCGAACAAATCGAATTGCTTCAAGTAATAATGAGTTTTTGTCAGAACACCTGCGAGAGACAATAACTGCAAGTTGGAATTTCCAGTCGTCACATCATTCCCCTCCTGGTGACCTGATTACGATTGTCGTTGGGCTGTGAGACTCTGGGCTGCTGGAGCCGTCGTGGAGCAGGGGCCACTGGGACGAGCTGCTGGGCTCGAGTCCGAAAACGACGCGGGACGAGTATGGAGTAGCTCAACCGAAGGCCAGGATGCCGCTACTCTATAGTTGAGTTCCCTGGTAAGAGGACCCGATGTATGTGGCGACTGGCGGTGTCCAAAATATGAAGCGAACTTGCAGTTCCAGGCAGAATGGCTGGTCCTCGTTGTTGCTTGCGTGCTACAATTCGAGGTCGCCAGAATGTAATGGTGGGGGTGGATACCCACATTTATTTACATATATATTATACACAGTTGAAATGCTTAAGCTAATAATGAATTTCCGTCAAGACACCTGCGAGAGACAATAACTGCAAGTCGGAATTTCCAGTCGCCACAGGATAAATGACACCCAAACAGGCAAAAATCGCGCAAAAAGTTTAATACTGGGACTGCTTCAGCTAGGCAGACTGCTGAACCTGGTATAAGTAAGAATCCTTGTACTACAGGGATACAACGAAGAACAGGAGTACAATAAGATTGTTATGTGGGGGAAGGAGCTCTAACCTGGTTTTCTGCTAACGGAAAAAAATACCTTTGTTGTCAAGATGAACTGTCCCAAAGTATTAAAAATTTAAAAATTAAAATAAAAACAATTTCTGGATTATTTAAATGAAAAATGTAAAAATGGATTGAGGAAAACTTTAATATTGATATTGAGAGCTCGTTTTGAATGAAATAAATTTGTTTTTGAATCATCAAAAACATTGGAGGGGGTGCCAGATGACTCCGGATTGGTTATTTGTTTGGAATGTCTTGACTTTTGGGAAAAATAAATTGTTAACAACAAATGGTCCACAAACAAATGTTTCAACGTCGGAAGTGGATTTATCAACCCTGGTGGATCATAGAGGAACATTGAGGCCCTTTTAGCCACAGTTAAGGACAGCGTTGGGTTTTCCGTCGATCACACTTCAAGGAAAAAAGGAATCAATAGTGAAATGGGTCAAAATTTTATGGGTTGCCCAGCACCAATATATCCCGTCTGCTCACAAGTTATTTAACATTTTTTGATACACCTCGAAGGCGAAACTTCGATTGTTCATCTCTAGCGGCCACTCCAAGTCAGACTACCACCTACAGCTCCACCCACAACTGCTACAAGGACTCACCGAAGTAGTGTTTTGTGACCGTCCGGTTGTGACTTGCCAAGTCCATGTCCCCAATGTATGTAATAAAAATGACGTCGCGTAAAAGTTAACATTTTGAACTCAAAAGGAAAATACTTCAAGACATCAAATAAAAATTCTTCCTTTAGAAATAAATCAACGAAGATTTTTCATGAAAATGGTTTCCAAAAAATTGTTAATAAAACCTCCAAAGGATATCATTTTTAAGACTTTTTCGCGAAGAACACATTTAAAATTCGATCTGATCTTAAAGCAAAATTTAACAAATTTTCACATTTTGATTAATTATAAGACCAACAAGATTTAAATATGTTTAGAAAAAAAAAACAACAAAAAACTACTGCACTATTGATATTTGTTCATACAAAGCTGATCTTTTCAAAAGCATATAATACATACACTATCTTGCAGTTAATTGCTTTCTACCTGTAAAATTCAATGTTAAACCCAAAGAATAATAGCTCCTATAAATAGTTTATTATCAAAATAAATTATTCAAGCAATTTGATTAACTTTTAAACAAATTTCATCAATTGAATCAGAAAGCAGTCCAACAAAAGTGAGGACCGTTAAGAAAATAAATTAAATTAATTTATAAAAAAAATAAAACGTGTAGATCTTCATTTGGCCAACGTTTTTCTTCCAGTCTTCTTGAATTAATTAACATAAAAACCTCTGATACTGCGATAATAGCGACGCAGTTGACTTTGAAACGATTCGATTAAATCGACTTTTCAACACGGTAATGGACAGGTAATTGCATGATTTCTAATTCATTCAGCGACAAATGCCAATGATCTACAATGTGAGTACTTATCTTTATAATATATGTATGTGAATGTGTATGTAACATCAAGCTGTCAATGAGCCAAGATTTGAACTGGAGACCTCCGAGTCACAAATTAAATAAAATGCATATGAAACATAACGATTATAATTAATCATCTCATAAAATATAATCATGTTATATTTGTTTGAGTATGAAATATGGCTTTGAATAAGTTGGATCAGGTCTTCGATTTTTTTTTCAAGAAAATTGTTTATAGAAAGTGTCTTGTAGTTGAGACACAACCTTTTATATCCATTTGTAACTTAAAAAGAAGAATCAAAACTTTTTAATTTTAAATCACAAGAAATAAAGGACTAAGATATGTTTGAACTATCCTCAAAGTAATTGCGTTGATTTTTTTAAAATGTGAACTTCTTGTAGCCTAAGAGCCCACTGCATGATTGCTACACCCATAATATAGTTTAATCATTTATATATCAAACTAGTTGATACCCGTGACGTCGTCTACGTAGGTTATTATCTTAAGAACATATATTCAATGTACAGAGAAAAAACATTGAAAAAATTGAAAGCAAAAATATATTAAAATAACCGGAAAGAACTTAGCGTAGAACATTTTAACTATATGCCAAAAAATTGCTTCTAAATATCAGTAAAAGTTTTTACATGTAAAACACTAGCATTACGTAGCTTATACTTATAAAATCGAAGCAGGACGTTTTGGCGCCACTGTACTACTGAAGTTTTAAAAGGGAAACCGGAAATTGATACAAAAAACCACCCCTACATAGTCTTAGGACCCCAGTACAATGAAGCAAAACCCTCGGTGGAAAAACCCCCTGCGCCAAAATGTCCAGCGCCAAAACGGCGAAACCAAAATGTCACGTACCGTTATAAAATATATTCCCATCTCGAACCAAAAATTTTATCTCTAACTAGCTAATACCCGTGACGTCGTCTACGTAGGTTAAAAACAAATTATATTAAAAATAACCGGAAAAAACTTAGCGTAGAACATTTTAACTATATGCCAAAAAATTGCTCCTAAATTGCTACTCCAGAATCCGCTATTGCTCCAAGTGTATAGTTATTAGTTAATCCATAATTAATTTTTCAAAAATTTGTAAATTCAAAAATAAAAATTGCTTTATAATCCAAAATAATCACTGTTTTAATTTTTTTTTCAAAAATTGTTACTTAAATGCTCTTTCCGGATCTACAATTGCTCCAGGTGTATTGTTAAATTAGTAATTCAATTTTTAAATTATTCATGTTTATAAGATCCAACGGAAGTTGATGACGTCATAGTCCAACAATATATGTATAAATATTTAAAATAATAATTGTAAAAAATATTGTATAAATTTCAGCAATTTTTTGCGTAATGAAAAGAGCAGATAGAGTACTTTAAAAAAACAAAAATTGCAATTAAAAATTATTTTGGATTTTATAGCGATTGCAATTTTTGAGTTTGAAATTTTTTTTTAAATTTACGTATAAATTACCTATTAACTAATACACTTGGAGCGATGGCGGATTCGGAAGAGCATTTAAGGGGCATTTAAAAAAACAGTGACTGAAAATTGACTAGTTTGCAAATTTTTGAAAAGTTAATTATTAATCACTTAATAACTGTACACCTGGAGAAATTGCGGATTCTGAAGGAGCAATTTTTTAGAATGTTTCCCTCTAATTTGACTCTTTCTAGTTAAAAAATATATGCAATAATAAAAAGGAGTGTTGAAATGAATTTGATTATCGTTGCGGTTGTAACTAAAAAATGTATTTTGAATCTGTATTTATAATAAAATATAAAAAATGCAAAAAGAGAATTTTAAAAAAAGCTACAAAGATATTTTAAAAACCGCTAAACAAATATAAAATAGAAATCAAAAAATCTTTATTAATCTAATATCTCGCTGAGCTGCATTAAGTCTACACTCAAGTATAAAATAATCAGTAGGCAGTGGAAGGAGAAACATATTCTCTCCAGCCCATGCGCATTACACCATTTGCCCCACTCTATCAAAGCGACGAAAAGTAGCACCGCTTAACGCGTTTTGCTTGTAAAAATCACATTTTTAAAACTTTAATTACTTTGTTTTTAATGAAGATATCGTGATAATTCTTTTTTTAAGATAAGAACCAAGTATATAAAAAGTAAAACAAAAAAAAAATGATCGAAAGCTATCCAGTAGTTTTTGAGTTAAAAGCGAACATTGGAAAATAGCTATCATTTTATTTATATAGGGAAATAGATTATAGCTCTTTTTTTCTGTGCATGTATTGTAAGGGTGCCAATTAAAAGTAGCCCGGAAATAAGCGAAAATAGCTGTTAAATATAAGAAAAAGTGAGGGAGAGTTAAAGCGCTGCGAAATTTATCAGACGAGATCAACGAGTGTTTGCACTACAAGTTTTATGTTGATCGCGTGTTTTGATCTATTGAGGCACGCAAAGGGTTTTAAAACTCGCCAGATTAGTTTTCACCTTCCTTGTCTGAAAAATATCGTCAGACGCTTTCTTAACTTATCTTTAATTTACAGCAGTTTTAACAGCTATTTCCGCTTATTTGCGGGCACTTTTAAATTAACACCATTATATTATCATACACAGAAAAAAAAAGAGCTTTAATTTGATATATGAGTGTAGCAATCGTGCAGTGGGCTCTTAGGCTATTGCTTTTTCTGTTAACGCTTCCAACTCTTACTTTTCATATTGATCTGATTGAGATTTAATGATTAATTGCAAAGTTCGATCAATCATTTTTCAACTAATTTCTTACATATCTATTAGAAAGTCAAAATCAATCTGTGTAAATAAGTATCGTTAAATATTTCGATGCAAATTTGCATAAAAATAAAATCGAAAGATTGACCCAATACAAGGGAATTATATAATTGGGCGTAGTACTGTTTAAGTAGAGGGCGATTAAAAAAAATGTGACCGAGTTTTAAAAATTTATGACTTGCACACAAGAAATGTATCAGAATTAACTCAATAACCGGTTTTGATTTTTCTCAACAGACTTTATTTCAGTGACAATAAACTGATTTTTTCCCTACATACAACCAATTGAAATCCAAAAATCTAACTATTATATAATCATCCAATTTAAAACTTAAAAAATTTTTATTTCGACCCATTAATGTCGGTAGCTTTTCAAAAAATTACGAATTTGATCAAACGTTTCTAGTTTATAATTTATATATTTTTATGTAAGAATTTCACTTAATCGCTTGCAAATATTGAGGATGAATTTTTTATTTCTATATTTTTTTCTTCAATTGGAGGTCAATTAAGTTAGAAAGGAGTGTGTTTGATAATTATCGATTCAATTATTTGCCTAATCAAGCGATTTTAATTCAAATATTAGAAATTGAAAACAAGCAAAGGTGAGAAAAAGAAACAGGTGATATTAAGTAAGCCAGCAATACATATTTTAATAATTTTTATTCAGTTTTTTTTTCTTTATAATGTGAAACTATTTTCATAAGTTTGATTTCTAGTTGTCGATTTGTTAATGGAATTGGCTAATCTAATTAGAGCGATCGATAAATCAATTTTTAATTACTGTTGCCTCATATACGAGTAGAAGTAAAGACGATTTCAATGAAAAACCTATAAAAATTACCTTACTTTAAGTATTTAAGAATCGTTTGTATTTGATCTTATGTTAAACATAACATAAATTAGCCTAGTAAGACATATCATTTTATTATTTTATAGAGAACTAGCTGATACCCGCGACGTCGTCTGCGTAATTTATTATGATAAGAACACATTTAATTTACAGAGGAAAAACATTTAAAAAATTGAGAGCAAAAATATATTAAAAATAATAAAAATAATATTAGAAAGAACTTGGCGTAGAACATTTTTAACTAAATGCCAAAAAATTGCTCTTGCAGAATCCACTATTACTCCAAGTGTAACTATACATAACTATACAGTTAATTAAAAATTAATTTTTCAAAAAAGAAATTCCTATATAATCCAAAATAAAACTTTTTTTTAATTGTTCCTTTAATGCTCTTTCCGGATCCGCAATTGCTCCATGTGTATAGTTAATTAGTAAGTCAATTTTTAAACTATTCATGTTTATGTTATAAGATCCAATGACAGTTGATGACGCCATGGTACAACAATACATGTATAAATAGTTAAAATTTATAAGTTACTAAAAAATTTGCACAAATTTGACCAATTATTTGCGTAAGAAAAAGACTAAATAGAGAGCTTTAAAAATACAACAAAAACTAGAATAAAAAATTATTTTGGATTTTATAGCGATTTAAATTATTGATTTGGAAATTTTTTTAAACATTTATTTATTAATTAACTATTAACTATACATCTGGAGCAATTGCGAATCCGGAAAAAGCATTTAATGAGCAATTTAAAAAAAAAAAACTTAAAAAGTGAATTTAATGTATTTTGCCGTAATTTTAATTTTAATTTTGAAAAATTAATTATTAATCAATTCATAACTATACACTTGGAGAAATTTTGGATTCTGAAGGAGCAATTTTTTGGCATATACTTTAATTAAAAAAAAATGTTTCTCGTTAACCTAACTCTTTCTGGTTAAAAATATATGCAATAATAAAAGAGAGAGTTGAAATGTAATTTGATTATTGTAACGGTTGTAATTTAAAAATGTATTTTGAATTTGTATTGACAGTATGATATAAAAAATGCTAAAAGAGAATTAAAAAAAAAGCTTCAAAAAATATTTTAAAGACAGAAAAAAATAGAATTTAAAAAATATTTTATTAATTCTAATAACTCGCTTAGCTGCATGAAGTCGTACCGCGTACGCTCAAATATGAAATAATCATTAGTCAGTGGAAGGAAAAACATTCCCTCTCTAGTCCACTCTAGTTACTGCGCATAACATCGTTTGCCCCACTCTATCAAAGAACAACGAAAGCATACGCGGTCTGCTTAAAAAAATCGAAATTTTTAAACGTTAATTAATTTGTTTTTAATGAAGATATCGTGATAATTCTTTTTAGATAAAGACGAAGTATATAAGAAGTATAATAATAAAAAAAAAAGATTGAAATCCAACCAGTAGTTTTGAGCTAAAAGCAAACATTGAAAAACAGCTATCATTTTATTTAAATAGAAGATATTACTTTCTATACAAAATTGATCATTTAGCAGTGTGATTATACATTAAAAATTTTAGCTGAATTCAATCCATGGATGCAGTAGCGAAAAAATTTCGTAAAGAGAACTTAGCCAATGTTAGAGCTTTAGAGATTTGTTAGAAGGTCACGGGGCCAATACCTTTTTAGACGACTCGGTGGATTCAAGGGATGTTTTTCGGAGGAAAGTGCTAAAGACCTAAGAAGTGCTATAACCTCTTTAGTTTTTCAATAGAAGTAGTGAAATAAAAATCTTCATTATAAGCTCTTCAAATATTTTTTCAAGAAATCTTAAAAATAACTTTACTAGAAACTTATTTTAACTTAGATATGTGTCTTAGTATGACATCAAGGTTTTGTCAATTTAGTAAATTTTAACAATATTAAGTATAATGAACAAACTTTTGTCTTAATCCATGATAGCATCTACTTAAAATGAAATCCTTACATAACTTTTGTTAGAAGTGTTGATAACAATTTCTTACAGACATTATATTTGACGTACTTGACTTAATTTTCAAGCTATTTGGCTTTAAGTTTTGGCTTGAGATTGAGCAAATCATTTCATTGACAAGTCAAAGTTTCAGTCACCCTTCATTTTCACAAATATCCAACCACTTGACTTGATGAATCCCTAAATTTAAGATATCCTCATTGTGACGTCATGAAAACTTTCAGTCATATCTTATGGGCTTGAAGTAGTTATACTTTTAAATTCATAACACCTTAGGTTAAATTTTGAAATCGTTTTAGACCTTAATTTATATGTTTCTGAGGTTGTCGTCTTTCTGTATCCCCCAAACAACGAATATAACTTTATATTGACCTACAAAATTTAATTTGAGTTCAAATTTCGTCCTTTCTTTACTTACACAGAAATTTCAAAATGCACTCACTTCATAACAGGATGCCCCTGGTATATCACAAGCTCAACATAACACAGCGACCTGACAATCGAAATAGTGCCAGAAGTCATCCAACAAGACTAGAAGCCTAAAAAATCCAGCTTTGAGCGCCCATGCATAGCGCAACCAACAGCCAAAGAACTAAGGAGACTAGAGAGGAAACGGAATGTTGATTTCCAACAACAATAAACAACTAACAAAATAAAATAAAGTTGGGTAAATCATTGTATTGTATCCGATACAAGCTTAACTTTAATTAGACTTTTAGCTTACCACCATATAGTGTTATCAGGCGTTTTGATCCTCGGACAAAATATCCCCATGAAAAAATATCCCAGGATAAAATATCCTAATGACAAAATATCCTCAGACAAAATAATAAAACCATCCCAACTTATTTTTTAAGGGAACTTAGCAAGTTAGGTGTGACCATCGCGTTGTTTTTTAGGTTCCATTCGTTTTGATCCCCGGATAAAATATCCCCATGGCAATATATCTCCACGACAAAATATCCTCAGACAAAATATCACCATGACAGACCCTCAGATAAAAAGTCCTCATAGAATAACTCGTATAAATCGTATTTGCAGCATAGTTTTAATGTTAAAACATTTAGTTTTGTGTAAAACTTCGCGGTGTCAAGAAGTGCACATTCAAGCAATGAATGAAAATAGGGTAAACAAACAATGACGATAATTTATTTTGTTGGGGGATCTCCAAACCCCCACCAGGGGGACCCCCTGGACCCCTTTGACATTAATTAACACAGTTTTTGCGGATTTAACACAAACACATGGGGGTCAATTTAACACTATTTCAATAAATAATTGGGGATCAATTTTTATACTATTTATATAAATAATTGGGGGACAATTTAACACGTTAAATTATTAAATATAAAATCTTGGTTATTCAGTTTAAAAAAATTTTAGTCCACGGAATTAATCAATTCAAATAATTGAAATTGTCATGGAGATATTTTGTCCGTGGAACAAAACGCATGGAACTCATATAATATAGTCACCAAGTGACAAAAAGTTAAATATTACTTCCTTAAAAATTTATTTTGACGAGTTATGGAGGAAGCATCAAAAATGACCATGCAATGAACTTCAGTATTAAATAATGCTTAAAAAGGTCAATGTTTAAAGACAACCAAATATCACCTTGTATCCTTTGATTGATAAGGAATCTTTACTTTTGGACTGGTCTTCTACAAAGTTTAAATTTTTCACTGTCTCAAGATGATTACAATTTTTTAGGCAATATATTTCATAAAAAATAATGGCGTATCCTTGCAGTATCTACAACTTACAAATTATTAGGATGATACAATGTACAACTATTGTTATTTTTGGAGTTGGTGCCAGCCAAGGAAATACGACTATATTGGTACTTAGCAAAAAATGAAAATACCTTATGAAAAATATTTTTCAAATGAACTTTTAAACAATATACACGAACTGTTACAATATCTAGCGACCTTTAAACTACAAAATACCAATACCAGCTAAACTTTTTTAAAGTTTTTACAAATTATTATTAATATTTATTTTCTTGACTGACACCAACTCCAAAAATAACAATACTTGTACATTGTATCATCCTAATAATTTGTAAGTTGTAGATACTGCAAGGATACGCCATTATTTTGTTACTTTTTAGTGCATTTCTTGTTTAAGATTTTTTTATTTATTTTTATTTCTCGCGTTTTAGTGATCTGAAGTTTGATAACTGATTTTATTTTCTTGAAAATGGTTAACCTTCCAAACGCTCTGCTCATATGAGGCCGCGCCGTTTAATATTAAAAGTTACTACATCATCCCTTGTTGCCCTTAAGGGTTGAAATTTTTTGCTTTTAAATGTAATAGCAAAACTAAGTGAATTATTCTTTTCAACAGCAAAAAAGTTATCAAAATTCGGTTAAATGTCACTATTTCATCCCCTATTTTTATCCTTAAGGGGTGGATTTTTTTCTTCAAATTGAAATGTGAACAATTTAAAGGTACGTTGTACGTAACAGAAATAAAATTTTCAAAATCGGGTTAGCCAGAAAAAAATTATAATATTATTTCATCTCTAATTTTTAACCCCTTATGAGTGGAGATAAGATAAGAGATTAATTTAAGGTTGTCTTCTACAAATAAAAAAAGAATAATCAAAATCGAGCTATCCGGTAAGAAGTTAATATTTCATCCCTTAGTTTTCAACCTCTTAGAAGTGAACGATTTCCTTTAAATTAAAACTGGACCCCACGAAAAGCACCAGCTTGCAAATAAAAAAAGATTTATCAAAATCGAGCTATCCAATAAGAAGTTAGTATTTCATCCCTTAGTTTTCAAACCCTTAGAAGTGGAAGATTTCCTTCAAATTAAAACTGGACCCCAAGAAAAGCACCAGCTTTCAAATAAAAAAAAATTATCAAAATCGAGCTATTCAATAAGAAGTTAATATTTCATCCCTTAGTTTTCAACCCTTTAGAAATAAAAGATGTTTCTCAAATTAAAATGGAAACACACGAGAAGCACTAGCTTTCAAATAAAAAAAGAATTATCAAAATCGAGCTATCCAATAGAAAGTTAGTATTTCATCCCTTAGTTTTCAACCCCTTAGAAGTGAACGATTTCCTTCAAATTAAAATTGAGCCACACGAAAAGCACTGGCTTTTAAATAAAAAAATAATTTTTAAAATCGAGCCATCCAATAAGAAGTTAGAATTTCATCCCTTAGTTTTCAACCCCTTAGAAGTGAACGATTTCCTTCAAATTAAAATTGAGCCACACGAAAAGCACTGGCTTTTAAATAAAAAAATAATATTTAAAATCGAGCCATCCAATAAGAAGTTAGAATTTCATCCCTTAGTTTACAACCCCTTAGAAGTGAACGATTTCCTTCAAACTAAAATGGGACCATTCGGGAAGCACCAGCTTTCAAATAATAAAAGAATCATCAAAATCGCTTCACCCAGTCGGAAACGCTGAGATAACAAACATTAAAAAAAAAAATACAGTCGAATTGAGAACCTCCTCCTTTTTTTGAAGTCGGTTAAAAATTAAAAGTTCATTTTATAGAGCAATTGAAAAGATTTCCAACTAATCTAGTTTTGAATAATTCATTAAATGCTTTAAAAAATTACAATTTGATGATAATGGTTCCGTTTTCAATTTTTTTTTTGAGATCAAGCCTTAATGAACCCATTCATTTATTGAATGAACCAATTAGCTACTAATTGCTTAACTAATCATATCTCGTTTTTCTAAAGAAAATTTTCTTGTCTGCACCTCTAATACTAATCACAAACATTGATATACTAAAGGCTCAAATCGAACGTGGCTAATTTTCAAATAGTGAGATTTTCTTGTTCATTACAGTCTAATGAGCATATAATACAGTTTTATAATGATTACAACGACAAATATGTACAAGTTGAAGAAAACTAAAGTAAATATAGAATCAATTCGATGCAGTGGCGTTTTACTTTCACTCGTTCATAGAACCTTCGCGAGTCAAACGACTCAAAATGATTTCATAAAAAAAGTGCATTGAAATATTTTTTTTCAATACATAATAGTTATATTTAAAAAAAAAATTTATTGTGCTCTTCTCATGATCTTCAAGGCAATGAACTTTAATCGGAAAATCAAGGAAAAGCCAATAAGAAATAATTTTTTATAGAGATTCAAATTTCAATAGCGGCGAGTCTTACTGAAAATTGAGATATAATTGGCTCGTTACATCATGTTAGTAATGAAATATTAATAATAATTTAATATAAATAATTATATTAGATGGCAGATAAATCCGTTCACTTCACTTTCAAAATGATTGAGATAATTTTTGAAGTCAAATTTTAAAGAGATTTCCAACTATTAGAAACTGAAAAATTTGGTGGAATTCCAAAATTTGTCGTTCTTGTCGGAGGGTTTCCTTATATTAAAGTTATGGCCCTTATATTTTTTAAGGAAAATTGGCTTTAAAAAAAATTGATTTCTATAAAAGTCCCACTAGGTCAAACACTCTTCCGTATTCACCTATCAATTTTGAGATAGTCTCATTAAATCAAGACAAATTTGAAATTCAATTTAACAAAATTTTATTGCAACGATAAGCCAAATACATAAATGGATGATTTTTTCCTCGCATCAAACTTTCTATTTCGTAAACTCTTCCGCAAAAACTGCATGAGAGTACATCCATAACACACATACACAAATATTTTGAAAATCGAAAATTATTTGACTGATTGAGACAGCGATTTACATAAGCAATTATTAATTTGGGATAAATATTAGAAAAAGACAAGTGGTCCAAAATCGACTGCATATTAAATTAATTAACGGCCCTCGTTTGACTGATTGAATTAATTTGAAACTTTCACGTGTATAAGGATACCCAGTTCCTTGATCTTTCATAACCGATTGACGTTAATCTTGAAAATTTCTTACACCATATTTTCTTCAAGTCCTCCACTTAGAGCCTCTAATTTATCTCAATTTTACATTACATCATTTTTAGGTGATTTATTAAAACCAAACATTTAGACTGATTTCGATGCAACGACACTTTGAGATTGAAACTTGAAAAAGTGCACGTAATGCTCTCATTGCAATAAATTATTTTTGTCTGATCCGCCCAATTAAGAAAGATTTCGCATATATTAGCAGATTAATTCATGTAATTTAATTGGTGAATTTAAATGAAAAAGATTTGAAAAAGAAAAAAAATTAAAATTTGATTTTTGATCACATTAGAAAGTTTTTAAGAAAAATTACCAAACAATAAAATAGGCACCTATTGCCAAGACTCAGCTTGATTATTTGGTCACTAATTGATCATAATTGGTCAGGTGGTTTCGGTAATTGGGCAAAATAAACGTGAAAACTTAAAAAAAATAAGTTTACAAAAAAGGGTTCACGAATTCATGAAACCACCTGACTAATTATAATCAGTTAATAGCTAATTAATACAGGTAAGTTTTACGAGGTATTAATTACATGAGCAATGAAGTTATCCGCAAGAATTTTTAAGATTCCATAAAAAAATAAACGAAAACTGATCAATTAATGAAACTATCTGACCAATTATGACCAAATAGTGAACACTAAATTAAACGAGGTATCCTATTGATTTTTTTTATATCAAATACTAACAATTATTAAGTTCATAAAAAAATGTCAACGAAGTCTGACCAAAAATTCAAATGACCTGACTAATATTGACCAAATAATCCTAAATAATAAGTTTAACGAAACCTGACCAATTACAAAATCACAATTGTTCAGGTGATTTCAGTTGTTGATCAAATTAAACGTGAAAATTGAAACATAAAATATCAAACCAAGTTTTACTGACTTATTTATGCAATCATCTGACCAATCGTGACTTGTTTATGACCAATTAATACAACCAAGTTTCATTTAAAATTATTTTAATGAGTAATGTTGATAGCAAGGAGTTTTTTTTAAAGATTCGTTAAAATATACATATAATAGCTGACCCCCTAATATTGCTATCTGACCAATTATGACCAATTAGTGACTTAATCCAAATTTTAATCCAAATAGGTTGTGTATTAGTTTGTTTAAGAAGAAGTTATTAGTAATTATATACATATTTAATCCTCCTAGATTTGCGAAAAAATTTAATGACCAATTGTTGAATTACTTGACTAATTATGACCTACTAAAATACCAAAGGTTCATGTAAATTAGTTTTATATAAGGTACAAACTACATAAAAATTTTTTGAGGTCAAATTTGCTGATATTTTTAATGAAATCTGGTGAATTCCTAAATTGTAATTGGTTAAAATAAATATGAAAATTTTACCAAAAAAATTAACCAAAATTTTTTACTGACTAATTAATGGAGTTTCCTGACCAAGTATGACCAATAAGTGACCAATTATTGCAGCTTACTTTTATGTAGAGATAGTATGGTAGAAAAAAAAGTGGGTGCTTGTACTTATGTACGCACGTGAGAAGTTATAATTCTTTGGCATCATTAAAAATTAGTTTTTAATTGCATACAAATAATTAATTAAAATAAAATTTAGAGAATAATATTTTTATTTATATCAACAAATAATATATACGGATAGTTAACCTCAATTATATTGGAGCACTTGAAAAAGCATATAAGCACAATTTTTTTCACTAAAACTTACAAAGAGTAAATAATATTAATCAAAATATTTAATTTAAATCACTACTAAATATAATTTTTTCGTGGAGCGGACACTTTTACGAGAGGTGCGGTTCTTTTGAATTTTAGTACGGCGCGTTGAACAGAGATGACGGGGCAAGGTCCAAAATGCATCTAAGCATTACGGACTTGCGCTGTGGTGATAAAATAGACCAATACTAACACTTCTACTAACTAATAGCCTAAAAAAAATCTGCCTTTTAACACGTTTTTTCCAAGTCACCGATTGTGTAGTAAATTTGTATTTTTATGATTGTTGAATGGCTAAAATACTGTGAAAAACTATGGTTAACAATGAAAATAAAACCCAAAGAAAGCTGCAAAACGTTTATAAAATTTGTCAGGATCATTTTGCTGGTGAACAATTCATGCATGCCATGAAAACGGAGCTGCATAGAAATTGCGATATAAAGTAAGTAGCTACTTTTCAATGTAAATGTCTTAATCTTATTCATGCCATGTTTTATTAAATTCTTATTCTAAGATGGTTGAATCATTTCAGAATCCCAGATTTCGTGATAACCAAGAATATGTTTGGAATGCAGACGTCATTTTTATCACTAAACTCCAAATAGTACGACAACAGCTAATGCAAAATTCGAGAAAAGTAATAACTAATGTATTAATAATATGTAGGGCCACCTATTGGCGCAGTGGCTAGAGCAGTAGTTCTCTTCACTTCATGCGTCAAGTGGTTCGGGTTCGATTCCCGTTGATCCTAGACTTCAGATCATAGACCTAAGAATAAAATTGACCAACAGAAATTTTCTGTGTTTTAGACAGTCGTGATATGACCTAAACTGTTAAAGCGACTTAAAACACCAAAAAAAAAAAAAAAAAATATGTGTCATTTCTACATATAAATATTTTCTAAATGAAATGCTAAAAATATATTAAAAGAACCAATTTTTTTCAATTTATATATAAAAATAAAGAAGTAAATAAATAAAACAAAAATTCAAATTACGCGCGCCTTGTTAAAAAAAACCGAGTTGTTTTGCAGCCAACTTCATTCTGTTAATTTTTTGTCACCCTGATGCGCGCGCACATTAAAATTTCATTCTCATCATATTTTTATAACGCACCTAAAAAAGTATAACTTCAATAAACTCATAAATCTGAAATTAACTATAATATAAAATGTAAATAAAGGCTAAACAATTAACGCAACTACCTGACCATAAATGACCAATTAGTAACCATTAAGGTACTTACTATGATGATAATATGACCTTGAAATTTTCTTCAAATTTCAATCACATTGAAACGAAACGTTTCCTCATTTTAGATGAGGTCTTATCAGAAATGCACTGTTTGACTTGATTTTTTAGCTACTTGATTTAAAGTGGCCTAAAAATTAAATCAAATTATGAAGTTCAACTCATTGCACAAAGTGAATTCAGTTAAAAACATGATTTGATAAGCTCCTAGGTGTTGAAACAAGTCAATCGTAAAAAATACTTTTTACAGCATCTTTAGCCTTTTAAGCTTCACATCTGTGCATCATCAATAATTTTTTTTACTTTTTTTATTACTAATTTTATTAGATCTATTGAAGTCTATAGAAGTCTATTGAAATCTATAGAATCTATTGAAGTCTATGAGATTTGTGGCGACGACATACATGCATAGTCCGCACATTACATATAGCAATCAGTAAGTGTAGAAAAGGCTTAAAAAAATAGAAATGCGCTTAAAATCTGATTGAAGTCTAACCAATAACGACAACTGCTTGACGAATTTTGATTATTAAACGACCAATTAATCAAATAAAGTATAATATCGAATTGTTTTAAATGAGGCGAAAACTAAATAAAATCATCAAATTAACGATTAAAATTTGAAATAAAGTCTTGACCAAAGGTTTATCTTTTAAATTTTAAGTTCAAATGTCGCCAATTAAATGTAAATCAAAATGCAAGAATGCAGCTTTTACCAGAGAGAAATATAAATCAAATTGAAATCCCTTTTCCTGTTAATAAAAAAAAATTAATTACAAACAAGAGCAAGTCCTTGCTCATAGAGAAACTAAGTGACTTTTGTCCGATAATTGACTTAATAATATACATCAAAATTTAGTTGTGAAATTTGTCAAATTTGTCGCTATAAAACATACCTCATTAATTATTACAAAAACTTGAATACTTAATTTTGCCAAATTTTTAACAAATTAGGTGCTTAGGTATTAGGTAATAAGCTAATTAACAGACAGTAAAAAAAACGTTTTCAAATTCCTTCTTTTTAAAGATTTGAAAATGCTGTCAAAGTTCGAAGTTCTTTCACTCAAGAAAGAGAATTTTTCAATGAAATTTTGCAATACGCATATTTCAATCATATCCGACCGATGGCGATGCTCACAATATTAATAATTTCATAATCACATTCATTACGTTCCATATTAAGTTCAATATAATATCAATAGTAAATAATTACAAACATCTAATGTCAGCATGTAATACCTAATTAATTCCGGTTGGGAAGTGAAGCCGGATTTCCTCTCAAGACGTTCTTCCACACGGCCATGGGCGTTAGTTATTTTTTCAAATGATTTTCTCCAATTCCAAAGACATCAGAAAATTACTTCTAAATCTCGTCACTTACACAACCGATTTTTTATTCAAAAAACCAAACATTCCATCTAACTATATACCTACATAATTTATTCCAAATTTGTTTGTATATTTTATCCATAATATTTTCAAAACGAATATTATATAATTATTTTGATTGGGATTATATCATTGAAAATGTCAACGTCTTTAGTGGTTTCTTGCATCATTTCTGTTAAATCTATATGATAAGTTTATGATTGAGATTACGATAAATTGTTAGTTTTGTTTACATATTTTTAATAATTGAAATGATCACTTCCAGGTTTCTTTATACGGCTTTTTGGGAACTGACCGATAAGTTGATGTTGAATAAATAAATATTATGAAAAAATAAAAAACCGACTTCAAAATATATAAAAATTCTCTTAAACAAAAAATGCAATAAAAAGTAACAAAATAATGGCGTATCTTTGCAGTATCTACAACTTACAAATTATTAGGATGATACAATGTACAACTATTGTTATTTTTGGAGTTGGTGTCAGCCAAGGAAATACGACTATATTGGTACTTAGCAAAAAACGAGAATACTTAATGAAAAGTATTTTTCAAATGAACTTTTAAACAATATACTCGAACTGTTACAATATCTAGCGACCTTTAAACTACAAAATACCAATACCAACTAAACCTTTTTAAAATTTTACAAATTACTATTAATATTTATTTTCTTGACTGACACCAACTCCAAAAATAATAATAGTTGTACATTGTATCATCCTAATAATTTGTAAGTTGTAGATACTGCAAGGATACGCCATTATTTTGTTACTTTTTAGTGCATTTTTTGTTTAAGAATTTTTATATATTTTGGAATCGGTTTTTTATTTTTTTATAATATTTATTTATTTCTCGCGTTTTAGTGATCTGGAATTTGATAACTGATTTTATTTTCTTGAAAATGGTTAACCTTCCAAACGCGCTGCTCATATGAGGCCGCGCCGTTTAATATTAAAAGTTACTACATCATCCCTTTTTGCCCTTAAGGGTTGAAATTTTTTGCTTTTAAATTTAATAACAAAATTATATGGATTATTCTTTCCAACAGAAAAAAAATTATCAAAATTCGGTTAAATGTCACTATTTCATCCCCTATTTTCATCCTTAAGGGGTGGATTTTTTTCTTCAAATTGAAATGTGAACAATATAAAGGTACGTTGTACGTAATAGAAACAAAATTATCAAAATCGGGTTAGCCAGAAAAAAATAATATTATTTCATCTCTAATTTTTAACCCTTTATGAGTGGAGTTTTTTTTTTAAATGGATAGGAGATTAATTTAAGGTTGTGTTTTACAAATAAAAAAAAATTATCAAAATCGAACTATTCAGTAAGAAGTTAATATTTAATCCCTTAGTTTTCAACCCCTTTGAAGTGAAAGATGTTCCTCAAATTAAAATGGGAACACACGAGAAGCACTAGCTTTCAAATAAAAAAAGAATTATCAAAATCGAGCTATCCAATAAGAAGTAAGTATTTAATCCCTTAGTTTTCAACCCCTTTAGAAGTGAACGATTTCCTTTAAATTAAAATGAAACCACACGAAAAGCACTGGCATTCAAATAAAAAAATAATTTTTAAAATCGAGCCATCCAATAAGAAGTTAGTATTTCATCTCTTAGTTTTCAACCTCTTAGAAGTGAACAATTTCCTTCAAATAAGAATAATCAAAATCGCTTCACCCAGTCGGAAATGCTGAGGTAACAAACATAAAAAAAATACAGTCGAATCGAGAACCTCCTCTTTTTTTTGAAGTCGGTTAATAATGATACTATTTTTGTTAACAAACTTAGGATTCAACAGGGCTCTATCCATGCAGCTGAAGCGACTGTTAGGGGAAAGTTGGGTATTTGAGAACAGCGGCAAATTAAAAACAGTTGAATTTTAATGATTTCTTTATTTAAAAAAAATTTATTAGTGTTTAAGTTGACAAGTGTGTGCTTTATCGTTCCTGACAGAAAAAAATATTTAAATTGGCGTTCGCATACTGTCACGGTAAGTAAATAATTAAAATTTGATCTTTTGTAAAAATTTTTGCCGTATGTAAAAATCTTTGAAAAAATTATTTCTTGGCCTTTAGTGCGTATTTTTTTGTTATTATCTTTCATTTACAATTCATTTATTAATTTTATGTGGCTATTTAAGTTAAATGAAGAAAATATTTTAAGTATCGAGCATTTTAATATGAATTGCCTAAATCGGGTTAATTGGGAACGATTTTTGCGGTGTAAATGTGGACGTTTTTATTAATTTGTAAGAAATGAATTATTTTACAATTTTTTCGAAGAATTTTCTTATTTTAAACTCTGATGCAACGTTTCGTTTTGTTGACTTGTTGTTGTTGTTGTTGTTGTTTAGTTTGATCAATTTGTTTGGATCAATTTTATTTTGTGCTGTTGTTTCCAATAATTATGATTGTTCTACGAATAAAATTTTCTCTCTTTAGATGCCCAGAAATTACACAAGAAAAACAACACCGCGGTACACAATTGAAAATCTCCAACGCGCGAGACAAGATGTGAGATGTCGACGACTTTCTTTAAGCAAAGCAGCAACCAAATACGGAGTACCAAAATCAACATTATTCCGACAAGTGCATCAAGAAAAACTCTTAAGAAACCAAAAAAACGACGACACCCTGTCTTCAATCAAAGTCACGAAAATCAATTGGAAAATTACATCCTCGATTGTTGTGAGTCTTTTTACGGCATAACAACTAGATCACTACGAAAGATTGCCTTTATATTTGCTGAAGCCAACAAATTGAGCCATAAGTTTAACCAAGAATCTCAGATGGCTGGTAAAGACTGGTACTATTCATTCATGTCTCGACATCTCTCCATCAGTCTACAGACTCCAGAAGCAACGTCACTTACCCAAATTCAAGCGTTCAATGCCACCGAAATTAAACTGTTTTTTGATCAAGTAGAAGCCCTCCAACGCAAATACAATTTTTCTAGTCATCGTATATTCAACATTGATGAAACCGGTATCAATACTGTTCAACAAAATTCGAAAATATTGGCTCCAAAAGGTTTGAGGCAAGTTGGAAAAGCGACAAGCGCTGAGCGCGGTATCACCATTACCGTTGTTTGTGCGGCTAGCGCTAGCGGTTTATATGTTCCTCTAATGTTTATCTTCAAAAGAAGGCGTATGTGTAGCTGTTGCTTAATGGCGCTAATAACGATATGATTTCTGATTCTGGTTAGATAAATGAGTCCATTTTCGTGGATTATCTACAACACTTCATTGCTTTTGTAAAACCTACCGAGGAAGAACCAGTCTTGATAATACTAGATAATCACAAAAGGCACATTAGCTTGAGGGCATACCACACAAGAGCTTTTTCGAGAACACCATCTACATGTTATTTTCTTACCGCCTCATGTATCACATAAAATGCAACCGCCGGACTTTTTTCAGTGCACTGAAAAGTGCATACAATCGATCATAAATGGTTAACAATCCTGGCAAATGGATTACTCAATACAAAATGGCTAAGCTGTTAACAAATGCGTACAATAAGACAGCTAAAAAAAGCAAAGCTATCAATGGTTTTAGAGTGGCTGGAATTCGACCCATCGATACAGACAAGTTTAACGAATGCTTCAAAAATATGGCTTTTTATTAATAAATTCAACCAATTACTTCCGTTCGTTAGTACTACTACAAATGAGAAAACAATTCCTGTGGACGATCAAGCGACAACGTCACACAACCATCATAGTCACAATACCATTATTGTTCATGAACATCAAACCGATTTAACCATTAATGCTTCTGTTTCTCCATTAACTCCTGTGCTCCTTTCTGACATAGCCAATATACCTATCATTCCTAAAATAAAAACTTTACAACGAAGAAAAAGAAAACATTCTCAAATTTTATACAGCACTCCCATGAAACATCATCTTATCAAATACCCCACTTTCCCCTAAAAGCTTTACGTTGGTATCATGAACGATTTTCTTGAAAATTTGTTCATGTAATTTTATACAATTAAATTTTTCAATAACTACTTAACTTGCTAGAGACACTTCAGGTTTTAATCTCTTTTGGTAACATTTAAGTTTTTGGCGTAGAAGTTAAAAGCTTTAAGACACAAAGAAAAACTTCTTTGCTAACTATTGCTTAACTTATTGTTGTAGTTGGATGACCATGAATATATTATTGAGTTTGAGATGAACATTTTGAAGTTTTTTTTATTTGGTCTTTTGGTTGATGAATATTTTTTGCAAATAATTTGCTTAAAATGCTCTTTTGCTTTACAATATAACGTTTTTAAAATTCACCTTATTTTGCAGGTAAATTTAAGCGTGTGGGTTTAGGTTCAACACTAAAAAGCTCTTAAAACTTTTCAAAGCTTTTGCATTTTTTGTCTTTCTACTATCTTTATCCGTTTCAAGAACAATTGTTGATGAAGTAAATTAGATTTTTTTTGTGATTTTACTACCATCTAGTAGAATGTTGTATAACTCAAAAGTAAAGAAGGTAGTTAATATGGTTGGAAACTTTAGTAAATAGTCCAACCTTAGAAATAAGATGGTAGTAGGTGGACGATTAAAAGCATTAAAAGCATTACTCAAATTAAGATATCAAAAGCTTTATAAAAAAGTTGACCTTATCTTGATTTAAATATTTTTGTTGTTAAATGGGTTTTTTTTATATCTTTCAAAACCACGTATTATTACACCACATAGTTGTCATTAAATTATTGTATTATAAAGCTGGTTTTCAAAGCTGAAGTCCTTTGAAAATTATTTTTCATTTTTATTGCAAATTTTCAAGGGAAAAAAACTTATTAAGAAATTTCAAAACTTTAGTCATGTAATATATTGTTAGGTAAAGACCTTTCTAATTTTTATAAGTAGCTCTAATAGCCTATCTTATAAATCTATGTACAGTAATACCGTACAGCTATTTTAGGGGGTATCCATTAATTGCGCGAGGCGTTTTTTGAAATCCCATCCTCTCCCCTCTGGTAAGATGTCATGAGATTTGGAATATGTCATTCCCCCAACCCGCAATCTAATGTGATATTTTTCAAAATAAAAAAATACGTGATATTTGCGAGACCTTCCCTTTCCCCAAAGTAAGATTAGATGAGATTCGGCTCGACCCCATTGACCCCTGAACGCTTCACGTAATTAATGAATGTTGACTTAAAAGAATAGATTAGTAGCAATCCTACAGAATCATTAGCAAAAATTCATTAAAATTCGTTCCGTTAAGTAATTGTTAAATTTTTAGTTTATTATTTTAATACGTTTATTTCTAATTAATATCTTCGACAATCAACAATAAAAAAATTCAATTTTTAAAAAAAAATCACTATTAATTTTATCGGGTGTTAAATTGAAATTCATATTTATTTTCCAGTAAAAATTGTCAATTTTTTTATTTAAACTTTGTAAAGATTTCTTTCGTTATTTTGTAAAATTGGAAGAAAATGCGTTAAAATTCTATTTCACAAACTTTACCGAAACGTTTTAAATGTACGGTTCCTGTAGGATATATTTGTTTTGTCATCCCATGGGAACTATGCATTATTCTAGCCTTAAAAGTAAGCTATATCATTCTCCCCCAAACTACCACATTGCAAAAATCATATCAACCTTTAACGCTGAGATAAACAAAAAACATATCTATCCCACGGGAATAGTACATCTCTCCTCAGTAAAAAGTAGATCAAGTCTTCTTAAGGAAAATGAGTTAAGATCTATTTCGTGAATTTTAATGAAACTGTTTTTAAATAACGGTTCTTATACAATAAATACTTGTTTTGCTATCCCATGGGAACCGTTTATTATTCCGGTATGAGAAGTAATCCATATAATTTTCTGACTCTTAAACTACCACATTACAAAAAAGGAAGTTAATCTTTTGCTCCGTAAAAAACAAAAAAACATCTACCCCACGGGAACCGTACTTTTTTTCTGGATATGAAGTATGCTATATGTTAAACCAGATTATAATCTATATCTATGCCAAATTTCATCCAGATCCATTCAGTACTTTTTGAGTGAAAGAGCAACAAACATCCATTCTTACAAACTTTCACGTTTATAATATAAATAAGTTTTGGTGAATGTTGCTTTGCATAGAAAAAATTTTAATTTTTATTTTAACAAAAAAAGGGGGAAACGAAAAATGTTCTTAGACAAACGATGGACAATCGGCGGGAAATTTTTTTCTCAAAAATTTATTGGTTTTTTTTTTGCGACTGGCTTATTTTATTTTTTTAAATATTTTCAGTTTACTTAAGTAGCTATTCTTAAATTTTCAACAATTTTTGGAACCCTGTATGAAAAATTTTCTTTTTTCCTAAAAATTTTCTTTTTTCCTTAAAATTTTTCTTGGGTAAACGTGGACTGACGATGGACGATCGATTGCTGTATTATTTTTGCTATTTTGTGCAGCAGTTTGCCAGGTGGCAGTTGGGGGTGCCAACTTCACCCATTTTTTAAAAATAAGTTATCCACCAAGGGTGGGCAAATGTGGGATAACGATGGGCAAACGAATGAGATATGTTTTTTAAATTCTGAAGTGACGGTGCCATCTTCACAAGCTGATTTGTTGTGACAAATTTGTGACCACCAAGTGTAAATAAATAAAGTTTCTGATTATTTAAGCGTTTGATAAATATTTTCAAAGAATCAAAAGAACCCATAACGTAAATCTCAATAAATTAGGTATAAAAATTGACTCAACTAAATATAGTAATTATTTTTTATTTTTTTAACTATCAAAGAAACTACAAAAGTAATAATCCATTTTTGAACCACTTAAAGGTAGAATTTCTAAAAATTCTTAATATAATACCTCTTACAGAAAAAAAATCTTATCACCAATTTTAAAATTGACTTTAAAAGGCATCCGTTTCAAGGGTTATTAATACTTGATTAAAACAAATTTAAGATAAGGCACTTGAAAAAAATGTGTAAGTTTCCATTTAATTTGTTTTTATTTTTATTATCTTATTACCAAAATATCAACCACATTTAAATACACTGATATTTAGTTTTGTTTGTTAGATAACCCGAAGACTTTTGCAGTTTTAAGGTCAATTTTTATAACGAAATTTAATAAAAATGATAGATATAGGAAGAGGGGCAATAGATCGGGATTTATAATGAATGCAACAAGAGTATCAGGTCGCGACGTTTCGCCATTTATTATAGCTTCATCGGGTGCACTGATGCATGCTCAGCATTCGAGTCTTTCTGTAGCCTTACACATACCAATTATATATTATAAATAATTTTCTCTCTCTTGTTGCATTCATTGTAAATCCCGACCCATTGCCCCTCTAACTATATCGATCAATAAAAAATACCAAGGATCTGAAGAAATATTAATTAAATAAAAATGTTTTAGTTTAAAAGACTTCTTTAATTTCTTTCTCTAATTCGCATAAATGATACATTTTCAGCTCGTAATATCATATCTTCTTTGAATATCAGTTCGTCAAAGTTAACAGTTGATTCCAGCTTAAACTCCCAGATAATTTTTGAAATGAACGACTTCATTTCTAGCATTGCAAACCTCTGACCTAAAATTCAATATTTTTTCATAAATCTTTAAAACGGTATCAGGCGTTTTGACCCACGGACAAAATATCCCCATGACAAAATATCCTCAGGCAAAATATCCCCAATGACAAAAATATTTCATGCAATTTCAAAACCTCACAATTTAAATAATTAAGATTTTATACTTAATAATTTTTAGTAAAAACGTGTTAAATTGACCCCCAAGTATTAACTGAAATAGTGTTAAATTGACCCTCCTAAAGGGTCCAAAAGAAATTATAGTCATTGTTCGTTTACCCGATTTTCATTCATTGACTGAATGTGCACTTCTTGACACCGCGAAGTTTTACACAAAACTGAATGTTTTAACATCAAAATTATGCTGCAAATACGATTTTATGAGGACTTTTTGTCTGAGGATATTTTGTCATGGGATTATTTTGTCTTGAGGATATTGGGGATATTTTGTCCGGGGATCAAAACACATGGAACCTTTAAAACAGATTTTTTTAAAAACGAACCAATACAGTTTCGATATCCAGCACTGAACGGGACATAAGCAAAAAGATGACGCTGTGCCGTGTTTTCTGGAGTAAATCTCTCTGGAATGAACTTTTTTGGCTCGGGCCAAATTTCCGGATTGTGATGCAAATCATAGATCATCAAATGTAATGATGTGCCTGTTGGTACCTTGTAATTTTCTAAAAAAGAAATGACCAATTTTTTTTTAAAGATAAATTAACACTTACGAAGAATGATATCCTCTGTGATTTCTCGTGAAATATAATGTACTGGAGGAAATAACCGGAGGCATTCTTTGATACATAGATCAAGATAAAACATTGATTGCAAATCTTCATAAGTGGCTTTCCGAAGTTTCGAACCAAAAATCTCTTTTAATTCGTCGAAAATTTTTTCCTGAAAATAATCACTGTAAATATTTTTAATTTGAGAACAATAAAAATTTTAAACCTGAGCCTCGGGATGATTTGCCAAGGTGAATAAAATGAAGGTAATTGCAGTTGATGTTGTATCATGTCCCTTTAAAATTAACAAATTTAATCTTCAATAAATATCGAGATAATTACCCATACTTCAAACATAAATGTATCGACTTCTTCTCGTAATCCTTCAAAATCGATTTTCGCGCCTTCTTTCATCTGCATTATCAACAAGTCTAACATTGCAAATCGTTGCTTTCCCGATGCACTTTCGACCAAATTACGACTTGTTTCATCCCAGGTTCTTAATCTCTCATCGATCACTTCCGACGTAAATGCATGCAACACTTTCAAAGTCTTCCGAATTCGAGCCCCGTACGGAGTCAACCAAAACACAAAATCGGGAAAAAGCCACGGACGAAAAATTCGGTGCATTATCGTCATAGCGAATGTGTGCAGTGCTTTTTTGTACTCATCGAATTTTTTGCTCTTGGGCTCGATTTTATAACCCATTGTGGTTTCTTAAAAATTATAAAAAATTTTACAGGGAATTTTTCGAATAATAGAACCAACCACATAGCGTCCGTAAAGCGAATTCAATTACCAACGGTGAAACGTCAGTGTTGTCTTTGTTGCATTCAAGTCGAAAATTTTCGATCGCTTCAAAACTATGCTCTTCGAAAACATTCACAAACTCTCGTAAAATGTTAAAGTGGAACGCTGGAGTTAATAGCTTTCGGCGAAAATGCCATTTCTCTCCTAACGAAATATAAAAAAAAAAGTTTATAATCCATTAATAAGCTGGATATCTTAACAAAATTAAGTTTTTATCAACCCAAAAAAAATATTTTTGTCTTATCATATATAATCATATATAATCAGATCTGAAAATTGGCCAGGTATGATCATATATAATTATATATGATTAGACAAAAATATTTTTTCCTGAACAATCACTTACTACAAGCGAAAGCACATTTTTCGAGAGTTTTTTTTAATAAAAACTAAATAAAATAAAATAAAAACACCAAGTACAAGGATAACTAAAAAGATATTACAATATAAGTGAGTACCCACCAAAAAATTTTTTTGTCTAATCATATATAATTATATATGATCATACCTGGGCAATTTTCAGATCTGATTATATATGATTATATATGATTTGACAAAAATACTTTTTTTCGGGCACTCACTTATATTGTAATATATTTTTACTAATCGCTATTCTTTGTGTTTTTTATTGTATTTTATTTAGTTTTTATAATAATACTATCGAAAATGTGCTTTCGCTTGTAGTAAGTGATTGTTCAGGAAAAAATATTTTTGTCTTATGATATATAATTGTATATGATCATACCTGGCCAATTTTCATATCTTATTATATATGATTATATATTATTATATATGATTATATATGATTAGACAAAAACATTTTTTTCCGGGAATACAATTAAATCGAGATAATAATATAATATTTTTAAACCTTCACTGGTCAGCAAGCCAGTGTTCAGCCAAGGACTTAACAAATCATAGATTTTACATTTTCGAATCAGTTTCGAGTTGGTCAAAACTTTCTGGAAACAAATCATTTCAAAATAAGATCATATTGAAGAGATTTTTGTAACAATCAAATGTAACCTCCATATCTTCAGGATTATGAATCACAATATTTGCGAAATAAAATGCCCATACTTTGTACAAATTTGGATATTCGAGTGCTTTTTGACGAAGGTTTTTCCATATTTCCGCTAAAAAATCAAATTTAAACGTTATTCTATTTAAATCCACAGGTGCATTTTAATTTTTTTATTTCTTTAAAACATGTTATTTTATTATTTAGAACGACGAGACTCGTTCGTCCTCATCGTCCCCACGTGAGGTCGAATTAATCTGTCTCGTTTCAAAGTGCCGATGTACACGACAAAAACTTGACGCAAACTTCACTAAGAATTTAGTACTCGACGTGGTTTTCCAGCTACTTGACTTCAATCTTACGTAAAACCAAGTCAAACTCATGCTAAACGAGAGTTTATAAATCTCATGTGAGAATTCTTTTGATTCTTGTATCTAAAGATTCACTGCTTGACTTGATTTTCAAGTAACTTGAACTCAATTTGATTAAGTTAAAAATTATAACAAAATGAAAACCCGATATCAAAATAAATAAAATAAAAATTAAAAAGTAAAAAAATGGTTGCGTGTACGCGCGTGAGAAGTTATGCTTCTTTGGTATCATTAAAATTAGTTTTTATTAATTTTATTCAAATAATCAATTTAAAAAAAACTGTAATTTAATATTTAATAATAATAATATATATATTTAAAGATATAATTATTAAAAATAAAATTAAGGGAATAATATTTTAATTTGTATCAATAAATAATATCCCAAGAAAACTGCAAGACGTTTATAAAATTTGTCAGGATCATTTTTCTGGTTAAAAATTCATGCATGTCATGAAAACGAAGCTTCATAGAAATTGCGAAATAAAGTAAGTAGCTACTTTTCAAAATAAATGTCGTAAATTTAGTGATAACTAAGAATATGCATAGAATGCAGACGTCATTTTCATCACACCTACTGCAAAATTCGAGAAAAGTAATAACTTATTTATCAATAATATGTGTCATTTGTATATATAATTATTTTTAATTTAAATATAAAAATTAATAAATTAGTAAATAAATACAACAAAAGTTCAAATTACGCGCGCCAGGAAACCCAGTGGTTTTGCGACTAACTTCATTTTGTTAATTTTTGTCTCAAGATGCGCGCGCAGCTTAAAATTTTACTCTCATCATTTTTTCATAAAGGGCTTAAAGAAGTATAACTTCAAAAAACAATTGCGTATCCTTGCAGTGTCTACAACTTACAAATTATTGGGATGATATAATGTATAACTGTTGTTATTTTTGGAGTTGGTGTCAGACAAGGAAATACGACTGTATTGGTACTTAGCAAGATATTAATTTTTTTACCTTTTAATGATTTAATATCGAAACAGCACCCTAATTTTCAATCAAAAATTCCCACGTCAAAATATCTGATTTTTTTAAAAAGTCCGTGAGTTTTTGTTCTTTGAAACCTCTACTTTCTGATGGTGCAAAAAATATATACATTACAAAGCAAAATGTTCTCAGAAATTGCAATAATTAAAGTGTGAATTTTAATAAATAGCTCAAAATTGTACATAATGCAATTATACATAACACAATTTTGAGCCATTTTTTTAAGATTTACACTTTAATTATTGCAATTTCTGAAAAAATGTAACATTGTAATGTATATATTAGTATAGCTTAGGACATTAAGAGATAAGTTTTTGCCAAATTTTATGAATTTTTTTTTTTGTAAAAGATAAAAAAAAAAGCTAAACGCTTGGTTATTGGAATTTTTCAAATAAATTTTGAGGTTATGTGAAGAAGGTGTTAGTACAAAAAGTGTAGATCCACTTATTATCTACAACGTTGCCATTTAACTTTTTTCCATAGGACTTATAGTTTTGTCGGAAATCAAGATCAACCGTTCTTACCCTTAACGCCCCCCTCCCCTTTTTTCCACTTCTCCACCTCTGATCGACCGTAATTTAATTTTCCTTTCATTTTTGTTATATTCTCTTTCATTTTCCAATGGGTTTCATCCTACTATAATTTTGTTTCTGTTCAAAAATTATTTTCCCTAGTCTATTAACGAGAATACCTTATGAAATGTATTTTTCAAATGCACTTTTATACAATATACTAGTAGGTACTGTGACAAAATCTACCTTTAAACTACAAAATACCAATAACTAAATAAACTTTTTTACAAATGAACATTAATATTGATTTCCTTGGCTGACACCAACTCCAAAAACAACAATAGTTGTACATTATATCATCCTAATAATTTGTAAGTTCTAGACATTGCAAGGATACGCAATTATTTTTTTTACTTTTTAGTGCATTTTTTTTTAAGATGTTTTATTTCTTTGAAGTCGGTTTTTAATTTTGTTATAATTTTTATTTATGTCCCGATTTTTAGTGATCTGAAGTTTGATAATCGATTTTATTTCTTTGAATATGGGTAAACCTACTAAACGTACTGGTCATATGAAGCAGCGTCTTTAAATGTTAAAAGTTACTTTATCCCCTTTTGCTCTTAAGGGTTGAATTTTTTGTTTTTAAATGTAATGAAAGAACTAAGTAGAATACGTTTTTTTAATAGAAATAAATCATCAAAATTCGATGATTCAGTTAAACGTCACTATTTCATCCCCTATTTTCATCCTAAGGGGGTGGATTTCTTACTTCAAATTGAAATGTGAACAATTTAAAGATACGATGTACGTAATATTATAAAAATTATTAAAATAGGGTTATCCAGAAAAAATTTATAATTTCATCCCTAATTTTTAACCCCTAATGAGTGGAGTTTTTTATAAAAATGAAAATGAGATTAATTTAAAATTATGTTCTACCAAAAAAAAAAAAATCAAAATCGAGCTAAGAATTAAGAAGTTACTATTGTTTCATCCCTTAGTTTTCAACCCTTTAGAAGAAAACGATTTCCTTTAAATTAGTTCGGGACCACACGGAAAGCACCAGCTGTCAAATAAAAAAAAAGATCATCAAAATCGGTTCACCCAGTCGAAAGTTCTTTGGTAACAAACATAAAAAAAATACAGTCGAATTGAGAACCCCCTCCTTTTTTTGAAGTGCGTTAAAAAACGAAGTCAAGGTTATGTCAAATATTCTCGTGCTAAAGCATTGACGTCAGTTTCATTTTGAAATCAGAAAGCTAAACTTAATTCGTTTTCAATAGGTCTATCTGGTCGACTTAATAAATCCCTACTTGACCTTCTTGATTCTGCACAGATGTGAAAAGTATAACTATATAAAATTCATCAATTATCCTTATTCTATAGGATATTTATAATTAAAGGTCTAAGGAATATAAAATGTTCAAAATTTTGCTTCAATTTTTCATTGCAAACATTACCTGGGGTTCCTCGAAATTCTCCAACTGCACCGAAAACCGGCGTTCCTTTCGGTCCTGGAATATCCCATAACGCTTTTATTATATCATATTTCCAATCTGAGCGTAAACGTTCCAAAAGTAATCTCAACAACACAATTAAAACAATAAACACGCAAATGCATAATAACACACCCATCTTGCAAATTGTCTTCCAGAATAACTTGAACGCAACATTGCACCAAATATTTAAGATAATTGAAACTTATTCAGACAGGAAAAAAAAATTGATAAATCCATTACTGATTACAGCGACTAATGTCCGTAGTCTTAGCACAGTGAAACCTCGCTTTTTCTAGTCCAGAACAAAAATTCTCTCTGTAGCAATTAATCTTCTAAACGATGCTTTTTTAAGAGTTTAATATTCACTCTAACGTTGTAATTTCTATAAAATGTTTGCTTTATTGGAGTACTGTTGTTGATGGAAAACGCCCATATTCTCTTGGATACAATCCAAACGAGGCTTCACTGTACTCATTTTTTTAAAAAAAATATATTTTTAAATTCTCGATAAACATTTATTTTTAAATAACAACGATCAAATTTACAAATGCTTTCAATTTGAAATCTCCGACCGTGATTTTCCAATCGAACGAATTCAAATAAAACGTTCCTTGAAATGTCTCACCCCGTTCCTGTTGAAATCTCCGAGAAAAAATTCATAATTTAATCCTGTTACACAACTCTAAAGAATCATCTAAGTTAATTTCTACGTATTCTAAACGACTTAGGTTCGCAGTTCATCATTAAAAAGAGCGACTTGAGTCCAAAAGAGAGGGGGGGGAGTGTTTCCTCACACTGCGATGGTGTCGTGGAGTCTCTAATAAAATTCCGCCCTTAAATCGATTTAAATGTCTATTTAAAAGTTAAATTGAATTTCTTTGTCTACTTTTTCCGCATTTATAACCATTCTATTTGCACCGGATTTCAGCCACCTTTAGAATTAAATGACCAGTTTTTAAGGTGAAAATTTATAAATTTAGTCTTAATTGAAAATTAATAATTTTTGAAGGATTCAGCAAGTCAAGTAATTGGTAATATTTCAAATTGGAAATGAAATATCTTTCAAATTCAATGTTTGACTTGATTTTAAATCATATTTAAGTAAAGTTACTTGGAAATCAAGTTAATAAGTAGATCCCTTGTCCAGTCAATGAAACCTAAAAAAGGCTATTTGTAGAGATACATAGTAGGTTCATTCCAAGCAACTCAAAACACGACCATTTCTGAACATTTTTGTGTACGAGCGCTCAAAACCCGTTCCTGGCAGTTTTAGCGGTGCTTATGCTCTAAGCCTTGAGCGGGTGAGTTTGTAACTCAAGCGAACGTGTCACTTTATGATGGTCAGATCTAAACTGAAACGAGACAGACTTATCCAGTGTCACGTGGAGTCGATGAAGACGAACGAGTCTCGTTCAAAGAAATTAAAAATAAAGAAAATGTTTAAAAAATAATATAATTATAAAAAGTTAAAAATTTTTGGGGATTCTTTGATTTTTCGAGCTGTTGATCCACCACTAAACAGAAATTTTGAAGGACTTACCTTGGCGGTCACCTTGCTCGTAACTCACTTGAATATATAAATATAATATTATATATATAATATATATAATATATAATTTATATATATAATATATAATTTATATATATAATATATAATTTATATATATAATAAAATTTGATTATTAATGACGGCGAGGCTCGTTCTTCGGCTGGCGGAATCAGAATCATGTTGAGTTTTTCCATTTGCTTCGGAATCCAGTGGACCGCGTCCCATCACCCGATGTCCCCAAAATCGCCGACAATACAACCAAATTTGACTTGATTTTCCTCGAGGACCCAAGGACACCGATTCTCTAACTGGACGTGAAACAAATGGAAAAACTCCGCCCGCAGCGAATTAGCTCGCTTACGAAAAAATAATTAAAAAAAACATAACGCCTAGTTACAAAACACATGCGCACAAAGTATTTAATTGCACAGTTCTTTAACTTTGTTTGTATGTTTGTGCATCACCAAAGTAGGAAGATTGGAACAAACCTAATGTAGCATGGTTTTATTTTGGCAAATATTTGACAAATACTTCTAAGGAATAAACTAAAAAGTGTCCCTGATCAAAAGTGAGTTTTTTTTTTTTGGGGGGGGGGGTGAGGAGGAGAGGTTAAGTCATAATTTTTTGTATTCCTTAAATATTTCAATCTTCTTGGGTAAAAATTTAGTACTATAATATATTTTTTTTAATGTAGAGGTTGAAAAAGTCCTCAAGACACCAACGGGGATGAAATTGAAGTGTGGGATTTTTACCCATTAAAACAATCTTCTTACTGCCCTTCAGTGTGGAAGGGGACCAGACCGGAAACTGCTTTCGCATTACTTCAGTTGGACTCTGGTCTCGCGGCAACGCGCTCACTTTTCGGTTTTTTTCGCCGTCAAAACGTCCTCTGTATACTTCATCGTTACCCTTCAGGAATTTTTAGAGTCAGCGATTAATTTTTTAATGCTGTTCTGGCTTGGTACCATTCCTAATGTTTCTCAAGGGTCACTTCGCTCTCTGAACCATTGCCCGCATGAGAAAAACCTGGGTCGCGCGCCATCAACTTTGCGTTTACTGTACGAACAGAATGGACTGTTGTTCATGCCGCGTTCACACGAATCAACTTTAGTTGGACGACAAAAAATGAATGAAAAAACCTCATGTGAACATCTGTTTAAATTAAAGTTGATCAACTTTTTAGTGGATCAACAAAAGTTTGAACGAGTCAAACTTTTGTCGTTCAAGTGATGAGACATATTCGAGTTTTACCAGGTATTGACATGCGTGAACCCTTGAGATTGAATTGGCCGGTCAGTTTCCTTTCTACTTTGTTGGTATTGTTGGATATTGAAACGGTTGAGTTAAAACGGCTTGGTCGATTTCAGTTGAAACGTCTGAACCAAAACTCATTCAAGTCGCATTCAACTTTTGTCGTTCAACTAAAGTTGACTCGTGTGGTCGTGAGTAACAAGATACGCAAAGCGAATAGCTAGATGAGCAAAATACAATTTTGCAAGTTTTTGCTTTGTTTTCGATATGCCGAATTTGAAAGTTGCGTCGAAAACGCCTTTGATTAAAAAACAACGCGATTGTAACACTTGCTATTTTTCCTTGAAAATTGGGTAGGGATAGGTATCTTTTTATTTTGGTGGCTCTGCTCCCTAACCCCCGGCGGGGGTTGCATCATCAGGTCCCGCTTCTACGACAATTGCAAGAAGGCATTAAACATTGTAGTTCTAAAAATGACCGCATTAACAAAATTATTTCATCAGTCACAAAAGAATCAACGCTATGATATCACCGAATGTCGCTGTCTATTAAATTCAAAATGTTATGATTTAAATCGGTAGCGTTGATATTCTTTGGTTTAAGAATGACTTTTCTTGCGACGTCCTGGATTTTATCAACAGTAGGTACTTGTAGATATTTTTTCTCCAAATACTCTGACAACTAAATCGTTCTTCTTTTATTGCAAGCATGCTGTCCAGCAGTTCTCATATTATCAATTATTTAATTATTAAATCAAGTGTCATAAAGAACGTTAGTGACGTCAGAGCAAGTTAAAGTAAGCACCCCTTGCCCCTTGACTGCAACTGACCAATGAACACAAATAAAATCGCATAAGAATAGAGTCTAGATTTGCTGTTTATATATTTAGAAAAAAGTGGTTGCGTGTACTTATGTACGCGCGTGAGAAGTTATACTTCTTTGGCATCATTAATATTAGTTTTTATTAATTGCATTCAAATAATCAATTTTAAATAATTGTAATTAATATTTAATAATAATAATAATATATATATTTAAAGATATAATTTTTAAAAATAAAATTAAGAGAATAATATTTTAATTTTTGGTTAACAATTCATGCATGTCATGAAAAAGAAGCTTCATAGAAATTGCGAAATAAACTAAGTAGCTACATTTCAAAGTTCATGTCTTAATCTTATTCTTATCTTGTTTTACTAAATTCTAAGATGGTTAAATCATTTCAGAATCCCAGATTTTGTGATAACTAAGAATATGCATGAAATGCAGACGTCATTTTTATCACAGCTACTACAAAATTCAAGAAAAGTAATAACCTTTTTTTAATAATATGTGTCATTTGTATATATAACTAGCTGATCCCCGCCCGCTTCGCTGGACATAGCTAAATTGAACTAATTAATTAATTAATTAAATTCATTATTGCAAAATATAAAAAGTTATTTTAGCTATCTTGGAATAAAAATAGTTAATAATAATAGTTACACCTCAGGAATCGTAAATTTTCCACAATAACAAATATCTTTTTATTTTTATCTGCCTAGAAATCTCATTATTTGCCGTTCAGTCATCGTTCAATGGATTTTTGCCGGTAATTTACTTTTGATTCAATGGATTTTAACCCGTAATTTACTTTTCACATACTTTGAACTCTCTAGAAATTACACCCGTGAATAAGTTTTCTTTTTTTTTTTAAATTCTAATTCATCCCTCTGTAATTCTGTTCTTCCCCTTTATAAATCGAACTCCTAACGGCTTCACCTTTCTTAGTCGAACTCCTAATCGGGATCACTTAAGTCGAATTGCCTGCTTTGGTTATTTATTCTTAAAAATTATCATCACTATTTAAATTAAAATTTGATAAAAAGATCTTAAAAAATTGACTGATGCTGTGAAACTGCCACTGGCACCTTTTCTTGAGATTAAGACACTGAGAGTGACAGATTTTTGTTACTTTTTAGCACACTATTATCTCTAACATAAACATTATCGCTGTACGTTGAATCGTCAAATTCAATCAAAGCATCATAATGACCCTCGTTAAGATTTCCAGTAAGCCGTAGTCTTTCTATACCTTGTGTTGGACCTCCAATAGGAGCCATGAGGCAAACACTTTGAAATACTTTAAATTGATAAGAAAATAAATCTGCAGCTGACATAACTTCACTAATTGATCCGTATATGTGATGCTTAGACATTTCAGCGCGGTAGACTTCTTTAGTGCTGTAAAGGGCGTCGGATGATGAATGAGTCAAGCATTCGAACCGATTTCAGTTATTAAATACATGTAGGTGCAACATTTTTTTTCTATCAAATTATTTTTTTTTGTTTTTCCCCATGTAAAACGATCACAGCTTCAATGCTAAAGTAACAAATAACAATCAACGTTAAAATAAATAATAAAAAAACAATTCTTGAGATGGAAAGTGAACCATTTTTTTATTAGGGAAAGATATAGGCGATATAGGTATTGTTGCTATGAAAACATAAAACAACAAACCTGACGTCACATTCATATTAAATTTGTTATTCCATTTTAGTTGCGTTTATAATTATTGCTCCTATATTATTGCTATACCACTTTTTTTCTCACATCTCACGGGAACGGTATAAAAAGTATCCTATGTACTCTTCCTGGTTCTAAGCTATCTCCCCACCAATTTTCAGTCAAATCGGTTCGGTCGTTTTTGAGTTATAAGTAGTGTAACTAACACGACTTTCTTTTATATATATAGATAATTTTTAATTTAAATATAAAAATAAATAAATAAAACAAAAATTCAAATTACGCGCAACAAGAAACCGAGTGTTTTTGCGGCCAACTTCGTTTTGTTAATTTTTGTCTCAAGATGGCCGCCCATCTCAAAATTTCATTCTCATCATTTTTTCATAACGCGCCTAAAGAAGTATAACTTCAAAAAAATAACATTAGTTTACTTTTCGGAATAAAATCGCAAATTGTCGAGATAATTCCTTCACAGTTTTAGATAGGCAAACGTGTACTGTATATGAGTTTGAGTCTCGTAATTATATTGTTTGATTCCTTCTGACATAGGTACAGCATCATATTTCAACCAAAATTCTTTTTTACTGACTCAACTACTTTAGAGGATACCAATTGTGCGTTTTCATAGGATTCAATTTTTTTTTTTTTTATTGAGATGCTTGTATCAATTGGTTTCAGACGTAAACTTAGTTCTCGGTTGGTTTCCTTTCTTCGGTTTCCGGTCCTCGATGACGGCTGTTGATCGCCTAATTGAACGATTGAGCAAATATTGTGTGAACTTGAATGGGTGGTTGGCGGTGGTTGTTTGTGCGATTCATTCTGCATGCTTTCGAGTCGAATCGAGAGATCGTTATTTTATTCGCGGATAGACAGTGAAGTGCGAGACTTGACCGGGTCGCTGAGTTATCGATTGACAATTACACGATGATATCTGTGCATAACATCCCCTTTCAACAATTCACCCCATGTCCATTATTGCATCACTTTCGTTCGACAATTCACAACAAAACAAACAACAATACAGCAACCATTTCTCTCTCTCTACCTCATATACCGTTCGAGTGACAAATGGAAAAGAACGAAAGAAATTAACTTAACGTTTCAATTAATTGGTGTGTTTTTTTTATAACCTATTCAGTGCAAATGCATTTTCTCTAACTAAAAATAAGAGCAAAATTCGCCTATTTCTTTTCAAGATATTTTCCACTCGTTACATATAGGCAATCCAACATACATCAAAGTAATGCAAGCAATTAAACATTGAAACCAGGAAAAGCTTTTACCTCGTTTTCTCTATTTTTTCTACAAATTAATTTATTAAAAAAAAAATCCGGGAAAAACGGGAATTATTGAAATGTTTCACACAAATTATCGTTAGCTCTCTTCTTTTTTCCACAGAAGTAAATTACAAAAAATTATTAATAATTAATAATTTTCATAAAGAGAAATCTTTAAACGTTTTTCTTTGCCACTAAAATACGGGAACATATTAACAGATGAGATTTACACCGTAACCATTACCTGAAGCCCAGCCCCATTTCTCATTCCTGTGGGAATATATTTACTAATACATGCGGACATAAATCTTATCCCCATCCGAAAAGGATCGAGAAATGAGCAGTTGGGGAGACCAGGAAAATGTTTATGTTTGTCTATGCTGGAACGAGAACGTTTTCCTTTCGTTCCCGGTTTGAGCTTGAGTGGGACAGTGTGTATATATGTATTCCCGTTTTCCTTGTTTTTTTTTTTCATGGCCCGCTTGAATGGGAGATCAATCATTTTTATGTTTGTTTATTAAATAAAAATTTATTTACCGATTTTTTAGGAATGGAAAAATGAGAGATTGAAAAAAAATGAGTGGAGCTCATAGATAACCAAGGCAAAAGGAACAACGGCGTATTTTAAAGGGAATAAAAATTCTCTCTCTTCTATCATTCGTTAATTAAGTTAGAACTGAAATTTTTAATCAAAATTTTGATTAATTCAATTGATTCACATAAAGCAAGTTTCTATATATATGTTACGATCGTAATAAGATCATTAACGACTGCGATAATCCATAAAAACTCAAATGAAAGGTGCGTGTCTTCCATAAATGCTTGGTTTAATTTCCATAATAAACGAGGCTTTAGTTTTCAGCGTTTTCACTTTGATTGACGAAATGGAAATAAACAGAACGACCCGATCCGAGAAAATATATATAATAAGTAAAGTTGAGTACGAACGTAAAAGAAAACTCAACGGCCCCCGGTCGGTTCCCCAAATAAACATTTTCCAAATTAATTCGACGAATATGAATAGTAAATTTTACCTTCACCATATTTATTGCGAAAAAAAGCTTATAAAAGCTTGAACTTTTTATGGGGCTAGTGATAAAAGATTTCGTTAGGAAAACATCGAGAATTAAGTCGGACATTAACAAACACAAAACCGCGGGTTTTTCTTAATTTTGTATAGGGTGGGCCATTTATTGGTTTCTTCTGGAAAGTAAGGTTATGTTGGCACTTAAAACCAGCCCCCTACAACTCTATGTTATAAAAATGTGACCATTTTGATTGCATTTGCTGTAATTTAGTTGAAAACGAGTTGAACGAAGACTGAAGACTTTTATGGAGGTCGGAGGTTAGAAATAATTTTTTTTAAACGTCAGGCAATTTATTAAAATGAAACTTTTTTTATTGTTTTTATATGAAATCTAGCTGATACCCGCCCGCTTTTCTGAGCGTATCTAAATTAATCTGATTGAATAATAAAAAATTTTACCCAAAATAAGAAATTAAGCTATTTTTACAAAAAAGGATAATAAGATATTTCTAGACCTTTATTTCATAAAAAGTTCATGAAAATCCGTTAAACTACTTTTTCAGAAGAAGAAATAAGCTATCTTATAGGTAGGATCTTTACGTTTTATGAAAAATTTTAAATATTAAAAACATTTTAAGCTTTGAGAACCTTTCACACCAAATGTCATATGAAATCATTTATTAATTTTAGTAGCTGGATTAGTAGCTATCCTTTAGGAAGTGTACCTTTTTCAGGATCAAAAATATTTAATGTGTTATCTTAAGATCTGAGGTATTAGGTTGGTTGCCTTAGATTCATAATTCTAGGATATAGTATTAAGGCCATTATGTCTTATCGGCAAGTCTGCTATTTCCCGGGGTCCAAGATTAGACAACAAATTCTTATAGAACTTGCTAAAATAAATTAAAAACTAAGAATATAGTGTTTTGGTAAAAAAAAACAACGCGATGGTCACATCTAAGTTACTATTTTCTCTTGAAAATAATTTGGGCTGGATTTCCTTTTGTTCTGGAGGCTCTGCCTAACGGCTTCACCTCTCTTAGTCAAACTCCTAATCGGGATCACTTAAGTCGAACTGTCTGTTTTTGTTTTTTATTCTTACGGGTCTCATTTTTCAACTAAGATATTTCTTTTTATGAATAAAATCATATTTACTGCAGAGGATTTCTTTCTCCTCCCTCGACAACTCGAACGTTTACTTAGCCGAACTATTAATAATATATTAACTACCCGTAAATTCACAATGGATTTATGGTTTCTAGAAATTTGACCTATCGCTATACTTCTAAAATGGTTATAATTTTTTAAATTTGCGAACATTAATTTATAAGATTAACAAGTTACATAGTTTAAAATCATATCGTCTTTACGATATGTTAGTATATGTTCATTTTATCACAACTGCCTGCCGATGTATGTTTTTCGTTGCGCAGTTTTTATAGTTTTTATTTTTTTTCTCGGAAAATCAACATTTTTTTGGAATTAAAAGTATTTTAAAGCACTTTTTGTAAAATTTACTACTTGTAGTGAAAATCTTGTCCAAATCGGACCAGCCGTTTTCAAATTTGCCAAGAACAAACAAACAGAGAGGGAAAAGTATTCGAAATTTAAAGTAGCCTATAATGTAAGTTACATAATTTAATGACTTTTTGTGAAAATTCCATTGAAATCAGCTTAGCTGTTTTCAAGTTTACCCTGGACAAACCCTGTTATTATCATGTTTTTTCTGGGGAAAATTACAATGTAAATGGCATTTATTTTTTTGTATTAAATATAAGAAAATGTAGAAAACAAAGAGTATTCAACAAAACACCCTAAATTTTTTAAATTAGATAAAAATTTCAGCTGGGAACAATGATTCCGTTTTTCGTTCGCTCGCGCAGGTGAGATGGAACATTTTTATTATATAGGTATATTTATTATATAAGTAGAAAATATCTTCAATCTTATTATTGGTATGGATAATAATGATAAGTATTTTTATATAATAAGTGTAATAACCCTGATAAGTGCTGATAAGTTTAAGTGACAGGGAGCTGTTTGAGACGTATGACTCTTATAACAACACAAATAGTGAACAGCTGTTTTGCAACTAGATACCAGCGCCACCCAAAGAGCCCATTTGTTAATAAATCGGTCACGTTTTTTAGCATTTCTTGTATATAAGTGACAGGGGGTTGCTTAAAACCCTTTACTGCTGGAAAAATTATCAGATAATCAGTATTATGCGAGCAGAACTTGTTGAATAAAATTTAGGGCTAGTTTTTTGGAAATTGAGGACCTGGACTTGAACGACGTTTGGTTTCAGCAGAATGGTGTGACATGCCATACAACCCATGAAACAATCGATCTTTTGCGCACCAAGTTTGGTAATCGTGTTGGATGTCCATTGACCGGCTTGAAACTGCGATTTGACTCCGTTGGACTTCTTTTTGCGGGGTGCGTTAAAAAATCGATGTTATGCAGTCAATCCACAAACGACTAAAGCCGATTAAAGCGCTTAAATTGAATATTGACCGAGCCATTCGTAAGATAAAACCCAAAACCATAAAAAAAAACTCAAAAATTGGGCTGACAGGATGCGTTACTGTCGAGCGAAATTGTATTTCATAAAAAATCAAAGACTTTTCTCTTTCTAATAAAGCCATATTATAAGAAAAAAACATTTTAATTTCAATTTTACGCCCACCCTATATATAATTAAAAGCTTTGTTCTTCATTCGAAAGCGGATTTTTATTCTCAAACACGACAATTCTAAATAGTATTTAAAAGCTCAAAGATGAAAAGTTCTACTCGCAATAATTAACTAGATGTCTCAAACCAAATGCAGATTGTCTATTTGTGAAACACAATGGATGAAAATTTCATGTCATAAAGTTTCGCAGGAAAATTTTTCTTCTATTATATTTACAGAAGCTGCGAACTAAATAATTATAATGATTATTATGCTTGAAAGAGTTGCCAAGGAAAATATTTTGTGCAATACAGCACACGTACCTACAGTCTTTGTTCGAAAAACGTCTAATGCAAATTAAACTTTAAGTTTTCCATACACCTATCGACAAATACAACAAAATAAATGGATGGGTAGCGCGTGAAAGTTTTAATTACAAAATGAATACGTTGATCGGTATTGATGTGAACATTTAACAATATATACGATGGTTGTCCCAAAAGTATTCGACTTAACATTTAAAATAAGAAACACAAAACTATAATTGTGGCTTCTTTCAGATAGATTTCTTAAATTATGGCATCGAAAAACACCCCTTGTACGATTGCAGAAGAATCCAAATTAACAACTTAGTGTACTTTTGCAAAAAATGCATGAAAAGTTTATGATTGTGTTTGAATTACTCTAAAAATGTCTTTTAAATCTGAAAATATTGTGGCAACTAAAAAATGAAATTCGAACATGCAGTGATACCTCTCGCATCTGCCCTGACAAAACGACGTTATATACCTTAAGCAATTCAATTTGTTCGGGGCCAGTGCTGGCCACTGTAACTGTAAATATATATATGTAAATAAATGTGGGTAACCACTCCCACCTTACATTTCTGATGACCTCGAATTGCAGCAAGCAACGCAGCATGCGGGGAATGGCCATTCTACCTAAACCTGCAAGTTTTGCCTCATATTTTGGACGCCATACAGTCGCCTCATACATCGAACCCCCTCACGAAGGACTCAACTATGGAGTAGCGGCATCCTAGGCTTCGGCTGTACTACTCCATACTCGCCCCACGTCGTCTTCGGACTCGAGCCACAATAGCTCGTCCCCAGCGGCCCCAGCTCCACGATGGTTCCGATCACGACAGCCCAGAGTCTCAAAGCCAAGAGGAGAGTGATGTGGTGACTAGAAATGTAATTTGAACATGCAGTGATACCTCTCGCAACTGCCCCTGGCGTTCGGGGCCAGTGCTGGCCATTGTAATTGTAAATATATATATATATATATATGTATATAATGTTTGTCGGTATATTATAAATTAGTGTAAATATAGACTCCAAAGGTTGTTCTAAAAATTAGAGTTTTTATTAAAATATAAATAAAATAAATATCATATAATAGTTTCTTAAACCTACCTAAAAATTAGAGAAACTACAATTAAAGTCTATTTCATAATTATTATTTACACTTATTTGTTAGGTATATTATTAATAATTAAATTGACGTTTGTGCTGTTTCCGTAGAAACAGCACGGGAAGATAAGATAAAGAAATATAATTTTCTTTATATGTAAATAAATGTGAGTAACCACTCCCACCTAAGAAAACCTAAATAATTTCTTTTCTTTATAATTATGGGATTCCTGTTTAGTCTTGTTTTTCTGCGATCACTGGAATGAGTTTTGTTATATGGAACAAATTGGACTCGATTTTTTTATGGCCTGTATTTACTTTATACACTGAGTTGGATATTTTTTCAATGATTTTGTACGGTCCAATTTTTAGTTCATCCAATTTTTTTCTGTTGGGCTTATTATTATTTTCCACGTATACCCAGCTTCCTACGTCGAATTCGAAGTGTTTTCTATTTTTGTCAAATATTTTTTTATTGTAACTGTGTGACTTGATCGTATTCATCAGTGCTGTTTTTCTGTCTTTCATCCAGTTATCTTCAGATATTTCATGTTTTAATTCACTTGGCACTATTGTTGTATCTATTCCATACAGTAAGTATCTTGGAGTGAAACCAGTGACTGAGTGTATAGTCTCATTGTATTTGTTGACGCACTCTTGCGCAATTGTTGTCCAAGCCTTTTTCTTAATGTTGTCATTTATTTTGCATCTTATTTTGCTGACTAGCGTTTGATTTAGTCTCTCGTTTAATCCATTAGAGAATGGTGAATTTACTGCTGTAAAGATCATTGTTATGGCTTTTCTATTCAAGTATTCTTTGAATTCTGATGAGTTTATTCCCGCGTATTGATCTGTAAGCAGCATTCCAATGTTTTCTGTTTCTGCTACTTTACTTACTAATTTAATAAAATCATTTGAATTTTGAGTCTTTGATGTTAGAATAAATGCGTATCTTGTAAGATAGTCTACTAAAAGATGTAGGTATTTCTTTGTTGATCTTGAATTTCCAAAACCTCCGATTGTATCTATCGAAATTATCTCAAAAGGCTTTGTGGCTGGACCTAAATGCGACATAAGACCGAATTTTTCTTGATATCTGGATTTGTTTTTTAAGCAAATCTCACAGTTCTTACATACTTTTTTTATGTTTAGCGTTAAGTTTTTTGCTGTATATATTGTGCTGATAGTCTTTTGCATTTGATTAACACCGATATGACATAAATCTTCATGTATCTTTTTAATTAGTGTTATACTAAAATTTTCACTTAAAATTATTTTTTCCTTTTTTCTTATTTTTTTGAAATAAATATTGTGTCTTCTCGTCAAGTTATTCTTTTTGTTTTGCACTTCTTCATTTTCGTTTTGGTCTGCCAAAATATCATCTAGTATGATAACATTCACAATCTTTAATCGTTCTTCTTCGTTATCAATTGCTTCTAGTACAGGATTTCTGCTCAGGCAGTCTGCTTCTAAGTTTTCTTTTCCTGGAGCGTATTTTATCTTGAAGTCATATTGTGACAGGTAGTATGTTAAGTCCCCTAATTCTTCATCGGTTCTGGATTTTAGGTTCATATTTTCAAGTGGTTTATGATCACTATAAACCGTGAATGGTCTTCCTATTAACCAATATTGCCAATATCTTATCGCTTCTTTGATTGCTAGGCATTCCAAATATATTGCCTTTTTCTTTTTTTGGGTTTCATTTAGTTTTTTTGAAAAATAGGCTACCGGTTTTTCTTTTCCATTAGGTTGGATTTGTTTTAAGATGGCTCCTACTCCTTTAATTGAAGCGTCTGTATATATATTTACTGGCAGATCTTTATCATATATTTCTAGTATTGGCTGTGAGCATAACATATTTTTAATTTTTTCAAATGATTTTTGACAATCCTCAGACCAGATAAATTTTTTGTTTTTTCTTAGAAGGTTATGTAGTGGTTCTAGTATCATTGCACTTCTAGGTATGTATTCGTGGTAAAAATTTATTTTTCCTAAAAATTGTCTTATATTCTTCTGTGTTTCTGGTATAGCAAAATTCTGTATTGAAATTAGATTATCTTTTAATGGTTTAATTGAATTATTTTCAATTATATGACCCAGATATTTTACTTTGTTCGATGCAAAGGAACATTTTCTGAACTTTAACCGAAAACCTTCTTTTTTTATAGCTTCTAACAATTGCGATAGATGATCAATGTGCTCATCAAATGATTTTGAAAATATCATTATATCATCTATGTAGTTTACCGCGAATTCCGTGAGTTTATTTTTTCTTAATATGTTGCTTAATATTCTCTGAAATATTGCTGGCGATGTTTTCAGTCCAAATGGGAGACACGTCCATTGGTAATGCCCTTCTTGAGTTACAAATCCGGTTATCTTTCTATCCTCAAGACGCAGAGGAATAGACCAAAATGCCGAGTTTATGTCTAGTGTTGTAAAAAAATTACAATTTCTTGTTTTTATCAGCAAGTCTTCGATCAATGGAAATGGTTGAACCTGAGGAACAACAATTTTATTCAACTCCCTAAAGTCAATACATAATCTGGATTTTGTTCTTCAATTTCTATTTTGTCTTGTATAGTACATCTATATGCTCTTTTACTGCAGTATTGTTCTGTTATAAGATCAATCCTTGCTTCATATTCTTTAACAGTACCTATATCATACTTGTCTTTTGCAAAGATCATTCTGTATTTTTCCACCAGTTTTTCTATTTCTAATTGCTGTTTGTGATTTAGATTATTCATTTTAATATGAAAATCATTTTCTTCTACATGCTCATTGAAATTTACTGTGTGGTTTGATAAAAAGCCATCTTCTAACAATGTATCATCTATTTGTGTAATTTTTAAATTTTCGTCTTGATTTAATTTGAATTTTTTTATCATATCTAATCCAATTAAAAAGTCATAGGGAAAATTATCTTTATCCACAATATAGACATCTACTTTTTTTCTATTTTAAATATTTTTATTTTTAAGGTTGTCAAACCGCTTGTTTTCTTAACACCATTAATTGTAATTAGCTTAGTATTATTTGCGATATTAATTTCTTTATTTTTTATTTTTAGTAACTTTGAATTTATCAGAGAAACGTTAGATCCTGAATCGTAAATCGCAAATATTTCTAATTTATTTTCTAATAGCAGTTTGATTTTTATTAATGGTGTGGTTGTTAGTTTTTTGAATTTCTGTCTTTTAATTCAGCTTCAATAATTGAATTATTGGTATTCTCAAACCAACAACTGGAATCTGAATGGTATAAGTTTTTATTTTTTAAATTTTTGCAAATACTACATGGGGTTTTTGCTTCAAATTTGGTTTTATAATCAGTTTTTACAATTTTCTCATTTCCTGGATATTTTTTTACTATCCGGTGTTCTAATTTTCCAAGATTATTGAATAGGTCTTTTGTTTCTAATAAATCAACTCTATTAATTTTTTCAGCTATATAGATTGGTAAACCTGCTGTAATTATATCAATTAACATACCTTGATCTGTTGTGTTTCTGGCTTCCAGCAGCAATTTTCCTTTTTTTATTGCATACTCTAAAAAGGATCCAGCTTGATATTTGAAGGACAGTGCATACCTGCTATTAATCCATCCTTTATTTGCGTAAGTCACTTGGAAGTTATCTTTCCAGATTTCCCAATCAGATTGTAACGTGAGTTTTATCATCATTGCACTATACCAATCTAAACATGATTTTTCCAGAAAAACTTTCATAATTTCAATCTTTTCTTCATCTTTCTCAATATCCAATCTTGCACATTCCTTTTCAAAAGTTTTCAGCCATTCTATAGCGTTACCTGTTCCATTAAACTTTTCCAAGACGAATTTTTCTGACAGTTTTCTCAAGTTAGGCCTCTCTTTGCTCTTTTGATTTTGCATCATCCTTTCAATTGCTTTAGCCACTTGGTCTGCGATTGAGTTTTCCGCCATTGTCGGTTCGTTATGGTGATCACTTATTTCTTCAGGGTATTGACCTCCTATTAAGAAATTGCCATCTTCGTCCCAGTATGCGTTTTTCATGTCTTCAGTAACATTAATAGTTACATTTCTTTTTTGGTGTCTCTTCATTAATGTTTTTTTTATATTCGCATACACCGATGTCGCTGTTATCGTTGGATGTAACTCTGCTTTTTGAATGTCTTTGGGAACTTTATACCTTATACCATCTGCAGTTGTGATTTCAGTTATGGCTAGTATATTTGTTTTTCCATCATCCGCTGCGCACACGATGAATTGGCATTTTAATTTTTCCATTTCTTATTAAAAGAATATAAACGAAATTGTCGTTTTATAATGTTTGTCGGTATATTATAAATTAGTGTAAATATAGACTCCAAAGGTTGTTCTAAAAATTAGAGTTTTTATTAAAATATAAATAAAATAAATATCATATAATAGTTTCTTAAACCTACCTAAAAATTAGAGAAACGACAATTAAAGTCTATTTCATAATTATTATTTACACTTATTTGTTAGGTATATTATTAATAATTAAATTGACGTTTGTGCTGTTTCCGTAGAAACAGCACGGGAAGATAAGATAAAGAAATATAATTTTCTTTATATGTAAATAAATGTGAGTAACATTTAAAATAAATGTGTAAATAAATGTGAGTAACAAGTAAAGGTTTTCTTTGGGTTATTTAAAGTCGCTTGAAACACCCAAGGTCATCGATGACTGTTCAAGTTCTAAGGATCTTGCCACTTGTTTCACTTTTTCCTTTTCTTACACTTTTCCTGTCCTATTCACACGCTTTTAATTCCTTGTGTCATAGTTCGGTGAGAAGGTTGGTCTCCTTGAGAAAATTCAGGCTTGCTATCACCCCTTGCTCTGTGTTTAGACATTCTTTAAAATTTTTTGGCACAGACCACTTCTGTCTAAAGTTCTCTGTTTCCTGGCACTCCAGCAGCAGATGCTTTATGGATATGTCGTGTTCACATCTGCTGCATCTCGCTGTCGTCCCACTGAACATTGTCTTACCCTCAGGTTTCTTGGCATTTCTTGCCCAGGTGGATTTTCTGAGGTGGACACTCTGATGTTAGCTAGCTTCTGTGGTTGTGATTGCCAAAAACCACCCCACAGCTTCTTTGTTTCTTATTTTGCTTAAGTGTATCCTCGACAGTCAGTGTCTGCTCTTGTCCAAGCTTTTTAATGGTGGCCTCTTTTGCTGCCAAGTCCGCTAAGACATTATCAGCAATATCCTTATGCCCAGGGATCCATATTATTTCTATATCCCTAGTGTGGAGTTCTTTTAGTTTATTTTGTATCTGGGCCACTGTCGAGATCCTGTTTTTCTTACTCATCATGAACTTTATACAAAATTTGGAGTAAGAGGAGATGGTTACTTCCTAAATAATTTGGCATGCTTATTTAGCGGAGGATTAATCTCCACAGTTAAAATAATAAAAGAAACGCTTTTTAAGGACAGGTGACCTTAATCATGTAACAAGTAAATCTGACTTTTAGTCAGCTTCGTGTTTGCCCAACCATAATGCCGATTAAGTAAAAAGTTTCATCTAAAAAAAACTATTGAAGGTTTAATTTGGATGCAGTACCATCAAGGAAGTTTTCTTATGCGTTTGTTATCGAACTCGAAATCGAGAAAATAAGAAAAAAATCAAAACTTTTTGGTTTTTCGCAAATTTCAACTAAGAATAAGGATTTTTATAAAAATCGAGGAAAACATCAAGCGATTGTGATTGTATGTATTTAACACAAACTTTGAAGGGGATTCCATGGAATATATTTGTATGTAAAAAGGCTTTTAACACATGTAAAAAGGTAAATCGTGCGTTTGTATTCATTTTATCATCAGTTTGACCACTCAGTTAGAAACACTGGAGAAGTTTGGAGGAAATATTTTTGTTGCAATTGCAATCACTGTTGAAAAATGCCTTAATTGATGATATTTTATAAGCTACTTGCTAGAATATTGATGTAATTTACACAGCACATTTCAACGGGGATCTATGTAATATATACCAATAATAAGATTAAAGATTTTTTTTACTTGAATATCTATATAATAAAAACGTTCCATCTCTCCTGCGCGAGAGAACGAAAAACGGAATCATTTTTCCCACCTGAAATTTTTATCTAATTTAAAAAATTTAAGGTGTTTTGTTGAATACTCTTTATTGCCTACATTTTCATATATTTAATACAAAATAAATAAATGCTATTTACATAGTAATTTTCCCCAAAAAAACCGGGTAATAACAGGGTCTGTCCAGGGTAAACTTAAAAACAGCTAAGCCGATTTTAATAGAATTTTTAAAAAAAGTCATTAAATATTGTAACTTACAATTATTAAATTATTACAATTATTATTTAAGGCTACTTTTTATTTCGAATAGTTTTCCCTGTCTGTTTGTTTGTTCTTGGCAAACTTGAAAACGGCTGGTCCGATTTGGACGAGATTTTTACTACAAGTAGTAAATATTACAAAAAGTGCTTTTAGATACTTTTTATCCCGAAAAATGTTGATTTTCTGAGCAAAAAAATAAAAACTATAAAAACTGCGCAACGAAAAACATACATCGGCAGGCAGCTGTGATACAATGTACATATACCTTATCATATCGTAAAAACGATATGATTTTAAACTATGTAATTTGTTATTCTTATAAATTAATGTTCGCAAATTTGAAAATTTGTAACCATTATAGAAGTATAGCAATAGGTTAAATTCCTAGAAACCATAAATCCATTGTGAATTTATGGGTAGTTAATATATTATTAATAGTTCGGTTGAGTAAACGTTCAAATTGTCGAGGGAGGAGAAGGAAATCCTCTGCAGTAAATATGATTTCATTCATAAAAAGAAATATCTTAGTTGAAAAATGAGACGCGTAAGAATAAATAACAAAAACAGACAGTTCGACTTAAGTGATCCCGATTAGGAGTTTGACTAAGAGAGGTGAAGCCGTTAGGCCGAGCCCCCAGAACAAAAAGAAATCCAGCCCAACTTATTTTTCAAGAAAAAATAGCAACTTAGATGTGACCATCGCGTTGTTTTTTTTACCAAAACACTATATTCTTAATTTTCAATTTATTTTAGCAAGATCTATATGAATTCATTGTCTAATCTTGGACCTCGGGAAATAGCAGACTTACCGATAAGGCATAATGGACTTAATGGACAATACATAATGGACAATACTATATCCTAGAATAATGAACCTAAGGCAACCAAACCTAATACCTCAGATCTTAAAATAACACATTAAATATTATTGATCCTAAAAAAGGTACACTTCCTAAAGGATAGCTACTAATCCATTCTACTAAAATTAATAAATGATTTCATATGACATTTGGTGTGAAAGGTTCTCAAGGCTTAAAATTTTCTTAATATTTTACAACATTCAAAAAAACGTACTTCCTGGAAAAGTAGTTTAACGGATTTTCATGAACTTTCTATGAAATAAAGGTCTTGAAATATTTAATTATCTTTTTTTGTAAAAATAGCTTAATTTCTTATTTTGGATAAAATTTTCTATTTTTCAATCAGATTAATTTGGATACTCTCTGCGAAGCGAGCGGGTATCAGCTAGTGCAAGATAAATATTTATAAAAACGATTTTAAATCTCATTTAAATGAGATTCTAATTTTATTGAATTACAAATACCTGAATGGGTTGTGATATCAGGTAATCAGAAAACCTTTACATTTTCAGTCGAAAAGAAACATATATTTGTTGATTTTTCGGAAAAATTAAAAAGCTTTCATGCATTCATAAACGAGAGTTCATGAATTTTTTGCGTGAAAATCGTTAATTTTTTTTTATTTTTAGGATTTTGATGTATATTGTCTCAGTCTAAGGAGCAAGAAAAAGATTTTAAGGATGGGAAGTGTCTCCATTTTGTGAGTTTGGGGGTGGTCCTTGCTATTTAAACTGCCTCAGCCCGTTGTCTTTGTACCTCATCGTGGGTGGGCCAAGCCAATCAACCCAATGAGGAGCGACGTGGTTGTAGAATGAGAAAGACCTTGCGGAACATTCTAGAATTAAGTTTTTTACGAGTGAAAAGAGACAAAGTAAAAACAATAAAACGAATTGTTTCAAGAAGATAACGAATAATAGAGAGCATGTTCTCGAAAATGGCCAAAATAATATAAAAAGGGGTTTGTTTGAACGAAGGGTCAGTCATAAATAAATCGTCAACCGAGTTGTACATAAATTGTCAACGGAGTGATAAATAAATCGTCATCGTGAGTTATACATAAATCGTGAATCGTGAGTGTTAATAAAAACGCCAAAATAATTTAAAATCAAACAACTTTTCGATGGTATTCATCTAATAATTGACACTTTGATTACTTGAAAAACTCTTTATATAATTATGAGTTCTTGTGGAAAAATGTGATGAGAAAATAAGACGATCTCCGTTTCCGGTGTAATGGAGGAAATTGATAAAAATGTGTTCGTATGCTCGACCAATCACAAATTGATACGTTTATGAATTCATTCATGTAAGCAAATTTCCTACTATTTACTTATTTAAATCGAACTGCAAAAATATGCAATGTTGACATCACGTCTTCGTCGCTATATCCACGACATGACGACATATGTATAGGTATGCCCGGAGTATGCACGTCTTGATCGAAACGACGCTCGCTTGCACTTCGGGGCGATGCATCGCAGTGTCTCATACCATAGGCACACAATCATACCAGAGTAACAATATGCAACCGATTCAATTTGCAATAACTCTAAAAAATTTTCAAATCAAAATTTTTGACGCATTCCGTATGCAAGGGGATATTATTCTTATCACATCTAGTGGAGTAGTGTGTATGCAAATGTCTTCTTATCATTATGCAAAAGGTATCGTTACTCAATAAAAATGTTACATGTAAGTATTTCATAAGTAAAAATATACTGCATATACTTAAAGATGCAACATCGTTCAAGTCAAAGTCAAACATCGAGGTTCAAAATTGTCGACATCAAATATCGATAAATGTTAGTTAAATATAAAAAATAAACATAAGACAGAATACTTTGACGTGCCTTAAGATGAAAATTTTTGGTCAATATACTTAGAAGAATATACTCAGAATACTTAGCTATCCATCTTTGGTACTGTCCCAGTATAAGGATCTTAAGTATGGAGGAGTGTCGCCATTTTGTGAGAGTGGGCGTGGCACCTGCTCCTCGAACTATCTCAGCTGTGGATGAGCCAAGCCAATCAACCAGCCAATGGAAGCGACGTGGTTGTAGGATGGGGAGAAAAAATTTCCAGAAACTCTAAAAAGTTCTCTAGAAGTCTTTGAGACCACCTGCCGCGAGGGTTTGACCTAAAAGATTACTTGGTGAATTTAGAAAGAGCGGAGCTTCTAGCACATCCTATAGTCCAAGAAAAAAGAAAAGTTTTGGCAACGAATTGTTCCAAGAAAATAGAAAGGATTAATAGAATCGAATGTTTTGGAAGAATTCCGAGTTCCTATAAGACAGGCACAAGCAGTTCAGTCATAAATAAATCGACAACGTGAGCAGTCTTAAATAAATCGTCAACGTCAAGTCTGAAATAAATCGTCAATATAAGCACTCATAAATCGACATCGTGAGTAAAACATAAATCGGGAGTGATAAATAAATTGTGAACATTGTTAAATAAAGTGCAACAGCGCAGTGATTGATTGCCTATAAAAAGCAAGCAATTCTACGTAAGTCAGTTACAATTGCCACTAATTGTCACCGTTTATATTTCACTATATACACTGCACTGTTACACTTTATTTAACACGCGCGATTCACTGGTTACGATTTATCACTCCCGATGTATGTTTCACTAATGATGTCGATTTATTTATGACTGCTCACATTGACGATTTATTTCAGACTGAACTACTTGTATTTGTCTTCCCCTTATAAAGGAACTCGAAATTATTCCAGAACATTCGATTCTATTATTCGTTCCCAGAAATTTCCATTCTTTTTGTCTTCGCTTCACTTTTTCTTAATTCACCGAGTAATCCTTTTGGTCAAACCCTTCGCGGCAGGAGGGTCCGAAAGTCTTGAGATTTTCCAGAAGGTTTGCTTTTGTTCTAAAACCACGTCACTTCTTCTTTGGCTGGCTGATTAGCTTGGCCCACCCACGGCTGAGACAGGCGACACCTCCAAACTTACAAAATGGTGACACTCCTCCATTTTAAGATCTTTCCTTGCTCCTTAGACTGTGACAATATAATTGACCAACAGACATTTTCTGTTAGACAGTCGTGATATGACTTTAGATATTAAAGCGACTTAAAACACCATAAAAAATATTAAGAATCTGATAATAAAGAACTGTATGCTTGGTTATCATTAAAAGCTCTGATAAAAAAAAAAGGTCAGGTAGTGACTTCCGAATAGATCGAACTCTTTTTAACTGTGAAAAGAAAATCTGGCATAGAACTTTAATGATAGAATCTGTATATGAATTTCTGTATCAGTTTATTTTATTTTGCTGTTTCATCATTAAAATATATCCTATTAACTTTTAAGGCATTTTATAATATAGATGGAAAGAATCGAATTGCCTCAGTTAGGGAAATTGTGTAATGTGGTATGAGTTTGCGAAAAGGTCGTTAAATTTAAGGACGACTCGGGAGACGGGGTGAATGGCGTTCACAAAATTGAATCTACTTTTTCTGTTCAACATATTATTTTAATGCGAGCGAATAAATATTAGTCTTGGTAAATTGGTCTTGAGAATTTGCAAAGGCAAATATCGCTTATTTGAATCATATGTATAGTCTGCACGATGGTGATTTCAATTACTTTATGTAACTAACCAAAATACGACGTTTATACAATTGGCTTCGTTTGATAAAAAATAAAATAAAGTTTCAATTCGACAATTTATACGATTAAAATCGATCTCGGTTGTTCAATATGCGTTTTGTCTGAGGTTGAATCAGTTTTGTAATATTTATTACTTACTTTCTTTTACTACTAGTACATTACATAGTAAAGGAAGAATTGTAATCGGGTCGAATTTTCGAATTCAAGCTTTTACCGGAAATACATGTTTTGAGGTCCCCTGAGTTCAAAAAAGTGGTTTTTAGAAACATGTCTGTGTGTGACAGCCATATCGTATCAAAAGCTTTATCCTAATTTTACCAAATTTGGAATTTGGCCTCCATATTGTACTTAGTTGTGCCGCGAAGCTTTTGGTTGAAATCGGTTAACCGAAAGCTCCACTTTATTCTAGGAGTTTTTGAGCTTTATCAATTTTTTTCAAAAACGGTTCCAACGATTTTCTTTAAATTTTCTATAGTTCTTAGACTTATTAATGACTACAACTTTTATTGGAAACTTTTTTCTGGGAAAATTCGAATAAGGACGGTTCTGGAACTCTGAAAATCCTGACGATCCACCAATACTGGAGTACCCATAAGAAAGCAATTTCACCTTTAATGAGTTCTCTAAAATTGTGAGAGAACTACGAGGTTTACAGGCCGCGCTTTGTTCTTAATTTGAAACTAATTAAGTTGTTTACAAATTATATACAATAACTAGCTGGTCCCCACCCGCTTCGCTGAGCGTATCTAATTATAGTGATTGAATAATAGAAACTTTCATTCCATCGACAAAAAAGACAGATAGATATTTCTAGATCTTTGATTCATAGAAAGTTCATGAAAATCCGATAAACTACTTTTCCAGGAAGATATTTCATATAGCTATCTAGAAGAGCTAACTAATAAGTTTTAAACGTTTTTATGAATATTATAAAATACCTTTACTTCTGTTCTTTAAGTAGCAATACAATTCGAAAATGTTGAATGTAGTAAATATTTAACTGAGTTTTTCGCCAAGTTCAAAGTTTTCAATAGGTCAAAAAATTGAGTAAGTGAAGTAATTGTTGACTGTTTGAATATAATTTAACACGTTTATTTCTAAACATTATAGACATTCAAAAATTAACAATGAAAAAAATTTCAATGTTTCAAAAATTTACATTATTAATTTATCAATGTTATCTGATGTTAAATTAAAAATCATATTTTGCAGTAAAAATACTCATTGTTATTTCAACTTTTTTGGAGTGATTGTGTTAAAACACTATTTCACGAACTTTCAGGAAAGCTTTTATAAAAACACGAATCCTACAGGAAAAGCACAATAATTGTTATGCTATCTTTTGAGAACCGTGCATTATTCTATCATATGAATTAATCTTATTAATCTATATTATTCTCTGATCTTTTAACTATCCTATTGCAAACAATCATGTCAATCTTTTGCTCTTTGACAAACAAAACATATCTATCTTACGGGAGTAGTACATTTTTCCTGGATAAAAAAGAGATCAAGCCTTCTTGAGGATAATGCGCTAGAACTCTTTTTCACGTACTTTAACGAAGCTTCTTTTAAATACACGGTTCCTGTAAGATACAATTGTCTTGTTATCCCACGGGAAGAGTACAATTATGTCGATTTTTTGCTGTATGAAAAATAAAAACGTATCTAGCCCACGGGCCCGTACATTTTTCCTGGATAAAAAGTAGACCAATCCTTCTTGAGGAAAATTCGTTAAAACGCTTATCCATGAACTTTCACGAAACTCCTTTTAAATACTCAGTTCCTGAAGAATACAATTTTTATCCTATCCTACGGGAAGCGTGCTATATTCTGACATAAAAGGTAGCCTATATTTATTCTCTGGCTCTCAATTAACCACCACATTGTAAGAAATTATGGTAATCTTTTGCTCTGTGAAAAATAAAAACATATCTATCCTACGGGAACCGCACAGTTTTCCTGGATAAAAAAAAAACTGTAGGATAAGAAAATTATTTTTGACTTGAGGACATTATGAGTTATTACTATTCATACATTATAATCAGCTAACAACGTTTAGTTTCAGCATGATTTTTCTTTACACCAGTTTTTCTATTTTCCCGTTGAAATGAGAAATTTTTCCGAAATGAAACGTATTGTAGATAATGATTCACATATTTAGCTATCATCATACTTAAATATCATGCAAAAAATAGATACCATAAAATATTGGTTTGTAGTACATGCTATGTATCATCAGAGAAGGCGCTGTATGTGAAAAAAGATTTTCCCGCTTTTCTGTTTACATTTTTTCTGAATTTTCTTTGCTTTAAACCTCACACAGCCCGAGACCTTTCCAACGAATGCAAAACCGTGAAAATCGGTTCGTGCGTTCTGGAGTTATAGCGTCAGGAAAGAAAACCCGACTTATTTTTATATAGTAGATTTTTGCTCGTAAGGTCAATGGTTTTGACGCAACTTTGATCCAAAAAGGGTCAAAAACTAAAATATTCAATTTTCCTAAAAACTGGCCTATTTTCAAAGTGCCGTAACTCGGTAATCCATTGACCTGCAGAGCTCCGGTTAGACTTATTTTGTAACAAATTTAATGCTCTTAAAAAACGTACAGACTAGCTATCGAATAAAAATGTATGGATTAGGAAATACCGCGCAGAATCTGAAACAAGTTCAAAAATTTCACGTCTTTTTCTCTATAAAAATTTTTCCACAACTTTTTGAGAGTTGCAAACTTGAGAATACATAGCTCTAATTGGTCCAAACAACATACTAAAAAGTCAGAAATACATCATGTTTTGCGAATTTATTGTTGATTTTGACAGGGCTATATATTATGCTATAGTAGATTTAGATGGTAGGAAAAGGACAGTACGAAAATTGTATGCTTTTAAGTTTTGACCTATGTTCGACAATCATCGTTTTGTAATCGTTTTTTTTTCGTGTAATATAAATTTTCGAAATTCAAAAATATCTGCATATGCATTTGACGATTGTAATCGACGAATTTAATCCAATTAAGATGAACTTGTTTTTCGACCTTGATCAAATCTTCACCGAAGAAATGAGAAGTTTTAATTCATATTTTAAAACATTTTTGAATAATACATTTTATTTGGGTCATTCCATTTAATAAAAATCAACTTTTCAAGGGGAGTTCTTGCAGATTTTTTCCTAAATCTTATCAAGTATTTGTCAGCATTATAATAATGACTGGAATTCTTCTATTTATTTTCTCTACAATGAAAATTAACTATAGAAAATGCAGTCTTTTGTTAATTTAAGAGGAAAATTTATAGTTAAACACAAGATATCTTCAAGCTTAATATTCTAAAATTTAAAGTAAAACTTCGTTTATTACAGCCTTTAACCTAAAATTTTTTTTTCTCCGAAACTAATAAAGATAACGGAACAAATTTTTCAAAATAACATATAAATTAATGAATTCTATTTTTTCTGCTTACAACAAAATATTGACGTGGTAAAAATATTATTAAAATATTTAGCGGGCTGTTTTCATACATCCCTCTTAGTTGGCACCCACCAAAAAAATATATTTTATGCAACTATCAGGTAACTACTTATCGCAAAAGTTTCGAGAAAATTGATTTGGTGGAACATACTTTTAAAAAATTTATACCACACTTATGTTTGGATAGCGACCATAAGTTCTATTAAAAAAACAACAAATTAATTACAATTTTTTTTTAAGTTCTGTAAAATGTTTTATAGTATGAAAATCAAATTTTAAACCAAGAGCCACCTGTTAAAGCGACTTAACCCCCCCCCCCCAAAAATTTAAACCATACAAGACAAAATATTAGGTACCTATATAAAAAATAAACCCTTTCATTTAATCAATCGTTATCACTGGCACTTCAATCTATATATTGTAACAAAAGCGTTCGATTAAATATAATTGTTAGTATTTCTATAGGCCTGTAATGGTGGGAGTGGTTACCCACCTTTTATTTACATAAATATATATACAAATACATATGCCAGCGCTGGCCAAGAGCAGATCACATCATAAAGGTATATCATATATTTTTCCCAAGTCAGCTGCGAGAGATAAACACTGCATTTTCAGCCGCCACATCATTCCCCTCCTAGTGACGATGGTCACGATTGTCGTCGGGCCGTGAGACTCTAGGCTGCTGGGGCCGTCGTGGAGCAGAGGCCGCTTGAACGAGCTGCTGGGCTCGAGTCCGTAAGACGACGCGGGACGAGTATGGAGTAGCTCAACCGAAGATCAGGATGCAGTTACTCCACCGTTGAATTCCCTGGTGAGGGGGCCGGATGTATGTGGCGACTGGCGGCGTCCATAGATGAGACGAACTGGCAGGTCCACGCAGAATGACTGGTCCTCGCTGTTGTTGCGTGTTTAGATCACGTCGGGGTCACCAGAATGTAATGGTGGGAGTGGTTACCCACCTTTTATTTACATAAATATATATACAAATACATATGCCAGCGCTGGCCAAGAGCAGATCACATCATAAAGGTATATCATATATTTTTCCCAAGTCAGCTGCGAGAGATAAACTGCATTTTCAGCCGCCACAGGCCTAACAATTTTCTACATCTTGCATTTAAGAAGTTTTGAGTTGTAATAGTTTAGTTATACTATTTTAACAGATAAAATAATTCAAAAATTAATTTTAAAAATGTGCAATATTTTTGAGTCACTTTAAGGATAACAAATCTACCTATAAGTTAGGTTGCAGTAAATGACTTATGCGTAAGAAAAAATAATGAAATAATAAAAAATTCAAAGGTATTGATCTCAAAAAAAAATAGAATGACTTTTAAAGCAATAAACGTTCCATCATTTTATCTTTTCAATGTTTTTTTACTTCCCTAATTTTCAATTATATGACTTAAAAAAATAGGAATTATAATGCTAGTAACCAATCTATTAGTCATTTCTCTGTTAAAAAATTCAAAATTTTCAAAATATGATCAAACTCTATTATATCATACATACCTTGAAATTGATAGTAATGACGATTGATTAATTGAAAGGATTTATGAAAAACCCTAAATTATTCCATTAGAAAAAATTTTCCAATCATATGTACAAAGGAAAATACCTATTTAAATATAAACCTAAGCAAAAAATGGGAAATCAATGTAGTCAGTATCAATGTAAAATATTTTTGACTAACATCCTAACATAAGATTTATTGAACTTTTTGATACATTTTCGATAAGCTTTAAAAGAAACCTTTGAATTGTTAAGTAAAGATATTTTTGAAGTTATACTTCTTTAGGCGCGTTATGAAAAAATGATGAGAGTGACATATTTAGATTGGCGGCCATCTTGAGACAAAAATTAACAAAATAAAGTTAGCCGTAAAACCACTGGGTTTCTTGGCGCGCGTATTTTGAATTTTTGTTGTATTTATTTACTTATTTATTTATTTTTTAATTTAAATTAAAAATAATTATATATACAAATAACAAATTTTGATGAAAATGACGTCTGCATTTCATGCATATTCTTAGTTATCACAAAATCTGGGATTCTAAAATGATTCAACCTTCTTGGAATAATAATTTAGTAAAACAAGATAAGAATAAGATTAAGACATTTACTTTGAAAAGTAGCTACTTACTTTATTTCGCAATTTCTATGAAGCTTCATTTTCATGACATGCATAAATTGTTAACCAGAAAAATGATCCTGACAAATTTTATAAACGTCTTACAGCTTTCTTTGGATATTATTTATTGATACAAATTAAAATATTATTCTCTTAATTTTATTTTTAATAATTATATCTTTAACTATATATTATTATTGTCACAAATCCAAGACACCCATTTGTGTCTGGCGCCCGAGGGCGGGATTAACCAATAACCAGCGATAAGAATTGCACAAAAGGATGGAACCCCTGAAGTATGTAGTTTTATGACCACGGATTAACATTACAAAGGATGAGACAAGGACGTGTTGTTCTAGAATTTTCTACATTGATTTACCAATAGATAAGAGAAAGATAGGCGCTAAGATTACAAATAGAAAATTCTAGAAACGGGTGATCGCTTACTATAAATAATCCGAAAGATGAGCCAACAGTGGAGTATAAAATAAACCATCGAAGAGTATTGAAATAAATTCATCGACAGTATTCAAATAAACCACCGACTGTGTATTCAAATAAATTTTTCGACGTGCTCAGTGTTAAAGTGAACAGTGTTATATAAATTCTGAACATTGTTAATAAAGTGTACATTGTGTATATAGGGAAATATAAACAGTACTGTGACTATTGTTGACAGTGAACATTGTTGTAGTGTATAATTGTTAGATAAATAAATAAACAATTGTTTAAAAATAAATTCGTAGTCATTATACACAAACCAACGAACCCGTAAAAACGTTACATTATTATTAAATATTAAATTACAGTTTTTTAAAATTGATTATTTGAATAAAATTAATAAAAACGAATATTAATGATGCCCAAGAAGTATAACTTCTCACGCGTATACATAAGTAGACGCAACCACTTTTCTTCAACAGTTAGACCATAAAAGTGTTATTTTTTGATCAGTTGAAGAAATCTTTTTTCTGAACAGGTGTCTATTCATTAATTGAATTGATGTCTCCAAAATGATCTCCATATTTTCTGAAATTTTGAGCTTAATTAATTATAAAATTTAAAAGTTTTTCTTACAGATTTGAGACCAAAGCGAGTTAATCGATAGTGAAATTGGAAAAATTGAGTTCCACATTATCCACTATTTAAATGGATAGTGCTAGTATTCATTCCGATGTTTCGTTTCATTAGTCAAAAGGATATCGATGCACGTTTGCCTCGTTTAATACAAACAAATATGCATCGGCACAAAAGGGCTATGTGTTTGTGCGTGTATGTGTGCCGAACCAACCAGCAGTAAATTTCGATCATCGCAAAAAAACGTGCAAAAAACTTTAATAAAACAAATCTGACATGGTTTTTACGACGCTAAAAGAAACATGTTTAAGAACGACGAGTTAATAAAATGAAACTAATTTCGGACTCGAATTCGGTAGATAACGTACGGCGCAATGATACCGAAAAAGGTTTATGTTCACTTTAATATAATTCTTAGTGTTGGCGAGGTGTTGAAAACATAAATCCTTGCGATGCCTCGTTCCGACTCCCGATTCCCGTTTCTCCAGTTCATAAATGTCCGTTTGGAGCTACTCTGAAATTAATCTGACTCGTGCACATTCACCCACCTAATTATTTATTCCATACACATTCGTTTTCGTAATTCTAATGTTTGAATTATTAAGATCGGACTAAACCAATCATGTAGAGAATTGAACAACTTCATTTGAAACATAATAAGACCAGTGAAAACCATCAAAATTTTGGCTTAAAATCTGAAAGAAGTTGAAAATAGGTAGCTTTTTTAAGAAATGTTCAAAATGAGTTTTTAAGTTTTTAATGGTAGGGGAAGGTTGGGTTTTTGAGGACACCGGGTAATTTAAAACAGTTGCATTTTAATTATTTCTTCTTTCGCAAAAATGTTCATAAATGTTTAAATGGACATGTTTGATGACCATTAGTTCCTGGATAAAAAAATATTTAAATTGGCGTTCGCATACTGTCACGGTAAGTAAATAATTAAAATTTGATCTTTTGTTACAATTTTTGCCGTATGTAAAAATTTTTGAAAAAAATATTTTTTTGTACTTTAGTCCGTGATATTTTGTTATTATCTTTCATGTACAATCCATTCAATAATTTTTATGTGGCTATTTAAGTTCAATGAAGACAATATTTTAAGTATCGAGCATTTTAATTTAAATTACCTAAATCGGGTAATTTGGAACGATTTTCGCGGGGTAAATGTGGACGTTTCTTATTAATATGTAAGAAATGAATTATTTTACAATTTTTTCAAAGAATGTTCTTATTTTAAACAATGATGCAAGATTTCGTTGAGTTGTTGTTGTTTAGTTTGATCAATTTGTTTGCATCAATTTTATTTTGTGATGTTGTTTCCAATAATTATGAATGTTTTAACGATAAAAATTTATCTTTTTAGATGCCCAGAAATTACACAAGGAAAACTACACCGTGGTACACAGTTGAAAATCTTCAACGTGCAAGACAAGATGTTAGATGAGGATGGCTTTTTATATTCTATATTTTTGTTAATATTTTGTTAAAAAAAGTTTTGAGTTCAAATTATTACAGTAGATAAGTATTGTTTATGTTTTAACAAAAGTTTATTAAAAATGTTATTTTCTTTTATTAATTTAGATAATTTTAAATTAACTGTTCTCAAATACCCCACTCTCCTCTAAATGCATTAGAGTTTCCCATCAAATTCAAATTAACCTGTTTGAACTTATCTTAAATAGAAAATAAAATGAGATGCAACCTATGAAAGAGCAATGTTATTTATTTCACTATATTAAAGTTCATACTAGAGAAGGGTTTTTTAGAAACCAAAGATTTCATAGTGTTGTCTAAAATTTTGAAGCTTAAACTAAGGTTTTCTTTTCGATCACTTTCTGTACGTTACTTTAAATATTTCTAAGGCTATCACTGTTTTCATAGATGTTTCTAATGCCGCGTTGACACAAAACAACTTTAGTTGACCGATTTTAGTTGATAATAATGACAAAACTTGAATAAAAAAACCTCGTGTGGACCTCTGTTTCAAATAAGTTGATCATCTTTTTAGTGGATGACTTCAACTGATGAGTCATATTTGAGTTTTACTAGGTATTGACATGCGTGAACCCTTTAGATTGGTATGGGATTGGCTGGTCAGTTTGCTTTCTACTTTGTTGGTATTATTGGATATTCTTCATCACTTCTCCCTCTGCTTCTCCTAAAACAATTCTAAAGGTTGGAATAGTGTGGTCGATTTCAGCGGAAATGTCTGAACGAAAACTCATTCAAGTTGCATTCAACTTTTGTCGTTCAACTAAAGTTCATCACAAGATTAATTTTCTAACCTGGTCACCAACAAAATTTCTTAGCTGTTATCACAACTTGTAAAATAGATTCTGCAAGAAAACTTGACAAATTAATATAAATAATTTAAGTATCAATGTAAAATATTTTTGACTGACATCCTAGCATAAGATTTATTGAACTTTTTGATACATTTTCGATAAGCTTTAAAAGAAAACTTTGAATTGTGAAGTGAGAATATTTTTGAAGTTATACTTCTTTAGGCGCGTTATGAAAAAATGATGAGAGTGAAGTTTTTAGATGGGCGACCATCTTGAGACAAAAATTAACAAAATGAAGTTGGCAGCAAAACCACTGGGTTTCTTGGCGCGCGTAATTTGAACTTTTGTTGTATTTATTTACTTATATATTAATTTTTATATTTTAATTAAAAATAATTATATATACAAATGACACATATTATTAAAAATAAGTTATTACATTTCTCGAATTTTGCAGTAGCTGTTATAGGTACTATTTGAAGTTTAATGATGAAAATGACGTCTGCATCGCGGCGCGGTTTCAGAAGCATTAGTAGCGATCTATTTTATCATCACAAATTAACAAGATGAAGTTGCCCGCAAAACGGCTCGGTATTTTTAACTAGGAGCGCGTAATTTGAATTTTTGTTTTATTTATTTTTTAATTAATTTATTTTTATATTTTAATTAAAAAATAATTATATATACAAATGACACATGTTATTAATAAATAAGTGATTACTTTTCTCCAATTTTGCAGTAGCTGTTATACTATTTGAAGTTTAGTCATAAAAATGACGTCTGCATTCCATGAATATTCTTAGTTATCACGAAATCTAGGATTCTGAAATGATTCAACCATCTTAGAATAATAATTTAGTAAAACAAGATAAGAATAAAATTAAGACATTTACTCTGAAAAGTAGCTGCTTACTTTATTTTGCAATTTCTATGAAGTTTTGTTTTCATGACATGCATGAATTGTTAACCAGAAAAATGATCCTGACAAATTTTATAAAAATCTTGCAGTTTTCTTGGGATATTATTTATTGATACAAATTAAAATATTATTCCCTTAATTTTATTTTTAATAATTATATCTTTAAATATATATATTATTATTATTAAATATTAAATTACAGTTTTTTTAAAATTGATTATTTGAATAAAATTAATAAAAACTCATTTTTAATGATACCAAAGAAGTATGACTTCTCACGCGCGTACATAAGTACACGCAACCACTTTTTTTATTGACCAAGTAATCCGTTTGGTCAAACCCTCGCGGCAGGTGGTCCGGTGACTGAAGATCTGTCTACAATCACATCACTCTTATTGGCTGGCTGCCAGGCTTGGCCCATCCACTGCTGAGATAGTTCAAAAGTCGGTCTCCATCTTTAAGAGTCTTACAATGTGACAATACATTTATTTAAATTCTTTGATTATGATTATTATATCTTTAGTGTCTTTAATTTCTTTAACGAATAAATGTATGAAAATGTTAATCATATTCAACTCTCATTAATTCAAAAACCTAACCATATGGAAAATCACCTCGTGGAATCCCGGTCAAACAAAAGAAATGTTAGACCAAACCTCAAACGGGATGATAACAATTGTCTCTTAAAACGGGACATCACAATTGGCACCAAGGAACAGAGACGAGTAGAGGTCTTTTTGTTCTAATGTACGACATAAAGAATTTGTCGTTCTTTTTCCAGGGACGACATAAACTTACGTTGAAACTTACGTTATCCAGAGTCTCCGAACTAAAACCGAAGAGTTCATAATTCTAAATAAAACTTATTTTTTTCACTTTAAACATAACGAGTTTCAAATCACTAATTACACCATAAAAATTATGAATAATAAGCCCGATTGTATTATATTTTAAAAAGCTCCTCATTATATACTCGAACGAACGACAGAGCATTTTATTTGTATGTTTAAAACACAAGAAGCTTTCAACAAATAAAATTTTTTTAAATAATAAGAATAGCAATACAAAAAAGCCTTTGTTAAAACATTTGAAAGACGAACACAAAAGCTTTTAAGGTTTTCTCACATCGTATCGCCTCACTCATTTTATATAAAGTATATTATGCAGGTTTTTTTTGTACTGTACCAGATCTATTGAATTGTTCTCTCAGTGAAAAAAAAAACAGTTTATATGTACACTGCCGGCCAAAAGTTTGAGACCAGTTGTAATATATTTATGCTATCACTTATTGTATTCAAAGTTTCGGTAATAAAATAAAAATTGTTGTCCATACATATTTTTAAATTACTGATGAACATCTAAAGAGACTTTTGTAGGTATGTTTCTCAGGTACAAATAGAATTAATGGGTTCTGTTTAAAAACATCCAAGACCGCAGGGTGTCTGGCCAGTGGAAGGGTCATCATTATATTTAAAGTAGCTCCGTATTAATTGTTCTTTAATTCTATTCTTCTTTAATTTTGCACTGGCTATTCTTTGTTATTATTTAGACTTTCTAAAACAGGTTATTTTAAATTTTTTTTAAAGTTATGTACCATTTTGTACGAATAATTTAATTTAGTCTTAACTTGGGGTTTCTATAGTTAAAACGTTTTAAAAATGGGAAAAGTACGAGAAATAAATATCGAAACTCGATCTGCCATTGTTACTTTACATAATGAAGGCAAATCCGAACGTAAAATTGCGTCTCAACTTAAACTTTCGAAGACTTGTATTCATCGCACAATTATTCGGTTTAAGGAAACGGGTAGTTTTCAAGATTTTCCACGTTCAGGAAGACCGAGAGCTACTACTTCTAGTGAGGATCAGTTTATCGTTATTACCAGCAAAAGGAATAGACGCTTAACAGCACCAAAAATTCGTGCTGAAGTGAACAAATCTTTAAATAAACCAGTTTCGCTTACCACAGTGAAAAGACGGTTGAGGAACGCTAAACTGTTTGGTCGTGTTGCCGTTCGGAAACCTTTACTAAGGCCGCAAAATAAGAAAAAAAGGATGCAGTGGGCCCTATTCCATCGAGATTGGACAGAAGATGATTTTAAAAAAGTTCTTTGGACTGATGAGTCAAAATTCCAAGTATTTGGCTCAAATCGACGAATTTACGTTCGGCGTAGCACCGAAGAAAAGATGTTACCAGATTGTGTAGTGCCAACTGTTAAGCACGGTGGTGGTTCAATAATGGTCTGGGGTTGTTTCTCAGGCCATGGAATTGGAAATTTGGTAAAAATTGATGGAATTTTGAAGAAAGAGGAATATAAAGCAATTCTCGAAAAAAATGCTGTACCATCAGGCTTAAGTTTAATTGGCAATGGGTTCATTTTCCAGCAAGATAACGATCCAAAGCATACTTCCAAGCTCGTATGTAAAAATTATTTATTACAAAAAGAAGCAGAAGGAGTTTTAAAAATCATGAAATGGCCACCGCAAAGTCCGGATCTCAATCCAATCGAGCTTTTGTGGGACGAGCTTGATAGGAATGTCCGAGAGGAGTGTCCCTCTTCACTTGCAGACTTGTGGAGACTACTACAAGAAAGCTGGAACAAAATTTCTCAAGAAACCATAAATAAATTAATAAGTAGAATGCCGAGGCAAGTAGAAAAAGTAATAAAGTGCAAGGGAGGATTTTTTGATGAAAAAACAGTTTGAGTAATTAGTTCATTTTTTTTTATAGAATAATTTTTTATGTTTATTTTCTATACTAAGTATGTTTAAAGGTTATAACTATAATATTAATAAACATTTTTACTGTATTTGTCTTTGAATTTTTAAAAATATTTCCTTTTTTTGGCTTAAATCTATATGGTCTCAAACTTTTGGCCGGCAGTGTATGTGTATTTATTACTTTCTATTATACTATGTTTCATTTGATTTTCAAAAAGGAAAATCGTGCTGGCCTCCGGCCATCAACCACTACGCTTTGATTAAATGCAGTCCGAGTTGGAAGTTTTATTTAATATACTCGTATATACAAATTAACAAGCTTTAGTGCACCTTAAATGCACGATTAATTGAAATTGTGTTGTGCTCGTTGGTGTGCTTTTCAAATTTGAACAAGTTACATAGTTGCAAAGAAGTACGTAGGTAGTGGTATAATCATGGACGTTCTAAGCTTTTGATCGTAAGGGGGAAGACAAACCCTGGAAGCTTATTCTTATTGCTAAAGAACTTAAAATCTAAATCGGAATAAGCTCCAAATGACAGTGACTAACTGCAGTACTTTTTTTTTTTTTTGGTTATTTATAGTCGCTTGGAACGTCCAAGGTCATCAGCGACTTATCTAGTTCTATGATTCTCACTTTTCACTCACTCATTCATGTTGAAGCACAGTTGCATTCACCCTTGATATCAAATTTCAGAAGATCTGGTTCTTATTTGGTGACTTTCTTCTGCTACATCTACAATGACGTAAGCTGTGAATTTAATTATAAAGTTTTTTTGTAACAGACTTATAATTAACGATTAGAAACGAGCCTAGATTTCAAATTTTCCCGCTATTTTTCGTTAATTTCTGCTATACCATCTTAATTCAACAAATTAATATCCATAATTGATGTCCGAAATACAATGAACTCTCATGAATGAAATGGCTATGCAACCTGAGGGAATGGTTCTTATTGCCTAATTGCCGATTCTTAGGAATCAATTATTATAATAATCACCAACCTACTAAGAAAGATGGTACCCTACAAGTAAGAACTAGATTAGTAGGACTTTTAGTCTAGATTAGTCGAAATTACTAGGAGGATTGGTAGATGAGTTGAACAGTTTTTCCGCTTCCGATTCTTCTAACCCTACTTATTTTCTGTCTAGTAGATGAGTTAAAGTGTGCGAAGGAGCCTCGTTTTACACTTTACCATGAAGAGTCAAACTCCTAATCAACATCTTGTCATATATGGGGGGAAATAGGTAACCAAATGATGAACTAATGTGGTTCACAGATGGATTAGTTATCGACGGAGGATCTGGCGTGGGAGTAATGGGGAAAGAATCAAGGGGCGCATCTCAGTGCCGCTTGGGCGTTCGGCCACTATTTTTTAGGTAGAGGTCACGGCAATTGCCATAAGTGCCAGAGAGAACCTGGACATGGACTATCGGAATAGGAACATACAGATTCTCTCTGACAGTCAGGTAGTGCTAAAAGCAATCGCCAATACAATGATCAGCTCGAAGCTGGTGCTGGAGTGTCGGAAACTCCTGGAAGACCTGGTGAAGTACAACCGAGTCAAACTTGGTTGGGTGTCGGGGCATAAGGGAGTTAAGGGAAATGAAGAAGCTGATGCTTGCGCAAGATCTGGTTCGATGACTCCACTCGTGGGCCCAGAGTCTGGACTGGGGATCACCAAATCTGCTGTCAAAAGGGCGATGAAAAGTCGGCTTAGACGGCAGCAAAACAAATACTGGCAAGAAATTCCTGGTCAGAAGCTCAGCAAGAGAATAATGGGGAGAATTTACCCATCGCTCACCTCTGAGGGCTTACGACTGGGAAGGAACCATCTCAGGACATTAACGGGACTTATAACCGGACACTGTAGACTGAAAAAGCATCTGCAGACTATTGGGGTGTATTAACAAGAGCTCAATTGCAGATTGTGTGGGGATGGGGAACAAAACACTACCCTTGTAATTTTTGACTACAAAGCTCTCACAAAGTGGCAACACCAGTATGGGATAAATAGCCCCCAACGAGGCACAAAAGGTGCAAAAAGCTTGTTACAGGGACTGCTTTTCTTAGGCAAAACTCTGAACCTGAAATAAGCAAGAATCTTTGCACAACAGGGATACATGAGCAGAACAGGAGTATAATAAGCCTAATGGAAGCCTCCTGTAAGGAAGCTCCAGAAATTATAAATTGCATTTCAGTCTGACGGAATACTCACTGTTGTCGAAAAAGTTAACAGCCAGGTGGCTAGGAAGTTCGTTTAGGCAGTTGAGGTATTTAAAACTGAACCTGGCTGCCTCCTTCCTGACGGTAGCCATACCCAGATTCTTATGTATATCCCTGTTGGTGATGTACCATGGGGCATCGACAAATATTCGCAACACCTTGGACTAAAACCTCTGTATGATATCAATACTGAAGCTTCTACCAAATCTCCAACGTTGAATTCTATACGTCCAGACCGCTCTTAGGACGGCTTTTTAGATGACATTCAATTGTTAAATTTTTTTTGTTTTTTTTTTGTTTGGTGTTTTAAGTCACTTTGACATCTAAGGTCATATCACGACTGTAAAGCACAGAGAATGTCTGTTGGTTAATTTTTACTTAGGTCTAGGATTTTAAGTTTAGGATTCAACGGGGATCGAACCCAGAACCACTTGACGCATGAAGCGGAGAGAGCAATTGTTCCAACCACAACGCCAATAGGTGGTCATTTTTTAAATTATTTTATTGTATACATTTTTTAACATTTCCGTTAAATATAATTCAAAACAAGAATCATTTCATTTCAAAGTTTTTATTAACAAATCCTTAATTTTTTTCTGATTAGTATAAAGGGGTAGAAAAATAAAAGAAAGTCAATGGGGAGTAGCTGGCTTTCACTGTTTGCCCTCTTTCGGTACGTTCATGGTGCTAATAAAGCTCTGTAAACGAACACTGAAAACTTCAAAGTTGTTAACGACGGAGTTAGTTAGCCGGAGATGTCTATTTTAATATTATTGTAATTAGTTTAGTTTTGTTCGAAATTATTCACGCGCAATGAGGTTAGTTTTCATCATTAAGCTCATTGTAATTGGAAAGTGAAATGAAGACAGTGCGATTATTCTATGTACATATTTGTACGATATAATATTATAGCCGCGCTTTTAGAAGCTCGGGATGAGACAGAGAATTTATCTGTCTGTTTCTATTAAATATAATATGCTTTATACAAATAGAAGGCAAATGTATATAAACAGTTAGATTTAAAGCTTTTGAATTGTATTTATATAGAAACTAACATATAGACATAATAGGAACAAACAGAGTTGCGAATATTTGAAATTTAATACAAAGCATTTTAATTTATAATCTTGTTTTAGTTTCGAAAAATTTATTATATGCTTTTTGTTCAGTTGTTAGACTGCAATTATTATCTCTGATTAACTATCTACGTACTGTAATGGTTTCATAAATTTTAAGATTTTTAAATAAAATTTTTCATTTACTTAAATTTTATTTACTCTTACATATAACAATTACTTTTATTTATAATGATCGCTAGAGTGTAAATTAAGCATTTTCGAAGCATTTTACTTTTTTATTTTTATAAAGGCAAGAAAGCAGCTCACGACCGATTTACGTTATTGTAGACGATCCATTTAATATCGCCAGTGATAATTCGTTTCAAAAAAGGGTTAATTACATTACGTCTGAAATGCGTATCACAAACATTGATTCGTTGTGTTAGGTGAATTTCTTTCAATTCGTGCAGAACCCAATTACCGATCTTCTTAACACGTCTAAGACGTCTTATATGATTTTCAATTGTTGTGTGTGATACATTTTAATTTTTTGTAATTTCTCGCATAGTTATGTGACGATTCGGTTCAATTATCGCTTTCACTTTGTCATCAACTTCAGAAGGTCGACCAAAACGTTGGTCATCTTTCAGTGAGAGATCTCCAGAACGAAATTTTTTAAACCAATTCTGATAAGTGCATCAAAACCATAAACTTTACATTGCTCTTTGTGAGCCTCAGCCGCTTTCTTGCCTTTATGAAAAAAAATATAATGTGCCTCCATGTAATAACTGACCATAAACTGATAGCTGTAAATAAAAATACACGAAATTGGTTTCTATAGCGACCTAAAGGTATCTACCCAATTCTAAAAGAAAAACTTCTAACATTGACAAAAGAATAACGAAACAAACATAACGCTAACTACTGGTGCAAACCGAAATAACATTTTGGCCAATCCAATATTATAATCTATTATCAGAGCCCAGAATATTGGAACATAACACACATAATTAATAGTAACGGCATATAAAACTTGTGTACAACTCACCTGTTGAAAATTTTTCTTTCGAGGCTTCTCTTTTCTTATAATTTTCTTAGAAAAATTATTTTTTTCTGGTCTTGCAAATTTCAATACTTATTTAAATTTTTACTCAGCGAAGGTAAGTCCAAACATATTACATTCACCACCAGATTCGAGCACTGCCCTACGGTGAAATTATCGCCCTTATTGCGTTGTTTACACTTTTTTCGCATAACCTGAAAATTTCTTTTACAAAAAAACATAGGGGTGCTGTGTTAAAAAAAATAAAAACATAATGTACATATTCAATTTATGAATTTTTTGTATATAAAATGTATACAAAAAAGTCTACGATTTTTAGCTGGATAAAGGAATTCATCGGTCTTGATCCATATTATTCCTTAGCAATGACTCAATTTGTTTTTGTTTTAGTGTAGCGTACTATTGTCTAAATGTATTTGTAAAGTAGAGTCGAAAGTAGCGATAAAATTAATTAGCCACCTAAAAACAGTAGGATTTTGCGACGAAATTCTTTCATCGTAGCCACGAACGTACTGTGCTGCTGTGGATATCACAGTGCCAGTTTCTCTTGTTACATGCATAGATTGGATTACATAAACTTAAGCGTACATAAACGAAGCTGAACGAAGCCGGTTGAATTGACACTGTGAACATCACAGTTCCAGGCTTCATATTTCAACGTATTTTAAGAAAGATTTAAATAGTTCGTTGACATAACAATTAAATTAATTATGTTTAACAATTTCATTATATTATTACTATGACTCCATCAATATTATTGTCATTTAGTTATATGAATATAGACTGTATTTTTACATAATTTTTTTGGGGGTGCTGCAGTACCGCAATGCATATAGACGAGCCGCCACTGGAACAATCACATCGTTACCAGGTGACACTTGAGAACCATCCAAACCATCTTGCTATCAATCTGCTTGATAACAGTAATGAAAACAGGAGATTGAACCGTCCCAGGAGCTGACCCCAATAAGTTTCAGTAGACATGACAAGGATGTTAATAAAACCAACTGAATTGTGTCAGTGGACACAACCAATTCAAGAGTGTATCCGTAGACACATTGCAAATATTGCCAAGTAGAGTGTACAAAAAATTTCTCAAAAAAAAAAAACTACTTTAAATATGATCATATTTTCTTATATCTGGAAAAAATCAATTCAACCCAAAAAATTTCTTTTTCTCCTCTGTTTTCCATTGCCAAATTTCCATTAATTAAAATAAAATATTCTGGTCGTTCAGATGATTTTTTTTTTATTACTTACCTCTCAACGATGGAACGGTTGAATTAAAATAATTTTCTTTTCCTTTCAAATCAATTTAAATAATTCAAATGATTTACCTTTTGAATAACATGGTTGATTTTTCTCTTTTTTTTTTCTATATATTATATTTTCTTTCAACTTTATTATTTTTTTTTTTCATTTCTTTGGTCAAATTATATTTACATAGAATTTTTTTACATTTATACACAATATCTATTTTATATTCATTGCATTAAATCGATGGACATCAATTTTTCTACCATTTATTTTTCAACTATAGAGCGAAAGAGAGAGATAAAAGAGAGCTGAATATATAAAGTTTCTTTTGATATATAAATTTTACTTTATGTATATTGCATGTAATATTTGTATATATATAATTTTATATTATTTTTATTTATATAAACGCTATTGAATCCCCTTTTTATTTTCATTTTCTTATATAAGTATAATTAAGATTTTAACAAAGAAATTTTGGCACAATCTCCAATAAATTTTCTAAAATAAAAAACAAAATATGTTACAAGTATAAACTTTTTTTTTCAATACTTAAAAAGTAAGTACTTAGTTATTAATTGAGCTTCTACTTTCACTGAAATAACGACCAAAAAAAAAAAAAAAACTTAAAAAGCAGTTACACTCTTAAATAAAAAGCTTAACTTTGGGAAAGTGAACAGAATTCTAGTTTTTGATCTTTAACACTTTCGATGTATCATTCTGCAGTTGAATAAAAAAAAATATAACAAAATGAAAAACCGACTTCAAAATAAATAGAAAAATCTGCACTAAAAAGTAAAAAAATAATTGCGTATTCTTGTAATGTCTACAACTTACAAATTATAAGGATGAGATAATGTACAACTATTGTTATTTTTGGAGTTGGTGTCAGCTAAGGAAATAAATAGCGCCGTTAAATGTTAAAAGTTACATTATCCTTTTTTCCTTAAGGGTTGAAATTTTTTGCTTTTAAATTTAATGATAGAACTAAGTACCTTGATACTTTTTCCGATAGAAAAAAAAAATAATAAAAATCCGATGATTCAGTTAAACGTCACTATTTCATCCCCTATTTTCATCCTTAGGAGGTGGATTTTTTTCTTCAAATTGAAATGTGCATAATTTAAAGGTGCGATGTACGAAATAAAAACAAAATTATAGAAATCGGGTTAGCCAGAAAAAATTTATTATTTCATCCCTAATTTTTAACCCCTTATAAATGGAGTTTTTTTTTTTGGATTGGATATTAGAGTAATTGAAAATTATGTTCTACCAATAAAAAATAGAATTATCAAAATCGAGCTTTCCAATAAGAAGTTAATATTTCATCCCTTAGTTTTCAACCCTTTAGAAGTAAAAGATTTTCTTCAAATTAAAATGGGACCACACGAAAAACACCAGCTTACAAAAATAAAAAAAGAATTATTAAAATTGAGCTTTCCAATAAGAAGTTAATAGTTCATCCCATAGTTTTCAACCCTTTTGAAGTTCAATATTTCCTTCAAATTAAAATGAAACCACACGGAAAGCACCAGCTTTCAAATAAAAAAAAATCATCAAAATCGCTTCACACAGTGGAAAATTCTGAGGTAACAAACATAAAAAAAATACAGTCGAATTGAGAACCTTCTTTTTTTTTGAAGTCGGTAAAAAAAAACCCATCTCTTCCCAAATTTCCACCAATTATTGATAATTTTGGTTATACATAAATTTTTTTAACTTTTTTCCAAACTATTTACTTTTTAAACCCTTAAAAGATCTTCAGTGCGTTTAAGGATCTATTATTTGACTTGATTTTCAAACTAACATTCAATATAAAAGTAAAGTTATTTCATTACAAAATTAAAGTTTGTAAGTTCTTTTATTTGCACTAAATCTCCAATTACTTGATTAAATCTCAAAAGTGTTATGGTATATCTCAAAGTGCTTCAATAATCCATGAAAATCCCATTTTTTACAATTTGTTCTAAACCATAAATTTTTGAAGTGAAACTTGTGAAAAAGTGTGACGAAAGCTTGATGAGAAGTGGGTTGCGACGGAGGGAGAGAAAGGCTGGCGATATATATCCAAGCATATCGCCAGCGAACACTTTTATCAGAAGACGGATCTTCTGAATTTTAGTCCGACGCTTCAAACACAGATGGCAGCGCAATACTGAATACTGCTGGTGCCTCTATGAACAACGCGCCGTACTAATAGCCCAAAGGAAACTTGACTGACTTGACTTTTTAGCACTTGGCTGGGATTCATTTGGCATCAAAAAAGTAAATCTAATTGAATCAATCTCTGGCAGCCCCGAAGGTATCGAAATAAATGGAATTACCACAAAAAAAACTCCGATATGCATATAACACCATGATACCGGTATATAAGCCTAAAGATTTCCAAATTTTAATCAACAAAGTTAAAGATGCAAAAACCAAGTTAATGGTTATCAGTAAAATGTGTTCCAAAGTATTCCGAACACTTGAAGACACAAAGATGGACATCCAAGAAGTTATGCACTTTAAATACTTGGGATGTCTGATTAATAAAACATGGAATCCAGACCACGAAACTTAATGTAGGATTGAACAAGCCAGAACAACTTTCTAAAAGCTTTGCAAGTTTTTGACAAACAGAAACTTGAGCTTTGGCCGTTGGTACACAGGATGGTGAAATACTACTTATGGTCCACCTTAGTGTATAGAGTGGAGACATGGTCACTGACAGCGACAACTATTTAAAAAAAATGGAACGATTCGAAATGTGGAATCTACAACAAATGATGAGAGTTTCTTAGGTTGATCATGTATAACATAATAGGACATCCTCTGAAATAAGGAGAAATAGCCTATTTAGCGTCTATTTAGCACATTAGCGTCTCATCCTCCAAAGTCAAGTGGATGGAGGAAAAAGGGGAATTGATACAATAAAGGTATCTTGGCTAAGAAACGTCACTGAACAGAAGTTAAAAACTTTCAAGCACTATAAACTGCCGTATAAAAAAGAATTATCTGACAAGAAAAAGGATGAGCGCCTACACAGAAATCTGCTTGATACTTCCAAAAGAAGACTTTCTGTATCATAGTTGTAGATGAAAGACTTAGTTATGTGCTATTTCGTACAGTAACTTAAGGATATCCTTAAAAAAATGTACAGTTCCTGTTAGATCAAGCTAAGTATTTGGACACTTTATGTAAAGAATGGAGCTTTTTTAAACTTTGAAAAGAAATTACTTCCTTTTCAATGCTTGATTTGCCTTGATACTTAACGTACTACCTTCAATATTAGAGTTTGACTTGTTTCAAAACCATTTAAGTCAAATACCTTAAAATTTCAGTCATATAATGCAGTGCTTCTTAAAGTAGGGGGAGGGCCGTGGACTAGCTGCAAAGAAAAGTCACAAATGTAACAAATAATTAGCAAATGCATGCAGTAAGTGTATACATATACAAATCTAAAAAATATGGAGGGGGGGAGTGAGATATTGACTTGGGTTCCAAATAAGCCGTGACTTCTAAAAGTTTGAGAAGCACTGATATAGTGAATCACTTGTTTCTATGGAACAACTCTTACCGTTTCAGTCAAAATAACTATAAGAAATTGATTGAAAGATACGAAAATTTGATAAATTATAATTAAGCTTAATTTTAGTGCGCTCTGCGAAGCGGGCGGGTATTGAGTAATTTTCAATTTACATACGAGAAATTTTTGACTTCAGGTGCATTAAAAGTCAATATGTTAAATTCTGTTCACTCTCATATAAATTTGAAATAAAAATAATAAGTCCTTACATAATTTGAGTCAAGGTACACCTTTAAAATAGTGGTCTCCAAAGTACGATCCTTATAAATTACAGGTTTTACGGTTCTTGTTTGATAGATAACATAGGTACACCAAAATTTTACTGCGAGTCTGTGATAGGGATGTGGACTATTGAACCACCAATACACTGAACTTTCGGTCTAATAACGTTGATTGTTTAAGTGCTTGCTATTAAACGACTTAACAGTAACACTAAGGCTACGTTCCATTAAACGTTTACAATGATTGCGCTCATTGCCGTTATTTTTCTGCTATAAGCGTTTGAGCGACATTTATCTCTCTAATCCATTTCTAAAGAAGGATTTACTATCAACCACGACAATTTCACAGTAAAATTTTAAAAGTGATCGCTTATTTAAACAAGAAATAAATGAAATTATAACCTTAAAAACTAAATTTGTATCTAAAGAGAAAAGGCAGTTTCAAATCATAAAATATATCACATATCAAAGGTAAATTTAGATATTTCTTCTACTTAGGAGCCTTTAATCTTTTAAATTTTTTGGTTTCTTGAAGGAAACTTCAGCTTAATAAATAAATATTATAAAAAAATGAAAAACCGACTTCAAAATATATAAAATTCTTAAACAAAAAATGCACTTAAAAGTAACAAAATAATGGCGTATCCTTGCAGTATCTACAACTTACAAATTATTAGGATGATACAATGTACAACTATTGTTATTTTTGGAGTTGGTATCAGCCAAGGAAATACGACTGTTTTTACAAATTACTATTAATATTTATTTCCTTGGCTGATACCAACTCCAAAAATAACACTAGTTGTACATTGTATCATCCTAATAATTTGTAAGTTGTAGATACTGCAAGGATAAGCCATTATTTTGTTACTTTTTAGTGCATTTTTTTTTTAAGAATTTTTATATATTTTGAAGTCGATTTTTCATTTTTTTATAATATTTATTTATTTCTCGCGTTTTAGTGATCTGAAGTTTGATAACTGATTTTATTTTCTTGAAAATGGTTAACCTTCCAAACGCGCTGCTCATATGAGGCAACGCCGTTTAATATTAAAGGTTACTACATCATCTCTTTTTAAGGGTTGAAATTTTTTGCTTTTAAATGTAATAATAAAACTAAGTGGATTATTCTTTCCAACAGAAAAAAATTATCAAAATTCGGTTAAATGTCACTATTTCATTCCCTATTTTCATCCTTAAGGGGTGGATTTTTTTCTTCAAATTGAAATGTGAACAATTTAAAGGTACGTTGTACGTAATAGAAATAAAATTATCAAAATTGGATTAGCCAGAAAAAAATTATAATATTATTTCATCTCTAATTTTTAACCCCTTATGAGTGGAGTTTTTTTTTAAATAGATGGGAGATTAATTTAAGGTTGTGTTCTATAAATAAAAAAAAAATTATCAAAATCGAGCTCTCCAGTAAGAAGTTAATATTTCATCTCTTAGTTTTCAACCCTTTAGAAATTGAAGATTTCCCTCAAATTAAAACTGGACCTCACGAAAAGCACCAGCTTTCAAATAAAAAAAGAATTATCATCAAAATCGAGCTATCCAATAAGAAGTTAATATTTTATCCCTTAGTTTTCAACCCTTTAGAAGTGAAAGATGTTCCTCAAATTAAAATGGGAACACAAGAGAAGCACTAGCTTTCAAATAAAAAAATAGTTTTCAAAATCGAGCCATCCAATAAGAAGTTAGTATTTCATCCCTTAGTTTTCAACCCCTTAAAAGTAAACGATTTCCTTCAAATTAAAATGGGACCATTCGGGAAGCACCAGATTTCAGATAAAAAAAGAATCATCAAAATCGCATCACCCAGTCGGAAATGCTGAGGTAACAAACATAAAAAAAAATACAGTCGAATTGAGAACCTCCTCCTTTTTTTGAAGTCGGTTAAAAAGTAAACCAAACAGTTTATGAAAACAAATAGCGATCACTTACGGTACCTACCTCTGTTATCATTTCTAGAATCCATGTTTGAAGATTCTTGCCTTATAAAATAGTAAGGATCTTAATTTCGAGACTATTGCTTCAAAGGATTGAACATACTTTTGGAAACAAGTCAAATTTTTGGTTCATTCTTCCCATGCATGTAAAAATTAGGTCGTCTATCCGCAAAAAAAAAAACCTTGGTCTAGATTGTCTATGTTCTTCTGTGATTAAGCCGTGTCATCGTTGACGTCAATGTCCACTTCGATCGTCGCGTCTTCTGATTGTGCTAGCTGTCGCTTTGCGGTCAACTCGCTCAGTGGAGTTCCGAATTCAGCTGTGGCCCAAACGTCACAGTTGGGACTGTAACTGGACGAACGCGGCTGAAAGTCAGCACTGAACGGCACACACGAGACGGCCAATACGCCGCTGCCGCGCCGCACACCTTTGGGCATCGGAAACGACGCGTCTTCCATCGATCGACATTTACCCTGTTGAAGTGAGCGTTGCGCACTCAAAATCGTACTGTAACTTTTGCGTTGCGGCCCCGAAAGCTGATTACTGCAACGGCGATTCGACGTCATGCTTCCAGCACTGGTTTTTCGACGATCTTCAAGTGCATTTAGGCTACAAGTCGGAACGATTTTATGGGGAAATCGAGGCGAGCCTTTGGCTCGCTCCCGGAATGTTAGTGAAGGCTGCGAGTGTTGATGTGCGGCTTTCGCCCGGGCCACCGACGATAAATCGAAATTTACATGCTGCTGTGAATCTGAAGAATCAGAACTTGGTTTTTTAGTGAATCTTCGCGGTTCGTCATTAATTGACGAGTCTGATTGGATGTTTATCGTTGGTCCGCTTGTATGTGTTCCGGGAGAATATGAATGTCGTTTACTCACAACCTGACCACGATCTTTTAATTGATCTAAACCGTAAGAACTGGTGTTACAAGACGAAGACATTTGCGAACGATTGGTTCCAGGAACCAGTCCTGCAATGTATCCCATATGAACTCGAAGAGCAGCCGCGATTCCCACACTATTTTGTCCAGCAAAACTAGCCGTTGATGTTTTCCGAACCGACGGCTTGCTACCAAAAAACCCTTTTAATCGTCCCAACATTGTTGGCTTCTCATTCAAATCCAGACTGGAATCACCCAAATTGGCTCCTCGCAACAACTCTAACATCGGTTGATGGTACCGATGTTTATGTTGCGACTGACTAGAAACTCTTCGATTTCCATTTTTTTCGAGCGACGATGATGAATCCACTTGACCAACATCGTCGTACAGTTTCGGTTGGGAACTAAACGTGACACTCCTTCGCATTGGATTGGCGTAGATTTCAGCCGATGGCCAGCTAGCGCGTGGAATCACCGGTGGTAGTACCGATAATAATAACAGCGGCAAACCACCTCCGATACTCGGATGCCGATTTTGAATTTGGTCGGAAATCGTTGAAATTTCATCGATAATACTCACCTCGGGCTGACCACAATGCGAAATGGAAGGAAAAAAAAAGCTTATATTAATTAATTATCGAAAAAGGTTGCGTTAAAATGAATCCGGTAGAACCAATTAATATGTTTAACACAAATGTTGAATATATTAATTATAATTGATCATTAGTAATTCAACCCCTTGAATAATTGATCATCCCAATCTAATTAGGTTTATTTAATTAGGACACATTGATTTGAAGGTAAATATAGGTTAGCGTTGAGGATAAAAATACTTTGCTAAGTGGTGAGAATTATAAACGTTCCAGGATTGAGTATAAGAGTAGATAGAAGTTTATCAAATACCTTTTTACGCGTCAACGATGAACTGTTCGATGAGTCGGACGATCCCGTTGGTGATTCCAGGAGTAACTTTTCAAGTCGTCCAATTTCTACGTCTAAGGCGGCGACCTCACGTCGATATACTCGATTTTGAACCTCGACTCGATACTGTAACTCGCGACGATCGTCCGTCACAAACCGTCGTGTGTTACATTCGATTTTCAGGCCCATACTTTCAACTACCGGATCGCTGTTATGATCCTCGGTGCCCAGAATTGAGTGCAACTTCGGCACGAACAGAAGACATAATGAGCTCGTCGTCGAGAGCAAAATTAACATGGTGATTGTAACAAACGCAAAGGTGACCTGGTCCGACATGAGATTGGCGAGAACCACGACTATACCACTGGTGATGACCACGCTGTACACACTCATGCCAATGTATTCGGAATCGTTGAGAGCTGGAATTTTCACGTGTCGCGTCTCCCAAGCCATATAAACTCCAACGATTAAAAGCAACCCTTTGTACACATAAAGTGCACCGAGCCAACCGTTAGTGTTTTCCGAGATGCACACTTCAACCTTCACACAAAAAAAAAAAATTAAAATCTAACAGTTTTCTTTTGGTGGTTTTCCTTACCTGTGGTTGATAGACAACGCTTCGGTCGACCGAACTGATTTCTAACGTTAAGTTCCGCAGCTGGCGCTGCATCGGATCGATGACCACCCATAATGTGACAATGAAGCCGTCCATCAGAAGCAGCACACAAATCATCAGAATCAGCTGGGTGTCCTGAAGCAGCTTGTTCTTGACGACACCACTACGACTTCGCGTGAATATGTGATGCACCCGATATGTTTTCGTGAACATCGAACCAAACGCGAGCGAAAATCCGGCTGACAACAAATAAACTCGTGCCTGGAAAAACAAATCAACCAAATTTTTATACTTGTGTAAGATTAATAAAACGTTTTTCCATTTTCGAATTGTCCTCGGTTGAGGACACTGTTATAAAATTCGAAAAAAATATTAGGGTTTTCCTTAGTCACCAAGTTAAAAAGCTTTAAAGCTTAGAAGAAAAGTCCAGGATCACATAATTTTTCTCCTTTTACTAGGAGAGCTTTAGTCATAGACAATTCGTTGGGATACAAAACAAAACCGAAAAAAATCCAAACCATTAGGTACCTTAGTATCTCCAGATACGTATTTCGAATGCCATGCATTCATCATTACTGGATCAAATCGAAGGGTCTTCTGCGACTGTTCCGTGGTGATTCACAAACAAATCCCGAATTGACCGCAATTTATAGGTTCTTCCAGATCCTTTTTCTTTTGGTTTTGCTGCAGTTGGGGGTGTGGTCCTGCAGCACGCAACGCAGCAGCAAGGAACGGCCATAAACCTAAACCTGCAAGTTTCACTTCATATTTTGGACGCCATACAGTCACCACATACATCAGACCCCCTAACGAAGGACTCCATGGAGTAGCGGCATCCTAGGCTTCGGTTGTACTACTCCAAACCCGTCCCACGTTGTCTTCGGACTCGAGCCACAACAACTCATCCGCAGCGGCCTCGAATCCACGACGCGACGGTTCCGACGACAATAATCGTGACCAAGTCACTAGAAGAGGAATGATGTGGCGACTAGAAATAAAATTCGAACATGCAATGATACCTCTCGCAACTGCCCTGACGAAACGACGTTATATATCTTAAGCAATTCAATTTATTCGGGGCTAGTGCTAGCCACTGTAATTGTATATTTTATGTGTAAATAAATGTGGGTAACCACTCCCACCTTACACTATTTTTCACCTGGTTTTGTCCGATACAGATTTACTCGCAATTTGATAGATACCTGTGCTTCGAAGATCAGGTACCTATCCTTGCTACTGTGGAAAATATCCTGTAGTTAATCTATCGTATGTCCTTTTGTCGTATGATATGTGTTGTTTCAAAATTTTCGAAATATTATTTTGAAACCCCAGGGAAATATGTCAGCTTTGTCCACCTGCTTGATTCTTCCTTCTCAGATCTTAATGTGGTGATGCCCATTCAGTTTTCTTCCAAACAGCCCTATCAGGATAAACTCCACAACCTTGGTTGAAAATCCATCAAGGACTGCCACTTCTATAATGGAATCCAACTCTTACCTGAAGAGTTCTTTCGTCAACTCGTTGAGTAGTTGGTTCACCAGCGCGCAAAAAACCGTATGATTTTGGGCCCCATGACAAACTGTTTCAGAAATTATAGATCGAACCGTAAGTGTTGGTTTTCTATGTATGTCGAACGATAATGTCATCTCATTTGTCCCAATCTTCTCTTTTTCTGGTTGGAACCTTCTCTTTTTCCAGATTATCGTGCATTAAGGAATACCAGAAACAAATCTGGATCCAATTTTTCGCTATCGTAAATAGCCACATATTTGTGCTACGCTCCCAGAAAATTTGAACTCCACTCCTTTTTACCTCCATTTCGAAATCGTTCCATAAAAAAATTGGCTAGAAACGGTAATAATGGATTCCCCATGGCAGATCCCTGTATTTGTTTGAAGTATAAGCCTGAAATTGAAAGACAGTTTGGTTCATATAACGCTGAGCCAATCTTAAATATTCTTCTGTTTGGGTCATTGGTAGATTGCTCTTCTTTAGCCAACCCTCCAAAATATTCATAATGGTGTTAATGGGAACACTTGGAATCAGAACATTGCCACCAAAAGGTGTCAGACGTTCCATTTCCATTATTTCCAAATCCTTGGTGTTTCCGATCAAATACAAGTTATTTTTGATTGAAAATCCCACATGCAGTGTTAAATTCTTGATTTTCTCGAAGAGCCATTTGGCGATGAGGTATGTTGGAGCGCTCATACTGGCAACGATGGGTCGCATCTGTCTTCCTGGCTTATAAATATTTAGTAAACAATACACTCTTGGTATTGGAGGGTTGGAAAGTTGAAGACTCCATCTCTCACCCTTTTCAATCAGACTCTTACAATCCACCAGAGTCTCCTTGATTTCTCATACTATTCTGGTGAGTGGATCCTTGGTAATTCTGATATAGGACCCCACTTGTAGTAAATCTTGAACACTCTTGTCCAAGTCATATTTATTTAGTATGACTACCCCTTTTCTCTTGTCTACCTTTGTGTAGTACAAATCAGGCGAAAAATAGAAACAAGATAGAAGGATCATGTAGCAAATATTAGACATACCAGAATAAAAAAGACCCTATGTTGCGGAACATGCAGTTGAAACAGGTCACATGTTACCTGAAGTAAAACTTCTGATAAATGCTCAACAGAACATTAGATTAGATATGCTCGAAAGTATCGAGATCTATAAAAGAAAGGAGAACGTTTTAAGCTGGGAGAAAGGATCGATTTAGGACTCGGGATTGTTCAGTCTTTTGGGAAAGGGTACGAGGAAGATAGACAAGAGGACCACACTCCCAACTGCAGTAAAACCAAAAGAAAAGGAAAGTGGAAGGACCTATAAATTGCGGTTGATTCAGGGCTATTTTGTGAATCACCACGGAACTGTCGTAGAAGACACTTCGATTTGATCCACTGATGACGATTACATGGCATTTGAAATACGTATCCGGGGATACTAAGGTACCGGTTTGGATTTTTTTTTGGTTTGGTTTCGTATCTCAACGAACTGAATATAATTAAAGCTCCTAGTAAAAGGGACTTATGGCGGCTATAACAAGAGAAGAATTAGATGATCATAAACTTTTCTTCTAAGCTTTAAAGCTCTTTAACTTAGACGGTTCATTTGGCATCTAAACTTGCATAAAAATTAGATAACCAATAATCACTGTCAAAAATTAGGAACCATAATTTTAAAAAATCAGTTTACTTGTGCAAATCTGATTAACAAAACAACTTAAAATTTAAAATTTTATGGTTCCATACAACGAATCAATTTATCATGTACACACTGTATACATTGGGACACCCTGTATATTGTTATCTTCACATTTGTATATGGAAACAATTTTAGCCTGTTTTCAATTTTAAATTGAGAGATATTAAGATTTTTTTTTCCGGTTCAACAATCCTGTGTATAAGCCATCAATGCGTTCAATTACAAATGCAATCGTTCAAACTCGTCCCCGATGAGTGATATGATATAATAAAGCACGCCATTCATCCCATCCCATTCTCCCCAACAAAACCGAAGACCAACGATCCCATCCCTTAAATTTATTGTTCGAGCCCTTCTCTCTTGACCCACTGAACTAATCAAACGATAATTATTATCATTTTCACAGTGTATTAAACAGCAATTGTGATTTTGTACATGCGACAAGACACTTAACCAGTGGCTATCAAACAAATTGAATTTGACTTCGAGTACGAGTATAATAGATAATAATTGAATTGTCTCGCTTGAAATAATCGGATAGTGAATTTGGGGGTTGGGGAGTTTTATATTGTTTTTTTTTTGCGACTTACCGTGCACACGGTTGGAAAGTGTTCGTTGTCCTGGAGCGTGGCGTGGTCCAGTCCTAGGAGGATAACGGCTGCATAAACCAAAATGCATCCGACTGCTGCCATGTTGTTTAGCCGTGGACTTGACAGTTTTATGGACCTGGAACATGTAATAACAAGACGTGTTATTTGACGTTTATTAATGTTAGATATGGTCGGGACTTTGGGGGTTGGATTAGGGGAGGTTTTCATCTACGATTTGTTCCCGATGCAACCTTAATTTGCATTCAAATCCCAACTGTGTATAACAGATAACATCATTAAATTCAAATTTTTAGTCCCATTTCCTTCTACCGCCCCGAGTCGCAATTTTAGACCTACTTTCGCCCTTAAAATCTAGGCTATTTAGAGGTTTAAGTAGATTGAAAAGAAAATCATTTGCATTTGAATTTTGGACCTCATTTGAACCTACAAGTGGCATTTATCGGACAAAATACAATGTTTAGGTTCAAATGAGGTTCAAATTTTTGAAGTTATACTTCTTTAGACGCATTATGAAAAAATGATGAAAGTGAAATTTTTAAATGGGCGGCCATCTTGAGACAAAAATTAACAAAATGAAGTTAGCCGCAAAACCACTGGGTTTCTTGGCGCGCGTATTTTGAATTTTTGTTGTATTTATTTACTAATTTATTTATTTTTATATTTAAATTAAAAATAATTATATATACAAATGACACATATTATTAAAAAATAAGTTATTACTTTTCTCTAGCTGTGATGAAAATGATGTCTGCATTTCATGCATATTCTTAGTTATCACGAAATCTGGGATTCTGAAATGATTCAACCATCTTAGAATAATAATTTAGTAACACAAGATATGAATAAGATTAAGACATTTACTTTGACAAGTAGCTACTTATTTTATTTCGCAATTTCTATGAAGCTTCGTTTTCATGACATGCATGAATTGTTGTTAACCAGAAAAATGATCCTGACAAATTTTATAAACTTCTTGCAGCTTTCTTTGGATATTATTTATTGATACAAATTAAAATATTATTCTTTTAATTTTATTTTTAATAATTATATCTTTTAATATATATATATATATATATATATATATATATATATATATATATATATATATTATTATATTAAATATTTAATTACAGATTTTTAAAATTGATTATTTGAATAAAATTAATAAGAACTAATTTTTAATGATACCAAAGTAGTATAACTTTTTACGCGCGTACATAAGTACACGCAACCACTTTTTTTATTTACTGTCTCTCTTTTCTCCGCTCTGGTAGAGTTTTTTCCCAAAAAAAAAAACATTTTTATTTTAATATTTTGTTTTTTTTTATTCATTAAATATACAAGTTTCATTAATATAAGCGAAAAATTTAAAAGTAATAAAAATATTACAAACATCAGTTCTTAATTCTTTATTTCCTTGTCCACGTTTACCAGTTCCTTTATTGTCGCCATTGTCATTATTTTTTTCCAGGATATCCTTTTATTATAATCCACAATATTCCCAACCATGCGCATTTCTTTAGAAATTTTATTTAATTGTATAACATCTCTCTGATTACTTTCAAGATAATAAATTAAAGCACATTTCTTCACACTTTCTTTTAAAACTCGTTTTTTTCAGATTGAATTTTTTTACATTTACAGTTTTAGGCCTTTTGATATAGACAATATTGAAAAATAAATCAAATAGGTAGTGAAATAAGTTTGCAGTTGTATTATGACGAACGTATAGCCACTCGAACGGTTAACAAGAGACTAAAGCTGAGTAAAAATAAACAAGAGTAAACAGGATTAAGGATCAAACCAGTAATGGATCATATCCAGATACACAATAAATTCTGTGCTAGTAGAGGCTACGCAATATTATAATAAGCATCCAAGCATAAGAAAGAGAGAGATCAAAAATTTGGGTTATTAGTAAATAATATTTGCAATATTGTAAAAAAAACAGGTTTACAATCAAGTTTTATGTTTTATGATGATAAACCTTTTTTAGGACAAAACAAGGTTCACATAATATAATAAAAATTTCATGTAGGTTAAAATGAGGACGATGGAATATCGTTTAGGATGAAGTGAGGTTCATTTTACTCTTTGTAGGTTGAAATGAGGGTAAAAGATCCATTTTAGGACCAAAATAAGTCTAAAATTTCGACTCGGGTCATTCATGGCTAATATTTTAAAATGTAATTTCTACGTAACAATTCTATAACAATATTTCTTTACGTAACTTTTACATCAATATGACGTTGTGTGCTCACTGAATTTAACTCAAACAAAAGAAAAGTGGTTGCGTGTACTTATGTACGCGCGTGAGAAGTTATACTTCTTTGGCATCATTAAAAATTAGTTTTTATTAATTGCATTCAAATAATAAATTTTAAAAAATTGTAATTTAATAATAATAATAATAATAATAGTATATATATTAAAAGATATAATTATTAAAAATAAAATTAAGAGGTTAATATTTTAATTTATAACAATAAATAATACCCAAAGGAAGCTGCCAGACGTTTACAAAATTTGTCAGGATCATTTTTCTGGTTAACAATTCATGCATGTCATGAAAACGAAGCACCATAGAAATTGCGATATAAATTAAGTAGCTACTTTTCAAAGTAAATGTCTTAATCTTATTCTTATCTTGTGTTACTAAATTATTATTCTAAGATGGTTGAATCATTTCAGAATCCCAAATTTCGTGCTAACTAAGAATATGCATGAAATGTAGACGTCATTTTTATCACAGCTACTGCAAAACTCGAGAAAACTAATAACTAATTTTTTTTATAATATGTGTCATTTGTATATATAATTATTTTTAATTTAAATATAAAAATAAACAAATAAAACAAAAATTCAAATTACGCGCGCCAAGAAACCGAGTGGTTTTGCGGCCAACTTCATTTTGTTAATTTTTGTCTCAAGATGGCTGCTCATCTAAAAATTTCACTCTCATCTTTTTTTCATAACGCGCCTAAAGAAGTATAACGCCAAAAAAAAATGAAATCATAAATTATGCTCGAACCACACCTTTTTTATATTTTTTAATAACGCTAAAACCATTTAAATTGAATGACTCATTAATAATTTAGCTCAAAATCCGAAACAATAATAACTACATTTAATTGCAGCCCAAAAGAAACAGAGACAACAACACCCGGGAAAATGCGAGCGACAAGATTAATAGGCATTTAATTTTGTGTTAATTTGTTTTTGAAACGTTTCGTATGAAAATAGTACCGGATCCCATCAAATGGTTCATCCCCCTCCTCCATTTATATGCACTTTATTATCACTTTATGTGTATATATATATATATATATATATATATATATCACATAATAATATGAACATTTTATAAATTTATGATGATTTAATGGCTTGTATTGTCATCAACCCGACTGGAATAAACAGGAACCGGGAGTGATAGAGGACGATAATGATGCTGATGATGATGATGATTCGGCTGATGGAAAAGGGATATTACACCCGAAATATATTAGAGCTTCAATTATATAATTGTAATTTTCAAATGGGGTATGTGGGGGGTTGATAATAATGTGACGTGAAAATTAATTGATACATTTAATTCAAATCAATTGCAATGCATTTGATTTAAATTAATCTATAAGGAAAACAATTTTTCTTTTGATGTTCTTCTCGGTCTCTATCAAGACTTATTCCAAAATTACTGTATCAATTTTGATACGGTTTTATTATATTTTTATCATCAGATGGCATTTTCTTTGTTAACCAAATGTAATTTTTTTCTAATTTAAAGTTAAATGAACAATAAGAATATTTTATATAATATTGTCACAAGTCTAAAAATGGAGGAGTGTCGTCTTTTTCAGAGCCTGGGAGTATCATCTACCCCATCAGCCAGCCAATGAGGGAGCGACGTGGTTGTGAAATGGGGGTGGCCGGCGGAGCATTATCGAGTAATAAAGGGAATTCTTCTAGTATATTCTATCGTTCCAAGAAAACTAGAAAGTGGTGGTGACAAAATAATAGTTTCCAAGAAAATAAGAAGGTTGTGGCTCCTAACGAAGGAATAATAGAATAGAATGTGCTAGAAGGATTCCGAAATCTTATATAAGCCCCGAAAAAGCATAAGGCGGGACAGTCTGAAAATAAATCGTCAACTTAAACAGTCTTTCGTGAAAGTGATCGGTGTGAAATAAATCTTCGACCAGTGCTAAAATAAAAAGTGAAAGTGAACAGTGTTAAATAAATTGTGAACTTTGTTTTTTCAAAAAGAAGAAACCTCTCATTCTTGGAAATAAAATTTATTTAGGTTAAAAATAGTTATAGTATTGTTTTGCATACTGATACACTTTTTCTAAAGCATTTATAAACTAATTCACCAACAAAAAAGTGGTGATTCTGATGGAAAAAAAATCTAGGAATTCATCATCTTTGAGTACATTTCATAAGAGTAATGGCCTGGGAAGTATTTTTGAAGATGAAGCAAAAAACACATTAATCGTCATTGACAAAAGGTATCAATTGGTTCAGAAAAATTTAGTGCATTCTGCAGTTTTGAAACACCAAGGCAATGGCAGTAGCAAGTTGGAGCAACTTTTCGCGCAGTTTCCATGGCAGCTTAACTATCGACCCAAACTTTCGGGAAGAGCAATAATTAAACAAAATGCTGAAGTTGTCCTTAAACCACGATTACTTGGCTGTACTTAAGACCTTAGTATTTAAGACCTCGTCCTGTAGAAGTATATAACAGAGTATTTAGAAAAATTGAGTATTATAAACATTTTCCGGGTATTATATAAAATTTCCTAGAAGCAAGATTATTACATGTAAAGACCATTTTATAAAGGTGGTTTTATGTAACGACCGCGTATTATGTACAATAGCCGGTATTATATATGTAATCAAATCATTGGCGAAAGGTATCAAAAATACAGAAAGGTTTTATTTATCTTATTCATCTTACAGTTTTGGAAACACCAAAGGTATGATGGCAGTAATATGGTGCAAATTTTTACACAACCTCTTTGACTACTAAATTTTTAAAGCCAATTTTTGGAGGGAACGATAATTCAACAAAACTCTTAGGCTAAGGTTCTTAAAATTTTTTCCTGGATGGTAAAAGCGGGTGTTATTCGCATTGCCCGGTAATTATATAAAATGTCACAGAAGTAAAGTCATTGTATACAATGGATATTTTTATAGAATTTATTTTATGTAATAGCCGGGTATTATACATAATGCCCATAATTAGATAGCCATTTAACTGAGACATGGTAAAAATAACAATCAGTAATCGAAAGTCAACGTTTGTGGAGAAATTGATTTTCAAATGCAAGAGCAGATATACCGTGAAGTTCATCCAGTTCAGTTTTGATTTCTTTAAGCGTAAGGCCTTTCAAATACAAATATTTTATCACCATTTGAAATTCAGTTTTTTCCATTTTTTTAAGGGCCAAAGTTCTGTGCTCAAATGGACGATAAAATTTAAGACACGCGATCGATAAATATAAAATTTCAACAACTTTCTGTTTTATAAACACTTTTCATGGATCTGCGGTCCGTTTCTTAGACTATCTAAGGACTTATTAAAAGACCTCGTTAATATTAAAAAGAAAATATCGATGGCGTGTTCACTGATTTATAATAGCGAAGCCAAACTTAGTAGTTATTCATTCAGAACAAGGTATTATAAAAAATTCCCGGTTCATGTACATAATGTCACCACATGTTGAGTATTTATATTTGAAATTTTATAAAATGCCTAAACTGAGAGGACATTATGTAACAGGATTGGACCTGTAATATTAAGTAGGTAATAGTTTACAAAAATTAATTCTTATTATTTTATTTCTTTGTTTAGTTCATAAATTGTTCTTATTTTCAGCTTCTTTTATAGAAAAACTTGAAAAAAATTTTCAAAGAAAAGCGATTAAAAATATCCTTAAATCTAGCTCTGGGATTGAAAAAATTATTCGATAGTTTCTAAGGTAGTATTTTCTTAAATATTCTATATTTTAAATCATAATTGTCTTAGTATTTCGTTTATTGTGTAGTGGGTATTGTATGGAATGCCCGGCCATTATGCTAAATGGTTGTTATACATCAAATGTTTTTATATATAACACCCAGTATCAAATGATCAAATCCAAACATAAAGGGATTCCTTTAATGGGAGAGATCTCCACCATGCCCAATTCCAACCATCAAATTGGATAAAAGGACCCAGATCCTGATGATCAAAAAATTTAACACCCAACGTTACAAAATAGCCGTTACTTGTGCATTGAAATGTGAATGTAGAAACAATGAGTTGTGCTAATATTTTTTTTAGCTTTCGTCATAATAGACCAGTGCATTTAGCTTTTGAAAATGGTAAAAAGAATGATGAAATATAACAAAACTTGAATATAACAAAAATGAAAAGAAAAATAAATTACGGTCGATCTGAGGTGGGGAAGTGGAAAAAAGGGGTGTTTTTAAAGGTAGAAACGGTTAATGTCGATTTCCGACAGAACTACAAGTTCTATGAAAAAAAGTTAAATAGCATAGTTGTAGATAATAAGTAGATCTACAACTTTTGTGCTAACACTTTTTTCACATAACCTCAAAATTGTTGTGAAAAATTCCAATAACCAAGTTTTTGGATTTTAATTTTTATCTTTTAAAATATGAATTTTTTCACCCTGTAATGACTAAATATCGAAAAGGCATCCTAATTTTCAATCAAAAATTCTCACCTCAAAAAATTTGATTGTTTTAAAAAGTCGGTGAGCTTTTTCATCGTTGAAATCTCTACTTTTTGATGGTGCAAAAATAATGTACAATATAATGTTAAGTGTCCTCAGAAAATGCAATAATTAAAGTGTAAATTTTAATAAATTATTCAAAATTGTAAATAATATAATTGTACAAATACAACTTTGAGCAATTTATTAAAATTTACCCTTTAACTATTGCAGTTTTTGAGAACATTTAACATTGTAATGTACATATTTTATACACCATCAGAAAGTAGAGGTTTCAACGAACAAAAAGCTTACTGACTTCTTAAAAAAATCAGATGTTTTCTTGTGAGAATTTTCGATTGAAAATTAGGGTGCTTTTTCGATATTGAGTCATTATAAGGTGAAAAAATTAATATTTTTAAATATCAAAAAAAATTACATGTGTTTGGAACATTAAAAGATAAATTTTTACTAAATTTCATGAAAAATTTTTTTTTGTAAATTATAAAAATAAAAAAAAAACTTGATTATTGGAATTTTTCAAAATAATTTTTAGGTTATGTGAAAAAAGTGTTAGCACACAAGTTGTAGATCTACTTATTATCTACAACTTTGCTATTAAAATTCTTTCCATAGGACTTGTAGTTTTGTCGGAAATCGATATAAACCGTTTCTACCCTTACCCCTCCCCCCTTCCACTTCCCCACCTCAGATCGACCGTAATTTATTTTTCCTTCCATTTTTGTTATATTCTCTTCTTTTTCTCATGGGTTTCATCCTACTATAATTTTTTTTTTGGTTGAAAAATTATCTACTCTGGTCTATAACTAAAAATATGCATTGTACATAATATGGATCGATATTAACTAATCCGAGCATCGTCAAACTTTTCAGCAAATTTTTTATGTAAATTAAGTTAATGGATATTTTATTAAAATCTCACGTTTTCATCATATATCATATTATCCATCATATATTACCAATTTTCGATTATTTTTTTTTTCTACTTTTGCGAACAAAAACCCAAGCTCCAAAGCCCATGTGAATGCATTCGGTCGCATTTACATTGCAGTTGTAATAATTAGAAATAACAGTAAACACCATCTATGCAATTTTGTTATTTTGAACAGCATATCTATAGAACAAAAGGCGACGGAGATGAATAGATATACCATCGTGATTATCATCCCGTGGCTCCCGCACATACCACCCCCCTCGCTCCCGTCCTGTTTCTCATCTATTTCTGGTTCCCATTCCTGTTCTAATTCCTTGAACATTCCACCCGTTACACTTTCAATAACTTCATTACACATTCACGTCATAATGTCAAGTTCAGTTACATGTTACTTACATATATAATATATAGAATGGACGACGAAAGATTCAATTTGTTGAAATCTAAGCCAAAAGGGCGCTGGATGTCATTTTCCTCATTAAAACGTGCATTGTTTCTGATGGATTAAATAAAAGCAATCGGTGTATAACAATTTAATAATCATGCTGTAACATGTAATTGTAAAGCACAATTCTCACATAGAGGAAAAACCAAATTATATTTATTCGGGGTAAAACGAACCACTTTTTTGTCTGGTAAGTTTCGCTTTTGACGATTGTTACTTTTATTGTATTTTTTTCAATATCTAGAAACTTAAATCGAAGAATTTTTTTTTCTTTTCTCATTAGATATTGATTCGAACTGAAATAGTCGAATGGAAAAAAAGGAAACATCTGCCACCAAAATACGTGTTCCATAAAATATTATAAACCGATTTTTTACGATTCTCTAATAGAAAACCAATAGCTAAATGGTGGCAGCTTTTTGGAAGGGTGCAAAAATTTTTTTTTTTTTCAGATTGGTGAATACAATTAAAACTGACTTACTTGAGCCTTCTGAAATGTAGATTGAAAAGCAGGAACGAAATGGCCAAAGAAATTCCGATCACCGATAGGGTGGCTATCGAAAAAAATGCAATGGGAGCGATCGTAACAACTCGTAACTTGAAGATTCTCTTGGCGATTGGAACTTGACCTCCCGACCAGTGCAATGCCACGCATCTGATACAATCAAAGTCGAGTTCCCGGGAAGCAGGATAAAAGAGGGCCACCATTTTAATTTCTCCACCTAAACAAAAAAAAAAAATTGTTCACCTATTAACATTCTTACGCCTAGTTGTTACGTTTTACCTTGTACTTGATGGAATGCAGATGTTCCAACTCGGTCCGATCCACTAAACGATACAGGACCCTATGGAACATTTTAAAATGTATCATATTTTACTTATCTTTGCAACGACTTACCGAGATTCCAGAGAAGTTGAGACGGGCAAGTTGTCTTAGGAATTCTTTGGCCATGTCTTTGCGGGTGTAGTCAAAATGAGCGACCGTCGTTCCTGCAAGACGCCAACGACGTTCTGCACCACGAAGGGCTAACGCCATCGCCCAAACGGCATCGTAGGTTTGTGGTGCATATCGCGACACTATCACATCCAAATCTTCCAGTTCTTTGGCAAACATTTCGTTAGTCTTAACAAAGAAGTTAATTGTAAATTAAATGGTGACAATACTGTCACAATCAAAGGAGCAAGGATAGATCTTATGGATGGAGGAAGGTCACCATTTTGTGAGTATGGGGGTATCGCCTGCTTCTTTGAACTGCCTCAGCCATGGGTGGGCCAAGCCAATCAACCAGCCAGTTGGGGAGCGACGTGGTTGTAGAACAACAGCAAAGAAAAACAAAGCTTCTAGAAATATCTCAAGAGATCGGACCACCCGTGGCGCGTAGGGTTTGACCAAAAAGATTACTCGGTGTATGAGAGAGAGGATATCTTCTAGTATTTTCTACCCGTAATTCCTTATAAAAGGACAAATGTTTCGTTAAAAATCAAACATGGCCATCTCCATTTTTTGAATTTTTTTAGTTTTTACTTTTAAAACAAAGATTGAAGCACATAAAATAGATTTGTAAAATCAAACTTATCAAAAACCTCTTTTAAATGGGAGAAAAACCTCGTTAAATTTTTGATTTTGCATACAACTTAATGTAGTAACAAAATTAAAATCTCCTTTTTTGGCGTTTGCGTTATCATGGAGATGGCCATGTTTGATCTTTAACGACACAAATAAGAAAAGGACAAAAGAACAACAAAGGGAATAGAAAATTCTAGCAAACGAATAATAGGAAAGAATTTTCTAGAGAGAGGACCGAAATCTTTTATAAGCCTCGGACATACATAGGCGAGTCAGCCATAAATCAATCTTCATCGTGTATGAAATATAAATCGAAAGTGATAAATAAATTGTGAACAGTGTTAAATAAAGTGTAACAGTGCAGTGTATACTCTGTTAAGAGAGCAAATACCGATACTAGATAAAAGTAATAAATACAAAATTAATAGCTTCAACTCAACAGACCAAAATAATGAAACATAAGTAGCTCTAAGCTACCCAAGTTGGACATGACTTCTAGCGAGATAGCGATGGTAGCCCCTAGGCAGGTGCTGGCTTTCTTTAAAATCCTGATGTTCCTATAGTAAACCCTGAGGGTCACATCACAATAGACCTCCTTGGTTGCGGCGATAAAGGGAAAGAATATCCCGGGACCCGTTAAATGGAAGAAAAGGTACCCAGACTATTCATTGATCATTGATGATTGATGAAAAGGGAAAAAAAATTCCCCAAACTTTTAACAAAGATTCACGAAAAAAAGAACCGAAAAATACGAGCAATCAGTTGTATGAGAAGAAAGGAACCATCGACACGTGCATATTTTTCATTTGATGACGTCATTTTCTCACTATTCCGGGATTTCTGATTTTATGTTTGATCATACTCGTACGACATGTATATAAATTAAATAAATGTTGAATTTCCTTCATGTTTGTAACTTTCATAACAGTTTCACGAGGGATGATTTAATTTCATCCCTTGTTTATGGGATGATAATTATGATTTTCATTAAGTTGGGACGAATTTAATTTAGCTACGACTGCGAGACTTACCAAGCCTGATAGGGATGGATCAGTGCCGACAATGCTATTATGACTCGAAACGAGAATCAGACCCTCTGTCGCCATCGACAGCTCCAGGGGTGTGCACTCGCTTGAAACGAGCGACGTCACGTTTGACTCGCCATTCGTCCACCAAGCGTCGTCGGGACCACCTTGCAATATCCAAGCATAATCGGCTCCAAACATTCCCAAATGAAATGCCTCGAGAAAAAAAAATATTAATCATTAAAAGAAGTTTACATTTTCAATTTTAAAAAATACCTCACAGAAGATCTTTGGAGCAATTTTATACGAAAAACTTCCGATTATGATCCGTGTATCGAGATCCTAAAAATAGAAAGTTAAAATGTTTTTTTCTTTAAAGGGTTAACTAAGGGATTACCCGAAGCAATTTCATCTGAGCTTTGAAATCGGTTTCAGCAAAAGTAATTGTGGCGGTACAGGTGATGTTAGAGCGTTCCAACTCGGTCACGAGATCGTTGACTGCTAAAGAATAAATATCTTCGTTTTGACTTAGGGCTGTCACAGTATCCCATCCGAAACGTCTGACGAACGCGATTCTCGCTGGGTTATGAGACGAATCAGGTGCAACTGTTCGATAGAACAATGGAAATTCGCTTCGATCGCTGAGCGCTGGTGAAGTGGAGCCAAAGGACACCTGCACAATATTCCAATACGGAACAACTTTGGCCAAGCTTTCCGTCACCTCTGAACACGCTGAACCTAGAAGCATCACCATTCGAGTCTCTCTTTGTGTGTATAAAGCATGGAAAAAGCGATCGACTCCAACTCCTGGATCACACTAGAAAAAAAAAATAAAATAAATAAATAAATGGACCATGTGAATAACCTGTAAGTAACCATGTGAGTAACGACAAAATCGCGAATTTGATTATATGCTCGTACTGTCCAATTTTACTGTCAAATTTGTTGAAAAACTCTTCGACAGATTGATTGTGATGTCTGAATGTCAAACCAAATTAAGTGAGAAGTTGAAAATTTTCCAGAAAACGTCAATTCTATTTTTTAAATTTCCAAACAAACGTATTGAGACTTGTTGAATCGATCCTCGGCCGAAGTTTATATCATTCAAAACAGGCTCAGTCCTATGTAGATCGATCCACAAGACAATTGGAACGATTAGGAAAATATTATAGTGTTCATATCTGGTAATGTAGCGAGATTTTTTAATTCTGCAGTCTACATTCAACATTCTATAATCTTCTTTTAAACGCAATGGATTCGAAAGCTCTCAGCAGCAAAATCCCAACAACATATATTTCTACAATCATCTTTATTCTATACTACACATTTAAATTCTAATCCTAATTACAATCGTTTATTTCATTTACTTTTCTTATTTAAAGTCAATAAATTCCGTCTCACTTTGGTACGTTTTCTTTTCTTTAACCATTAAACCCTAAAAATTCATCCATCTCCAAACATTGGTCCTTCGAGCCGGATCGAGCGGAATCGAGCCGAATCCGGCTCGAAGGACCACTCCACAAGCCAATTGGAACGATTGGAAAAATAATATGTCGTTCATTCCCGGCCATGTGGTGTAATTCATTCTTTCTACAGTCTACATTCAACATTCTATATTCTATTTTTATTCGCAATGGATTTGAGATCTCTCAGTAGCATCATCCCAACAACATACATTTCTGCCACCATCTTTATTTCTTCTGTATTCCTTACTAAACATTTAATTTCTAATTACAATCAAAATATTATGGTCCTTCGAGCCGGATCGAGCGGGATCGAGCCGAATCCGGCTCGAAGGACCATAATATTTTGATTGTAATTAGAAATTAAATGTTTAGCAAAGAATACAGAAGAAATAAAAATGGTGGTAGAAATGTATGTTGTTGGGATGATGCTACTGAGAGATCTCGAATCCATTGCGAATAAAAATAGAATATAGAATGTTGAATGTAGACTGTAGAAAGAATGAATTACACCACATGGCCGGAAATGAACGCCATATTATTTTCCCAATCGTTTCAATTGACTTGTGGATCGATCCAGGCTCGAACTGGCTTTGATTTATAGAAGCTTCGACCAAGGATCGATTCAATAAGTTTTGAACGGAGAGTTATCGAAAAAATTTAAAATTTGTCAGTTATTTAAAAAAAATGTTGTTATCAGCGACCTGAACAAGCCCTGAGTAAATATTTTGTATTAATTTCTTGACATATTTTCCCAGATTTTTAATTTGCTAACTATGAGTAAATTAATACTTTTTAATCGACTGACATTGTCCCATATTCCATATTATTCGGTGAAAAGTGAATAATGAAGTTCAAATTATTTCAAATTAGAACACCAGCAGTTTGATTGTAATTCTAGCAGAAATTAATAGAAAACTTAAATATTAAAATACGAACAATATTTAGTTAAGTTCGATTTAAAAAAAAGCGTTTTTGTCGGGTTCCCATAAATCACAATGTATCAGGAAAAAAAATTCTTTAAAACTTTTCTTCCAGGTTTATCAAGTTTGATATAATCTGATTTTCGTACAAATACGGGTGAATTGCATAGAGACGAATATGAAATGAACGACAAACGACAAAAAAAAGCTCATGAGGAAAAGTTGGGAAAGCCACACGAATAGTCTCTCTCTATGACATAGTATAATCCATACCAAATTGATATTATGCAGAACGAAGAAGAAGAAGAAGTGCAACAATGCACATGAACGTGATTTTCATGTACCGCTCTAAATATGTACCTTTATATGCATATATATGGATATATGTAGATGCATTTCAGCCACCAACTTCCCATTTACCGCATCTCACGTCACGGGACTCTCTTTCGAGCCGCTCAATCTCTCTCCCAAACCCTCAAAACCACATCCACAAAACCTATGCACATTTAACGTTTGTGCAAAAGTTGAACGCGTGCTCTGGCCCATATCTATGATTCCTTCACGTTGATTGTACCAAATGCGGTCGAAATTTCACGATCGGTGATTCTCAAACTTTGGCTAACAAAACGTAACTTTGATCATTAAATTAAACCGAAAAATTATGAAATTCTGACTGAATGTCAGACATGAAGGACCAAAAAAAAGGAACGTGAAAATTCCAAATGGAAAAAAAATTGTTTCAGTACCCCTGGTTGAAAAGAATATAGCCCACAATGTTGTTTAATGTTTTACTAGATAAACACAAGTTGTTCGCCGACTATGATTACGATAGGGAGGCGTTAGCGTTCTCGAGATGAAAGAATAGCAAATCAGGAATGGGACATCAACGTCGAACGCTTCCATTACAACATCCTCCGTTTCACGATCGCCTAACCGAGAGAAAATGTGCGACAAATGTTGTTGACGCCACCGATAATATAGAGAAGCCGGCAATATTGCCGCTCGTAAGACCGGGAGACAAATTTCGAGAGAGTGAGCTTGAGAATCCGAAATGGGAATCAAGGAGAGGCACGTTTGAGGCAATGCGATTCTCGCATCTGGCGACCATCAGATGTTCCCGAAATCTAATGCCACCCGTTCCAACCTCTAATCTATTTCATGTAGATTCCCCTTATACCCACTAGTTTGGGAACGCCGAAAATTGTACGGATTTTGATCCCTGTGGGAGTGGGTGTTAGGAGAGGTTCGGTCTCATCCCTCCGGTTCGACATGTCCTAATGTCGTTGTCGATGTATGCACATCCTTCATCCTGGACATATACATACCGCAAATACATCCGTGGACAAATACGTTAACTAGATTCGACGCCATCCAACAGGAACATATTTCCATATTGTAATTATCACATCTATGACCCCGAACTCATTACATTCATAAACGGAAACCACCAAAACCGCAAAACCAACCCAGAATTAGTCACAGGGTGATATCAACATAAAGAAATTCTCGAAACGATATTTTCCGTCTTGGACGAAATTAATCTATTCAAAATTCTATAACTTAAATATTATACTCTAAGTTTTCGATTCAATTTCAGTGGTCGAAAAAATAATGAAACAAAAAGATAGCTTTAAGCATCTATATATTAATACGTGAAGCAAAAATTTTAAACTTCTTTTACCGAATATTATACGAACGGAGGAGTATGAAATTTGGCACACTTGAAGTTTATATGAGAAAGTTGCGTTTTCAGATAATATTTTTTTATAATAATGCTTCAAAATACCTTAAATTAATGAAAAAAAACGTCACACACACTACCACGCGTTTGACACACACAGACACACAATACACACAAATATGTAGATTTTTAAATCTCAGTTGTTTAGTTTGACCACAGACTTCAACCATATTCCAAATGTCATTATTTAAACAAAATATTGTGAGAGAAATTTAAATTTTAAAATTGTAATTATTGAAATTGAAGGAAACAAATTTAACCGATTATTTGATTATTGAATAATATTATTAAAAATACATTTAAAAGATACGTATAACTTCAAATACACAACGTTTTAACCATTTTATTTGGTCTTCATCAGATGTTTCTTGATTATTATATAACGTATATATAATTCATACTATATTCTTTTGGCAAAATCATTCAAATAAATTATACAAAAAAATAAATTTAGGTAGGTAGGTACTATTTGAAAAAAAAAGCTTAGCTTAATTCAAAGTTTTAAACAGGACTTATGCAGCCTATTTCCATTTTTTTATCTTTGGCTTTTAAATGAAAAAATCTAAACATAAAGGTACTTTTGTTTTACTTTTGAACGTAGAAAACTCAGTTGAAATTACTTCTGATGTTTCATAGTCATATTTTTTTTTGTTTGTCTAAAAAATATTTCAGAATACTGTAATTTGAATTGACATACAACGTTATAAAAAGAAAAATATCTGCTGCGTGGCGTCACAGTACTTACTTTTACTTTCATTTATGAAACTCGCTGTTGGTTAAAAGAAATATATAAGCCCCTTATAACTATACATAGCAGAACTATACAAGTATGCAACATATATGTATTTATGAACTCCCAACCTCCCAAACCGTCCTTAATCGAATTTTTCCAAACAAAAGTTTCAAATAAAAGTTTTAGCCATTAATAATTCTAAGAACTATCGTAAGTTTAAAGAAAATTTTTGCAGCCGTTTTCGAAAAAATTTGAAAAAGCTCAAAAACTCCGAGAATAATGTGAAGCTTTGGGTTAACCGATTTCAACCAAAAGCTCCGCGGCAAAACAAGATATAATATGAAAGAAAATTTCCAAGTTTGGTGAAATTCGGAAAAGCGTTCGATACGATATGGCTGTCACACACAGGCACACACAGACATGTTTCTAAAAACTACTTTTTTGGACTCAGGGGACCTCAAAACATGTATGATATAAACGAATTGATATTTAGTAATACATTTTTAGAGAATATTCTGAAATAATTTTGTAAAAGATTTATGGAAGAAAAAAAATAAATATTTTGAAACCATACACCTATTTCCTTCCTTAACTTAAATTAAATCTTTTCAATCATTATATATGATGCACTTTCTTTAAACGAACCTTGAAGAAAAAATTAGTCAAGAAATTATTTTCCAAACATTCGCAAATGCAATTCATTATCTGCTGTAGTTAGCTTAGTAACTAAAGTTTTTGAGGCAGTTACAAGTGAAGTGTACCCTTAGATATGTAAAAATTGTAACGAATTATGGTCGAATTTCGACCACTGGGCGACCCTCTAGTTGCCTTTATTAACGGACTTCAAAAAAAGGAGGAGGTTCTCAATTCGACTGTATTTTTTTGTTTGTTACCAAAGAACTTTCGACTGGGTAAACCGAGTTTCATAATTCTTTTTAATTTGAAAGCTGGTACTTCCCGTTTGGTCCTATTTTAATTTGAATGAAATCGTTCACGTCTAAAGGGTTGAAAACTAAGGGATGAAATATTAACTTCTTATTGAATAGCTCGATTTTGATTATTCTTTCTTTTTTTTTTGGTGGAACCTAGTTTTAAATTAATCTCATTACAATTTTTATAAAAAAAAACTCCACTTATAAGGGGTTAAAAATTAGGGATGACATAGTTAATTTTTTCTGGCTAACCCAATTTCAATAGTTTTTTTTTTATTACGTACATCGTACATTAAAATTGTTCACATTTCAATATGAAGGAAAAAATTCACCCTCTAAGGATAAAAATAGAAGATGAAATAGTGATGTTTAACTGAATCATAGAATTTGGATAATTTTTTTTTTCTATTGGAAAGAGTATTCCACTTAGTTCTTTCATTACATTTAAAAGTAAAAATTGCAACCCTTAAGGATAAAAGGGGATTACGTAGTAACTTGTAACTTAATATTGAACGGCGCTGCCTCATGTGAGCAGCACGTTTAGTAAGTTTACCAATATTAAAATCAGTTATAGAATCTATATAAATAAAATGATAACTGTTTTCCAATGTTCGCTTTTCGCTCAAAAACTACTGGATGGATTTCGATCATTTTTTTTTTGTTTCAATTCTTATATACTTGGTCCTTATCTAAAAAAATAATTGTTACGATATCTTAATTAAAAAGAAAGTAATTAAGGGTATAAAAAATGTGATTTTTACAAGCAAAACGCGTTAAACGGTGAATTTTTTGTCACTTTGATAGAGTGGGGCAAACGATGTAATTTGCATGGGCTGAAGAGAATATGTTTCTCCTTCCACTGTCTAGTGATTATTTCATATTTGAGCGTAGACTTAATGCAACTCAGCGAGATATTAGATTAATATAGGTTTTTTGAATTCAATTTTATATATTTTGTTTAGCAGTTTTTAAAATATTTTTTATAGCTATTTTTTAGATACTCTCTTAGCATTCTTTATATTTTACTGTAAATACAGATTCAAAATACATGTTTAAGTTACAACCGTTAAAATAATCAAATTACATTTTTACACTCCCTTTTATTATTGCATATATTTTTTAACCAGAAAGAGTTATCTAAGTTAGCGAGAAACATTTTTTTTAAAACTAAACTATATGCCAAAAAATCTCAGAATCCACAATTTCTCCAAGTGTATAGTTATTAATTGATTAATAATTAATTTTTCAAAAGTTTGCAAACCAAAAAAAACTAATTGCTGTAAAATACAAAAAAAGTTACTTTTTAATTTTTTATATACTGCTCCTTAAATGCTTTTTCCGGATCCGCATTTGCTCCAGGTGTATAGTTAGGGGTTGATAGTTAATTTATAATTAAACTGTAAAAAAAATTTCACACTGAAGAATTTAAATCGCTATGAAACCCAAAATATTTTTTAACTGAAATTTCTTCTTTTTTTTAAGTTCTCTATCTGCTCTTTTCATTACGCTAATATAATTGATCAAATTTTTGCAATGTTTTTAATAATTAATTATTTTTAAACTATTTATACATGTATTGTTGTACATGACGTCATCAACAGCCGTTGGATCTTATAAACATGAATAGTTTAAAAATTGAATTCCTAATTAACTACACACCTGGAGCAATTGTGGATCCGAAAAGAGTATTTCAGGAATAAATTTTTGAAAAAAAAAATTAAAAACAGTGATTATTTTGAATTATATGGCAAATTTTTGTTTTTGAATTTACAAATTTTTGATAAATGAATTATTGATTAACTAATAATTATACACTTGGAGCCATAACGGATTCAGAAGGTGAAATTTTTTGGCATATAGTTAAATATGTTCTACGCTAGTTCTTTCCGGTTATTTTTAATATAATTTTGCTTTCAATTTTTAAAATTTTTCCTCTGTAAATTAAATATATTCTTAACATAAAAACCTACGTGGACGACGTCGCGGGTATCAGCTAGTCAGAAATAAAATCAGTTATCAAATTTTATATCACTAAAAATCGAGAAGTTAATAAAAATTATAACAAAATGAAAAACCGACTTCAAAATAAATAACAATTTTTAAACAAAAAATGCACTTAAAAGTAAAAAAAAATGAGTATCATATATATATATATTATATATATGATTATAAAAAAAACATAAATTATAACAATAAATTATAACAATAAATATATAGTATTATATATATAGTATTACTATTGTTATTTTTGGAGTTGATGTCAGCCAAGGAAATAAATATTAATGTTAATTTGTAAAAAGGTTTAGTTGGTTATTGGTATTTTCTAGTTTAAAGGTTGCTATACATATATGGTCACAGTACTGGTTTATTGTTGTAATGGTGGTACATATATATTATATACAATTGTATAATATAATAATAATAAATATAAATCGAATTGCTTAAGCTTATAGTGTATTTTCGTCAGGACACCTGCGAGAAACAATAATTGCAAAGTTCAAACTTTCAGTCGCCACATCACTCCCCTCCTAGTGACGATGATCACGATTGTCGTTGGGTTGTGAGACTCCGGGCTGCTGGAGCCGTCGTGAAGCAGGGGCCACTGGGACGAGCTTCAGGGCTCAAGTCCGAAAACGACGCGGGACAAATATGGAATAACTCAACCGAAGGCCAGGATGCCGCTACTCCACAGTCGAGTTCCCTGGTGAGGGGGCCCGATGTATGTGGCGACTGGTGGTGTCCAAAATATGAGGCGAACTTGCAGGTCCAGGCAGAATAGCTGGTCCTCCAGAATGTAATGGTGGTAGTGATTACCCACATTTACTTACATACATATTACCTATATAAAATTGTATAGGTCAGCACTGGCCCCGAACAAATTGAATTGCTTAATGTTATAGTATATTTTCGTCAGGACACTTGCGAGAGACAATAACTGCAAAGGTCAAATTTCCAGTCGCCACATTGTATAAAAGTTCATTTGAAAAATAAATTTCATAAGATATTGTCATTATATAAGTACCAATATAGTCGTAATTCTTTGCCTGACACCAACTCCAAAAATAACAATAGTTGTACATTATATCATCCTAATAATTTGTAACTTGTAGACACTGCAAAGATACTCTTTTTTTTTACTTTTTACTGCATTTTTTGTTTTAAATTTTTTATTTATTGTGAAGTCGGTTTTTCATTTTATTATAATTTTTATTTATTTTTATTTTTTCGAGCTTTTATGTCAAAATTTTTAAGACTCCCAAACGAAAGCCTCAACCTTCACCCGTACTTTTAATAAGATTCAAAATACTTTTCTCTCTAAAGATCTCGAATTTCTACGTCGCACATATTTATTTTTATTGTCAAAAGGATGATTCGTAATTCCATTAGGATGATTAGACATCTTCCTTTTCAAACCCCATTCCCACGAGTGATCATCATCGCACCCCTAATCGTCTGTGCTCGATCAATCTAAGTAATCGGGGAGAAACGATGATGACGTCGATCGTGCACTGATCAGAAAAGCGTTTTTCCAGATTTATGAAAATATAGACAAAATTAAAGTGGAACAACCGACAAAGCGAGACAATGATTTATTTGTTCAACGTGTTAATATGAGACGAACAAACAGAAATCAAAAAGGGAGGAAAAAAATAACATACGTAATAGAGTGGAAGTAAGATGGAGGGTCGAAAAGCTTTTTATTCTTCAAACACTGAGCTCACTCTCATTGTCTGCTAAAGGGATTTTATTGTTGCAATTTTTTATTTTATTCTTTGGACTCTGTTTCACTTGGACCCACTGTATTAGGGGTGATTAGTCGTCGTTGTTTCACGGTGAAGATTTTATTACAGTCCCAGAAATTCGATATTTCTATGTACCAGGAGAATTCATTGGTGCCTCCGAGCTTTTCTAATTATTTGTTTGGTTTTAATGAGTCACATATGGAGGTGGTTACGAAGATTTTTATGATTTATGTTCTCCAAATAGCCGGGGCATAATTGAATTAAGGTAGCGCAAAAAATAACGGGGATGAAATTAAAAATTAACGAATATATAACTACGTGAAACGAGGATTTTATGTAATTAAATAAGGAGATTTTATTGAGTTTTGTATTCGGATGTTGTGTATTTATATGTGTAAAGGGTTGCAAATTAGGTCAAATCGATTTGTTTCCTATAGTTTTGATATGAATTGACTTTGACAATGGCTTTGTGAATTCTGGATTTGATTGGATCGTTAAATGCAGATCTAGAGAGGAAAATGTAACAAGACAATAAACTAAAGGGATGAGAAGAAAAAATAAAATAAAAAAATTTTAAGCCATCTCTGACACAAAAAAAAATAATTTAAAAAGTAAAAAAATAAAATGTCTCCCTCGGCTATTTTCTGAAGCAGTCTGAAAAACTGATAACGAGTTTTATTTGTTCGATTCTCACTCAAGAGGATCAAAAGGTCATACATCTCAGAAGTTGTTGGTGATTTATACTTCTTCACATAGCGATCCTCTGACTCAGCGACGCTCTTCGTAAAAATATTAATCAGTTCTTTTAATAGCGTAAAAGTATCAAGGGAGAATACATTTTTTAAGACTTGTTTTATGTCGGGCGTTGCTTAAAATTTTTAATTTTTTCTTATTTTTTTTTTTAAATTATTCGGGGACCCTTATTCTTATAGATAACTAATCAAAATACATTTTTCTTAAATATCATTAAAAACTTTAGTAGTAAGACACTTTTGTCAAGTAAGAAATGAGTAGATGACTATCAAATGCCCGAATATATCATATATTATAGCTCAGAACCATCTCAAGCACGCGAGCTTTCAAACAAAAAAATCTGCATCATAATCGGTTCATTCGTTTGGGAGCTACGATGCCACAGACAGACACGTCAAACTTAGAACACCCTTTTTTGCGTCGGGGGTTGCACAGATATGTTCGAAAGTAAAGTAAAAAGGGTACCCCTTGTGCGCCTAAGATTCCTACCGCAGCTAACAAAAAGAGCTGATAACCTTAAAACACCTGAACAGATCTTCATAAATTGTAGCCAAAAACCATCTCAATCAGGTCAGCTTTCAAAGAAATAATCTGCATCATAATTGGTCCATTCGCTTAGGATCTACGATGCCACAGACAGACACACATATATGTCAAACTTATAACACCGCTCTTTTTGCGTCGGGAGATAAAAATCGTGTTTGATTTTTCCAAAAAATTGTTTTTAATATTTTGATAACAGAATCTTTGGAATCAGACTTTAAAGACCTGTGAATGTGCGTTTAAGGTCCATTGTATCCTTGGTCCTTCTTAGAAGAAAAACAGATAAGGGCTCGTTCCCTCTCACACTACATCCTTAGGCTTAATGCTCCTGTTCTGCTCATGTAACCCTGTTAATACAAGAATTCTTGCTTATTCCAGGTTCAGCATTCTGCCTAGTAGAAATAATCCCTGTACTAAGCTCTTTGCGCGATTTTTACATCATTTATCCCCAACAGGTGTCGCCACTTGGTGAAGGTTTGCAGTCAAAAATTATGTAGGTCGCGTTTTCCTTCCCATCCCCACAGAGTTTGCATTTGGGGTATTTGGATCCATTGTTAATAACGAGAAAGAACAAAAACACCGTGATTTGTGACATTACTTGTGACGTGACTTGTGACGTGACGTGATTTGTGACATTACTTATGACGTAACGTGATTTGTGATGAGATTTGTGACATGACTTGCGACGAACTTGTAACGTGTGACAAGATTTGTGACATTACTTGTAACGTGACGTGATTTTTGACGAAATTGTTGACGAAATTGTTGACGTAATTTTTGACGTGACGTGATTTGTGATGAGATTTGTGACATGACTTGTGACGGACTTGTGACTTATGACGTGATTTTGTGACATCACTTGTAACATGACTTGTGACGTGTGACGTGATTTGTGACATTACTTGTGATGTGATTTTATACGAGGTTTGTGACATGACTTGTGACGTGAAGTTATTTGTGACGAGATTTGTGACATGACTTGTGAAGGGCTTGTGACGTGACATGATTTGTTAAATCACTTGTAACATGACTTGTGACGGACTTGTGACGTGTGACGTGATTTGTGACATTACTTGTGACGTGACGTGATTTTATACAAGGTTTGTGACATGACTTGTAACGTGACGTGATTTGTTACAAGATTTGTGACATGACTTGTGACGAACTTGTAATGTGTGACGTGATTTGTGACATTACTTATGACGTGACGTGATTTGTGACGAAATTTGTGACATCACTTGTGACGAACTTGTGACGTGTGACGTGATTTGTTCATTATTTGTGACGTGACGTGACGAGTTAACACCATGTCAAACGTTTAGTAGGTACTATCCCAGATTGACACTTTTGGGAGTTAGTTCCTAAATTTAAAATGGTTGACAATATGTAAATTTTGATATTTTTCTTCATTTCCTTTTTCTTATACATTTAAAGTTAGATCCATCTCTCTCTTTCTTAATAGATCTTTCAATTATTAGTTTGTAGTTGTAGAGTACATGCAGTTGTTCTGGGTTGAAATCTGGGTTTAAATCAAGTACATCCTGGGCTAAGACGTCAGTCTACGTATTTTTGGACAGAACTATATTAAATTTTACCTTCACCACTTCTAAAAGAGTAGGCTCCATGCGTTTTGATCTCCAGACAAAATATCCCCACGTCAAAATATCCTCAGACAAAATATCCTCATGACAAAATATCCACAGACAAAAAGTCCTCATAGAATAACTGCAAATCGTATTTGCAGTATAATTTTTATGTTAAAACATTTAGTTTTGTGTAAAACTTCGCGGTGTCAACAAGTGCACATTCAGTCAATGAATGAAAATCGGGTAAACGAACAATGACTATAATTTCTTTTGGATCCTTTAGGCATTACTTAACACAGTTTTTGCGAACTTAACACGGACATATAGGGGGGGGGGTCAATTTAACACGTTTTTACTAAACATTATCAAATATAAAATCTTTATATTGAACTCAAAAAATTTTTTGTTCACGGAATTAATCAAAGAGCGCTCTTTTATCAGAAAAATGTGAGATTTTGAAATTGCATGAAATATTTCATCGCAAATATTTTTGTCATGGGGATATTTTATCCGGGGATCAAAACGCCTGATACCAAAAGAGTCACCCCAAAAATTAAATATTAAGTTAAAACTTCAAAAATTACGATAAAGGTTTATTAAAAAGAAGATGAGTAACTTCTTACGCGTGGATACAAATTTTTCAAATAATTCAATACGTTCCTCGTTTTTCTACCCTTACAGCACAAAATTTTCCACCTCTCCGCTTTCAAGCCTTCGTCTCCCATCCTTTTGTTGTGCCAATCAAGGAACAATTTAAAAAATTTAAAATTGAAATCGTCGAAGGAACGATTTTTTAACTACCATTTCCTTTGTGTTTTCGGCTTATTTAATTGAAAAATGGAATAATATTACAGGTAAAAAATGTGAAATGAAAAGTAAAACCACCCTCTATACAATATCATACAATAAGTTCGTTAAAAAGATGGTATTATTAAGGGTAGATAATTGGAATTTTTCATGAAAAATTCCATTTTTTTTCAATCGCAAATAATGGGGTTGACACTTAATCCCTTATTGTGTTTGTTTCCATCCCATGTTAACCACATAATTCCCGTCGTAAAATAAGCGTTAGTTAAGCGCCCCGCAAAAAAAACATAAGTTGTTAACAAATTTCGTTGTTGGGGCGAAAATAATTAAGGAATTAACGCCATTGTCATCCCTTTTAATGTTTCCGTTTGAAACAAAACGATGAGTAAATTCCCATGTTTTGCGGGGGTAGACTATTAAATGTAAGACTTAAATCCCGTCGAATTTATCATAAAGTGTTCCTCGGAAAATGGTAGAAAATTAACGTGCATTTTTCGGCGATTAGTCACAATCAATTTAACGACTCGGTTGTAATAAATTCTTGGTTGTGAATATTCGACAAGTTTCCTCAGTGGGGTCGTTTTTTCGGGGGGTGGGGGGGTGGCTTGCAAGCGAAGCAGTCGGAAAACGTGTGATGACTTTGTGATTAATGTAAATGAATTTGTTAACGAGGATTTTTCACAAAGAAAACGTCGAACCGAGCCAAGGAGGATGATACAGAAAAAACGTACCATCAAACTGAATTAATAAGAGTCTAATGTCAGGACATAAAAAAAAGGAATTAGATGGAGATTTCTTTGAGCTTTTTTGAGCTTTATTTGAACGCCTGTTACCGAGTGATTTATTTCGGTGGTTTTAATAAATTTTTTTTTGGGTCACTAATTTTGATGAAAGAACGTTAGATCTTATTCTTTTGGCATTTATACGTTCTATATCAGATTTCTCTCATTTTGTTACAGCCTAAAACTAACAAAATTATCGAGGAAAATCCAATAAAACATTCCATATGAAACGCTTGTGGGGTTTGGGGGTAAAATGTGAGAGGGTTGAAAACTTTTTCGAACAATTTGATTTGTTCAACCCCAATAATAATAATCGTATAATATCAACCGAAATGACTTTCCATTTTTCTCTCCACTTATTATAGCTATCCCCAATTATCCTCTATTCATTTCATTCCACTCCATTCTTTCATCGGTCGACGTTTTTTTTTTTCAATAGCTCCGCGCTGAGCTTTGTGTGAAAAAGAACGAAAAATATTTCAATCTCAAACAGAGAAAGAGACCAAACAAAAATGTAATCTGAACCGAAAAATTTCCATAAAATCAATTTCAGTTCAACGATCATAATTTTGATATATACAAAGAATTTTACAGTTTCATCTCGAAACCATCACTGATACAATGAGTCTTGTTTATATCGGGTATTCCGATCGCTTCGAAACACACATACATTAAACCCATATTCCCCCGTTTACCCTACGAGGATATAACAATATCAATTATTCAGCACATATATTTTCTATTCATCAAAATGAGAAGCTCGCTCGAATGAATCGCCGTGGAATTATGAGTTGAGTTGCCTCCGTCGGATCGAGTTATTCGGAGTATAGACGGATTTTCTTCAATGCCAACACACACACACACAAAGAAAAGATAAATAAACTCGAGTTGTGAATGGGATTGGGTACGAAAGAAGGGTACACCACCAGCATACATACACCTATACTATTTATACGGGATATATCCAAACATCGAGGAACAATTGACGTATTGAAAAGATTGGCGTTTTGAAATCACGAGATATAATGTGAATATGGAAAAAAAATGTTCTCGGGAATGGAAACGGGAATAAAGGGCACTAATAAAAAGGAAAAAAAAGATTTATAGAACTTTGGAAAAGGGAATTAGAAATACAAGGTTCTTTATTTTTTTGATTACTAATTGGACAAGTTTTCGACCTATGTATGAGTAGTTCCCGACCATTTGATTGAGCCACCGGAATTTCTTAGTAAATAATAATCCTATTTCATTATTTTTTTAAACTTACCCGAGTCGAAATTTTAGACCTATTTTGGCCCTAAAATGGATCTTTTACCCTCATTTCAACCTAAAAAGAGTAAACTGAACCTCATCTCAACCGAAACGATATTCCATCGTACTCATTTTAACCTACATGAAATTTTTATTCGGTTATGTGAACCTCGTTTCGTCCTAAAAAAAAGTTTTATCATCATAAAACATAAAAATTGTTGGTAAACCTGCTTTTTTTACAAAATTGCAAATATTATTTACTAATAACCCAAATTTTTGATCTCTCTCTTTCCTATACTTGGATGCTTAATATAATATTGTGTAGCCTCTACTAGCATAGAATTTATTGTGTATCTGGATATGATCCATTACTGGTTCAATCCTTAATCCTGTTTACTATATACGTTCGTCATAAGACAACAATTGAATAAACTTATTTCACCACCTATTTGATTTATTTTTCAATATTGTCTATATCAAAAGGCCTAAAAGTGTAAATGTAAAAAATTTAAAGGTGAAATAACCGAGTTTAAAAGAAAAAGTGTGAAGAAATTTGCTTTAATTTATTATCTTAAAAGTAATCAGAGAGATGTGATACAATTAAATAAAGTTTCTAAAGAAATCCACATGGTTGGGTATATTGTGGATTATAATAAAAGGAAATTTTAGAAAAAAGGATAGCAATGGCGACAATTAAGGAGCTGGTAAACGAGGACAAGAAAATTAAGAACTGATATTTGTAATATTCTTATTACTTTAAATTTGTCGCTAATATTAATAAAACTTGTATAGGTATTAAATGCATAAAAAAATATATTAAAATAAAAATTTTATTCTTTTTGAAAAAAAAAACTACCAATCTATAGATTTATTCTACTTGAATACCTATATAATAAAAATGTTTCATCTCATCTGCGCGAGCGAACGAAAAACGGAATAATTTTTCCCAGCTGAGATTTAATCTAAAAAATTTAAGGTGTTTTGTTGAATATTTGCCTACATTTACATATATTTAATACAAAAAAATAAATGCCATTTACCATCCATTGTAATTTCCCACCCCCCCCCACAAAAAAAACGGGGGAATAACCGGGTTTGTTCAGGGTAAACTTGAAAACAGCTGAGCCGATTTCAATGGAATTTTCTCAAAAAGTTATTAAATATTGTAACTTACATTATAGGCTACTTTAAATTTCGAATACTTTTCCTTGTCTGTTTGTTTGTTCTTGGCAAACTTGAAAACGGCTGGTCCAATTTGGACGGTATTTTTACTACAAGTAGTAAATATTACAAAAAGTGCTTTAAAATACTTTTTATTACGAAAAAATGTTGATTTTCTGAGAAAAAAAAAATAAAAACTATAAAAACTGCGCAACGAAAAACATACATCGGCAGGCAGCAGTGATACAATGTACATATACCATATCATATCGTAAAGACGATATGATTTTAAACTATGAAATTTGTTTTTCTTATAAATTAATGTTAGCAAATTTAAAAACTATAACTATTATAGAAGTATAGCGATAGGTTAAATTCCTTGAAACCTTAAATCCATTGTGAATTTACGGGTAGTTAATATATTATTAATAGTTCGGCTGAGTAAACATTAGAATTGTCGAGGGAGGAGAAAGAAATCCTCTGCAGTAAATATGATTTCATTTACAAAAAGAAATATCTTAGTTCAAAAATGAGACCCGTAAAAATAAATAACCAAAACAGACAGTTCGACTTAAGTGATCCCGATTAGGAGTTTAACTAAGAGAGGTGAAGCCGTTAGGTAGATCCCCCAGAACAAAAAGAAATCCAGCCCAACTAATTTTTCAAGAGAAAATAGCAACTCAGATGTGACCATAGCGTTGTTTTTTTTTACAAAAAAACTATATTCTTAGTTTTCAATTTATTTTAGCAAGATCTATACGAATTCGTTGTCTAATCTTGGACCCCGGGAAGTAGCAGACTTGCCGATAAGACATAATGGCCTTAATACTATGTCCTAAAATTATGAATCAAAGGCAACCAAACCTAATACCTCAGATTTTAAGATAACACATTAAATTTTATTTATCTTAAAAAAGGTACACTTCCTAAAGGATAGCTACTAATCCATTCTACTAAAATTAATAAATGATTTCATATGACATTTGGTGTGAAAGGTTTTCAAGACTTAAAATTTTCTTAATATTTTACAATATTCAAAAAAACGTTAAGATCCTACCTATAAGATTGTTTATATCTGTTCCTGGAAAAGTAGTTTAATGGATTTTCATGAACTTTCTATGAAATAAAGGTCTAGAAATATCTAATTATCTTTTTTTGTTAAAATCGTTGAATTTCTTATTTTGGGTAAAGTTTTCTATTATTCAATCAGAATATTTTAGATACGTTCAGCGAAGCGGGCGGTTATCAGCTAGTAAAACAATAAAAGAGAGTGACAAATAAAGAGCGGAGAAAAGAGAGAGAGCGAGAGAGATAGTAAATAAAAAAAGTTGTGATCAGGTTGAAAGAGGTTTATTTGAGGGTTTTGCTGTTGACCTCATTTGAACCTAAACGTTGTATTTTGTCCGATAAATGCCACTTGTAGGTTGACATGATGATCAAAATTCAAATGCAAATGTCCTTTTTTCAATCTACTTGAACCTCTGAATAGCCTAGATTTTGTGGGCGAAAATAGGTCTAAAATTTCGACTTGGGTAGCTTCTATTCGTTATGCAGGATTTAAAAGGATAATAAATCAATGGCAAGAACTTGATAACTATGTTTTTCGTGTTTTGCAAGTTGATCATTTAATTATAGCCACTAGTTTATTTGAAGTATTCAAAACGAGAAGTCTTTAGAACAAATATAAGTTGAAGGTATATGTTATCAATCCCACATCGTTTTTTTTTCCGTTCTACGAGTCTCAGGATATTACTTCCCTTTATCCCCGCGACCAATGAGGTCTATGAACTAAGGCATCGGGGTTTTAAACAAAGCCAGCACCTGCCTAGGGTCTGTTATTATTATCTCGCCAGGCGTCATGCTACAGTCTTCTTTTTAAAGCTGCCTCACATGAGCACAAAATTTGTTCCGCCGTTTCTGCCGGTTTGCAGCATAGACGACATATGTTGGTGTCGGCTTTACTGATCTTGTGAAGATGGCAGTTAAGGATACACTGGCCTGGTATAGAGGTTTATTAGGAGCCTTAAGTCCCTTTTGCCGAGTGGCAATATGTCATGAGTTCTCTTCTTGGCGTACTTTATGAATTTTTTAGCGTGTCCATGCCCCGGAGTATTCCTCCAGTGCGAATCCTTAGTTTTCGTCTCCCTAGCTAGAAAAGCGTTTTTTGTTTTGCGTTTTGTGATTTCACAAAAAGGTTCAGATCCTATGAGATCTGATAAAGCGCCATTTTTGACCAGTTGATCGGCTCTTTTATTACCCTCTATACCCTCATGCCATGCAAGCCACCATAGGTAGACCTTGTTGCAAGCTGCCAGTTTCCTGAGAGCCTGTTGGCATTACCAAACAAGCTTAGACTTAACCGTTTTAGATGCTTTTTAAACGCTGCTTGACTGTCAATGTAGATGTGTGCTCCATTTAAACCCCTTATAAGTCTGACACATTCATCTATTGCGAGCACTTCAGCTTGAAAACTGGTAGTGCAAGTCCCAAGGGCATGTTCAATTTGGCTATATGGCCCATAAACCATCTAAAACTACCATCCATAACTGAGCATCCTACACTGTTAGAGAAGCTCAGAAACAATAAAGAACAAAGAAAAAGTAATGAAGGAACTGGCAAAGATACTGTTTGACCATAAACAATCGATTAACTCGATGGCCCATTGCTATACCCATGAAGTGGAGAACCAAGGGGACGTATCTCAGTGCCGCTTGGGGGCTTGGCCACTATTTTTCAGGCGGAGGTGGCGGCCATTGCCATATGTGGCAGAAAAAACCTGGATAGCAGCGCTAAAAGCGATTGCCAATACAACGATCAGCTCTAAGCTGGTGCTGGAGTGTTGGTAACTCCTGAAGGACCTGGCTTAGCACAACCGAGTAAAACTTGCTTGGGTGCCCGGGCATAAAGGAGTTTAGGACAGTGAAGAAGCTGATGCTTGCGCAAGGGCTGGTTCGATGATCCCACTCGTGGGCCCGGAGCCTGGAGTGGGGATCACCAACACTGCTGTCAAAAGGGCGGTGAAAAGCCGGCAAATGTGGTGAAAAGTCGGATCAAAATTGCCTTTCACAGCATATCATAAAAATTAATATTTTAGAAGATATCAGAGATTTAAAAAGTTACGTCGTACGTAGTGGCTGTTTAATTGCTACCTTTTGCTTATAAATATAAAAATGTTATGTTGGTCCTTATTTAGGACAAAAACTCGAAAAATTCTACACCAATTAGGTATGTAAGGTACATGTATGTACTCTTACAAGAGTACGGTTGGTCAACCTAATGGAATCCTACACGAACCGTGTATTTTCGTAGTATTTTCGGTCAATTTTGTTAAAGGTTTGTGAAATTACATTTAAACGCATTTTCCTCAAGAAGGCCCGACCAATTTTACATTGTAACAAAAGAAATACAAAGTTTAAATTTAAATGAATTAATAATGAAATTTTCTTAATATATTTAAATTTCTTTATTGTTCATTGTCGAAGATATTAATTAGAAATAAACGTTTTAAAATAACTAGAGGTCGCCCAGTGGTCGAAATTCGACCATAATTCGTTACAATTTTTACATACCTAAGGGTACACTTCACTTGTAACTGCCTCAAAAACTTTAGTTACTAAGCTAACTACAGCAGATAATGAATTGCATTTGCGAATGTTTGGAAAATAATTTCTTGACTAATTTTTTCTTCAAGGTTCATTTAAAGAAAGTGCATCTTGTAATGATTGAAAATATTTATTTTAAGTTAAGGAAGGAAATAGGTGTAGAGGTTTCAAAATATTTATTTTTTTCCTTCCATAAATCTTTTATAAAATTATTTCAGAATATTCTCTAAAAATTTCAAAACTAAATATCAATTCGTTTATATCATACATGTTTTGAGGTCCCCTGAGTCCAAAAAAGTAGTTTTTAGAAACATGTCTGTGTGTGACAGCCATATCGTATCGAACGCTTTTTCGAATTTCATCAAACTTGGAAATTTTCCTTCATATTATATCTTGTTTTCCGTGAACCTTTTAGTTGAAATCAGTTAACCGAAAGCTCCACTTTATTCTCGGAATTTTTGAGCTTTTTCAAATTTTTTTGAAAACGGCTGCAAAGATTTTCTTTAAACTTACGATAGTTCTTAGACTTATTAATGGCTAAAACGTTTATTTGAAACTTTTTCTTGGGAAAATTCGATTAAGGACGGTTCTGGGGTGAAGGTTGGGAATTCATAAATACATATATATGTTGTATACTTGTATGCATACAGTTCTGCTATGTATAGTTATAAGGTGCTTGTATATTTCTTTTAACCAACAACGAGTTTCATAAATGAAAGTAAAAGAAAGTACTGTGACGCCACGCAGCAGATATTTTTCTTTTTATAATGTTGTATGTCAATTCAAATTACAGTATTCTGAAATATTTTTTAGACAAACAAAAAAAATATGACTATGAAACATCAGAAGTAATTTCAACTGAGTTTTCTACGTTCAAAAGTAAAACAAAAGTACCTTTATGTTTAGATTTTTTCATTTAAAAGCCAAAGATAAAAAAATGGAAATAGGCTGCATAAGTCCTGTTTAAAACTTTGAATTAAGCTAAGCTTTTTTTTTCAAATAGTACCTACCTACCTAAATTTATTTTTTTGTATAATTTATTTGAATGATTTTGCCAAAAGAATATACATAGTATGAATTATATATACGTTATATAATAATCAAGAAACATCTGATGAAGACCAAATAAAATGGTTAAAACGTTGTGTATTTGAAGTTATACGTATCTTTTAAATGTTTTTTTAATAATATTACTCAATAATCAAATAATCGGTTAAATTTGTTTCCTTCAATTTCAATAATTACAAATTCAAAATTTAAATTCTTCTCACAATATTTTGTTTAAATAATGAAATTTGGAATATGGTTGAAGTCTGTGTTCAAACTGAACAACTAAGATTTAAAAATCTACATATTTGTGTGTATTGTGTGTCGGTGTGTGTCAAACGCGTGGTAGTGTGTGTGACGTTTTTTTTCATTAATTTAAGGTATTTTGAAGCATTATTATAAAAAAATATTATCTCAAAACGCAACTTCCTTATATAAACTTCAAGTGTGCCAAATGTCATACTCCTCCGTTCGTATAATATTCGGTAAAAGGAGTTTAAAATTTTTGCTTCACATATTAATATATAGATACCTATACTAAATTTTTGAATAACTAACAATTACATAACTGAACTAATTTTAATGAATTTTTGTTAAAGATACCTCAGATCTTAACGTATTGAATACCATTTATTCTAAAAAAAGACACGGTTCCTGTAGGATAGCTACGAATCTATTCTACTAAAATAGCTGAACGGTTATAAATAACATATGAAATAAAAATTTTTCAAGTGTAAAAGAAAATTTAATATTTAAAATCAACCTGTAAGATAGCTAATATCTCTTCCTAGAAAAGTAGTTTTAAGGTTTTTGATGAACTTACTTTGGATCTAAAGTCTGAACGTATCTATCATCTTTTTCTGTCAAAATAGATTAATTTTTAAATTTCGTTGTGAAGGTAGGAAATCAATCAATTAGATACTCTCAGCAAAGCGAGCGAGTATCAGCTAGTTATGTATAAGTAAGGAAGTCTTTTAATAATTTTTAATAAATTTTTGTGTGCTTTGATGAGGATATTCGAAGAGTCACAGGAGAGTAAATGGAATAAATTAGGACTTGAAGATAAATGTGATTTGAAGCCAACAATTGAGATATAGTTTCGTCCTTAATTACACAGAAAACTTTTCGGTTGAATATTCCTGAAAATTTCCCGGTCTGATTCATTACGACAGTAAAATTTCGTGGGCTGTTCTCGATTTAATTGGTGAATGGTTCAGAACAAAGTTTTTAATTTCAAAGATTGTACGATATAATTAGAATCGAAATTCCTGTGGGAATTGGGATCGGGATTGAACATAATATTGCGGATTTGTAACGGTGGAGCGACATCGGAACGTTCCCGCGGGACGCGGTTACAATAATTGCGAGTTGATAGACGAAATGATTCTTACCTTGGTGTCGTTGGTGAGCAGTTCGAGCGAGTATCCCGGTAGTAGGTTGCGATTGTTAATGTGCTTGACGGCCAATTTGGCAGCGGCAAGCTCGCTGTGTCCCTCGGGACGTTCACCGTGACGTGTGCTCAGCTCAAACAGTCCCAACAGCGAGACGACACGGCCGTCGACGTGTTTACTGAAACTCGATACGGAAGGAAACTTTTCAATGTTGCCAAAGACCCCGTACCGGGACGCCGGACTCTTTGGTAAATAACCGGTTCGAAGATCTTCCTCGGATATATTCACCAATCCACTCGTGACATTCTCAGTTTTATCCGTTTCATCAAATAACTCATTTAAGTTGAACTTTGTTGATGGAAGCAACAACTTGGGCAGTTCAACTTTGACGGCAGATTTCACTTTAGTCTGTTCCTCTACGGAGTAGCGTGAACCTGGATTTTTAGGAAGTTGATCGTAAGATACCGTCGAAGCATTCAACATGTCATAATCTTCAGATTCTGGAATTATTTCAACGTGAGAATTCGAGAAATGGCGGCGCGATAATTGTTCGACATTTTCAGATTTTTGTTCAGTGTGAGGTTTAACCGGAAGTTTTTGTGCGCCTTCAAAACCAATACGACCAGGTGCTGTTGGTTCAATGGTATTGAACTCGGTTTCATTGACTTCTTCCTGGTGGAAATCAATCGGGAACGTTAGTATTGAAACTGTTGATAGGTCAACAGGATTTTTTTCTGTTGTTCCATTCGGAGTGGAATCGAAAAAGATCGATGCTGGATTCGTTTCGTTGTCGAGGCTGTTTTGATGGGCCCATGTTGGTTTGTAGATGCAAGACGTCACCATCATTAATAGACATAGGACATTTTGGAAAGAGTCGCAAGGTCCGAAGAAAGGGGTAGGAAAACGAAGGGAGCGTCCTGCGAATTTTATCGACATGCCCACTGGAACAATGCGTTTGAATCTACTGGAGATTACGATCCATCTTTTTCAGCTACATCTGCAACAAAGAAAAAATCATTTTTTTTAAATTCAGCACTGTGAAGATGTTATGAATTAAACAGCACTCATTTTATAGTGTTACAATGCATATTTATAGTCATGACAAGCGTTGAAAAAATATTTTTCAATTTGGGACTTTTATCGACCAGGGTAAATAATTTTTGAACAGAAAAAAAAATTATAGTAGGATGAAACCCATTAGAAAAGGAAGAGAATATAACAAAAATGAAAGGACAAATAAATTAGGGTCAATCTGAGGTTTTGAAGTGGAAACGAGGGAGGGGTTTAAGGGTGAAAACGGTTTATCTCAATTTCCGACAAAACTTTGTCCTATGGAAAAAAGTTACATTGCAAAGTTGTAGGTAATAAGAAGATCTACAACTTTTGTGCCAACACTTTTTCACAAAACCTTAAAATTTATGTGAAAAATTTCAATAGGTTTTTGGTTTTGTATTTTTATCTTTTACAAAAAAAAAATTTTTTCACGAAATTTGGTAACATTTTACCTATTAATATCCCAAACACTCTGAATTTTTTTTTTTTTTTTAAATATTTATTTTTCACCTTATAATGACTTAATATCGAAAAAGCCCCTAATTTTGAGACGAAAATTTTCACTTCAAAATATCTGATTTTTTTAAAAAGCCGTTTAACTTTTTGTTCGTTGTAACCTCTACTTTCTGATGATGCAAAAAATATACATTACAATGTTGAATGTTTCCAGAAAATGCATTAAGTAAAGTGTAAATTTTAATAAATTGCTCAAAACTGTAGGTACATAATACATTTGTAACATAACACAATTTTGAAGAATTTATTAAAATTTACACTTTAATTATTGCATTTTCTGTAAACGAGAATACCTTATGAAATTTATTTTTCAAATGAACTTTTATGCAATATAGGTACTAGTACTGTGACAATATCTTAGACCAGGGTAAATCATTTTTGAACGGAAAAAAAATTATAATAGGATGAATCTCATTAGAAAAGAAAGAGAATATAACAAAAATGAAAGAAAAAATAAATTACGATCGATCTGAGGTGGTGAACTGGAAAGGGGGGAGGGTAAGGATAGGAACGGTTTATCTCGATTTTAGACAAAACTAAAAGTCCAATTGGAAAAAAATTAGATAGCAAAGTTGTAGATAATAAGTCGATCTACAACTTTTGTGCTAACACTTCTTTCACATAACCTCAAAATTTTTGTGAAAAATTCTAATAACCAAGTACTTCGTTTTTTATTTTTATCTTTAACAAAAAAAATTTACACAAAATTTGAGGGAAACTTACCATTTAATGTTCCAAAACACTATTTTTTTTCTATTTAAAATATTATTTTTCCACTTTATTTTGACTTAATATTGAAAAAACACCCTAATTTTCAATCAAAAATTTTCACGTCATAAAACATCTGATATTTTTAAAAAGTTGAAGAGCTTTTTGTTTGTTGAAACCTCTACTTTCTAATGGTGCAAAAAATATATACATGACAATGTTAAATGCTCTCAAAAAATGCAATAAATTAAGTGTATATTTTAATAATATGTTCAAAATTGTGTTATGTACAATTATATTATGTACAATTTTGAGCAATTTATTAAAAATTACACTTTGATTATTGCATTATCTGAGAACATTTAACATTGTAATGTACATATTTTTTGCACCATCAGAAAGTAGAGGTTTCAACGAACAAAAAGCTCACCGACTTTTTTAAAAAATCAGATGTTTTGACGTGAGAATTTTCGATTGAAAATTAGGGTGCTTTTTCAATATTACTCGTAAGTCAAAATAAGGTGAAAAAATTAATATTTTAAATCAAAAAAATTACAGTTTGTTTGAGACATTAAGAGGTTTTTGCCAAATTTCATGATTTTTTTTTTTTGTAAAAGATAAAAATAAAAAACCAAAGACTTGGTTATTGGAATTTTTTACATAAATTTTAAGGTTACGTGAAAAAACTGTTAGCACAAAAGTTGTAGATCTTTTTATAACCTATAACTTTGCCATTTAACTTTTTTCTATAGGACTTGTAGTTTTGTCGGAAATCGAGATAAACCGTTTCTACCCTTAAAAACGGCCTCTATTTCCAGTTCCCCACCTCAGATCGACCGTCATTTATTTTTCCTTTCATTTTTGTTATATTCTCTTCCTTTTCCAATGGGTTTCTTCCTACTATAATTTTTTTCACTTTTTAACTTACACTCAGTTTAGAGTGTTTCAATGCTCATTTTTAGTCATGACAAAAACTGGAAAAAATTTTTCAATTTGGGAATTTTTATTGACCCATACAAGGGCAACAATTTATAATAATTCAACCCGAGATCACTATAGCATATAACAGACCCTTTACTTTTAAGATACTTTATTAGATAAAAACTACCCTTGATAGACAGAAACAAAAGAAAACTTTAATGTATCTATCTTTTGAAAAAAAAATCTTTTGATAGAGTTAAATAATGCGACAGAAAATTTCGGTCTCGATACACTCAAAAGATAACAGAACAATGCTTTTTCATCGACTAAACTATGTAAAATATTCCTCACAAACAAAGCCACCAAATTACGACGGTGACTGTGTTTCAACTCGAAAGCATTACGACAACAAAACGCAGCAAATTTCTTCACCCTCATTGTCTTTATGTATACACGTACCTACCTATATATTGCGAACGATTAAAAATAAATTAATTTTTCCAATTTCATCTGAAAACCTCTCGGATGATTTTATTAAATCATATTACAACGTTTAATTGGGAATCTGAGATTATTAAAAATGTGACGAGAAATGAAAGATAATGGAATTCGGGAGGCTGGACGGCCGCCCGTCCGTGCCCACTTAAAGTTATTGTTCATAAGCGGAATTAATTAAAGCGAAAAAAATTTGAAATTATCGTGGACGATGCGACGAGAAAATGGGGAGGCCAATCGTTTAAATTAATTTTTATTTTCACTCTCCTTGTGCGGTTGGCTCAATTTCATTAATTTTCATAAGGATTCAATTACGAGCCGAATGCCGTTCTTTAGCTACAAACGGATTTGTACAAGTCAATGTGATTGATTTTTGTTTGAAACGGTACTAATTTAAAAAAAAATGAAATAGTTGTGTTAACACAGTTCATTAAAGGTGGGACAATCAAGAACTTCATTGATCTTTGATTAAAATAAAAAGGATTATAATATGAAGACAACAATTTTCATAACTAATGATCAATAATGAGTGTAAAATTCATTTTTAAAATAGAAAAATTTGTTGTATAATTGATATATGCAAGGCAAGAATGCTGAGCATGCATCAGAGAGCCTGATGCATATTTAATATATGACGAAACGTCCCAATCTGATACTCTTGTAGCATTCATTGTAAAATGTCGAACGATTCCCCTTCTAACTATATCTATCAATATACAAATACTCATAGTAAAGTTGTGTGTAGACATTTAAAAGAAGATGAAGCATCCAAGAACTTTATTTAAAATTTGGTTCTATTGAAACTTTAAGATTTTTGATCGAAATCATGTAACAGACAATGAATGAGAAACAAAAAAAATGACCCACGCAATGAAAAAAGATATAACATTCTAGATTCTGCAAAAGTGGAACATTCTAGATTCTGGAAAAGTGGAACATTCTAGAATCTAGAATGTTCCACTTTTAATAATCGAAATTCAAATTCTCAACAGTAAATAATCGAAAAAGTCTTTAAACTGTTTTTAAAACAAAGGCTTATAGTATAATATGCATATTTAAAATGAGTCATTAATTGATTCGTAAGTCGTTATTTGACAGTGATTAAAAGGAACGAGTCCATTTAAGGTTTGTTCACACTATCCATCTATGGCGATGCATAGACTCGACCAACAGACAAAGAGCAAGACAACATTGACCATAAGACAAAATTGAGTGAAAAAATGATTCAGGTGGGTTCGTTCTGTGCGAACATCCAGCCTCATCCAGCAATTATGCACAGCTATTTTCGTAAATTTTCGTGCAACGGTGTGACGAGCGCTTAAATCGATTCTGTTTCGGCGATGCTTATGTCCTGCCTTGTCGACCCTCGGCCTAGGCTGAAACAGTTCTTCACTCACTCTTGTCTCTTGGTCAATGTTTGGACATCACCAGAAGGACGATTGGAACAAACCTAAAATGTACCTCATAAAAGCTCCCTTTGTTAACTTATAGAACAAATTTTTTCTTTTTTTAATAGATACATTCAAATATTAACATGGATCACCAAGCGATACTGGGTTACATCCACGTTGAATCCTAGACTTAAGTAAAATTTGACCAACAGAAATTTTCTGTTCTTTTAAACCACGTTCACACGAGTCAACTTTAGTTGACCGATTTTAGTTGATCGACAAAAGTTGAATGAAAATTCTCGTGTGAACCTCTGTTTCAATTAAGTTGATCAACTTTTTAGTGGATCAACAAAAGTTTGAACAAGTGAAACTTTTGTCGTTCAAGTGATGAGTCATATTCGAGTTTTCCCAGGTATTGACATGCGTGAACCCTTCAGATTGAATTGGCCGGTCAGCTTTTCTTACTTCGTTGGTATTATTGGATATTCTGGATTGTGGTTTATGTTTTATTTCAATATTTACGCAGTTTTTAAATATGGAAATTTATAGAATATATATATATATATATATATATATATATATATATATATATATATATATATTCATTATATTTTATTGAGGAGCTTAGAAAGATATGTCCTTACAGGAGCTCTGGTTACTTATAATAAAAATCATGCTTAGAGTATTAATGACGCTAATTGGAACTTCGATTGTCGTTACCTTTGCTTGTACAAGTAATATAATGAATTATTTTTGCAAGGATAAATATTTGAAATAATAAGAATTGAAACGATTTGATCGATTTAAGTTGAAACAAAACTGATTCAAGTCGCATGCAACTTTTGTCGATCAACTAAAATCGGTCAACTAAAGTTGGCTAGTGTACACGTGGCATTAGAGGCGTGATATGACCTTAGATGTTAAAGCGACTAAAAACACCCAAGATCACTCAGTGGTTTACTATATAGTTGCTCTTAGACACGCCAGTGGTCCTGAGTTCGAATCCCAAAGAAAGCCCAAAATTTTTTTTTCATGGATTTTCGGATTTGAAGGTCGCTAATGATCATAGTAGTTGATGCGACCTTAGATAAACCAAAAAAAAAAAAACCATTTAAATGATCACTTTCATGGAAATGGTTTGATTAAAGCAAACTGGATTAATAAAATTCATGGAATAAATTTACAAAAGAAAAATCAGCACATATACATTCCAATTTCTAGCGTTTGCTCATGAAAAATTACGCTAAGATGAACATTTCAGCTCTTGAATTTTTAACTTTTTTTTTTCTGAAAGTATGCAACTCTTCATTTCCATACTACATGCATTTTTTTTTTAAATTTTCTTTCATGATAAATTTTATTTTATATTATATGAGATTATTGAAGCGTTCGCTTTGAGTCGCATGCCATGTAAGTGCTTTTCGTTGAAGACTCCGACGAATGATGCGAACATTTTCCTTTGGCAGCATCTTTTAAATGATACTTTACTGCATACATACCCGCTCTAGACCTAATCAATGACGAAAACAAACAAAGACGACACTCTAAATTGAAACAAGACGCCAAATCGGGATGTTTCAGGGGGGTTGAAAAGTGGTGCGAAGAAAATGAGTGTGAGGAGTGTAAAAGCAATTGTGATGAGATTATTTGTGAAATTATGTGGAATAATCATTTTCCTGATAGCATGCTTTGCCTGTCTATTTAGTTGTCCGTTTGTCTGATTGTCCATCTGTCATATTTGAAATTATATGGTGTATATAGAGAAATGATTCGGACACAATATAATATATATATATCTGAATCTGACGTTATTACAACCAGTCAAAATTGTCTGGTAGCTTCCATTTCATGCGAAGCCTCTTTGTTTGATGGAGCTTTTCGGAGCTTTGCAAACGGCTCAATTTGACTAATTTCGTTGCAGATATATCTATACCTATATATTATAGAGTGATATCGAATGATTTTATAGTAATAGTTTATCTGAAATCAGCATTAATTGATGAGATAAATTTGATTTCCAATCAACTCCGAGAGCAATTCAAAATGTGTGCTTTTTGCACCATAGTAAAAATTGCTTAACAAGAAAAAAAAGTTTTTAGCTTCATTAAAAAAATACAGGGTGGGTACTTTTCCTAGATCGACTACCTTGTAATTTCAAATACTTAACTTGATTAGAAGGATTTAAAATCAATCGTCAAGTCAAGTATAACATTTAATTGTCAATAACTTGAATCCAAGTACTAAATCAAACCCATTGAAATGTTTAAATTGTCTCCAATTTTTATCTTATAACTTCCTCAAATTTGATGTCTAGGAAAACACTTCTACATTTTAAAGAAAATTGCATCATCGGAGGATTTTCCAGTGTCTTAATACACAATATGTTATTAAAAGCAGTGAAAAATTGAAAATGTTCCAAAAAATTCAAATTTACAATTGGAAGAGAACTTGTTATAGAATTTTAGTGATCACTTTGTTGTTCAAACCAATGTAAACTAATTTCCGTAAGACGTATCAATCTTACTTATATTATAAACGTAAAAGTTTGTGAGTATGAATGGATGTTTGTTGCTCTTTTACTCAAAAAGTACTAAATGGATCTGGATGAAACTTGGCATAGATATAGATTACAATCCGGTTTAATATATAGTATACCTTTTTACCCGAAAAAAATGTACGATTCCCGTGGGATAAGTATTTTTTGTTTTTTAAAGAGCAAAATATTAACTTCCTTATTTGTAATGTGGTAGTTTAGGGGTCAGAGAATGATATAGGTTACATCTTATATCGGAATAATGAACGGTTCCGCATGGGATAGCAAAACAAGTATGTATTCTATAGAAACCTACTAATTAAAGCAGATTCGTTAAAGTTCACGAAATTTAGTCTTAACTAATTTTCCTTAAGAAGATTTTATCTATTTTTTACTCAGGAGAGATGTACTATTCCCATGGGATAAATATGTTTTTTGTTTATCATAGACTTAAAGATTGATATGATTTTTGCCATGTGGTAGGTTGGAGGAGAATCATATAGCTACCTTTTAAGGCTAGAATAATGCATGGTTCCCATGGGATGGCAACACAATTATATCCTACAGGAACCGTACATTTAAAAAGTTTTGGTAAAATTCCTGAAATAGAATTTTAACGCATTTTCCTCAAGAAGGCCTGACACAATAACGAAAAAAATCTCTACAAAGTTGAAATTAAAACATTGCCAATTTTTACTGGAAAATAAAAATCAATTTCAATTTAGCACCCGATAAAATTAATAATAAAATTTTTTCAAATATTTGAATTATTTCATTGTTCATTGTCGAAGATATTAATTAGAAATAAACGTATTAAAATAATAAACTAAAAATTTCAAAATTTAACAATTACTTAACGGGACGTATTTTAATGAAGTTTTGCTAAAGATCTTGTAGGATAGCTACTAATCTATTCTTTTAAGGAAACATCCATTAATTACGTAAGGCGTTCAGGGACCGATGGTGTTGAGCCGAATCTCATCTAATCTTACTTTGGGGAAAAGGAATGTCTCAAAAATATCACGTATTTTTTGTTTTGACAAATATCAGATTAAATTGCGGGTTGGGGGAAAGATATATGCCAAATCTCATGACATATTACCAGAGGGGAGGGGATGGGATTTCAAAAATTGCAAAAAACGCCTCGCACAATTAATGCATGCCTCCTAAAATAGCTGTACGGTTTTAAATGACATTTGGTATGAAAGGTTTTCAAGTCCTAAAGGAAGGAATACAGTTAGTTTTTTAGTAAAAATCGTATAGAAGCTGATGTAGGACAGCTAACATCTCTTTCTTGAAAAGTAGTTTTACGAATTTTGATGAATTTTCTTTGGATCTAAAGTCTGAATGTATCTATAATTTTTTTCTGTCAAAAAAGATTAATTTTTATATTTCGCTATGAACGTAGGGAATCTTTTAATCAATCAGTTAAACTTAGATACACTCAGCAAAGCGAGTGGGTATCAGCTAGTTATTATAATAAATGCAAATATCAATAAAACCATAGAAATCGAGATATTTGCAAGAAACCAATTTTCATGACCTTTGACCTTAAAATAAAAAAAAATCAAGTTTGGATCTTAAAAAAACTTTAAAAATCAAAAACTCAATAATGGAAATTTGTGCAAAAATTTTCATGGCTAAGGTAATAATTTTAAAAGATCAAGTTCATATCATTTGATGACTATGAAATTTATTACGAAAATTAAATAAAAATAAGACTTGTTTGTATTTGTTTAAGATAATATGATTAATTTCATAAATTTTCTTTTATGGAAACTCACACTTGACATTTATTTAAAAATTAATTTAAGGAAAATTTAATCTTTAGATTTTTTCACCTTGAAATAATTTGAATCTAATTACTTGAGCATGGTGTAAATATATTTAAATCAATTGTTGTTCGTAAGTCTCGAAAATTCACAAAAAAACCAAAGAAAGTAGTCCAAAAATCAAAAGGACCTATTTCAGTTTGCTGAGAAAATTTTCATTTCAAATGGGTGATTGTATAACTGTTATTTATTCAGTGCAAATTTCCGTGAAAGTGTTATTAAATTTGTTTGATTTTTTTAATGTGTTAAAATACCGCTTATCCGTAAAAATCATGATTCTTGTAGGATGCCTCAAAACCTATCCAATTAATATATCTGAGCAAAGTAAAATGGAGAATACAAATGTGATAGGTTTTAAAAACTATACGAATATTTTTAAAATATAAAAAAACAATTTTAAGCATTTGTTCATTTTTTTTCCGTTCTACGGATCTTAGGATATTTCTTCCTTTTACCACCGCGACCAATGAGGTCTATTGTGATGTGACTCTCTGTATTAATTAGAGGAGTATCAGGCTTTTAAAGAAAGCCAGCGCCTGCCTAGGGGTTGCCACTGCTGTCTCGCCAGGCGTCATCCTGGGAAAGTAGTTTAACAAGTTTTGATAAACGAAATATGAAATCTAACCCTTAGTATGGACCTAAGCTCGGCACATCACAATAAAATGTTTGTTATTCTCAAAATTGCACGGTCCTTGAAGCCAAAAAAACAAATAGTGATAAAAAATAATAAAACATTCTAAAATTTTTATTGTTCCATGGAAATTTCAATAATGGGTATTAAAACTGTTTAATTTTTCATCGGTCAACGGTTTTCGGAACAATCAAGAAGGTTCGCAAACTCTCTAGAAGATCCCAAAGCAATTTTGATCACATATATCAACAGGCACTGCTAGACAAATAATTCAATTGATATATCAGTCAGTGAATACAAATGAAAGTGATTCCGAGTGATATAAAAGTGATTTGTTGTGATAAATTGTTAATCACAAGCAAAAATAAATAAAGTTTTTGGTTGTTTAAACATTTTGGTGGTATTTTCATTGAAATAAAAGAATCTTTGACGAAAATCTCAATACAGGTTTGGGAAATCTCGTTACAATATTATTTATTTTTGTCAAAATAGCTGAAAAGACTTCGTTAATAAACGACTTTGGAGAGTATCAACTAGTGAATTATATTTATGAAAGGATTAGAAAAAATCTGCATAATATTGTTCACATATAACTTGTATGCATTTTATAGTTAGCTAAACTGTCTAAAAAAGAGAAGCTGATCATTAATCTCGATAGACGTTCCTTGTGCATTTCTCATAAAAATTCCAAATTTGAAAGTCAATTTTTTTCTATCTATGCGTTTATTCATTTTTAGAAAATTTTATTTTATATGCATTTTATAGTTAACCTAATCGCTCAAATACGACCAACTAAATGCGTTCAAAAATAAAATTTTCGATGCACTGGCATCATGAAATATCCTTTCTTAGGGCGCGTTCACACGAGTCAACTTTAGTTGAACGACAATTTTCAATCTTTTAGACCGTAGCGGAGTAAGCGACGCGAGAAGTGAAGCACAAACGAGCAGAATTGAAAGCAAATTGATCGGGGTCAACTCGATCGACTTGAACGACAAAAACGAGTGACCTTACCCCGCTACGGTTTAAAAAATTGAAAATTGTCGTTCAATTAAAGTTGACTTGTGTGAACGCGCCCATTTATTTTGCGTTACTCGAATAATGAAGTCCTGTTAATAAATTCCTTTTATTCAAATATTTTTAAAATACAGACGTTAAAAATATTTTCATATCAAATCTCAATCTAAAATTAACTGATAAAATATTACAGTATAGTTATATTATATATCATATGTACGTAAATTCTGGTAAAACATCAGCAGGTTGAAGAACATGACGAATCAATTGATTCAAGATGTTTTCAACTCGACATCGAAAAACTTTATCGGTATCAAAGGCTTTGAGAACGACCTCGGTTTTGTTCACGCACGTAAAATTATAAAAAGTTTCACTGTCGGCGAGCAAATTTAAATTTAAGTCTTGCGAAAAGAAAATGATCATACTTTGCATGGCAGCGTTGATTAAAACGGGCGTACGAAACGCCTCGCAAGATTCAACCAGTTTGGCACGTGAAAAAATCAAATCAATATCCAGATGAAATTTTTTCAAATCTTTCGTCAGTGTGGAATGATAAGTATCGATAAATTCGTTAAAAAACTTATCGACTGTTTCTTCATGGCAAATATGATAGATGAACTCGAGAAAATCAATGGCAGGACATGCATATCGTGCAAATTGGAAATCAAATAAAATCGTTTCAATTTTGTGAGAACGTCTCTTAAACATCATGTTGTTGATCCAAATGTCTCCATGACTCACGACATTTGGAAATTTTTTCGATGGTTGAATCATTTCGACCATCTTTGATACTGATTTCGTCCATTTTTTCTGGAACTCCTCACGAAATTGAGGCATACGCTTCAAAACTGCCAGAACAGCTTCGCTGTTACACTTCACCCATTTTGCTCTGACATGCCCTGCCCTCGATTCATAACACACTTCTTGTAAAAAACTCGAAAATTCCTCATAAATATTCTTCTTTGTCACATTTTCATAGATCAAAGAAGTCGCATGGAAATGAGCAATAGCTTCAAGTCCCGCCTTCACCACATCTAACTCTTGAAACTCGCTCGGTTTTTCAACCAAAGAAAATCCATCGATCGATAAATCTTCCAAAACAAAATAATCCGGATGTGAAAGTATGAAATTTGGCGCCCATTTTTCCGCGGAAAATTTCTTCAGCTCCCGTAACAAAGTTTCATAGACATCCTTTTCCTTTTGGAACACGTTCAGTTCTAACACATAACGTATACGACGAGGCAATGAGTCAGGTAAAGTTTTGATAAAAAAGTTACACTGTTCGCCCTGTTCCGTCCATATTTTCAAGTAATAATGTCCGCCCAAAAATCCAGAGACTTCCGTGTTGCCAATTAGTTGGTAGTTGACAATTTCATTATTAAAATTCACGTAATTTAAGTTAGTTTTTCGACTTTGAATCAAAATTTTCTTTAGATCGTCTTCAGTTAGATTTATTGGCTTCATCGTAGCTCAAAACCCTGACAACAACAGTCTTGTTGCGTTTGGTTTAGATTAAATCCTATCTCAGTGATTGTTTTACACAAAAAAAAAAAAAAAAAAAAAATAGTTTGCAAACATGATAAGGCTTTCAAAATATTTGCGAAACATCGTGATTATGGAAAATTAATGATGAAATTCCAAAAAAATTATAGATAATCGTGAAATTTTATGGACTTAACATTTTTTTTTAAATTAATTTTTATTTGCGAAGCATTCTTGAACTACGCGGGCATCAATGGGTGGGAATTAAAAATTTGATATTGCTAGATTATGTCGTATAGTTATATTTTTTTGAGGATACTCATTGCTCTGGTGATTCCTTTCTGTGTATGAGAGGTTAACTGATTGTTACAAGTCTAAGAATGTGTCGCCATTTTATGACTCTGGGGGTTGGCCCATTTTCGTGGGTTGGCCAGAACCCCTGTTGCGCGTATGTAACAATAGAGGAGCGGGATAGCATGAGATAATCGCTGTTTCTAGAAATTTCTCCATTGATTTATTAATAGATGAGAGAAGACAGAAACCAAAATAATAGAATCGAATATTCTAGTTATAGAGAATTTATCGTTTGGAATATTCGAGAACAGTGATTGGTTGGGTATAAATAAGCCAGAAGCTTAGGACCAATAGTTCAGTTGTACATAAACCGACATTACGAGTAAAAGTGATCAGTGCTTAAATAAATAGTGAACTGTGTTAAAGTATAAACAGTAAAACTAAAACAGTGCAATAGTGAGTGACAATAATTAGAAAATAAGTGACTGTGAAAAAACTTATTGTTAACGTGTTGTTTATAAGCGACAATAGTGTAAGATAAATCAATAAACGATTGTAAAAAATAAATTGTTGTCATTAAACACAAATCCTCGAACCCGTAAAAACGTTACATGATCTTCTTTGAGGGTAATATGTCCCATGCTGAAGTAATCGTTTGTTCCACATCCTGGCGGAGTACTGTACAAATATTGATCAATATTAACAAGATCAGACAAGAGTGAGTGAAGAACTATTTCAGCTAAGGCTGGGGTCAACCTAAACGGTACCGCATCAAACCGAGAATCGGTTTGCATGTATTTAAATCCATGTATAGCATGTATGTAAACTAAAGTGACAAGTTCGGTTCAGTTACAAACTCACCCGCTCAAGGTAGTGCGTAAGCACCACCAAAACAGTGAAGAACGATTTTTAAGCGCTCGTCAGCGTTTGTACACGAAAATGTTCAGAACTGGACGTGCTGGATGGTCGCTTGGAACAAACCCAATATATGTTCAACTGGCTGTTCTTGTTGGCAATACGGACATTTTGGTTTGTCTTTTTTGTATACTTATTAAATAGCTGTGCATTAAGTTTGTATGCCCAATACGCAGTCGTGCTACCACTAATTGGTCTCTCTTTGTTTCTAGAATGTAGAGCTTCTCTATTGATGTTTTCCGGATTTCATGTAAGTACGTAATGATCTGCAGTTGCTTTAGTGATTGCATTTTTTACCCACTCATTTCCTTAATGGCTGGGAATCCAGTTTGTTTTATAATTTGTGTTGTTTCACAATCAGGCCCAAGATAATAAGCAAATTTGTTGAACGTATAGACGGGAATAGCGGTTAACTATAGGTTTGTTCGCGGGTCTCATTCTGAACCGATTACGAATTCAAGCGGATTTAGGATAATCGCCAAGCGCATACACGCTTATAAACTGATTAAGGGTTATTATTCCGTGAACAAGTTTAAAAATGTTCGGAAGAATAACGAGGATTAACGTTGACAGACTTTGATGCCTCGTTCACACGAGTCAACTTTAGTTGACCGATTTTAGTTGATCGATCTAAAGTTGAATAAAAAACCTAATGTGATGACTCGTTCAAAATTTTATTGATCCACTAAAAAGTTGATCCTGGTTCTTAGACGACGTTCTTCATTCAACTTTTGTTGATCAACTAAAATCGGGCAACTAAAGTTGGCTAGTGTGAACTCAGCATGACAGCGAAACTGATTTTTGAACTAGACATGATTTCTCAAACTGCGCAAAAGTAAGAGAATCGAATTTTTTGTCCTAAAAAAAACCCGGGAATCGATAAAACCAATTCTGAATCAGTTACGATTGATGAATCGTGGCTAGTTCAAAGTCTAGTTTCGCTGTCAACGTTAAATTCAATTAACAATTTTCGTGGTTTAATCCTCGCCTTACTTCCGATCATTTTTAAATTCGTTTACGGAAACATAACCCTTAATTAGTTCATAAGCATGTATGCGCTTGGCGATTATCCTAAATCCACTTAAACTGATTCGTAATCGGTTCAGAATGAGACCCGCGAACAAACCTTATACCATCACAGGTATGTGCATTGGAAACAGATACAGTGGTAACTTGAATCACTATGACATATCGTACGAAACCTCCTATTTATGTTCACCGTGTAAACAAGTCGACACACTTTCAGAAATATATTTATAGTTTAGTTAGTACGAAACCCGCAACGTACAAGTCATTCTTGCACTTGTCCAAATTTACTGATCAACTAGTTACGTAGTAGAATTGAACGTTACTTCAAAGGAAATAAACTTTTCTTTCGAAAAATTAAGTTTCTGACTCATTGATAAAATTATCAATATGATTCATTTATAACTGAATATGGCCCCTGGTGGTGGTGAAGATAATTGCAAGACTTGCGTCTGCAATGTTCCATTTTCGAAACACTTTTTAATGATAAATGTGTATCGGTTAATTTATAGTGTACGGAGCTGCCTCGAGTATTTAGTTAGCGTCTCCGTCCCGGACAGTGTTGGCACGTTTCGATCCCCGTTGACGGAATTCCGGCAAAAATAAAACACAACAACAGTGAAAATAATTCGTGCACGCTTGTGTGCGCTTCGTTAAATATCATCACCATAATTCATTCGGTTGTTCTTATCTTCAACTTGCCGGAGCTGCTTTTTCCCGAGCCATTTTTTCCTCACACCGTACACAGTTATAATAGAAAGAACGTGGAACAAGGAACGTGAAAAAACCAACAAATGCCACATGTTTGCTGTGCAAGAGGTTAATATATTATCTGTTTCGTTTCTTATCGATTGTCAGATGAAAAATTCATGTAAACGACCGATTTGTCTCCCAGCCACTTTCTTGTTCTGTTCTATGTTGAAAATGTGAGTTTTGAGGATAATTTTCTACTTTTTATACTTGGTTATGAGAAAAGACAGAGACAACAAGATCAAACCAAGTGAAATATTCACGAATGTTCCATAATAACAATAAAATTCAATTGTTTAACAATCAAAATCCCAGTGATAGCAATTAAATGATTGAATTCTCTTTAATGTTTCTCATACATCGGTTTTGAGTATTTAAGAAATGAACCATTCGTGGAACAGATCACAATTGGATTGTGAATCGATACTCGACAGTGATTAAAACGATAAATGGTTAAAATAAGTAATTATAATGCAATTCTTGTACCTAAATATGTAAATAAAAGATCCATAAAAACTTTTTTAGATCCCCGGACAAAATATCCCCAAGACAAAATATCCTCAGACATAAAGTCTTCATAGATGCAATGGTGGGAGTGGTTACCCACATTTATTTACAATTAATATATACAATTACAGTGGCCAGCACTGGCCCCGAACAAATTGAATTGTTTAAGGTATATAACGTCGTTTTGTAAGGGCAGTTGCGAGAGGTATCACCGCATCTTCGAATTCCATTTATCGTCGCCTCATCACTTCCCTCATAGTGACTTGGTCATCATTATTGTCGTCGTTGAGCGTGAGACTCTAGGCTGCCGTGATTGGAACCGTCGAGGAACCGGGGCCACTGGGGACGAGCTGCTGTGGCTCGAGTCCGAAGACGATGTGAGACGGGTATGGAGTAGTACAACCAAAGCCTAGGATGCCGCTACTCCATAGTTGAGTCCTTCGTGAGGGGTAGTTACCCGTACTTATTTACATGTATATATTTACAATAACAGTTGCTAGCACTGGTATAGAAAAAAATGAATTGTTTAAGGTATATAATGTCATTTCGTCAGGACAGTTGCGAGAGGTATCACTGCATGTTTAAATTCCATTTCTTGTCGCCACATAGAATAACTGCAAATCGTATTTGCAGCATAATTTTTATGTTAAAACATATAGTTTTGTGTAAAACTTCGCGGTGTCAATGAGTGCACATTCAGTCAATGAATGAAAATCGGGTAAGTGAACAATGACTATAAGTTCTTTTATTGGGGGCTCCGCTCCCAAACCCTTACCAGGGGGACTCCTTGGACCGCTTTTACATTAATTAACACAGTTTTTGCGGATTTAACACGGACAAATGGGGGAGGGGTCAATTTAACACGTTTTTACTAAAAATTATTAAAAAACAATGCTCTTTTATCAGAAAATTGTGAGATTTTGAAATGGCATGAAATATTTTATCGCAAATATTTTTGTCATGGAGATATTTTGTCCGGGGATCAAAACGCCTTATACCTTTTGTTATTTTTAATTGATAGATAAAGTTAGAAGGGTAATTTATTGGGATTTACAATGAATGCAACAAAAATATCAAGTCGCGACGTTTCGCTATATGTTATAGCTTCATCAGGTTCTCTGATGCATGCTGAGCATTCGTTTCTTTCATATAGCTTTGCATACACGAATTATAAATATTTGTTTTTCTATTTAAAAAAAAATAACTTATAAAAATTGTCACCATATTAAAGTCATAACAAGAATGCTGAGCATGCATCAGAGAGCATAATGAAATTATAATATATGCCAAAACGTCGCGATTTGATTCTCTTGTTGCAAGACTAATGTCAACTTATAATTTTGCAAGTCCAAAATACATAACACAGAATTTTTTAGGGTTTGTTCTTCCCCCTTTTACTAAAGTTAGATACATCCAGAATCGCTTTAAAATAACAATCGAATGTTCAAGAAAATTTTCACCGATTCGTTTGATGAAATTTTCGCAAACAAGTTGAATGAAGATCTCTTGAAAAATTGTGTAATGAATGAGTTTTAGTTTTTCTCGTCGTTTTCCACGAAGGTGCAAGGCAAGATTCTGTCGAGAGCGCTTCTAATGAGATGCTGCGCTTTTCTACATTGATCATTCAATTTCAAATTGAAAAATTCAATTATTTGATTTAAAAGCTTGTACTTACTTGAATAAAAGTTTCTAATAATATTTACTACTTCAATATTTCAAGTACGAACTCCTCAAGCTGACTTCTAATTGTTGGAGCTTTTAAAATGAACGTTTCTGGAAATTTATTTTAGTTTATATTTTTCTAATGGTTAAAAATTTAATCAAAAAAGTTGCTCGCAGATGAAAAACTAAATTAAACAAAAACTGTGTGAAACGGACCAAATTCTACCAGGTTTTTTTTCGGGTTGGTATGTGTATATGGATGATCCAGACTATCGAAATACATCCCCAATGGGCCTGTCAAAAAACAAGGAACCGAACAAACAGTTCGTTCTGAAGCGAGACAAGGCGAGTCTCGAAAAGCGACAAACACAAAGCGTGAAAACTTTAAAAATTCATTCATGTCGATCTGGATATTTATGGGGATGAAGTTGTGGGAAGCTTTAGCGCACCTCATATTCCATCATCCCCCCGATTTCATTCAACTCGTAGCACACCGAACAGAACAACGCAATGATAAAAATTGGGGAAATGAAAAATACAACTGCACAAAAAACCGGATATTCGAGAATCGGGAACAAATGGAACAGAGCAAAAAGGGGTTGGGAGGGTGTTCATCTGTCGATGACATCATTTCGTCAAATGAACATTTCGACAACAGAATTTTTTTTCTTCTAAACGTTATATTATGCAAAACGTTTCCAAGGAAAGTTGTCAGTGGAAAAAAATATGGAGATTAATGGGAATAACGACACGACGAATTTGATACGTAAAAAATATCCACCCTCACACCCAAACCAACTAGGTTTTAACGCCTATTTATGATGTGAAGATATCTACATGTTTTTACGTGTAACATAAATACGTTTCGATTACCAGCCTGCAATGATGTGGTGAATGGAAAGTTTTTTCAATCGGAAAATTCGATTGGCCTAAATTAAAACGATTGGTTTGGTGATAAACTAATGAAAAATTTGTTCGCTTTATTTTCCATTTTCAAATAAATTGGTTAAGTTAAAAAATTAATTTTAATCAGTCAATTACTTCAAAAATACCTATCACGTTCAATCATTGTTAAATAAAGCTTGTTGTGGCGAAGAAATTGTTTCTGGACTACACACTAACACAAACATCACACTAAACAACCTATCGCTCTGACATACATAAACAAATGCACCAGCAGAAAGTTCTAATAATTTTAATAAATTCACTCAAAAAATAAATCAACTCACCAGGAGTCTTTTTCTTGTCTCTATAAGCACGAACTCTGTCGGCAGTCTTTCTCTTACGGTGTAAAATTAATTCACCGTCAGATATTTTCGTACTATTCTCACTAGCTGTATCTTTGTCTATCATGATAAATGAAAAACAATAGCCATTCAGCAATAACTCGCGCAACAACCCTGGTAAAACGACATGGTTATAGCCAACAAGCTTGCCGAGCTCTGCCGAACACTTGCCGATTTCCTGCCGAGAATGTAACACGCGACATGCTAAAGACAGACTCAAAATTAGAGACAATGTATAAAAAGTTTCGCATTAAAAAAAATTTTGGGTCCTCCGCATATAACCCCTTAACGGTGGTTCACCGACAAAAAGAAAATAATTTTTAAAAAGCGTTAACGTTCTCTTGACTAATCGGGACAGGTATTTATTGCATGTCGTTATAAAGGGAAATAATTGATAACTTCTTCTTGACAATAATTTAGCGTTAACTTCTAAAAATGGACCGCTACCAGTAAAAAGCTAGTTTAAAGTTTGAAAAAAACGGGTATAAGGTATCAAATTCAAAGTTTACTAAAGAGTATAGTAATAAATTAAACCAACGGCCATTTGTCTATATACCCGGAAAAGAGATCCATTAATTAGTAGTTAGTAATTTTCAGTTGAAGTGATTCATCTTTTAGTATAGAAATCCGTTTTTGGTTTTAGTCTTAGTAGTTATACATATTATATCATTAATTAAATCAATTTTTATGGACAACAAATTCAAAATTTTATGCAATCATAACGATAGCTGTTTTCCAATGTTCGCTTTTAACTCAAAAACTTCTGGATAAATTTCAATCAATTTTTTTTTCTTTTACTTCTTATATACTTGGTCTTTATAAACAAAACGAATTATCACGATATCTTCATAAAAACACAGTAATTAAAGTTTTAAAAAATGCGATTTTTACAAGCAAAACGCGTTAAGCGGTGCATTTTTCATCGCTTTGATAGAGTGGGGCAAACGATCTAATGCGCATGGGCTGGAGAGATAATGTTTCTCCTTCCACTGCCTACTGATTATTTTATTTTTGAGCATAGACTTAATGCAGCTCAGCAAGATATTAAATAATAAAAGATTTTTTGAATTCTATTTTCTATATGTTTAGCAGTTTTTAAAATATTTTTTGTAGTTTTTTTAAAATTCTCTTTAGCATTTTTTATATTTTACTGTTAATATAGGTTCAAAATAGATTTTTAAGTTACAATCGTTACAATAATCAAATTACATTTCAACACTCCTTTTTATTATTGCATATATTTTTTAACCAGAAAGAGTTAAGTTAGTGATAAACATTTTTTTGAAGTGTTAACGTTTTATAAATTCATGAACTACGACAACAAGTCTGAAAAAGTTCGGCCATTTTGCCACGTTACCTACATTTGAACCTGTGCGTGCAAGCGAGAACACAATACAAGTGATAGAGAAGCACGATATTATTGTTAAATCCTAGGCTACGTAGGGATTGGCAAATGTATAAAATATATCGATATATATTGTATCGATATTTACAAGCAATATCGATAGATGCAGAGTAAAAAATATTGATACTTTGATATATCGATATTTTCATCTCAAAACGCGATTACTTGAAAAATTATCAATAACTATAAGTGGAATAAATTATAATTATTTTAAAATATAATAAAGCTCTTAAAAAATATCGAATTTGATATTCGAAAAAAAATATCAACTATCGATATTTTGATATATCGATAGTTGGTGCTCTTACCTAAGACAACATGTTTTGTGTTTTTCTTTTACAATTAACTCAATAAGATTTAATTGATTTTTTCCTTCATAATTTTCAGTCTGATTTCATTTTGAAAGAATTGTTAATTTTCAATTAACTCCTTTGTGTTATACAAAAGTAATGATAATTCAGTGATAATAATTCAATTCATAAAAGTACGCAACTTTTCATCAATTAGGTGTTTTTTATGACGTTATCACGTAAAACTATCTTTCGTAAACCGACTTTACAGACAACAATTTTTTTTAATTAAACTATATGCCCAAAAATGGCTCCTTCGGGATCCGAAATTTCTCCAATTGTATAGTTATTAATTGTTTAATAATTCGTTTTTCAAAAATTTGCAACTTAAAAATAAAAATCGCTGTAAAATACAAAAAATCAAACTTTTAAAGATTTTTTTAAAATTGCTCCTTAAATGCTCTTTCCGGTTCCGCAATTGCTCCAGGTGTTTAGTTAATAGTTAATTAATAATTGATTTATTAAAAAATTTTCAAACTCAAAAATTGTTTATATTTTACTGTAAATACAGATTCAAAATACATTTTTAATTACAACCGTTACAGTAATCAAATAACATTTCAATACTCCCTTTTATTATTGCATATATTTTTTAACCAGAAAGAGTTACCTAAATTAGCATGATAAATTTTTTTTTATTAAACTAAATGCCAAAAAAATTTTCTCTCAGAATCCGCAATTTCTCCAAATGTATAGTTATTAATTGATTCATAATTAATTTTTTCAAAAATTTACAAACTAAAAATTAAAATTGACGTAAAATACAAAAAATTCACTTTTTAATTTTTTATATATTGCTCCTTAAATGCTTATTCCGGGTCCGCAATTACTCTAGGTGTATAATGTGGCTGATAGTTAATTAATTATTAAATTGTAAAAAAATTTCAAACTGAATAATTAAAATCGCTATAAAACCTAAAATTATTTTTAATTGAAATTTTTGGTTTTTTTTAAGCTTTTTATCTGCTCTTTTCATTACGCAAATAATTGATCAAATTTTTGCAATATTATTAATAATTAATTATTTTTAACTATTTATACATTTATTGTTGTACTATGACGTCATTAACTGCCGTTGGATCTTATAAACATAAATAGTTTAAAAATAGAATTACTAATAAACTATACACCTGGAGCAATTGCGGATCTGAAAAGAGTATTTAAGGAAGAAATTTTTGAAAAAAAAAATAAAAACAGTGATTATTTTGGATTATATAGCAATATTTATTTTTGAATTTAAAATTTTTTGAAAAATTAATTATTAATTAACTAATAACCTTACACTTGGAAAAATAGCGGATTCTGCAGGAGCAATATTTTGGCATATAGTAAAAAATGTTCTACGCTAAGTTCTTTCCGGTAATTTTGAATATATTTTTGTTTTCAATTTTTTTATGTTTTTTTTCTGTAAATTAAATATGTTCTTAGCGTTATAACCTAAGAAAAAAAGTCGCAGGTATCAGCTAGTTATAAATATTTGCTTCCAGACTAAACCATTAAAGCTTTTAGATGTATTTGTAGGAAATGAAGATAGTTGAAGGCAAATCGTATTTTTCCTTGTGGTATCTATATTCAGTTTAGGTGCAAATAACTTGATAATAAATAGCGTCTAAGTCCGCTAGGAAATATCAATCTAAATTAGTGAAGCTCACAAATGAAAAGCTCTGACTTGTTTCAAACAAAGAAAACCGCAATCTGATTAATTGACAAGTTAAGCTCATTCACGAAAGCGCCAATGATGAGATGCGATTTCTACCATTATTATTATAATACAATAAATTCGTCTGACAAAATATTTACTCGCGCAATGAAACGCAATTAATTTTCATTGCGATTTTCGGGAAAATCGTGTTTTTCATCGTCCCACGTGTCCCGTTAAAATTTTTTTCTCCCCCACTCTCTAGTCATCAAAATCGTGTTGAACTGATTAACCACTAAAAAAAACGAGTTGGTTAAAGTCCCACAAGTCTCATTATTACGACTCGGGGGTAAATAAATCACCAACGACGCCATCTGCGTGCATTCCTCCCCCCCCCAAAATGTCGACCACCTCAAAAAATTTAGATCGATTGCAAATTTCAGCTAATATAAAAAAAAATCGAACAAACTTTTTATAGTTCAATGAAATGTGAAATAGATTATGCGCTCGCAGGGATTTGTGAAATTTGCGATCACGAATCAAATGTGCTCTCGATTCGGGAATGACAAGACGATGATAAAGAGACGAAAGTGAGTGAGAGAGAGCAAAAAAGACTCTTGAGCATCAGGGAATGAGACAGCTTTAAACAGCTTTTAATTGTATTTTGAAACTGTTCTATCTCGTGGTGAATATTGATGATCTTTCTATCCTTACTTCTAATACGCTCTCCTGTTTGTAATTAAATATTAAGGGATGAAATATTAGCTTAGGGATTGGCTATTAATTAAGATCGAAAATACGATTAGACATACACATGCACACACACACCAATATAATCCTACACACTTAAATAACTCAAACAAGCCGAAATTAAAAAAAATCAACGTTAAAAAATGCTCAAAGTGCTTGCACGTGAATAAATCAGGCGTGGAGCTTTTAAAGTTTGTAAATCTCCGACCGGAGATCTTAAGACTTTGTGTTGTAGTTCACTGAAGGATTTTAGTTGGAAAGTTTTGTGAAGTTTTCAAGAGCTTAGACTGGGTCAGTTTTCGTCTAGGTCAAGACGCCAATCAATGCACCTTCAAAAAATTTATTTTTTATGGTTTTTACGAGTATGTATATCAACATTTTTACTATCTTCAGTTTAACAGGTAGCTCCACAGTCATAATATTTTTCTTTTATCGTTTCAGGAATAGGGGAATTTATGGAAGTGTCTTGAAGTTGTATTTAACATAAACTCTAAAGCATACTTATAATAGGATATGAATAAAATATATTATATAATATATTACAATATATATAATATATATAATATATATAATATATATATATATTATATATAATTTATAAATGAACATTAACAGCAAAGTAATAAATAAACTTTTTCACTATCCATTTCAATAAATGTAACATCCGGACTTTGAGAGACATTTTTTATAGTCACTAGATGTCACTCACTGTTCATATTTCACTATATACACTGCACTGTTTACACTTTATTTAACACTAACTATTCACTGTTTACGATTTATTTATCACTCACGTTGACGATTTATTTATGACTGTCTCTTTGTTCAAACAAACCTCTTTTTATATTATATTATTTTTGTCATTTTCGAGAATATTCTCTCTACTTATTCCGTTGCCAGACCTTTTTATTCTTTTGTCTTACGATCTTTTGTCCTTTTCCCATCCATCAAGAATTACCAGTGGACAATACTAGAAGTTTTCTTCTTTTTTTTAATTCACCGAGTAATCCTTGATTGGTCAGTCTCATCGCGCCACGGGGGTCCGACCTCTTGTGAATGTTCTAAATGTTGCGCAAGGTCTTTCCATCCTACAACCACGTCGCTCCTCATTGGCTGGTTGATTGGCTTGACCAACCCACGATGAGGTACAAAGACAAAGGCTGAGACAGTTAAATGAGCAGGTGTCTTCCCCTCCAAAAAAAAACTCACAAAATGGCGACATTCCTAACCCTTAAAATCTTTTTCTTGCTCCTTAGACTGTGACAATATGAAGCATTAAAATAAACGGATGAACATTCGAAATTAGAACTAAAGAGATATTTGAAAAATGTTAATAAAATAAAATAAAATATTTAAAGATTTACATGACTAACGATGGAAACATAACCAATTTTCTTTCCGTTAGCAGAAATCCAGTTTTGGATTCGTTCTCTTCACCCCCTTCACTGCAGCCGTAGGCTGATTGTACTCCTGTTCTGCTCATGCATTCCTTTTGTACTAGGATTCTTGCTTATTTCTGGTACAGCCTTCTGCCTAGCAGAAGCAGTCCCTGTACTAAGCTTTTTGTGTGATTTGAACCTGTTTGGGTGTCATTTATTCCATACAGAGGTCACCATTTTATGAGAACTTTGCAGTTGAATGACATGGGTCGCGTTGTCTTTTCCATCCCTACACAGTCTGCATTTGGGGTCTTGTTCAGACCACCCAATAGTTGGCAGATGCTTTCTCAGTCCACAGTCATCAGTCCCGTTACTATCCTAAGTTAGTTTCTTCCCTCCTGTAAGACCTCAGCGGTGAGCGAGGGTCAAATTCTCCCCATCATTGTCTCAGCTTCTGACCGAATTTCTAGCAAGTATTAGTTTTGTTGCTGCCTCAGACGACTTTTCAGCGCCTTTTTGACAGTTTTAGTGACCCCCACTCTAGGCTCCGGTTCCACAAGAGGGGTTATCAAACCATCCCTCGCGCAAGCATCAACTTCTTCATTGTCCTCAATTTACTTATGCTCCGACACCCAACCAAGTTTGACTCGGTTGTGCTTTACCAGGTCTTCCAGGAGTTGCCGACAATCGTTGTATTGGCGATCGCTTTTAGCATTGCCCGACTATCAGAGAGGATTTCAATGTTCCTATTTCGATAGCCTATATCTAGGTTTTCTCCGGCACATATGGCAATAGCCGTGACCTCCTCCTGAAAAGTTAGGGTCGAGCTTCCAACCGGCATTAAGATGCCCTTTTTTGGTCTCTTCCCCCCAATACCTCACACCAGATCATCCATCTATAACCAAAGCATCCGTGAACCCCATCAGTTCATCATTGATTCCTTATTTTCCCTCATATGTGGCTTTAAAGTTACCTTGTAGGAGCGCTTGTAGATCTGTAGTAACCTGTAGACAGTAGGCATCCAGTCATTTTCCATCCCCAGAAAGGGACTGGTGATGACGTCCACTATCCTTGCATGCCCATATGGAGTTGACTGCCGTGTGTTATTCAGCTAACAGAACCCATAGGAATATGAATTGTAATCGCGATTAACATTCGGTTTTAGATATTTTAAATACAGACATTTTGTACCTCCCGGTTTGAAATCGAAGGAAAAATTCTTGTTAAACTCTTATTCAACTGTTTTTCTTACGAGATCTGTTGCCCTTTTATACCAAACTAGTAAAAGTCCGGCAGTCAACAGAATTGACTGCTGTTCTAGATATATATGGACTATTTGAATTCCGTGGCAACTTCACTCCATTGGCTGGCACTGTTACCCAAGAAACCAATAAGCTCTCAGATTAACACAACGGAACTGCCCCTTCCTTTGGAAAGGCATAGACAATTCTATTTTAACTAAAATATTATCTTAACTAAAATAGCAATAGCTGCATGAGTCCTGACGAAATTTATAAAAATTATTAATAACCTCTGAGTCTGCTTTTATTAACTGCTATACAGTCGACTGATTTTTGGTTTGGCTTGAATTTTGCATGCCATCTATTGTACTATCTGAAAGTACTCTTTATTATTTAATTTTATTCAAAAATTTTAGGAAAACTATATATAAAACAAGGAACATTTGTTAGCTCAAAGCACGTGAAAGTTGGCTATAAACTTTTATAGTTTTAAAGTCCAATCATTTTCCAATCGATCATTTCAATGTAAGTTTAAAAAGCTACAAAGTTTTCCATCCACGCTTTGATAAATTGAAACGATGGTGATTATTTTAAAATTCTCTCTGTGTGTACACTATATAGATATAGATTACTAATCGAATCATTGATCCGCAAAAAATATTTTTAAATTGTGATTTTTTATTAAAAAATTAAATTTGAACTTAGTTATTATATTTCACAAATACCATTCACTAAAATTCACAACACAAATTATAAATTAAAGTAAAGTAAATGTAAAAATCACAAACGAAAAGTCCAAATTGTTAATTGTATGGTGATACAAGTGGAGATACAAAATTAACAATTTGGATTTTTCGTTTGTGATTTTTACATTTACTTTACTTTAATTTATAATTTGTGTTGTGAATTTTAGTGAGCGATATTTGTGAAATATAATGTGAATTTTTTAGTTTAGTTTTCTGACAGAGAAAAACAGGATAAAAAGTAAATGGTTGACGACACCGTAGCGCATTTGGCAGCTCATCACTTCTTTGAATCAATGTCGCTAAGAGTACTAAAAATCCCGATTCTTCAAAGCTGTGAGAAACTTAACGATTACTATTATAAAATAAAAATTAATTCATTTTTCTTTAGTCAGTTTCAAAAACCATCAACGCCACATAAATCCATTAATTACAAGCGTGAACGTCTCACGTTCTCATAACATAACACTGTTTGGACGTAAAATCCTGTCGTCCCCCATCTCCATTCTCATCCCGATTTCTAATTTTTTTTTTTCCGTTGCCTTAATATTATTCCCGTTGGATGATTCAAAATTTAAAACAATCGGGGAAAATTCGTTGGGGTAATGTTGCCCAAAATACACACAACCACCACCACCACCACGCCACCGAAACAGCATTGGACCAGGGATGGGATGGGACATGAGCTTGAAACTTTCGAGGCTTTCAACGGTATGAAATCGCTGAAAATGAACGCAAACGGTTCGTTTGCGAGCTTTTAAATATTATTAGACACATAAAGTGCGAAAATGGCGCTTTTGATATTTAATGATTGTCTGTCTCGCTTGAGAGTGACGGTTTTCACGGAGCCGAGCCAAACCGCAGAGCTTTTCACGACGACGACATACGGCAAATCCATCTCTGTCTGACTCGGGCAAAATCGATTTGGCAAATAAACACACACACACACATATGTTTGCAAACCGATGATAAACTGAACCTGACTTGACAACTGACAAAGTGGTTGAGGACAACCCCACATTCAGCCCTTCAATTAAAGAAAACTACGAACATCGCATGTAACAAAAATTGATTTTAAAAGAGCTTTCATCGGGTTTTCAACACGTTTAGTACTCATTAGGAACTTTCAGAATTTCGAATTAAAAATCAATAGGATTCAGGAAGATTTCATTCATATTAAGAAAAGTTATTCTCTATAAAAACCATTAGGGGTTGACAAATACCATCAAACGTATTCCTTCAGTATTTTTTACTGGGAATAAAACTATTTTTTTGAATAAATGATTTAAATCAAAACAGTGTTTTGAATCTTAGGGCAAGAAGTTGTAAGGGATGGAACTCCCAAAGATTCACCTAAGAAAATTGTTAAGTGTATGTATTTATTTAACACTGTACTGATTCATTCGCACACTATTTAGAACTCACAATTTATTTATCACGGTATGTTTACAACTAAACTAATTCGCCTTGCAAACCTTTTTATATACGTGACCAATGCTGATCTAGAAAATTCCAAAGCCAAAATATGCCATCGCTAGAATATTCGATTCAATTGTTTTGATGTCTATCTTTTTCTCGTCCATTAATACTTTTATAGAGAAATTTCTAGACTATTATCTTCTTTTTTACTTGTTTGCCACTCTTCTCTTGTTCACCTTTCACGCAATGGGAGGTCTGGCGCCAGAAAAAATCCTTTATAATTCTTTAGAACAAATGTGGTCCTTTTCCAGTCGATCACACCTCCTTTATCTGTCATTCAAGCTTCGGTGAGCCTCAGCGTGAAGTCAGATAAAGTCTTAACAAGTCTAAGACGAGAATATTTAGCCCACACAACCATATTCCCAACCCTACAGGCACACGTTAAGGGTGGGACAATATTTTGGTCATACATTTTGTTTTACAGTTTAACACACGTTTAACCTTAACCACTTTAAAAAAGATTCTTCGTTTGGAAGTTGTTCAAAACCTTTTTTTTCGGACAATACACTTTCCAGATCTACAAGTTTATCGTTATAAAAATCGCCACGATTTTCTAAATTATTTACATAAGAATTTTTTTTTAATCCCCCCCCTCGATTAACGTCAGGTACTTTCACTTTCGCTGTATAATAAATCTTACGCCCAAGTTTAACCAAGTGATTGTGTAAAGGACACGATTTAATCGTTTATCAAATATTTATGAAAATTATGACATTAATACAATGTTGAAGTAAAGAAGACATGAAGAAAACTAAGAGGTGAAGGTATATTTATAAACTAGCTGATCCCGCCCGCTTTGCTGAGCGTTTTCAAGTTTAACGATGTATTTTTTTCGTAGCACAGCTTTTATTTTTTTGCTCAAAAAATTAAAATTTTTTGGGACAAAAAAGTATTTTATAGCACTTTTTGTAATGTTTACTGCCTGTATGTAAAAATTTCGTCCAAATCGAACTAGCCGTTTTCAAGTTTGCCAAGAACAAACAGACAGACAGACCAAAATATTCAAAATAGAAAGTAGCCTATAATGTAAGTTACAATATTTAATAATTGTTTGTGAAAATTTCATTGAAATTGACCCAGTCGTTTTTAAGTTTACCCTGGACAAACAATGTTTTTTTTTTTGGGTAAAAGTCCAATGAGAATGGCATTTATTTTTTATTATAAACATATGAAAATGTAGGTAATAAAGGGTTTTTTACGAAACAACTTGCATTTTTTAGATTAGATAAAAATCTCAGCTGTGAAAAATAATTTCGTTTATGTTCTCTCGCGCAGGTGACATGTAACGTTTTCATTATATAGATCGTCAAAAAGCAGAAATATTCAACCTTATTATTGGTATAGATTACATTGGCCAGCACTGGCCCCATTCAATTGAATTACTTAAGGTTTATAGCGTCATTTCTTCAGGGCAGTTGCCAGAGGTATCACAGCATGTTGGAATTTCATTTCTAGTCACCACATCTTTCCCCTTTTAGTGACTTGGTCACGATTATTGTCGTTGTTGGGCTGTGAGACTCTGGGCTTCCGTAATTGGAAACGTCGTGGAGCCGGGGTCGCTGGGGAAGACGACGTGGAACGGGTATGGAGTAGTACAATCGAACGCCTAGGATGCCGCTACTCTATAGTTGAGTCCTTCGTAAGGAGGTTCGATGTATGTGGCGACTGTATGGCGTCCAAAATATGAGGCGAAACTTGCAGGCTTAGGCAGAATGGCCGTTCCTCGCTGCTGCTTTGCGTGTTGCAATTCGGGGTTACCAGAAATGTAAGATGGGAGTAGTTACCCACATTTATTTACATATATATGTACATATATAATTACAGTGGCCAGTACTGGCCCCATACAATTTGAATTGCTTAAGGTATATAACGTCGTTTCGTCAGGGCAGTTGCGAGAGGTATCACTACATATTCCCGCCAATTAAGAGTTAGTTGTTTTGATGATAAATAACACATTTCAAAATAAAAAAATCGAAGGGGGATCAGCTGGAACATCTTTGCCACTACATCTTCTAGTCATTTTCACTTAAAAAAAAAGTTTTCAATTTTAAAGTTAAAATGGCGGTAAATTTTCAAACGAAAAAAATGAAATCTAGAAACTTCCCATAGAGATGTTAACAGGAAATTTCAATTTTTCACTTTCCTTTAATATGAAGAAAAAGTTCAACAAAGCCCTGTGTGGATTTGCATTCACAACATATTCTGTCGAAAAGAAATTTTCTTATCACATATAAGATTCCCTTTTTTATCTAACTCTATATATGAAATGGAGGGAGGGTAAATGGTTTTAAAATATATTTTTCTTTAGATGGGAATTTTTTTTTGTTTAGTGCTTCTCCACCCATTTGAGTTCGACTGGCTTTCGGTTTTAGTTTCGCCAATTTTCCAGCATCCCCATGCTGCTGACGATGATGCATAAGTCATATTTTGAACTTGGCCTCGAAACGAGAAACTGTTTTGGCTTCGTAACGTTTTTTATTCAAATTGACACGTTCGGTATATACATGGAACGTGTGTCGTATTTGGTATTCCGGCATTTGGGGGTGGATTTGGCATTCCGCACGTGACATACCATATGTCTCATCCCCGACGATCCCTTAACAGTACCAAATGGTCGCCTCATTCGATCGGCAAGACATCGACTTGCTCTCGACACATATTTTTCACAACGAATTGAATCGAATTTGAATCGAAATGAGAATCTTCAATCGAAAATGTGTTTCGGGTTTGTCACAACCCTTATCACATTCATTTTGTGTTCCACACGCAAGCTTTTAACACATACCCTACACGCACACATACACTCATCGTACTATTCAAGTTTTACCGCCTCCCAATTTGTTCGTAGGTGTGGTGCCAATTTAACCTCGAGGGCGCTTCGCAAATTTACATATATATCTTAAACTTTACACTCCAGGGGTGTAATTTGGTTATATTGATCACGATGACAGTATCATTACGTGATTTACCTAAAATGTGATCGGTGATGAAATCATTAAAAAATATATTTAAACAACCCTTTAACTGGTTAATTAATTCCTTAGGTCAACATAAATTTTGAGCTTGGATTCTAAATGTTTAATATTTATGTCTTATCCTTAACCAATTTAGTAATTTTTTCATCTGAAATATTTTACTTTTGTAGTTACTAAAAAATAGTTTTATCACCAAAACTGCTCACCTCCCTGTAATTACCAACAGGGAAATTAGGACATTCATCAATAATGGCGGTGCATGATGACTTTTCTCTCTCAAAACCGTCCAATTTGCTTACATATTTCCGACTGAATAACAAATACCAACATTTTAATTGACACTGGTGCATAAATTTCGGTAATAGCATCCACTGATTTCGATCGTCGCAATGAACCAACATCTCCAAGTCTCTTTACGGCATCCGGCTCACCTATTGCTACATATGGAGTAAAATTATTACAAGAAAAAATATTATAAAAAAATGAAAAACCGACTTCAAAATATATAAAAATTCTAAAACAAAAAAAGCACTAAAAAGTAACAAAATAATGGCGTATCACCAACTCCGACACCAACTCCAAAAATAACAATAGTTGTACATTGTATCATCCTAATAATTTGTAAGTTGTAGATACTGCAAGGATACGCCATTATTTTGTTACTTTTTAGTGCATTTCTTGTTTAAGAATTTTTATATATTTTGAAGTCGGTTTTTCATTTTTTTATAATATTATTTATTCCAAATGCGCTGCTCATATGAGGCAGCGCCGTTTAATATTAAAAGTTACTACATCATCCCTTTTTGCCCTTAAGGGTTGAAAATATTTGCTTTTAAATGTAAAAACAAAACTAAGTGGGTTACTCTTTCCAACAGAAAAAAATTATCAAAATTCGGTTACATGTCACTATTTCATCCCCTATTTTTATCCTTAAGGGGTGGATTTTTTTCTTAAAATTGAAATGTGAACAATTTAAAGGTACGTTGTACGTAATAGAAACAAAATTATCAAAATCGAGCAATCCAATAAGAAGTTAATATTTCATCCCTTAGTTTTCAACCCCTTAGAAATGGAAGATTTCCCTCAAATTAAAACTGGACCCCACGGAAAGCACCAGATTTAAAATAAAAAAAAATATCAAAATCGAGCTATCCAATAAGAAGTTTATATTTCATCCCTTAGTTTTCAACCCTTTAGAAGTGAAAGATTTTCCTCAAATTAAAACTGGACCCCACGGAAAGCACCAGCTTTCAAATAAAAAAAGAATTATCAAAATCGAGCTATCCAATAAGAAGTTAGTTTTTCATCCCTTAGTTTTCAACCCCTTAGAAGTGAACGATTTCCTTCAAATTAAAATGGGACCATTCGGGAAGCACCAGCTTTCAAATAAAAAAAAATCATCAAAATCGCTTCACCCAGTCGGAAATACTGAGGTAACAAACATAAAAAAAAATACAGTCGAATTGAGAACTTCCTCCTTTTTTTGAAGTCGGTTAAAAAAAAATAAAAAAAAAATACAGTCGAATTGAGAACCTCCTCCTTTTTTTGAAGTCGGTTAAAAATGTATAGACCAGGGTCGATAATTTTTGAGCACAAAAAAAATTACAATAGGATGAAACCCATTAGAAAAGGAAGAGAATATAACAAAAATGGAAGAAAAAATAAATAACGGTCGATCTGAGATCGGGAAGTGGAAAAGGGGAGGGGATTTAACGGTTGAAACCATTTATCTCGATTTTCGACAAAACTACAAGTCCTATGGAAAAAAGTTAAATGTCAAAGTTGTAGGTAATAAGAAGATCGACAATTTAAATGCTAACACTTTTTTTACATAACCTCAAAATTTATGTGAAATATTCAAATTACCAAGTTTTTGGTTTTTAATTTTTATCTTTTACAATTTTTTTTTCACAAAATTTGGTGAAAATTTACCGTATTTTTAATAAATTATTTTAATAAATTGCTAAAAACTGTACATAAAACAATTGTACAAATAAAGTTTTGAGCAATTTAATAAAATTGCACTTTAATTATTGCATTTTCTGGGAACAGTTAACATTGTAATGTATATTTTTTGTACCATCAGAAAGTAGAGGTTTCAATGAACAAAAAGCCCACTTTAATTTCTAATTTCTTAAAAAAGTAGATATTTTGACGTAAGAATTGTCGATTGAAAGTTAGGGTGCTTTTTCAATATTTTAAATCAAAATAAGGTGAAAAAATAAATATTTTAAATCAAAAAAATCACAGTGTGTTTGGGCCATTAACCGAAAAATTTTCTCCAAATTTCGTAAAAAAAAAATTTTTTTTTGTAAGAGTTGGTAAAACTTGATACATAATTTGAATTTTTCACATACATTTTGAGGTTATGTGAAAAAAGTATTTTCACAAAGGTTGTAGATTTACTTATTATCTACAACTTTGCTATTTAACTTTTTCCATAGGACTTATAGTTTTGTCGGAAATCGAGATAACCCGTTTCTACGCTTAAAAACCTCCGCCTTTTCCACTTCCAGACCTCAGACCGACGGTAATTTATTTTTCCTTCCACTTTGGTTATATTATATTCCTTTTCCAATGGGTTTCATTCTACTATAATTTTTTCACTTTTTACTATTATCAAAGGCTAAAATCACTGGTCTTTTATTATTGAACTAACTGATACCCCCCGCTTCACTGAGCGTTTCTAAATCAATCTGATTGAATAATAGAAAAATTTTCCAAAATAAGAAATTAAGCTATTTTTACAAAATAAGATAATTAGATATTTCTAGACCTTTATTTCATAGAAAGTTCATAAAAATCCGTTAAACCACTTTTCCAGGAACAGATATAAGCTATCTTATAGGTAGGATCTTTACGTTTTTTTTGAATATTGTAAAATATTTAGAAAATTTAGGCCTTAATTTTTTATAGATCTTGCTAAAATAAATTGAAAATTGAGAATTGAGAATATAGTTATTTGGTAAAAAAACAACGCGATGGTCACATCTGAGTTGCTATTTTCTCTTGAAAAATAAGTTGGGCTGGTTTTCTTTTTGTTCTGGGGGCTCTGCCCAACGGCTTCACCTCTCTTAGTCAAACTTTTAATCGGGATCACTTAAGTCGAACTGTCTGTTTTTGTTATTTATTCTTACAGGTCTCATTTTTCAACTAAGATATTTCTTTTTATGAATGAAATTATATTTACTGCAGAGGATTTCCGTCTCTCCCCTAGAAAATTTGAACGTTTACTCAGCCGAACTAATAATAATATATTAACTACCCGTAATTACACAACGAATTTATGGTTTCTAGGAATTTAACCTATCGCTATACTTCGATAATGGTTATAATTTTCGCGAGCATTATTTTTTTTTGCTTTATTTAAGGTCGCGTCAACTACTATGGTCATTAGCGACCGTCCAATCCGAAAACCCAGGAAAAATCTTGGGCTTTTATTGGGATTCGAACCCAGGACCACTGGCGTATAAGGCAACTATCTAGTCCACCACGCCACTAAGTGACCCGAGCAATAATTTATAAGAATAGAAAATTACATAGTTTAAAATCATGTCGTCTTTACGATATGATATGGTATATGTACCTTGTATCACAGCTGCCTGCCGATGTATGTTTTTTTGTTGCGCAGTTTTTTTTATAGTTTAAATTTTTTTGCTCAGAAAATTAAAATTTAAAAAAAAAAGTATTTTATAGCACTTTTTGTAATATTTACTACTTGTAGTAAAAATCTCGTCCAAATCGGACCAGCTGTTTTCAAGTTTACCTTGGACAAACCCTGTTATTACCCTGTTTTTTTGACGAAAATTACAATGTAAATGGCATTTTTTTTTTTATCAAATATATGAAAATGTAGGCAATAAAGAGTATTCAACAAAACACCTTAATTTTTTAGATTAGATAAAAATCTCAGCTGGGAAAAATGATTCCGTTTTTCGTTCGCTCGGCAGGTGAGATAGAACGTTTTTATTATATAAGTATTAAAGTAGCAAAAATCTTCACTCTTATTATTGGTATAGAAGATAACAATTAACAATTTTTATTATTACTTTGTTCAAAAATACAAATTTACTTATTTAATTTACTTATTTCGATCAAAAATCTCAAAACCTCAAAGCTTTCAATTGAAATCTTAGTATACGAGAGCTTTTTTTATAGCTCATCAATCATTCAATCAATTCAATTGATTTTATTCCACGTTTTATTGAATTCAAGCCAAGTGCATTTCATCTTTATCCCATTAATCTTTCAACGTAAAATTATACAATTTAAACGATCAATTTTAAAAAAACTTGAAGGACATGTTTTTTTCATTTCTACCAGCATCACAAGTTTGTTGTTTAAAATAATTTCGAAAAGCAAAAATCTTCAAAAAGCCGGAGGCATCAACAAAAACTTCTTATCCGGTAAATAGTGGGTCGCAACGCCCCGTCCCATTCCCCAATATAAATATTGAGACAGATTCGCCTCGAACAGGAATGGATGGATGGCTGGATAAATTATGTCAAACGCAATACATTTGAGAGAAAGTACGCGACGAGAAAGTATTTCTTCGTGTAAATAACAGAGAGCCGACGGGAATCGTATCCCAAAACTGCGAGTCGGAAATGGGAATGGGAGTTGAGTTGAGACGAGCGAGAGATAAATGCGGTGGGTGACGTTTGTGTGTGTGTGTGTGTGTGTGTGTGTGTGTGTGTGTGTGTGTGTGTGGGATATGTGTATCGTAAACGTAGTACACATGAACGGGGTGGAAATCGAAATGTCGACTTACGGGAATCGATTGGGGATCAACGTGGGATTTGCCGGTGCGTTTGACGAGTGTGACGACTTATTTACGTTTTGTGATGATGGAAAAACGATGAGGATGTCAAAAACAATTACGAGAGGAAATTTAAAAGTTCCTAGTTCCCTGAAAAAATATCCTATATAAGAATACCATATATTATATAACTGGTCTTGCTCCAGTTTATTTTCATGTTAAGGTTTTTAAAATGAAATTTTTTTTTTGCTTGCAGTAAGGTGGTTTTGTAGGTTCTCTAAATTGCCTAAAGCTGAACTATGTTTAGTTATTTAGATAAAATTTACGTCAACCAAGTCACGAGTAGCCGTTAATCTTATTTATAATACAAACGCTAAAATTAGTGAAGATGGATGCATGGATATGTTTGTTACTCTTTCACGCCAGAACGGGGGAACGAATCGAGATGAAATTTGACATAGATGTAGATTATAGTCTGCAATAACATATTGGCTACCGTTAGGTTCCCATGGGATAGATTTGTTTTTTACTAAAAAAGGAATTGACCTGAATTTTTCTATAGTGATAATTAAGGGGTTAGACAGTAACATAGGCTTTTTTACCCAAGAAAAATGAACGGTTCCTATAGGATAGCATAAAATATTATAAATGTGGAACTTTATTAAGATATCTACTTCTTTTTCATATATTTTAAGTCCGGATTTTAATGAAACTTTAAAATAATGTATGCACTTTATGCATCAAAATAGCACATGGTCTATATTTTATCCTAGAGGATCACAATGTTCGTTTTTAAACAGATAAACGAATTTCAATGATATAAACTATAAACTAGCTGATACCCGCTCGCTTCGCTGAGTGTATCTAAATGTAACTGATTGATTAAAAGATTCCCTACGTTCATTGCGAAATATAAAAATTAATCTATTTTGACAGAAAAAAATGATAGAAACTTTCAGACTTTAGATTCAAAGAAAGTTCATCAAAATTACTTTTCAAGAAAGAGATGTTAGCCGTCTTCCATCAGCTTCTATACGATTTTTAGTAAAAAAGTAACTCTATTCCTTCCTTTAGGACATGAAAATCTTTCATACCAAATGTCATTTAAAAGGATCAGCTATTTAAGGGGACATCTATTAAGTGCGCGAGGCGTTTTTTGCGATTTTTGAAATCCCATCCCCTCCCCTCTGGTAAGATGTCATGAGATTTGGCATAACTCTTTCCCCCAACCCGCAATCTAATGTGATATTTTTCAAAACAAAAAAATACGTGATATTTGGGAGACCTTCCCTTTCCCCAAAGTAAGATTAGATGAGAATAGGATCAACCCCATCGGCCCCTGAACGCCTCACGTTAGGTAATGGATGTTCACTTAAAAGAATAGATTAGTAGCTATCCTACAAGATCTTTAGCAAAACTTCATTAAAATTCGTTCCGTTAAGTAGTTGTTAAATTCTGAAAATTTAAGTTTATTATTTTAATACGTTTATTTCTAATTAATATCTTCGACAATAAACAATGAAAAAATTCAAATATTTTAAAAAATTTCATTATTAATTTTATCGGGTGTTAAATTGAAATTCATATTTATTTTCCAGTAAAAATTGTCAATTTTTTTTTCCACATTGTAAAGATTTCTTTCGTTATTGTGTAAAATTGGAAGAAAATGCGTTAAAATTCAATTTCACAAACTTTACCGAAACTTTTTAAAGTTTGTACGGTTCCTGGAGGATATAATTGTTTTACCATCCCATGTAAACCATGCATTATTCTAGTCTTAAAAGTAAGGTATATCATTTTCTACCATACTACCACATTGCAAAAATCATATCAATGTTTAACTCTGTGATAAATAAAAAAACATATCTATTCCACGAGAATAGTACATCTCTCTTGAGTAAAATGTAGATCCAGTCATCTTAAGGAAAATGAGTTAAGACTTTATTTCGTGGATTTTAATGAAACTGCTTTTAAATAGACGGTTCTTGTACAATAAATACTTGTTTTGCTATCCCATGGAAACCGTTTATTATTTCGGTATGAGAAGCAACCTATATCATTCTCTGACCCCTAAACGACCATATTGTAAAAAAGGAAGTTAATCTTTAAAAAAACAAGAAAATATCTATCCCGCGGAAACCGTACATTTTTTCTGGATATAAAGTTTACTTTATGTTAAACCAGATTATAATCTATATCTATGCCAAATTTCATCCAGTTCCATTTAGTACTTTTTGAGTGAAGGAGCAACAAACATCCATACAAACTTTCACGTTTATAATATTTTTTTTTTTTCCCCTGATTTATAGCGCAATCTGCACGGTGGTGCAATAAGTGCTTCTGCTCTCTTGGTTTTATTGTGGGAGCAGGCCCAGCGGACTACTCCTGATTTTTTTTTTTTTTTTTTCTTCTAGTCTGGGAATCTTTCAGGGAGATCCGTGGGATCCCATCTTTTAAGTCGCCTTGTAGACTCACTATTGTCTAAAAGGTTCACTGCTAGGTGGTTTGGATGCTCGTTGAGTTTCTCCAGATACTTCCTGCTGTGCTTTTGGATTTCCTCCTTGACTGTTGGTATATCTGTGTCTTTGTGTATTTTTATATTGTTTATATACCAAGGAGCATCAATTACTTGCCTGAGTGTTTTCGACTGGAATCTCTGAAGAATCTCTATATTTGAATTTGATGCAGTACCCCAGAGTTGGATTCCATAGGTCCATATGGGCTTCAGTACAACCTTATAGATAAGGAGCTTGTTTTCTGCTGACAGCATGGATGGTTTTCCCATCAGCCAGTACATTTTTTTAACTTTCTTGTTTAATGTTTCTCTTGTTTTTTTAATGTGGACTGCCCAGGTAAGTCGCCTGTCCAGATGCATACCCAGATATTTAACTACGTCTTTGTTTGGTAGTTCTGTGCCATTCATCACTACAGGGGGGCAAGTGTCTCTTCGGGTTGAAAATGTTATTTGGGCGGATTTGCTGGCATTGATTTTTATACGCCATTTTCTGCTCCATTGGGATATTCCATCCAAACAACTCTGGAGCTTCGCAGTGGCCTCTCCTGGTGTTTCCGCCGTCGCTATAATGGCTGTGTCGTCCGCAAAGGTGGCCATCAATACTTGATCAATTATTGGGACATCGGCCGTGTATAACAGGTAAAGCAGTGGACCCAGCACACTACCCTGAGGAACACCCGCTCTAACAGGCCGTAGATCAGTTGTTATATTTTTTACTTTTACCTGATAGAAGCGATCCTCAAGGTAAGACGATAGAATTTTTGCATATTCCGGAATCACCCTCATGACCTTGTATAGGAGACCTTGATGCCACACCTTATCGAACGCCTGGGAAACATCCAGGAACGCTGCCGAGCAATAGTGTTTATTTTCTTGAGCGTCTCTGATGACTTTAACAATTCTATGTATCTGCTCCAGAGTTGAATGTTTGGCTCTAAATCCAAATTGGTGCTCAGGGATGACTGATTTTTCCTCTAATTTGGGTAAGACTCTAGCCAACAAGATTCTTTCGTATACTTTGCTCAGCACCGGTAGTAGACTGATGGGCCTGTACGAGTTTACATCTTGAGGTGGTTTTCCTGGCTTTTGTATCATAATTACTTGTGCCACCTTCCACTGACCTGGCATTTCAGATAGTCTATTTATGGCATTGAATAGAGTTGTTATGTATACTATAGCCTTTCTCGGTAGCTCTTTCAATAGTTTTGCCGTTATAAGGTCATATCCAGGCGATTTATTAGACTTAAAAGTTTGGATAGTCGTCTTTACTTCTCTTGGTGAAGTAAATCGGATTGGTGTTCCTCTTATATCCATATTTCTGATAGCTTCAATAATTTCTTCAATGTTGGCTAAGTCGTGGAAATGTTGTGGGAGAGTCGGGTTTGGTGTAAATACAGTTTGTAAGTGTGTGGCAAAACATTCAGCTTTATCGAAATCGCTACGCGCCCAGTTGTTATCACTTTTTTTTATAGGAAAATTTTGCTGAGTTGGTTGTTTAAATTTTCTGGTGGCCTTCCAGAGAGAATAATCTGCGTTTTTTGTTGGGGCTAATGTTTGCAGATAGTTTCTAAGCGTTTCATCCTTACTTTGTTTAATTTGCTCTTTTAATTTTCTCGCTGAGACGTTTAGATTGTGCTTATTTTGTGGGCATCTAGGGGCTTGCCATACTCTCCTCAGTTTTCTTTTTGCCGCAATCAGATCTTTTATTTCTCGTGGATATTCCGGCTTTTTCTGTTTTTTGTGATTTATTGGAGTTGCCATCCAGCTTGCTGCGTGTATAACATTGTTGAGTTTTTCTAGGGCTTCTTCCATATCTTGTCTTGATTTGAGTCGTATTTGGAGATTAAGGTTTTTCTCTATGTGGTATCTGTATAGGTTCCAGTGTGTTTGGGAGCTATATAGTCTTTCAGTTTCCTCATAATGATCCAGCCGGGTTCTTATGATAATGATTATTGGAGTGTGATCTGTTGCAATATCTAGGCTTGAGGTTATACTTATTTGATGTCTTGATATACCTTTTGCAACAAAGAAATCGAGAACATCAGGAAGCCTGTTGTTGTCAGCTGGCCAGTAGGTAGGCTCGCCGGTAGAGAATATTTCATAATTTCTTTCTGTTATCACCTTATGCAGCTCTCGCCCTTTTGATGTTATAAGACGGGAGCCCCAGTAGTGGTGTTTGGCATTATAATCTCCCCCAACTATGAACCTACTTCCCAAGGTGTTGAAAAAATTTATGTATTGCTGTTTTTTGATTGAATGTCTTGGTGGACTATATAACGCTGAAACTGTTATTTCTCCTCCCCAATCCGTAATTCGAATGGATGTAGCCTGAATTTGTGGAGTTATATATTTTTCTATCTCATAATGTTTTATGTTTTTTTTAATTATAATTGCAGTACCAGCATGTGCTCTTCCGTCTGGATGTTTAGTGTCGTAGTAAGTATAACTCGGTATTTTGAGATAGTTTTTATCAGTAAAGTGGGTTTCAGACACTAAAAGTATGTCAATGTTTTGAGTATTTAAGAATATTTCGACCTCTTTAACATGTTGGGAGAGGCCATTTGCGTTCCATGCTGCTATTTTATAGTTATTATTCATTTGACTAGCTTGTTCAGTAGTAATGTGAGCAGGTTCATGAGGGAGGACATTTGTTCTGCCTGTTTGTTTAAAATTGCTTCGAATCTGTCGAAGGACGTTCGGAACAGTTCTGCTAGGTTATTTTGGTTGATATTGTTCTCTGCGACTGGAGACGTACTCTTGTTCACCTTTATTGCTTCAGCATATGTCATTGTCATTGTTGGATTTATACTTGTGTCGTTGTTTGTTCTGTAGCTAGTTGTTGGCGTGGGTAGAGGGTTTTCTTTTTTATTGTAATTGTTTATAGTAGATATTGAAGAAGGATATCTCTTTTTTACTATTTCTTTATAGATTTTACACCCTCGATAGCTGGCTGGGTGAGAATCGCCACAGTGAACACATTTAGCTGGCTGACTAGCAGGTAGTTGACAGTTCTCGGTTCTGTGTGCTAGCCCACATTTGACGCAGACTGGATCGTGTTCGCAATATTTTTGTGTATGAAAAAACTTCTGACACTTCTTGCATTGAGGTATGCTACTCTTCTTTTGGAGGGGTGGTTCAATCTAGACTCTTTGGTTTTGCAAGATTTGGATTTGGTATACATCCGTAAGATTTTATCCTGGTTCTTATAAGATAGCGATAAAACAAATAAAGTGTTTATTGTTTCTTATGTGTAATTTTACAAATAAAATTAAGTATTAATCTGATTGCTGCATATATTTATCCTTGGAAAAGGTATAGTTCCTACAGGAAAGCTATAAATAATACCAAATGTTTGTTCAAACAGAAACCAAACAAGATATTAACGTGTTTTTTGTATGGGATTAATTTTTGTCTCAAAAATTTGGTATATATTAAACTTTTTATCTTTAAAAAATAAATTTTTCCTGCAAGATACCTAGAAACGAAGTAAAGAGTCAACGTGAATTGATTGGTACAAAAGGTTTTATGTTACAAATCTAGAAAAATGCATAGCTCCTGAGGGATATAGATCGATATAAACAAAAAATATATTTCTTTTTCTTATTCCTGTTTACATCAATTGTACCATGATTGACAAATACTTGGGTTTAAATCGGTAAAGAAAAAAACATTAAATTTAAGTGTTATAGACCGTGAGCTCCAATAAGGAAGGATCTTACGAAATTACAGCTCTCTGGAGCTGTGCGAATATTAGACCGGGGTCAATAATTTTTGAATCCAAAAAAAATTATAGTTGGATGAAACCCATAAAAAAAGGAAGAGAATGAAAGGAAAAATAAATTATGGTCGATTTGAGGTGGGGGAGTGGAAAAGAGGGAGATTTTTAAGGGTAGAAATGGTTTATCTCGAATTTTGACAAAGCAGCAAGTCCTATGGAAAAAAGTTTCAGTATTCAGCAGTTCAGTATTTTTTCAATGGATAACTAATTATCAATTTACGTTTGACATACTTTAAACTTCCTTTGGCCTATAAGTTGGATATATAAGCTATTTTTTTTTGTTCCAATTCTTCCTTTTGTATTGTCTCTTCTATGAATCTCTACGAATCAACTCCAAAGGGCCTCATTAACTCTCTAAGTCTAAACCAAACTCCTCCTAATCAGGATCACTTACGTCGAACTGTATGCCTTGGTCATTTATTTTTACGGGTGTAATTTCGGAGCTTGGATATTTTTTGTTAAGAATGATATCATATTCACTGCAGAGAATTTCCTAATTGTTCCAATTTTTAAAGTCGATGAATCGAACAATGGATTAGTAAAACTTCTCCTTTGATAATTCGAACGTTTACTGAGCTGAACTATAGATAAATCATAAGATAACTACCTTCAAATTAACTATGGTTTTATGGTACTTAGGAGTTCAACTTATCAAGAGTTCACTGGATTTAAAGCTCGATTATGGAATTTAAAATATTTATGTTTTAGAATATTATGTATTACAAAAGTCATGTAAAAGGGTGCAACTTGTAAGAAATTTTGCTAGTAAGAAAAAGAAGTTTTTAATACTGGTTAGTTGTTTACAAACATTTTCAATTTTTAATTGTCATTCAATTTTTATTTTTATCAACTTGGTTTTAATTGAATTTTGATTTAAAAAATTTGATCAAAAGGATTATTAATCCTTAATTTTTTTTTTCTTAAACTGATTTCGTATAGCGATCAAGTTGTCTGTCAAATTAATTTTTTTTTATTCTTTCCCATGTAAAACGCTTACTGTTTCACAGTTAAAGTAACAATCAACATTTAAATAAATAATAAAAAAACAAAACTCAAGTTCGTAAATGAATAATTTTTTTTTATAAACGGAAGGACAAAATATTAAATCAATGAGAACGATATGTCAAAAATTATAATAGAAATTGAATCTTTAGAATCGGTCTGCAGAAAGTTCAACACATGCTTTTTGATTGTTGGAATTCACATCTCACTTTCATAACACCAAATTGATGAAATAAATCATTTTCCATGTACCATAGATCAGATAATTACGATTAACGCAATTAAATGTTAATTTCAATTCAATTCTTGTTTACAAAATATTAATAGCTGAAATTTGTTGTTACCATGGAAACATAAAGCGACAGATCTGACGTCACAGTTTTCATTAAGATTATATTTTAATCGTTTTTAGTATTTTCCGTTACTTATTATTTATATTTTTTACCGTTTAAACTTTCCCTGAACTTCCACAAATATTTCAAGACCAAAACTAGCAAAATCGGCCCATTCTCGAATTTTAGCGAGACTAACGAACAGCAATTAATTTTTGCATATATAGATATCTGTACCAATAATAATATTGAAGATTTCTGCTTTTTGAATACGTATATAATGAAAACGTTACATGTCACCTGCGCGAGGAAACATAAACGGAATTATTTTTCTCAGCTGAAATTTTTAACTAATCTAAAAATTGTAAGGTGTTTTGTAGAATACTCTTTATAACCTACATTTTCATATGTTTATACAAAAAAATAAATGCCATGTTAATTGCACTTTTACCCAAAAACAAAACATTGTTTGTCCAGAGTAAACTTGAAAACGGCTGAACCGATTTCAATGAAATTTTCACAAAAAGTTATTATCTATTTCAACTTACATTATAGGCTACTTTTTATTGCGAATAGTTTTCCCTGTCTGTTTGTTTGTTCTTGGTAAACTTGAAAACAGCTGGTCCGATTGGACGTGAATTTCACTACAAGTAGTAAATATTACAAAAAGTGCTATAAAATACTTTCTATTCCAAAAAAATGTTGATTATTTGAGCAAGAAAATACAACCTGTAAGAACTGCGCAACGAAAAACATACATCGGCAGGCAGCTGTGATACAATGTGCATATACAAATCATATCATAGAGACGCTATGATTTTAAACTATGTAATTTGTTATTCTTATAAATTAATGTTCACAAATTTGAAAATTATAACCATGATAGAAGTATAGCGATATGTTAAAGTCCCAAAAATCATAAATCCATTGTGAATTTACGGGTAGTTAATATATAATGAATAGTTTGGCTGAGTAAACGTTCAAATTGTCGAGAGAGGAGAAGGAAATCCTCTGTAGTAAATATGATTCCATTCATAAAAATATACATCTTTGTACAAAAATAAAACACGTAAGAATAAATAACAAAAACAGACAGTTCGACTTAAGTGATCCCAATTAGGAGTTTGATTAAGAGAGGTGAAGCCGTTAGGCAGAGCCTCCAGAACAAAAAGAAATCGAGTCCAACTTATTTTTCAAGAGAAAATAGCAACTTAGATGTGACCATCGTGTTGTTTTTTTACCAAAAAACTATATTCCTAATTTTTAATATATTTTAGCAAGATCTATAAGAAATCGTTGTTTAATCTTGGACCTCGGAAAATAGCAGATTTGCCGATAAGACATAATGGCCTTAATACTATATCCTAGAATTATGAATCTAAGGCAACCAAACCTAATATCTCAGATCTTAAAATAACACATTAAATATTATTGATCCTAAAAAAGGTACACTTCTATAGCTACTAATCCATTCTACTAAAATTAATAAATGATTTCATATGACATTTGGTGTGAAAGGTTCTCAAGCCTTAAAATTTTCTTAATATTTTACAATATTCAAAAAAACGTAAACATCCTACCTATAAGATAGCTTATATCTGTTCCTGAAAAAGTAGTTTAACGGATTTTCATGAATTTTCTATGAAATAAAGGTCTAGAAATATCTAATTATCTTTTTTTGTAAAAATAGCTTAATTTCTTATTGTGGGTAAAATTTTCTATTATTTAATCAGATTAATTTGCATACGCTCTGCGAAGCGGGCGGGTAGCAGCTAGTGTTTAATATTTAACATGAAATTCTGTAAAAATGTCCTGCAGCTTGCAATAAGCAGAGGTTCCTTTGTCTTACCCTCTAAAACTAAACTAAAACTTATTTGATGAAAATTTACGTGAACAAAGTAACAAGTAGTGCCAAGTCTTATATAAACTCAAAGTTTTATCAAATGCCTTTGAAGACCAAAAATTCAAATTATATTCCGTGTGAACAACGAAAAAGTTCAAAGCCAAGTCAAGCACAATTCAAAATACTTGACGTGTGAATAAAAAAAATTCTAAATTGACGCATTAATCCGCGAAAAATTCCTCGTCCAAAAGTATTATAACATTTAAACGATGCAAATATATTCCAAACTCTTAACTTTACCGTCTATATACATAATGACCGAGCCAACTCAACCCTGTCGAACGCCCTGCGGGGCTCAATTATAAAAGAAAATCAAATAAGCACGTGTCAGATGAAAGAAAAAAAATAATAAAAGAATTAACACCTCTCACAAAGAACAATTTCTCTCATTAACAAGACAACACTGGCATATCGTGTCAAACTAGCCGAAGCCATTAATGAATTAATAATTCATCAACTTATCGAATTTCTATAAGAACGATTTGAACATTTTGCAAGCGTCACTAATAAAGCACAAAGCGCGAGATTTACATTATAAGCTCAAGTCTTCGAGGCTTCACGGCCTCGGAGCCTCTTGAAGAGTTTGCAATTTTCTTGTTTTGTAAGCGAAATTTTATTTTATAATACAATGTACGAGAGGCCGCCGCACAAAGTTGATACAATGTGAAAACTAACAGAGAGCCATAAATGTGTATAGTCGTGGATAGAAAAGTGCGACAAAGATGGGAAAAATGGAGATTGTGGAACGAGGGAATTGAATATGAAGTGTTATATGTACTTGCTTATGTTCTTACTTACTTCATAATATTTTAAAAAATGGAGATTTTATATTTTTTAAGCTCAAGAGCGCTTAAGATTATGAAAGACTACGTTCAAGTACGTGTGGTTTTGCGAAAGACGACAATGACTAGAGAAGATGAGGGGTGGTGGAGAATAAGAGGAAAACGATGTGGACTTTCAAGAAGGTAAAATTTCAAATATTTCACCTTCCATATATACATATTTTATAATACTATAACGAACAAAGACAGAAAAAATCTTAAACAAAAATGCACTAAAAAGTAAAAAAATAATTGCGTATCCTTCCAGTGTCTACAACTTACAAGTTATTAAGATGATATAATGTACAACTATTGTTATTTTTGGAGTTGGTGTCAACCAACAAAATACGACTATATTGGTACTTAGCAATAAACGAGAATACCTTTTCAAATAAACTTTTATACAATATAGGTACTAGTACTGTGACAATATCTTAGACCAGGGTAAATAATTTTTGAACGGAAAAGTGGAAAAGGAGGGTGTTTTTAAAGGTAGACACGGTTTATCTCGATTTCCGACAAAAATTTAAGTCCTATGGAAAATAGTTAAATGCCAAAGTTGTAGGCAATAAGAAAATCTACAACCTTGTGTTAACACTTTTTTCACATAACTTCAAAATTTATGTTAAAAATTCCAATAACTAAGTTTTTGGTTTTTTATTTTTATCTTTTACAAAAAAAAATTACACAAAATTTGGTGAACACTTACCTTTTAATGCTGATTTTTCCACCTTGTTTTGACTTAATATTGAAAAAACACCCTATTTTCAATCAAAAATTCTCATGTTAAAACATCTGATTTTTTTTTAAAGTCGGAGTGCTTTTTGTTTGTTGAAACCTCTACTTTCAGATGATGCAAAAATTTATACATTACAATGTTAAATGCTCTCAGAAAATGCAATAACTAAAGTGTCAATTTTAATAAATTGTTCAAAATTGTGTTATGAACAATTGTATTATGTACAATTGTGAGCAATTTATTAAAATTTACACTTTTATTATCGCTTTTTCTGAGAATATTTAACATTGTAATGTTTATATCTTTTGCACCATCAGAAAGTAGAGATTTCAACGAACAAAAAGCTTACAAACTTTTTAAAAAAATCAGATGTTTAGACGTGAGAATTTTTGATTAAAAATTAGGGTGCTTTATCGATACTAAGTCATTTTAAGGTGAAAAAAATTAATATTGTAAATAAATAAATAATACATTGTGTTTGGGACATTGGAAGGTAAGTTTTTACCAAATTTCGTGTATTTTTTTTTTGTAAAAGATAAAAATAAAAAACGAAAAACGAAAAACTTGGTTATTGGAATTTTTCACATAAATTTTGAGGTTATGTGGGAGAAGTGTTAGCACAAAAGTTGTAGATCTACTTATTATATACAACTTTTCTATAAAAATTTTTTACAAAGGACTTGTAGTTTTGTCGAAAATCGAGATAAACCGTTACTGCCCTCACCCTTCTCCCTTTCTCCACTTCCCCACCTCAGATCGACCGTAATTTATTTCTCCTTTAATTTTTGTTATATTCTTTTCCTTTTCCAATGGGTTTCATCTTTCATTTTTTTTCACTATTTACCATTTTAAAAGGTTAAAAGCACTGATCTTTCCAGTGACCTCTAAACTACAAAATACCAATAACTAACATTAATATTAATTATTTCCTTGACTGACACCAACTCCAAAAATAACAATAGTTGTACATTAAATCATCCTAATTACCTGTAAGTTTTAGACACTGGAAAGATACGCAATTATTTTTTTTTACTTTTAGTGAATTTTGTTTTAAGAATTTTGATTTATTTTTATTTTTTTATAATTTTTATTTATTTTCCGATTTTAAGTGATCTGAAGTTTGATAAATGATTTTATTTCATTGAATATGGGTAAATCTACTAAACGCCCTGCTCATATAAGGCAGCGCCATTAAATGTTAAAATTTACTACTTCCCCCTCTTTTGCTTTTAAGGGTTGAAATTTTGCTTTTAAATGTAATGAAAGAACTAAGTGGAATACTCTTTCCAATAAAAAAAAAATCATCAAAATCAATGATTCAGTTATAGGTCACTATTTCATCCCCTATTTTCATCCTTAGGGGGTGGATTTTTTTCTTCAAATTGAAATGTGAACAATTTAAAGGTACGATGTACATAATAGAAAAAAAAATATCGAAATCGAGTCAGTAATCAGTAAGAATTCAAATTAATTTGAGTCAATTTAAATTAAATTTCATGGAAAAAAAGACCCAAAATGTAACGTATTAGTCTTGTTTATAATATTAAAAAAAAAATTTGAGAACCCCTGACGTCCATTACATTATCCTTAAGTCAATCTTCATGACTCTCATACGGTAACCCCATTTTTATTTAATGAAAATTAATGTGAAAACATAAAGACAACGAATATATGTGAATTTTCACGGATGAACTCTGACTTAACGTAGAATTTGTACCCTTATTTATTTAAATTTCAACCCTTATAAACATGCACCATGAATTTCAGATGACAAATTTAAAAGAAAAAAAGTTCAAAGGAAATATTTGAATACCACTGCAGCATCCCAATAATATTTTAGACAAAAAAATAAAACCTAGATGGTTAAATGGCTTGGCAAGAACGGTTGGAGTGAGAAAATTTTCGATAAGGGTCAAGACGAACTAAATTAAATTTAGCTCGACCAATGAATTTAATTAACAGAACAGGACGTGGGAGAAAAAAATTTCGTCCCTTTAAAGATCGGTCAAGGTTTCGATGTGTAAATAAAGAACATTTTAAGGGATGGTTTTTATTCAATTAGTTATTAAAAAACCGTTTAACATGTAAAAATTTAAGTTTTTTTTTTTTATACTGGATATTCCAACCAATGGAATTGGTTTGAGTGAAATTTTTGAATTTTTTTAGAAAAGATAAATTGGTTTCCAGACGTTTTAAATAGAAACAAAAAACAAGATAAATTTTAAAAGGATTGAGAAGTAAGGGATTTGCTTGTAAGCCTTTAAGAAGTCTTGTTTCAAGATCGATAAACTTAGAAATTTCCACATTTGACTATCCATTTATTTTTTTGAATGAATGAGAAATTGTCTTAAAAAGTGGTTGCGTGTACTTATGTACGCGCGTGAGAAGTTATACCTCTTTGGCATCATTAAAAATGAGTTTTTATTAATTGCATTCAAATAATCAATTTTAAAAAATTGTAAATTAATATTTAATAATAATAATAATATATATATTTAAAGATATAATTATTAAAAATTAAATTAAGAAAATAATATTTTATTTTGTATCAATAAATTATATCCAAAGAAAGCTGCCAGAAGCTTATAAAATTTGTCAGGATCATTTTTCTGGTTAACAATTCATGCATGTCATGAAAACGAAGCTTCATAGAAATTGCGAAATAAAGTAACTAGCTACTTTTCAAATTAAATGTCTTAATCTTGTTCTTATCTTGTTTTACTAAATTATTATTTTTAGATGGTTCAATCATTTCAAAATCCCAGATTTCGTGATAACTAAGAATATGCATGGAATGCAGACGTCATTTTCATCATTAAATTTCAAATAGTATAGTAACAGCTACTGCAGAATTCGAGAAAAGTACTAACTTATTTTTTTAATAATATGTGTCATTTGTATATATAATTATTTTTAATTTAAATATAAAAATAAAAATAAATAACTAAATAAATACAACAAAAATTCAAATTTCGCGCGCCAAGAAACCCAGTGGATTTGCGGCTAACTTCATTTTGTTAATTTTTGTCTCAAGAAGGCCGTCCACCTAAAAATTTCACTCTAGTCATTTTTTCATAACGCGCCTAAAGAAGTATAACTTCAAAAACATTTTTAACGGCTATATCATATTAAAATGATCTGGAATAGGCAATGGAAAATAATTTCAACACATCTATGGGAAGTTCAAAATTATTATTCTTACATCGTTTTTAAAGTCCACTTTTACATAACAGGAGTAATGACAATCAAATTTCAAGTGTAAGACATCATCGTTAAGAATAAAAATTTTCAAGTCAAATAGGGGAGGTTGGGTATTTGAGAACACCTGATAAGTTGAATTTTAATTATTTCTTCTTTCGCGAAAATTTTTAGAAATGTTCAAAATTCAATGTTCAAGACGGGATCCGGACAATTGGGCGGGTGACAATTGGGCGGGGGACAATTGGGCGGGCGCATGTTAGCCTAGGTCATTCATTTTTGTCCATTCATTCATACATTTTTTTTTTTGTTTATAAGTCATTTTTTAACTACGTGGTCATCAATGACGGTATTTAAATTAGAATTTCTAGATTTTTTCGTATAATTCTATTTTTTTGAGGAAGGTTATTGTTTTGTTGATTCCTTCCTGTGTGTTCAGGCATTTTGATATGGAGTTTGGGAAATTTATTGATTTTCTTTAAGAGAGGTATGTCCCACACTGAAGCAAAATATGTTTCACTGACTGCTCTTGTTAGGCTCTTGTGAGATTAATGGAAAAAAATCGATTAAATAAAAATCGATTATTCTTTATTCAATATTAATCGATTTGTCAAAAATCGATTTTAATTAAAAAAAAATCAATTTTTTCTATTATTTAAAATTCTACTTGCTTTTCCTTTTCCAATAATGATGAAACCTAAAAGATTCATACTAACAATTTATCAGATTAAAAATCAAATAAAATGATATGAATACAAAAATAACCAATTCAAAACTAAAAATTAAAGCAAATCTTCCATTAAACTTTCAAGGTAAGAAATAAAGCAAATATAATTATTGATACACAATTTCAGTACCCTTAAACGTTTTATTATAATAAAAATGAAATGATGAGCATCCTAACAAAATTACAACCTTATTGCCTCAAAAACTATTTTCGATTTCAATCTTTTAATAATGATTGTTGTACCCGCCCAATTGTCACCCGGCCAAATGTCCCCGACCAATTGTCCTCCGCCCAATTGTCCCCCGCCCAATTGCCCCCGCCCAATTGTCCCCCGCCCAATTGTCCCCCGCCCAATTGTCACCGACCCGTTCAAGACAAGATATTAGATGTGACAATCCTTATGAATTGGATTAAGTCCTTTCTTTCTCAAAGGCAAACTTACGTACGCTTTGACAACACCAAATCAAGGTACAAAATTCAGCGTGAAGGCCTACCTCAAGGAGCTGTTTTAAGCTGTATACTCTTTAATATTATGATCAATGATATTCTAACAGCTATAAGAACCGTACCCGGCGTTAATGCTATTCTCTATGCTGATGACTTATTAATCTGGGCAACCAGCAAGCATATTGAAGGATTAGAAACCGCCATAAACCAAGCTCTAGAACGCCTTTCAAGCTGGGCCGATGAGAATGAAATGACTGTCAGTGTGGAAAAAACCATATTCCAAATCTTCTCACTATCCACCAAAAGAAAACATGTTAACCTGTACTATAAGGGTAATACATTAAAAGAAGAGTCAGTGTCAACGTATCTTGGAATCTCCTTAGATAAAAAACTATCATGGAAAACACAGATTGAAGAAGCCGCCGCTAAAGCAAAAAAGCGATCCCGAATACTGAAGCGACTTACAGCCACCAAATGGGGAGCCAACCAAGATACACTCCGCACAACCTACCTGTCCTATGTGCGACCTGCAATGGAATATGGAAACGAAGTTATGATTACTGCAAGCCAGACACAACTTCAGAAGCTTGATAAAGTTCAGAACGTGGCACTAAGAATCATCACGGGTGGTGCAAAATCAACGCCGATCACAGCAATGCAAATACAAGCTGGTGTCGAACCACTACAGACACGTCGAGAAGTGGCCACATTAAAAACATGGGAACGTATAAAGAGGATGAACCCCGAACAATGGCAACACTATCGCAAAGCTCCAAATAGACTCAAAACGCACACCTCCCCTCTTGCCAAAGCAGAAGAACTAATTAATAAATATAGTATAAAGTTAGGTAATCCTGCTCCGGTCAATATAATGAACGATACATATAGCCAACTCCCCTCCGCCACCCTTCGACTAATGGGTCAAAACCTATCAAAATCATCATATTTGGACATTGAACTACGGAAAGCCTCTCTAGAAACGATCCATTCCATGTACCCAAGGTCAGAATTTCTACACATCTATACAGATGGTTCATCCATTCCAGGATCCGGAAAAACTGGTGCTGGTTACTACAGCGATATATTTGAAGGATGCGCCGCAGTTGGAGAACCTCTCAGCTGTTTTGATGGGGAAGTAGAGGCAGTTTTACTAGCTATATCTAAACTTCACGAAGTTAAGACCTATCATAAAGCTGTTCTTTTCATTGATTCTCAAGCCGCGATAATAGCATTATCCTCTAACTACCCCACCGATTGCGTTCGTACCAACAAATGTCGAGCCGCCTTGGACAGTCTTGCTAAAACAGGTTGGCACCTGTCACTACAATGGATTCCCAGTCATGTTGGTATCTTGGGAAATGAAAAAGCAGACGAGCTCGCAAAGTCTGCCACTGCTCTAAATCAACCGCCAACACTTATGTCTTTAACACAAGCTCAGAGCCACATCGCAAGCACTGTCAACTGGCATACCTACAATATTCAAAAAAATGAAGCGCAAGGAAAAAAATGGGAATCCTTACTGGAATCTCCTGTCTCACGACTTCTCCCCCGTCAAGTGTCAGTCGCAGTTTTCCGAACTACTACGGGGCACGACTACCTATGCGAACACTTGCACCGCATTGGAATCCTACCGACTCCAATCTGTTCCCTTTGCAATGGGGAACCCATGAATGCCATGCATCTTGGCAATTGTCCTGCACTTACAGACGTCAGAGAGAATAACGAAAACGACCAAAACCAACTAATCTCCAACCTCTATTGGACGGCGCGGCACCGAATGACAGAAATGTCAAGCGTGGGTGTTGGATAAGAAGAAGAAGAAGATGTGACCGACTTTCTTTAGGTAAAGCAGCAACAAAATACGGAGTTCCAAAATCAACATTTTTCCGACAAGTGCATCAAGAAAAATTTAAGAAACCAAAAAAAGACGACACCCTGTCTTCAAATAAAGTCACGAAAGACAATTGGAAGGATTCATCCTTGATTGTTGCGAGTCTTTTTACGGCAAAACACCCAAATCACTACGAAAGATTGCCTTTAAATTTGCTGAAGCCAACAGATTGGGCCATAAATTTACCCAAGAATCTCAGATGGCTGGTAAAGACTGCAGGTACTATTCATTCATGTCTCGACATCCCTCCATCAGTCTACGAACTTCAGAAGCAACGTCACTTAACCGAAAACAAGCATTTAATGCCACCGAAATTAAACTATGTTTCGACCAACTAGAAGCCCTCCAACGCAAATACAATTTTCCTAGTCATCGTATATTCAACATCGATAAAACCGGTATAAATACTGTTCAGAAAAATTCAAAAATATTGGCTCCAAAAGGTTTGAGGCAAGTAGCAAAAGCGACGAGCACTAAATGCGGTATCACCACTACCTTTGTTTGTGCGGCTAGTGCTAGCGGATTATATGTACCTCCAATATTAATCTTCAAAAGAAGGCGTATGTGTGAACGTTGCTTAATGGCGCTAATAACGATATGATTGGCACGGTTTCTGATTCTGGTTGGATAAATGAGTCCATATTCGTGGATTATCTACAACAATTCATTGCTTTTGTTAAACCTACCGAGGAAGAACCAGTCTTGATAATACTAGATAATCACGAAAGTCACATTAGCTTGGGGGGATACCATCAAAGAGCTTTTTCGAGAACACAATCTACATGCTCTTTCCTTACCGTCTCATCTATCACATAAAATGCAACCGCTGGACTTAACTTTTTTCAGTGCACTGAAATGTGCATACAATCGACAGTGTGAGCTCTACATGGTTAACAATCCTGGCAAACGGATCACCCAATACAAAGTGGCCGAGCTGTTTACAAATGCGTACAACAAGACAGCCAACATAAGCAAATCGATCAACGGTTTTAGAGTGGCTGGAATTTAACCCATCGATACGGACAAATTTATCGAATTATTCGAAAATATGCCTTTTAATAAATTGAACAATGACCGTCAAGATCCAATTACTTTCGTATTACTTCCTGTGGACGATCAAGCGATAACATCACACAACCATCATTATTGTACCATTATTGTTCATGAATTTTAAACCGATTTAACCATTAATACTTCTGTTTCTTCATTTACTCCTGTGCTCCTGTCTGACATTGCCAATGTACCTATCATTGCTAAAATAAAAACTTTACAATGAAGAAAAAGAAAACATTCTCAAATTTTATCCAGCACTCCCATAGGACATCAATTAGAAGAAAAACAAAAAAGACAAACTGAAAAGAAAAATAAAAATATTCAATTACAACAACGAAGAAGTACAATATTAAACTCGAAGCCACCATTAGTCAAGAATACAGCGGTCGTTAGAAATTTGGAAACGGTGTTCGAGGAAAGTGACAACGTGGACTATTATTGTATATTCTTTACGGAAAAATATGAATCAGCCCCTAAAGAAGACTGCATTATGTGTTAAAAATGTAAGAGGTGGGCCCATGACCAATGCACGAGCGGTCAATACACGTCTAATGATTACGTATGTGATTTGTGTGAAATATAGTTAAGAATCATTTAAATTTACATTATGCATATCATTACCCAATTAAGTTTCAATTTCCCCCGTGGATTGATTTCAATTACCCCACACACTATCACGGTAAATAGGCAATATTTTTATATTCTTAATTTTTGTTATTGTTGTATTAACTTTAAAAAGGTCACGTAGTGGCGTGGTGGACTAGATAGTTGCCTTATACTCCAGTGATTCTGGGTTCAAATCCCAATGATAGCCCAAGATTTTTTTCTTGGTTTTCGGAGTCGACGATCGCTAATAACCATAGTAGTTGATGCGATCTTAAATAAACCAAAAAAAACTTTGAGTCCAGATTATTAAAGTTGATAAGTTATATGTATTATATTTGTTATTTTGTTTTAATAACTAAAAATATTGTAAGGTAGATGTTCTCAAATACCCCACTTTCCTCTACGTCGATTTGAAAGCGTTAAATTTAAGTATTTGATGAATATTTTTAAGTGGAAAAAGGCAAATCTTACTTTCCATTATGACCAAGTGGTACTTTCACACATTTCAATGTTCCTTTTCGGGGGTTTGCATCCTTGAATTTTATTTCGAAAAGTGAATAAAATGTTTTTTAATAAGTCATAAATCCGTGTACTAAAAAGCCGAAAGAAATCACAATAAGGAGACAAAGGATTTAGTTCTCAAATTCCTGGCTGATTTTTACGGTCATCGAGCCATATGTATGTATGCATTTATACCGAGAAAATTTCATTCGAAACGGGGAGAAATTGAGAAATGTATAAACTTCGCTCGAGCGCACCAAATGAAATTGAGATTTGATTTCGAATTCTAATGCAATCGATTCACGGGATGAGAAAACAATTGAAATTTCCACAGAACCGGGAACAATCTCAATTATTTGGCCTATCGATAAGTAGTCGTCTTGATGTTTGGCTTGTGGTAGTAACACGAGTCGTACAACTAGTACTACTACATACATAATATAACCGATTTACGATATGAAAATTATCATTGCCCCGTTATCATTTTTATTATTCTCATCCTGAGCACGTCTCGGTCCCATTCCTGTCGCTTCCCGTTTCATTTTCCAACTAATATAAAATCAAATAAAAGTTCGTTTTATTCGTCGCACATATAAAGGAAAAGTATGTAGCTTTTCGTTAGGTTTTCTAAAGCGTTTCGTTTCTCGCGTGTGTATTTTTAACACAGAGAAATTACACAGGAACGACCGACATATTGAAAAGCTTAAAAGAGAAAACTTTATTTTCACCCTCAAGTATTTAACGATTGACGACGATCGTAAAACGGCAAGGAACGAAAAACGTAAATGTCATTCGTCGGTCGTTAAAATTAATAAAAAGACAAACAAATAAAAACCCAGCATATACAGGTAACAATTTTTCGCGTTACAATTCGAGAAATCACGATTTGATTTTTCAGAAGAGAAGAACAAAGTTTCAAAAAAAAAAAATGTCATATCATATAAAATTATATTACGTATATTTTTCGAAATAAAAAATTCATGAAAATGTTTTATGGCTCTTAAAATACAATTCTATCATCGCATCATCCAATAACCGAGCATTATATTATATATGATACAAAGTTTTCCGTCGAGATAAAATCTGACAAATTGATGGTTTGAACTGGGAGGGAAAAATGAATTTTCGAGAATAGAACTTTCCAGTTTCGACCGACCACAAACAGATGTGGGTTTTGTGTGTTGGAGGGGGACGGGCGAACATTCCTTTGGTTTCTGTTTCAACGTTTCGGATTTTGTGCGGCCCTCGAAAAATTCGACTGGCGCAATTTTCGGAAGCCTCGCAAATCGTTTCATTGCCGTGACGACCGGTTGATCAAACAAATAAAGTGATCAAATTTAAATAATTTAATTAAACCTTTTTTTAATTTGTCAGAGTGTATATTTTAAACTATTGAAAGGTACACGGAAAAAAATAGTGGTGTAAAATTTACAACACTAAACTAGTAATATTTTTACTGCACTTTGTGTTTACTATAACCACAAATGTAACATTAGATAACACACTGTGTTGTATTCAGCTCTAACGTATAGTATTTTTTACTTACATAGTGTAATAAATTTATGTAGCTGTTACAACTGCTGAGTGTTGTACAATTAACAAATTTTAGCGTTTGCGCATGCGTCGCGTACAACATAACCAATCATTTTTACAAATAAATGCAAGTGTCAAAAATTTCAATCATTTTTACTAGTTCGTGCTGTAAATAATACTAGTTTTTTAACCGACTTCAAAAAAAGGATCTTTTTATGTTTGTTACCTCAGCATTTCCGACTGGGTGAAGCGATTTGATGATTCTTTTTTTATCTAAAAGCTGGTGCTTCCCGAATGGTCCCATTTTAGTTTAAAGGAAATCGTTCCCTTTTAAGGGGTTGAAAACTAAGGGATGAAATACTAACTTCTTATTGGATAGCTCGATTTCAATAATTCTTTTTTTATTTGAAAGCTAGTGCTTCTCGTGTGTTCCTGTTTTAATTTGAGGAACATTTTTCACTTCTAAGGGGTTGAAAACTAAGGGATGAAATATTAACTTCTTATTGAATAGCTCGATTTTAATAGTTCTTTTTTTATTTGAAAGCTGGTGCTTTTCGTGGGGTCCAGTTTTAATTTGAGGAACATCTTTCACTTCTAAAGGGTTGAAAACTAAGAGATGAAATATTAACTTCTTATTGGATAGCTCGATTTTAATAGTTCATTTTTTATATGAAAGCTGGTGTTTATCGTGGAGTCCAGTTTTAATTTGAGGGAAATCTTCAACTTCTAAGGGGTTGAACACTAAGGGATGAAATATTAACTTCTTACTGGATAGCTCGATTTTGATAACTCTTTTTCTATTTGTAGAACACAACCTTAAATTAATCTCCTATCCATTTAAAAAAAAAAACTTCACTCATAAGGGGTTAAAAATTAGAGATGAAATAATATTATAATTTTTCCTGGCTAATAATTTTATTTCTATTATGTACAACGTACCTTTAAATTGTTCAAATTTCAATTTGAAGAAAAAAATCCACCCCTTAAGGATGAAAATAGGGGATGAAATAGTGACATTTAACCGAATTTTTATAATTTTTTTTTTCTGTTGGAAAGAATAATCCACTTAGTTTTGTTACTACATTTAAAAGCAAAAAAATTTAAACCCCTAAGAGCAAAAAGGAATGATGTAGTAACTTTTAATATTAAACGGCGCTGCCTCATATGAGCAGCGCGTTTGGAAGGTTAACCAATTTCAAGAAAATAAAATCAGTTTTCAAACTTCAGATCACTAAAACGCGAGAAATAAATAAATATTATAAAAAAATGAAAAACCGACTTAAAAAAAAATAAAAATTCTTAAACAAAAAATGCACGAAAAAGTAACAAAATAATGGCGTATCCTTGCAGTATCTACAACTTACAAATTATTAGGATGATACAATGTACAACTATTGTTATTTTTGGAGTTGGTGTCAGTCAATAAAATAAATATTAATAGTAATTTGTAAAAATTCTAAAAAGGTTTAGTTGGTATTGGTATTTTGTAGTTTAAAGGTCGCTAAATATTGTTACAGTTCGAGTATATTGTTTAAAAGTTCATTTGAAAAATAAATTTCATAAAGTATTCTCGTTTTTTGCTAAGTACCAATATAGTCGTATTTCCTTGGCTGACACCAACTCCAAAAATAACAATAGTTGTACATTGTATCATCCTAATAATTTGTAAGTTGTAGACACTGCAAGGATACGCCATTATTTTGTACTTTTTCGTGCATTTTTTGTTTAAGAATTTTTATATATTTTGAAGTCGGTTTTTCATTTTTTTATAATATTTATTTATTAATTACACTTGACTGGTAAACTTTACCACACGTGGTGTCTTCCTATATAATACTAGTTAATGTAGTAAAATTAACAAAAAATGTTAAATTTACAACACATTTTTCCGTGTATGACCATACTTTGTTAACGTTTTAATTGTTGATTTAGTTTCAAGATTTCTACTTGTTGAAAACATAAATAATAAAAACGTTACGTCTTACCTGCGCGAGCGAACAAAAACGGAATTATTTTTCTTAGCCGAGATTTTTATTTAATATAAAAAATGTAAGGTGTTTTGTTAAAAAAATTTTATTATCTACATTTACAAATATTTTATACAAAAAAATTAATACCATTTACATTGTACTTTTGCCCAAAAAAACATTGTTTGTCCGGAGTAAACATGAAAACTGCTGGGCCGATTTCAATAAAATTTTGACAAAAATTTACTAAACAATGGAACTTACATCATAGGCTACTTTTTATTTCGAATAGTTTTGCCTGTCTGTTCTTGGCAAACTTAAAAACGGCTGGTCCGATTTGGACAATATTTCACATCCAGATAGTAGACATTACAAAAAGTGCTATAACTTTTTTTTCCTAAAAAATTTTAATATTCTGAACAAAAAAATAAAAACTATAAAAACTGCGCAACGAAAAACATACATCGGCAGGCAGCTGTGATACAATGTACATTTACATATCATATCATAGAGACGACATGATTTTAAACTTATTTGTTATTCTTATAAATTAATGTTCGCAAATTTGAAAATTATAACGATGTTAGGAGTTTATTATTATTAATAACGGAGAGAGGAGAAGAAAATCCTCTACAGTTAATATGATTTCATTCATAAAAAGAAATATCTTAGTTCCAATATGACACCCGTAAGAATAAATAACCAAAACAGACAGTTTGACTTAAGTGATCCCGATTAGGAGTTTGACTAAGATAGGTGAAGTCGTTAGGCAGAGTCTTCAGAACAATAAATAAAAATTATAACAAAATAAAAAACCAAAATAAATAAAAAATCTTAAACAACTTAACAATAACAAACTACAATAACTTGCATAGAAAAAAAATCATCAAAATCCGATTATTCAGTTAAACGTCACTATTTTATCCCTATTTTCATCTTTAGGGGGTAGATTTTTTTCTTCAACTTGAAATGTGAATACTTTAAAGATACGATGTACGTAATAGAAACAAAATTATTGAAATCAGGTTAGCAAAAAATAATTTATAATTTCATCCCTAATTTTTTACCCCTTATAAGTGGAGGTTTTTTTTACAAATAATGGGTATGAGATTAATTTAAAATTATATACTAGCAATAAAAAAAGAATTATTAAAATCGATTTATCCAATAAGAAGTTAGTATTTCATCCCTTAGTTTTCAACCACTAAGAAGTAAACGGTTTCCTTTAAATTAAAATGTAACCACACAGAAAGCACTGGCTTTCAAATAAAAAAAATAATTTTCAAAATCTAGCTATCCAATAAGAAGTAAGTATTTCATCCCTTAGTTTTCAACCTCTTAAAAGGAAACGATTTCCTTCAAATTAAAATGGGACCATTCGGAAAGCACCAGCTTTCAAATAAAAAAAAATCATCAAAATCGCTTTACCCAGTCGGAAATGCTGAGGTAACAAACATAAAAAAAATACAGTCGAATTGAGAACCTCCTCCTTTTTTTGAAGTCGGTTAAAAAGAAATCCAGCCCAACTTATTTTTTAAGAGAAAATAGCAAGTTAGATGTGACTATCGCGTTGTTTTTTTTTACAGCAAAACTAATTTCTTATATTTTAAGTCTAATCTTTGAGCCCGGGAAATAGCAGACTTGCTGCTAAGACATAAATAGACTTAAAATAATACTATATTCTAGAATAGTGAACTTAAGACAACCTAACCTAATACCTCAGATCTTAAGATAACACATTGAATATTACTTTTCCTTTAAAAGGCACGCTTCCTAAAGGATAGCTACCAATCCATTCTACTAAAATGAATAAATGATTTCATAGGACATTTGGTGTGAAAGGTTCTCAAGTCTTAAAGGAACACAAGTATAGGTTGTATTGTAAAATATTCAAAAAAACGTAAAGCATCTACCTATTAGATAGCTTATATCTATTCCTGGAAAAGTAGTTTAACGGATTCTCATGAACATTCTATGAAACAGAGGCTTAGAAATATCTAATTATCTTGCTTTGTTAAAATAGCTGATTTCTTATTTTGGGTAAAGGTTTTCTATTATTCAATCAGATTAATTTAGATACGCTCAGCGAAACGGGTGGGTATCAGCTAGAATATAATAATATACTTATAAGTTTAAGAACTATCTGCCTTAGGTTGCGAAATTGCTACACCCATAATTTAGTTAATAAAATATAATTTTTACATATATGTATGAATGGGAGAATACATTTTTACCAGGGTGCCAATCAAAAAGTGCCCACAAGTACTTCTAAATAAAATAATGAAATTTAATTTTTGGAGACGAATGTCACCCATTTTGTAGCGAAATAAAGTATAATTTACTTGGTAGTAATGTGTATCATTATTTTAACTAAAAGTTCTTGCTAGAAGTCCTGGGATGACTAACAGCGCCACGCTCGAATTACCAATTACGCTCGAATTATTAATTAAGTTTATTTTTCAAATGAACCTTTATACAAATTACTAGTAGTTACTGTGACAATATCTAGCGATCTTTAAACTACAAAATACCAATAATTAATTAAACCATTTTATAAATGAACATTAATATTTATTTCCTTGGCTTACACCAACTCCAAAAGTAACAATAGTTGTACATATATCATCCTAATAATTTGTTAGTTATAGACACTTCAAGGATACGCGATTATTTTTTTTACTTTTAAGTTTATTTTTTGTTTAAGATTTCTTATTTATTTCTCGATTTTTAGTGATCTGAAGTTTGGTAACTGATTTTATTTCTTTGAATATGGGTAAACCTTCTAAACGCGCTGCTCATATGGGGCAGCACCATTAAATGTTAAATGTTACTACTTCATCTCCTTTTGCTCTGAAGGGTTGAAATTTTTTGCTTTTAAATGTAATGATAGAACTAAGTGGAATACTTTTTTTCAATAAAAAAAAAATCATCAAAATTCGATGATTCAGTTAAACGTCACAATTTCATCCCCTATTTTTATCCTTTAGGGGTAGATTTTTTTCCTCAAATTGAAATGTGAACAATTTAAATGTACGATGTATATAATAGGAAAAAAATATCAAAATCGGCTTAGCCAGGAAAAATTTATGATTTCATCCCTTATTTTTAACCTTTTGGAGTGTAGTTTTTTTTTTTTTAATGGAAATGAGATTAATTTAAAATTATGTTCTACCAAAAAAAAAGAAAGAATTATCAAAATCGATCTATCCAATAAGAAGAAAATATTTCATCCCTTAGTTTTCAACCCCTTAGAAGTGAACGATTTCTTTCAAATTAAAATGGGATCACATAGGAAGCACCAGTTTTCAAATAAAAAAAGAATCATCAAATCGGTTCACCTAGTCGGAAGTTCTGAGGTACCAAACATAAAAAATACAGTCAAATTGAAAACCTCCTCCTTCTTTTTTGAAGTCGGTTAAAAATCGTTTATAATCAGGATAACTAGTGAATAATGAAAATCGATCAAAGAAGTAATTAAAAGAAAGTACAAGTAAACTAATAATAAGTGAAAGACAACTAAAAGCCTATAACAAGGACAACAGACGCAAATAACCGTGCTTTTGAGCGTCTTTAAATACAATTTTAAAAAAAAGTTTTTTTTAAGAAACAACCTGTGCTTGATATATGACAGCAACTAAATGATATTTTATATAAAACTTAATTTTTTAGCTCAGCATCAATGATAAATTGTTTTATTTTAATCTTTTTTCATCTGTTGTGTCAAAATTTCCATATTTACATTACAAACGTATCATGTTTACAACGCGAAAAATATTTTCATCGCTCACGAAGACACATTCTATGTATAGGTATGTACATTATGTTGGCGAGGCGCAAATTTCACAATATTTTTCATCATCCCCCCGCATATTCACCCCCTGATAAACGAAAAGAACCACTCGCAAACAAACAAAAAAAATCGCCGCTCACCCCAACACCTCTAACAAACTCATCACATATTTTCACTTCAAATTTCACACCTTTACACTGACGACATGAAAATGAGAAATTTTCACCCTTAAAAATTTAACATTATACAAATAGACAGAGTCTATACGGCAATACACACAACCACTCGTATTTTATTAAAAAATTTTTGTTTCTTTCTTCCATTTTTTTTTTAATATATTGGAAACATTCACCTCGTCTCTTCAATTTCGTCTTGAATCATTTAAAATTAAAATGGAACCATTAAGCGTATTTTCATCGGTAGAGCCTTGAACTAACCGTATTGAAGAAGTCTGAAGACCAACAAATGAGCACCCGTTTCCGGGATACATTTTGTTTTATGACCTCAATTTCAAAGCCTGCTAGATTTAATATTAAGTTTCTCTGATCGGGAAGATTAGGATGAAGGAAAACCTTGAAAATTTTGCTTTTTCAAATTATATTTTTTCCTTTTTTTTTACGATTCAAAATGAACGACTATTGACGTAATTTTCTTGAGTTTCAACAAGTTGTTTAGTTTTTAACTGCTAATCGTCAATCAAAAAATTTTGCCAATTCGTGATCGTAAAATGGATATGAAATGTTGATATTTGGCTTTATGACAAGGCAAACAAAGTGGCGCCTTTAAACTGTACTTATATCGAGATATTCTAAGATTTTTATCGAAAGCACAATTATTAAAAGTAATCATCAATTTATTTCATTATTTAAGAAATGTAATAATTTATATTCTGTACACAAACATAAGTTGAATTCATTTTTGAATATTTAATTCTAATTTTGTATTTAAATTAATTTTTTAAAGCCTTATAGGTATGATATGAAACATTTTTTCTTAAGCCTTTTCTACACTAACTGATCGCTATGTGTAATGTGCAATGTATGTATGTCGTCGCCACAAATTTCATAGACTTCAATAGATTTCAATAGACTTCGATAGACTTCTATAGACTTCAATAGACTTCAATAGAAAAAATTATAGCAGGATGAAATCCATTGGAAAAGGAAGAAAATATAACAAAATTGAAAAAAAAAATAAATTACGGTCGATCTGAGGTGGGGAAGTGGAAAAGGTGGTGTTTTTAAGGGAAAAAACATTTTGTCTCAATTTCCGACAAAACTACAAGTCCTATGGAAAAAGTTAAACAGCAAAGTTGTAGATAATAAGTAAATCTGCACTTTTTGTGCTAACACTTTTTTCACATAACCTCAAAATTTATGTGAAAAATTCAAATTACCAAGTTTTGTGTTTTTAATTTTTATCTTTTACAAAAAAAAATACACAAAAATTGGTAAAAACTTACCTTTTAATGTCCCAAATACACTATAATTTTTTTGATATAAAATATTAATGTTTTCACATTTTGACTTAATATTGAAAAAGCACCCTAATTTTCAATCGAAAATTCTCACGTCAAAATTTTATTGGTGGAAATCTCTACTTTATGATGGTGCAAAAAATATATACATTATAATGTTAAATGTTCTCAGAAAATGCAATAATTAAAGTGTAAATTTTAATAATTTACTCAACAATGTACAAAATACAACTGTACACGGAAAAAAATAGTGGTGTAAAATTTACAACACTAAACTAGTAATAATTTTACTGCACTTTGTGTTCACTATAACCACAAATGTAAGATTAGATAACACACTGTGTTGTATTCAGCTCTAACGTATAGTATTTTTTACTACCCTAGTGTAGTAAATATATGTAGCTGTTACAACTGCTGAGTGTTGTACAATTAACAAATTTTGGCGTTTCTGTTACGCCACGAATTTTAACAAATCTGTAATCGTTATCATTTTTGGTGTATACAATACTACAAACAATGTATAATTTACTCCAATATGTTGTAAAACCCTGTAAAACGGCTGAGAAAAAAAACATCAGAGCCATCTTTACTTTTTTCTATAATTATATTTTTAAGATTTTTAATGGTGCGCATGCGGCGCGTACAACATAACCTATAACTTTGACAAATAAATTCAAGTGTCAAAAATTCAACTACATTATATTATCATGGAGTCATTTTTACTAGTTCGTGCTGTAAATAATACTACAGTTTATTTAACTACACTTAACTGGTAAACGTTACCACACGTGGTGTCATCCTAAATATTACAAGTGTATGTTGTAACTTAAACAAGGATTGTAGTTAAATCTACAACAGATTTTTTTCCGTGTACATAACACAATTTTGAACAACTTATTTAAATTTACTCTTTAATTATTGCATTTTCTGAGAACACTAAACATTGTAATGTATATATTTTTGCATCATCAGAATGTAGAGGTTTCAACGAACAAAAAGCTCCCCGGTTTTTTAAAAAAATTAGTGGTTTTGACGTGAGAATTTTCGATTGAATTTTATGGTGCTTTTTTGATATTAAGTCAAAATAAGGTGAAAAAATTAATATTTTAAAGCAAAAAAAATTACAGTGTGTGTTGGGACATTAAAAGGTGAGTTTTCGCCAAAATTCGTGTATTTTTTTTTTGTAAAAGTTAAAAATTATAACACAAAACTTGGTAATTTGAAATTTTTACATAAATTTTGAGGTTATGTGAAAGAAGTGTCAGCACAAAAGTTGTAGATCTACTTATAATCTACAACTTTGCTGTTCAACTTTTTTCCATAGGACATGTAGTTTTGTCGGAAATCGAGATTAACCATTTCCACCCTTAAAAACACCCCCCTTTCCAATTCCCCACCTCAGATTGACCGTAATTAATTTTTCCTTTCATTTTTGTTATATACTTTTCTATATTTTATCCAGATGATTTATTTTATCTTGAAAAATACCTATTTATATATTATTCTGGAAGCTCATAATTTCTTTTTTCAAACAATTAAACCAATTTCACTAATATTTCGTATTCAGATAGTTAGAAGGTAAACTTCTGTCCTGGAAAATTGTATGATTCCTGTAAATAACAATTTGGCGTGATTTTTCGTGAAAAATTAATTCATATGCCGAACTTAGACTATGTTGATACTTTTTCAACAAATCTGAACTTTTTCAACCATATAATTTCAGTGACTCATAAAAAAAAAAAACTAATTTTACTCGTAATAAGAACCCGGTACCTATAGCCAATAAAGAGTTGAGAAATCGAATTAAAAAAAAAGTGAGTGAACGACAGAAAAAAAAACGTCATAGAATTACCGAGTCAAGGCGTAATAATACAAGTCACGTCTCCACTCATATTTCCAATTGTCTATGCTTCAAACGTAATCCAATCTGTTTCAAGTTCAGATTTTTACAATTTTCCATGTTTGTCCCATACTAGAGGTACTCTTTCAAACGTTCTTATTTTTTATTCGCCTTCCATACAGCCATTCTGTCACACACCCACACACATTCACACTAACATTACAGAATAGCAAAAACAATTTGATAGAGCAAATAAATTTTGCATTTTTCATATCAAATATCTGGCCAGCCATTTGAAAAATCAATGCTCGATTTTACGTCCGTTAAGCTAGCCTTGGCAACCCAGCTCAATCAAATGAAACTATGCTAATGATTTAGTGCTATTTTTGTGCTAATTAGTTGCTGTAGTTTGAATTTTGTTGCTCGTGCTGTTTACGAAATTTTTTGTAACAATGATAGCTTAATCGTTCAGCTAGCCTTGTTATGCAAAACATGCACTAAAGTACAATAAAATTTTGAAAAAAATACGTCAAATAATTTTGGCTATATAGTTGCTAATAAATTGCTTGAAAAAACCATGAAAGGTTCTGAAAAACTAAAAAAAAAAAATAAGTTTAGACGGCTTTCACCTATATCCCACCTATGCACGTCTAAAACCCAAGAACTTTGGAGTAGATATTGTTTACGCCAATTACTGGTACCGAATGGCTTTTAAACGAGCATTAGTAAGCTATCCGACCTGTACAAGCTTAAGAATGAGTAAACTCAGGGCCGTAACGTGGATTTTGTGGGCCCTGGGCAAGACCTTTAAATTGGGCCCCCCTCAATAAAAAAAAATTGAGAAAAAACTTACAATGGTTATAGTTCCTGTTCTTTCCCATTTTTAAAGTTTAGTAGGTATATTACTTAATAAATAAACACAAAATAAGGAATCTTTAAATTGGTCCTGTCCATAATTTTAGTAATTTTTTTTTATTTTATATTTATGAAGAAAAACGAATTAAAAATCTATTTAAATTGCATTCTTCTTGCTTTTTTCTCCGCAAACTCATCAATTATATTATTAAAATCTATTTCTTGCACTATGTTAGATTCAATTGATATAAAAGACAGGTTCGACAAACGCTGTTGAGAGAGCGATGATCTTAAATAGTTTTTAATTAACTTCAGTTTACTAAAACTTCTCTCGCAAGAAGCGGTGGTGACTGGTAGGGTTAGAAATATTCATAAAGCAACAACGATGTTTTGGTACGATTCGACTAATTCGAAATCATGTATATAGTCTGTAATAAATTTAGAGAAGTGGCTTCTTTCAAATTTTCCACCAGCCCACATACTTGAAATTTAAAACTTTCAATCTCACAGCTTAATTCGTGACTATTCACATCTTTATCATATTTTCTGGATAAATCTGCCACCGCTTTTTGTAATTCAACAACGCTCATTGATTCTAATGACGAGCCAAAAAGAAAAGAAAAATCTTCAAATACAGTTTTCATTTGTCTACAAAGCCATTCTGTTTAACTAAGTAAAATGTCAAAAATATTGTACATTTGCATTGCAAACAAATTTTCTTGGTTGAGATTAGTAACACTTTCTTTTTTAATTCGCTTAATTCGTTAATTAGAAAATTCAGCTTCAATATTCATTTCCAAAGCGACTTTTTGTGCATTCGAAATTATTTGTTTAAATCCTACTTCCCGTAGTCCTTGTAAAGAGCAACGCAGACCATTAATTAATTTTGTTGCAAGGTCTATTGATAGATTTTTGTGTTGTAAGGCTTTATTTGCACGGTCAACGCATTGTAATATTTTATTCCAAACATGAAGAATACATATAAATTTAACTAAAAAGACATATATATGTGTTACTTATATATGTGTCTTGGAATATTCATTAAAATACGAATGAAAATAATTGAGATAATTTTTATCGGGGTCTTCTTGGGCCCCTCCGGGGCCCCCTGGGCCCTGGGCCCTGGGCAAGTGCCCCTATTGCCCCTGCCTAGTTACGGCCCTGAGTAAACTAATTAGTTGCTAACTAATTATCAAAAACGATAAAAACGATAAAACAAACTAGAGGTCCGCGACTATTAAAAAAAAAAAAAAACTCTGCCTATAACGCGTTTCTAAAAGATAAAAACACTTGCAAAAGGGTGCAGGCTAACTTTGAAAAAAACCGATAATGAAAACAGTGAAAAAAAAATGCTAAAATCTATATATTAATACGTGAAGCAAAAATTTGTGATCCCATTTTACCGAATATTACACGAACGGAGGAGTATGAAATTTGGTACAATTGAAGTTTATATGAGGAAGTTGCGTTTTGAGATAATATTTTTTTATAATAATGCTTCAAAATACCTTAAATTAATGAAAAAAGACGTCACACACACTACCATGCGTTTGACACACACAGACACAATCAACACAAATATGTAGATTTTTAAATCTCAGTTGTTCAGTTTGACCACAGACTTCAACCATATTCCAAATGTCATTATTTACACAAAATATTGTGAGAGGAATTTAAATTTTGAAATTGTAATTATTGAAATTGAAGGAAACAAATTTAACCAATTATTTGATTATTGAGTAATATTATTAAAAATATATTTAAAAGATACGTATAACTTCAAATACACAACGTTTCAACCATTTTATTTGGTCTTCATCATGTGTTTCTTCATTATTATATAACGTATAAATAATTTATACTATATTCTTTTGGCAAAATTATTCAAATAAATTACACAAAAAATTAATTTAGGTAGGTAGGTACTATTTGAAAAAAAAAAGCTTAGCTTAATTCAGAGTTTTAAACAGGACTTATGCAGCCTATTTCCATTTTTTTATTATTGGCTTTTAAATGAAAAAATCTAAACATAAAGGTACTTTTGTTTTACTTTTGAACGTAGAAAACTCACTTGAAATTACTTCTGATGTTTCATAGTCATATTTTTTTTTGTTTGTCTAAAAAATATTTCAGAATACTGTAATTTGAATTGACATACAACATTATAAAAAGAAAAATATCTGCTGCGTGGCGTCACAGTACTTTATTTTACTTTCATTCCTGAAACTCGCTGTTAGTTAAAAGAAATATATAAGCACCTTATATAACTATACATAGCAGAACTATATGCATACAAGTATGCAACATATATGTATATGTATTTATGAATTCCCAACCTTTACCCCAGAACCGTCCTTAATCGAATTTTCCCAAGAAAAGTTTCAAATAAAAGTTTTAGCCATTAATAAGTCCAAGAACTATCATAAGCTTAAAGAAAATCTTTGCAGCCGTTTTGAAAAAAAATTGAAAAAGCTCAAAAACTCCGAGAATAAAGTGGAGCTTTCGGTTAACCGATTTCAACTAAAAGCTTCACGCTAAAACAAGATATAATATGAAGGAAAATTTCCAAGCTTGCTAAAATTCGGAAAAGCGTTTGATACGATATGGCTGTCACACACAGACATGTTTCTAAAAACTACTTTTTTGTACTGAGGGGACCTCAAAACATGTATGATATGAACGAATTGATATTTAGTTTTGAAATTTTTAGAGAATATTCTGAAATAGTTTTGTAAAAGATTTATGGAAGAAAAAATAAATAAATATTTTGAAACCTCTACACCTATTCCCTTCCTTTACTTAAAATAAATATTTTCAATCATTATATGATGCACTTTCTTTAAATGAACCTTGAAGAAAAAATTAGTCAAGAAATTATTTTCCAAACATTCGCAAATGCAATTCATTATCTGCTGTAGTTAGCTTAGTAACTAAAGTTTTTGAGGCAGTTACAAGTGAAGTGTACCCCTAGGTATGTAAAAATTGTAACGAATTATGGTCGAATTTCGACCACTGGGCGACCTCTAGTATTGATTAATATGTGAAAACCCTTACTACATAAATAGACCAGTGTTTTTAGCCTTTAAAAATGGTAAAAAATGAAAAAATTATAGTAGTATGTAACCCATTGAAAAAGGAAGAGGATATAACAAAAATGAAAGGAAAAATAAATTACGGTCGATCTGAGGTGGGGAAGTGAAAAGTGGGTGGGTAAGGGTAGAACCGGTTTATCTCGATTTCCGACAAAACTACAAGGCCTAAGGAACAAAAATTAAATGATGAAGTTGTAGATAATAAGTAGATCTACAACTTTTGTGCTAACACGTTTTTCACATAACCTCAAAATTTATGTGAAAAATTCAAATTACCAAGTTTTTGGTTTTTAATTTTTATCACTTACAAACAAAAAATTTTACACGAAATTTGGTGAAAACTTACCTTTTAATGTCCCAAACACGCCGTATTTTTTTAATTTAAAATATAAAATTTTTATCATTATAATGACTTAATACCGAAAAAGCACCCTAATTTTCAATCGATAATTGTCACGTCAAAACATCTAATTTTTTTTAAAAGTCGATAAGCTTTTTGTTTTTTGAAACCTCTCCCTTCTAATGGTGCAAAAAATATATGCAATGAAATGTCAAATGTTTTCAGAGAATGCAATAATTAAAGTGTAGTTTTTAATAAATTGCTCAAAATTGTACATAAAACAATTGTACATAACACAATTTTGAATAATTTATTAAAATTTACACTTTAATTATTGCATTTTCTGAGAACTTTTAACATTGTTATGTATATATTTTTGCACCATCAGAAAGTAGAGGTTTCAACTAACAGAAAGGTTACCGACTTTTTTAAAAAGTCATATGTTTTGATGTAAGAATTTTTGATTGAAAATTAGGGTGCTTTTTCGGTATTAAGTCATTATAAGGTGAAAAAATTAATATTTTGAATAAACAGTGTATTTGGGACATTAAAAGGTCAACTTTTACAAAATTCCATGAAAAATAAATTTTATAGATAAAAATAAATAACTAAAAACTTGTTTATTGTAATTTTTTACAATAATTTTGAGGTTATGTGAAAAAAGTGTATGCACAAAAAGTGTAGTTCAACTTGTTATCTATAATTTTGTCTATTAACTTTTTTCCATAGGACTTGTAGTTTGGTCGAAAATCGAGATAAACCGTTTCTACTCTTAATCTCCCCCCCTCTTTTCCACTTCCCTACCTCTGATCGACCGTAATTTATTTTTCCTTTCATTTTTGTTATAGTCTCTTCTTTTTCTGTTTGGTTTCATCGTACTATAATTTTTTTTCTGTTCAAAAATTATAATCTACCCTGGTCTAATATACACAAATACATAGATAGCAACAGAAGTTATACTTCTAGTTTGTCCAGTTAGTTTGTCTAGTTAGTCGACAAGCAAACTCAATTTTTTTCCAATTAGATAGAATTGTTTAAATTTTGTATATTTTATATTATTTTGACACAAACATTTTTTAGGAATAAGATTTAAGAGATGAAATTATTTCATGATGAAACAAGTTTCGTTTTTCGATTGAATAACAAACACATTGAAGATGTTGATTCTAGTTTGAGTAAGAGAGTAAATAAATGTCATTCTTAAGGGTTAAATAAAACGCAGTGAAATACTCGTAGTTACCCTAATATACTAGGTTTTCTATAGCTTCAATTGTATTTTTATCAAGTCGACTTTTTCTGCACTATTTTGTTATTTTGAAAATTAGGGGATGAAATTCGATTTCTTTAAGTATTGATATTAATTTTTTCGCTTTAATGAAAATAAATTATTTTGCAATTGATCTTAATTAAAATTAGATGGGACGATGCATTTTCAAAATAAAAATTAATAAATGCGTTTTAAGAAGCAATATTATGCTATGCATTTGATTGTAAGACGTATTTAATTCCCCTTAATATCATGAATCAGATTAAAGTTATATCAATGGAAAGCCCCTGCCCTGAATTGTTCGTTATTTAACTACGCGTAAGTTTATTAAAACTTTAGTAAAGCAAAACTTAAAGTCTTTCTTTTTTTGATTGATGGAATTTTGATTGATTTGAATGGAAATATGATTGATTGATTGGTTTTCGATTGAATAAGGGTTCACACTTTGAAAACTATTGATAGAAAATTGTCTTCACAATCGGTTAAAACTTCTACCCTTAAAAATATACAAGAAAAAAAATATTTTTACAAAATAAATTCAGTCAACATTGAAGATTTTTCTAAAGAAAATTTACATCACCGAAAAATTACAATAAGATATTGCTCTATATTATATCTCTGATGTATGCTCAGCATTCGTGTTTTTCTGTAGCCTTGCATATACCAATTATATCTATTTTTTTCCTGTTTCGAAAACGAGTTTGATAAACTCGACAAGGAACTTGACAAAGCTACAAAAAACACAAATGCTGAGCATACATCAGAGAGCCTGATGAAGCTATAATATATGGTGAAATATCACAACCTGATACTCTTGTTGCATTCATTATAAATCCCGATCCATTGCCCCTCTAACTATTTTTATCAATATATTAACAAAAGATAAAATCCCTTTGTTTATCTTTCTGTTTGTGAAATGTTCCAAGAAATTCTTTGTAATGTGCAACAATAAATACCTACATCAATGTCTCTTGCACTTGCACGGGTCAGTTATAAAATAAAATAAACTTTTCTCAGCCTATTTTCCTGATTAAAATGCATTAAACACCTGACAATTTGAGTGTTTCAATAAATTTTTTTAACAAAAGGTCTATAAAATAAACGAGACTGAATCTTCACGCATTGTTGGCTCGAATGACGTTTTTTTTTTTACACAAAACCAATTCAATATATAAATAACACAAAATATTCTTTTATTCAATGGAAAAAATTATAACAAATCCACACTTGAGTTGCTCTAAATATCAATCGTTTATTCAGAAAAAAAAATAGAACCACGACGTCAATCCAATCAGCTTTTCATTAACGCCTGGCTTCCTCCAACTCATCATCCCCAACCCCAAACCACCTCACCCTCTTTATCCTATTGGCAGATCAGCGACAAATTTCGTATTCATACATTCAATCTTCACACCCTCACCGATCCTATCCCAGCAAATTTCCTCACTAATATTATTTTATTATACTTTGTTTGAATATTCAAAAGATCCCGGCTGTTGTAATTTATGAAAATGGGGGGGGGGAGGATGAGGATGAACCCGGGGGAGAAAATCAACGACCAAACAGGAGACGGTGAACGACGAGAGAGATTCAGAGGTGCACAAATATCACTAATTGAATTGTCACAACCTGTTGAGAGCATGAAAAGTGAAGCAGCCCTCGATTTTCCTCCTCGAGTCCTCCCTTGCTGAAACCCCAACCGTAGCCTCATTCTTTCACGACTCAGCATCGTCGCTATTGCGAGATAAAGTTTTACAGTACGATGTTGGTGAATTGATGAGGGGTCATTTAATGACTAGACCTTAGTCTTACATACAGTAAATACGGTATTGACTAAATTTTTGAAGTTATACTTCTCTAGGCGCGTTATGAAAAAATGATGAGAGTGAAATTTTTAGATGGGCGGCCATCTTGAGACAAAAATTAACAAAATGAAGTTAGCCGCAAAACCACTGGGTTTCTTGGCGCGCGTAATTAGAATTTTTGTTGTATTTATTTACTAATTTATTAATTTTTATATTTAAATTAAAAATAATTATATATACAAAAGACACATATTATTAATAAATAAGTTATTACTTTTCTCGAATTTTGCAGTAGCTGTTATAGGTACTATTTGAAGTTTAATGATGAAAATGACGTCTGCATCGCGGCGCGGTTTTAGACGCATTAGTAGCGTTCTATTTTATCAACCCAAATTAACAAGATGAAGTTGCCCGCAAAACGGCTCGGTATTTTTAACTAGGCGTGCGTAATTTTAATTTTTGTTGTATTTATTTACTTATTTTTATATTTAAATTAAAAATAATTAATTCTTTAAATATATGTTTTATATTTTATTTAGAAAAGATTTATATATACAAATGACACATATTATTAAAAAATAACTTATTACTTTTCTCGAATATTGCAGTAGCTGTTATACTATTTGAAATTTAATCATGAAAATGGCGTCTGGATTTCATGCATATTCTAAGTTATCACGAAATCTGGGATTCTGAAATGATTCAACCATCTTAGAATAATAATTTAGTAACACAAGATATGAATAAGATTAAGACATTTACTTTGACAAATAGCTACTTACTTTATTTTGTAATTTCTATGAAGCTTCGTTTTCATGACATGCATGAATTGTTAACCAGAAAAATGATCCTGACAAATTTTATAAACGTCTTGCAGCTTTCTTTGGATATTATTTATTAATACAAATTAAAATATTAATCTCTTAATTTTATTTTTAATAATTATATCTTTAAATATATATATTATTATTATGTAATATTAAATTACAGTTTTTTTAAATTAATTAATTGAATAAAATTAATAAAAACTAATTTTTAATGATACCAAAGAAGTATAACTTCTCACGCGCGTATTTAAGTACACACAACCACTTTTTTTTCGCTTGGAGCTGAATTTGTTAACCACAATGAACTCTCGATACGTTGAATAGTTTTTCTGGTCCTCAACCTGTGCATTTTCACCTTAATCAGGTGAAAATTTTTCTTGAGTCCTATTTAGGCTACGTTCCACAAGGTGTTTACAAAGATTGCGGTCATTGTCGTTGGTTTTTATCCATTCCACTAAATTTATGAAACGTTTTAACAACATTTCTTACTCTCTGTAAAAGATCAGCTAATCCTAATCATCAGCTATACCTAAATAAAAATGATGTAAGGTAGGTGGGGTAATACGGGTTTGGTAGGGGAGAAAGGATACAAAGGGTAGGGGTACAATAAGGTTAGGAGTTGTAAATGGAAGATGAGAAAGCGGTCATTAGTCAGTTACTGTTTCCCGCACTGTTGAAAATAGATTGTTAGGCAATTTAAAATAAGTTGTTGTTGTGAGAATGTGTGATTATCTAGGATCTTCTGGCCAGATTCGATTCAATCTTCTCTGCATCAATGGAGCAGTCATAAGTCCACTGATCAAGCCATTTTCGTGACCCTGGCAGCGATCTTTATATTTTTTGTCCTCTCAGCTATTACCTCCGTCACATAAAGTAACTGATGGTCCGTGTGAAGCGTCCAGTTTGAGATGTACTACGGCACCTCAGCTATCATTTTTAACGGCTTTGGATTGTAGTCTTTGTATGCAATTAATATTTCAGGGCTTGGTTCATCCCCAAAGCTCAATTGCATCCAGTTATATTGGTTTTATTACAGAGCCATAAACCCTTAATTTACTCTCCAGGAAAAAAACCTGAGTACCTAAGTTAAATGAACATTTTTTTTAAGTCCCACCTGTTTAGGCTTCGTTCCACAACGTGTATACAACGATCGCGCTCATTGCTACTAGTTTTTTTTTATTAACTTTGCAAAATGTTTGAGTGACGTTTATCGGTTTCATGCGTTTTGATCTCCGGACAAAATATCCCCGAAAAAACATCCCCATGATAAATTATCCCCACGACAAAATATCCTCAGACAACAGTCCCTAACAACGTCCAATTTGGTTAAAAAACAACGCGATGGTCACGCCTTTTCATGAGGATTTTTGTCCGGGGATATTTTGTCGGGGATATTTTGTCCGGGGATCAAAACGCCTAATACCCCCTCATCACATTGATCCACTTCTTAAGAAGGATATGCGTGTTCGTAAGTGAAAAAAATGGCGAGATTGCTGACGTTTTACTCAATACAATGATCTTGGTTCATTCCAAGCGACTCAAACCACGACCATTTCCGTACATTTTCGTGTACGAGCGCTTAAAACCTGCTCCTGGCTGTTTTAGCGGTGCTTCTGCACGTGTCTTGAGCAGGTGAGTTTGTAACTTCAGCGAACTTATCACTTTATGATGTTCGGATCAAAACACATGCCAACATATTCTACATATTCTAGTTTTTGGTGCGATATCGTTTAGGTTGACCCTTAGCCTAAGCTGATGGTAGACCTTCGCACAAAGTGATTGTAAATAAAATGTTTGTTGTTGTTGTTGTTAATGTTTGTGCATCACCAAAGCAGGACACTTGGAAAAAACCTAATAAATTGCTGAACGGACCGGTTTTAATGTTGCTACCACGTTAGTGGAACGTAGTCTTCGTAGATAACTCAAATTGTTAGAAAGAGCATCGCAGGAACCTCCACCTCTATAAGTTGAACCCCTAACCAGTATAACCTCTATAAGTCAAACACTTTGCTTTGGTAATTTCTTCTAAATTAAACCAATAATATTAATTCCAACGAATGAAATAAAATTCACTGCTGATGACTGGCTGATAACTTAAAATTTTTTCCTCGATAAGTCGAACTATTTTTAATGTTTTCTGAAAGCTCAACTTGTCGAGGAATCACTGTATGTTGCTTGTTTGAAAAAAAAATATGTTAAATATCTCGTTTTTAATTGTATTTGTGTGAAGTATACGAGAAGAATTTTCAATTAGTGAATGAATGAGAAAACAACACTCGAACTTTCATTCGTAATTAATATCAATTAAATTAAATGAAAGCCACGTCTAAAATAAAAAAAAAATATATAATACCAGTACCAGTCTTTCATCCCCATAAATTTATATATATTTTTTTTTTTAATTTTTCCATCTCGTTTGAAACCTCGCGCAAGCTTTTAAGGATTTCGTAGATTGTTAATCACGTGAAGGACTTGCGAATGAAGGCGAATGTCAGTGGAATAATATATATTATATATATCGTATGTCACCTTCTAATTCTCGTGTTAAGTTTCTTCTCGCTCACAAACTCCGTGTTTCGTTCACATTAGACACGAACACGAAAAGTAAGAAAAAAGATGAATTCATCTTGATTAAAATTTAAGCTTTAGAAACTCGTTTATTAACAGTGGCGGCTAGTCAATGAAGACCAGGGAAGCAATGCACCCTTAAACAAAAATTTAGCCACGTATAAATCCATAAAAATTTTTGCTGTCTTGATCAGTTACATACTGTCACAGTCTAAGGATCAAGGAAAAGATTTCAAGGATGGGGAGTGTCGCCATTTTGTGAGTTTGGGGGTAGTGCCTGCTCTTTGAACTGTTTCAGCTCGTTGTCTTTGTACCCCATCGTGGGTGGGCCAAGCCCATCAACCAGCCAATGGGGAGCGATGTGGTTGTAGGACGGGAAAGACCTTGCGGAACATTCTAGAACTAAGTTCTTTACGAGTGAAAAGAGACAGAGAAGAAACAATAAAACGAATTGTTCCAAGAAGAAAATGAATAATAGGGACAATGTTCTCGAAAATGGCCAAAATGAGATAAAAGAGGTTTTTTTTTGAACGAAGAGTCAGTCATAAATAAATCGTCAACTGAGCTATACATAAATCGTCAACGGAGTGATAAATAAATCGTCAACGTGAGTTAGTTGCCAAAAACAAAAAATTTAGTTAGACCCGAAGAAGCAAGTTAATGTACCATTTCCAACAACATAGAAAGCGGGCCAGATGCCATGATCGTTAATAGTAACTATTGATGTATTAGATTGTTGTCAATGGCCCTTTACGTGCTTTTTACTGACGCCAATATTGCCTCCCACTACCTCCAACACCAATTAGACTTACTGAACACTTGGGGTCGAAAATGGAAAACTACCATCAACAAATCCAAATCAGTTCAAGTGACTTTCACTCTAAAAAGAAGTATGCCCGCTTGTCAACCTGGACACGTCCGTGATCCCTTCATCTGATACCGCCAAATATCTTGGTGTTTATCTAGATAGGAGACTTACTTGGAAGTACCACATAACTCAAAAGAGAACGTTCATAAACAGCAGATTCAAACAACTTCACTGGCTGCCAGGAAGAGGCTTTAATCTTCCTTTAGAAAACAAATGACTTATCTACAAAGCTGTCAGAGTACCGATCTGGACGTACGGTATCAAACTGTGGAGATCTGCCAGTAAGTCAACCATAAAATTAATCGAAGCCACACAATCCAAAATAATGAGACAGCTGGTAGATGCCCCATCGTATGTTACCAACGAGACTCTCCGTAGGGACTTACAAATACCATCAGTGGCTGATATTATGTCTGCCCGCACAACCAACCACTTTGAAAAAGCTACGCCATCACTCTCATTTATTAATACCGCCACTATTAAAACCCCAATGTGATAGATGGCTGAAAAGAAGAGTTCCTGGTAGTCAGATTAACGAATAAGAGAAATCCTCCATCAGGAGCGATCTACATCTTGCCAAACCCCCGCCATGGGGCGCCTGTGATTGTTCTTAGTGCTAGGTTCTGAGCTACTTGAATTATGTTGACTTGGATGTCACTTGCTGTTCTCCAAAGTGCTGACGCGTATTGCCATGTGGGCACTATGAGTGATATATAGAGACGGCATTTATCGTACAGAGGCAGCATTATCTTTTTATGAATGGTTCCTCAGTAGTAGATATAACTGCCGTAGTCTCACCCGGAACCATTTGACTAGCTCGTTGACATGGTTGGAATAGGTCCAATGCCTGTCGGGAGTAACTTCAAGGTAGCGGGTTGAGTCGGTAGTAGGAACTGTTGATCCCTCTCACCCATAATGGGCGTAGCATTCCTTGATCCAAATACATTTCAAAGGTATCAATTTTTCAAGCTTTCACAACTATAAACCAATATGAAGAACTACGTGGGCGTTATTATTTGAGAACTACGCGAAGGTTCCTACAAGAAAAGTAAGTGGAAGTCGTTCCTGAATAAAAGCAGAAAGCTATCCGGATGATATTACCAAAGAAATCAGAAAACTACTATTGAAAAAAGACCAGAAAAAATATGTGGAGATCACTAATGGAAAACAACGTGTAGAGTTACTGTTGGATAGCGTCGTAAGGGCGACTACCAGAAAACCTATCAGAAATGGTCGTTATCCGAAAAATAGAAAATTTGCGACAGTCACTTGAAACAAGATTAAAAATCTATGTGGAAGTTACTATAGGAATTCTATGTTGATAAACTATATGAAGATTACTATTCGAAAACTACGTAAGGACTACTAACAGAAAACTATGTAGAGTTCAATATCGAAAAAACGTTAGAATAGCAAAGAGATGGTACTATGTGAAAGCTTAGTAGAAGTCGTTATCGAAAAACTACTAAGGAGTGACTATTGAAAAATGGCATGGAGGCACCTTAGAAAAAACGTTCTAAATAATAAAGAAGTTGTACTTAACAATGCTCCTAAAACTACAAAATTGCAATAGGAAACAACGTAGGGGACACTAGGTAACTCATCACATTACAGTCACGGTACAATACAAGTCCCCGGGAAAAAATGTTTTTGTCTAATCATATATAATTATATATGATAAGACAAAAAATGTTTTCCTGAACAATCACTTACTACAAGCAAAAGCACATTTTTTGAGAGTATTATTATAAAAACTAAATAAAATAAAATAAAAAACACCAAGTATAGCGATAACTAAAAGGATATTACAATATGAGTAAGTACCCGACAAAAAATATTTTTTTCTAATCATATATAATATATGAACATACCAGGTCAATTTTCAGATCTGATTATATATAATTATATATAGTTAGACAAAAATACTTTTTGGCGGGCACTCACTCATATTTTAATATCTTTTTACTAATCGCTATACTTTGTGTTTTGCATTGTATTTTATTTAATTTTTATAATAATACTCTCGAAAAGTGTGCTTTAGCTTGTTGTAATTGATTGCCCGGGAAAAAATATTTTTGTCTAATCATATATAATTATATATGATGCTATTCAGATCTGATTATATATGATTATATATGATTAGACAAAAAAAATTTTTTACAGATCTTTTGATCGCGTTTCTTGAGCCGTAAGATATAATTGACTTCTTACTAACTATATCTCAAAAAAACTATATTCCAGTAATTGTAAGCCATGAAGGTACGTCACTGATTTCCAAAGTCTATCTCTTAACACTATTTCATTCAATATCATATTTTCATGTGTTAACAACCAAACTCCGGCTTATCAGAACTGAAATGGAAAACGTTGAACGGAAGAAAATGCACACCATGCATTGTACTGTATATAAAATATATTTAAAATCTTCCCGCGCTCATCCCACATCCATTCACACGTTTCCTCCATCCCCCACTATCACTAGACTATATTAAATTTTCGCGACTAATCGCTATAGGGGTGTTTCAGTCAGTGTTTTCTCGCGTACACTTCGGTCCCGTTTGTTCCCGTTTTGGAATCATAAACAAATAGGCCACACGGATTCAAGCAAGTCAGGTAAATAGCGTAAGCGCGCGATATTAAACACAATATGCCTCCAGAGGCGAATGCAAAAAGGGAAATTCGAGATCACTACAAGGAAAATCACTACAATTTCAAACCGATGAATTTCCACGTTTCCTTCAGAAAGCGACATATAACAACCATAATATGACCGTTTATTGTGAAATGGGTTCACTATCGTCGTACTGAATCACCATTTTTAAACGAAGTTTGATATAGAAAGAATCGAACGAGATCATTAATTAGTTGAGTAAAATATTTGTTAAATGTGTAGTTGTTATAGGTACTTTTTGAAGTTTAATGATGAAAATGACGTCTGCATTCCATGCATATTCTTAGTTATTACGAAATCTGGGATTCTGAAATGATTCAACCATCTTAGAATAATAATTTAGTAACACAAAATATGAATAAGATTAAAACATTTACTTTGACAAGTAGCTACTTAATTTATTCCGCAATTTCTATGAAGCTTCGTTTTCATGGCATGTATGAATTGTTAACCAGAAAAATGATCCTGACAAATTTTATAAACGTCTTACAGCTTTCTTTGGATATAATTTATTGATACAAATTAAAATATCATTCTCTTAATTTTATTTTTAATAATTATATCTTTAAATATAACTATTATTATTATTAAATATAAAATTACAGTTTTTTAAAATTGATTATTTGAATGAAATTAATAAAAACTAATTTTTAATGATACCAAAGAAGTATTACTTTCTCACGCGCGTACATAAGTACACGCAACCACTTTTTTTTTGTAATGTTGTTATGAAGATTTCTATCATCAGTTTAATTAACAACGTTGTCATTTTGCTAGCTTAATTAATCTAACTTAACCATCTTTAACGCAATCCTTCGTACCACCCAGTTCCCCAATAAGCCTGCTACAGATCCATCATGCTATAGACCAATAAGTTTGCTTCCTCTTTTTTCCAAAATTCTCGAAAAATAATTAAAAAAAAAAGCATCAGTTTCTTCATTGCCCTCAACTCCCTTATGCCCCGGCACCCAACCGAGTTTTACTCGGTTGGAACGAACCGAATATGTATACTAATACCACACCAAAAAAAAGTTTAAATGTTTTAATCAACCATTCTAAAATGAAAAAGAAAACTTCTCTATCTCAAAGACACGACAAAACGACGAAAATATCTAAACTAAAATTGGCGATTTTATACAATTTGAATTTTAAATTTTTTAAATTTGACGATGAAAATGTAAATTACGTAGATTGACGTGAGGAAATGCGGACTTTGTCGTGTAGAGTTGGTGTGATGAAGCGGTTTTATGAATCGACAATTCAAATACGACTTTGATATGACGAAATATCACAGTTATTTTCAAGAAAAGAAATCAATTAAACATTTTCAAAGAAGCAATCAATTCAAATGCGAAAATCATGCACTAATCAAATGTACCTCATTAAGTACATTGATGATTGGTGTGAATCTTTTTAGACCAGTGCCGATAATTTTTTAACACAAAAAAAAATTAAAGTAGGATGAAACCCATTGGAAAAGGAAGAAAATATAACAAAATTGAAAGGAAAAATAAATTATGGCCGATCTGAGGTGCGGAAGTGGAAAAGGTGATGTTTTTAAGGGTAGAAACGGTTTATCTCGATTTCCAACAAAAAAACGTTAAATGGCAAAGTTGTAGATAATAAGTAGATCTACAACTTCTATGTTTACACTTTTTTCACATAACCTCAAAATTTATGTGAAAAATTCAAATTAACAAGTTTTTAATTTTTATCTTTTAAAAAAAAAAAATTTTTACTCGAAGTTTGGTAAAAACTTACCTTTAATTTAAAATATTAAATGTTTCGCCCTAAATTAAGATGAATTAATATCAAGAAGCACCCTAATTTTCAATCGAAAATTCTCAAAATCTCAAAACATCTGATTTTTTTAAAAAGTCGGTAATCTTTTTGTTTGTTTAAAACCCCTAAAAAATATAAATATTACAATGTTAATTGTTTATTAAAGTCTTGTTTATTTGTTAATTAAAATTTACGCCTTAATTATTGAATTTTCTGAGAACATTTAACTTTGTAATGTTTAAATATTTTTTTTGCACCATCAGTAAGTAGAGGTTTTAACGAACAAAAAGCTCAGCAACTTTTTTAAAAAATCAGATGTTTTAACGTGAGAATTTTTGATTAAAAATAATAGTGCTTTATCGATATTAAGGCATTATAAGGTTAAAAAATGAATATTATAAATAAATAAAAAATACAGTGTGTTTGGAACATTAAAAGGTAAGTTTTCACCAAATTTCGTGTAAAAAATCTTTTATTTTTATAAAAGTTGAAAATTAAAAACCAAAAGCTTGTTTTTTGAATTTTTAACATAAATTTAAAGGATATGTGAAAAAAATGTTAGTAAAAAAGTTGTAGATCTTCTTATTACCTAGAACGTCGCTGTTTAACTTTTTTTCATAGGACTTGTAGTTTTGTCGAAAATCAAGATAAACCGCTTCTACTCTTAAAAACACCCCCTTTTTCTACTTCCCCACCTCAGATCGACCGTCATTTATTTTTAAAGTGAAACTTTTTATACATTGTCTCAAATTTTTTGGCCTGTCTTTAGCATGTCGCTAAATGTAACACATTCTCGGCAAGGAATCGGCAAGTGTTCGGCAGAGTTCGTATACACTGTTGCGCGAGCTATAACTGAATGTAATGAGATAATTTCCTCTCAATGACAACGTTTTATTATTTTATAAGTTGTCATTAATTGTCAATCATATTTGTATTGGTATTTGTATTTTGATCAGTGTATTGATATAAATTTTATTGTTTACTTGATCATGATAGACAAAGATACAGCTAGTGAGAATAGTGCAAAAATATCCGACGGTGATGTTACAATAGATAACAACAGGCAGATGATCGATTTAACAATAATCAACACATTCAATAATGAAAATAACATTCGAGTATTAACATCAATAATGAAAATTGAAAAATAGTTGCAACGGTGCGCGTCAAGTCAGACAGCGAATTCGTGCCACAGTTACTTAAGTACCTAAAATCCGAAAAAAAGTTTCATTTGCACCGTAAAACCACACAGTAATTTTTTCTTTTCATTTTTGTTATATTTTCTTCCTTTTTCAATGGGTTTTATCCTACCATAATTTTTTTCACTTTTTACCATTTTCAAAGGCTAATTCAAGCACTAGTCTATTTAAAGAATCTCTTAAAACAAATATTTTAAAGCCCGAGGTGTGAGTTACTGAACTACACGGAATTTCTTGAAAATCGATTATTAGAATCGAAGATCTAATAGTCGACAGTCAAATGATCGAAATTGCTTAAACTTTTTATAGTTTGAATTAAATAATTTCGCGAAGCACTTGCTACAATTTCGTAGAGCACAGGTTCAGAAACACTGCTTTAAAAATTTTGAATATTAAAAAAAAACGAGCCTTTCATAGGACATTCAGTCGGTCATAATAAGTGATTCGATACTCGACAGTGATTAAAACAAAAAATGATTAAAGTTTATAATTATTGTGATTTTAAATTCAAATCAATTAAAATTTTCTTTAAAATTTTCTCAGACAAGTTTTAAGTGAAAGGCTACACTTTAAAACTAGCCAAAAAAATGTTAAAATCAAAAGTACTTGATTATAACAAGACTACGATAAAAATCATTTAAATTTCCAAACGCTGTCTCTATGATCTAATTTTCCTTCTAATGCAAACGTTACATTAACTCTTTGAAAAGGCGCGTTAAATTTTTTTTTGCTCGACGTCTCGAGCCTCTACAGCCAAAATTCAATTTAAACGAAAGCCGATTTATTTAAAGCTTTTGTGAAATTACACCCTTCCACTCGCATATAAAGCTTACGAAAACAAATATAGATCTAACAAGTACTCGTCATTCTCTTCAAATCGAATTAATTTCAAATTAAAACGAACAAAAAAATTGATGACTGAAAATAATGTCGCATATCGCCTTTAAGTTTATTGGCACAGTGATCAAATAATTTAATTTCTCAACGATATTGAGAGGTTTTTATGTTTATAACAAAACAGATAGCGGAAGTATTAAGGGAAATATTTTATCGGTTGAAAGAAAATTAAAAGAACTGAAAAGTCGCAAATTAAATTCATCGACGTCTTTAATCAATCATTTTGTCGCGCGTTGATAGTTGGTAATAAATTGAATAATTTTTAATTTTTTTCATTTTTTGAAAAAAAATTTCGATTATAATTTACATTTAATAGCAAAGAGAAGAAAATAAAGTGACATTAAAATTATAGGTGAATTGTCACATAGCAATCATCGAGCGATCTGTTACTACTTGATGACCACTAATGAAGATTGCGATAAGTAACTGGGCAATAGATACGTCGAAAAATACGTTTGAACTTTCGTTCAAAATGTTTATAGCTTACTTATATAAATTATATTACATAAATATGACTATACCATATTTTATATACAGGGTGACTCAGCCTGACCGGCCATTAGAAGTTTCCGGAGAATCTGAAATAATAAAAATCTGAAAATTGGGATTACCCCAGAATAACGATTTAAGTGTCGATTTCCGGTATAACCGGAATTGTCAGAAAACTAAATACATTTTAGGAACGTAGGTTCAATCTTGTAAGGCTATAATCCCAATTTTCAGATTTCTATTATTTCAGGTTTTCCGGAAACTTCTAATGGCCGGTCAGGCTGGGACATCCTGTATTGTATAAACAGTATATCTTATTAACTAATATTTCTTCAGATTCTTGTTATTTTGAATTGATAGATATGGTTAGAAGGGAATCGGTCGGGATTTTACAATGAATGCAACAAGAGTATCAGGTCGCGACGTTTCACCCTATATTATAGCTTTATTGTGCTCACTGATACATGCTCAGCATTCGATCAATCACAACAATTTCCATAATTTATTATCAATTATGAGTGTCAAATTCGTTTTTAAAATAGAAAATAATTATAAATAATTGGTATATGCAAGGCTACAGAAAGACAAGAATGCTGAGCATGTATCAGAGAGCCTGATGAAGCTTTAATATCTGAAAAAACGTCGTGATCTAATACTCTTGTCGCATTCATTGTAAAATTATACTTTAATATCAATCTTTGTAAATGCTACGAGCAAAAGGGTCAATAAATATTCTTCGAATGTTGAATTTTTTACCTTACTCTCAATACAACTTTCAAGCACATTTTTTCATGTTCACAGGGCTTGAATACCGATCACCATTTAAAGACGATGCAATAAAGATTTTTGGACACCCCTCGAACTAGAGATCGAACATTCTATTTTATATATGTTACGGGTGATGTAAATAATTAGGTTTTTATGATAACCATAAAATGTAAGAGCATCAAAGAGATATTACAGAATGATCAATAATTTGAAGATCTCATTGTTCGAAGAATTAGTAATGTCGACAGTGTGCTATTTACTAGTCAGTAGATTCAGTTTTTTCTCCTTTCTTTCTGTGTCTGTCTTTTTATTTCTCTCTTTCACTCGGCACACTTTATTTAACCAATCACTAGGTTTGGTCCAAGTGACCATCTACGTCCATTACCGAACATTTTCGTGTACGACCGCTTAAAAATCGTTCCGAACTGTTTTGGTGGTGCTTTTATGCTTATGCCTTGAGTGGGTGAGTTTGTAACTCAAGCGAACTTGTCACTATATGATGATCTGATCTAAATACATGCTAACCTATTCTCTTGGTTTTGATGTGGCACAGTTTAGATCAACCCTCAGCCTAAGCTGAAACCGTTCTTCACTCAGGATGATTGGAACAAACCTACTGTGAGCAAGCAGTGAACATAAAAAGACAGAAAGAGGAAAACATAAAATTCAGAATTTAATGAGAAAGAAAAAAGAAGATTTCTTAGATATAGAGAAGGTTGAGAGAGCCAGATCGCACGAATACACGTGCTGCCATTTACTCCGACTACAAAATTTTGAACTATTTCTTAAATACTCGTTTTTTTCTTTCTCTCCACTGTTCTACAGTCGGAACGCCTCGACCGTTTCTCTATGGCTTTAGTCGTTCCGAGTGTAGAACGGTGAAGAGAAAAAACAAACGAGTCCATAAGCAATAGTTCAAAATTTCGTACTTGGAGTAGGGGGCAGCATGTGTATTCGTGTGATCTGGCTCTCTCAACCTTCTCTGTCCTAGACGTGGTAAAATTCTTTTTTCTCTGCGTGATTTTTTAACCAGTAAAGGAACTTCGATCCAATACGAAATCAATCGATAAGGAAACCGTAAAATATGTGACGTTACCCCAAAGGGGAGAAAATCTCACAATAATGGCCATCTATAGCAATAACGGGAGTCCAAAAATTTAAAAATTTGTGTGACGAATTTAATTATGACTCGATTTTTAAACTATTTGACTTCATTTACTTTCATATTTGCCAATCTTTAAGCGATCCCAGTGAAATTTCAAATACCTAATAATTTTGTTGTAAGCAAAGCTTGATTATTCAATTGTCTTAATGACGTCATTGCAGCTATTTTTTCACCTCGAACAAAGTCGGATACAGCATGGACATTCATGGTACATTGAAGGATTGAATAAATGTTAAAAAATTAACATTTAACGATAAAAGAAAATAAAAATTATACCTTTACCAATCAAGTAAAAAATTCCACTCCGCACCATAAAAAGTTTCATTACAACAAAAAAAAAAAAAAAATTTGGAAAGACTTTTATTATCTATTTCAATTAAGGGTGAAAGTGAATTTTGAAAATGCAGATCTCAATCCTATCTATACCAATAATAAAATTGAAGATTTTTACTAATTGAATACCTATATAATAAAAAACGTTCCATCTCTCCTGCGCGAGAGAACGATGATTTTCTAGGTTTTGCATTTAACTCCATTTGTTACGCCTTCAACACAATTTTTCTACTACTACTTGCCACTAATTTTGAAATTTCATTATTGAATGAAATCATCTGCCTGTTGTTATCTATTGTAAATTTACTTCAAGAATACCTATCATGTTCAATCATCTATACCAATAATAAGATTGAAGATTTTTACTACTTGAATACCTATATAATAAAAATGTTCCATCTCTCCTGCGTGAGAGAACGAAAATGGAATCATTTTTCCCAGCTAAGATTTTTATCTAATCTAAAAAATTTAAGGTGTTTTGTAGAATACTCTTTATTGCCGACATTTTCATATATTTAATACAAAAAAATAAATGCCATTTACATTGTAATTTTTTCCAAAAAAACAGGGGAATAACAGAGTTTGTCCAGGGTAAACTTGAAAACAGCTGAGCCGATTTCAATGAAATTTTCAAAAAAAGTTATTAAACATTGTAACTTACATTAAAGGCTACTTTTTATTTCGAATAGTTTTCCCTGTCTGTTTGTTTGTTCTGGACAAACTTGAAAACGGCTCTTCCGATTTGGACGAGATTTTCACTACAAGTAGTAAATATTACAAAAAGTGCTATAAAATACTTTTTACTCCGAAAAAATTGTTGATTTTCTGAGCAAACAAATAAAAACTATAAAAACTGCGCAACGAAAAACATACATCGGCAGGCAGTTGTGAGACAATGTACATATACTGACATATTGTAACAAATTTGAAAATTGTAACCATTATAGAAGTATAGGGATAGGTTAAATTCCTAGAAACCAAAACTCTATTGTAAATTTACGGGTAGTTAATATATTATTAATAGTTCGGCTGAGTAAACGTTCCAATTATGGAGGGAGGAGAAGGAAATCCTCTGCAGTAAATATGATTTCATTCATAAAAATAAATATTTTTGTTCAAAAATGAGAACCGTATGAATAAATAACCAAAACAGACAGTTCGACTTAAGTGATCCCGATTAGGAGTTTAAATAAGAGAGGTAAGGCCTTTAGGCAAAGCCCCTAGAACAAAAAGAACTCCAGCCCAACTTATTTTTCAAGAGAAAATAGCAAGTTAGATGTGACCATCGCGTTGTTTTTTTAACAAAAAACTTTTTTTTTAATTTTTAATTTATTTTAGCAAGATATATAAGAATTTGTTGTCTTATCTTGAACCTCGGGAAATAGCAGACTTGCCGATAAGACATAATGGCCTTAATACTATATCCTAGAATAATGAACCTAAGGCAACCAAACCTGATACCTCAGATCTTAAGATAACACATTAAATATTATTGATCCTAAAAAGGTACACTTCCTAAAGGATAGCTACTAATCCATTCTACTAAAATTAACAAATGATTTCATATGACATTTGGTGTGAAAGGTTCTCAAGGCTTAAAATTTTCTTAATATTTTACAATATTCAAAAAAAAGTAAAGATCTTACCTATAAGATAGCTTATATCTGTTCCTGGAAAAGTAGTTTAACGGATTTTCATGAACTTTCTATGAAATAAAGGTCTAGAAATATCTAATTATCTTTTTTTGTAAAAATAGCTTAATTTCTTATGTTGGGTAAAATTTTCTATTATTTAATCATATTAATTTAGATACGCTCTGCGAAGCGGGCGGGTATCAGCTAGTCATAAGTAAAATTGCAGGAAGATTTGCATATTGAGAAACAGCTTATAAAGGGAGTTCCATATCTTTTACCACCGACCGTATTTTTCTCTTCTGGCTGAGTCTCTTTGATAATTACGATTAGAATATGAATCAATCAGTTTCGACACAATAAAAGCGTTTTATCAAACTTCTAAGTACCTAAAGCTTTTACGCTGAGAACCGATCAACATCTCTCCACCAGTCTATTAGTTTTTCCATCCACTACCAGAAACAACCTCAGGAAAGTTTGTTATATCAAATCGTAATTGATTTCAATTATCTCCTCTTTTTTACCGGCTGAACACAATCCGAAGTTTGGAATGATCTGCGACTTGAAACGCCAACGCACAAATTTAATTAGGTGACGAATATAGGGCGGAGCACTTACTTGAAATGTATTATAACATATTTTTATAAGGGTTGAAATGTAGAGTTATATTAATCAAAGAAATGATACAACATCGCACACATGTGAACAAGTTAACGTCACGATTAAGTTCACTTTTAAACCTGATATTTGATGAGCTTACATAGTTTCATACTGTTTAAAGCCCCTCTTGCCCTTATTGCCGCTTTCACTTTTACAATATTAGTTTATATATATATATATATATATATAGATAACGGGAACTCCCCTACGTAAGCTGTAGCAATTTTCACCAAAGTTAGATAATAAACTTTGAATACACGGAAATAATAAGATTTAAATATCGTCGCACATAATATCGTATTTGGTACGACGGTATTGACTTAGTCTTCACTTGAGATTTCCACGTACACCGATCACCCTACAGGGTTGATAAATATACCATTTCCACAACCCCTTAAATCGGCTTTGTACTGTTTGTCAGTGTGGAGTCAACTTGAGATCGTAGTGATTTTCCTCCAATCAACTAAACGTGTATAAATTTCTTGAACTGTTGAAATTGGATTTAACAACAAAAAAAAAATGGAAAGCGTCTCTAATTTTTTACTTGATTGGTAAAGGTACAATTTTTATTTTCTTTTATCGTTAAATGTTAATTTTTTAACATTTATTCAATCCTTCAATGTACCATGAATGTCCTTGCTGTATCCGACTTCGTTCGAGTAGAAAAAATAGCTGCAATGACGTCATTAAGTCTATTGAATAAACAAGTTTGCTTATAACAAAATTATTATTTGGAATTTTACTAGGATCGCTTAGAGATTGGCAAAATTGAAAGTAAACCTCCAGAGAGGTCCCAAATCATGCAAATTCTATTCTTACCATGTAATACCATTATTTTATTGGCTGATCTGTTAGAGTACCCATCAATATTAAAAAAACAAAAATAATCATATGTCGACTATGAATTTTTTGGAGTTTGGAGCTTTAAGCTTAAATATTTTTAAAGTAAAACTTTTAAGAAAAAATTACGATAATCGAGAAGCAAGCGAGAATTGGCATTGAATTGTAAAAAAGTGGTTGTGTGTACTTATGTACACTGCCGGCCAAAAGTTTGAGACCAGTTGTAATATATTTATGCTATCACTTATTGTATTCAAAGTTTCGGTAATAAAATAAAAATTGTTGTCCATACATATTTTTAAATTACTGATGAACATCTAAAGAGGTTCTGTTTAAAAACATCCAAGACCGCAGGGTGTCTGGCCAGTGGAAGGGTCATCATTATATTTAAAGTAGCTCCGTATTAATTGTTCTTTAATTCTATTCTTCTTTAATTTTGCACTGGCTATTCTTTGTTATTATTTAGACTTTCTAAAACAGAATATTTTAAATTTTTTTTTAAGTTATGTACCATTTTGTACGAATAATTTAATTTAGTCTTAACTTGGGGTTTCTATAGTTAAAACGTTTTAAAAATGGGAAAAGTACGAAAAATAAATATCGAAACTCGATCTGCCATTGCTACTTTACATAATGAAGGCAAATCCGAACGTAAAATTGCGTCTAAACTTAAACTTTCGAAGACTTGTATTCATCGCACAATTATTCGGTTTAAGGAAACGGGTAGTTTTCAAGATTTTCCACGTTCAGGAAGACCGAGAGCTACTACTTCTAGTGAGGATCAGTTTATCGTTATTACCAGCAAAAGGAATAGACGCTTAACAGCACCAAAAATTCGTGCTGAAGTGAACAAATCTTTAAATAAACCAGTTTCGCTTACCACAGTGAAAAGACGGTTGAGGAACGCTAAACTGTTTGGTCGTGTTGCCGTTCGGAAACCTTTACTAAGGCCGCAAAATAAGAAAAAAAAGATGCAGTGGGCCCTATTCCATCGAGATTGGACAGAAGATGATTTTAAAAAAGTTCTTTGGACTGATGAGTCAAAATTCCAAGTATTTGGCTCAAACCGACGAATTTACGTTCGGCGTAGCACCGAAGAAAAGATGTTATCAGATTGTGTAATGCCAACTGTTAAGCACGGTGGTGGTTCAATAATGGTCTGGGGTTGTTTCTCAGGCCATGGAATTGGAAATTTGGTTAAAATTGATGGAATTTTGAAGAAAGAGGAATATAAAACAATTCTCGAAAAAAATGCTGTACCATCAGGCTTAAGTTTAATTGGCAATGGGTTCATTTTCCAGCAAGATAACGACCCAAAGCATACTTCCAAGCTATGTAAAAATTATTTATTACAAAAAGAAGCAGAAGGAGTTTTAAAAATCATGAAATGGCCACCGCAAAGTCCGGATCTCAATCCAATCGAGCTTTTGTGGGACGAGCTTGATAGGAATGTCCGAGAGGAGTGTCCCTCTTCACTTGCAGACTTGCGGAGACTACTACAAGAAAGCTGGAACAAAATTTCTCAAGAAACCATAAATAAATTAATAAGTAGAATGCCGAGGCTAGTAGAAAAAGTAATAAAGTGCAAGGGAGGATTTTTTGATGAAAAAACAGTTAACAGAGTAATTAGTTCATTTTTTTTTATAGAATAACTTTTTATGTTTATTTTCTATACTAAGTATGTTTAAAGGTTATAACTATAATATTAATAAACATTTTTACTGTATTTGTCTTTGAATTTTTAAAAATATTTCCTTTTTTTGGCTTAAATCTATATGGTCTCAAACTTTTGGCCGGCAGTGTATGTACGCGCATGAGAAGTTATACTTCTTTGGCATCATTAAAAATTAGTTTTTATTAATTGCATTCAAATAATCAATTTTAAAAAATTGTAAAATAATATTTAATAATTATAATAATATATTTATTATATATATTTAAAGATATAATTATTAAAAATAAAATTTAGAGAATAATATTTTAATTTATATCAATAAATAATATCCAAAGGAAGCTGCCAGACGTTTATAAAATTTGTCAGGATCATTTTTCTGGTTAACAATTCATGCATGTCATGAAAACGAAGCTCCATAGAAATTGCAAAATAAAGTAAGTAGCTACTTTTCAAAGTAAATGTCTTAATCCTATTTCTTTCTTGTTTTACTAAATTATTATTCTAAGATGGTTGAATCATTTCAGAATCCCAGATTACGTGATAACTAAGAATATGCATGAAATTCAGACGTCATTTTCATCATTAAACTTCAAATAGTATAACAGCTACTGCAAAATTCGAGAAAACTTAGAACTTATTTATTCATAATATGTGTCATTTTTATATATAATTAGTGGCTTGGCCCGTGAAAAATCACGGGTAGATATTGTATACTACAATGGTGGCTCATAAAATGTTAAGGCAATTCTGCTGTTTCCCGGACATCATGATATGTATGATGAAAATAAAGAATACCATTTTGCGAGTTTTCGCTTTGTTTTCGATATGCCGAATTTAAAAGTTGCGTCAAAAATGTCTTTGATTTAAAATAACGCGATGAGAACACTTAACTTGCTATTTTCTCTTAAAAATTGGGTGGGGATGGGTGTCTTTTTATTTTGGCGGCTCTGCTCCCGAATCCCCGCCAGGTCCGTTGTCAAATTTTAGTGTCCGGGAACCAGCAGAATCTCTAATATTTCTTCTAAAATTCTATATATATTAAGTATTTATAAAATAAATAAAAATATGCAACAGGAAAAAAAAACTATTTACAAAATAAAATAACGGTACACAAACAGAATAACTTTAAATTAACACGGAAAAATGTGAATTACTTATTAATTAATCTAATAGTTCTTTAAGAACTACATTCTTAGTGAAAAGTTTTTGACTATCATTGGGCAAAAAGGTTCCTTGTTCAACAGAATTTGTCAACTGAATTTTGATTTGCTCATGATTTCTTGCTCGAGTGACATATAATTGTCCGTGTACAAATACTGGTTTAGGAAAAAAAATACCGACTTTGTCAAAAGATTGTCCCTGCGCTTTGTTAATAGTCAAAGTAAATGATAAAATAACGAGAAATTGTCGTCGTCTCAAAACAAACGGTATATTCAAATAAGAAGCCCGCCATACCCCTTGAATGCAATTGACTAATGATCACGAATAAAATCGCATACGAATAGAGTCGAGATTCGCTGTGTATTAGAAAATAATAATTAAAATAACATGTGTTTATTTTTCGGATAAAATCGCATACGATTTAAAAATTTATCGAGATATTTTCCGGAATAAAATCGCAAATTCTCGATATAATTCCTTAACGGTTTTTAGATAGGACAACCAATACTGTAAATAAGTTTAAATCTGATAATTATATTGTTTGATTGTTTTTAATTTAAATATAAAAATAAATAAATAAGTAATTAAATAAAATAAAAATTCAAATTACGCGCGTCAAGTTAAAAGAAACCAAGTGTTTTTGCGGCCAACTTCGTTTTGTTAATTTTTGTTTCAAGATGGCCGCCCATCTAAAAATTTCATTCTCATCATTTTTTCATAACGCGCCTAAAGAAGTATAACTTCAAAAATTTCAATGTTACACAAGCGAGCCAAAAAAGACGATGAATAAAAGAGGTGAAAGATACAAGGAAAAAAATAGTGGTGTAAAATTTACAACACTAAACTAGTAATATTTTTACTGCACTTTGTGTTCACTATAACCACAAATGTAACATTAGATAACACACTGTGTTGTATTCAGCTCTAACGTTTAGTATTTTAACTACCATAGTGTAGTAAATATATGTAGCTGTTACAACTGCTGAGTGTTGTACAATTAACAAATTTTTGCGTTTCTGTTACTGGTGCGCATGCGCCGCGTACAACATAACCAATAATTTTGACAAATAAATGCAAGTGTCAAAAAGTCAACTACATTTTTACTAGTTCGTGTTGTAAATAATACTACAGTTTTTTAATTACACTTCCCTGCTAAACGTTACCACACGTGGTGTCATCCTAAACAATACTAGTTAATGTAGTAAAATTAACAAGGAATGTTGTTAAATGTGTACAACACATTTTTGTCCGTGTAGCTATATATATTTGAGTAAGAGAAAGCGACGTATATTCAATGATAGTAAGATAGTATCATGTGTATGTAATTGTATCTCAGACGTAATCTCATTAGTGCTGAGTTATGGACGTACAATTTTCTTAAAAATGAGGCGAAAATATGCAATTTTGAACAATTTTTTTGAGAACAAGATAAAAAGAATAGGACACTGTATGTGCAGTCTCCGTAAGGGGATGTATTCAGACATTGATAATATGAAAAGTTGAGTCACCCCAGACATACCTATGACCGAAGCGGACTTATTCGTATAGATACCCCAACTCAAAAACTACCCCAACGATTTTACATGATCATTTTCTGATAATTTGTTACACTCTAAAAAAAAATACAAACGAGGAAGAAAGTAATACCGTGTTCAATCGTCACTTGTTAAGTAACGTGTAAAGTTCAAAATACGAACTAAAATCGTCATTGCTTGTAAGGGTTGTTTTTAACCTGTTTCTGTCATTCTGTTGTATAGTATTCGTAAGTACACCACATCGACGTTGATATTCCTTAAACATTTTCATTGGGAAATCTGCCAAGGTCGTAACTCCTCCTTACAGCAGAAGCAGTTAGTATTTTAGATTTATATTGTCACATTCCACGATCTTAAAGATGGAGGAGTGTCGCCATTTTCAGAGTCTGGTATTATAACTTACCCCAACAACCAGCCAATAAAGAAGCGGCGTGGTTATGGAATGGGGTGGCCGAGCGGAGCATTATCGAGCATCCTTTCTCAAGAAGACGGGTCATTGAGACCACCCGCCGCGAGGGTTTGACGAAAAGAATTACTCGCTGAATTAAGGGAAAGCTTCAAGTACATCCTGTGTTTCCAAGAAAAATAGAAAGTGTTGGGAACAAATTGTTCTAAGAAATATAGAAAGTTTTGGTCAAGGAATAATAGAATCGAATGTACTAGAAGAAGGCCTAAATCCTATATAATCCCTGGACAAACATAGGCAGTCTTAAATAAATCGTCAACGGAGTCTTAAAATAAATAGTGAACGTGAAATAAATCACCAACGACATCGCAAAATATAAATCGGGAGTGATAAATCGTAAACAGTGTAAATAAACTGTGAACATTGTTAAATAAAGTCGAACAGTGCAATAGTGAGTGACAGTTAGTGAATAAGTGACTGTGAAAACTGACTAATTTAATTTCCACTTATTAAAAACTAAAAGATTACCTAGATTTTGTCGATCAACAATGCATTTAAACTAAATGCATTTAGAGACCAAACGAAATCAGACATGGAATACTTCTTTATGCAATAAGACTTTTACTCGGTAGTGTATCGATAACACGTAGCTTTATATGTATGTTCGAACCTGGTAAGATTATACGATTTATTCCGCTTGTTTGACTTAACATGGTTGCATTATAAGGTTGAATAATTACAACCAATTTAGTCCGCGCTCAAAATCGGTTTTCGTCGAACCACCACTTGTTTCCAAACACTTAATCTGAAAGTTCAACCCCAAAGACTGTCTGAGACGAAAAAACGCAACCACTCTATCTATTTATACAAACAAACGATTTTAAAAAATCTGCTAAATATAGTCTTACAAAAGATTTTTTTTAGTATCAATTTTTTCAACATTGTAAGAATTTTTTGCTTGCATTTATCTTCACCACCATCTCCGTTCTTAGCACAGCATCCCACGGGAAGCTTTCGAACGAATTACTCGCAAAGACAACCATAAAAATCCAATATATTCGTCAATCGAAACAACATTCCCCTTTGTATTATTTACACTGAAATAGCATTTGAGCGGATCAAATATTTCAAGTTTCCCAGCCTCGTTTTCATAGTGGAACGGAAAATGAAGGGATGAAATTTCAAGGGTTTGCGTTTAAAGGTCTGACGTTTGTTGAATTATTTAAATACTTTCGGATGGCGTATGAAACAATTATTATTATGTCTCTTAATAAATGGATGAGGCTCTGTTTGGGCGAATTGTTCCTGTGGGATACGCGAGCGTAATTTACCCAATGTCTTTATCTGTGTCAGTGTGTCTTTGACAGTGTCTCTATTTTAATGTCAAATTTATATAAAATGGATTAAATAGACCAGGGGGTGCTTTGGTATCGTATCGTATATAACGTCAGATGTTACCCTCTTGAATCACCAATCAGTCGACTGACATTTAACAAAAAAGGTATTGAACGAAAAATTAATGAAAAGCTCTTCTAACATAACTGTCTTGGTCTCAGAAAAATAATTAACAATTTCTATTTCAGGTATTATAAAGTTAAAATAAAAATTAATAGACTAAGTAAAATAATTTTTGAAGACAAAAAAAATTAAAGTAGGTTGAAACCCATTGGAAAAGGAAGAGAATATATAAAAATGAAAGAAAAAATAAATTAAGGTTGATCTGAGAGGTCGGGAAGTAGAAAAGGGGGGTGTTTTTAAGGGTGGAAACGGTTTATCTCGATTTCCGACAAAACTACAAGTCCTATGAAAAAAAGTAAAATGGCAAAGTTGTAGGTAATAAGAGGATCTACACTTTTTGTTCTAACACCTTTTTCAGATAACCTCAAAAGTTATGTGAAAAATTCCAATAACCAAATTTTTAGTTTTTTTTTGGAATTTAGCAAAAACTTACCTCTTAGTGTCCAAAACAAACTGTAGTTTTTTTGATTTAAAATATTAATTTTTTCACCTTATAAATAACTTAATATCGAAAAAGCACCGTAATTTTCAATCGAAAATTCTCACGTCAAAACATCTGATTTTTTGAAAAGTCGGTGAGTTTTTTGTTTGTTGAAACCTCTACTTTCTGATGGTGCAAAAAATTTATGCATTACAATGTTAAACGTTCTCAAAAAATGCAATAATTAAAGTGTACATATTAATAAATTGCTCAAAATTGTCCTCAATACAATTGTTCATAACACAATTTCGAACAATTTATTAAAATTTACACTTTAATTATTGCATTTTCTGAGAACATTTAACATTGCAATGTATTTATTTTTGCACCATCAGAAAGTAGAAGTTTCAACGAAAAGCAGACCGCCTTTTTACAAAAATCAGATGCTTTGATGTAAGAATTTTCGATTGAAAATTACGGTGCTTTTTCGATATTAAGTCATTATAAGGTGAAAAAATTAATATTTGAAATCAAAAAAACTACAGTATGTTTGGGACACTAACAGGTAAGTTTTTTGCTAAATTTCATGAAAAAAATTTTTTTTTTGCAAAAGATAAAAATAAAAAACTAAAAACTTGGTTATTGGAATTTTTCACATAAATTTTGAGGTTATGTGAAAAAGCTGTTAGAACAAAAAGTGTAGATCTTCTTATTACCTACAACTTTGCCGTAGTAGTTTTGTCGGAAATCGAGATAAACCGTTTCTACCCTGAATCCCCCCCCCCCTTTTCCACACTTCAAATTGACCTTAATTTGTTTTTCCTTTCATTTTTGTTATATTCTCTTCCTTTTCCAATGGGTTTCATCCTACTTTAATTTTTTTCCCTTTTTACTTTTTAAGCACTGGTCTATAATTCTTAAAACAAAGTTTCTTTCTAAAGTGTTTCTTTTTAAAAGAGTACATTTCAATTTGCCCTTTATACAGGGTGTCCCAGCGTTTTCCAAAACAAAAAATATTTAATGAAAGCAGCTTCAATCCAGTTAATATAATCCCAATTTTCAGATTTCTATTAGTACAGGTTCTCCGGAAACTTCTAATAACCGGTCACGTTGGGACACCCTGTTTACCCGTGACAGACAGACATTCATCCAAGCACACTAACGATTGTTTTGTTTCTTGTTTTTTTTTGAGAGTAAAAACAAAAGAAAAACAAAAAAAAAATTGGTTGTCTGTAAAGTCGGTTTACGGACGATAGTTTTACGTGATAACGTCATAAAAAACACCTAATTGATGAAAAATTGCGTATTTTTATGAATTGAATTATTATCACTGAATTATCATTACTTTGTATAATACAAAGGAGTTAATTGAAAATTAACAATTTTTTTAAAATGAAATCAGACTGAAAATTATGAAGGAAAAAATCAATTAAATCTTATTGAGTTAATTGTAAAAGAAAAACACAAATCACGTTGTCTTGGGTAAAGGCACCAACTATCGATATATCAAAATATCGATAGTTGATATTTATTTTCGAATATCAAATTCGATATTTTTTTAAGAGCTTTATTATATTTTAAAATAATTATAATTTATTCCACTTATAGTTATTGACAATTTTTCAAGTAATCGCGTTATAAGATGAAAATATCGATATATCGAAGTATCGATATTTTTTCTCTGCATCTATCGATATTGCTTGTAAATATCGACACGATATATCGATATATTTTATACATTTGCTCATCCCTACGTTGCCTAGGATTCAACAATAATATTGTGCCTTTCTATCACTTGTATCGCGTTTTCGCTTGCACGCACAGGTTCAAATGTAGGTAACGTGGCAAAATGGCCGAACTTTTTCAAACTTGTTGTCGTATTTCATCAATTTATAAAACGTTATCACGTCAAAAACAGACAATAAATGAAAGTTTTACTAAAAAACTTCAGTGGTAGAACTTTCATTAACTATTTCAAAAACATTGACAAAATGAAGAGTTAAAAGCATATCGTTAACATAAAACTATAAGTAAATAAATAAAATGTTTAACACTTATTTGGCTTTTGAATGCTGCCAACTTGAATTTAGAAACTTTTTCCATCTGGGTTAACCACCGCACGCTTACACTAACTCGAATCATTCGACAAATAAATTATTTCGAGATAGAATGATAGAGGATAAATATAATGGGGTTTGAATATCATTTGATCATGAAAAGAGATTTATCTCTATATTATATAAGAGTATATTTTAATGAAAATACATTTTTTAAGGCTCGATCACAAAAAAGCTACTGATCGTATCAGTATGGGACTATGAGCAATCGATGCAGAAATTTTTCCAGATGGTTCTAAGACTTCTAGGCTACTAAGTTCTTAAATTACATTGTTCTTTTGCAACTATTTTTCGTTTTCTTGACTCGACTATAGTAGGCTTCTCACAAGCTCAAATGTTTTAGGGAGTGAGCAATTTAAAAGCTCTTTCTTAGATGACTAAGTTATAGCCATCTCTAACGTTTGCTTAACCCAAATAAGCAAAATAACCAAGGAAACAAACAATGACATCATAGCAATGAATATATGAGGTGTTTTCTTTGAAAATGGTTCAAGTCAATGTTAAATAAAAAAAAATTATTCTAAGAGGGTTGAATCATTTCAGAATCCCAGATTTCGTGATAACTAAGAATATGCATGAAATGCAGACGTCATTTTCATCACAGCTACTGAAAAATTCGAGAAAAATAATAACTTGTTTTTTAATAATATGTGTCATTTGTATATATAATTATTATTAATTTAAATATAAAAATAAAAAAATAAGTAAATATATAAAACTAAAATTCAAATTACGCGCGCCAAGAAACCGAGTGGTTTTGCGACCAACTTCATTTTGTTAATTTTTGTGTCAAGATGGCCGCCCATCTAAAAATTTCACTCTCATCATTTTTTTCATAAGACGCCTAAAGAAGTATAACTTCAAAAAGTATAGTAATCAAAAATGGCGGTCAAAACCTCAGATTTTAAGATAATATAATTTGTGCCTTTCACTTTTATAAAAAAAAATTTCATGGATTTTAATGAACTAAAATAAAAATTATAATAAAATGACAAACCGACTTGAAAATAAATAAAAAATTTTAAACAAAAAAATTGCGTATCCTTGCAGTGTCTACAACTTACAAATTATAAGGTTGATATAATGTAGAACTATTGTTATTTTTGGAGTTGGTATCAGCCAAGGAAATACGACTATATTAGTAGACGCGTTTCTTAGGCGCGTTATGAAAAAATGATGAGAGTGAAACTTTAAGATGCGCGCGCATCTTGAGACAAAAGTTAACAATATGAAGTAATTTCAATTTTTGTTGTATTTATTTTTTAATTTATTTATTTTTATATTTAAATTAAGAATAATTGTATATACAAATGACACATATTATTAATAAACAAGTTATTACTTTTCTCAAATTTTGCAGTAGCTGTTATAGGTACTTTTTAAAGTTTAATGATGAAAATGACGTCTGCATCGCGGCGCTTTTTTAGAAGCATTAGTAGCGTTCTATTTTATCATCACAAATTAACAAGATGAAGTTGCCCGCAAACGGCTCGGTATTTTTAACTAGACGCGCGTAATTTGAATTTTTGTTGTATTTATTTATAAATTTATTAATTTTTATATTTAAATTAAAAATAATTATATATACAAATGGCACATATTATTAATAAATAAGTTATTACTTTTCTCGAATTTTGCAGTAGTTGTTATACTATTTGAAATTTAATGATGAAAATGACGTCTGCATTCCATGCATATTCTTAGTTATCACGAAATCTGAGATTCTGAAATGATTCAACCATCTTAAAATAATAATTTGGTAACACAAGATATGAATAAGATTAAGACATTAACTTTGACATGTAGCTACTTACTTTATTTCGAAATTTCTATGAAGCTTCGTTTTCATGACATGCATGAATTGTTAACCAGAAAAATGATCCTGACAAATTTTATAAACGTCTTGAAGCTTTCTTTGGATTTATTTATTGATATACATTAAAATATTATTCTCTTAATTTTATTTTTAATAATTATATCTTTAAATATATATTATTATTATTATTATTAAATATTAAATTTTAGTTTTTTAAAATTGATTATTTGAATGCAAATAATAAAAACTAATTTTTAATGATACCAAAGAAGTATAACTTCTCACGCGCGTACATAAGTACACGCAACCACTTTTTTTAAATGAACTTTTATACAATGTACTAGTACTGTGACAATATCTAGCGACCTTTAAACTACAAAATACCAATAACAAATTGAAAATTTTTACAAATGAACATTAATATTTATGTTCTTGGTTGACACCAACTCCAAAAATAACAATAGTTGTGCATTATATCATCCTTATAATTTGTAGTCGTTTCGAAATTTACGATACAATAACATTTTTAGACGTCTTTGTTTGAAGGTGCTAGTATTTATGAACATTTCTTTTATTGAAGTCGAACGATTTGTCGAGCAATTCGATTGTATTTTTTATGTTTGTTACCTCAGAACTTTCGATTGGGTAAACCGAATTTGATAATTTTTTATTTATTTAAAAGCTCGTACTTCTCGTGTGGTTAAATATTAATTTGAAGGAAATCGTTTACTTCTAAGGGGTTGAAAAATAAGGGATAAAATTATAACTTCTTAATGTGTAGCGCGATTTTTTTATTTTTTTTGGGGGAACATAATTTTAAATTAATCTCATTTCCATTTTTATAAAAAAAAAAGTCCACTCATAAGGGGTTAAAAATTAGGGATGAAATTATAAATTTTTCCTGGCTAACCCGCTTTCGATAATTCTTTTTCCTATTACGTACATCGTACCTTTAAATTGTTCACATTTCAATTTGAAGAAAAAAATCCACCCCCAAAGTATGAAAATAGGGGATGACATAGTGACGTTTAACTGAATCATCGAATGTTGATGATTTTTTTTTTATTGAAAAGAGTATTTCACTTACTTCTTTCATAACATTTAAAAATAAAAAATGTCAACCCCTAAGAGCAAAAGGGGATGAAGTAGAAAATTTTAACATTTAACGACGCTGCCTTATATGAACAGCGCATTTAGTTGGTGTATCCTTATTCAAAAAAATAAAATCAGTTATCAAATTTCAGATCACTAAAATTTAAAACACCAACTCCAAAAATAACAATAGTTGTACATTATATCATCCTAATCATTTATTAGTTGTACACACTACAAGGATACGCATTTATTTTTTAACTTTTTAGTGCATTTTTTTTAGTCGGTTTTTTATTTTGTTATAATTTTTATTTATCAAAAAAGGTTCAACAATGGCAAGGAAGACGACCAAAAACACATTTAAACTATAAACTAATTAACTATAAAATGTTGACTTGAAAGTTTTGAGAAGCAAAAATTTAATTGAAAAAGTTTTGCATTGAAGTCTCTGAAAAACCAATCGAATGCAATTGAAAATCAGTAACACTGTTTTATATAGTTAATTAATCAGTTTTCCAACAATGATATATTGAAAGTTTTGCGACTTTTATACAAACGAGGCTACACGGGAGCTTTGAAGTGTGAAAAACATACAGAACACAAACGCTTTTAGATTATTCGATTAAGTCAGAGGTAATATCCTGTGTTTAACATAAATACAAAGAACGTTTTTAATACAAAATTGCTTAAGATAAAATTCGGTTAATACGAAATAATACTCGAAATCCATATATATAACTATATATAACTATATAATAATATTTAACACTTTTATAATAATAATTAATAATAATTTTTAGCTAAGTAGTTTCAAGATGTAATTTTTGAAATTCTGAACATTCTACAACTAAAATTTTTATAGTAAGCTTAAGAGTAAATTGTGCTTTCCTTACAATTCGAATAAAAATTTTGAAGACTAAAGTAATTGAGGGAAGTTGAAGCAAAAACTTGAAAAATGTACCCTTTGTTATAACAAATAGCCTACAGGCAAATTAAATTAGTTGCATGTAAGAGTGAGGCTTTAAAAAAAATACAAAAAAGATTTTTTTTTTCACTTCTCTAAGATATTTTTTAGGTCATATCACGACAAAAATCCAGAAAATTTTTGTGATTAAAAAATCTTGGATTAACCAAGATTCGAACCGAGAATCACTGATGTATTGAGTTCTAAAAGATCTAAGCTAAAATCTCTTAGATTTTATAATAACAAAGGAAAAATTGACTTACGGTCAGTGTAAACTTAATCAGGTCCATTTGTTGATTAACTGCTTAAAGTTTCATTCACTGTTCAAACATCGTTCATTCACCAATCACAAAACCGGCAAAGACACCGTAGTAAATTTTCCAAGCGGAAAAACCGGTTGCACATTTTTTTTTTTTAAAAATCGTTTGTATGATAAATAAAGTGCGAAAAGTTTTTTTCGAATTCGCGTCGCGACGCTCGAGTGCCGTACCGTCGACTGTTGCGCGTCTCGATGCAGCCGCCGCACGAATCGTACTAACGAAAGCGCGCGTCCGCCCCAAAGCTCGTGACTATCGCAATTCGACACACAAAAAGCTCCGAATCGAAGCATCTGTTCGACGGCTTCCTGCTGCATACCGCCTGTGTCAACCGCGCCACCCTTCCTGCCAATAAACGTCCACCAAAAACCCGAAACAACTTCATTTAAACACTCAAAATTTGTTACAAAAAAAAATCATTCAATAACTCGACACATTTTCATATTTCAATAAAAAAAACTAAAACTAAACGTTCGAATTGAATTCGTCAATCGCACAAAAACCAGCACCAATTAACTGATGCGGACTTGAAGTGTTCCAAATCGATTCAATCAACCAAAAATTCATTTTGCTGAAATAAAAAAAAAAAAAATTAACGTTCAAACTCTTGTCACTGAAATTTACATAATCGTATGCAAAATATCAACTCAAATCAGTTCTTGTATATAACATTCGATTTTTTAGTCTGTTCAGTTAATCATATTCTGTCTGAAAAAATCTTTCTTAGTTTTGACAAGGGTTACAACTAAACTGTCTAAAGAAAATCATTTTAAATTTTCGTCTCGATTAAATGATCAAATTTGATAGCCCTTGACAGAAAATTTTCTTTTTTATTTTAAACTAGATTCGTAAGATTGGCCACCGATAACCGTGTTCATGTGGAATTGAACAAAATATAAATTTAAAAATTGTGAGGTTTTACGAAATCACGATGCAAGTGAAACATTTTTTTCGGATTGTAGGCATTTAAATAGGTAACTGAAAATTTTCGGAAAATTATTCGATTTATGATGTGAAAATAAACGATATTATTGATTTTCTAGGTATTGTATTTAACTCCATTTGTAATGACTTCGACACAATTTTTCTACTACTAATTGCCACTAATTTTGAATTTTCATTATTGAATTTGTTGCTTATTGTTAAATCGATCATCTGCCTGTTGTTATCTATTGTAAATTTACTTCAAGAATACCTATCATTTTCAATCATCTATAACAATAATAAGATTGAAGATTTTTACTACTTGAATACCTATATAATACAAATTTTCCATCTATCCTGCGCGAAAGAACGAAAATGGAATCATTTTTCTCAGCTAAGATTTTTAACTAATCTAAAAAATTTAAGATGTTTTGTTGAATACTCTTTATTGCCTACATTTTCATATATTTAATACAAAAAATAATAAATGCCATTTACATTGTAATTTTCCCCAAAAAAACTAGGTAATAACAGGGTTTTTCCAGGGTAAACTTGAAAACAGCTGAGCCGATTTCAATGGAATTTTCACAAAAAGTTTTTAAATACTGTAACTTACATTATAGGTTACTTTAAATTTTGAATACTTTTCCCTGTCTGTTTGTTTGTTCTTGGCAAACTTGAAAACGGCTGGTCCGATTTGGACGAGATTTTCACTACAAGTAGTAAATATTACAAAAAGTGCTTTAAAGTACTTTTTATTCTGAAAAAATGTTGATTTTTTGAGCAAAAAATTAAAAACTATAAAAACTGTGCAACGAAAAACATACATCGGCAGGCAGTTGTGCTACAATGTACATATACTAACATATCGTAGAGACGACATGATTTTAAACTATGTAATTTGTAATTCTTATAAATTAATGTTTGCAAATTTGAAAATTACAACCATTATAGAAGTATAGCAATAGGTTAAATTACTAGAAACCATAAATCCATTGTGAATTTACGGGTAGTTAATATATTATTAATAGTTCGGCTGAGTAAACGTTCGAATTATCGACGGAAGAGAAGGAAATCCTCTGCAGTAAATATGATTTAATTCATAAAAATAAATATCTTTGTTCCAAAATGACACCCGTAAGAATAAATAACCAAAACAGACAGTTCGACTTAAGTGATCCCGATTAGGAGTTTGACAAAGAGAGGTGAAGCCGTTAGGCAGAGCCCCCAGAACAGAAAGAAATCCAGCCTAACTTATTTTTCAAGAGAAAATAGAAACTAAGATGTGACCATCGCGTTGTTTTTTTTACCAAAAAACTATACAATGTACATATACTAACATATCGTAGAGACGACATGATTTTAAACTATGTAATTTGTAATTCTTATAAATTAATGTTTGCAAATTTGAAAATTACAACCATTATAGAAGTATAGCAATAGGTTAAATTACTAGAAACCATAAATCCATTGTGAATTTACGGGTAGTTAATATATTATTAATAGTTCGGCTGAGTAAACGTTCGAATTATCGAGGGAAAAAAGGAAATCCTCTGCAGTAAATATGATTTAATTCATAAAAATAAATATCTTTGTTCCAAAATGACACCCGTAAGAATAAATAACCAAAACAGACAGTTCGACTTAAGTGATCCCGAGTAGAAGTATGACTAGCAGAGGTGAATCCGTTAGGCAGAGCCTCCAGAACAAAAAGAAATCCAGCCCGACTTATTTTTCAAGAGAAAATAGCAGCTTAGATGTGACCATCTAGTTGTTTTTATACCAAAATACTATATTCTTAATTTTCAATTTATTTTAGCAAGATATTTAAGAATTCGTTGTCTAATCTTGGACCTCGGGAAATAGCAGACTTGTCGATAAGACATAATGGACTTAATACTATATCCTAGAATAATGAACCTAAGGCAACCAAACCTGATACCTCAGATCTTAAGATAACACATTAAATATTGTTGATCTTAGAAAAGGTACGTTTCCTAAAAGATAGCTATTAATCCATTCTACTAAAATTAATTAATGATTTCATATGACATTTGGTGTGAAAGGTTCTCAAGGCTTAAAATTTTCTTAATATTTTACAATATTCAAAAAAACGTAAACATCCTACCTATAAGATAGCTTATATCTGTTCCTGGAAAAGTAGTTTAACGGATTTTCTTGAACTTTCTATGAAATAAAGGTCTAGAAATATCTAACTATCCTTTTTTGTAAAAATAACTTAATTTCTTATTTTGGGTAAAATTTTAACGACAGTTTAAAGTCAGATAGTGAATCACTTCTTAGCTATGTGGCAAATAAAATGAAATTCAAACATGCAGTGATACCTCTCTCATCTGCCCTGACAAATCCATCCCCTACGGATGAAAATAAGGGATGACATAGTGACGTTTAACTGAATCATTGAATTTTGATGATTTTTTTTTTATTGAAAAGACTATTCTACTTACTTCTTTCATTACATTTAAAAACAAAAAATGTCAACCTCCAAGAGCAAAAGGGGATGAAGTAGTAACTTTTAACATTTAACGGCGCTGCCTCATATGAGCAGCGCGTTTAGTAGGTTTACCCATATTCAAAGCAATAAAATCAGTTATCAAACTTCAGATCACTAAAAATCAAAAAATAAATTATAATTAAAACAAAATGATGAACCAACCTCAAAATAAATAAAAACATGTAATCAAAAAATGCATTAAAAAGTAAAAAAGTAAAAAAATAATTGCGAATTCTTGCAGTGTCTACAACTTACAAATAATTAGTATGATATAATGTACAACTATTGTTATTTTTGGAGTTGGTGTCAGTCAAGGAAATAAATATTAATTTTCATTCATAAAAAGGTTTAATTAGTAATTGGTGGTAACTATGTGGCGACTAGAAATGGAATTCGAACATGCAGTGATACCTCTCGCATCTGCCCTGACGAAACGACGGTATATACCTTAAGCAATTCAATTTATACGGATCCAGTGCTGGCCACTCTGATTGTATATATCATATGTAAAGAAATGTGGGTAACCACTCCCACCTTACATTTCTGGTGACCCCAAATTGCAGCACGCAAGGCAGCAGCGAAGAACGGCCATTCTGCCTAAACCTGCAAGTTTCGCCTCATATTTTGGACCCCATATAGTATTTGGTAAAGGGAATGTGTTGTAGATTTAAAAGTTAAAAATTTAAGCAAAACAGTAACAGAAATTGTTGTTTTTTTTTTTTTAATTTATTTATCTGGCCCTGTCTTTTATAAAGACTTTGTGGCCAATTATTCTCTACAGACTTAGTAGGTATATATATACGCATTCATACACATCTATACCATATACACACACATACATACATACACACATACATATTTACATACACACACATACGTATAAATACATATATATATATACACATATAAATTGATAACAAATGTAGCCACTAATGAGTCTAAGAACCATAATAAATTTAAAGAAAATCGTTGGAGCCGTTTTCAAAAAAACTGAAAAGCTCAAAAACTCCTAGAATATAGTAAAGCTTTCGGTTAACCGATTTCGGCCAAAAGCTTCGCGGCACATCTAAGTATAATATGGAGGCTGAATTTCAAGTTTGGTGAAATTTGGATAAAGCTTTCGATACGATATGGCTGTCACACACTCACACACAAACATGTGTGACAACCATATCGTATCGAAAGCTTTATCCAAATTTCAGCAAACTTGATATTTGACTTCCATATTTTAACTAGTTGTGCCTCGAAGCTTTTGGTTGAAATCGGTGAACCGAAAGCTCCACTTTATTCTAGGAGTTTATAAGCTTTTTAATTTTTTTTCGAAAATGGCTCCAACGATTTTCTTTAAACTTACTTTAGTTCTTAGACTCATTAATGGCTACAACTTTTATTTGAAACTTTTTCCTGGGAAAATTCGAATATAGGCTGTATAAATATATACAAAAAAAATATTTTGAATTATTTTCAGATTAGGTGATAACTGTTAGATTATGAGACAGCATGTCTAAGGCATAAAGATGAACCATATATATCTTAATCTGACGCGCTTGTGTATTTCAAAATGGCGATTTTTTTTTGCACATTCTAATAATGGCAGCTCGTTTGCGTCACATTCATATCGTCAGATTATATCGTCAGAGATTTGTCTTAGGTTCACTTAACATCCCCTTAGAAAAGCTGATGCGTTCGATTAAATTTTTTTTCTTCATTTTCAACCCTTACGTACGACCACCCCCATCATGGAAACAATCAGATTGACATATGTACATTTTTAAAAATACGTAGGACATAGATGCTATCAATATCTGACGCGCTCGAGTATGTCCATGTTACAGGTTTTTTTACATTTTTGAAAACATATAGCCGCTCCCCCCACCGCTGTAAAGGTATATATTATATGATATTTTTTTCTTTTTGTCATCTAAGCTTCATAACCCAACAGGTCTCGATAACGCTCGAGTAAATCCCGATTTAGCATCGTGGGCTCCCCTACTATAAGAACGCCAGTTTATAATACAGTAGTACCTCGACAAACGAGTTTAATTCGTTCCGCCACCTAGCTCGTATCTTGAATTACTCGTATCTCGAATTTTATCTTTTATCTCCATTAAAAAGATCAGATGCACGACTTGTTGCAACTTTTTGAGACCTTCGACCTGCTAAACTGAACTCGTATCTCGAATTTTGCTCGTAACTCAAAGCAAAAAATTACTCGCTCACCGGCTCGTATCTCAAAAAACTCGTATGTCAAGTTACCACTGTACTTGTTTTAATTATTTAAGCTAACTTTTATATTGGGGTGCGTTGGTCACCTGCACGTGGTGCCCTTGCTTCTAGAAAACGACGAAACTTGGCGAAATCTCGCCCAATTCCGCGCCAAGCCAAAAGAGAAAGATGCTAATTTGTGAAGACCCCTACATACTCTCAGTTTAACTGCACAGTTTTCCATGTATGACATGATGAGTGAAACTGCAAGCTCTCGGAGATATTTACGCAGTTGTCAGGCTTATGATTCCAGACCCTCTTTTGCAACGCTAACCTGTAAATTTTCCTCAGTTTAGACAATTTTTTTCAGCTGTATCAATTATAAACTCTTTTAATGAAACCGTTATTGGACAAAGCACTTAAAATCTTTGTGTTCAGGGTTGTCAACTCGAAGCGGAAATTAATTTCATAATTTCTTAGTGTCATTAAATAATTTCCTTCAACCAGCACCAACATACGTATATTTATCTTACATTCAATTAATAGAAAGCTCTGTTGAGCTTTTTTGTTCCGTGATAAGACGCGTCAGAGTCAACGAGGATTTTTCCAACTTCCTCGCGCCAATGTCGCCAATTGAAGCCCGTTGGAAGTCTCTTCCACGTCTGTTTTTTTTTTCTGATGCTCCATCTGCTATTTACGAATTTTTTTGTCCTGCTCCTTCTTTTATTTATCGTACATTTCCGTTTGTCACTGTATATGAAGTCTTTAGCACACGAGCTGCCTTAGATTTTTTGTTGTTGCCTGCCCGTTTTTCACCATTTCCTTTTGTTTAGCGTCGACGAAAGACGAAACGGGCTGACAGTGTCGTAATCGATCGAAAGTGACAATGATAAATGTATCCGAAACAAGCAAAATGAAAACTCAAACGTAATTTAAACATTTTTTTATTGGTGAAAATCTCGTTTAATCACAGATCTTTCAATTTCTTCAATTTCATCTTTTAATTTTATTTTTCGATTTTTCAATTTTTTTGTGTGTATGAGGAAAAATCACGAAGCACCCCAGTGCAATAAACTTTTCAACTTTTCTAACACGATTGACATTTCCCCTCATTCAACCCAATTGATTTATAGTTCAACTAGGTGATACTCGCCCGCTTCGCTGAGTGTGCTTAATTTAAACTTAATTATATTCATATCAAAATTTCATTCACATAAAATTTTCCCTTCAAAAACTGTATTTCCTAGAATAATAAACAGGGTTGTCACAAGAACGCTTCACCAAGGGTCTAGCCCGATAGCCATAAGGAAAGTGCCACAAGAGGTTTTTAAAAAATTCTTTAGTGTGGCGATTCCTCTTCATGAAAAACATATTGACGCACAATTTTAATCCTTCACCCCCTCTTGTATTGCAGTTATAAGGGAAACTACCCCGAAACTTTAAAATTCGTTTTTTACAAAATTATGCAAGAATTTTTAAGGAAATTAAAACTGTAGGTAGATATGCATAAAATATTGTTTTTTTCAGAATTTGTATAGATCTAGATAAATGATGAAAAATAGCATTTTTAGGGTAGTTTTTACATCAACCCTTAGAGTGACACCTTTTTTTAAAAATGTGTTTAATGCATTAATTATCCATATTTCATATAAAAAATTCGTTGTCGCTCACCACCAAAATGAGTTCATCCAGGGACAGGTTTGAAATAGACAACCCCATTTATTACTTTATTCGTTCACACGAGTCAACTTTAGTTGAACAACAAAAGTTGAATGCGACTTGAATGAATTTTCGTTCAAATGTTTCAACTAAAATCGCTCAAACCGTTTCAACTGTTAAAATGGTTTTGGGAGAACCGATGAGAGAAGTGAAGAATATCCAATAATACCAACAAAGTACAAAGCAAACTGACCGGCCAATTCAATCTGAAGGGTTCACGCGTGTCAATACCTGGTGAAATTCGAATATGACTCATCACTTGAACCACTATTGTTGATCCACTAAAAAATTGATCAACTTAAATTGAAACAGGTGTTCACACGAGGTTTTTTATTTAACTTTTGTCGTTCAACTAAAATCGTTCAACTAAAGTTGACTCGTGTGAACGCTGCATAATATACGACAGTCAAAATCGATATAAAAAATCGCTAAATTTGCAAAACATTATATATCCCTGATTTTTAGTATGTTGTTTGGACCCATTAGAGCTAATGTATTCTCAATTTTTCAACTCTCAAAAAGCTATGGAAAAAATTTTATAAAGAAAAAACCGTGAAATTTTTGAACTTATTTCAGATTCTGCTCGGTATCTCCTAATCCATACATTTTGAAAACAGGCCATTTTTTTTAAATTGCAAAAAAATGCAATTCCAATATGCCAGGGGCACTTTTCTTATAGCTATCGGGCTGGACCCTTTCAATTGGTGGTTGTTGAACCCTTTCGAATTTCAAAAAACGTCGATTGTTGATTATGGAACATTAAAGAATCTTCCCTTCAAGCTAAAATACAATTTTTCGGTTCTTTTCCTTAAATAATGCTATTGTTACAGCTTTGTACTTTTTATAAGGATAAAAATTATTAAGTGGGTTAGACGTTTTAAATAAATTAGTAGCTGTCCTACAGAAACCGTACATTTACCTGTACCGAAAAAAATAGTGGTGTAAGATTTACAACATTAAACTTGTTATATTTTTACTGCACTTTGTGTTCACTATAACCACAAATGTAACATTATATAACACTCTGTGTTGTATTCAGCTCTAACGTATAGTATTTTTAACTACCATAGTGAAGTAAATATATGTAGCTGTTACAATTGCTGAGTGTTGTACAATTAACAAATTTTGGTGTTTGCGCATGCGGCGCGTACAACATAACCAACAATTTTGACAAATAAATGCAAGTGTCAAAAATTTCAATAATTTTTACTAGTTTGTGTTGTAAATAATACTACATTTTTTTAATCACACTTAACTGGTAAACGTAGTGTTATCCTATATAATACTAGTTAATGTAGTAAAATTAACAAGGAATGTTGTTAAAACTACAACACATTTTTTTCCGTGTCGTATACAAATATGCAACTATTTATCTTTTCGATAACTTTATAACAATTTCTTTAAATTCGTTCAATAATTTATATTAGAAAAAGTTATTTATTCCACAGGAACTGTGCATTTATGGGGACAAAATTGGGTCTTGAGTCTTTTGGGAATACCACATTCTTGTAATAGATTTTATTGACATTTTTGAAATCCCCTCCCCTCCCCTCCAGTAAGATGTCATTATATTTGGCATATATCATTCCCCCTACCCGCAATCTAATGTGATATTTTTCAAAACTAAAAATACGGTATAATTGGGAGACCTTCCCTTTCCCCACAAGGAGACTAGATGAGATTCTGCTCAACCCCATCGGTCCTTGAACGCCTCACGTAATTAATGGATGTTCCCTTAAAAGAATAGATTAGTAGCTATCCTAACGGATCTTTAGCAAAACTTTATTAAAATTCTTTCCGTTACGTAATTGTTAAATTTTGAAATTTTTAGTTTATTATTTTAATACTTTTATTTCTAATTAATATCTTTGACAGTGAAAAATGAAAAAAATCAAATATTTTAAACAATTTCATTATTAATTTCATCGGGTGTTTAATTAAAACTCATATTTATTTTCCAGTAAAAATTGTCAATTTTTTAATTTCAACTTTGTAGAGATTTCTTTAGTAATTGTGTAATATTTAGGCCAGGCCTTCTTGAAGAAAATGCGTTAAAATTCTATGTATTGAACTTTACCAAAACTTTTTAAATGCACGGTTCCTGTAGGATATAATTGTCTTGCCATCCCATGGGAACTATGCAGTATTTTAGCCTTAAAATTAAGCTAAATAATTCTCCCCCAAACTACCACATTGCAAAAATCATATCAATCTTTAACTATGTAATAAAAAAAAACCTATCTATCCCACGGGAATAGTACGTCTCTCCTGAGTAAAAAGTAGATCAAATCTTCTTTAGGATGATGAGTTAAGACTGATTTAGATGTAATTGTTAATTTTTTTAAATTTTTAGTTTATTATTTTACAACGTTTATTTGTAATTAATATCTTCGACAATGAACAACGAAAAACTTCAAATATTTCAAACAATTTCATTATTAATTTTATCGGGTGTTAAATTGAAATTCATAATTATTTTCCAGTAAAAATTGTTAGTTTTTTAATTTTATCTTTGTCAAGATTTCTTTCGTTATTGTGTAAAATTGGAAGAAAATGCATTAAAATTCTATTTCACGAACTTTACCGAAACTTTTTAAATGTACGGTTCCTGTAGGATATAATTGTTTTGCCATCCCATGGGAACCATACATTATTCTAGCCCTAAAAGTAAGCTATATCATTCTCCCCCATACTACCACATTGCAAAAATCATATCAATATTTAACTCCTTGATAAATAAAAAACATATTTATTCCACGGGAATAGTACATATCTCTTGAGTAAAAAGTAGATCCAGTCATCTTAAGGAAAATGAGTAAAGACTCTATTTCGTGGATTTTAATTAAACTGCTTTTAAATACTCGGTTCCTATAGAATAAATACTGGTTTTGCTATGCCATGGGAACCGTTTATTATTCCGGTATGAAAAGTAATCTATATCATTTTCTGGCCCCTAAACTACCACATTACAAAAAAGGAAGTTAATCTTTTGCTCTGTAAAAAAAATATTTATTCCACGGGAACCGTACATTTTTTCTGAATATAAAGTATACTATGTGTTAAACCGGATTATAATCTATATCAATGCCAAATTTCATCCAGAACCATTGAGTACTTTTTGAGTGAAAGAGCAACAAACATCCATTTTTACAAACTTTCACGTTTATAATATAAGTAAGAAGTAAGATGTTACCCAAAAATTTCATAATTTATTGATTTGTTTCCTCTGCTGCACCTAAGGAAGTTTGCACTTAAAAAACGATTTCCTTAAAATATTTTCTTTGTGTTTCATTCTTTATATTATCGTTCAAGCATAAAGTGCGAAACATTTAATTATATTCCTGAAACCTCGGTTTAAGGACAACCACGGTTTTCTCAGTCCCTTCACACGCCTCGGGCGTTCACATCGCGATGCCACAAACATAACGAGTTTCGGGAAAAAATTTAATATCAAATTAAAATCCTTCCCATCGACCAAAATAAAAATAAAAAACGATTTCAATTAACAAGAACCTCTCTCCGGCTAAAAAAAAATGTTCCACGAGCAATAAAAATCCTTTTAACTGAATTTTATATGCTAATTTTCTACAGCTCGAGAAACTTTTAACTGATTAAAGTCGAATTGAATTTGTTCCAATCCGGTTGTAGGTATAAAGACACATAGATAGAGCCTAGACGTGTTTTCAAAAGTTATTTTTCAGCCCGCGTTTTTCCGGGCTCTTGTCTTTCCGTCTTAATCCTTTGCGACGACGAGCTGCTGGAACATTGAAACACGATGAAAGGATGTCTTCTATATGAACCCATCGATACGTTGCGAAAATAAACTTACTATGTGTGGCGGAGAAAATAAATAAACACCTAAAACGAAATGTTGAACTGAATATTTTCATTACAAATAAAAGGACAAAGTGGTGCTCGTTTCGCGCTCATATTCAGGATAATAAGTCGGGCTTATGATTATTATCTCTTTGCCGTTAAAGGAATTTCTCTCAATTTGGGCTCGTCTTTGAAATGTGAGAATATCGTCGAATAATACGTATAATAACACAAAAGCGAACGGGTCTGACTAAATAAAAAGGATAATGATAAAATTTTCAATTGGACAAAGGAATGTACGATGAATACAACACTTGTTTGATTTTATAATTTTTGTTTTTATTTTATCCAATTACTTTTTATCATAGAACTCCTTACAGGTGTCAAATTGGGTAAAACTCATAACTAATTTTTTTTGAAACTTCAAATGCTTCTGTTGAGACTCTTTTACAATTTTTTCATCGTAAAACTGATAAAAAATTTGTTCTTATCTGAAAAGAGATTATTTTACACTCAGTGAAGCGGGCCAGTAACAGCTAGTTTAACTAATATTATAGGGTGTACCAAAAGTTTCTTTCACGTCACGCTATGAATGAATCTGATTGGCTATGTTTATATAAGCAGTTTTAAAAACGATTGGGACTTACGGGATTAACCATGGGAAACAGCTTCCAAAGCCTATTGAAATCCTCCAAAGATTCCAGGCAAAAACGTTACGACAAACTATTAATGCCTCTTGCTATGTAAACAACATCAAAATACAGCAAGACACAAAAATTCTAACAGTAAAAGAGGAGATATCCAGAATTAGCGATAAATATTTAAAAAGATTGGATGGACATCCAAACGACTCTGCATTGAACTTACTGGATTATAGCGAAGCGATGGTACGGTTAAAAATTTGGGATCTAATTGATCTACCTGATAGATTCAATTAGAGAATTCAAAAATATGAAGTGGTTCATAGAGACTATTTTATTCATGAGATCATTCAGATCATAATGTTACAAGTCTAAAAACGTAAAAGAGAGTGCCGCCATTTTATGACTCTGGGGTCCGAACCAATCACCTGCCAAAAGAGGAGCACCGTGGTCACAGGATTGGGGGAAACCTTGTGAAACTCTAGGACTTTCAAAATATTCTTTCTCTAAGAGTTTCATCTTTCAGACCACCGGGCACGTAGGATTAAACAAAAGAATGGGAATTTCTACCAAGGAATAATAGAACCGAGTATTCGAGAAGGATTCCAAAATCTTATTTAAGCCCCCAACAAACATGGGCGAGTCAGTCTTTAAAAAAAGTGGTTGCGTGTACTTATGTACGCGCGTGAGAAGTTATACTTCTTTGGTATTATTAAAAATTAGTTTTTATTATTTGCATTCAAATAATCAATTTTAAAAAATTGTAAACTAATCTTTAATATTAATAATAATATATATATATTTAAAGATATAATTTTTAAAAATAAAATTAAGAGAATAATATTTTAATTTGTATCAATAAATAATATCCAAAGAAAGCTGCAAGACGTTTATAAAATTTGTCAGGATCATTTTTCTGGTTAACAATTTATGCATGTCATGAAAACGAAGCTTCATAGAAATTGTGTAATAAAGTAAGTAGCTACTTGTCAAAGTAAATGTCTTAATCTTATTCATATCTTGTGTTACTAAATTATTATTCTAAGATGGTTGAATCATTTCAGAATCCCAGATTTCGTGATAACTAAGAATATGCATGGAATGCAGACGTCATTTTTATCGTCATTTTTATCATTAAATTTCAAATTGTATAACAGCTACTGCAAAATTCGAGAAAAGTAATCACTTATTTATTAATAACATGTGTCATTTGTATATATAATTATTTTTTAATTTAAATATAAAAATTAATAAATTTATAAATAAATACAACAAAAATTCAAATTACGCGCGTCTAGATAAAAATGCCGAGCCGTTTTGTGGGCAACTTCATCTTGTTAATTTGTGATGATAAAATAGATCGCTACTAATGCTTTTGAAACCGCGCCGCGATGCAGACGTCATTTTCATCATTAAACTTCAAAAAGTACCTATAACAACTACTGCAAAATTCGAGAAAAGTAATAATTTATTTATTAATAATATGTGTCATTTGTATATATAATTATTTTTAATTTAAATATAAAAATTAATAAATAAGTAAATAAATACAACAAAAATTCAAATTACGCGCGTATAGTTAAAAATACCGAGCCGTTTTGCGGGCAACTTCATCTTGTTAATTTGTGATGATAAAATAGATCGCTACTAATGCTTCCGAAACCGCGCCGCGATGCAGACGTCATTTTGATCATTAAACTTCAAAAAGTATCTATAACAACTACTGCAAAATTCGAGAAAAGTAATAACTTATTCATTAATAATATGTGTCATTTGTATATATAAATATTTTTAATTTAAATATAAAAATTAATAAATTAATAAATAAATACAACAAAAATTCAAATTTTCGCGTTCAGTTTTGCGACTTACTTCATTTTGTTAATTTTTATCTTAAAATGCGCGCGCATCTTAAAATTTTACTCTCATCATTTTTTCATAACGAGCCTAAAGAAGTTTAACTTCAATAAATCTTCGACGGGTCTTAAAATAATTAGTGAAAGTGAACCGTGTTAAATAAATTGTGAACATTGTGAAATAAAGTGAAACAGTGCAATAGTGGGTGACAATAATTAGTGAATGAGTGACTTTGAAAACTGAATAGTTGAATAATGAACTTAATAACTGTTTAAATGTATATAAATCATTATTAACGTGTAGTTTATAAGGTGTACGATGAATAAAATAACATTTGATAAAAATAAATTTGTAGTCGTTAAACACAAACCTTAGAACTCGTAAAAAACGTAACAATAATTTAGAAAAAAAAATAATTTGTGTAAGAACATTTCCTCTATTCATAAAAGTTTATTCGCACGCCACTGATTCAAAACGACAATTCATTTCGACCCCTTGGGTGTATTTTTGTGCAATTTTTTTTTCTATACCATTAATTTAACAATGTCTACTTAAATTTATTAATTTGGTCGTTTTTATACTTTCGGTCGATTTTTCAAGTTGTGGCAACAAGACAAAATAAACTGTTGAGAGTCGCTGATTTCCTGTGGGACACAAAATTACATAAAGCTATTAGGGAAGTGTGCATCGTTGTCAGGGAAACTGAGGAATATGTATGGGATATAACAGAGACAGAATAATGTTGATGGTAAATGATCCTCCCGTTTCTTCCCGTTGTTCGCCTTCTTTTTCGTCCTATAGCGCCCGTGATGTATCGACGTGTGCATGACCTATCCTCATAACATTTGTTCATCCCAGTCGGCCACTGTTTTATTCCCTTTTTTTCCGCTCGATTTCCGGCCAGTAGAACGTAAATAATTCGATATTTTACGAACCATTTTTCGACTGAAACTCAATAACTTTTTTGTGCCGATTCACAACTATTGAGGTTTGGATATCTCAATGGTACCGACGGATGGTCCAGATGTTCCTTGACAATTTTAAGTTGAAAAGGTGATATATGTGAGTGGTGTTCGAGGGGTGAGAGCATTTCCCGAGTTTAAGGTGTTGGTAACAAGTGCTAGGGTCATTAAAAACGAATTCTTCACAATCGAGTTCATGAAAATATCACGAAGAAAATCGTGAACGGAAAAGTGTTAATTTTTTTAACCCTGAAAATTATTTTTTTTTATTTTTCGTTAGGGGTTGTTTCAAGCTTTTTGTCGTCTTGTCGCGACTGAAGACTCAGATTTAAATTTGCACAAAAGTTTCGCTGTCTGTGCAAAACGTGCCAAGATAAAAGCACTCGAAAAGCACCCAACTTTTTCCGCAACCCGTCTTCGTTTCGTCTGGATAATAATTCACGCCTCAAACCCATCAATTTATTTACGTTTTCTCTCATCTATCTATCTATTGTAAGCCTCTTAATCTTACTATTTCACAAGAAAATTAAGGAGAATTCGAGACATTGGTCATTCCATAAAAATATATCATCCCTTTTTAAGCCCTTAGAAATAGTCGTTATTGTTTTTTTCTAATTAAAATGGGACCAATTTTAAATAATTTTCAAATAAAAAAATTCTCTTTAATTTTTGCGTCGGTTAAAACAAACTGAAATATTTTTTTCGTATTAAAAAAATCTTTACTTTCAAAAATAGTCTTACTTTTAAGTACACGGAAAGAAATGAGTTGTAGTTTTAACAACATTCCTTGTTAATTTTACTACATCAACTAGTATTATATAGGATAACACCACGTTTACCAGTTAAGTGTGATTAAAAAAAATGTAGTATTATTAACAACACGAACTAGTAAAAATGTAGTTAAATTTTTGACACTTGCATTTATTTGCCAAAATGATTGGTTATGTTGTACGCGTCGCATGCGCAAACGCCAAAATTTGTTAATTGTACAACACTCAGCAGTTGTAACAGCTACATATATTTACTATACTATGGTAGTAAAAAATACTATACGTTAGAGCTAAATACAACACAGTGTGTTATCTAATGTTACATTTGTGGTTATAGTGAACACAAAGTGAAGTAAAAATATTACTAGTTTAGTGTTGTAAATTTTACACCACTATTTTTTTCCGTGTAGATAATCCCTCAAAAATGTAGAACTTCAAGGTATAACATACACCATTTTAAAATAAAAGTTCTACTTAAATTGCCTTTTAAATGTGAATTTCCTGAAGCTTTTTAAATAAAGCAGCCTTAATTAAACCCTTTACATAGATTATGCGACAATCACAAAGCCTTTACAATCTCCATACAATAGGATTAATGGTATGGTGGTATATTAAACTTATACCACTTTCAAAAAAAGTAATTTACTTAAATATTATTGACTTATGCTTATTTAAGTTTCAAAAGCTCATTCCTAAGATGGCGTTCCTAGTATGAATTTTATGAAGCTTTTTCTTAAGCCTTTTCTAGACTTACTGATCGCTATGTGTAATATGCAATGTATGTATGTCGTCGCCACAAATTTCATAGACTTCAATAGATTCTATAGATTTCAATAAAGACTTCAATAGATTTCAATAGACTTCTATAGACTTCAATAGATCTAATAAAATTAGTAATAAAAAATTATTGATGATGCACAGATGTGAGGCTTAAAAGGCTTAAGATGCTGTTAAAAGTATTTTTTACGATTGACTTGTTATTAATTAAATATTTCTCTTTTCCCTAAAATGTCAAATGATGCTTAACTTTCCAGTTAAAGGTTATTATTTCAACCCTTATTTTCAAGCTTTAAAATGCAAAGTTTTTGATTTTAGTTTAAAGAAAACCGGATTTTAAATATTTATCCTACTTGTAAAAATTCTCCAAACTGAAACTTTAAGTGAATTTATCTAAAATATAGTAAAAATATCTGCTGCGTGGCGTCACAGCACTTTCTTTTACATTTTTTTAGGAAACTCGCTGTTGGTTTAAAGAATTATAAGCACTTTTTAGTACTTTTACGAACTTCCAACCCTGATCCCAGAAATATGCTTATTTTAATTTTCCTAGGAAAAAGTTTCAAATAAAAGTTGTAGGCATCAATACGCCTAAGAACTGTTACAAGTTTAAAGAAAATCGTTGGAATTGTTTTCAAAAAAAATTTTAAAAACTCAAAAACTCCTAAAATAAATCGGAGCTTTCAGTCAACCAATTTCAATCAAAACCTTCGCGGCACAACTAGATGTTATATGTAGGCTAGTAGGCTAAATTTCAAGTTTGGTGAAATCGGATAAAACTTTTATTCGATATCCAAAAAGTGGTTCTTAGAAAGGTTTCTGTGTGTGTGTGTGTGTGTGTGTGTGTGTGTGTGTGTGTGTGTGTGTGTGTGTGTGTGTGTGTGTGTGTGTGTGTGTGTGTGTGTGTGTGTGTGTGTGTGTGTGTGTGTGTGTGTGTGTGTGTGTGTGTGTGTGTGTGTGTGTGTGTGTGTGTGTGTGTGTGTGTGTGTGTGTGTGTGTGTGTGTGTGTGTGTGTGTGTGTGTGTGTGTGTGTGTGTGTGTGTGTGTGTGTGTGTGTGTGTGTGTGTGTGTGTGTGTGTGTGTGTGTGTGTGTGTGTGTGTGTGTGTGTGTGTGTGTGTGTGTGTGTGTGTGTGTGTGTGTGTGTGTGTGTGTGTGTGTGTGTGTGTGTGTGTGTGTGTGTGTGTGTGTGTGTGTGTGTGTGTGTGTGTGTGTGTGTGTGTGTGTGTGTGTGTGTGTGTGTGTGTGTGTGTGTGTGTGTGTGTGTGTGTGTGTGTGTGTGTGTGTGTGTGTGTGTGTGTGTGTGTGTGTGTGTGTGTGTGTGTGTGTGTGTGTGTGTGTGTGTGTGTGTGTGTGTGTGTGTGTGTGTGTGTGTGTGTGTGTGTGTGTGTGTGTGTGTGTGTGTGTGTGTGTGTGTGTGTGTGTGTGTGTGTGTGTGTGTGTGTGTGTGTGTGTGTGTGTGTGTGTGTGTGTGTGTGTGTGTGTGTGTGTGTGTGTGTGTGTGTGTGTGTGTGTGTGTGTGTGTGTGTGTGTGTGTGTGTGTGTGTGTGTGTGTGTGTGTGTGTGTGTGTGTGTGTGTGTGTGTGTGTGTGTGTGTGTGTGTGTGTGTGTGTGTGTGTGTGTGTGTGTGTGTGTGTGTGTGTGTGTGTGTGTGTGTGTGTGTGTGTGTGTGTGTGTGTGTGTGTGTGTGTGTGTGTGTGTGTGTGTGTGTGTGTGTGTGTGTGTGTGTGTGTGTGTGTGTGTGTGTGTGTGTGTGTGTGTGTGTGTGTGTGTGTGTGTGTGTGTGTGTGTGTGTGTGTGTGTGTGTGTGTGTGTGTGTGTGTGTGTGTGTGTGTGTGTGTGTGTGTGTGTGTGTGTGACAGCCATATCGTATCGAAAGCTTTATCCGAATCTCATAAAACTTAGAATTAAGCCTTCATATTATATCTAGTTGTGCCGCGAAGCTTTTGTTTTCAATTGGCTGAGCGGAAGCTCCACTTTATTCAGTAGTTTTTGAGCTTTTTCAATTTTTTCCGAAAACGGCTCCAATGTTTTTTTTTAAACTTGTTACAGTTCTCAGACGCATTAATGCCTACAACTTTTATTTCTGTGTCTGACCATTAATTTGGGTTCAAGACTGAACATTCAACATCAACCAGCCAATGGGGAACGACGTGGTTGTAAACCTTCTAAAAAGTTCTCAAGAAATCGGACCACCGTGGCGCGAAGGATTTGACCAAAAGGATAACTTGGTGTATAAAAGGGAGAACAATCTTTCTAGGAGTTTCTACCGGTAATTCCTTATGGATAGAAAAAGGACAAAAGAATAGAATGTTCTGGCAACGGAATAGGTAGAGAGAATATTCTCAAAAATGGCCAAAGTCATATAAAAAGAGGTTCGCTTGAACGAAGAATCAGTCATAAATAAATCGTCAACCGAGCTTCATATAAATACTAGCTGATACCTGCTCGCTTCGCTGAGTGTATCTAAATTTAACTGATTTTTTAATTCCAACTTTGTAGAGATTTCTTTCGTTATTGTGTAAAATTGGAAGAAAATGCGTTAAAATTCTATTTCAAAAACTTTACCGAAATTTTTCAAATGTACGGTTCCTGTAGGATATAATTGTTTTGCCATCCCATGAGAATTATGAATTATTCTTGCCTTAAAAGTAAGCTATATCATTCTCCCCCAAACTACTATATTGCAAAAATCATGTCAATCTTTAACTATGGGATGAACAAAAAACATATCTATCCCACGGGAATAGAACATCTCTTCTGAGAAAAAAGTAGATCAAATCTTCTTAAGGAAAATGAGTTAAGACTCTATTTTGTAGATTTTAATGAAACTGCTTTTAAATACACGGTTCTTATAGAATACACACTTGGTTTGCTATCCCATGGGAATTGTTTGTTATTCCGGTATGAGAAGTAATCTATATCATTTTCTGACCCCTAAACTACCACATTACAAAAAAGGAAGTTAATCCTTAGCTACGTAAAAAACAAAAAAATATCTAACCCACGGGAACCGTCCAATTTTTCTGGAAAAAAGTATACTATATGTTAAACCGGATTAAAATCTATATCTATGTCCAATTTCATCCAGAGCCATTCAGTACTTTTTGAGTGAAAGAGCAACAAACATCCATACAAACTTTCACGTTTATAATATAAGTAAGATAAATTGTCACAAGTCTAAGAATGTGCCGCCATGTGTCTAAGGAAGTGCCGCCATTTTATGACTTTGGAGTGGTGTCACCTGTCCTCAACCGTGGGTGGGCTGAGCCAATCACCAGCCAAGGGAGGAGCACCATGGTCACAGGATGGGAAAAATCTTGTGAAATTCGAGGAATTCCAGAATATTCTTTCTCTAAGAGCTTCGTCTTTGAAGACCACCGGGCACGAAGGATAAGACAAAAGAATAGCAATTTCTATCAAGAAATAATAGAATCTACTATTCTAGAAGGATTCCGAAATCGTTTATAAGCCCCGGACAAACATAGGCGAGTCAGTCTTGAAATAAATCGTGAAAGTGATCAGTGTGAAATAAATCTTCGACGAGTGTTAAAATAAATAGTGAAAGTAAACAGTGTTAAATAAATTGTGAACATTGTTAAATAAAGTGAAACAGTGAGATAGTGAGTGACAATATTTAGTGTATAAGTATCCTCGAACCCGTAAAAAACGTTACAATATAGTGAAATATAAACAGTGAGTGACAATTAGTGGCTTTTACTATTGTAACAGTGAACTTAATCATTGTTATCAAGTGTAAATAGGTAGTGTAAAATGAAAGTAAAAACAAATTCTGTGACGCCTCGCAGCAGACATTTTGGAATCAGGGGAACCTAAGACATCCATTTCCGAAGAAAGCTCGAATTCGAAAATTCGATCCGATTACAATACTACCGTTACTATACAAATAGTAAAAGGAAATAAAAACGGTTGACACAAAACTGAGGAGCTTTTTACAAAGAAGTCAGTCTACATTAAATCTTAATTTTACAAAGAAAAATCAAATATAATATTAAGCTCGCTGATACCAATTTTATAAGAAAGCTCATTAACTAATTTTTTTTTTGTCATCACTTTTTCCATATGAACTTTATAAGTTTTTTAACAAAGTTTCTTTATGTTACTTGAGTATCAAAATCGAGCTTGAAACAACGAAAGTTTCATCACTATGATAATCATAATAAAACTATACGTATTTTAGATAAAAATAATGATCGAAATTTCGAGTACTTACAACAATAAATGGAAGAGAATTTTCTTGGAAAGGTGCTGATTAAAAAGCTTATGATGATAACGTTTTCTTTTCTTCGTACACCTCCAAAGCACATTTTTTGTACAAAACAGCAATGCAGTTCTCTGAAAAATTCCTTATAATTAATTTCAAATATTAAGCTTCACATCTGAAAAGAAATACGAGAAGTACACACTTTGATTTCGATTTCTATAAAAGAAGACATTTTCTTTTTCATTTTCACCTCAAAGAAAATATAATTGGATGACGACTGTCATTGAGACAAAAATTACTTATAACCGAAAATATTTTATTTATAAGATCTTTTTGATGAATTGTCTGGAACTGTCTTCGAGCATGGCGAAAATAATTTATCGCAGAACCCAGCAGCAGCACCAACCACATTTTCTGAAACGAAATAATATACTTAATTAAAAGAAAATCATTTTTAAGCCATTTAATATATAACGAGCTTTTTTTAAAGATGGAAAATTTGAATATGAAAAGGATTTATTGTGCGCTAGATTATAATATAGCGTTGACAAAATGAAGGAATGAGAATTTCATATTATTCATATAGACGACATCCCCTAAAACGCTTGTTCGTTCCTCACTTTTAAGCATTCGCTTCCTCCGTTTTACAATTAGATTAGGGTTCAGTGTCATGAATAGTAAAATTTAGTCTTATGTTATGACCGTGGCTCAGTCCCGACATTTGCATCCCTGCTCCGGTAACTACGGAGCCTTGATCTCTCAACAGGGTGAGGCTTTGGGGCTTTTCGGAAGTTGGAGCGTATGTAAAACAAGGTAACAAGCCGTATTCGTGTACATGTCTATATATACGTTCATGGACGTACCAAATAAGGGTTGTGAGGGGCATATGCTCACCCTTAAAACCTCTTCAGTGAATTAGTTTTATCCCTAAACTTTGTTATATTTATGAAATTATGTCTGGGATAAGATTTATGAGCTACTTCTTTAAAATTTTTACAGACGACAGCGCCCTAATAAGGCATTGGCATTTAAACAAAACTATTTAAAAAAGTGAATAAAAAAAGATCCAAAAATAAAAATTTTATCCTCATTCTATGGGTAATTCTCATGAAATCTCGAAATTACCTATCAATAAATTAATGAAAAATATTTAAAATAATTCAAATTCATCTGCTCTTAAATTTGTACTATTTATCTTACTAAAAATGAAAAATATCGTGGTCCCCAGAATAAATGAGTTTGGACGATTTAAATGTGAGGGAATGATGACTGCGGTGAAGAAATGATGATTAAATTTATTTTTCATATGAAATAGTATTTTTTATTTTTTAAAAATATTTAGAAATTTCTACTAGGTTAACCTACAAATTATGATAGTAATTAAAAAGTTTCCCCTCACTTTTAATCAAAATGAGGAAATGACGGTGAGGGAATGACAAAACAAATCATAACCTAAAAAAATCTCGCAACATAACCGTTCGTTACCAGCTAGCTTTTTGTTACGCTTTCTATCTCTAAAAACATACTTTCGTACATCATTGAAATTGAAATATTATAATTACCTTTTTTATTCTTCACTGTGAGGGAATGATTGAATAAAATGTAATCTTTAAAATATTGCAATGAAATCTTCTTCCAACAATTACTCTAACAAACTTGAAGTCAATTCGCCATTCCGAACAAGTAACAGTACTACCAACTGTCAAAAACTAATGACAATGTTACCAAAGTCCTCAAAATATACCTACTTATCGACTGTTGGTAATGCTGTGAGGGAATGATTATTTTTCATGGGACAAGTGTTGAGTTAACATTAGACAAGTTGTTGATAACTTATGATCCTAAATTCAGAGAAATTTTGAAAATTTGTTGTATTTACAATAGACAGGTCATAGTTACAAACGGATTTTTTAAGAACTTCTCAATAAAAACTTTAGACAATGTTCTAATCTGGAGTTTGGGACATAGTGAGGGAATGATTTTCAGAGTACTATATATTTATTATTTCTCACAAATGCCTGTACAATCCCAAATTTATTACCAACATTTTTAGCCTTGATGATGTTCTTTAGAAAAAAAAAACATCCTAAGTCGGTTAGGTTTATTCTAAAAAAACTGCTAGGACAGGAATTTCAAGATTTTATGAAAATTACCCCTATGCTTTTTTAAACACGGGAAAAAATGTTTTGTCTTATCATGTATAATCATATATAATTAGATCTGAATAGCATCATATATAATTATATATGATAAGACAAAAATATTTTTCCCCCACGATCAATTACTACAAGCAAAAGCACATTTTTCGAGAGTATTATTATAAAAACTAAATAAAATACAATAAAAAACACCAAGTTTAACGATAAATAAAAAGATATTACTATATGAATGAGTGCCCGACAAAAAGTATTTTTGTCTAATCATATATAATTAGATCTGAAAATTGACCAGGTATGATCATATATTATATATGATAAGACAAAAATAATTTTTGTCGGGCACTCATTCATATAGTAATATCTTTTTATTTATCGTTAAACTTGGTGTTTTTATTTTATTTTATTTAGTTTTTATAAAAAAAAAACTTGCGGAAAATGTGCTTTTGCTTGTCGTAAGTGATTGTTCAGAAAAAATGTTTTTGTCTAATCATATATAATAACTACTTGGTCCCCGCCCGCTTTGCTGAGCGTATCTAAATTATACTGATTGAATAATGGAAACTTTCATCCCATCAAAAAAAAGACAGATAAATATTTCTAGATCTTTGATTCATAGAAAGTTCATGAAAATCAGATAAACTACTTTTCGAGAAAGATATTCTATAAAGCTATCTAGAAGAGCTATCTTATTGGTTCTATAAGTTTTTCTGAATATTATCTATATTATATCATAATTTGCTTTAGAAATTATAATTTTTATTTAAACTTTTTTGAAATGATTGTGTTAAAACGCTATTTCACGAACTTTAGGGAAAGCTTTTTTAAAAACACGATTCGTGCAGGATAAGTACAATTGTTATGCTATCTTTTGAGAATCGTGCATTATTCTAACATACGAATTAATAATCTATATTTTTCTCTGACCTTTCAACTACCCTATTGCAAAGAATCATGTCAATCTTTTGTTCTATGACAAACAAAACATATCTATCCCACGGGAGTAGTGCATTTTTCCTGGATAAAAAAGAGATCAGGTCTTCTTGAGGATAATGCGCTAGAACTCTATTTCACGTAATAGCGAAACTTCTATTAAATACACGGTTCCTGTAAAATGCAATTGTCTTGTTATCCCACGGGAAGAGTACATTTATGTCGAATTTTTGCTCTATGAAAAATAAAAACGGCTCTAGCCCACGGGCCTGTACAATTTTACCGGATAAAAGGTAGAACAATCTTTCTTGAGGAAAATTCCTTAAAACGCTTATCCATGAACTTTTAAGAAACTCCTTTTAAATACTCAGTTACTGAAGAATACCATTCTTATCCTATCCTACGGGAACCGTGCTATATTCTGACATAAAAGATAGCCTATTTTTATTCTCTGACTCTCAATTAACCACCTCATTGTAAGAAATTATGGTAATCTTTTGCTCTGTGAAAAATAAAAACATATTTATCCTACGGGAACCGCACATTTTTTCTGCATAAAAATAAGAATGTAGGATAAGAAAATTATTTTTTGCCTTGAGGACATTATGAGTTATAACTATTATAATATAACTATTAATATACTCTATTATAATCAGCTAAAAACGTTTAGTTTCAGCATGATTTTTCTTTCAGTCAGTTTTTCTATTTTCCCATTGAAATGAGAAATTTTTCCGAAATAAAACGTATTGTAGATAATGATTCACATATTTAGCTATCATCATACTTAAATATCACCAATATTCATTTTCAAATAAAAATGTATAGTTTATGCATAATTTGGTTCCTATCCCCATTTTCAATTTTCCGGATAAATGAGACATTTTCCCGTTATAAGAAGTTTTCCTTTTTATGACTCGGATTGTCATTTATCATCATACCAAACTTCATTAAAACTCGTATTTATTTGGGTAAGAATTAAGAATATGTTTCTAAAAACAATTTCGCAAATAATGATTTATTTTTGGAACAACTTTAATAACTATTATAGCGGGCTAACCTTCAAAGGTAGACATATGTCGTCGCGGACTTTTTTTTAGGACTTTTCAAGAAGAATAATTTTGCTACACATAATTTTTACGTTATTTTATACGTTTACGCAGGGCAGGCAACAAACGCTCTCAAAAGGAAAAAATTTTCTTGTTTTTTGCAACATTTTCCATTGATGCTCTGCTGCTTTTGGTCGTAGAGTGATGTTGTATAGCCTAAAGCCTTCGTCGATAATTAAGCTATCCAACATAAAAAGAATTTTTCAATTCGAACCAGTAGTTCCTGAGATTAGCGCGTTTAACCAAACAATCAAACAAACAAACAAACTCTTCAATTTTATATATTAGTATACATAGATATATGATCATACATGGCCAATTTTCAAATCTGATTATATATGATTAGACAAAAACATTTTTTTTCCCGGGAAGGTTTACCTTCCCCTAAACTAAAAAGCTAGACACGCTCATGCATATACATATATACATGTTTCAGTTGTGCAGAGTCGAGACGGGTTCAGAGGGCTGTAGAAAAGAAGATCCACGTCGAGTGACTGTTAAACCCCGGAGTGGCACACACTTAGAACGAACCACCTCATCTCCAGTTAACCCCAACGTATAGACTATAGAGGTTACTGGATAACAGTGTCATCGTACACAACCCTTTTTCCATTTGAAATACGCGGGAATATCTTTCGAGCCTCCCTTACACACAGTCCCCATATTTCCATGCAATTTTTTGTTTTGTCTTTTAACCACCACCACCACCACCACCACCGGTCCCCAACATGGTTTTTGTTACATTTATTTTTTTGTTTTGCATTATCTGTTCGCTCACTCAAACCTAGTTTTCCTGTTCGGTGGCACGTTACGTTCCCGTCGCTTTTTTAGAAGAAGAAGAAAAAAATGGTGGCCCCAAGGGGAATTCAGTTTTTTTTCATCCTCAACAACTTCCTTTTCTTTGTCTTTATTTCTTGAATCTCTGACTCTTGGTCGCATGTATATAAGCTCGTATATTCCACGCTCTTTAATATATTGTTTGAAGACTATCCGCCATTGTTATTTTTGGTAGGTATAGGTGTACCAATCGAGACAAGATCTTTATTAAGAATCAAACTATCTGAGCTCTAAAAATATTTTTATTTCACCTTTCTGAAATTTTTAAAAATATTTTTATCAATTTCTTGCTATCTAATCAGGGTACAATTTTGCTCATAGACGTTTTTTATGATTGGCTGATAACCGCACGCTTCGCTGAGCGTATCTTAATTAAACTCATCCCAAAATATTAAAAATCTTAATACTTACTTAAAAAAACTAATAAAAAAATACTTCTAGACCTTAGATCTGTAGTAAGTTCATGAAAATTTGTTAAACTACTTTTCCATGGAGAAATATAAGCTATCTCACCGGTTATATACTGAACTTGGACCATAACAATTAAAAACGGATTTATTTTCAGCTTCCTCAGCCAATATTTAAGGCTAACATCTTTGTGAAAAATATTAAATTCTGATTGATTTTGTCATAGAGCTATAAAAATAAGGAAGTTTTCCTGCCCAATGCATGTATGATGTGGAACTCTTTGGCGTCTGAAAGGAGTAAAGATGTCCCATATTTTTGTTACTTGCATTTGCATAGTGGAATCTTTTCTACACCACCTCGAAAAAATTAAATTGTTAACGTAACAGAGGTTTCATGGACGTTCCTTTAAAACTTGAGAACCTTTAATATCAAATTTCATTTAAAACACCATCCATTGAAGTATTTGTGGCGACTGGAAATTCGAACTTGCAGTTATTGTCTCTCGCAAGTGTCCTGGCGAAAATACATTATAAGCAATTCGATTTGTTCGGGGCCAGTGCTGACCTATACAATTGTATATAGGTAACATGTATGTAAGTAAATCTGGGTATCCACTCCCACCATTACATTTTGAGGCCTCGAATTGTAGCACGCAAACAACAGCGAGGACCTGCAAGGTCGCCTCATATTTTGGACGCCGCCGCATACGGCCAGTCGCCGCATACATCGGGCCCCCTCACCAGGGAACTTAACTATGGAGTAGCGGCATCCTAGCCTTCGGTTGAGCTACTTCATATTCGTCCCGCGTCGTTCTCGGACTCGAGCCCAGCAGCTCGTCCTAGCGGCCCCTGCTCCACGACGGCTCCAGCAGCCCAAAGTCTCACGGCCCAACGACAATCCTCAACAGGTCGCTAGGAGGGGAGTGATGTGGCGACTGGAAATTCGAACTTGCAGTTATTGTCTCTCGCAGGTGTTCTGATGGAAATACATTATAACCTTAAGCAATTCGATTTGTTCGGGGCCAGTGCTGGCCTATACAATTGTATATAATAAATATGTAAATAAATGTGGGTATCCACTCCCACCTTACAGAGATGTTTGTTTCCAAGAAATTTGACAATGCACACCTATCCTCTTGTCAAAGAAGAACTAATAAATAATATAGTATAAAGGGTATAAAGTTATGTCACACTGCTTCTGTCAATATAATGAACGATACATATAGCCAACTCTCCTCGACCACCCTTCGAATAAGGAGCCAAAACTTATCAAAATCATCATGATCATCATATATGGATACCGAGCTACGGAAAGCCTCTCTAAAAACCATTCACTCCATTTACCCAAGTTCAGAACTTCTGTGCATCTGTACAGATGGTTCATCTATCCCAGGATCCGGAAAAACTGGTGCTGGTTACTATAGCGATATATTTGAAGGATACACCGCCGTTGGAGAACCTCTCAACTGTTTTGATGGGGAAGTCAAGACAGTTTAACTAGCTACATCTAAACTTCACGAAGTTAAGGCGTATCGTAAAGCTGCCTTCTTTACTGATTATCAGCATTTTCCTCTAACTACCCCACTGATTGCGTCCGTACCAACAAATATCGAGCCGCTTTGGATTCCAGTTTTGACATCATACAGAGGTTTCAGTCCAATTAATCGTCGATGCTCGTGGTTCATAACCAACAAGAATATCCATAAGAATCTGAGTATTGCCACCAGTGGGAGGAGGTGGAAGAGCCAGGTTCAGTTCTAAATACCTCAGGTGCCCAAATAAACATCATAACCACCTAGCTGTTAACTTTCTCGACAATAGTGAGGATTCCGCCAGACTGAAACGCGTGTCATTTCTGGAGCTGTCCTACAGGTAGCAGTACAGCAGCCACCCGTTCTGGGGTGGCCTGTCCCGTCCATATGTTCCCTATAGTCGTTTATTGTCTTGGGACAGATTGTGAAATCAAAAGAACCAAAAATAAAAGTATACTTTTCCAATTTTTGATGATAAAGCCACTGTAGAATCACTTGAAGAAAGCTCTATCCTCTAACTACCCCACCGATTGCGTCTTTATCAAAAAATGTCAAGCCGCTTTGAACAGTCTTGCTAAAACAGGTTGGCACTTGTAACTACAATGGATTCCCAGTCATGTTGGTATCTTGGAAAATTAAAAAGCAGAGATCTGGGGCCAACTCTTATGTCTCTAACATCAGTTTAGAGCCACATTTTAAGCACTATCAACTGGAATTCCTACAATATTGAAGCACAAGGAAAAAAATGGGAACCTTTACTGGAATTTTCTATCCCAAGGCTTCTTCACCACCAGGTGTCAGTCAAAGCTTTCTGAACTACCACGGGACACGACTACCTATGCGAGCACTTGCACCGGATTGGCATCCTACCGACTCCCATTTGTTCCCTCTGTAATGAGGAACCCATGAACGACACACTTTTGGCAACTGTCCTGCACTTGCAGACGTCAGAGAGACAAACGAAAACAACCAAAACCAACTACTCTCCAACCTCTACTGGACGGCGCGGCACCGAATGGCAGAAATGTCAAGAGTAGAATAAGAAGAAGAAATCTACGTTTTGTCAAAAATTTTCAAAAATGGGTCATTCTTTTACAAATCGTACACCATTCGACACTTGACATTTTAGAATCGCCTGAAATTTTACAGCTTCTATGCGTAAATATAACAACCCGTAATTTTGGATTTTTCTCAAAAAAATTTTCTTTTGAAATTATGCCCATTTAAATTTTCGTTGATATTTGAATTTTCACCAACCATTTGCCTATTTGAAATTTTATATCTCCAGTTCTACTATTCGGATTTATGTCGGATCTTTTTTATTCTATACATTGTTACTTAAGGTTTGAAAGTATATTTTTTAAAAAATAATTTTGCATAATTTTTATAAACAATTGCAATTTAATTGTTTATAAGCTTATATCATCCCCTTACCCCAACTTGAATTGAATTAAAAATATATCATTGCATTCCTTATTTTATCATCTACAAAACCCAGTTTACAAAAAGTTGGGATCTCTCTTATTTTGAAAGATATTAAATATTTTCGAGCGCAAGGTACCGAAACGCGCTCCGCCTGCGTCTAATTCCTAAGATCTCCAACGCTAGCACCTATTTTACATTGCTGAATCTTAACCATTTTGCGTTTGAGTATAAAAATGTTTGTTAAAAGAACTTCAAAATAGTTTTACAATTACAAAACTAAACGTTAAAATGTAAAAATGCATTGAGACGTAAAAATGAGGTAAATTGTTACTATTAAATTTTTTACAATAATTTTTTTACTTAATTTACAAAATTATAAAAAAACGCAGCAGAATTATCTATGTCCCTAAATATTTTTAAATTTTTTTAAGAAGAATAATATTGATTTTGGGTCGTTGAAAAGTGATGAGGTTGATATGGAACGTTTCCCAGCAAATTCCGATATAGCTTTTGAGGAAAAAGTAGTAGTAGTAGTATCTGCAGCAATTGATTCGTTCAATCAGGATTTGCATTTTATTGGATCTTCTGCCATTCACAGAAGAAAAATTTCCCAAAGCCGTTATTTCAATAAAAAAATAAAAAAATTGTCTGAAGCATTGTCAAAAAAAAATTTTTCATCCAACTATTGACGAAAATAATGATACCATCGAGGAAAATGATAAAAATAATTTACTAGAACTTCTTTATTTTTGGTTTATTTAAGGTCGCATTAACTACTATGGTCATTAGCGACCGTCGAATCCGAAAACCCAGAAAAAATATCTTAGGCTTTCGTTGGGATTCAAACCCAGGACCACTGGCGTATAAAGCAACTATATCTAGTCAACACGCTACTAAGTGACCTTACTAGAATTTAGATTTTATAAAAAATGAACTCAAAATGGTTTCTAAGATCGTATATTTTTCTGGGTTTAGTGTACAATATAAAAAAAAATTGTAAGCCATACTTACCATGAAGAAGATTTTGGTCTTAGTGCAGAGTGACACTTTTTCCCAACTTTTCATGGTTAGGGCGCATGTGATGGATTAGGAGGAACTTTTAAAAGGTTAACAGCAAGTCTTCAAAGAACTTCCAATCCCATCCTAACACCAAAACAATTATTTGAATGGGCAAATGAGCTTTTTGAATATTTTGAAGTTTTTTTTTTAAGTAAGTAATTATCAGATGAAAAGACCAGTTTTTTATTTTAACAATTTATTTACACTGTTTCTTCGGTGTTATTATTAAATTTGACATTTGAAATTTTGTATTGTTAAATTTATAATCTATTATATAAAAATAAGTCGGGTTTTCCTTCCTGACGCTATAACTCCAGAACGCACTAACCGATTTCCACGGTTTTGCATTCGTTGGAAAGGTCTCGGGCTGTGTGAGGTTTATAGCAAAAAAAACTCAGGAAAAATTTAAACAGAAAAGCGGGAAAATCTTTTTTCACATACAGCGCCATCTCTGAGGATACATAGCATGTACTATAAACCAGTATTTTAAGTAGATAGCGCCGGTGCGTGATACATTGCTTGACAAGCAATGAGAGTTTTCATAGTGCAAAAAATCGACATAATTGTACTCTTCCCGTGGGATAACAAGACAATTGTATCTTACAGGCACCGTATATTTAATAGAAGTTTCGTTAAAGTACGTGAAATAGAGTTCTAGCACATTATCCTCAAGAAGGCCTGATCTCTTTTTTATCCAGGAAAAATGTATCCCACTCCCGTGGGATAGATATGTTTTTGTTTGTCATAGAGCAAAAGATTGGCATGATTTTTTGCAATAGGGTAGTTGAAAGGTCAGAAAAAAATATAGTTTATTAATTCGTATGTTAGAATAATGCACGATTCTCAAAAGATAGCATAACAATTGTACTTATCCTGCAGGAATCGTGTTTTTAAAAAAGCTTTCCCTAAAGTTCGTGAAATAGCGTTTTAACACAATCATTCCAAAAAAGTTTAAATAAAAATTACAATTTCTACAGCAAAATATGATTTTTAATTTAACATCCGATAACATCGGTAAATTAATAATGACAATTTTTGAAACATTGAAACTTCTTTTTTTTTTTTTTATTTTTTTAATTTTTAAAGTCGTTGCAACTTCTAGGGCTATTAGCGACTGCGCATAGTAGTACTATGCCTAGTAATTAATTAGATTTTGATAAAAATATTAGATTGGAAGAAAAAAAAAATGTAGATGATAAAATAAGGAATAAAATGATATTTTTTTAATTCAATTCAAGTTGGGGTAAGGAGGTGATATAAGCTTATAAACAATTAAATTGCAATTGTTTATAAAATTTATGGAAGTTTTTTTTTAAAAAAATATACTTTCAAACCTTAAGTAACAATGTATAGAATAAAAAAAACTTCTTTCATTGTTAATTTTTGAATGTCTATAATGTTTAGAAATAAACGTGTTTAATTACTATTGAAAAATTTGAACTTGGTGAAAAACTCAGTTAAATATATAATTAATTCAACATTTTCGAATTGTATTGCTACTTAAGGAACACAAGTAAAGGTATTTTATAATATTCATAAAAACGTATAGAACCAAAAAGATAGCTCTTCTAGATAGCTGCATAGAATATCTTCCTGGAAAAGTAGTTTATCTGATTTTCATGAACTTTCTATATGAATCAAAGATCTAGAAATATCTATCTGTCTGTTTTTGTTGATGGGATGAAAGTTTCCATTATTCAATCAGTATAATTTAGATACGCTCAGCGAAGCGGGCGGGACCAGCTAGTCAAATTATATATTTTTATTAAATTTGATACAACAATTTTCAAGATACCTGATGTAGTCGGAATTACACTGACGAAACGTAGTGTAAAAAGAAAATAAATTGTTAAAATAAAAAAATGGTCTTTTCATCTGATAATTACTTAAAATATTAAGCTATTAAGACATGAAAATTAGTATTAAATATTTTGAAGGAAAACGAAAAGTAAAGGCTCGATTTAGAAAAGCTACAACTGCCAAAAGGACATTTAAATTTTATGCTATAATACCGATTAAAAAATATTTTCTTTGCAAGACGAAAATGATTACTTTAAAAGTAGCAAAATACAATATAAATATATGTACAACAATTGTAATTAAATGAAAATTAATATTTTGAATATTTTTACGTTTAAAACAAATACGTCATTTTCTTACATCGCAATTGCATTCATTGCATTTCCTTGCGTTCCAAAATATTATATGATTCATTTTTGAAGTAAGTATATCTATTGAAGTTTGCTTTTTAACGTTTTACTTTGTAATGGGGAAACTATTTTGAAGTTCTTCTAACAAACATTTTGATACTCAAACGCAAAATGGTTAACATTCAGCAATGTAAAATAGGTGCTAGCGTTGGAGATCTTAGGAATTAGACGCACGCGGAGCGCGATTCGGTACCTTGCGCTCGAAAATATTTAATATCTTCCAAAATAAGAAAGATCCCAACTTTTTGTAAACAGATTTTTGTAGATGATAAAATAAGGAATAAAATGATATTTTTTTAATTCGATTCAAGTTGGGGTAAGGGGGTGATATAAGCTTATAAACAATTAAATTGCAATTTTTTATAAACTTAATGCAAAATTATTTTTTAAAAAATATACTTTCAAACTTTAAGTAACAATGTATAGAATAAAAAAATCGACATAAATCCAAATAGTAGAACTGGAGATATAAAATTTCAAATAGGCAAAGGTTGGTGAAAATTCAAATATCGTCAAAAATTTAAATAGGCATAGTTTTAAAAGAAAATTTTTTTGAGCAAAATCCAAAAATACGGGTCGTTATATTTACGCATAGAAGCTGTAAAAAAAATTTCAGGCGATTCTAAAATGTCAAGTTCAAATTTGTTCAGATTTTGTGCGGTTTGTAAAAGAACGACCCAAATACGTTTTTTTTTTTTAATAAGATTTTCTATAAATTTCACAAATTACTACATTAGTTACTATCGTTAAAAGTACCATCGTTAAAATATAAAAAATTATAATGATGTTGATATTACTTTACCATCATTAAACAAGTAAAGAATTTGTTATTCGTTTCCTTTTCAGTTTTTTAAGCTAGAATTAACGTTTTAAGAATTTTTACCGTGTATTATATTTTGCCTTGTTCCTGTTATACCCTGCTCATTAATATCGTGTTTAAATAAAAACATCTGAAAAAACCGATCGTAAAAATGGCAATGAGACAAGTTTAATGTATCCAACGAAACAAACTCGACGGGGACGGGAAGTAAGATGAAACGGAAAAAAACCGCTAAGTTTTCCCAGGAGAAGTCGGTACCTGAAAACTAGGATAAAGGAAGGGTTTTCCAACCGCGGGAAATGTGAAAGAGAGTGCACATTGTCTATATATTTCCAGGCGAGTCCCTTGAGTGGTTTCGGGATAGGATAACAAGCAGAGACGTTGCCACAATATCTTCCCGATGTCCCCGTTCTTGTTCCCGTGGCGTGAGCCAGGTGAGTTCATACACCTAGCCATTTGATTGGACCGAGTGTATTTTTCTAATTAAATATTTGATAAAAAAGGACGCTTTCCTCGAGTGAAACTATCGATTTTCGATGGGGTATTTGAAATAATTTCTGATTGAATTATAAGTCCTGTGAGATATGTCGATATAATGATAAATTAGTTGAAGCTATCTCGCGAACCATTTCGTTCTCTTGGAAAAATAAAAAGTGTTTATCTTACGTCAAAGTTGAAAACTTTTTGTTAAAAATCACGAATTTTCCACGTTTTATTTTTCTTGAAAAATTTACTTTTCAATTAGTGAAGAAATTCGAGGCGGTCAAATTAAGAAAAATGGTAGAATGATGATATAAATGTCTATATGTCATATAGAGGAAGTGCGTCCAAAGTGGATCTTAGTTGAAATAAAATTATGCAAGTGCGAAGAAGCGGCGTTAATTGTGTTGCTCTAACGAGATGTAATAGAGGGAGAACTTATATAAGGTACGATAAGGATGTGGGGAGATTTATAGCTAAAACTTAAAGTTTATAAAGATAACTACCTAACAGAATCCACATAGAAATGATTAAAAACTTCTGAATTTCTATGTTTTCAAGTGCATAGTTTACGAATTAGACCAGAGCTACCAAAAGCCTTTGAAAGGAAACCCATTCGAAAAGGAAGAAAATATCACAAAAATGAAAGGAAAGATAAATTAAGGTCGATCTGAGGTGGGGAAGTAGAAAAGTGGGAGGGGTTTAAGGGTAGGAACGGTTATTCTCGATTTCCGACAAAACTACAAGTCCTATGGAAAAAAGTGGTTGCGTGTACTTATGTACGCGCGTGAGAAGTTATACTTCTTTGGTATCATTAAAAATTAGTTGTTATTAATTTTATTCAAATAATCATTTTTTAAAAACTGTATTTTTAAAATCTCAGTTGTTCAGTTTGACCACAGACTTCAACTATATTCCAAATGTCATTATTTAAACAAAATATTGCGAGAGGAATTTAAATTTTTAAATTGTAATTATTGAAATTGAAGGAAACAAATTTAACCGATTATTTGATTATTGAGTAATATTATTAAAAATATATTTAAAAGATACGTATAACTTCAAATACACAACGTTTCAACCATTTTATTTGGTCTTCATCAGGTGTTTCTTGATTATTATATAACGTATGAATAATTCATACTATATTCTTTTGGCAAAATCATTCAAATAAATTACACAAAGTATTAATTTAGGTAGGTAGGTACTATTTGAAAAAAAAAGCTTAGCTTAATTCAATGTTTTAAACAGGACTTAAACAGCCTATTTCCATTTTTTTATCTTTGGCTTTTAAATGAAAAAATCTAAACATAAAGGTACTTTTGTTTTACTTTTGAACGTAGAAAACTCAGTTGAAATTAATTCTGATGTTTCATAGTCATATTTTTTTTTGTTTGTCTAAAAAATATTTCAGAATACTGTAATTTGAATTGACATACAACATTATAAAAAGAAAAATATCTGCTGCGTGGCGTCACAGTACTTTCTTTTGGTCTTTCATTTATGAAACTCGCTGTTGGTTAAAAAAAATATATAAGCACCTTATAACTATACATAGCAGATATACAAGTATACAACATATATGTATTTACTAGCTGACCCGCGCAACTCCGTCTGCGTCAGATAAGAGTGCGAGAGGGTTAAACGTGGGGAACCTATGGCACAATTCTAAAGGAGTTGAAACTTTCTTTGTTTTATCCACAAATCACTTAAGAACCATTGAAGAGATAAAATTTGGTACCTATAATGCTAATTTAAAACCACGCGGACGAAACCAAGAAAAACATTGTATATCTGTAACGTTAAAAGTATAACATGACTCATGAGCTATCTTAGGTACATCACACTATGATCAGTAAGAGTGGAACTATAGTAAAAAATGTCACGGGAACGGGAATAATAAAGGAACGCTGCATAACACTACTGGGGTGTTTTATTGATAAAATTTACGTATGTAAACTTAAAATATAATGAAGAAAAAAGAATATATGAAACTTAAACAAAGAGTAACGTAAAAAAAATTGAAATGTTATTTGATTATTGCAACGTCTGTAACCGTTGTAACAAATAATATATTTTAAACTTGTACTTCTGTATCTGATATAATATATTACAAGGAGCTGAATGCCTGAATGTCTAATGATCTATGAATCAGCTCAGTACTGACTACTGAAAAAAAGTTAGAAGTACACAAATATTGAGAAGGAAAAGCGCAAGCGCTCACTTAGGAGGCCTAACATATTTTAAAGAGTGGGGAGTCTTGAAAAATGTTAAAAGTTAAAAATGTAATTGTTGATTTTTTAAATGTACTTTAACACGTTAAATTCTAATTATGTATTCAAAAATTAACAATGAAAGAAATTTCAACGTTTCAAAAATGTTCATTATTTTTCGGATGTTAAATAAAAAATCACATCTTCAAGTGAAAATTGTAATTTTTATTTTAATCCTAAAGAGACAATGTGTTAAAACGCTATTTTACGAACTTTAAAGATCTATTTTACGACCTTTTTTTTAACACACGGTTCCCGCAGGAGACAGCTATTATGCTATCCTTTGAGCACCGTGCATTATTCTGGCATAAAAAATAATCTATATTATTATCTGATCCCTCAACTATCATATTGCAAAAAATCATGTCTATCTTTTACTCTGTGAAAAACAAAAACATATCTATCCCACGGGAGTAGAACATTTTTCCTGGATAAAAAAGAGATAAAGCTTTCCTGAGGAAAATTCGTTAAAACTCTTATTCATAAACTTTTAGAAAACTCTTTTGAAATACTTAGTTTGAAATAGTTCCTGAAAGATTCTATTTTTAGCCTATCCTACGGGAATCGTACAATATTCTAACATAAAAAGTAACCCATATCATTCACTGTCTCTTAAACCACCATATTGCAAGAAATTATGGTAATCTTTTGTTCTGTGAAAAACAAAAACGTATCTATCCTACGGGAACATACATTTTTCCTGGATAAAAAGTGGACTGTATGAAAAGAAAAATTATGATTTTGTCTTGAGGACCTTATGAGTTATTACTTACTCTTACTTACTCTTAGCTAATAAATGAGTTATTAAAATGTTTGGTTTCAGCATGATTTTTCTTCGAACCAGATTTTCTCTATTTTCCCGATAAAATGAGAAATTTTTCCGAAATAAAACGTGTTTTAGATAATGATTCGCATATTTATTATACTTAAATATCACCAAAATCCATTTTCAACTAAAAATAGAGTTTATGCATAATTTTTTTCTCCAACCCGTTTTTCAATTTCCCGGGTAAATGAGACATTTTCCCTTAATAAAAAGAATTCTATTTAATGGCTCAGATTGTCATTTATTATCACAACAAATTTTATTAAAAGTCATATTTATTTGGGTAAGAATTAATAATATGTTTCTAAAAACCAATTTCGCAAATAATGAATTATATTTGAAACAACCTTAACAACCATTAAAAAGGTTATAGCGGGCTAACCGTAAAAGATAGACATATGCCGTCGCGGACTTTTTTGTAGAACTTTTTAAGAGGAACAATTTTGCTGCACATAATTTTTGCGTAACTTTAACCGTTTACGCAGGGCAGGCCACAAACGCTCTCAAAAGGAAAAATTTTTCCTGATTTTTGCAACATTTTCCATCGATGCTCTGCTCCTATTAGTCGTAGCGTGATGTTATATAGCCTAAAGCCTCCCCCGATAATTAGGCTACCCAACATTAAAAGAATTTTTCAATTCGAACCAGTAGTTCCTGAGATTAGCCCGTTCAACCAATCAAACAAACAAACAAACAAACAAACTCTTCAATTTTATATATTAGTATAGATGAATTCCCAACCTTCACCCCAGAACCGTCCTTAATCGAATTTTCCCAGGAAAAAGTTTCAAATAAAAGTTTTAGCCATTAATAAGTCTAAGAACTATCATAAGCTTAAAGCAAATCTTTGCAGCCGTTTTCGAAAAAAATTGAAATAGCTCAAAAACTCCGAGAATAAAGTGGAGCTTTTGGTTAACCGATTTCAACTAAAAGCTTCACGGCAAAACAAGATATAATATGAAAGAAAATGTCCAAGTTTGGTGAAATTCGGAAAAGCGTTCGATACGATATGGCTGTCACACACAGACATGTTTCTAAAAGCTACTTTTTTGGACTCAGGGGACCTCAAAACATATATGATATGAACGAATTGATATTTAGTTTTGAAATTTGTAGAGAATATTCTGAAATAATTTTGAAAAAGATTTATGGAAAAAAAAATAAATATTTTGAAACCTCTACACCTATTTCTTTCCTTAACTTAAAATAAATCTTTTCAATCATTATATGAAGCACTTTCTTTAAATGAACCTTGAAGAAAAAATTAGTCAAGAAATTATTTTCCAAACATTCGCAAATGCAATTCATTATCTGCTGTAGTTAGCTTAGTAACTAAAGTTTTTGAGGCAGTTACAAGTGAAGTGTACCCTTAGGTATGTAAAAATTGTAACGAATTATGGTCGAATTTCGACCACTGGGCGACCTCTAGTATATTTAAAGATATAATTATTAAAAATAAAATTAAGAGAATAATATTTTAATTTGTATCAACAAATAATATCCAAAAAAAGCTGCAAGACGTTTATAAAATTTGTTAGGATTATTTTTCTGGTTAACAATTCATGCATGTCATGAAAACGAAGCTTCATAGAAATTGCGAAATAAAGTAAGTAGCTACTTGTCAAAGTAAATGTCTTAATCTTATTTCATATCTTGTGTTACTAAATTATTATTCTAAGATGGTTGAATCATTTCAGAATCCCAGATTTCGTGATAACTAAGAATATGCATGGAATGCAGACGTCATTTTCATCATTAAATTTCAAATAGTATAACAGCTACTGCAAAATTCGAGAAAAGTAATCACTTATTTTTCAATAATATGTGTCATTTGTATACATAATTATTTTTAATTTAAATATAATAAAAATAAATAAATACAATAAAAATTCAAATTACGCGCGCCAAAAAACCCAGTGGTTTTGCGGCTAACTTCATATTGTTAATTTTTGTCTCAAAATGGCCGCCCATCTAAAAATGTCACTCTCATCATTTTTTCATAACGCGCCTAAAGAAGTATAACTTCAAAAAAGTTAAAAAGCAAACTTGTAGGTAAGTAATAAGAAGATCTACAACTTTTGTGCTAACACTTTTTTCACATAACCTCAAAATTTATGTAAAAAATTCCAATAACAAAGTTTTTGGTATTCTATTTTTATCTTTTACAAAAAAAAAATTTTCATGTAATTTGGTAATGTCCCAAATACACTGTCATTTTTTTGATTTAAAATGTTTATTTTTTCACCTTGTTTGACTTAATACTGAAAAAGCACCCTAATTTCCAGAGATTTCAACAATAACAAAAAGCCCACTGACTTTTTTAAAAAAGTGGATATTATGACGTGAGAATTTCCGATTGAAAATTAGGGTGCTTTTTCAGCATTAAGTCAAAATAAGGTAAAAAAATAAATATTTTTTAAATAAAAACAATTAGTGTGTTCAAGACATTAAGAGATTAGAGAGGACATTAAGTTTTTACCAAATAAATTTAAAAAAAATTTTTTTGTAAAAGATAAAAATTAAAAATTAAGAACTTAGTTATTAGAATTTTTCATATAAATTTTGAGGTTATGTGAAAAAGTGTTAGCTCAAAAGTTGTAGATCTTCTTATAATCTACAACTTTGCTATTTAAATTTTTTCCATAGGATTTGTAGTTTTGTCGGAAATCGAGATAAACCGTTTCTACCCTTAAACCCACCTCCTTTTCCTTTTTCCCCCCTCAGATCGACCGTAATTTATTTTTCCTTCCATTTTTGTTATATTCTCTCCCTTTTCTAATGGGTTTCATCCTACTTTAATTTTTTTTGGTTCAAAAATTATCTACCCTAGTCTAAATGTATTAATTACTAGCTGATACCCGCGACGTCGTCTTCGTAGGTTACAATGTTAAGAACATATTAAATTTACAGAGGAAAAACATTTAAGAAATTGAAAGCAAAAATATATTAAAAATAACCGGAAAGAACTTAGCGTAGAACAATTTTATCTATATGCCAAAAAATTGCTCCTAAATTGCTCCCTCAAAATCCGCAATTGCTCCAAATTTTTAGTTATTTTTTTATCAATAATCTATTTTCCAAAAATTTGTAAATTCAAAAATAAAAATTTATGTACCCTATAATAATCCAAAATAATCACTGTTTTTTTTTTTCAAAAAATTGTACCATAAAGGCTCTTTCCGGATTCGCAATTGCTCCAGGTGTAATGTTAATTAATAATTCAATTTTTAAATTATTCATGTTCATAAGATCCAACGGCAGTTGATGACGTCATAGTACAACAATACATGTAGAAATAGTTACAAATATTGCAAAAATTTGATTTATTATTTGCGTAATGAAAAGAGCATATGATAACTTAAAAAAAATCAATTAAAAATTATTTTGGGGTTTAAAGCGATTTTAATTCTCAAATTTGAAATTTTTTTAAAATTTTAATTATTAATTGACTATTAATTAAATACCTGGAGCAATTTCGGATCCAGAAAGAGCATTTAAGGAGCAATTTAAATAAAAACTTTAACCTTGCCAACTTAACTCTTTCTGGTTAAAACATATATATGCAATAATAAAAGGGAGTATTGAAATGTCATTTGATTATTGTTACGGTTGTAACTTAAAAATGTTTTTTGAATACAATAAAAATAGTAAAATGTTAAAAGATAATTTTAAAAAAGCTACACAAAATATTTTAAAAACTGCTAAACAAATAGAAAATAGAATTCAAAAAATCTTTGTTAATCTAATACCTCGCTGAGCTGCATTAAGTCAGAAGTCTACACTGAAATAATATGAAATAATCACTTGGCAATTTATAATTTTTTTTTTCTATTTAAGCCAATTAAGATTATAATTCTAAGATTTGCTGGTAACCAGGTTAATAAAGACAATGTTTATAATTAAAAATTGTTTAAATTATGAAAGTTATGAGTTTTACCAACCATATTTCCAAGTAGGCTCCCATTACCCGACGCTCCCCTAATAAATGGGAAACATCTAAAAATTTCCAAGTTAGTAAACTTTGTGTTTCAATTTATGGAAATTTGTGACAAATGAAATGTATGAATAAAATTCTCTGGATATATATGAGGAGAAATGTTCTTACACGAAAAGCCGGATGAATTTTCGCGTAGGAATATTTGTATATGAAATTGATGGACACGTGGAAAAATATACGGGAACGTAATGAATATTTAATGATAGAATAAATTTTAAACTTGAAATACAATTTTACGCTTCTTATTTTTTTTTTTCATTCTTTTCATAGAAATTTGATTTATGTAAAATATATATCTTAACGGCCAATGGAGGGACGTGTGACAGCCGAGCGTGAATTTCCCTGACTGTTGCATCCATTCGATCCGGCAAATTTTTTTAATATTTCAGCTTGGTTTAAATTTATGAATTTTGATTTTTTTTCGATAACTCGATTTCAGAGTGCTAATATTCTCCTGTTTGGGAATTTAACGATCTATTATTTATTTCCAATCGAAAAATTCGATTGACTTCCATTTTTTTTTCGATTATTATTAATATTTAAGCCATTCTAGCGTTTTAATTATTAATGACATCTAGCGCCGATGGGACGAACTATACGAATTAATATGGTTGTGATTTCGAATCAAGTTCGTAAATTTTCGTCTTGTCTGTCAGTTAATCGAAATTTCACGAAATTGTTTGAGGTTATTCAGACACGTTTTGTAATAAATCTCAATTAAAATATCAATAAATAAATTAAATAAAACCATTTTTTAACAATGGCAGAGGCAATGAAGCAAACTGTAGCGACTATGTTGAAGGGAATCGAAAGGTACTATAAAAAACATTTCTAACCTCTTACTATATGTTGAACATTTTCAGGTACAATCCGGACAATTTACCAACTCTTGAACGATACGTGGAAATTCAAGCCCGTGAAAACGCCTACGACTTAGAGGCCAATTTAACAGTTTTGAAATTATATCAATTCAACCCACATAGTTTCAACGCCGACATTACGGTACAAATCCTCCTGAAGGCGCTCACCAACTTCCCGCACACTGATTTTATCCTATGTAAATGTCTTTTGAACGAGAAGCAGCTCGCACTCGAGCCAATCAATCAAATCATGTACCTGGGACATATTCTGGAGCAGTGCGATTTCCAGTTGTTCTGGACGAAGGTTCGCACAATGTCTGACTTGTACACGCCGATTATTGGTTTTCTCGATTCGATCCGAAAGTTTGTGTGTCATGTGATTGGAATCACGTATCAGACGGTGGATCGAAATCAGTTGGCTCAGGTGTTGGGGGATGTTGACGATCATACGCTGAAGCATTGGATTAATAAATATGGATGGCGAGAGGAGAATGATCTGGTGTTCGTTGCCAACCAGGATGAAAATATCAAAACAAAGAATATTAGCGAGAAGATCGATTTTGAAAATGTCGGGGCTGTTATGGCCTCTTGTATTTAATTTTCCATTTTTTGCTCATAATATTAACTAAAAATAAACTTTTTTTAAAAGATATTTGTTTCGCTTAATCAGTTATAAATACCTACTCATTTCTTCTTTTGATATATCCTAAAGATGTTCAAAGCCCCTCTTTGCTGTTTAATTTCTTACATTCTTTAGATTTTGACTTCATTAAAATCAAAACAAAAAAAAATAATTAATTTCGTCTAATATAAAAAACTAATCTATACTAATATATAAAATTGAAGAGTTTGTTTGTTTGGTTAAACGCGCGAATCTCAGGAACTACCGGTTTGAATTGAAAAATTCTTTTTGTGTTGGATAGCTTAAATATCGACAAAGGCTTTAGGCTATACGACATCACGCTACGACCAACAGCAGCAGAGCATCAATGGAAAATGTTGTCAAAAACCAGGAAATTTTTTTTCCTTTTGAGGCCGTTTGTTGCTTGCCCTGCGTAAATGGTTGAAGTTACGCAAAAATCATGTGTAGCAAAATTGTTCCTCTTAAAAAGTTCTAAAAAAAAGTCCCCGACGACATATGTCTATCTTTTAAGGTTGGCCCGCTATAACCTTTTTAATGGTTGTTAAAGTTGTTAATAAAATAATTCATTATTAGCGAAATTGTTTTTAGAAACATATTATTAATTCTTACCCAAATAAATACGGTTTTTAATGAAATATGGTATGATGGTAAACGACAATCTGAGTCATTAAAAAGAATACTTTTTATTACGGGAAAATGTCTCATTTATACGGGAAATTGAAAAACGGGTAGAAACAAAAATTATGCATAAACTATACATTTTTATTTGCAAATGAATATTGGTGATATTTAAGTATGATGATAGCTAATTATGTGAATCATTATCTACAATACGTTTTATTTCGGAAAATTTTCTCATTTCAACGGGAAAATAGAAAAACTGGTTTAAAGAAAAATCATCCTGAAACTAAACGTTTTAGGCTGATTATAATAGATTATATTAATAGTTATAACTCATAATGTCTTCAAGCAAAAATAATTTTCTTATCCTACAGTCTTATTTTTATGCAGGAAAAATGTGCGGTTCCCGCAGGATAGATATATTTTTATTTTTCACAGAGCAAAAAATTACCATAATTTCTTACAATAAGCTGGTTAATTGAGAGTCAGGGAATAAATATAGGCTATCTTTTATGTCAAAATATAGCACGGTTCCCGTAGGATAGGATAAAAATGGTATCCTTCAGGAACTGAATATTTAAAAGGAGTTTCGTAAAAGTTCATGGATAAGCGTTTTAAGGAATTTTCCTCAAGAAAGATTGGTCTACCTTTTATCCAGGAAAAATGTACGGGCCCCGTGGGATAAATACGTTTTTGTTTTTCATAGAGCAAAAAAATCGACATAATTGTACTCTTCCCGTGGGATAACAAGACAATTGTATCTTACAGGAACCGTGTATTTAAAAGAAGTTTCGTTAAAGTACGTGAAATAGAGTTCTAGCGCATTATCCTCAAAAAGACCTGATCTCTTTTTTATCCAGGAAAAATATACTTCTCCCGTGTGATAGATATGTTTTTGTTATTCTCAGAGCAATAGAATTACATTTTTTTGCAATATGGTAGTTGAGAGGTCAGAGAATAATGTAGATTATTTCTTATGTTAGAATAATGCACGGTTCTTAAAAGATAGCATAGCAATTGAGCTTATACTGCAGGAATCGTGTAAATGACATGTTTTTACGGCAAAATATGATTTTAATTTAGCATCCGATAATATCGATAAATTATTAATGAACATTTTTGAAACATTATATCTTTTTTCATTGTTAATTTTCGAATGTCTATAATTTTTAGAAATAAGTGTGTTAAATTATATTTATACAGTCAACAATTACTCCACTCAATTTTTTGAGCTATTGAAAACTTTGAACTTGGCGAAAAACTCACTTAAATATATAAAACATACATACAATACATTTTCAAATTGTATTGCTACTTAAGGAACACAAGTAGGTATAGGTATTTTATAATATTCATAAAAACGTACAGAACCTATAAGATAGCTCTTCTAGATACCTATAAGGAATCTCTTCCTGGAAATGTAGTTTTACCGAGGCACGACACTTTGAAAATAGGCCAGTTTTTTCAAAAATTGAAAATTTTAGTTTTAGACCTTCTTTGGATCCAAGTTGCGTCAAAGCCATTGATACTACTGATCCAAAACTTATTGAATATAATTTGTATATGATTTAATAAGCTATAAATTAAGAGCAAGGTTAGGCTTGTAAGCCTCGCAGTTCTCTCACCATCTTAGAGAACCCATATAAGGTGAAATCGCTTTTTGGTGGGTACTCCCGTATTGGTGAATCGTCAGGGTTTTCTTGAGACTCGTCACCGTTGTCCTCTTCATTGCAGTTTTGCACGTTTCCCCAGAGCAGGTAGCACACATCGCAGAACATCTAAGCCCTGCTTTCAGGCAAGTGCAAACACCTCTCAGCACCCCTTCTTGCATTTACAAGAGAGGAGGTTTAAGAGCTCTGCGGAGTAGGACTTTACCGACTGGCAATAGATGTTTAAAAATCACTTCATACAACAAAAAAGTATTTATAGGTACATTTTTGAAAAAATGCGATTTTACCTTTTATGTTTTTTTCTTAAGATTTTGAGAGAACTACGAGGCTTACAGAACCCGCTTTGTACTTAATTTAAAGCTAATTAAATTGACTACAAATTATATTCAACAAGTTCTGCTTGTAGGATCAATGGTTTCGACGCAACTTTGATCCAAAAAGAGTCTAAAAATAAAATTTTCAATTTTTGAAAAAACTGGCCTGTTTTCAAAGTACCGTTACTCGGTAATCCATTGACCTGCGGAGCTTCGGTTGTGCTTAATTTGTAACAAATTTGATGCTCTTAAAAAACGTACAGAATAGCTTTCGAATAAAAATGAATGGCTTAGGAAATACCGAGCAGAATCTGAAAGAAGTTCAAAAATTTCACGGTTTTTCCTCTATAAAAAATTTTCCACAACTTTTTGAGAGTTGCAAACTTGAGAAATCATAGCCCTAATTGGTCTAAACGACATTCTAAAAAGTCAGAGATACATCATGTTTTGCGAATTTATTGTTGATTTTGACTGGGCTAATATGAGGTTTGCCCCATTTAGAACTAGCTGATAGTATCTTTAACATAAATTATGAAAACTATTCAAAACGATCCTTATACATTGAAATAGTTTGAAAGTTGAAGATATCTTGGAGATTTTAATGTGTTTAACTTTAAATTTTCCTCTTAAATTAACAAAGGACTGCATTTTCTATAGTCAATTTTCATTGTAGAGAAAAAATAGAAAAATTCCAGTCATTATTATAAAGCTGACAATTACTTGATAAGATTTAGGAAAAAATCTGCGAGAACTCCCCTTGAAAAGTTGATTTTTATTAAATGGAATGATCCAAATAAAATGTAATATTCAAAAATTCAAAATTGTTTTAAAATATGAATCAAAACTTCTCATTTCTTTGGTGAAGATTTGACCAAGGTCGAAAAACAACTTCATCTTAATTGGATTAAATTCGTCGACAAATGCATATTATGCAGATATTTTTGAATTTCTAAAATTTCTATTACACGAAAAAAAAACGATTACAAAACGATTATTGTCGAACATAGCTCAAAACTTAAGAGCATTACAATTTTCGTACTGTCCTTTTCCTACCATCTAAATCTACTATAACATAATATATAGCCCAGTCAAAATCAACAATAAATTCATAAAACATGATGTATCCCTGATTTTTAGTATGTTGTTTGGACCCATTAGGGCCATGTATTCTCAAGTTTGCAACTCTCAAAAAGTTGGGGAAAAATTTTTATAGATGAAAATGCTAATTTACCTTATATGGGTTCTCTAAGATTTTGAGAGAACTACGAGGTTTACAGACCCCGCTCTGTACTTCATATAAAGCTAATTAACTTGTCTACAAATTATATTCAATAGGTTCTTCTCGTAGGATCAACGGTTTCGACGCAACATCGATCCAAAAAAGGTCTAAAACTAAAATTTTTGAAAAAACTAGCCTATTTTCAAAGTGCTGTAACTCAATGACCCATTAACGTGCAGAGCTCTGATTGTGCTTAATTTGTAACAAATTTGATGCTCTTAAAAAACGTACAGAATATCTTTCGAAGAAAAATGCATGGATTAGGAGATACCCAGCAGAATCTGAAACAAGTTCAAAAATTTCACGGTTTTTCCTCCATAAAAATTTTTCCACAGCTTTTTGAGAGTTGCAAACTTGAGAATACATAGCCCTCATGGGTCCAAACAACATACTAAAAAATCAGAAATATATCATGTTTTGCGAATTTATTGTTGATTTTGACTGGCCTAGTAAGTGTTCACTAAAGGATCTAGCCCAATAGCCATAAGCAAAGTGCCCCAGGCGGTTTTTGAAAAATGCTTCCGTGTGCTGATTCCTCTCCATGAAAAACTTATTGTCGCGTAATTTTAATCCGCTACCCCCACTTGTATTGGAGTTACGGGGGAAACTACCCCAGACGTTAAAATTTTTTTTCAAGAAAGCTATTGAAGATTTTTTCATGAAATTAAAACTGTACGTAGATATTGATAAAACGCATAATATATATTTTTTTCAGAATTTTTGTAAATCTATAAATGTTGAAAAATATTATTTTTATTTTTTGAGGGTGGTTTTTTACATCAACCCTTAAAGTGACACCTTTTTTTAAAAATGTGATAAGTGCATTTATTATCTATTTTTCATTTCAAAAAAGTCGCTTTAAGAAATTAGTTGTTGCTCACCACGATAATGAGGTCATCCAGAGACAGGTTTGTAAAAAACAGCTATGAGTCAATGCATTTCGTAAATATGCATTTATTGCTTTATGGCTTGTACATATATATATGCCATAATATGGTTTTCGTCAAGAAAAAAAGTCCTGAGACGAAAATTAATTTTTGAAATTTTTTAATAGGCCTATTAACAATATATTGCTGGGATCTTTTATCCATTCTTGATGCTATTAATAAATTCAACGAAAGTTTGCTAAATAATACCTACTTTTTTTCTTGACGAAAACCATATTATGGCATATATATATGTACAAGCCATAAAGCAATAAATGCATAATTACGAAATGCATTGACTCATGGCTGTTTTTTACAAACCTGTCTCTGGATGACCTCATTATCGTGGTGAGCGACAACTAATTTCTTAAAGCGACTTTTTTGAAATGAAAAATAGATAATAAATGCACTTATCACATTTTTAAAAAAAGGTGTCACTTCAAGGGTTGATGTAAAAAACCACCCTCAAAAAATAAAAATAATATTTTTCAACATTTATAGATTTACAAAAATTCTGAAAAAAATATATATTATGCGTTTTATCAATATTTACGTACAGTTTTAATTTCATAAAAAAATCTTCAATAGCTTTCTTGAAAAAAAATTTTAACGTCTGGGGTAGTTGCCCTCGTAACTCCAATACAAGTAGGGGTAGCGGATTAAAATTACGCGACAATAAGTTTTTCATGGAGAGGAATCAGCACACGGAAGCATTTTTCAAAAACCGCCTGGGGCACTTTGCTTATGGCTATTGGGCTAGATCCTTTCACTAAATTTTATGAAAAAAAAATTTTTTTGTGAAAAAAAAAGATAGAAACCTAAAACTTGGTTATTGGAATTTTTCACATAAATTTTGAGGTTATCTGAAAAAAGTGTTAGCACAAAAGTTGTAGATCTACTTATTACCAACAACTTTGCCATTTAACTTTTTTCCATAGGACTTGTAGTTTTTTTTTCGGAAATCGAGATAAACCGTTTCTACCCTTTAAAACATCCCCTTTTTCCACTTCCCGACCTCAGATCGACCGTAATTTATTTTTCCTTTCATTTGTGTTATATTCTCTTCCTTTTCTGATGGGTTTCATCCTACCATAATATTTTTCACATTTAACCATTTTCAAAGACTTTAGCTCTGATCTATTATAGAGATAAACGTAAACAACTTAAACCAACTATTCTCTAACCTCTACTAGACGGCGCAGCACCGAATGGCAGAAATATCAAGAGTGGGCGTTGATAAGAAGAAAAATAAATTATCTACTTACCGTGACAATATATTTTCATCCAGGAACTAAGGGTCATCAAACATGTTAATTTAACCATCTATGTGCATTTTTCTTTTGGTATTAATTAATGAAACATTCTGGATCTCTACGTCCTTGGCTAATCTCAACAATGTTTGTAATTCAAAAATAAAAAATTCTTCAAACCTTGAATCTTTTAAATGCTGTCGTTCACGTACCAACCAACAACTCAATTAGGATTTCATGGAATCTAGGATTGGATCGGTATAATTCTCAAAAAAAAAAAAACTAACATCCACTTTTGTTTGATATAAATTTATTAGTTTAATAGAATAACAAGATAATAATATTTAAGTTACTACAAACGCATTTTTCCTTTGCTTTCTTCATCTTTAAATATATTAAATTAATTGCAATAATAATAACAATGTTACATCAAGTTCAATAAAAAGAAATATATACAAGAATTCTTCAAGGATAAATATAAAAACATTGAGAAAGTAAAGAAACGTAGAACAATTTATGGGATTTGAACAAAACGTCTCAACATACAAATCATAAATCATGAGGAAACTGAAATCGTTGTCGAATCAAAAAAAAAAAAAAAAAAAAAAACTCAAATGAATTCCTTTCAATAGGTAGGTACATCCTATGTAAAAATATTGATTTACTATTCAGTGATTTATCGTTGAAAATTGTTATCCTTTTGAAAAATAGTAAATATATGCAATAATAAATCCGTGGAAAAATATGCTGATGTGATGTGATATTTTTCCATCTACGACAACCAGTTTGAGTATATGTATGTATGTAGGTATTAGGGGGTGATTTGTTTAAAATAATGCCTATACATTTTCTTTGTATATATATAGTTTTTTTTTTAAACTATTAGTCGTATGACTAAGAAATATTGACTAAGTGTTATTCCTCGTCGCTTGGTCATGGATCGGCTTGAGGAAGACTTTTCATACTTTGTGAACATTTAAATTAACACATTGTAATAGAAAGTGCGTTTTTTATCTCATTTAAGGGTAGTTTTTCAGCTTTCTTCATTATCTGATTATATCAATTTTGATAATTGTTATTCTTCATTAAAATCTAAGCGATCCATTTTTTTTAAATTAAAACATTTTTAAGGGTTGAAATTCACCCTTAAAATTATCCCTGAACTTTTGATTTTTATGACTTAATTAGGGTTTGTTTACATCAAAAATGGTGAAAATCGAATGCCTATCAGATTTAAAGGGGTAATGCTATGAATGTATATACAAATTTTGATATATAAATTTTAAGTTTATTCTTACCCTCTAACTGGAATACATAGTAAAACTCTTTAAGTCGAACTTTTAGAAATATTTCGTTTCCCGAGCTTTTAAGGACATTTTCACTTATGTGCAAAGTTGTAGAACAACAAATTTTCTACTAGGTTAATTAGAAGAAAATTTGAATACAACTCACCGTTTTCGAAATAGAGCGCAATATTTCATTCTTATCCTCTAACTGGAATGCATAGAAAAACATTTAAAGTCGAACTTTTGTAAATATGTCATTTTCTGTACTTGCTACGAGGTTTTTGGTTATGTGCAAAGTTGTAGACAAGAAAATTAACCACAAGTTTGGTTCTTAGAAAATTTTCATACAACTAACCGTTTTTGAGATAGACCGCGATATTTGGAATAGGGATCTTGATCAAGTGTTCGGCCATTTTGTGTAATGAATTGAGCTTAATATTTAAGCTTTGAAATGAAATAACTTGCCAATTCAATGCTTGACTTTCCTCGATATTCAAATATTAGAATTTGACTTGAGTTTGGCTTGATTTGGGAAAAAATTTAAGTCAAGTAGCTTGAAAGTCAAGTCAAGTAATTTATAATTTAAGTCAAGTAGTGAATCTTAAATATGGAAGAAGGATAATCACATATAAATACAACTTTTGTCAACTGGACAAAATATTATGTAGAAGTGGTACAATTTGTGCAATCAACCACACATCGAATATTGCACTCCACATCGAAATCGGATAATGGTACGAAATTTTGATAAAAACCGAAGTTGTAGTAAATTTTCTGATGTACATTTTTGTAAACATCCTAAAATGTCTTGAGAAGCCTTGAAAATGGTATAACCAAAGTTAACATTTAACAGTTTTATATCTCAAATCTTTTGACACACGCACATGAGATTTAATTAGATTCTTACGCGAACCTTTAAAAGACTAAAACGATGGTTTTCTTTAAGTAATTTCGAACTTTTGATACTTTGGTTGATCACTTTTTTATCTCATATAACTGGATTACCAAAGGGGCATTAATATGTATAAAAATTCTATCTCAAACCTGGTTAATTATATAAAAATTTGTTATGAACCAAAATCGTAGTTCATTTTCGGTTCTTAAATTTTGTAAATATCCCGAAATGTCTTGAAAAGCACAGGAAATGAGATTCTCACTGAAATTTAAGTTTGAGAGCTTTGAGCTTTATATCTTAAATATGACACACCCACATGAGATTTTATAATGAATTTCTTAAGCCAAATAAAACGGCAAAACAAATTGATTGATCACTTTTTATATCTTATATGACTGGATTACTATAGAAAAATTTATATTGATGTCCCAGATGAAAGCACAGGCTTACCTATAAAAGTGCATGCATGCATATTCATCCAAAAAAAAAAAAAAAATCATGGAAACAATTTAATAGACATAACAGGCAGAAATCCAAAAAAAAAAAACTCTAAAAAAGAAGGCTTTTAACCATATTTTCAACTTAAGGGATGAGGGTGAATTTTATAAACGATTTTTTCATCCCTTATAATTGATTTTTCAAGAAAAACAAAAGACTCGTATCTGATCGTTTTTTGCTCTTTCGTTGGTGTTTTGTTTCATTCAAATCTGAGCAAATTTTTTTTTTTTTTTTTTTGGTGTTTTAAGTCGCTTTTACATCTAAGGTCATATCACGACTGTCAAGCACAGAAAATTTCTGTTGGTCAATGTTTATCTTAAGCCTAGTATTCACTAGTAGACATGTTGCGCGATTTGTCTATAGACTGTCTAGAGCAGTGGTTCTTAACCTGGGTTCGATCGAACCCCAGGGGTTCGGCGGACGTCAAGATACATACCCGACTCATACAAGGTATATTGATATATATCTGTGTTTTGAACATGAAAATAAGTACCATTTTTTTCAATTAAGAAGGGTTCGGTGAATGTACATATGAAATTGGTGGGATGCAATACCCCCAAGAAGGTTAAGAACCACTGGTCTAGAGACACTGTTCTTTGTCTTGTCTAGCGTTTACTATGGAGGATCAAATAAAACCCACTAAATAAACGGAGCTGGCCATGGCTCGCCTCTAGACAAAAGTGACGTCTACACTGTCATAAAGTTGCATACTGTCTCCTAAAGTCTTCCATTCCAATCGGGAGACGTTAAGCCTGCGATTTTTGGTCTCGTAGCAGGCCTTAGATGGGGATTCGTCTATAGACATGTCTACGGAGACAACCTGAGGCGCGTCAAAATTGCACAACATGTCTACTAGTGAGTACTAGGCATTAGATCATAATGTCTAAATCTAGACATTCGATGGGAATCGAACCCAGAACCCAGTAGTATAGAGAGCAAGTGCTCTAACCACTGTCCCAATATGTGGTACCAATAGATTTTGATTTGTCCGAAATTTGTAAATTACAACCCTTATAACTTTTTCACTTTAATACCTGTCGGCATGAAACCACCACCATTTTTCATTATTTCAATTTAGATTAATCTTAAAATCAGCAGACTATTGGGATGTTTCAACAAGACCTAAATTGTAAATTGTGCGGGGACGGGGAAGAAAACGCGATCCATGTCATTTGACTGCAAAGCTCTCATAAAGTGGAAACCTCTGTATGGGATAAATGACGCTCAAACAGGCACAAATCGCGCAAAAAGCTTAGTACAGGGACTACTTCTGCTTGGCAAAATGCTGAATCTGGAATACCCGGAAAAAAATGTTTTTGTCTAATCATATATAATCATATATAATCACATATAATCACGTATAATTATATATAATCATATATATTTATATATAATCAGATCTGAAAATTGGCCAGGTATGATCATGTATAATAATATATTATTAGACAAAAATATATTTTTCCTAAACAATCACTACAACCAAAAGCACATTTTTTGAGAGTATTATTATAAAAACTAAATAAAATAAAATAAAAAAACACCAAGTATAGCGATAACTAAAAAGATATTACAATATGAATGAGTGCCCGACAAAAAGTATTTTTGTCTAATCATATATGATCATATAGGTATAATTATATATGATTAGACAAAAATATATTTTTTTTTGGGGGCACTCACTCATATTGTAATATCTTTTTAGTTATCGTTGTATTTGTTGTTTTTATTGTAATTATTTAGTTCTTATAATAATTCTCTCGAAAAATGTGCTTTTGCTTGTCGTAATTGATTGCCCCGGAAAAATATATATAATTATATATGATTAGACAAAAACATTTTTTCCCGGGTAACCAAGAATCCTTGTACATCAGAGATGCATGTGCAAAACAGGAGTACAATAAGCCTAAGGCTGTAGTTCGGGGGAACGAGTCCTAACCTGGTTTTCTGCTAACAAAAAAAAAATCTTAAAATCTAATTTGAAAAAAAATCAAGTAGGCAATTTAAGGGTAAATTTCACCCCTTGAAAATGATTTTTCGTCGATAAAAAAATATCAGTGGCATAAATTTCAATGAAGAAATTTTTATTTCAAAATTGGTGGGGGGGGTACACCGAGAATACCTATCTTGTTATCATTTAACATATTTTTCAAGTTTCTATTCGTTGGCTTATTCTATGGCAACAATGCCAAATACAAACGATACATAGATTATTATTTCAGACAAATTCTTGTATAAGAGCGAAAATAAGACTTGAAAATATCAATGAACCCAACGAATATTAAAAATAAAAACGCACTTTTCATTTCGGTATCCAAGCGATAGATTCATTAATTTGCGATAAATACTTTCATCTACAACGATTTGCCTATGTTCCTACATTTATAATTTATATTATATATTATTATATATTATTATATATAATTATTATATAAAAAAAAAGAAATATTATATTAACTCTTTGTGTAGTTTTCTACTTATAAAAAAAATCAACCAAACGAATTTCACGAATCGTAATTGACGATCACATATTCTTAAACGTGGGGTTTTTCCTTAGTTGTTGGTAACAATAATTCACTCATATTTATTAAAATTACGACTAGATTTAAGAAAATTTTAAAGTTTTGACTTTCATTTTAAATGCTGCACTCGTCGCTGTCCTGTGCATAGTCATCATCGTCATCATCACCGGGATGACCACCACCAGGTCCATTAATCATATGATGGGGATGATTGTTGCGTTGATTGACACGACGACGAGATTGTTGCGCATATGAAAATCGTCCCACATTCTCGTCGTCGTCATCATCATCATCATCATCATCCTCCTCATGGCACCGTCCCCCATTCAACTTGGTAAAGTTCAATGGATGATCGACCCCATTTTTAACACGCTCACCCTTTTTCCAATTGTTGTTGTTGACGTGGCGATGAAGAAACGACGACGTGGGGCTCAGCTCGCTGAAGGCGTTGTTAAACGCCTCGACGGGCGATGACAGAATCATATCCAAGTTTGTCGACAGATCCTCACAGTCCGTCTCATCGAATGAGCTAAAAATACAAATCGTTTAACCCAAATTCGTCGGGTCAGTGGATGAGACAAAATACATGCAAAACCCCCGGTCACTTTCCAACCACAATCTCATTTAGTTTCTCATGCAAATATCTACATTAGCATTTCTCTAATGTAAGGACTTCTTACCCGAGCGTATGCACTCTCGTCCTCGCTGTGATTGGCCAAAAAAAAGGGTATTAAAACGCCAATCATTTACGCGTGGAAGAAGATAGTGGAAGTAGTAGAAAGTTTACCCCAAAACCATAAGAAAAAGAGAGAAACGTTACATTAAATTAACCAGATAAAAAAAAACTTCTTGTTTCAAGTCTTCGCAAAAATAACATCAAGTGTAGAGTTCAATCGATTTGAACGAAATAACAGCTATCGCAAAATGAGAGGAAAATCTGAATTTTCACCAAACATTCAGGTTTAGTTTAAGATAGTGGAATGCAAACTGTAGTTCTCTATATGACAATACAAAAAAAATTTCAACAAATATCATGTACCCGTTAAACAATGCAATTAAGTTACAGTAAGACCTCCGTAATTCGAAAAACTCTGTTATTAAGCCCAGTACTAACAAGTAGACATGTTACTCGATTTGTCTAGAGACCGTCTAGAGACACTGTTCTTTGTTTCGTCTACCGTCCATACTACAATGTGAATTTCACAGTCTCATCTTCGTAGTTCACCTGGAGGGACAAAATGTCTAATAATATATAATAATATATATTATGAGATCTAAAATTTGACCAGGTATGATCATGTATAGTTATATATGATTAGAGAAACATATTTTTTCCTAAACAATCACTTACTACAAGCAAAAGCAAATTTTTTGAGAGTATTATTATAAAAACTAAATAAAATAAAATAAAAAAAACACTAAGTATAGCGATAACTAAAAATATATTACAATATGAGTGAGTGCCCGACAAAAAATATTTTTATCTAATCATATATAATCACATCTGAAAATTGCCCAGGTATGATAATATATAATTATATATGATTAGAAAAAAATATTTTTTGTCGAGCACTCTCATATTGTAATATCTTTTTTAGTTATCGCTATACTTGGTGTTGTTTGTCTAATCATATATAATTATACATGAGCATACGTGGCCAAATTTCAGATCTGATTATATATGATTATATATGATTAAACAAAAACATTTTTACCGGGTAAATTAAACAAAATAAACGGAGCTGGCCATGGCTCGCCTCTAGACAATAGTTACGTCACCACTGTCAAAATGTTGCGGAACATGTTTTGCATGCTGTCTCCTAAAATCTCCCATTCCGATTGGGAGACGTTAGACCTGCGATTTTAGGTCTCGTAACAGGCCCTAGACGGAGATTCGTCTATAGACATGTCTACGAAGACAACCTGAGACGCGTCTCAGAGAACAAAATCACGTGTATAAATACTAGTGAGTATTAGACTTTAGAACTCAATTTTCAGTCACTAGAAAAAACCTCACCTACCAGTAAAACAATGAAGTTATAGTGGTATTTTCAAAATTCGAACCTCAATAATTTGAAAACTCTCTAATTAAACCTAAGCGGCTTCATGTTCCTTGAGAACATCTCGTAATATGGGCCAGAAAAACGACAAATTGAAGCCACTATACGACCTTTGTAATTAGAACTCAACCTTCGGTGCCTTGAGAAACCTTCATATCAAGTAAAACAATAAAATAAAGTTGACCTCCGTAAATCGAAAAACCTCGTAACTATAACTCAACATTTGGTTCTTGAGAAAATCTCCCATTTAATCTGTATTTTTTGTAGAAACTAATTCGAATAAATGTCCATGACTTTAACCTCAAGGACACATACAGGGTGTTTTAATCAGAAATGAAAATTGTTTGCGAACTACTGGTTTAAGATATGATCAACAAAAGTAAAACAACACAGTAATATGCAAATGGTTATCTGTATATGTCAATATAAAATTAAATGTTTTATTTTTCCAATGACCACAAGGGTTGAAATCATGGCGACGAGGACACGGCTTTTTTTTTCCCCCTCTACTTCAAAGACGCATAACTCAATGAAAAAAAATTTTGAAATTAATTTTGTGTACTCTCTGAATATAAATAAACAAATGAAAAAAAAATGTATAGTAAAAATATCAAAGGTTTTTTTTATCAATTGCCAAAAAATGCTCGACATTCGGGCCTCTAGACTAGAATACCCCCTTAAGACAGCCACTATTTTGTGAAAAAAACATTTTTTCCATAGTTTGTAAACGATTGTAACGTTTGTTTAGATAAAGAATTGATTTGAATTTTGTTTATAAATTATAGCTTCATAACGCTCTCTGATGTATGCTCAGCATTCTTGTCTTACTGAAGCCTTGCATATACCAATTATATATAATGTATTTTCTATCTTAAAAACGAATTTCACACCCATGATTGATAATTATGAAAATTGTTATCGCCATATCTTTTGATATGGCTACAGAAAGAAAAAGAATGCTGAGCATGCATCAGAGAGCATCATGGAGCTAATATATATTATATATATTATATATAATATATAGCGAAATATCGCGACCTGATACTCTTGTTGCATTCATTGTAAAGCCCGATCCATTGCCCCTCTAACTATATCTATCAATACCATAAACACAAAGATATGAAAAAATATTAATCAAACATAAATATCTGCTAAAATTATAGCTACTAAAAATATTATTTGTTTTTTTTTTTATTGCGCCTGAAAAAAATAACTAAAATTCATTCCTCTGGACAAGAATACCCCCTTAAGACATGACATACACAAGCAAACCCCCCAATTAATACATCTTTGACTAAATTTATTTCTAGTTTAAATTTTTTATAAGTTTTTTTTTTATAATTTTTTATCCTCGTTACCTTCAACGAAGTAGTTAGCTTTAAAAAATTTGGCTCGCAAGCTGTATTTCGGTGGCCACTACTTTATTAAAAAAAATTTCAACATAATTTGATTGTTTAACTAAGGGCTCAAAAACTTAAATCCCCAAAAGTTTGATGCAAATTCGTCATTTCCTCAAAAATAACTCAAACTCGATTGAAGTGCCATGAAATCTTATTTTTACGATATCTCGACTAAATTTTTTATTTTTTAAAAAATTTATTTTTTTCGTGTAACATAACATGTTAACTATGATACTATAATCAGAAAAATACGGATAGCTAAATGATAATTAACCAAAAAAAAAAAAAACGATTACAAATGAATGGGAATTTTTAAATGAGCTTCGATTTCGTTGATAAAAAATGTAAATGGGTCGCGGTTTCTGAGATCGTCCACAAATTATTGTACCAATCGCCACCAAGTCCCTCACTACCAGTATCATTAGTAAGACTGTTATTTAGATACGTATTGGTTAGTCTATGAGAAAATGAAAATTAGTAAATCGATATATAAACAAAAAAAAAAAATAGTTGAGAGATAAAAATGAAGGATAATGATCGAGAAATGACGGTCATTTGAAAATGTTCGATTTCGATAAAATGAATGTCCTACGGTTTCGTGCAAATGAGATAGTGGAAAATTGAAATTGAAAAGAATGGTTTGGGAAATTGGTAGTCTTACGTTTGTTCCTGTTGTTCGCCACCTTCTTCAGCGACTAGTAGTTCATATTCTTCAGCTGCATATCGATCCCAATCGGACAACTGAAACAGATAAAACAAAGAAACTAATAAATTAAACTTTTCTTTAAGGAATTTCTCAAGTCAAATATCTGGACATTTAAAATTGAGCTTTACGTTTTGTAAGTAAAAAAAAAATTGTAAATTCATAACTTCAGTTTTTGACTATTGATTGAGATTGACATGATTTAAACCAAAGGCTCTAGCCCAATAGCCATAAGAAAAGTTCCCCATGCGGGTTTTGAAAATTACTTCCGTGTGCTGATTCCTCTTCATGAAAAACTTATTGTTGCACAATTTTAACCCGCTACCCCCACTTGTATTGGAGTTACGGGGGAAACTACCCCAGACGTTAAATTTTTTTTTCTAGAAAACTATTGAAGATTTTTTCATGAAATTAAAACTGTACGTAGATATGGATAAAACGCATAAAATATATTTTTTTCAGAATTTTTGTAAATCTATAAATGATGAAAAATATTAATTTTAATTTTTTGAGGGTGGTTTTTTATATCAACCTTTAAAGTGACACCTTTTTTTAAAAATGCAATTAGGGCATTTATTATCCATCTTTCATTTAAAAAAAGTCGCTTTAAGAATTTAGTTGTCGCTCACCACCGAAATGAGGTCATCCAGGAACAGGTTTGTAATAGACAGCGCATTTCGTAAATGCATTTATTGCTTTATGACTTGTATATATATGGCATAATATGGGTTTCGTCAAGAAAAAAGGTCCTGAGAGAGAAATTAATTTTTGAAGTTTTTTATAGGCCTATTAACAATATAGTGCAGGGATCTTTTATCTATTCTTTATTCTAATAATAAATTCAAAAAAAGTTTGATAAATAATACCTACTTGTAATTATTTTCCATCTCAGATTACCTACATACATACTCAAATATTGTTAGTATTATTATTTGAATCAAGTAATATTTTTATTATTTGTTATAACTAAAAATAATTACAATTATAATTTATTGAAAATAATAATTTAGAATTTGAATTTAACCTTTGCTTAGTCGCATTAGGATTCTGCTTCTATATACGTAATTGTCTATATATTTTTGGAATTCTTTTGAAGTTTATTCATTATTTCTGCTGGCTTACGTTTTTTACGTCTTGATTTATAAAGACCATGTAATAAATAGTATATAACTGCTGCAGCACAGGTACAAAACAGCCACCAATTCTATTGCCATTACCACAATCACATAAGTACGTATTTTTTAACACCTTCATAACTTTTTTAGTTTTATATTATCATAAGGTTCATATTTAAGAAAGTAATTTGGTTTTTCTATTGAAATGCCTTCGATTGCACTCTTCCTCTTATAATTGTTCTAAAATGTTTTAAATATTGTAGGCTTAAGCCTGCATTAGTTATTATTTTGGAAAGATAACAAACTGCTTGCGCCAATTGATAAGTGCCGCTGAATATTATTTTAAGATCTTCTTCAGTAGTTCTGGGAATCTCGTAGAATTTATCATTAAAAACGTTTTTTTACATCAGTTAAAATTCTTATTGACGTTCCTTCATATAAAAAATTATTTTATCCGCTATAAAAACTTCTGAGTTACTTAAGTCTTTTCCCAAACCTATAGTGCAAAGATCCAGCTATCTTGCACATTGTTTAAACCGAAAATAACAATTTGTTCCTTAAATCTTTATGTGGAAGATAGCGTTGGTTATTATGATACTGAAACCTGGAAAACCTCCCCAAGAGATTGGTTCATACCGACCAATAAGTCTGCTCCCAATCTTAAGCAAAGTTTATGAAAAATTACTTCTTAAAAGAATACACCCAATAATACAGGACAAAAAAATCCTACCAGATCACCAATTTGGCTTTAGAAATGGTCACTCAACACTAGAGCAAATTCACAGAATAGTTGAAACTATTCGCTATGCCCAGAAAAAAAAACAATACTGTTCTGCAGCTTTTCTGGATGTGGCACAGGCATTCGATAAGGTGTGGCATCCCGAACTGTTGTACAAAATCAAGAAAAAACTTCCTGAGTATTTTAACATAATCTCGTCCTACTTGGAAAACCGTATCTTTCAAGTGAAATACAAATCGGAAGTAACGACTCCCAGGAAAATAACAGCCGGGGTTCCCCAAGGTAGCGTTCTGGGACCTCTGTTGTATTCCCTTTACACAGCCGATATGCCAAATACAACAGATGCATTAGTGGCAACATTTGCTGATGACACAGCCATCGTAACCGCAGCAGATGAACCCAACGATGCTTCGTTAAAGCTCCAAAATAACCTGGACAAAGTAGAAAAATGGGCAAAAAAGTGGAAAATAAAAATAAACAGAGCAAAATCTACACACATAACGTTTACACTGCGCAGAAATATATGTCCACCGGTTACAATGGAAGGCACATAACTACCGCAAAAGAACACGGTAAAATATCTCGGAATGCACTTAGATCAAAAACTTACATGGGCTGTGCAAATCAAAAAAACTCGAGAACATTTAAATAAAAAATACAAAAAAATGTACTGGCTAATGGCATCTAATACACCATTATCAACAGAAAACAAACTCCTTCTGTACAAGGTCATCCTCAAGCCCATATGGACGTATGGAATCCAGTTGTGGGGTACTGCATCCAACTCCAACATTGAAATCCTACAAAGATTTCAATCAAGGACTCTACGACAAATAATCGGTGCTCCATGGTATGTAAACAATAAAAAAATACATGAAGATACAGAAATGCCATCTGTAAAGGAGGAAATTCAAAGGTTTAGTAAAAAATACCTGACAAAACTAGACGAACATCCCAACCATCTCGCAATAAACTTGTTGGACAACAGTGAGATGATAAGAAGGTTACAAAAATGGAATGTAACAGATTTGCCTGATAGATTTTGTAACTAACAACTATTCCAATCAACTATTTATTGTCAAATTATTATTTATTATTATACTATAGCTCTATTTTTAATGTCCACATTAATGTCCACATTATTTTTAGCATTGTTATTGTTATTATAGATTATTATTATTATTATTATGTTACTATTGATTGATTGTTTTTTTATGATTGTTGTTATTGTTATAGTTATTATTGATTGTTAAAAATCTATTTTATACTTATACAGCACTAATCTACTGGGACTAGTGCTTACATGTGATTGTATATAGATTGAATGCACTTATTGCAACCTTATGCAGATTGTGCAATTTATATGAAAAAAAAAAAAAAAAAAATTTTATGCCAAATACTGTTTTATTGACCGATCGTACCATGTACAGATTCGACAACCCAATGCACTTGTTACAAATCGACATGTTTTTACTTCCTCCGTAAGTATACAAATTCTAAATTAATACTCTACTAATTATTTTTAGTTATAACAAATAATAAAAATATTACTTGATTCAAATAATAATACTAACAATATTTGAGTATTTACATATGTAGGTAATCTGAGATGGAAAATAATTACAAGTAGGTATTATTTATCAAACTTTTTTTGAATTTATTATTAGAATAAAGAATAGATAAAAGATCCCTACACTATATTGTTAATAGGCCTATAAAAAACTTCAAAAATTAATTTCTCTCTCAGGACCTTTTTTCTTGACGAAACCCATATTATGACATATATATACAAGTCATAAAGCAATAAATGCATTTACGAAATGCGCTGTCTATTACAAACCTGTCCCTGGATGACCCCATTTTGGTGGTGAGCGACAACTAAATTCTTAAAGCGACTTTTTTTAAATGAAAGATGGATAATAAATGCCCTAATTGCATTTTTAAAAAAAGGTGTCACTTTAAAGGCTGATATAAAAAACCACCCTCAAAAAATAAAAATAATATTTTTCATCATTTATAGATTTACAAAAATTCTGAAAAAAATATATATTATGCGTTTTATCCATATCTACGTACAGTTTTAATTTCATGAAAAAATCTTCAATAGTTTCTAGAAAAAAAAATTTAACGTCTGGGGTAGTTTCCCCCGTAACTCCAATACAAGTGGGGGTAGCGGGTTAAAATTGTGCAATAATAAGTTTTTCATGAAGAGGAATCAGCACACGGAAGCATTTTTCAAAACCCGCCTGGGGAACTTTTCTTATGGCTATTGGGCTAGAGCCTTTGAGTTAAGTTAATAACTTAAAAATCAAGTGAAGCTTATCTCAAATACTGCAAATGGCGATATTATGATAGTTTTTGAACAAGTAGTCCAGAAAAAAAATTCGAGAAAAAAGTTTAAAACGTATGATCTAAAATTTAATTTGTCCACTCTTATAATTTACTGTTATAATTATCGACCAAAGTCGATAATTTATGATCCCAAAAAAAATTATAGTAGGATGAAACCCATTAGAAAAGGAAGAAAATATAACAAAAATTAAAGGAAAAATAAATTACGGTCGATCAGAGGTCGGGAAATGGAAGAGGGGTGGGGGTGTTTTTAAGAATAGAAACGGTTTATCTTGATTTCCGACAAAACTAAAAGTCCTATGGAAAAAAGGTAAATAGCAAAGTTGTAGGTAATAAGAAGATCTACAACTTTTGTGGTCACACTTTTTTCACATAATCTCAAAACTTATGTGAATAATGTTTTTATCTTTTACAAAAAAAAAAAACCTTTTAATGCCCTAAACACTCTGTAATTTTGTTTGTTTAATTTTTTTTTTCACCTAATTTTGACTTTATATTGAAAAAACACCCAAATTTAATATAATAGTTAAAAATTGACAGTAGAAGTTAAATATATTCCATAATAGTCTAAGAGCTAGCAACGTTTTCGAGAGAGTATTTTAGGTCGGCCAGTTTTTATATATGTTATCTCTCGCACTATCCCGGACATCATACGGGCTGTCGGGAAGGGTTGCGTTTATTAGTGCGCATCGCACCTGTACAGATAAAATATTGACACTTTCAGAAAAAGTTTCAGATGAAATTTGTAGAAAATAACATTTTACATAAAAAATGTCCAGTGACTAATTTTCGTAAAGTTGCTAGTTTGCCCGCTACAAGCTTGTAAAGCTCATTATATACATGTCGTCAATTTCTGAACGGTCGGCCTCTCAAATGACGTCAGGTCGAGCCAGCCTTTCCAAGCTTGTAGCGGGCAAACTGCCACGAAAATTAGTCACTAGACATTTTTTATCTAAAATATTATTTTCTACAAATTTCATCTGAAACTTTTTCTTTTTTCTGAAAATTCAATATTTTACCTGTACAGGTGCGATGCGCATTAATAAACACAACCCCTACCGACAGCCAGACAGCTTGTATGATGTCCGGGATAGTGCGAGAGATAACATATATAAAAACTGACCGACCTAAAATTCTCTCTCGAAAACGTTGCTAGCTCTTAGACTATTATGAAATATATTTAACTTCCACTGTCAATTTTTAACTATTATATTACCTTTGATCGTTACTAATCAAGCAAGTGGAAAATTGCTCGTAAATGATAAATAAATTTTAGTCAAATCTCACCTCATGTCCATCACCGTCATGATCCCGTTGCGATGCGAACGGATCGCGTTGTTCATGATCCAGATATTTTTCCAAGTTGAAGAACGTGTCGAAGAAAATCGGAGTCATCTTACATCGTTTCAGATCGCCCAAAGAAATTTTCCCCGACTGACTCGGCTTGACCATGTCCAACATTTGACACAAACAATCCTCGAACGGCAATGTTTCAATTCCGATCGATTCCATTCGATGCATCTGCTCTTCGTAGAAATACTCCAACTCGTACATCGAAATGAAACCATCACCATCCAAATCCATACATCTTTGTATCGAAAAAAAAAATCAAATCGAAACAAGTTACAATAAATTGAAGCATAATCTACACTCTAAAGGTCTAGAAGTCTTCAGCCTATTTAAGCCTACTTAAGCCTGAAGCCTCTTTGAAGATCTATGATCTATACTATTACATATTATATGAAATCTAATAAAGTAAATTTTTGAACTGGAACAGATTGAAAAGCTTGTAAGACCAAAGGTCATTTTTTTTCCTGGAAAAATATGATTCTGAACGATTAGCATATCTTCGAAAAGCTGGAAGGATTGGAATAAAATGAGCTTTGATTGAAAAAGCACACAGTTTAAGGTAACATAAACTGTTACTGATTAATGCTAAATGGTTTAAGGATACATCTAAAATAAGATTTACTCCAAGGCGAACAATTCTTACCTAAACCAATATTCAATTGCAGTTGGATGCATTTTATCCTCCTCGGACAACAAGAACCAGACAAACTCAGTGTAACTCATTTTGTCGTCTTTCAACCCTGCACTTCGTGGTCCACTTCGACTGACAGCACCACTAAATATACGATCGATTATCCGAGAGGATAACGCTAGAAATTTCCCAATAATCATTTTCGTTTCAATTATTATCAAGGTCACCACCTACCATGATCGTTATGTCGTGTCAGGTCTTGTCGATCGATTTGTAGATCGTGATCGCGATCCAACTCCCAAAACTTACAGTAAATTACATAAAAGTGTTCATAGCTAAAGTATGCAGTCACTTGATTGATGTCCTCCTCTTCCTCGAGCAACTGAAGCACCGAGAGAAGATTCGAACGACGCAGTTCAGCGACAGAAATCCGACCCGACCACGAACGATTTACACAGTAAAATATTCGAGCTATCACCTGGAGGAAAGACGATGAAGATATACTTGAAAAGAGTACTAAGGGTTACCAAGTTTTATAGTTATTGTTGGACAAATTTTCTGGGAGATAATGCGCTAGAAGTAAGCTGCTTCAGTGTCCAAAATATTGAATTATCGCTCAGATACATATCAAGGTACAAAACTCCCAGCATGCATACACCCAGATATTCAAACGCAAATCTAGATACCCAGACACTAGACCCAGATACCAAGATACCTATACCCAAAAATTCAGATACAAAATCAGATAAATAACCACAAATACAATACTTGATAACCGCTGAATAAAATGCTTGGCAATCGAAATGAATATCTGGGGGAATACTTCCATATTTTGAACACTGGTACAGTTCATTTCTGGGGAATTATATTGCATAAACTCTGTATAAAATACAGTGAACTCTCGCAAAGTCGAATAGTTTTCCGATCTGGATTCATTTTTATCCTGTATATTTTCACTTCATTAAATTTAATTTAAATGGTCTGGATCCAACTTTGGTGAACTGCTAGGAGCTCCAGTTTTGACTCCATACAGAGGTTTCAGTCCAAGATGTTACGACTGATTGTCGATGCCCCGTGGACATCACCAAGAGGGACATCCATAAGGGTATCTGGGTATTGCTACCGTTAGGAAGGACTCAGCCAGGTTCAAATCCTCAAGCACCTAAACGAACATCCTAGCCACCTGGCTGTTAACCTCTTTGACAACAATGAGGATACCACAGGAGCTGTCCTACAGGTAGCAGTACAGCAGTCACCCCTTCTGGGGTGACCTGTCCCGTCCATACGTTCACCAGATACGCTTATTGTCTTCGGACAGATCGCAAAATAAATAATAATTTAAAAAAATTAAAATCAATCGTGGTTACCTAAAAATAAGCTAAACTGTTGAAGGAACCTGGATAAGTCAAATTTATTAGGTTGATTATTGATTTTGACGGGTACTATCTGAAATGTTGATGTTAACTCTAATGAGTTAGCTCAAAGTGGCTAGCTAACTTAAACTCTTGCCCTTAATAAGTCGAATAATGAAAAACTTGAATTCTGAGAGAATTCTTGAGAGTTCAAATTATCGAGAGTTCACTGTATTTGTAAAGCATTGAACTGTTCAAAGCACAAATGGGGTTACTAGGGTTGGTACATACAGTATGAACGTAACGTGAGTGAAATTCGGTGGCCTCTTTGAGGAAGGTGAGACCAGGATGTGAGTCAACCACGTCCTGGATTAATGGTATGAAGTCTTCGGGTGAGAGCCAGGGTCGGCGGCCGCGCGACAGTATATGCACGAAGCGTGACGGTGCATCGTGACACGTCGCAACCATTTGCTTCCAAAAGTCGATGAATCGATTGGCATCGAGAGTCGCAGCGGCGTCTCCAGCCGCGGCCAAGAACAACGGCACTTTCCAGTAGAGCGGCAGCTCACATGTTTGTGCAAGCACTGCACACGTGGCGCGGGTAACCACACCACCAGGTTCCTGGCCGAAGGCCGCTGATATGTGCTGAAGCGTATTCTCAAACTGCTGTGCAGTCGCCGGCTTCCCTTGCGGGAAATAAAACCTGTAACCCAAAAAAAAAGAACGCATTGAAATCGCCAACTTTCAAGTAACACCTTATCACCTTCCACTTATCGAACGAACGCGAGTCAAAATTTTTTTGAACTTTTTACGATTTCTCAACATTGAATTTTAATATTTTTTTTTTTGTTTCTTTTAAAGATATCTTTGTCAAATGTGTCACTGTTGCATAGTTTGCAGACTTAAATCGAACTAATCGTTGAAGAAACTTAATTATAAAGGAAAATGATACACAAATAACGAAACAGTAAAAATGACCAAACTAAAACTAAACGTCATTAATTTGCTAAGCAAACTTGATTAAAAATGTATTTTATGCTCCCAATTTTACAAAATCTTCGGGTGTGAGCAGGAGTGGTAGACCAGAGCTAAAGCCTTTGAAAATGGTAAAAAGTGAAACAAAATTATAGTACGACTAGCTGATACCCGCTCGCTTCGCTAAGTGTATATAAATTTAAACTGATTAAAAGATTCCCTACGTTCATAGTGAAATATAAAAATTAATCTATTTTGACAGAAAAAAATGATAGATACCTTCAGACTTTAGATCCAAAGAAAGTTCATCAAAATTCGTAAAACTACTTTTCAAGAAAGAGAGTTTCAGTCTCACATCAGTTTCTATACGATTTTTAGTAAAATAGTAACTGTATTCCTTCCTTTAGGACTTGAAAAGCTTTCATACCAAATGTCATTTAAAACCGTACAGCTATTTTAGGGGGCATTCATTAATTACACAAGGCGTTTTTTGCAATTTTTCAAATCCCATTCCCGCCCCTCTGGTAAGATGTCATGAGATTTAGCATATATCTTTTCCCCAATCTGCAATCTAATGTGATATTTTCCAAAACAAAAATATCTGGTGCGAGGCGTCACACTACTTTCTTTTACTTTCATTTATGAAAATACTCGCTGTTAGTTAAAAGAAATATAAGCACTTTGTAACAATACATATAAACAAAAATAAATGCATACAACCTATAGGGCTATTTGTATATACGAATTCCCAACCTTCATCCCAGAACCGCCCTTATTCGAATTTTCCCAGGAAAAAGTTTCAAATAAAAGTTGTAGTCACTAATGAGGCTAAGAACTATAGAAAGTTTCAAGAAAATCGTTGGAGCCGTTTTCAAAAAAAATTGAAAAAGCTCAAAAACGCTAAGAGTAAAGTAGAGCTTTCGGTTAACCGATTTCAACCAAAAGCTTCGCGGCACAACTAGGTATAATATGGAGGCCAGATTTCAAGTTTGGTGAAATTCGGATAAAGCTTTCGATACGATATGGCTGTCACACACAGACACACACACACAGACATGTTTCTAAAAACCACTTTTTTGGACTCAGGGGACCTTAAAACATGTATTTCCGGTGAAAGCTCGAATTCGAAAATTCGACCCGATTACAATACTTCCTTTACTATCTATATAGTAGTAAAAAAAAGTAAAAATACGTGATATTTGGGAGACCTTCTCTTTCTCCAAAGTAAGATTAGATGAGATTTGGCTTGACCCCATCGGCCCCTGAACGCCTCACGTAATTAATGGATGTTCCCTTAAAAGAATAGATTAGTAGCTATCCTACCGGATCTTTAGCAAAACTTCATTAAAATTCGTACCGTTAAGTAATTGTTAAATTTTGAAATTTTAAGTTTATTATTTTAATACGTTTATTTCTAATTAATATCTTCGACAATAAACAATGAAAAAATTCAAATATTTTAAACAATTTCATTATTAATTTTATCGGGTGTTAAATTGACATTCATATTTATTATCCAGTAAAAATTGACAATTTTTTAATTTTAACTTTGTAGAGATTTCTTTCGTTATTCTGTAAAATTGGAAGAAAATGCGTTAAAATTCTATTTCACGAACTTTACCGAAACTTTTTTAAAGTACGGTTCCTGTAGGATATAATTGTTTTGTCATCCCATGGGAACTATGCATTATTCTAGCCTTAAAAATTAGCTAAATCATTCTCCCCCAAACTACCACTTTGCAAAAATCATATCAATCTTTAACTTTGTGATAAACAAAAAACATATCTATCCCACGGGAATAGTACATCTCTCCTGAGTAAAAAGTTGATAAAGTCTTCTTAAGGAAAATGAGTTTAGACTCCATTTCGTAAACTTTAACGAAACTGCTTTTAAATACTCGGTTCTTATAGAATAAATACTTGTTTTACTATCCCATGGGAACTGTTAATTATTCCGGTATAAAAAGGAACCTATATCATTCTCTGACCCCTAAACAACCAAATTGAAAAAAAGGAAGTTAATCTTTAGCTCTGTAAAAAACAAAAAATATCTATCCCACGGGAAGCTGACATTTTTTTCTGGATATATAGTATACTATATGTTAAACCGGATTATAATCTATATCTATGCCAACTTTCATCTAGATCCATTCAGTACTTTTTGAGTGAAAGAGCGACAAACATCCATTCTTACAAACTTTCACGTTTATAATATAAGTAAGGATAAAACCCATTAGAAAAGGAAGAGAATATAACAAAAATGAAAGGAAAAATAAATTATGGTCGATCTGTGGTGCGAAAGTGGAAAAGGGGAGGGTTTAAAGGGTAGAAACGATGTATCTCGATTTCCGACAAAATACACGTCCTATAGAAAAAAGTTAAAAAGCAAAGTTGTAGATAATAAGAAGATCTACAACTTTTGTGCTTACATTTTTTGCACATTACCTCAAAATTTATGTGAAAAATTACAATAACCAAATTTTTGGTTTTTTATATTTATCTTTTACAGATGAAAAAAAAAATTTCATGAAAAACACTCTGTAATTTTTTTGATATAAAATATTTATTTTTGCACTTAATTTTGACTAAATATTTAAAAAACACCCTAATTTTCAATCAAAAATTTTCACGTCAAAATTAGCACTTTTTTAAAAGTGTCGGTGAGCTTTTTGTTCGTTGAAATCTCTACTTTCTGATGGTGCAATAAAATATAAATTACAATGTTAAATGTTCCCAGAAAATGCAATAATTAAAATGTGAATTTTAATAAATTGCTTAAAATTGTACAGAATACAATTTTACAAGTATAACTTTGAGCAATTTATTGAAATTTACACTTTATATATTGCATTTTCTGGGAACATGTTAAATTGTTATGTATATTTTTTTGCACCATCAGAAAGTATAGGTTTCAACAAAGAAAAAGTTCACCGACTTTTTAAAATAAATATTTTAAGTCAAAAAAATTACAGAGTGTTTGAGACATTAAAAGATAAGTTTTTACCAAATTTTATCAAAAAAATTTTTTTTGTAAAAGATAAAAATAAAAAACCAAAAACTTGGTTATTGGAATTTTTCACATAAATTTTGAGGTTATGTGAAAAAAGTGTTAGCACAAAAGTTTTAGATCTACTTATTACCTACAACTTTGCCATTTAACTTTTTTCCATAGGACTTATAGTTTTGTCGGAAATCAAGATAAACCGTTTCTACCCTTAAACCCACCTCCTTTTCCTTTTTCCTCTCTCAGATCGACCGTAATTTATTTTTCCTTTCATTTTTGTTATATTCTCTTCCTTTTCTAATGGGTTTCATGCTACTATAATTTTTTTTGTGTTCAAAAATGATCGGCACTGGTCATGAAACCAACAATCGGTTACAAATCCGATTGATTACAAATGAAACAAAACCAATTATTGTGGTTTGAGAAGAAAAAAATGATTTATTTATATTTTTATTAAAATTATAATCCAATTTCCGTGTTTTAATAAAGCGACCACAAAACGTGAATAATTACAGACCTCAAACGACGAAAGAAGTTTCTCATATCACCAAAACACGTCCGCCCTGTATCTCTCGCTCACTCAACTTGCTATATTTAATCATATAAATTAGATTTCTAAACTATATGTAGACACATACTATGTGTGAAAAACAGCCACACGCATAAAAAACTTGGAAAAACTAAATTTCCCAGCCAAAATTCGAAGACGCGTGAAGATGCGAGGTGAATTAATGAGCAACTGAATTGAATCGGGAGCTATAATTATCATGTACGACGCATTCCAAACATTGAATTTCGGTAATTGTTGGCTTTGAGGAAAATTTATTTTAACCATCGATCTCATTAATTGAAAATAATTGGCTTAATCAATTAGTACCTTCGTACAGGTAAAAATAACAGGTAAATATTAAGATTTTTCTGCAAAAATTAGATTGAAACAACCAACATTGAAGGTTACTATAGTAACTATAGTAATTACTAAAGTATATGCAATCAATCATACATGTGTGGAATTAAATCACAGAAGTGCAAGGTGTTGTACTAATTGTAAGATTTTTCTGCAAAAATTAGAATTGTAGGAGAGATGTCACATTTAATTCCCATCAAATCTGGAGTACCATAAGGAAGTGTACTAGGGCCATACCTTTATTTAATATACAAGTCCTGTAGGAAGTAATCGCGGAGAGGTCCCGAAGTTGCATGGACCGTTGTGACAACCATCAACGGACCTTATCCTACCAATCCCAACTCCTCCCTAGCCCCACCCCCTAATCAATACCAAAACTCTCCTTTACTTTCCCCAACTTATAACCCTATCCTATAAAAATCAGATTGTATAAAATTCTAATTTAAAATTAAAAAAAATAGATTGGAACAAACATTGAAGGTTACTATGGTAACTACAGTAATTATGAGCATATATGCAACCATTCATACATGTATGGAATTAAATCACAGAAGTGGAAGGTGTTGTACTAAGATTTTTCTGCAAAAATCAGATAAGGGGTACTGTTCATAAATTACGTAAGGTATTTAGGGGGGGAGTAGACTGAATATTATAAATTCTTTATATTTGGCAGGGGGGGGGAGTAGAAAAACTGATTTAACGTATGATTTAGAATTGAAAATTTTACTATTTTGCACTAAGAATCGCTCTGATTAAATGGTTATTTTCTAAGTACAGTAGAAATCGTTTATAACGAACTTCAGGGGACCGTCAAATTTCGTTCGTTATAAGCGATATTCACTATAACCGATGTGTAGCGCATGTATCGTCTTATCATATCACATATCACGGGGCCCAAAGATTTTGTACGTTACAATTTTGTTCATTATATCCAGTGTCGTTATAAACGATTTATACTGTATATTCATTTTTCACGAAAATTTCTTATGGAAGGGAAGGGGTGAGGAGCTGTTATCTTATGATTTCTTACAATAGAAGGGGGGGGGGTTTAAATAAGCCTCAAAAACGTTTTACGTAATTTATGAATGGCCCCTAAGGTCTGTTAAAAATGACAGTAAAACTGTACTTTTAAGGTACAATTAAGACACAATATATAAAAATTTCTTATAATTATATACTGCGCAAAACTTGAATCGTTATATATCGTATAATATGCTATAAGTCGCAATGTGACCATTGATGTTGGAGCGACTATTAAAATAATTCAACAATAATCTTGTAAATCTTGGTTTTTAACCAATTTTTACTTTCTTTTACTACTATATAGTAATCGCGTCGAATTTTCGGATTCCAGCTTTCACCGAAAATACATGTTTTGAGGTCCCCTAAGTCTTAAATATCTGCTGCGAGGCGTCACAAAACTTTCTTTTACTTTCAATTATGAAACTTGCTGTTGATATAAAATATTTGAATAATAAGCACTTTATAACTATACATATAAACAACTATAGATATAAAACCTATATGTATAAACGAATTTCCAACCTTCACCCCAGAACCGCCCTTATTCGAATTTTCCCAGAAAAAAGTTTCAGATAAAAGTTGTGAGCATCAATCAGTCTAACAACTATATAAAGTTTAAAGAAAATCGTTGAAGCCGTTTCCGAAAAAAAATACAATAGCTCAAAAACTCCTAGAATAAAGTGAAGCTTTTGGATAACCGATTTCAACCAAAAGCTTCGCGGCACAACTAGATATAATATGGAGGTCAAATCTCAAGTTTGGTAAAATTCGGATAAAGCTTTCGATACGATATGGCTGTCACACACACACAGACATGTTTCTAAAAACCACTTTTTTGGACTCAGGAGACCTCAAAACATGTATTTCCGTTGAAAGCTCGAATTCAAAAATTCGATCTGATTACAATACTTCCTCTGCTATTAAGTAGTAAAAGAAAGTAATATGTATACACTATACAGCTTATATGTACATATAGGTATACGAATTCCGAACCTTCATCCCAAAACCGCCCTTATTCGAATTTTCCCAGGAAAAATATTCAAATAAAAGTTGTAGCCACTAATGAGTCTAAGAACTATAGAAAGTTTAAAGAAAATCGTTGGAGCCATTTTCGAAAAACTTGAAATATCTCAAAAACTCCTAGAATAAAGTGGAGCTTTCGGATAACCGATTTCAACCAAAAGCTTCGCGGCACAACTAGGTATAATATGGAGGTCAAATTCCAAGTTTGGTAAAATTCGGATAAAGCTTTCGATACGATATGACTGTCACACACAGACATGTTTCTAAAAACCACTTTTTTGGACTCAACATGTATTTTCGGTAAAAGCTCGAATTCGAAAATTCGACCCGATTACATTACTTCCTTTACTATATAGTAGTAAAAGAAAGTAAAAAGTGGCTTTTAGAAACATGTCTGTGTGTGACAGCCATATCGTATCGAAAGCTTTATCCACATTTCACCAAACTTGAAATTTAGCCTGCTTATTACATCTAGTTATGCCGCGAAGCTTTTAGTTGAAATCGGTGTTAGTGAAATCTCTAGGAGTTTTGGAGCTTTTCCAATTTTTTTCGAAAACGGCTCCAACGATTTTATTTAAGCCTTCTGTAGTTCTTAGACTCATTGATGCCTACAAATTTTATTTGAAACTTTTTCCTGAGAAAATTCTAATAAGGACGGTTCCCGGGTGAAGGTTGGGAATCCGTATATACATACGTATATAAAGGCTACATGCATGTAGTTCTGTTTATATGTACAGTTATAAATTCTATATATTAATACGTAAAGCAAAAATTTTAAACCCCTTTTACCGAATAATATACGAACGGAGGAGTATGAAATTTGACACAATTGAAGTTTATATGAGGAAGTTGCGTTATGAGATAATATTTCTTTATAATAATGCTTCAAAATACCTTAAATTAATGAAAAAAGACGTCACACACACTACCACGCGTTTGACACACACAGACACACAAATATGTAGATTTTTAAATCTCAGTTGTTCAGTTTGACCACAGACTTCAACCATATTCCAAATGTCATTATTTAAACAAAATATTGTGAGAGGAAATTAAATTTTGAAATTGTAATTATTGAAATTGAAGGAAACAAATTTAACCGATAATTTGATTATTGAGTAATATTATTAAAAATATATTTAAAAGATACGTATAACTTCAAATACACAACGTTTCAAACATTTTATTTGGTCTTCATCAGGTGTTTCTTGATTATTATATAACGTATAAATAATGCATACTATATTCTTTTGGCAAAATCATTCAAATAAATTACACAAAAAATTAATTTAGGTAGGTAGGTACTATTTGAAAAAAAAAGCTTAGCTTAATTCAAAGTTTTAAACAGGACTTATGCAGCCTATTTCCATTTTTTTATCTTTGGCTTTTAAATGAAAAAATCTAAACATAAAGGTACTTTTGTTTTACTTTTGAACGTAGAAAACTCACTTGAAATTACTTCTGATGTTTCATAGTCATATTTTTTTTGTTTTTTTGTTCTAAAAAATATTTCAGAATACTGTAATTTGAATTGACATACAACATTATAAAAAGAAAAATATCTGCTGCGTGGCGTCACAGTACTTTCTTTTACTTTCATTTATGAAACTCGCTGTTGGTTAAAAGAAATATATAAGAACCTTATAACTATACATAGCAGAACTATATGCATACAAGTATACAACATATATGTATTTATGAATTCCCAACCTTCACCCCAGAACCGTCCTTAATCGAATTTTTCGAGAAAAAAGTTTCAAATAAAAGTTGTAGTCATTAATAAGTCTAAGAACTATCATAAGCTTAAAGAAAATCTTTGCAGCCGTTTTCGAAAAAATTTAAAAAAGCTCAAAAACTCCGAGAATAAAGTGGAGCTTTCGGTTAACCGATTTCAATTAAAAGCTTCACGGCAAAACAAGATATAATATGAAAGAAAATTTCCAAGTTTGGTGAAATTCGGAAAAGCGTTCGATACGATATGGCTGTCACACACAGGCACACACAGACATGTTTCTAAAAGCTACTTTTTTGGACTCAGGGGACCTCAAAACATGTATGTTATGAACGAATTGATATTTAGTTTTGAAATTTTTAGAGAATATTCTGAAATAATTTTGTAAAAGATTAATGGAACAAAAAAAATAAATATTTTGAAACCTCTACACCTATTTCCTTCCTTAACTTAAAATAAATATTTTCAATCATTATATGATGCACTTTCTTTAAATGAACCTTGAAGAAAAAATTAGTCAAGAAATTATTTTCCAAACATTCGCAAATGCAATTCATTATCTGCTGTAGTTAGCTTAGTAACTAAAGTTTTTGCGGCAGTTACAAGTGAAGTGTACCCTTAGGTATGTAAAAATTGTAACGAATTATGGTCGAATTTCGAATTTCACTGGGCGACCTCTAGTACTAATAGTTCTTTTAACCAACAGTGAGTTTCATAAATGAAAGTAAAAGAAAGTACTGTGACGCCTAGAAGCAGATATTTTTCAATGTTTTGTATAATTACAATGAAAAACTTTCCAGACGTGTTACTTCAAACGTCAACAATGGCATACACGAACCTCTTGACGTCAAAACCAGACTAAACAATTCAACGTTACAGTCATCAAAAGAAAATAATCCGGAAAATAATTTTTTTTTCAGAAAACTTAAGTGAGTAAAATTGTTGTGACCCTTTCACATCCCATACAAAGAAATGGAGGTAAAGAAAATATTTCTTTTAACCCAATAAATTTTATCAACGATATGAACTACTGGTGGATCACGCGTTATATATCCTCTTTAATTAAAACAAAAAATTACCACATCAAGTAAAACTCTGTGAAAAACAAATTAAGTTTAATAAGGCTTAGTGAAAAAAACTCAACAAATCCAATGCCCTTGTATATCGAATGCATCCTAAAATCATTCCTCCGGGATCGTACATTTAGCATCATGTTAAACGGTGCTAAGTTTACAATTCGGCAATATTGGGTCCAACATTGTTCAGCATCTATTGCTACGACATTCCTAATCCCCATGATAGCCATGGTCGCAGACGACACATGACCTGGACTGCACGATCCTGTAAAAATTACAGGAAGCTGTCGACACTGTAGAAAATTGGTTTAATTGGCATCTTAAAGTCAACCCACTAAAATGCCTAAAAAAAATATTTACTTTAAAAAAATACGTAACCCAGCACCAAGCAACATCAAGGACAGTGTACCACAGTGAAACGACACCAAAAGCACTGTACGATACTTAGACGTACATCTCGATTCTCGGCTAACCTAGCGGGTGCATATAAAAAGAAAACTAACAGAAGCTAACGCACGTCTTGCATTGTTTTATCCACTAATCAACAAGAGAGCATCCGTAAGTATTGACAGCTCCTTGCTGATATATAGAAGATTCTGCACCCGCTACTACCGTATGCAGCACAGGTCTGGTACCCAATCGCTAGCACAAATTTAAAAAGAAAAAAAAAACATTCCAAAATAAATTCCTGAGAATATGTACCAACAGCCCATAGTAGGTTTGTTCCAATCATCCAGCTATGGCGATGCACAAACAAGACCAATAGACAAAGATCAAGACAACATTGACCAAAAGACAAGAGTGAGTGAAGAACTGTTTCAGCTGGTTCGTTTCGTGCGACTATTCAGCCCCATCCAGCAGTCAGCACAGCCATTTTCGTTCAACGGCGTGACGAGCGCTTATATCGACATTGTTTGATACATAGTGCAGCCAGATCGTGGGATTTTTTTACCCTTTCCTAGTGGTACAACACAATAAAAGCCTCTATAACGGATAGATCCGTATCATGTGGAAGGGACAATTTGCCTGACTCAATTTACTGGCTGATTTTGGTTTCCCTCAACTCTGGTCGACTTTCCGACACAGCGATATGGAGGCTTTCATTGTGTCTACTACTAGAGTGCTACTAGGAGAGCGTAAAATATACCACGATCTGGTTGCACTGTTGATACATGGTTATGCACTACCTTGTCGATCCTCAGCCTAATCTGAAATAGTTCTTCACTCATTCTTGTCTCTTGGTCAATGTCTTGGAACATCATCAAAAGGACGATTGGAACAAACCTAGTTTGTCACAAACGTACAAATGCACCGCGAATGTCAAGTTCCCACAATAAGGGACTTTGTACATCAACTAACGGAACGGTACCTCAGTACTCTTACAGACCACGATTACATTTACCAAATCGACGCCAAGGTGCAGAGGAGATCAAAACCAAAACTCCCACAGGACTGTGAAACATTCATGTGATAAAAAGTGATTGTATTTAAAGCATAAGTGCAGTGCTTGGGGAATTGTCTCCCGATGTCTGTTCCCTTAGATCTTTTAAACTACAAAACGGATTTTAATGCAGTTTTCGGCAATTGATAGAATGATTCAAGAGGAAGGTTTTAAGGTATAATACATTCATATTATAGTAGAGAAAAGTCGGGAAATTCAAAGATTTGTAATGTGATGTCATATCAAAGATATTTTTGTGCACTTAAATTGCAAACGCTGGCTAAAACTTACGAGATAGATCAAACTAATATGCGGCGAAATTGTGTATCTTAAAAATATTGATAAAAAAGTCCGCAACGGCATATGTCTATCTCTTAAGGATAGCCCACAGGATCCATTTTTATCTTTTACACATTACAAAAAAAATATTAGTTATTTACCAAGCAATTTTATTAAATATTATTCCTAATCCAACTAAATACATTAGATACGATGTGCATTTCGTATAGATCAAAATTGTCCTTTACAGCATATCATCAAAATAAATATCTTAGAAGATATCAAAGATTTAAAAAGCGTTGGCAGAGCGACTGGATATTGTACGTCGTACGTAGTGGCTGTTTTATTGCTATCTTTTTCTTATAAATATAAACATGTTGTGTTGGTCCTTATTTAGGACAAAAACTCGAAAAATTCTACACCAGTTAGGTACTTAAGGTACATATGTACTCTTAAAAGAGTACGGATGTTCACCTTACATAGGATAACATAACAATTGAATCCTACAGGAACCGTGTATTTTCGGTAAGTTTTGTTAAAGTTCGTGAAATAACATTTTAACGCATTTTCCTCAAGAAGGCTCGACCAATTTTACACAGTAACAAAAGAAATCTCTACAAAGTTTACTGGAAATAAATATTAATTTCAATTAACACTCGATAAAATTAATAATGATTTTTTTTACAAATATTTGAATTTCTTTATTGTTCATTTTCAAAGATATTAATTAGAAATAAACGTATTAAAATAATAAACTAAATTTTAAAATAATTAACAATTACTTAACGAAACTAATTTTAATGAAGTTTTGTTAAAGATACCTCAGATCTTAACATATTATTAAATATCATTTACTCAAAAAAGTAGGTTCTTTTAGGATAGCTCTTAATCTTTTCTACTAAAATATCTGAACTGTTCTAAATGGCATTAGACAAAATCTTATAGAACCTGTAAGGTAGCTAATATCTCTTCCTAGAAAAGTAGTTTTAAGGATTTTGATGAACTTACTTTGGTTCTAAAGTCTGAAAGTATTTATTACCTTTTTCTGTCAAAATAGATTAATTTATATACCTATTTCGCTATGAAGGTAGGGAATCTATTAATCAATGAAATAAATTTAGATACTCTCAGCAAAGCGAGCGGGTATCAGCTATATGATATAAGAGTGAAAAACTACTTCTTCGCACTTCCATGGTATAGCTTTTAGCTGACTTGGGAAGTAAACATCATTGAAAATAAAAATAAAAAATAAACAATCGGGCATATCTATATTAAGCTATATATAAGTCAAGAAGCTTGAAAATCAAGTCAAGTAGCTTAACAAGTCAATCGTAAAACATACTTCTTACAGCATCTTAAGCCTTTTAAGCTTCACATCTGTGCTTCATCAATAATTTTTTTTACTTTTTTTATTACTAATTTATTAGATCTATTGAAGTCTATTGAAATCTATTGAAGTCTATATTGAAATCTATAGAATCTATGGAAGGCTATGAAATTTGTGGCGACGACATACATACATTGCACATTACACATAGCGATCAGTAAGTGTAGAAACGGCTTAAGAAAAATTGAGTCACTTTGTGAATTCTTAACTATACTAATATTTTTCAAGAATTATTTCTAACGTTGAATTAAACGAAGAAATAAAAATTATTTACTTATAACATTTCATGTAGATCGGTAAACGTAAATCAACGGTGTGACCTACTGGTGGACCACACAATAACTATCAAATAAATTTTTCCAAATAGATACAAAGAAATTTACCTGAATCCCATTAAACCAACCAAAACTCTCTCGAAAACAAACCAAAACTGAATCAAATCAAACAAATTTTCCTATTTTCCAAACAGTTTCCCCAACCTTGAATTTTTATTAATTTAATACATATAAAACCTATATATATATATATAAAATTCAATCGAAAAACTTGACATTTAATTTGCGTTTCAATCGAAAAGTGCACAAAATGCGAGTTGACACCGAATCGACAGTTCAAGGTTTCAAATTAATTTTTTCGATATTTTCATAGAAAATAGAAATTTTACGTTTTCTCTCACCTGGGAATGAAGACATTTTGATTCGCTTTGATGTGGCGTTGGAGTGTCGTGTGCGACGACGGCAGCGATTTGGCTTGGATCGGCTCTTTTCTTCCAAAGTTCTGAAACAAGACAAATGATATTTCGATTATGGAACATGAAATTTCGAAATTCACATTGAGAAAAATTATCGTTTTTGTTTTGTTTCGATCTGTCGATCGTAAAGGAAAAACCCGCGTTTCAAGTGAAAACCCGTTTTGGCGTCGTTTGGCATTGTCTAAACCGGTAATCCGGGCATTCCTTATTTAGACTTTTGCACAATTTATAGCTGAATTGCTCAATATTGAATTATTTCTAAACGAACAAATAGGAAAAGATAACGTACAACTTGGTACAAGACAAAAGAGGCGCCATCAATTCAAAAAAAAAATCTACAAACATAAACCGATTATCAATTATGAAGAAAAGCAACAATGATGAACGAGATAAATAAATATTATAAAAAAATGAACAACCTACTTCAAAATAAATAAAAAATCTTAAACAAGAAATGCACTAAAAAGTAACAAAATAATGGCGTATCCTTGCAGTATCTACAACTTACAAATTATTAGGATGATACAATGTACAACAATTGTTATTTTTGGAGTTGGTGTCAGCCAATGAAATACGACTATATGGGTACTTAGCAAAAAACGAAAATACCTTATGAAAATTATTTTTCAAACAAACTTTTAAACAATATACTCAAATTGTAACAATATCTAGCGACCTTTAAACTACAAAATACCAATTACCAACTAAACCTTTTTAAAATTTTTACAAATTACCATTAGTATTTATTTTCTTGACTGACACCAACTCCAAAAATAAAAATAGTTGTACATTGTATCATCCTAATAATTTGTAAGTTGTAGATACTGCAAGGATACGCCATTATTTTGTTACTTTTTAGTGCATTTCTTGTTTAAGATTTTTTATTTATTTTGAAGTCGGTTTTTCATTTTTTTATAATATTTATTTATTTCTCGCGTTTTAGTGATCTGAAGTTTGATAACTGATTTTATTTTCTTGAAAATGGTTAACCTTCCAAACGTGCTGCTCATATGAGGCAGCGCCGTTTAATATTAAAAGTTACTACATCATCCCTTTTTGCCCTTAAGGGTTGAAATTTTTTGCTTTTAAATGTAGTAACAAAACTAAGTGGATTACTATTTCCAACAGAAAAAAAAATTATCAAAATGCGATGATTCAGTTAAATGTCACTATTTTCACCCTTAGGGGGTGGATTTTTTTCTTCAAATTGAAATGTGAACAATTAAAAGGTAAGTTGTACGTAATAGAAACAAAATTATCAAAATCGGGTTGGCCAGGAAAAATTTATAATATTATTTCATCGCTAATTTTTAACCCCTTATGAGTGGAGTTTTTTTTATAAAAAATGGATAGGAGATTAATTTAAAATTGTGTTCTACAAATAAAAAAAGAATTATCAAAATCGAGCTATCCAATAAGAAGTTAATATTTCGTCCTGTAGTTTTCAACCCCTTAGAAGTGGAATATTTTCTTCAAATTAAAACTGTACCCCACGGAAAGCACCAGCTTTCAAATAAAAAAAGAATTATCAAAATCGAGCTATCCATTAAGAAGTTAAAATTTCATCCCTTAGTTTTCAACTCTTTAGAAGTAAAAGATTTTCCTTAGATTAAAATGAGACCACACGAGAAGTACTAGCTTTCAAATAAAAAAAGAATTTTCAAAATCGAGCTATCCAATAAGAAGTTAATATTTCGTCCTGTAGTTTTCAACCCTTTAGAAGTGAAATATTTTCCTCAAATTAAAACTGTACCCCACAGAAAGCACCAGCTTTCAAATAAAAAAAGATTTATCAAAATCGAGCTATTCAATAAGAAGTTAATATTTCATCCCTTAGTTTTCAACCCCTTAGAAGTGAACGATTTCCTTCAAATTAAAATGGGACCATTCGGGAAGCACCAGCTTTCAAATAAAAAGAATCATCAAAATCGCTTTACCCAGTCAGAAATGCTGAGGTAACAAACATTAAAAAAAATACAGTCGAATTGAGAACCTCCTCCTTTTTTTGAAGTCGGTTAAAAAAACCAAAACAGTAAAGAAAAGAGAAACCATACAACTACTTTTTTTATAATTATTTTCATTAGCCACTAGGACAATGGTCCTTGTATCCAATATGCTGTCAGGATCAGGCTTGATAGAGAATATACTCCCAATGGATCCAGTATCTCTTTATACCATAACCAGTTCACGGGGCACCTTCCTCTTTAATCGACTACTATTTTGAGGCTCCAGGTCTGGTAAGAAGTGTGTGGGTTCGGGTGTTGGTGCAGCTTTTCGTGGTAATTGGTGGTACGAGTCTCAATCATACTGATTACTGATATAATTGTTAAGTCCGTACGCAAGGCTTCATTAGTCATGTACCATGGGGCGTCTGCCAGCTCTCTGAGCATTTTTGTTTGAGCTCTTTCTAAAATCTTAATGCTGCACTTACTAGAAGAGTTCCATTGCCCAATCCCGTACGTCCAGATAAGGACTATTATTGTTTTATATAAAAACTAGCTGCTTCTCACCCGTTTCGCTGAGCGTATCTAAATTAATCTGATTGTATAATAGAAACCTTTACCCAAAATAAGAAATTCAGATATTTTAACAAAAAAAGATAATTAGATATTTCTAGACCTTTGTTTCATAGAAAGTTCATGAAAATTCGTTAAACTACTTTTCCAGGAACAGATATAAGCTATCTTATAGGTAGGTTCTTTCGTTTTTTTGGAATATTGTAAAATATTAGGACATTTTAAGCCTTGAGAACCTTTCACACCAAATGTCATATGAAATCATTTATTAATTTTAGTCGAATGGATTAGTAGCTATCCTTTAGGAAGTGTACCTTTTTTAGGATAAATAATATTTAATGTGTTATCTTCAGATCTGAGGTATTAGGTTTGGTTACCTTAGATTCATAATTCTAGAATATAGTATTAAGGCCATTAAGTCTTATCGGCAAGTCTGCTATTTCCCGGGGTCCAAGATTAGACAACAAACTCTTATAGATCTCGCTTAAATAATTTGAAAATCAAGAATATAGTTTTTTGGTAAAAAAACAACGCGATGGTCATATCTAAGTTGCTATTTTCTCTTGAAAAATAAATTGGGCTGGATTTCTTTTTGTTCTGGGGGCTCTGCCTAACGGCTTCACCTCTCTTAATCAAACTCCTAATTGGGATCACTTAAGTCGAACTGTCTGTTTTTGTTATTTATTCTTACGGGTCTCATTTTTGAACTAAGATATTTCTTTTTATGAATGAAATCATATTTACTGCAGAGGATTTCCTTCTCTTCCCTCGATAATTCGAACCTTTACTCAGCCGAACTATTGATAATATATTACCAACTTGTAAAATCACAATGGATTTATAGTTTCTAGGAATTTAACCTATCGCTGTACTTTTATCATCGTTATAATTTTCAAATTTGCGAACGTTAATTTATAAGAATAACAAATTACATAGTTTAAAATAACGTCGTCTCTACGATATGATATGTATATGTGCATTGTATCACAGCTGCCTGCCGATGTATGTTATTCGTTGCGCAGATTTTATAATTTTTATGTTTTTGCTCAGAAAATCTACATTTTTTCGGAATAAAAGTATTTTATAGCACTTTTTGTAATGTTTACTATCTGTATGTGAAAATTTCGTCCAAATCGGACTAGCCGTTTTTCAAGTTTGCCAAGAACAGACAGACAGACAGACAAAACTATTCGAAATAAAAAGTAGCCTATAATGTAAGTTACATTATTTAGTAACATTTTGTGAAAATTCCATTAAAATCGGCTTAGCCGTTTTTAAGTTTACCCTGGACAAACAATGTTATTTTGGGTAAAAGTACAATGTAAACGGCATTTATTTTTTTCTATAAAATATATGAAAATGTAGGTAATAAAAAGTCTTTAACAAAACACCTTACATTTTTTTAGATTAGATAAAAATCTCAGCTGAGAAAAATAATTCCGTTTTTGTTCGCTCGCGCAGGTAACGTTTTTATTATATAAGTATTCAAAAAGCAAAAATCTTTAATGTTATTATTCGTATAGATATTTTGTTCTCAAGGGAAAGTTTGGAGTGTTTTACCAAGAGCCAGTATAGATTCTTCAACCTGTTGCACATCGTTTTCCTTTTTTGGGTAATGTCCAAATAGATCCCAAGGTACTTAACACTGTCTGGTGAAGGGATCTCGACAGAATTTAGGGTGATCGGAGGGCTTTATTTATAGTGATTTTCCATCTGTTCGCCCACGTGCTCAGCAAATGTGCTCATGCTTTAAGTTTTCGGTCTTCCAGGTACAAGTGTAAAAGTTTCCATAGGAGTGGTAGATTTATTTTTATTTTATACTAGCTGATACCCTCCCGCTTCGCTGAGCGTATCTAAATTAATCTGATTGTTATAACAACCCTGTAAATTCACAATGGATTTATGGTTTCTATGAATTTAACCTATCGCTATACTTCTATCATCGTTATAATTTTCAAATTTGCAAACATTAATTTATAAGAATAAAAAGTACATAGTTTAAAATCATGTTGGCTTTACGATATGATATGTTATATGTACATTGTAGCACAACTGCCTGCCGATGTATGTTTTTCGTTGCGAAGTTTTTATTACGAACATTTTTTGGGAAATTATATATTTTATAGCACTTTTTGTAATGTTTACTACCTGTTTGTGAAATTTGGTCCCAATCGGACCAGCCGTTTTCAAGTTTGCCAAGAACAAACAGACAGACAGACAAAACTATTCGAACTAAAGTAGCCTATAATGTAAGTTACAATAGTTGGTACCTTTTTTTAAAAATTCCATTGAAATCGGCGCAGCCGTTTTCAAGTTTATCCTGGACAAACAATGTTTTTTAAGGGAAAATGACAATCTAAATGGCATTTATTTTTTGGTTTAAAATATATGAAAATGTAGGTAATAAAGAGTATTTAACAAAACACCTTATATTTTTCAGGTTAGATAAAAATCTCAGCTGAGAAAAATGATTCCGTTTTTTTCGCTCGCGCAGGTGAGACGGAACATTTTTATTAAATAGGTATTCAAGAAGTAGAAATCTTCAATCTTATTATTGGTATAGATGTACCTACTACAATTTTAAAAAAATTTCGATTTTGGTGGTAACTTTTTGGCAAAATTTCAGCTATTAGTTTTCTTACACTTAAATCATGTACGAATACCCCCCAAGTGTCGATATATCGTTATTTTGTAATTCATTCATTTGAGTTCTTTGGTTTCTTCAAGACCTTCAATAAATGCTTGGTCAATAAAACCTCAAAATTCATAATCACATCTAAATTACTGTTTGAAATGATGCAAAATCGAAGTCTCTTTCCGAAGCAAACATTTTTCAGTTATCTCATTTCCTTTGCAAATCTCGACGAAAACGAAATGCAAGTGAAAAAAAAAATTGATTTTCACTTATTTAATTTGCGCGAACTAATTATAAAGATCGAGAAAGAAAGAGAAAAATGTTTACGAGACGTGAGAATGAAACGAAGAAAAAAAGAGAAAGTTATTGACTATATTATATATAATATATAAATTAATTGTAATTATAAAGATATCAATACGCTAACGTTATTCTCTTCATCCACTTCTTTCCTCGCCTCACATTACGTCCGATAGATTTTTTTCGTTTTTTAATGATCCGTAATATTTAATTTTTCGTTACGATCAGTCGAGACAAGAAGAGAAAGTCAAATTTGAGATGGAGTTTTATGAAAAGAAAATTTTTGATTTAAAAATTGGAATGAAACCGTAAAAGTTTCACAAATGTGTGTGTGTGTGAATGTTGACGTTTTTAATATTCGAGAAATTAAGGCAATATGGTCCAATAAGAACATATTTGTAACAGGTTCTATTTGCTATCAACAATCTGTGATAGATAAAATCGAATGTGGGTTAAAACCTTTTAAAAATATTTTTATATGATTTTTTTTCATATTTCACTCGACATTTAAAATAAATTGCTATTTTAATTGAAAAAAAAAAATAAACAGCTCAAAATGTTTAAAAATCTTTTACACAACCATCATGTTGGGAAAATTTGGATAAAATATAAAAGACTTGATCTTAAAATTTAAACTTTAAAATTACAGTTAAATGTTTTGATTACATTTAAAAAGTTTAATACATCCCAGTCTTCCCATTTTCCTTGACACTGTGACCTTTTTCTCTGACATTCCAGAACATGAAAAAGTTTGCAATGAAACTCTTGAACTTTAAAAACTTAAGAGAAAAAGTTGCAAAAATATTTTAAACATGAAATTTAGAAGTGAAACTTCCCTACGGAGGGTAAATTTGAATGTTTTGGAGACAATAAATAAATATTAAAAATGGATAGGAGATTAATTTAAAGTTGTGTTCTACAAATAAAAAAAGAATAATCAAAATCGAGCTAGCCAATAAGAAGTTAATATTTCATCCCTTATTTTTCAACCCCTTAGAAGTGGAAGATTTCCCTCAAATTATAACTGAACCCCACGAAAAGCACCAGCTTTCAAATAAAAAAAGAATTATCAAAATCGAGCTATCCAATAAGAAGTTAATATTTCATCCCTTAGTTTTCAACCCCTTAGAAGTAAACGATTTCCTTCAAATTAAAACAAAACTACAAGAAAAGCACTGGCTTTCAAATAAATAAAAAAATTTCAAAATTGAGCTATCCAATAAGAAGTTAATATTTCATCCCTTAGTTTTCAACCTCTTAGAAGTGAACGATTTCCTTCAAACTAAAATGGGACCATTCGGGAAGCACCAGCTTTCAAATAAAAAAAGAATCATCAAAATCGCTTCACCCAATCGGAAATGCTGAGGTAACAAACATAAAAAAAAAATATACAGTCGAATTGAGAACCTCCTCCTTTTTTGAAGTCGGTTAAAAAGGGGAAGTGCTCGCCTGGCAAGCCTAACATATTTTAAAGATTGGGGAAACTTGTAAAATTATCTTTTGTAATATACTTGTAATTATAAAGATAATTTATAATTGAAGACTAGACATCAATAATGGGGTGTTGTACATAATATTGTACAACTGCTGAGTGTTGTACAATTAACAAATTTTGGCGTTTGCGCATGCGCCACGTACAACATAAGCTATAATTTTGACAAATAAATGCAAGTGTCAAAAATTTCAATCATTTTTACTAGTTCGTGTTGTAAATAATACTACAGTTTTTTAATTACACTTGACTGATAAACGTTACCACACGTTGTGTCATCCTATATAATACTAGTTAATGTAGTAAAATTAACAAGGAATGTTGTTAAAACTACAACGTTCCGTCATTAATGTCCTTTTTAACCGACTTCCAAAAAAGGAGAAGGTTCTCAATTCGACTGTATTTTTTTATATGTTTGTTACCTCAGAACTTTCGACTGGATGAACCGATTTTGATGATTCTTTTTTTATTTGAAAGCTGGGGCTTCCCGTCTGGTCCCATTTTAATTTGAAGGAAATCATTCACTTTAAAATGGTTGGTTGGAAGCTAAGGGATGAAATATTTACTTCTTATTGAATAGGTCGATTTTGATAATTCTTTTTTTTTATTTTGGTAGAACATAACTTTAAATTAATCTCATTTCCATTTTTTAAAAATATCTACTCATAAGAGGTTGAAAATTAGGGATGAAATGATACATTTTTCCTGGCCAAACCGATTTCGATTATTTTTTTTCTATTACGTACATCGTACCTCTAAATTGTTCACATTTCAGTTTGAAGAAAAAATCCACCTCATAAGGATGAAAATAGGGGATGAAATAGTGACCTTTAACTGAATCATCGAAGTTTGTTGTTTTTTTTTCTATTGGAAAGAACATTCCACTTAGTTCTTTCATTATATTAAAAAAAAACATTTCAACCCTTAAGAGGAAAAGGGGATGAAGCAGTAACTGATAACAGTTAAACGGAGCTGTCTCCTATGAGCAGCACGTTTAGTAGGTTTACCCATATTCAAACAAATAAAATCAGTTAGCAAACTTCAGATCACTAAAAATCGAGAAATAAATAAAAATTGTAACAAAATGAAAAACTGACTTCAAAATAAATAAAAACCTAAAAAAAATGCACTAAAAAGATAAAAAATGCGTATCCTTGCAGTGTCTACAACTAACAAATTATTAGGATGATATAATGTACAACAACTGTTATTTTTGGAGTTGGTGTCAGCCAAGGAAATAAAAAGTACCAATATAGTCGTATTTCTTTGTCTGACACCAACTCCAAAAATAACAATAGTTGTACATTATATCATCCTAACAATTTGTAAGTTGTAGACACTGCATGGATACACATTTTTTTTTTACTTTTTAATACATTTTTTGTTTAAGATTTTTATTTTTTTTGAAGTCGATTTTTCATTTTGTTATAATTTTTATTTATTATTAATGCAACATCATTTCAATCTAATCATTCAATTATTTACAATGTAATCATTTTATTAACGCAGAAATATTTAAGGATTCACTACTAAAATTGATTTCTAGGTTAATTGACTTGATTTTCAAGCTACTTAAATTTGACTTAAAAACGAGTTAATTATCAATAATTACATGTCAAATTTAAAAATTAAGAAATATATAGAAATTCACTTCTTTATAATAAATAGGGTAACAAAAGTTGTCTAGCGAAAATGCAAGCCAAGACCAAATAATTTTTATAGTATCAAGATCAAGACCTTGAGACTGAACAATCTTGATTTGATCATCACTAATTTTTTGTTGTTCATTACTTGACTTGATTTTCAAACTACATGATTTAATTTTTAGGATATGTACTTAACTTGATTTTCATTGATTCAATTTAAAGGTCTAATCAAGTCATGATATCAAGCACAATTCATTCTAAATAATATAACAAACTACTTAACGTGATCAAACCCTAAATATTCTTACGATTACTCAAAAATCACTAACATTAGAGAATGTTGAACTTCAAATTCAATAATTAGACACTGAAAACTATTTGCCTTTTTACTACTCTCTTTAAGATCATCTTCTTTCAAGTATCAGCTTTTTAAAAATCACTAAAAATGTTTGTTTATTTTCTTTTGGTGCAAAAGCTTCGCGGCACATCTAGGTATAATATGGAGGCTGAATGCCAAGTTTGGTGAAATTCGGACAAAGCTTTCGATACGATATGGCTGTCACACATGTCTGTGTGTGACAGTCATATCGTATCGTATTGTGCCGCGAAGCTTTTGGTTGAAATCGGTGAACCGAAAGCTCCATTTTATTCTAGGAGTTGATGAGCTTTTTCATTTTTTTTCGATAACGGCTCCAACAATTTTCTTTAAACTTACTATAGTTCTTAGACTCATTAATGGCTACAACTTTTATTTGAAACTTTTTCCTGGGAAAATTCGAATATAGGCTGTTAGCAAATATACAAAAAAAAAAATTTTGAATTATTTTCAGTTTAGGTGAATCCCTTCTGATAATCGTCAGATTATGAGACAGCATGTCTAAGACATAAAGATGAACTATATATATCTTAATCTGATGCGCTTGAGTATTTCACAATGGCGATTTTTTTTTTGCACATTCCGATAATGGCAGTGCGTTTGCGTCACATTCAAATCGTCAGAGGTTTGTCTTACGTTCACTTAACATCCCCGTAGAAACTCTGATTCACCCGATTAAATTTTTTTTTCTTCATTTTCAACCCTTACGTACGACCACCCCCATCATAGAAACAATCAGATTAACATATGTACATTTTTAAAAATACGTAGGACATGGATGCTATCAATATCTGACGCGCTCGAGTAAGTCCATGTAACAGTGTTTTTTACATTTTTGAAAATCCATAGCCGCTCCCCCCACCGCTGAAAATGTATTTATTATATGACATTTTTTTTATTTTTATCATCTAAGCTTCGCAACCCAATAGGTCTCGATAACGCTCGAATAAATCTCGATTTAGCATCGTGGGCTCCCCTACTACAAGATTCAAGTTCAAGTTTTCACGAAAAATTCAACCAAAATCAATAAAAACTTTATATAAAAAATTGATATAATAAATAAATTAACATTTTCCAAATTAATAAAAATCCGATGGGAACCACCTATTGGCGCTGTGGTTAGAGCAATTGCTCTTTCCACTTCTTGCGTCAAGTGGTTCTGGGTTCGATCCCCGTTAAATCCTAGATTTAAGATTCTAGACCTAAGATATAATTGACCAACAGAAATTCTCTATGTTTAGACAGTCGTAATATGACCTTAGATGTTAAAGCGACTTTAACCACCAAAAAAAATTCGATGACAGAATTCAAACAAACTACATTAAATTCATTGCAAAGAAAATTTCACCGATTTTTTTTTCTCGATTATTCCAGTTGCACGATCAATTTTAACGACATTTTTATCGAACTAATCGAGAGCACACAATCAAACCGCATGATAAAATTAGCAAAATTAAATCTCCATTTACTAATCGATTTTTCATGACGAAATAATCGAATAGAAATAAAATTTGCGAACATTTCAAATGCATTTCAATTTGCCGTAGCTAATTTTCTATACTTATAAACTGACTGTTCCTAGTTTTTCATTTTGAAAACATCAACCTTCACTTTTCGTTTACATATCATTCGAGTTCAATCTGTCCAAACGAATTAACAAGCCTAAAATAAACATTAACAAATTTTTTTTTTCTTCAAACATTCCTCGCGATCGTCTCATTCTCTTCAATCGAAACATTTCAGATCAATCCTTTTCTGTTTCATCATAAAAGAAATTATTTCAAACAAAAAAAAATCTGATTCAAATTAATACAGACCGAAATTGTCGTGGGTGTTAAGTTCCATCGTCATGCCCACCTACCTATTAAATTTTATGCTTCAATCTAAATTTATTTTATTTTAGGAAAAAAAAAACAAACAGCTGATTCCATTTAAAATAATTACGTTTAAATAATTTTCAGAAAATTTCTAAGCTATGCACTGGTTTTATGAATTATAGAAAATGTCCCCAAACATTCTTCCTCAACTACTACGCATTTGGAATAAATTAGCCAAATATGGCACAGACCCAAACCGTTATTTCACTCGGTTGTCCCCCCATCAGGGCCCGGCTGGGCCCCCTCATTTTCCATTGTTCATGATTAAATTTCAAAGAGAATACACGATATTTTATTTATATTCACACATATAATGGCATTTTTCTTTCGTCATTCGAACGTAAACGACCTTAATTTTGATCCACCATTCAACAATATTCGAATTGAAGTCAAGGTTATATGAAAATTTCATGAAAAAATCGAAACACTACAGAAGTCAAACGCTGTATCGATTACATGTAGCTGATCGATTGGCTTCGTTAAGTTTTTTTTTTTTTTTTTTTTTGGTCCCTTCCAAAAAAGGGCACTGTGTCGTTTTTAATGAGAGATTTATAACCTTTGAAATGTGATTAAGGTATCTGATTTATGTGATTATTACCCGGCCAAATCCAACATCCAAAACCATCGAGCAAGACGTGACGCACTCACAATGTTTAGGATTTTGGTGAAAAGATTCGCGAAAAATCCACCGGGAACAGCAACTTCATCGTATATATCGTTGACAGAGCGACAATATTGAGTCAACTAAATCAAAAAGTTGAGATTTAATTCGTTTAAATATTAAAAAAAAACAATCTTAAAAACTATCTTTGCCTTTTGATTACCAATACTAAATAGTTTAGAAATTAAAAGAGAAAAATCAAATTTGATTAAAGACAAGGTTTGGTTTTTACTCAAGCTCTAGGTTGATTAAGAGCTTTCAAATGCTTAAGTTGTTCTTAAACTTTTGCTCAGTGCTATAAAAAATTAAACCAAAGCTGATACCTAATACCTAAAAAATTTAATACAGTTAATACGGACGGTACGCTCACGACGCTTCAAAGTTGAATCTACTTGAACTTTTGACGTTGCCAAATGTCAATTGTGTATCTGTCATTTTAAAAATTTGTTCGACACAAATTTATAATTGAAAAAATTTGATAATTTAAAATGGATTTTGAAGAAAAATTAATCAAATTGGTGAAAAATTTTACTTATATTATAAACGTGAAAGTTTGTCAGGATGTTTGTTGCTCTTTCACTCAAAAAGTACTGAATGGATCTGGATGAAATTTGGCATAGTTATAGATTATAATCCGGTTTAACATATAGTATACTTTATATCCAGAAAAAAATGTACGGTTCCCGTGGGATAGATATTTTTTTGTTTTTTTACAGAGAAAAAGATTAACTTCCTTTTTTGTAATGTGGTAGTTTAGGGACCAGAAAATGATATAGATTACTTTTCATACCGGAATAATAAATGGTTCCCACGGGATAGCAAAATAAGTATGCATTCTATAAGAACCGTGTATTTAAAAGCAGTTTCACTCAAATCCACGAAGTAGAGTCTTAACTCATTTTTCTTAAGAAGATTTGATCTACTTTTTACTCAGGAGAGATGTACTATTCCCGTGGGATAGATATGTTTTTTTTTATCACAGAGTTAAAGATTGATATGATTTTTGCAATGTGGTAGTTTGGGGGAGAATGATATAGCTTACTTTCAAGGCTAGAATAACGCATAAAAAAAACAGCTCAAACAGCTATATCCTACAGAAACCGCACATTTAAAAAGTTTCGCTAAAGTTCGTGAAATAGAATTTTAACGCATTTTCTTCCAATTTTACACAATAACGAAAGAAATCTATACAAAGTTGAAATTAAAAAATTGACAATTTTTACTGGAAAATAAGTATAAATTTCAATTTAACACCCGATAAAATTAATAATGAAATTTTTGAAAATATTTGAATTTTTTCATTGTTCATTGTCGAAGATATTAATTAGAAATAAACGTATTAAAATAATAAATTAATAACTTCAAGTTCAACAATTACTTAACGGTACGAATTTTAATGAAGTTTTGCTAAAGATCCGGTAGGAGAGCTACTAATCTATTTCTTTAAGGGAACATCCATTAATTACGTGAGGCGTTCAGGAACCGATGGGGTCGAACCGAATATCATCTAATCTTACTTTGGGGAAAGGGAAGGCCTCGCAAATATCACGTAGTTTTTTGTTTTGGAAAATATCACATTGAATTGCGGGTTGGGGGAATGATATATGCCAAATCTCATGACATCTTACCAAAGAGGAGGGGATGGGATTTGAAAAATTGAAAAAAACGCCTCGCGCAATTAATGGATGCCCCCTAAGATAGCTGTACGGTTTTAAATGACATTTGGTATGAAAGATTTTCAAGTCCTACAGGAAGGAATACAGGTACTTTTTTATTTAAAATCGTATAGAAGCTGATGTGAGACAGCTAACATCTCTTTCTTGAAAAGGTTTTACAAATTTTGATGAACTCACTTTGGATCTAAAGTCTGAAAGTATCTACACAAAAAAAATTATGGTAGGAAAAATGAAAGGAAAAATAAATTACGAGCGATCTGAGTAGGGGAAGTGGAAAAGGGGGGTGTTTTAAGTGTAGAAACGGTGTATCTCGATTTCCGATAAAACTACAAATCCTATGAAAAATAATTAAATCACCAAGTTATAGATTATAATAAGATCTACAACTTTTGTGCTAACACTTTTTTCACATAACCTCAAAATTTATGTGAAAAAATCCAATAATCAAATTTTCGGTTTTTTAATTTTATCTTTTACAAAAAAAAAATTTTGTTCATTTAAAATATTTATTTTTTCACCTTATTTTGACTTAATATTAAAAAAGCACCCTAATTTTCAATCGAAAATTCTCACGCCAAAATATCTGATTTTTTTTTAAAAGTCGGTGAGCTTTGTTCACTGAAACCTCTACTTTCTGAATATTAAATATTTCCAGAAAATGCAATAATTAAAGCGTGAATTTCAATAAATTGCTCAAAGTTGTATTTGTACAATTTATTATGTACAATTTTGAGCTATTTATTAACATTTTCACTTTAATTATTGCATTTTCTGGGAACATTGAACATTGTACTGTATATATTTTTTGCAACATCAGAAAGTAGAGATTTCAACGAACAAAAAACCTACCGACTTTTAAAAAAAAAAAATAGAAATTTTGACGTGAGAATTTTCGATTAAAAATTAGGGTGCTTTTTCAATATTAAGTCAAAATAAGGTAAAACAATAAATATTTAAAATGAATAAAAAAAAAAACAGTGTTTTTGGGAAATTAAAAGGTAAGTTATTACCAAATTTCATGAAAAAAATATTTTTTTTATAAAAATAAAAAACTTGGTTATTGGAATTTTTCACATAAATTTTGAGGTAATGTGAAAAAAGTGTTAGCACAAAAGTTGTAGATCTTCTTATTATCTATAACTTTTCCATTTAATTTTTTTGTATAGGACTTGTAGTTTTGTCGGAAATCGAGATAAACCGTTTCTACCCTTTAAACCTTACCCTTTTCCACTTCCCCACCTCAGATCGACCGTAATTTATTTTTCCTTTCATTTTTGTTATATTCTCTTCCTTTTCTAATGGGTTTTATCCTTACTTATATTATAAATGTGAAAGTTTGTAAGAATGGATGTTTGTTGCTCTTTCACACAAAAAGTACTGAATGGATCTAGATGAAAGTTAGCATAGATATAGATTATAATTCGGTGTAACAAATAGTATACTTTGTATCCAGAAAAAATGTACGGTTCCCGTGGGATAGATATTTTTTGTTTTTACAGAGCTAAAGATTAACTTCCTTTTTTTCAATTTGGTTGTTTAGGGGTCAGAGAATGATATAGATTACTTCTCATACCGGAATAATAAACGGTTCCCATGGGATAGCAAAACAAGTATTTATTCTATAAGAACCGAGTATTTAATAGCAGTTTCGTTAAAGTTTACGAAATGGAGTCTAAACTCATTTTCCTTAAGAAGACTTTATCAACTTTTTACTCAGGAGAGATGTACTATATTCTCTTCCTTTTCTAATGGGTTTCATTCTACTTTATTTTATTTTTTTCACTTTTTACCATTTTCAAAGGCTTTAAGCTCTGGTCTAAAAGTCAAAATGTGGGTTATTTCACCTCACTATAGTGCAAAAAGATCAATTTTAAATAAAAACAACCAAAAATTCTACAACAGTTTTAAATTTTTTTTTTAGATTTTGGCCCATTTTTCCACATTAAAAATTGATGTAACGAAATTTAGAAAAGAAAGCATGAAAAGTGACACCCCAAATATTTTTTTTGCAATTCTTTTGGGAGTTATGACCCCCACAAATCAATGATCTACAGCTGTCTATTGGCTAAGCTTTCTTGAGCATGGCATTAAATATGACTTGAGCAATTCTTTTATGAGCCTTATTGTGTGAGATCATTGATTTTCTTGATAAGCACTTCGAAGATGATTCACTTCAAAAATTGAAAGTGTCATTCAAAGATAATCTCTAAACAAAATATTTCTTAGTTCAAATTATACCTAGTTAAAAAATTTTTTTTAATAACATTTCCAATGGCAAAACCCTGATTTTTGCAAAGAAAAAAAAAGTGTAATAATAAATCAAAGATTAAAAATCGCCAATTGCTCGCATGTAATGTCCTTCACTTTGATTATTTTTATTAATAAATTCGCCTAAATCAAGTACCGTCTTGTTCGGAGGTCACCACATCGTGCGAGAAAGAGAATTTGCGTGCGCCAAAAATTATTTATACATAGATCATCCATTAAATTCATTTTCTTTTCAAACCGAGAGCAGAAGAAAACGCAGAATAAAAAAAAAACGCATAGATCAGATTTCACTAACGCCCTCATTCATATTCAACAAACTCTTACATTAACAAGAATAATTTGTCTCAAAAAAAAAAAAAAAAAAAAATTAACTAAATCACGCAAACTTTAAAAATATTTGCAATCGAACGAGCGATAAAAGGAAAAATTCCAATCTAAATATTTTGCATTGCATTATAACGATGATCGACTCATATAAATATATTGATATCTTTTTATATATACAAATATATTCAAGAGTTTGGAATGAATGTGCATTTTAAACGCATCATCGAACAAAATTTCAATGCACTAAATGTTATTATATGTTTATAATAATGGAAAAAAGGCCTTCGACGACAATGAGATTTTCAAACGATTTAATTACTTTCTCCTCGAGTACTTTTATTTCTTCTTCTTTATCATAAGCAACAAACTATTAATAATTGAAATTAATTTATATCCATTGTTCCGAAATTAACATGAAAGAGTCATCGTCTTTCACTTGTATATTATAATACATAATAAAATCCCTTTTTGGAAAAGTAATAGCTCATGAAATCCTTGGCCTAATTCTTCAACTAATTCTCAACTCGCTTCAACCACTTTGAAAACAATCTGAATACAAAAATGAGAAAGTAAAAATTTACCAACTCACAATTTTTCCTTTTAATATAAATTTTTTTGTAGATCCACGGCTTAAAACTCAAAAAATTCCTCCGATGAAATTGATATCATCTACATATACCAATGATTTCATCTTTAATAAACCAGATTTTTAAGGAATTCCAACACGTCAATCTTTTCTTTTTAAAAAAAATGGCCTAAACCCTAAAAATCTCATCTTCTTTGTCGGCTTTAACTAGTTTTGGTCATAGGCGTACCGAAAGGGGGCAACAAGGGTGGCTGTCCCTTTGAACCATGACTCCCTCCCTAATTTAAATGATTAGTTATATTTCTATCCAAAAATAGTATTTATGAAATCAACAAAAACTATAACAAAATGTAAAACCGACTTCAAAATAAATAAATCTTAAACAAAAAATGCACTAAGAAGTAAAAAAATAATTGCGTTTCCTTGCAGTATCTACAACTTACTAATTATTAGGATGATATAATGTACAACTATTGTTATTTTTGGAGTTGGTGTCTATATTGATACTAAACGAAAATACCTGACAAAATTTATTTTTCAAATGAATTTTTATACAATATACTAGTACTGTGACAATATTTAGCGACCTTTAAACTACAAAATACCAATAACTAATTAAACCTTTTTTACAAATAAATATTAATATTAATTTCCTTGGCTGACACCAACTCCAAAAATAACAATAGTTGTACACTATATCATCCCAATAATTTGTAAGCTGTAGACACTGCAAGGATACGCAATTATATTTTTTTATTTTAGTGCATTCAGCTCATATGAGGCAGTACCGTTAAATGTTGAAAGTTACTATTTCATCTCCTTTTGCTTTTCAGGGTTGAAATTTTGCATTTTAAATGTAATAAAAGAACTAAGTGGAATACTCTTTCCAATAAAAAAAAATCATCAAAATTCGATGATTCAGTTATAGGTCACTATTTCATCCCCTATTTTCATCCTTAGGGGGTGGATTTTTTCTTCAAATCGAAATGTGAACCATTTAAAGGTACGATGTACATAATAGAAAAAAAAAATATCGAAATCGGGTTAGCCAGGAAAAGTCAATCATTTTATCCCAAATTTTTAACCCCTTATGAGTGGTGTTTTTTTTTTTATAAAAAAATGAATATTAGAATAATTTAAAATTATGTTCTATCAAAAAAAGAGAATTATTAAAATCGAGCTATCCAATAAGAAGTTAATATTTCATCCCTTAGTTTTCAACCCCGTAGAATTTAGTATGCATTGAAGTGTATCGAGAATTCCTATGGTTTCATATATTTGTCATATATATCGTTTTAAATAAATCAAAATCTTAGCCATCAAATTAGATAAAAGGACCCAGATCCTGATGGCCAATTAAGGGAGAATAGGAAAAAAATAAATCAAAGTTTAAAAATAACACTAATTAAAAATTGTTTGTGAGTGAGTGAAAAAGTGACAATTTATAGAACTAGATAAGACGCTGATGACCTTGGACGTTCTAAGCGACTATAAATACGAAAAAAAAATATTTCCCAACTTTTTTTAAGGATCTTTGGTGTAGAGCAAAAAATTTCCTTTAAATTCTTTGTTTCAGATTGCTGTTACGAAGACTGTTTCAAAGAGAACACATTTTATTATTTGTTATTTTTCTTTTTGGTTTTATGTCTTTTGGAATGACAGGATGATTTCAATACAGATTTTAATAAAGAGGAATCTGCTCCACTTACTGAACTCTTTTGGAACATTTCTGGCAACCCTGAATGTGATTGGGGATCAAGATGAGTGTGGGTCGATGGATTTGGCACGAATTCGCTGTCTAACTTAACGCGCGCCGTTGCAACTAGTTTTGAATTTTCATTATTACTGTTAATACTCGAATGTTATCTTCATTATTGAATTTGTTGATTTTTGTCAAATCGATCATCTGCCTGTTGTTATTTATTGTAACGGTACTTCAAGAATACCTATCATGTTCAATCATTGTTAAATAAAATTTGTTGTGGCGAAGAAATTGTTCCTGGAAGAAAGAGCTACAGACTAGCACAAAACATACACTAAACAACCTATCGCTCCGACATACATAAACATATGCACCAGCAGAAAGTTTTAATAATTCTAATAAATTCACTATAAAAATTAAATAAACTCACCAAGAGCCTTTTTCCTGTCTCTATAAGCACGAACTGTGTCGGCAGTCTTTCTCTTACGGTGTAAAGTTAATTCACCGTCAGATATTTTCTCACTATTCTCACTAGCTGTATCTTTGTTTATCATGATCAAGGAACAACAACATTTATATCAACTAGAGGTCGCCCAGTGGTCGAAATTCGACCATAATTCGTTACAAGTTTTACATACCTAAGGGTACACTTCACTTGTAACTGCCTCAAAAACTTTAGTTACTAAGCTAACTACAGCAAATAATGAATTGCATTTGCGAATGTTTGGAAAATAATTTCTTGACTAATTTTTTCTTCAAGGTTCATTTAAAGAAAGTGCATCATATAATGATTGAAAATATTTATTTTAAGTTAAGGAAGGAAATAGGTGTAGAGGTTTCAAAATATTTATTTTTTTTTCCATAAATCTTTTACAAAATTATTTCAGAATAAACTCTAAAAATTTCAAAACTAAATATCAATTCGTTCATATCATACATGTTTTGAGGTCCCCTGAGTCCAAAAAAGTAGCTTTTAGAAACATGTCTGTGTGTGCCTGTGTGTGACAGCCATATCGTATCGAACGCTTTTCCGAATTTCACCAAACTTGGAAATTTTCCTTCATATTATATCTTTTTTTGCCGTGAAGCTTTTAGTTGAAATCGGTTAACCAAAAGCTCCACGTTATTCTCGGAGTTTTTGAGCTTTTTCAAATTTTTTCGAAAACGGCTGCAAAGATTTTCTTTAAGCTTATGATTGTTCTTAGACTTATTAATGGCTAAAACTTTTATTTGAAACTTTTTCTGGGGAAAATTCTATTAAGGACGGTTCTGGGGTGAAGGTTGAGAATTCATAAATACATATATATTGTATACTTGTATGCATATAGTTCTGCTATGTATAGTTATAAGGTGCTTATATATTTCTTTTAACCAACAGCAAGTTGGTATAAATGAAAGTAAAAGAAAGTACTGTGACGCCACGCAGCAGATATTTTTCTTTTTATAATGTTGTATGTCAATTCAAATTACAGTATTCTAAAATATTTTTTTGACAAACAAAAAAAAATATGACTATGAAACATCAGAAGTAATTTCAAGTAAGTTTCCTACGTTCAAAAGTAAAACAAAAGTACATTTATGTTACGATTTTTTCATTTAAAAGCCAAAGATAAAAACATGAAAATAGGCTGCATAAGTCCTGTTTAAAACTATGAGTTAAGCTAAGCTTTTTTTTCAAATAGTACCTACCTACCTAAATTAATTTTTTGTGTAATTTATTTGAATGATTTTGCCAAAAGAATATAGTATGAATTATTTATACGTTATATAATAATCAAGAAACACCTGATGAAGACCAAATAAAATGGTTGAAACGTTGTGTATTTGAAGTTATACGTATCTTTTAAATATATTTTTAATAATATTACTCAATAATCACATAATCGGTTAAATTTGTTTCCTTCAATTTCAATTATTACAATTTCCAAATTTAAATTCCTCTCACAATATTTTGTTTAAATAATGACATTTGGAATATGGTTGAAGTCTGTGGTCAAACTGAAGAACTGAGATTTAAAAATCTACATGTTTGTGTGTATTGTGTGTCTGTGTGTGTCAAACGCGTGGTAGTGTGTGTGACGTCTTTTTTCATTAATTTAAGGTATTTTGAAGCATTATTATAAAAAAATATTATCTCAAAACGCAACTTCCTCATATAAACTTCAATTGTGCCAAATTTCATACTCCTCCGTTCGTATATTATTTGGTAAAAGGGGTTTAAAATTTTTGCTTCACGTATTAATATATAGATACACTTATCAAAACATACAAATATGATTGACAATTAATGACAACGTATAATATATTAAAACGTTATAGTGAAGGAAAATAACCATTCAGCAATAACTCACGCAACTAACCTGGTAAAACGACATGGTATATAGCTAACAATGTGTATACACTTTAATGATGAAATGGTTAAAATTGCATTGTACAAATGGGTGCCGCCATATTGGCTTGCCGAGCTCTACCGAACACTTGCCAATTCCCTGTCGAGAATATAACACGCGACATGTTATTTAAATGGAAATTGTAAAAATTGATTGAGGCCAATCTTAAAGTTGATATTAAAGGATCGTTTTGGCGTCAACATTTTTATATATCAATTTTTGGACACAGTAAGATTTTTTTTGGGGCAGCCCAGTATGCATTAAACGCCTCTATGACAAAATCGTAAATTTTCAATTATCTACCTAAAATAACCTAGATAATTAAAATAGGCAAATCCCATGAATGGCTATTTCCTTTCAATTGACGTCTAATATATAGAAATCGATTAAGTAAGAGGGCTCGAAAATTAACTATTTTACATTCACAGACTGGCCCCTCTCAATATCAAAAGTTGAAGACGCCTATGACTAAGACCTTAACATTAATTACCTTAACCTCATACTAGGTCTTTCCTATCAAACTAATATCTCTCATTGTATAACTCAACAAAACAACCAAAATTCACCTACACAAACCCAAAAATCGTAGGTGGCTTGTCTTTAAAAATAATTACATTAAGAAAACATTTGTTACATTTGACAACTGTGTGTTAAATAATAGTAATCGACCGCCCAAATAAACTCGAACAATTTCATTTAATTATAGAGATTTTGCGATCGATGTAGGATTTCTCTTAATTGGTGTTGATCAATGTTGGATCCATGTGTGCAAAATTAACAGCCTCGCTCGTGATTAAGGGGGAGGGTGGAACATGGAACATTAGAGGCCCAGAGTCGCGATCATAATAATTTTTTTTTAAATTTCCTATGTGCCCCCCCCACTTGTGGTTATGTTATTTATATATCGCTTCAAGGTAAACATCTTTCTGTAGATTTTACATGATTTTTCTAAAAATTTCTTCATCTCACTCTTGCTTGACGAGTCGCCGACAAACGTCCATATGCATATCTTTGTTTTCAAATTTTCCATTTAGCGTCCTTCTCTCCCCCCTCACTGGTGACCCTCCATCTCGTCAAATTGTTTGGGTAATCAATAAAAATTCCTTGTTACAAAAACAGATGCAAATATTTGTTTGTTGTTATGATGAAATATAGAAATATTTGTAAAACTTATATTATGATCGACGTGAGAGATGCAAATGCTTAAGAAAGTGACGAGCGAAGAGGATGAGTATGGACCGTAATCATTTGCAAAGTGATTTCAAATTAATTATGGCCTTTTTATTTATAAACGTGATGAACACCTGGGTTTTTATAATTTATGCGATTTTTTGCTAGTTCATTTTTTCGTAATTGCATTTTATTATGTGCTTGACGCGACTTTTAATGACATCAGACTTTGAAACGAATATTTATGTATATACGTGCATCGGATCAAAATTCCACAATTCAAATTAGTTTAAAACTAGTTTCAATTCGCCATGTTTAAAATATTAACTTAATTTGTGATCTAATAACACGTAAATCATTTTTTAAATTGTTCTTAAACTAGGTAAATAATCACTTTGGATACTCATATAGCTCCCTTTTGACCATCTCTTAAATCCTCCTAAGGTAACTCTAATTTCATGTCTGGATCCTTAAGTACTTTGGCATCAACTAAACGTGTCGTACAATTAGTACCATTATAAATAAACTTGGGCTGCATATAGCCGCGGATCTCATACTGAACCGATAACGAACCAGTCCAAGTGGATTTAAGATAATCGCAAAGCTCATATACACGCTTATGAACTGATTAATGGTTATTTTCCGTGAACGAGTTCGAAAATTTTCGGAAGTAAGACGAGAATTAACGAGAACCCACGAAAATTGTTAATTGAATTTAACGTTGATAGCGAAAGATAGATAAACTAGCCACATTTTATCAAACTGCGCATGAGTAAGAAAATGGAATTTTTCGTCCCAAAAAAAAAAAAAAACCGAGAAACGCTAGAACCAAAGTCCCGTTTCGCTATCCTTCTCTATCAACGTTAAATTCAATTAACAATTTTCGTGGGTTCTCGTTAGTCCTCGTCTTACTTCCAAACATTTTCAAACTCGTTCACGGAAAAATAACCCTTAATCCTAATAATTATCCGAAATCCACTTGGGCTGATTCGTTATCGGTTCAGTATGAGATCCGCGAACAAATCTATAATGTACCTAATTTACTAAAATCTAAGTTTTACATATATTTGCGAATGGGAAATAATAAAATCATTTTTAAGGTTTGGCGTCGTATCCCCGCAACTCCGATTCAAGTGATGGTAGTGGATTAGAATTGGGCATCAATACGAGTTTTATGGAGAGAAATCACCACAGAAAAACATTTTCCCAAAAACAGACTGAGACTTTCCTTATGGCTATTGGGCTATACTCTTTAAATATAACAACAGCAAAAATAACGTTATAAGCTCCAAAATAACGAGGTCAGAATAAGAATATATCAGCGGTATGCTGACAATCCTGTTTATCGAGGCATAGATAGATCGAGGATTTAAAAACGAACAGCTAGAATGTCGTTATTGTCTGACAAGAGACGTTATGCGTTAACTTTTCTCACTTTACCTTAAATTTCTAGCATCTTTAACAGCTGGCTGCCTCAATTTGCGGGCACTTTTTCATACGCAGCCTTAAGGCTCATTTACACTTTTATTAGTCCGAGTGATTAGTTATTCTTGTGAGTGTTTTTTTAAGTATGCCGTGCAAGTAGAGACCAAATAGGTACTGTTTAGTTGCTACGTTTAGTTTAATTGCTAAGCGTGTTTTCTAAAAAATACAGTGGTCCCTAATGGCATGACGCACTTCAATTAATCATTCACAAGAATAACTAATAACTAATCGCTAATCACTCGCACTAATCAAAGTGTAAATGAGCCTTTACATCATTTGCACACAAAAAAGAGCTTTAATTTGTTATATGAATTATGAATCTACATTATGAACGTAAAAGTTTTCCAAAATTATCTATATCTGTTTATATCTAGCTGCCTTGAGGTGCGGGCACTTGAGTGACTGCAGCCAGTATTTTTCTAAATACTTACACATATTACGATCAAGTGGATTATATTTTATTTCGCTACAACATGAATGAAATTCGTCTCCAAAGATCAATTTTCATTATTTTAACTAAAAATATTTGCGGGCACTTTTTGATTGGCATCCGGGTAAAAGTGAACTCTCTCGTTCATAAATATAAATGTAAAACGGTGGGACCTTAAGGCTATTAGACAATGGGCACTTTTAATAATGGAAACTAATAAGGAATTAAATTTAAAATTGTTTTTATCAATGGGGTAAATCATAAAAAAACATTATTTTTAACAACAAAAACCATATTGCTACAAGTGATTTTTGTTTTGTAATTTTATTACAATCCCCTTTAATGGTCACTTGACGGTTTCTTATAAAACGGTGAAGTAATAAATCCACTTAGTGGCGTAGCAGTTTAATAGTTAGGCCTCCGCTTCATGGATTAGTGATACTCGGGTAAATTCCCATTGAATCCTAGATATTTCTAGATTTATGACACAATACAATAATTTGCCCCCTCTATAGCACGATAGATTGGTTCCTTGTTCTAGGAAAACGCTGTGTAGAAGCACTCTCGTATAACGCGCCTGTATAACACCTTATGTACAAATGATTCACGTTTAACTTTTCTCTATAAGGATACTAAGTGTTTAAATCAATACATATTAATGAAAAAAGAAAGAAAGAGTGGAATAAGAAAGAAGAGAGTGGAGTCGACTGAAAGGGACTAGTGACAATAAAGATGACCAGCAGGAAATATAGAGTCCATTTATAATTAGGGTGCTTATGGAGCAGTGGTTCTTAGCTTTATTGGAAGTACTGAACCCCTCACATGCAGATTCACCGAACCCTTCCTAATTGTAAAAATAAATTATACTTTCAAATTAAAAACACAAGGTATATACCCATATACCTTGTATGAGTCGGGTACGTGTCCTGACGTCCGCCGAATCCCTGAGATTGAGTCACCGAACCCCTTGGGTTCGTTGGAACCCAGGTTAAGAACCACTGTTATAGAGTGATAAGATGCAGGAGAAATTAACTTTGGAGATAATAAAATTTTTACACACAGAAATATAACATGAGTAATCCCCGCGTTATAAGGGAAAAAACACGTGTTATACGAGGGACAAAAAACGCGTTATAAGAATGCCGTGTTATGGGGGGAATTACTGTATATTAATAAAAGCATACATAGAAACCATGGATACCTTTCGGGGCAAAAGGATTTTAAAGAGGGAGCAGTGTCACAATCTCAAGATGGAGAACGTCGCCATTTTCAAAGTCTGGGGTAGTTACACCTAGTCTCTGCATGAGCGGGCTTAACCATCAGCCAGCCAACGAAGAAGCGGCATGGTTTTGGGATGGGGCTTGCCGGGCGGGGCATTATAGGGTAATAAGGGAATTCTTCTCGCAAATTCTACCGTTCCAGGAAAACTAGAAAGTGGTGGCGCCTGGCAAAGGAATAATAGTGCCGAACATTCGAGAAGGATTCCGAAACCCTATATAAGCCCGGACAAGCATAAGGATTGAAAGTATTGAAATAAATAGTGTACGCGAACAGTCTGAATATAAATCTTCAACGTCCACAATCTCTCGTGAAAGTAATCAGTGGCCAGTGTTAAAGTATAAACAGTGCAAGTGAACATTGTTAAAATAAATTGTGAACATTGTGAAATCAAGTGAAATAGTGCAATTGTGAGTGACAATAATCTATACTAATATATAAAATTGAAGAGTTTGTTTGTTTGATTGATTGTTTGGTTAAACGCGGTAATCTCAGGAACTACTGGTTCGAATTGAAAAATTCTTTTTGTGTTGGATGGCTTAATTATCGACGAAGGCTTTAGGCTATACCAAATCACTCTACAACCAATAGCAGCAGAGCATCAATGAAAAATGTTGCAAAAACCAGGAATTTTTTTTCCTTTTGAGAGCGTTTGTTGCCTGCCCTGCGTAAATGGTTAAAGTTAGGCAAAAATCATGCGTAGCAAAATTGTTCCTCTTAAAAAGTTCTAAAAAAAAGTCCGCGACGACATATCTTTTTAGGTTGGCCCGCTATAACCCTTTTAATGGTTATTAAAGTTGATCCAAAAATAATTCATTATTAGCGAAATTATTTTTAGAAACATATTATTAATTCTTACCCAAATAAATATGGTTTTTAATGAAATTTGGTATGATGGTAAACGACAATCTGAGTCATTAAAAAGAATAATTTTTATTACGGGAAAATGTCTCATTTATCCGGAAAATTGAAAAACGGGATAGAACAAAAATTATGCATAAACTATACATTTTTATTTGAAAATGAATATTGGTAATATTTAAGTATGATGATAGCTAAATATGTGAATCATTATCTACAATACGTTTTATTTCGGAAAAATTTCTCATTTCAACGGGAAAATGAAAAACTGGTTGAAAGAAAAATCATGCTGAAACTAAACGTTTTTAGCTGATTATAATAGAGTATATTAATAGTTGTAACTCATAATGTCATCAAGGCAAAAAATAATATTCATATCCTACAGTCTTTTTGTATTTTATGTAGGAAGAATGTGCGGTTCCCGTAGGATAGATATGTTTTTATTTTTCACAGAACAAAAGATTACCATAATTTCTTACAATGAGGTGGTTAATTGAGAGTCGGATAATAATTATAGGCTAACTTTTATGTCAGAATATAGCACGGTTCCCGTAGGATAGGATAAGAATGGTATCCTTCAGGAACTGAGTATTTAAAAGGAGTTTCGTAAAAGTTCATGGATAAGCGTTCTAAGGAATTTTCCTCAAGAAAGATTGGTCTACCTTTTAATTGTACTCTTCCCGTGGGATAACAAGACAATTGTATCTTACAGGCACCGTGTATTTAAAAGAAGTTTCGTTAAAGTACGTGAAATAGAGTTATAGCGCATTATCCTCAAGAAGGCCTGATATCTTTTTTTTATCTAGGAAAAATGTACTACTCTCGTGGGATAGATATATTTTTTTTTTGTCATAGAGCAAAAGATTGACATGATTTTTTGCATTAGGGTAGTTGAAAGGTCAGAGAAAAATATAGATTATTAATTCGTATGTTAGAATAATGCACGATTCTCAAAAGATAGCATAACAATTGTACTTGTTCTACAGGAATCGTGTTTTCAAAAAAGCTTTCCCTAAAGTTCGTAAAATAGCGTTTTAACACAATCACTTCAAAAAAGTTGAATAAAAATGACAATTTTTACAGCAAAATATGATTTTTAATCCGATAACATCGATAAATTAATAATGAAAATTTTTGAAACATTGAAACTTCTTTCATTGTTAATTTTTGAATGTCTATAATGTTTAGAAATAAACGTGTTAAATTACTATTGAAAAATTTGAACTTGGTGAAAAACTTAGTTAAATATATAATACATTCAACATTTTCGAATTGTATTGCTACTCAAGGAACACAAGTATAGGTATTTTATAATATTCATAAAAACGTATAGAACCAATAAGATAGCTCTTCTAGATAGCTATATAGAATATCTTCTTGGAAAAGTAGTTTATCGAATTTTCATGAACTTTTTATGAATCAAAGATCTAGAAATATCTATCTGTCTTTTTTTGTTGATGGGATGAAAGTTTCCATTATTCAATCAGTATAATTTAGATACGCTCAGCGAAGCGGGCCGGACCAGCTAGTTAGTGAATAAGTGTATATATAACTAATTGTTAACGTGTAATGTATAAGTGACAATAGTGTAAGAAAATTAATAAACATTTGTTTAAAAAAAAATAAATTCTTAGTCATTAAACACAAATCCTCGAACTCGTAAAACGTTACAATATCTTCCCAAAAGTTTCTCTCATCCCAACCAAACAATTAAGATATTACCCACTTGATGGCGCAGTGGTTAGAGCAATTGCTCTCTCCGCTACATACGCCAGTGGTTCTGGGTTCGATCCCCATCGAAACCCTAGGTATAAGATTAAAAAAATTAAGATTGAAGACCTACAGAATATTTCTGTGTGTAAGACAGTCGTGATGTGACCATTGATGTTAAAGCGACTATAAACACCCAAAAAAAAAAAAAAAAAAAAAAGATATTAACTCAAAAGCATAACAAAATTTTTCTACATATTTTACTCGACTTTTCTTTAACACGCAATTTTCAAATTACCAACTTAATGCTGACATCATTGATTTAAGGTGTGGACCGCACCACCACCTCATTTGCCTTTGACGATATATTACATCACGGCTCTCTGTTCCACAATGCAATCGCGTTCTCTCTTTGATCCGACAAACTCGAGAATTATGATGACAAAGAACCGAAACCGAAACACAATCACTTTTATGCAAAAGATAATAATAAGCACGTGTTCTTAAAATTAATCGAACATTTCCTCTACACGATTCCATTTCATTCAGACGTACACCTGACGTGATAGAGGCGTCCTTATCTCGCCACCTTCAAACACATTCCGTCTTCTCAACTCTAATTCGATTCAAATAAAAGAAGTTATTCAACGATATTCATGTGTATAATAATCGAAAGTACTAATCAGAGTCCTCCACGCCCGGTTCTAAATCGAGTTAATTTCGAGAGTTCCAGCTCTCTTGCGGCATTGATTGTACCGTGTGTGTACTTTTCTTATCTGTTAGTCAATGGCTCTCATAAAAATTGAACCAAATATTTACATAGTTTTTTTTTTTTTTTTTTTTTTTTGAGTAAATAAACTGAAAATTTTAACAAGATCGTTGAAAAAATTATTCGTCGCGTATTAGCACCTACCGACACATGTTTTACAACTGAAATGTCGCAAAAAATCAATTTGCACACTCTTCGACTCACACTTTCCGCCAATTATACGCTCATGTTTATTTTCAAATTTGCACTAACGATCAAATCAATGTCAGATGTATTATCGATGAAAAGAAAAGTGGTGGATTGTTTATTTTTAACCAAAATCGCTAAGATCTGGGGTGGTTCCTTACTATTGTCAGCTTTTTAGCCTCGCGTATACGTCAATGTTAACCTCTGGGATGCTGTACACGTAGTCATGGCAACAGTGAAATCGATCCAGTTTAGCGGCCAAGGCTATACGATACCGAAAACTTGAACGAGAACGGAATAAATTCTTCAATGAAGGCGTTCGAGTTGGTCGAGAAAATTTTCACCCTCATACCTCATATACAGACAAACGCGTATTATACAGATTTTTGTTTAGTCTGTGCTCGTGTCTAGCATTTGGTCGTAAAACTAGGACAAACATTAATGGAGCATGTGAATCCCGCATCACGCTATATATCATCGTCAGTGAGAACCCCGTGATTTCGTTCATGTGAATTGTAACAAAATAAATAAACATAGACGCAAAAAAATGAGTTGTAGTTTTAACAACATTCCTTGTTAATTTTACTACATTAACTAGTATTATATAGGATGACACCACGTATGGTAACGTTTACCAGTCAAGTAACTTGTAAAATTATCTTTTGTAATATACTTCTAATTATAAAGAAAATTTATAATTGAAGACTAGAAATCAATAATAGGGTGTTGTATACATAATATTGTACAACTGCTGAGTGTTGTACAATTAACAAATTTTGGTGATTGCGCATACGCCTCTTACAACATAACCAAAAATTTTGACAAATAAATGCAAGTGTCAAAAATGCAACTATATTTTTACTAGTTCGTGTTGTTAATAATACTACAGTTTTTTTAATAACACTTGACTGGTAAACGTTACCACACGTGGTGTCATCCTATATAATACTAGTTAATGTAGTAAAATTAACAAGGAATGTTGTTAAAACTACAACAAATTTTTTTCCGTGTAGTACACATTTTTAAGTTGGGAAAATTTTGTTTAGATTTGAAGACTGGACATCAATAATGAGCTAAGTGGCAACAAAAAAATTGAGTTAGACCCGAAAAAGCAAGCTAAGTGCCATTGCCAACAACCTTGTACATACATTAATCTATTACTAGTCACTATTAAAGATCATGGCACTTAACTTGCTTTTCTGGGTTTAAATCATTTTTTTTTTGCCACTTATCCCATTATTAATGTCCAGTCTTTAAATTTAAACAAAATTTTCCCAACTTAAAAATGTGTACTACACGAAAAAAAATGTGTTGTAGTTTTAACAACATTCCTTGTAAATGTTACTACATTAACTAGTATTATATAGGATGACACCACGTGTGGTAACGTTTACCAGTCAAGTGTAATTAAAAAACTGTAGTATTAACAACACAAACTAGTAAAAATGTAGTTGAATTTTTGACACTTGCATTTATTTGTTAAAATTATTGGTTATGTTGTACGCGGCGCATGCGCAAACGCCAAAATTTGTTAATTTAACAACACTCAGCAGTTGTAACAGCTACAAATATTTTCTACACTGTGGTAGTAAAAAATACTACCACGTTAGAGCTGATTACATCATAGTGTGTTATCTAATGTTACATTTGTGGTTAAAGTAAACACAAAGTGCAGTAAAAATATTACTAGTTTAGTGTTGTAAATCTTACACCACTATTTTTTTCCGTGTGTTTATAAAAATCATCTCTGCTAGCAGAAGAGGGATTAACTAGATTAAAAATAGTAATTAAAAAAAAAATACTTTTTTTTTCAAACCTTGTATGATTTGCTTGTAATTTCATAATTAGGGCGCGTTCAGACGGATCAACTAAACTCGCCCGACTATTTTCGATCTTGTAGACTGTAGCAGGGTAAGCGACGCGAGAAGTGAAGTACAAGCGAGTTGAAAGGGAAGCAAATTGAAAGAAAACTGATCAACTAAACTCGTTCAACAAAAGATTGACTAAATCAAACCCTTGTTGAACGAGTTTTGTTGATCAATTTTCTTTCAATTCTGCTCAATTTGCTTCCCATTCAACTCGCTTGTGCTTTACTTCTCGCGTCGCTTACCCTGCTAGTCTACAAGATTGAAAATAGTCGGGCGAGTTTAGTTGATCCGTCTGAACGCGCCCTGACAAAGTCAAATTTTGTAAAATATTCAACCTATGTTTTCATAGGGTTAGTTACAGTGTTTCCTCAGAAATAACATTTTCAAATTTTATGACGTTATCTTTGACTATTTGGTCTACAGTCTACACTCTACAGCATTTCTATCAGTCAATCATGACACTCTTTTATATATATAGAGAACATAAACAGAGAGAAGACTGAGAGAGCCAGACCGCATGAATACACGTGCTGCCATCTACTCCGACTAGGAGTGTTTGGAACTATTCCTTAGTCAGTTTGTGTTCCTTTCTCCACCGTTCTACACTCGGAACGTCTAAAGTCATAGAGAAGGTTCTCTCTGTCAAAACATACTCCGAACGCTTTTTTTCTCTCTCATGAGCATAGATAAGTCGCCAAATGCCGCAAAATTTCAAATAATTTTTATAAGCTTGGAAGTAATTTTTGGATTTCAAGAAATACAACTCCGATGCTACTCAATATATTATTGCTTTTTCTAACCCTACCCCTCTGAAGATTAGGTACATCATCCTTAAGGAGAAACAGAATCAAGAAAATCGTTTTTATTTTAATTTATAAGATTTATACGAGGATTTCCTTCTAATTATTTTAATAAATTCAACCCTAAGGCTGCAATTATACATGATGATTTAAAATTGTCTTGTCGTGCATGAGGAAAATCGCATCATACAGCAACCAATTTTGAAGGGTGTTTATACATGACAATTTTAAAATCGTTTTGTATAAATGTAGCCTTAAATGAATGAATCAAGAAATAACAATAGCAGAGGTTCTATATCAGTGCTTCTTAAGCTGGGTTCAATCGAACCTCAGGGGTTCTGCGGAGGTCAATACATATACCCGACTCATACGAGGTATAAGAATATATAGCTATATTATGAATTCAAAAAAAAATCATTTTATTATTCCAATTAAGAAGAGTTCGATGGATGTACATGTGAAATTGGTGGAGTTAGTATCTAAAAGAAGGTTAAGAACCACTGTTCCAATTTATATTTTCATGTAGATTAATAATAACAAAAATAATATTTGAGAATATAGATAATTTAGAAGTAGGACTCAAAAAATGGAGAGCTTTCAACCCCTTTTTTGAACCATTTAAGGGTGGAATTTTTAAAAAAAATCTTTGGTATTGGTAATCATAGTCTTTTTGGAAATAGAACTTCCAAATTTTATGTTTTCATCTTCATTGGTTTAGACTCCATCGTGTCTGGCAGTCAGACTATTTTTATATATATAAAACAATACAGTGACTGTCTGACTGACAAACTGGCAGCTAAGCCACTGAAACCACATACAAACATGACATTTTAAAGTATTATCACAGTCTAAGGAGCAAGGATCTTAAGGACGGAGGAGTGTCGCCATTTTGTGAGCCTGTGGGTGTCGCCTGCTTTTTAAACTGCCTCAGCCGTAGGTGGGCCAAGCTAATCAACCAGCCAGTTGAGGAGCGACGTGGTTGTAGAACAAAAGCAAAACGTCTAGAACTTTGAGACCCCCCTGCCGTGAAGGGTTTGACCAAAAGTATTACTCGGTGAATTAAAAAAGAGCAGAGCTTCTAGACCAGCGGTCCGACAACCGGGGTAAATTACCCCAAATGGGGTAACAATTATACTTTCAGTGGTAACAAGGGAATTTTTTCTACTTTTCTATTTTATAAACGTTTTATATAGTATTTTTACAAACCATTCTTTAAACTTAAATAAAAAAGCCCTAATTTTGAGGTCATTATGTCAAACATGAAGCAACATCATTTCTCCAAAACCTGAAGAGTAAAGTATTCAAATTATTTTTGTTTTGTTTGTTCCAATACGACAATTTTATTTTATTTGTCTATTACATATGTTATGTAAGTACTTACTATTTATACAACTTTTACATACAACTTTTTTATTTTCCATGAAAAATAATGCAATAAATAATATTTAATTTACATTTACATTGATTGTTTCCTTTTAAAAATGACTAAGGGGGTAATAACGACTTAGGCAAAAATATTTTGGGGTAATGGTTAAAAAAGTTCCCCAACCGCTTTTCTAAACTTTTCTGTGTGTAATTCTTTATGGCTAAAAAAAGACAGAATAGAAACAATAAAACGAATTGTTCCGAGAAGAATAGAAAAGTCTAGCAAACGAATAATAGGAGAGAATTTTCTAGAGAGGTATCCGAAATCCTATATAAGCCCCGGACAAACATAAGCAAGTCAGTCAGAAATAAATCGTCAACTAGTGATAAATAAATCGTAAACAGTGAATCAAAACAGCAAATGTTAACTTAATTGTGAACATTGTTAAATAAAGTGTAACAGTGCAGTGTATATAGTGAAACATAAACAGTGACTGTGACTATTATAATAGTGAACTTAATCATTGTTAAAGTGTAAATAGTGTAAATAAATAAGCATTTGTTAAAATTAAATTTGTCATCATTCAAACGCAAATCTAAGGACAAAGTAAAAGGACAAGTACTTCCAATAAGGAAGAGGTTTTTTTGAAATCCCACTCATAAGTGGCTCAAAAGTAGGATTCAAAACTTTGCGTGCATTTTTTCAGATTCTAATTTTACTTTACTTATTTTGTTAAATATTGCATGAACAAAGTCACGGGTAGCCCCTTCTTATTCAATATTTCATCATACGATATCACGTCGAGATAATAAATTATAAACCTAGTTATAACGTGATATAGTTTCAATTGAAACAACGCCATTTTGGCAACGCTTTTTATCGGTGAGGTTCATTGAATTTCTATTTTCCCCCTCATCAATTACATAAGGTGATAACGTTTCAAAAAGCTGCCAAACTTTCTAATTTCATCATCTTTCCACTCCGCATTTATTCAGACTATAATTTGTTGAAGTTAAACCTAGATAATTTCCCCGAGGACCTACAACCACGTTTTTAGGACACTACACACAAGGTGAACATAAGAAAATTATTAATCAAACCAATCAAGTACACCGTTAATAATATATAGGTACTCTAAAAGTGAAACTTCATTAATGTTTCGAATTAAAAAAAATCCTTCAATCCTTGTCTTGTGAAATATTAACTGTGAAAATGGTTTATCATCAGGCACTGAATTTATCATTCGAACAAGTCTCGGTGTGGTGAGGTGAAAAAGTGTCAGAGCCGTCAATTCGTTTTATCAAGATTGATGATCGAGTGTGAGCGAATTCTATGTTCAAAATCAAAACTTGCATAATTTTATAATATGAAACCTTGACGGTAATCAAATATCTCATGTCGTATCTAACTGAGTCAGATACAACTTCATCATTATTGGACAGTAAATGAAAGAAAAAAATAATGATGAAATAAACGTGACTTTGTACGTGAAAATTTTCACTGATCAACCAGAAAATGATACCATTACATATGTTTAAATTTGCACGAAAAAAAATAGTGGTGTAAAATTTACAACAGTAAACTAGTAATATTTTTACTACACTTTGTGTTCACTATAACCATAAAATGTAACATTAGATAACACACTGTGTTGTATTCAGCTCTAACGTATAGTATTTTTTACTACCATAGTGTAGTAAATATATGTAGCTGTTACAACTGCTGAGTGTTGTACAATTAACAAATTTTGGCGTTTGCGCATGCCCCGCGTACAACATAACCAATAAATTTGACAAATAAATGCAAGTGTCAAAAATTCAACTATATTTTTACTAGTTCGTGTTGTAAATAATACTACAGTTTTTTTAATAACACTTGACTGGTAAACGTTACCACACGTGGTGTCATCCTATATAATACTAGTTAATGTAGTAAAATTAACAAGAAATGTTGTTAAAACTACAACTAATTTTTTTCCGTGTGGGTAGAAATTGGTTAGAAATCAGAGAATTAAAAGAAACTTATTAAAGCCTAAGGGTAGATACAATACAACAGTAAGAAACTGATTGTTCATTTAATTTTGACGTGATAACGTCTTATAAATTGAAGAACTACGACAGCCAGTCTGAAAAAGTATCATGTTCCATTTGAGCCTGTGCGTACAAGCAAAAACGCGATACAAGCGATAGAGAAGCAAGTGTTGAATCCTAGACAACGTGTTTTGTGTTTTTTCTACAATTTACTTAATAAGATTTAACATTGATTTCTTTCATAATTTTCAGTCTGATTTCATTTTGAAAAAAAATTGTTAACTTTCAATTAACTCCTTCTTTGTATTATACAAAGTAATGACCCGTCAGTGATAATAATTCTATGGGCTTCTATTCTATTTTAATAATTTCCTCAAAAAAGTAAATAATGCAACTGTATAAATACAACATTGAGGAAATTATTAAAATTTACACTTAAATTATTGCATTTTCTGGGAACATTTATCATTGCAATGTATATTTTTTGCACCATCAGAAAGTAGAGATTTCAACGAACAATAATTCCACTGACTTTTTCAATATTAACTCAAAATAAGGTGAAAAAATAAATATTTTAAATCAAAAAAATTACAGTGTATTAGGGACATTAAAAGGTAAGTTTTTACCAAATTTCATGACAAACTTTTTTTTTGTAAAAGATAAAAATAAAAAACCAAAAATTTTGGTTATTGGAATTTTTCACATAAATTTTGAGATTATGTGAAAAAAGTGTTAGCGCAAAAGTTGTAGATCTTCTTATTACCTAAAACTTTGCGATTTAATTTTTTTATAGGACTTTTAGTTTTGTTTGAAATCGAGATCAACGAACTAAAATCACACGGAATTTAAAAAAAAAAAAATAGATATTTTTACGTGAGAAATTTTAATTGAAAGTTAAGTAGGTGCTTTTTCAGTATTAAGTCAAAATAAAGTGAAAAAATAAATATTTAAAAACAAAAAAATTATACTGTGTTTGGGGCATAAAAAGGTAAATTTTATATAAATTTCGTAAAAAAAAATCTTGTAAAAGAAAAAAAAAGAAAAACCAAAAACTTGGTTATTGGAATTTTTCACATAAATTTTGAGGTTATGAGAGAAAAGTGTTAGTACAGAAGTTGTAGATCTTCTTATTACCTACAACTTTGTCATTTAATTTTTTCCATAGAACTTGTAGTTTTGTCGAAAATCGAGATAAACCATTTCTACCCTTAAACCCACCCGCTTTTCCAATTCTCGACCTCAGATCGACCGTAATTTATTTTTCCTTTCATTTTCGTTATATTCTCTTTCTTTACTAATGACTTTCATGCTACTATAATTTTTTTTTGGTTCAAAAATTATTGACCCTGGTCTATTAGTTCAATCTGATTCTTGTTAGCAACTAATTTTGAGCATCTAAATCTAAAAATCACGTAACACTTGATTACATATTGGTGATAAACCTTAACAACGAGTATTTATGGATTTGATAGTTTCTAATAGTTATTTATCTATTTTATTTCCAATTGTTGAGAATAAATATTTCTAAACCAACCTTAAGTAATTAGAAACTTGCCAAAATTTGCTTCATTTTGCTTTAAAACTTGCCCCAAACTTTAAATCCTTACTCAATACATTTGAATGCTCAATAAGTTTCACAATTAAGTAATTCACAACAGTTTCAATATTACTCTTACTATCACTATCGGAAGACACAATCACTACTAATACTATTAAAGAAAAAAAATCTACCGCATTACTAAAGACAATAACACACAAATTATGGAGGCAAAATATAAAAGAGGGAGTATCACCTGATTTTCTCATATTTAAATAATGATTTGCTTTTTTGCGATATCATTTAAGCAAACGGATTGCATTGAAGTAGGGTAGATGTACCGTTTGTGGCCACTGTACCATTTGTGACCATTTTGAGAATTATAAGTAAATATTAGAATTTAATTGTTACTAAAGTGTTATGAAGTAATATTAATGAGATAATTTGAGATGTTGGCAACGATGTAAAGTGTTTCCTCTACCCGTTAACAGTAAAGTTTACGAAACAATTAAAAACATATTTGGACGTGTATTGTACAGGGTGCGCCATCTAGACAGGGCCTATTGAAATGTTGAATAACTCCGCCATTTTTCAGCCGATTTTGACAAATCAGCCAGATTCTGAAACGTCAGTCTATGCCATTATAGTCATGGATCGGTTTACGCCAAAAAAACGGGCTGAAATTGTAGCGCTGTACATTGAAAACAATCGTTCAACTGTGAAAACTGTGCGTGCGTATCGTAAGAAATATGGGAGACATTCGGCGCCTTCCGCCAAGACAATTCGTACTTTGGCGAAAAATTTCTTTGAACACGGGTCTGTAGCTACTCGCCCGCGACCCATTCGACCGCGTCCGCGACGCTCCAATGAAGTTGTTGAAGCGGTGAGAGAGAGTGTTGCCGAAAATCCAAGTGTGTCGTATCGGCGTCGTTCTCAGGCGCTGAATGTGAGTGGAACCACTTTAAGAAGAATTTTGAAGGATGATCTCCATCTTTTTCCATACAAAGTGCAACTAACCCAAAGATTGTTGGAAACGGACAAGCCGCGTCGCCTCGAATATGGGAATACGATCGCAAGAAAGATCGATGCCGAGCCTGATTTTTGGGACCGAATTTTGATGACGGACGAAGCTCATTTTACGCTCTCTGGCGGGGTCAATAAACAAAACTGTCGAATTTGGGGAACAGAAAACCCACACATCATTCACGAAACACCATTGCACGACCAAAGAGTTACTGTTTGGGCCGGAGTGTGCTCGAAAACGATTATTGGACCATTTTTTTTCAAAGTTGGAGAAACCGTCGACGGTGCACGCTATCGTTGGATGTTGGCGCACTTTGTTTGTCCGGAAATGCGGAAACACCGTCTAACAAACTTCTATTTTCAACAAGACGGCGCACCTTGTCACACCGCAGTTGCTACTATGAAGTTTTTGCAGAGCAAGTTCCCGGGACGCGTTGTGTCAAAAAAGGGTGATTTGGAGTGGCCTCCTCGTTCGCCGGATTTGACGGCGCCAGACTTTTTCCTGTGGGGCTATTTGAAGAGTAAGGTGTATGCCAGCAAACCAAAGACTATTGAAGAACTAAAAGCTAATATTAAAGCGGAAATTGCTGCTATTACGCCCGAAATGTTGTCAAATACAATGAAAAATGCCCAAAAAAGGGCCGCTTTTTGTGTGTCTAATGGAGGCGGTCATTTGATCGATATTGTATTCTGAGTGAATTGTCAATAAATGGCATTGTATACCCTAAATGAATCTTGTTCATTTTCCAAAATCGGCTGAAAAATGGCGGAGTTATTCAACATTTCAATAAGTCCTGTCTAGATGGCGCACCCTGTACTTCAGTAATTTTCATTATTTCTAATAAAAATCCACAAAAGTCTCTGATAAGTAAATTGTTGATACATGTTGAGAATCATAATATTCTTTAAATTTTTATATTGCATACTACTTTAATAACTTAATAGTAAGCAAAACAAAAAATGTTTACCGATAAAAACCTAAAATATGAATAAAATAACCCATGGCCACAAGTGGTACAGAAAATATATACAAATGCTACTTTTGGCCATGCTATGGCCACAAATAGTGCATACGTTATCCAGTTTTGGCCATAGTACTTATTGATTGAATATGGTCCATTATTCAGACGTATTTTATGCAGTTATTATTGACATTGTAATGACATAACATTGTAGACAAAGAAATTATTTGTTTTGGAACTATTAAAATGCCGTCGAGAATAAAAAAAGACAGTAGAGAAAATTCCTAAATCACCTAAAGCTGCAGTCAGTAAAACTCGAAGGATTTCCAATCATCGCCTGTTATTATTGAAGTAATTAAACCTGATGCAGTTTCTACTGTTAGCACAGAAAATGTATCTAATTATAACACTCTTACAATACTTCGAAAGTCTGTAGCTAAAATTATGGATGAAATTATTGTGTAGCCTAAAAATAAACAGTTTTCAAAGCGAAAACGTGCAGTTGAACCTTCAGTAATAACAGCTTATAAAAGGATAGAAATCATGGAAGCTAAAGAAAAAGAAAAAAATAATTAAAACAAGAAAAACTAGAGGAAAAAGCTAAACAACAATTGGCTGAGAAAAAACCTGATCAACCACAAAAAAATTTTAAAAAATAACTAACATTTCCTTATTTCTAATAATAGCTGGGTAGCCCCCGAGCGAGGATTTCAGGATTTACTAAAGCGCGGCAGATTAATATACAGGGTGATAACTTGTGCCCAGTTAAGTACTTCCACCAAATATTAGCCCCATATATATGGCCGCCCGTCAAGAGATAAAGGATCAGATTAGTAAAAAAAATTGATCATCTAAAATTCTCGCGCGGGTCAGATTAAGATAGGGTGAGTTAGTTACATGCTAAAAAGTGTATATTCCACTAATCTGACAATTTGAGAGTGACGTAAAGAAGGGGGAGGGGTCCAAAGTTGTAAAAAAAAACATCATCTCGACATTCTCGAGCATGGCTAAATTTTTTTTATTTTGAAGGGAATAAATCAAGGATTACGAAAAATATATAATCTGACGATTTCCACAAGTCAAAGTAACAAAAAATCATCGATAAAGTGTAATGCGTGCAGCTGCGTGATGCATATTTTCGAATTTTCCCAGGAAAAAGTTTCAAATAAAAGTTGTAGCCATTAATGAGGCTAAAAACCATAGTAAGTTTAAAGAAAATCGTTTGAGCCGTTTTCGAAAAAAATTGAAAAAGCTAAAAACTCCTAGAATAAAGTAAAGCTTTCGGTTTACTGATTTCGGTCAAAAGCTTCGCGGCACATCTAGGTATAGTATGAAGACTGAATGCCAAATTTGGTGAAATTCGGATAAAGCTTTCGATACGATATGGCTGTCACACATGATTAAGATATATATGGTTCATCTTTATGCCTTAGACATGCTGTCTCATAATCTGACGATTATCAGGAGGGATTCACTTAATCTGAAACTAATTTAAAATTTTTTTTTTGTATATATGCATACAGCCTATATTCGAATTTTTCCAGGAAAAAGTTTCAAATAAAAGTTGTAGCCACTAATGAGTCTAAAAACTAAAGTAAGCTTAAAGAAAATCGTTGGAGCCGTTTTCGAAAAAATTGAAAAAGCTCATAAACTCCTAGAATAAAGTGGGGCTTTCACACACTCACACACAGACATGTGTGACAGCCATATCGTATCGAAAGCTTTATCCAAATTTCATCAAACTTGAAATTTGACTTCCATAACTAGTTGTACCGCGAAGCTTTTGGTTGAAATCGGTGAACCGAAAGCTCCACTTTATTCTAGGATTTTATGAGCTTTTTCAATTTTTTTTCAAAAACGGCTCCAACGATTTTCTTTAAACTTACTATAGTTTTTAGACTCATTAGTGGCTACAACTTTTATTTGAAACTTTTTCCTGGGAAAATTCGAATATAGGCTGTATGCATATATACAAAAAAAAATTTTTGAATTATTTTCAGATTAGGTGAGTCCCTCCTGATAATCGTCAGATTATGAGACAGCATGTCTAAGGCATAAAGATGAACCATATATATGTATCTTAATCTGACGCGCTTGAGTATTACAAAATGGTGATTTTTTTTGCACATTCTAATAATGGCAGCGCGTTTACGTCACACTCAAATCGCCAGAGGTTTGTCTTAGGTTCACTTAACAGCCCCTTAGAAACTCTGACTTGCCCGATTAAATTTTTTTTTCCTTTTCAACCCTTACGTACGACCACCCCCATCATGGAAACAATCAGATTAACATATGTACATTTTTAAAAATACGTAGGACATGGATGCTATCAATATCTGACGCGCTCGAGTATGTCCATGTAACAGTTTTTTTTTACATTTTTGAAAATCTATAGCCGCTCCCCCCACCGCTGAAAATGTATATATTATATGACCTTTTTTTTTCTTGTTATCATCTAAGCTTCGCAACCCAATAGGTCTCGATAACGCTCGATTAAATCCCGATTTAGCATCGTGGACTCCCCTACTATAATGTTATATTATATTTTGTTAAAGTGAGTTAAAAATAAATTGATATTTCAGTAATTACTATGGTAACTTACTATGGCCAAAACTGGTGCAATCACTGGCCAAAAGTGGTGTCTCTATGGCCACTACTGGTAAAATCGGAGGTTAGATTAAATATTATTAATTTTTGTATATTAAAGTAAAGTTCAAAGGTTTGAAATTTTCATAATTCGATAATTGACACGCTTATAATAGTACTAATTCATATTTCGTTATTCCATACTTCTTTTAAATTACTTTAATTCTTCATAAGAGATACACAATTGCTTAAAGTGGCCACAAACCGGTACATCTACCCTATTTGTTCACAAAACCTTCACCTTTCATCCCATCAAAAAGCCTCTTAATAGTTTTTATTTCCCACTAAACCAAGTCCATGTATTTAAAGCAAAAAAATCAAAAATTTTCCATCAACACGATTCAATTCCCAAAAGTGCATTGCCATGTTGTTGAACTTGGAAATTTTTTTTTTCTCTTGTCATCCCATTAATTATATCCACCAGCCCAAACACACTTTCCTTTGCAAAAAAAAAAACATAAATCTGCAACATGAACAATTTTTCCCGGAAAATTCTCTCGTTTAAATATGTCACAAAAGAAAAAAAATGACTCAGTTGACATTTACTCTTATGTCAGAGTATTTCATCAAATCGATAACGATAATATTTTCTTGGCAGACATTCGATCGTTTCGTGTCGGTGCCAAACGTTTTATTTATGCCCCAAAACACGACAATAAAATATTTTCGAACCGAACCCCGTTTATGAAAAAAAGCCCAAAAAAGGACAAATAAAATATTTTCTCGTTTCGTTTATAACGTTTGCATGGCGTCCGTGTTGGTTCGACACGGACACTTTGTCGGTAGTTAGCATAATCCCAAAAGGTGAACGACACCAGAGAAAAACAAATATTATGTCCCCAGAACGACTGACTAGCACGCCCATTTGGCCGTCACGAGTCATCAACGTCTTCAGTTTCAAAGACCTTTAATCTCGTTATAATTCGAAAAGCTTACCTGAGCTTTGTTGTGCACCTCGTGGTTGTTACGCCAGGTGTTAATGGCGGGTGTTCGCGTTCGTTTATCCAACATTAGTTCACTGGGACACTTTTCGAAGATCAGAACCCGTTCGGCGACGGAGCCGCGCGTCAGGAAAGGTCGTACCGGATTGTTTCCGGAAGCAAAAGAGTTTTTGTCGGCGGCGGCTGCCCGAATATGCTGTTTCTGGCTGGATGTCAGCTCGGGATGCGGAGCGACCTGTTCCAATCGGTGCCGGGTCCGTAACACCGCATTCGAACCACCCCATCGCGACCCATTCGTCATCGGTGTGGAATCAGTCGAATCGTTAGCCGCCTCAAACTTATTCCGCACCTTCGACACAATCGCAACCGTTGGCGTCTCAACATTATTGCTCAATTGTTTCGTATCATCCAAACGCTGTTGTGTCAGTGGGTTCTGTTGAGCGGCCCGATACCGAATTTTCGCATAATCCACAATCGACATCGTCGACAAATCGTCACGATCATCCTTCGACAACGGTTTCTCGATCGTCGTGTTTATTACGTAATCGCGCGTTGGCGAAATTGTTTCTTTTTTGGGACTTTTGGTGCGACGCAACGTTCGTTCCGGAGTGGAGCGATCTTCCGCGATAATCACACCGGTTTTTAAGGCATTGATCAGACGCTCCTCTTCCCGTGCGACCTCGTCCATATAAGCCAGACTATTTTTAGACGGTAACGTCGCATATTTGCTCGAATCGACTGGAGTCGACGTCTTGCCAGACGTTGGATCACTCGATCCTGGCGAAGTGCTACAATTAGCTGCCGTTTCTACATTTTTCGATTTCGGTTCTGTGATTTGTTTGTTTTTTAACGGCCAGGTTTGGAGCCCGGAAGATGTGGGTTGGGGTTGAACCAAATACGCTGGTCTTTTGGGAGTTTGAGGTTTTTGTGGTGTTAGATCTGCCGGAAATATGGTCTCGATCGTCTCCGAGAGGACTTCTTGACGAAAGATGGGTTTGGGTGAGATTTGAGGTTTTTGGAGGATTTGAGGTTTTTGATTTGGTGGACTTGGTGTTTTGGAGGTGACTTTATTAAACACTGAATTTGGTAGTGGGACTGTTGACGATGAGTTGTTCTCGAATTTTTGTAAGGCGAATTGGATGCTGGAGGGTAAAGCCCGCGCTGGGGATTTTTGTCGGGCTGCTGCCATTCTGGCCTTGTCCTCGACGACAAAATTGTTGACCAGCTTCTCGAGATTGTTATTGTCTAGGTGTTGGAGCTCCACAACGTTGGGGGATGACGAGGTCGGGGTCGCCGATGGCGAAATTGACGGCGGATGGGGTGTTAGGACCGTGCCAAATTTGTCAGCCGCCTGCGCATTACTGTGACAGTTTAAAATCTCCGTTGGCGCCAGCCCACGTGACTTCCATGTTTGGTAAATCGCTTCGGCATGGTCGGAAATCTGTTTGGCTATTGCGGCAATGTCCTCTTCGCCCGAATCAGAAAAATTACCGCCGCGTAACTTGGCCGTTGTAGCCATTGCCCGTTTTTACAACGGCCCAGAAAAACGCATAACAGCACACGAAAATCGATCAAATCAAAACCAACAACAACACACCAAGTTTTCCAAAATGAAAATCACTGATCAAATTGAACACGAGAAATTTGTGGTGATCTTTTCCAAACACATTGCACACTCACTCAAATAAGAAAAACCGAACGCTTTACGACGAAGTTAAGAATAGCCCACAATTGAGGCGAGCGAACATTTGTGAAAATTCGAGGAAAAATCGACTGGTGTCCCGAGAAATTTAATGTGAAAATCGCGCTCGAAGCACTCGATCACGTGAAAGTAATCGATTGTTCCCGGTTGGCGATTGAAACTCGAGCAGGGAGTTCCGTGAAATCGAGGAAATTGAGACGAGATGACGAGGACGAAATGTCGCGTTTATGCTCGTGTCAACATCGCGCTCATTATGATCGAGAGTTCGTCGGATCGGAGAGAGCGACTCTTTCAGTGTTACCACCGCCGCGATTCAAAATCGGCGTCTCGCTCGCGTACATAAAGCGAGGCCGGGCGGCGTCTCACTTGCTCGTTTTGCTGGCGGCGGCGATCATGATGAAAATATCGTCGTGGAAGTGGAAAGACAAAAGAGCCACGACGAAAACGAAAACTCCCAAGCGCCTCGCGGCGACTCGAATTTTCACGGCGATTGTTGTCAAAACCGCAATTCGGCCATCCTTTGACTCAATCCCGCATTTGTCCCCATGAAAACAAAGTACTGCACCTAACAAAAAAAGGAAAAATTTCAGTAAACAACATGTTCGTCAGAAGTGAAACATCTTTTGCATAAATAACAACTGAATTTCTTTACCATTCAAACAAATAAGAACTAAGTCAAAGAATATAGACAAAGTAATAAACCACGAAATAAAACTAATAAAATATCGCTTAAATCAATTTTTAAAACGTATAAACGAAGCTTTATCATCTATATATTAATACGTGAAGCAAAAATTTTAAACCCCTTTTACCGAATATTATACGAACGAAGGAGTATGAAATTTGGCACAATTGAAGTTTATATGGGAAAGTTGCGTTATGAGATAATATTGTTTTATAATAATGCTTCAAAATACCTTAAATTAATGAAAAAAGACGTCACACACACTACCAAACGTTTGACAAACACAGACACACAATACACACAAATATGTAGATTTTTAAATATCAGTAGTTCAGTTTGACCACAGACTTCAACCATATTCCAAATGTCATTATTTAAACAAAATATTGTGAGAGGAATTTAAATTTTGAAATTGTAATTATTGAAATTGAAGGAAACAAATAAATTTAACCGATTATTTGATTATTGAGTAATATTATTAAAAATATAATATTTAAAAGATATGTATAACTTCAAATACACAACGTTTCAACCATTTTATTTGGTCTTCATCAGGTGTTTCTTGATTATTGTATAACGTATAAATAATGCATAATATATTCTTTTGGCAAAATCATTCAAATAAATTACACAAAAAATTAATTTAGGCAGGTAGGTATTATCTGAAAAAAAAAGCTTTGCTTAATTCAAAGTTTTAAACAGGACTTATGCAGCCTATTTCCATTTTTTTATCTTTGGCTTTTAAATGAAAAAATCTAAACATAAAGGTACTTTTGTTTTACTTTTGAACGTAGGAAACTCACTTGAAATTACTTCTGATGTTTCATAGTCATATTTTTTTTTTGTTTGTCTAAAAAATATTTCAGAATACTGTAATTTGAATTGACATACAACATTATAAAAAGAAATATATCTGCTGCGTGGCGTCACAGTACTTTCTTTTACTTTCATTTATGAAACTCGCTGTTGGTTAAAAGAAATATATAAGCACCTTATAACTATACATCGCAGAACTATATGCATACAAGTATACAACATATATCTATTTATGAATTCCCAACCTTCACTCCAAAACCGTCCTTAATCGAATTTTCCCAAGAAAAAGTTTCAAATAAAAGTTTTAGCCATTAATAAGTCTAAGAACTATCATAAGCTTAAAGAAAATCTTTGCAACCGTTTTCGAAAAAATTTGAAAAACTCAAAAACTCCAAGAATAAAGTGGAGCTTTCGGTTAACCGATTTCAACTAAAAGCTTCACGGCAAAACAAGATATAATATGAAGGAAAATTTCCAAGTTTGGTGAAATTTGGAAAAGCTTTCGATACGATATGGCTGTCACACACAGACATGTTTCTAAAAACTACTTTTTTGGACTCAGGGGACCTCAAAACATGTATGATATGAACGAATTGATATTTAGTGTTGAAATTTTTAGAGAATATTCTGAAATAATTTTGTAAAAGATTTATGGAAGAAAAAAAATAAATATTTTGAAACCTCTACACCTATTTCCTTCCTTAACTTAAAATAAATATTTTCAATCATTACAAGATGCACTTTCTTTAAATGAACCTTGAAGAAAAAATTAGTCAAGAAATGATTTTCCCAACATTCGCAAATGCAATTCACTATCTGCTGTAGTTAGCTTAGTAACTAAAGTTTTTGAGGCAGTTACAAGTGAAGTGTACCCTTAGGTATGTAAAAATTGTAACGAATTATGGTCGAATTTCGACCACTGGGCGACTTCTAGTAATTAATTACAACAATAAATAAGAAGGCGACAACGAAAAAGATGCAAGGAAGATTGTAAATAGTTGTACAGGGATAAGAAATGCATTTAAAAAATAAGAATATAGCAAAGAGAAATAAGAACATAAGAAATGAATCAATATTTTTTTTTAAATTTTGAATTGGAGCACCTGTGACTTCGTTCACGACTCACGTAACATTTGTATAAAAGTAAACCGAGACCTATCTTAAATATCTGCTGCGAGGCGTCAGAGTACATTCTTTTACTTTCAATTATGACACTCGCTGTTGGTATAAAATATTTGAAATATAAGCACTTTATAACTAAACATATAACAGAACTATAGGCATACAACCTATATGTACATATAACATATACGAATTCCCAACCTTCACCCCAGAACCGTCCTTATTCGAATTTTCCCAGGAAAATGTTTCAAATAAAAGTTGTAGGCATCAATGCGTCTAAGAACTATAGAAAGTTTAAAGAAAATTGTTAGAGCCATTTTCAAAAAAAATGAAAAAGTTCGAAAACTCCTAGAATAAAGTGGAGCTTTTGGTTAACCGATTTCAATCAAAAGCTTCGCGACACAACTAGATATAATATGAAGGAAAATTTCCAAGTTTAGTGAAATTCGGATAAAGCTTTCGATACGATATGGCTGTCACACACACACACACACAAACATGTTTCTAAAAACCACTTTTTTGAACTCATGGGACCTCAAAACATGTATTTCCGGTGAAAGCTCGAATTCAAAAATTCGATCCGATTAAAATACTTCCTTTACTATATAGTAGTAAAAGAAAGTAAAAATTAATCACGAAAAAAATAAGTCAAAAATAACACTTTCAAAATAGTTTGTTTTTTTTATCAATGGCTTAGCCGTCAAAGTGCGAATCAATCAATCGGCTTCTTCTTCTATATATATAGTCAATAATTATAAAGATTAAATATATAGTGATATTAATGGATATACTTACAGAAGCAATAGATCGGGATTTACAATGATTAACATATATTACAGCTTCATCAGGCTCTCTGATGTATGCTCAGCATTCGAGTCTTTTTTTAGCCTTACAATAACAATTACATATAATTTTTTTCTGTTTTAAAACCGAGTTTGACAGTCATGATTGATGAAAATTTTTATCAACATATAAACATAACAAGTACCTCTGATGTTGTTTTAAATTATATATAATTTTTATATGAAAGGCTATAGAAAGATAGGAATGCTGAGCATGGATCAGAGAGCCTGATGAAGCAGTAACATATAGCGAAATGGCGCGACCTGATACTCTCCTAGCATTCATTGTAAATCCCGATCCATTGCTCCTCTAGCTATATCTATTGATTTACATAAATAAAAATTACAACAAAATGAAAATCCGACTTGAAAAAAAATAAAAATTCTTAAACAAAGTATGCACTAAAAGGTAAAAAAATAGTTGCGTTTCCTTGCAGTAACTACAACTTACTAATTATTAGGATGATATCATGTAGAACTATTGTTATTTTTGGAGTTGGTGTCAGCCAAAGAAATACGACTATATTGGTACGTAGCAATAAACGAGAATACCTTAAGAAATTTAATTTTAAATAAACTTTTATACAATATACTAGTGCTATGACAATTATCTAGCGACCTTTAAACTACAAAATACCAATGACTTATTAAACCTTTTTACAAATGAACATTAATATTTATTTCCTTGGCTGACACCAACTCCAAAAATAACAATAGTTGTACATTATATCATCCTAATAATTTGTAAGTCGTAGACATTGCAAGGATACGCCATTATTTTTTTACTTTTTAGTGCATTTTTTGTTTAAGATTTCTTTATTTATTTTGAAGTCGGTTTTTCATTGTGTTATAATTTTTATTTATTTCTCGATTTTTAGTGATCTAAATTTTGACAACTGATTTTATTTCTTTGAATATGGGTAAACCTACTAAACGCACTGCTCATATGAGACAGCGCCGTTTAAATGTTAAAAGTTACTGCTTCATCCCCTTTAGCTCTTAAGGGTTGAAATTGTTTGCTTTTAAATGTAATTAAAGAACTAAGTGGGATACTCTTTCCAATAGCAAAAAATCAACAAAATTCGATGATTTCGTTAAACATATATTAAAGCTTTCATCAAGCTCTCTGATGTATGATCAGCATTCGTGTCTTACTGTAGGCTTGCCAATTATATAAATTTTTTTTTAAATCGAGTTTGACACCAATGATTGGCAATTTCGAAAATTGTTGTCACCATATAAACATAACAACCTACCTATAAACTACATATTGTCATAAATCTAAGACGAGACACCATTTTGTTATAATTGATAAGAATTGAACAAAAGAATGGACGCCGTGGTGTCAGTTTTATGACTGCGGGTGGAACCATTTTTGTAGGATGGCGAGAGCTCCTGCTGCGAGGATTAATATAACAATAAAGGAGCAGGATAGCATGTTGTTTCTGGCAATTTCTCCATTGATTTATCAATAGATGAGAAAAAGACAGATACCAAAACAATGAATCAAAAATTCTGGTAAATGGAGAATTTATAGCTTGGAAAATTCTAGAACGATGATTGGTTTGGTATAAATAACCCAAGAAGACGGGCCAGGAGGACAGTTGTAAATGAACTGACATTACGTGTGATATAAATATTCTACTAGTGCTTAAATAAATAAATAAAGTGAACAGTGTCATGTATAAGCAACAATAGTGTAAGATAAATAAATAGACAATTGTTAGAAAAATAAATTCGTAGTCATTAAACACAAACCATCGAACCAGTAAAAACGTTACAATATAATTGGTATTTGCAAGGCTACAGAAAGACACGAATGCTGAGCATAGATCAGAGAGTCTGATGAGGCTATAATAAATGGCGAAACGTTACGACCTGATATTATGTTTACATTCATAGTAAATCCTGATCCATTATCCGTCTAACTATATATTTATCAATATGAAATAACAAGGACCTGAAGAAATATTAATTGAAATCATTTTCTCAAATAATATTCAAAATGTGCTAACTTAATCCTGTGCTACATCGGCGCACGCAATTTGTTTCAAAAAATTATATTCTGATCAATTTTTTCTAGCGCGCCAAAAGAAGTTTAACTTCAAAAATGTCGCTCCATACAAATTAAGAACAGTTTCGTTCACATCCGCATTCGACACACTCAAAGATTTTCATCTCAACCACACATAATTTTCTATATTTACATTTTCCCATGAGGAAGAAAACTCAAATTTGAACTCGTCTCGCTCCCACTCTCGCCAAATCAAATCGACCGGAAGTTGTGGCCAACTTTTTCACATTTTTTATATTTCAAATAATTTATTCCGACAACAACAACAAAAAATTGTCAACCAACAACAAAAACCATAACAATTAAACCTAACCAACCGAAACAATTTGATTTACTCAGCCATCTCCATTTTTCCTGTCCTCTACTTTTTGTTACGCTTAATAACTCAATGCGACAACCATCAATTAAATCGAGACCCAAAAAATAAAAACTGAACTAATTTTTCTTTTCTAGGCCTACACCAATTAAAACAAGTTCAATCGTGTTTATTTTCCTTATTTCGCATAGATTAGCATTGATCAAGCTAAAACAAGAGAGCATGATTTGGAAGCAAATTTTTGAAATCGATTTAAGCCGCTCCAAATACGTTCAGTCACAAAATTGGAGACCTTAAACTTAATATCAATAATTGATCAAATAATTAGATATTCAATGGAAATAATGGGCTCAAATAATTATAATTGTGATATAATTGTACAATAATTATAAGCAAGAAAAGTTGGAATTAAAAAAATTTTATTTAATCAGTGGATGACATTAACTTAGCTTTCGTCGTTTAATTGTTACTAAAGTTTAAAACCTTAAAAATTTTTTAAAGTATTCTACGGTTGTTCGATTGTTGGACCATTTTCTTATCAATACCAATAATAAGATTGAAGATGTCTACTTTTTGAAAAGTTATATAATAAAAACGTTACGTCTTACCTGCGCGAGGGAACAAAAACAGAATTATTTTTCTCAGCTGAGATTTTTATCTAATCTAAAAAATGTAAGGTGTTTTGTTAAAGACTTTTTATTACCTACATTTTCATATGTTTATACTAAAAAATAAATGCCATTTACATTGTGTTTTTACCCAAAAAAAACATTGTTTGTCCAGGGTAAGTTTGAAAACGGCTGGACCGATTTCGATGAAATTTTCACAAAAAGTTATTAAATATTGTAACTTACATTATAGGCTATTTTAAATTTCGAATACTTTTCCCTGTCTGTTTGTTTGTTCTTGGCAAACTTGAAAACGGCTAGTCCGATTTGGACGAGATTTCACATATAGGTAGTAAACATTACAGAAAGTGGTATAAAATAGATGAATTTCTTATTTTTGGTAAAGGTTTCTATTATTCGATCAGTTTAATTTAGATAAGCTCAGCGAAGCGGACGAGTATACAGCTAGTATAAAATATTTTTGCACCTATATGAGGTATTAATATATAGATCTACTGTGGTCCATAGGGTACGTTAAATTTAAATTTCCCGTTTTTCTTTTTTTTTTAATAAAATTGGCAATTTTAATATTTAAACACTATTACCTGTCAATTCCCCCACTGTCCCACTGTCGCTAAGTTTTATTAAAAATTAATTTCTTTTATGGATATATTCTAAACCGTAAAATAAGTAAATATTTGGTCTAGAGTTTCACTACTTGACTTGACTTTCAAACTACTTGACTGAAATTTGGGTTTTAAACATTTCAAATCTACACCAAATGTTAATATTTCAATATCAAGGCAAACATTTACATCATTTTCAATTCATTTTTCCCTCATACTGCCAAGGACATGAAAATAACTACATTGCGGAAATAGGCAATTACACGAAGGACATGCTTGTAAATAAATACAAAAGATACAAACATAAAAGAATAAAACATTTCCTTTTATAAAAATAAATAGAAAAGTACGGGTTTTTTACGAGTCTGTTGCATATTAATTTTTCCCCTATCAAAAACTAAGAAAAAACTTAGTTTATCAAAATAAAAAATTATTATTGTTAAATAATTGAATTATTAATTTTCTATGTTAAATATGATGGTAGTTTTGTTTTTTTTGGAACACCAATAATTAATAAACGTTATCATTTGTAAAATATTGTATACTTAAGTGCAATAAAATTTTTATTCTTAAGCCTTTTCTACACTTACTGATCGTTATGTGTAATGTGCAATGTATGTCGTCGCCACAAATTTCATAGACTTCAATAGACTCAATAGATTTCAATATAGACTTCAATAGACTTCTATAGACTTCAATAGATCTAATAAAATTAGTAATAAAAAAAGTAAAAAAATTATTGATGATTCACAGATGTGAAGCTTAAAAGGCTTAAGATGCTGTAAAAATTATTTTTTACGATTGACTTGTTTATTTTATTTAATTCATTTTTCTGAAATTACTTGACTTAAAGAATCCTTATAGTTTAGACCTAGGACAGTCCCTAAAATTTTAAATAAAAAAAAACAGCTTTAATCTCATCTGTACATAATCCTCACTGCGGAAAGTGACCATAATGGTTCTGATATACAAATGGGGTAATCCAAAAAACGAGGCAGGATCCCACAGGCCCACTATTCAAGATACTTCTCCCGAAGAGAATTTAATCCCTCCTTGACGAGGACAAAGTTATCCTACTTCATCAGTTTGGTCTTAGACATCACACTACAACCGAGCAAGTGCACAGAGTAGCGCAGACCATTATGAACTCACTACACAAAAAAAATTATTGCTCTGCTGTCTTTCTAGACGTTCGTCGTTTCTAGACGTCATCCAGACGTTTGGCAAAGTTTGAAACACGGGGGCTCAAACTTAAGATCGAAAGGGTACTGCCTCTCCAAAATGACTAGGATTGTCAAAGCCCATCTAACCGACAGAAGATTTAAAGTAAGATTCAAGGATATAGAATCAACATCCTATCAAATAAAATCAGGAGTACAAAAAGGCAGCATCGTCGGGCTGACCCTTTACTTTATATACACGTCAGATATACTCGCTGCAGACAATCCCAAAATGGCCACCTTCGCATATGATACTGTTCACAGGTGGCCACCGAAAAGCTCCAAGTTACATTAAATATTCTTCAGAAGTGGTTCCACACATGGAAAATCAAGATCAATAATATCAAGTCAGTCCATGTGACTTTCACAACCAGGAAGGACATCTGTCCTCGAGTATTTATGAACAAAAGATAAATTCCCCGGGCGATAGAGGTCAGGAATTCATTTGGGCTGACGACTCACACGGAGGAGACATTTATATCCAGGAAGCGTCAACAACTTGGAATCAGACTGAAAAAACTATGGTGGCTGTTACGGCGAGGATCGCAACTGCCCCTAGAGGGTAAACTAATCATCTATGAAGTCTCTCTATAACCGGTCTGTACTTATGAAATTCAACTTTGAGGAACTGTTAGCAACTCCAATATTGACATCATACAGAAGTTTCAATCCAATTAATCGTCGATGCCATATGGTACATCACCAACAGGGATATCCATAAGAACGTGGGTATGGCTACCGTCAGGGAGGAGGCAGTCAGGTTCAGTTCTTAATACCTCAGGCGCTTAAACGAGCATCATAGCCACCTGACTGTTAACCTCCTCGACAATAGTGAGGATTTGGCCAGACTGAAACGTGTGTCATTTCTGGAGCTGCCCTACAGGTAGCAGTATAGCACCCACCCCTTCTAGAGGACCTATCCCGTCTATACGTTCACCATACTCGCTTATTGTCTCGGGACAAATTGCAAATTAAATCTATGCCAATAATAAGATTGAAGTTTTCTGCTTTTTGAATACTTATATAATAAAAACGTTACATGTTACCTGCGCGAGGCAACAAAAGCAGAATTATTTTTCTCAACTGAGATTTTTATCTAATCTAAAAAATGTAAAGTGTTTTGTTAAAAACTTTTTACTACCTACATTTTCATATATTTTTTACAAAAAAAAAATGCCATTTACATTGTACTTTTACCCAAAATAGCATTGTTTGTCCAGGGTAAACTTAAAAACGGCTAAGCCGATTTTAATGGATTTTTCACAAAATGTTACTAAATATTGTAACTTACATTATAGGCTACTTTAAATTTCGTATAGTTTTCCCTGTCTGTTTGTTTGTTCTTGACAAACTTGAAAACGGCTAGTTTGATTTGGACTAGATTTTTACTACAAGTAGTAAATATTACAAAAAGTGCTATAAAATACTTTTTATTCCGAAAAAAATTTAATTTTCTGAGCAAAAATATAAAAACTGCGCAACGAATAACATACATCGGCAGGCAGCTGTGATACAATGTACATATACATATTGTCACAAATCTAAAACACCATTTTGTGTCTGGACGCCCGATGGGGGGTTTAACCAATCACCAGCGATAAAAATTGCACAAAAGGATGGACACCCTGAAGCCGTTTTTTGACCGAAGATTAATATTACAAAAGAGGAGAGAAAAAGCGCATTGTTCTAGTATTTTCTCCATTGATTTACCAATGGATGAGAGAAAGACAGGCGCTAAGATTACAAATAGAATCTTCTAGTAACGGATGATTTATGGCTTGGAAAGTTCTAGACTGATGATCGGTTACTATAAATAATCCGAAAGATGGGCCAACAGTTAGTGTTCAAATAAATCACCGAGAGTGTTCAAATAAATGTTCGACGAGTATTCAAATAAACCACCAAGAGTGTTCAAATAAATCATCGAGAGTATTCAAATAAATTCATCGACAGTGTTAAAATAAATCAAGTGAATATTGTTAAAGTGCATAAAGTGATCAGTGAATTGTTAAATAAAGTGTACATTGTGTATATAGTGAAATATAAACAGTGCTGTGACTATTGTGACAGTGACATTATATTATATGGTAGAGACGACATGATTTCAAACTATGTATTTGTTATTCTTATAAATGTTCGCAAATTTGAAAATTATAACGATAATAAAAGTATAGCGATAGGTTAAATTCTTAGAAACCAAGTATTTGTTTTCTAATTATGGAGGGAGGAAAAGAAAATCCTCTGCAGTAAATATGATTTCATTCATAAAAATAAATATCTTTGTTCAAAAATGAGACCCGTAAGAATAATTAACCAAAACAGACAGTTCGACTTAAGTGATCCCGATTAGGAGTTTGACTAAGAGAGGTGAAGCCGTTAGGCAGAGCCCCCAGAACAAAAAGAAATCCATCCCAACTTATTTTTCAAGAGAAAATAGCAACGTAGATGTGACCATCGCGTTTTTTTTTTTTATCAGAAAACTATATTCTTAATTTTCAATTTATTTTAGCAAGATCTATAAGAATCTGTTGTCTAATCTTGGAGCCCGGGAAATAGTAGACTTGCCAATAAGACATAATGGACTTAAAATAATACTATATCCTAGAATAGTGAACCTAAGGCAACCTAACCTAATAACTCATATCTTAAGATAACACATTGAATATTGTTATCCTAAAAAAGGTACACTTCCTAAAGGATAGCTACTAATCCATTCTACTAAAATTAATAAATGATTTCATATGACATTTGGTGTGAACGGTTCTCAAGGCTTAAAATTTTCTTAATATTTTACAATATTCAAAAAAACGTAAAGATCCTACCTATAAGATAGCTTATATCTATTCCTGGAAAAGTATTTAACGCATTTTCATGAACTTTCCATGAAACAAAGGTCTAGAAATATCTATTTATCTTGTTTTGTTAAAATAGCTGAATTTCTTATTTTGGGTAAAGGTTTCTATTATTCAATCAGATTAATTTAGATGCGCTCAGCGAAGAGGGCGGGAAGCAGCTAGTAATAAATAACTAAAAAATCTTCACATTGTAAAATTGATGCCATATAATTTTCTAATAAACATTTAGTTAAAAGCATTCGCAACTTTAACTATGCCTAGTTATCTTCAAGCAACCTCAGAAATAAATAAAAATTTTCTTTAAATGCAAACATTTAATTAAAAACCCCACAAATACTAAGAAAAACTTTTCCTCCAAGGCGTTTATTAAAACATATTTTAAAACGACTTTCTTCCCTTTCATAACATCGACCCTTGGCACCGGTTCAAATAACATAAATCTTGTTATCTCGTCTCTTTCACTTAAAAACAACCCCAAGACATTTACCTCCATATTTTTTTTTTCAATAAATTCCTTCATGATTCTTTAAAAAAAATAAAAACCCCGTAAGAATACCATCATGACAAAATAATTCAATCTATTTTTAAGCATTTCACGCCAATCAATAGCAAAAAAAAGAAAGAAACCGCTCATTTGGCTTTGAGCAAAAAATATATTCGTCAACCGAACGAACCAAAATTCTAATGACCTCCCTAAACGCTATAAAGATTCGTCGTCTGGACTATTTTTGGCACACGTCTTGGCTACATTTATCTACGTCATGTCGCTCCCATCTTTCATCTCGATTCGTCTCATTGTATGTTGCACCAAACAACCAACAACAACAAAAAAAAAAACAGAAAGACACAAAGAAATCAACATGAAACTAAACACACCTTATTTAAATCCCAAGAAAATTCCCGATTCAAACCGGGAAGATATTCAGGTTTCCCATTCATGAACACGATATCTTTGTTAAAAAATTTCTGACGTGTTTTCAAATGCCCCAAATTCCCCTATTTTTTTTTGTTTTGTTCGTCTCGGTGTCAGTTATAAAATTGTAAATGACACGATCAACGTTGGCATCTCTCGAGGGGCGCAATAGAAAAAGCGACAGTTCCAGGGATGAATTTATGGATAGACTACGTTGTCGTAATAAAACAAGGAAGCTGCACGTCTACTCACATCCATATCTACTTTTAAAGCATTTACGACATTACAAAACGAACAAAATATTCTCGAAACGTCGCCTCAATCATAAACCTAATTGCATCTTTAGTTGGTGTACCAATCACTTATTGGTTCAGTTCGTCTTCCACTAGCAACTTCCGTTTTGTTAAAAATAACAGATAGTTAAATTAAAAATAAATTATAAAGAAATTAGTCGAATTTATTATAATTTGGACATAATAAATTACGCACTTTCGAGATAATTTATGAGTAAAGTTGTTTTAATTTTGATGTCATCACATTAAAAAAAAAAACTTGAGAAAAACACTTAAATTGCGTAATCAATGAAAGAACGATGCCAATTTTGCTAAGATCTACGATCTAACTCACACTTAACAATTTTTTTTTAGGTTTTAATAGTAGTAAGGAAGACTAATTCCTTGTAATAATCGAGTTCATAAAGCACAAAAACGGGTGGTTGATTTTTTGCGGAAGTACGTAGAGAATTCCTACCTAAACAGTATTCTAAAGGCCGGTCCAGACGCTACGATTTGTCTGCGCAGTTTAAGGCGGAATGAAAACGTTGCAATTTTTAGAGCACCTATACATGGTGCAGAGACTTTTAGTAGGGGATTTACTCGAGCGTTATCAAGACCTATTAGGTTGCGAAGCTTAGATAATAAAAAAAAATGTCATATAATGTATACCTTTTCAGCGGTGGGGGGAGCGGCTATAGATTTTCAAAAACGTAAAAAAAAAACTGTTACATGGACATACTCGAGCGCGTCAGATATTGATAGCATCCATGTCCTACATATTTTTAAAAATGTACATATGTTAATCTGATTGTTTCCATGATGGGGGTGGTCGTACGTAAGGGTTGAAAATGAGGAAAAAAAAATTTAATCGGGCGAGTCAGAGTTTCTAAGGGGATGTTAAGTGAACCTAAGACAAACCTCTGACGATTTGAGTGTGACACAAACGCGCTGCCATTATTAGAATGTGCAAAAAAAATCGCCATTTTGAAATACTCAAACGCGTCAGATTAAGATATATATGGTTCATCTTTATGCCTTAGACATGCTGTCTCATAATCTGACGATTATCAGGAGGGATTCACTTAATCTGAAAATAATTCAAAAATTTTTTTTTGTATATATGCATACAGCCTATATTCAAATTTTTCCTGGAAAAAGTTTCAAATAAAAGTTGTAGCCACTAATGAGTCTAAGAACTAAAGCAAGTTTAAAGAAAATCGTTGGAGTCGTTTTCGAAAAAAAATTAAAAAGCTCATAGACTCCTAGAATAAAGTGGAGATTTCGATTAACTGATTTCGGGCAAAAGCTTCGCGGCAAATCTAGGTATAATGTGGAAGTCAAATTCCAAGTTTGGTGAAATTCGGATAAAGCTTTCGATACGATATGACTGTCACACACTCACACACAGACATGTGTGACAGCCATATCGTATCGAAAGCTTTATCCAAATTTCACCAAACTTGGCATTCAGTCTCCATATTATACCTAGATTTGCCGCAAAGCTTTTGCCCGAAATCAGTTAATCGAAATCGGTAAACCGAAAGCTCTACTATATTCTAGTTTTTGAGCTTTTCAATTTTTTTCAAAAACCGTTCCAACGATTTTCTTTAAACTTACTATGGTTCTTAGCCTCATTAATAGCTACAACTTTTATTTGAAACTTTTTCCTGCAAAAATTCAAATATATGCATCACGCAGCTGCACGCATTAAACTTTATCGATGATTTTTTGTTACTTCGCCTTGTGGAAATCACAGATTATATATTTTTCGTAATCCTTGATTTATACTCTTCAAAATAAAAAAAAAATTTAGTCACGCTCGAGAATGTCGAGATGATGTTTTTTTTACAACTTTGTACTCCTCCCCCTTCTTTACGTCACTCTCAAATTGTCAGATTAATGGAATATACACCTTTTAGCATGTAACTAACTCACCCTATCTTAATCTGACGCGCTCGAGAATTTCAGATGATCAATTTTTACTAATCTGATCCTTAAATCCTTACGGGCGGCCATATATATGAGGCTAATATTTCGTGGAAGTACTTAACTGGGTACAAGGTATCACCCTGTTTATTAATCTGCCGCGCTTTAGTAAATCCCGAAATCCCTGCTTGGGCTCCCCAGCTATTTTGTATATTTTGCTCAGTTTTGGGTGATATCGTCATGGAAGATGTACTACTCTGGCCAATTTTTGCATGGTGTCTTGTTTAACGGGGCTATCGTCTACATGCGCCGACTTGTCCGCACAGTTCAAGAACATCTATGCTCTCTAGCTAGCTCAGTTATCGTTTCAACTGTATCGTTCTCGCGCCAGATTCTAAACTGCGCACTTTTCCAATCTATACGCAACGTGTTGTACTGTGCAGACAAAAGGTTGTGCAATAAAGGCCAGGCTGAGCTCACATAGGCTACAACTAAATAATGCTTGGCGATCAATTCCGCACGGGCATGCAAGCGATTGTAAGCGACTGGATGCCTACTGTATAACTACTGGTTCAAGAACGCCTACATAGTAACCTTAAAGCCATACATGGGGGGAAATAGGGAACCAAATGTTAAACTAATACGGTTCACAGATGGATCGGTTATGGACGGAGGATCTGAACCGGGAGTAGTAGCAGCTTGGGGGCTCGGCCACTATTTTTCAGGCGGAGATCACGGCCATTGCCATATGTGCCAGAGAAAACCTGGATTTGGGCTATCGGAATAGGAACATACAGATTCTCTCTGACAGTCAAGCAGCGCTAAAAGCGATCGCTAATACAACGATCAGCTGGTGCTAGAGTGTCGGCAACTCCTGGAGGACCTGGCAAAGCACAATCGAGTCAAACTTGGTTGGGTTCCGGGGCATAAGGGAGTTGAGGGAAATGAAGAATCTAATGCTTCCGCTAGGGCTGGTTCGATGACCCCACTTATGGACCCGGACCTGGAGTGGGAATCACCAAATATGCTGTCAAACGGACGATGAAAATTCGGCTGAGACGGCAGCAAAACAAATACTGGCAAGAAATTCCTGGTCAGAAGCTCAGCAAGAGATTGATGGGGAGAATTTGCCCCTCGCTCACTGCTGAGGTCTTACAGCTGGGAAAGAACCAACTCAGAACAGAAACGGGACTGATAACCGGACACTGTGCACTGAGAAAGCATCTGCAGACTATTGGGGTGTATCAACAAGACCTCAATTGCAGATTGTGTAGGGATGGGGAGAAAAACGCAACCCATGTCATTTTTTAATGTAAAGCTCTCACAAAGTGGCGACACCTGTATGGAATAAATGACACCTAAAGAGGCACAAATCACACAATAAGATTAGTACAGGGACTGCTTCTGCTAGGCAGAATGCTAAACCTAGAATAAGCAAGAATCCTTGTTCAACAGGGATACATGCACAGAACAGGAGTACAATAAGCCTAAGGCTGTAGTGCGGGGGGAATGAACCCTAATCTGGTTTTCTGCTAACAGAAAAAAAGGTGGGGCAGAACGTAGATTTGGACCGGCCTTAAGAGTTCCTATGACAAAACCAAACAGTTACGAGAAAAGCTCTGCGCTGTATACAATTAAGGAAATTTTTTTTATTTCGCGCATCAATGGCATCATAAATGTACGGTTTTATTAGCATCTGGAACAGACCTATTGTAAACAGTATAAAATGGCACATAAATTTCTTCAGTTCAGTAAAATAACTTTATATTTTTCAATTTATCTAAACAAATAAATAAAATTGCATTCCTCTCATTCAAAACAAACGATATTTTCAACCCCCATAACTCCATCAACATAACAATTCGTCCCGGTTCGCGTTCTTTCCCAAGCTAGTCCCTGCGTGGTGTTATCACAACAGCTCATGTGATTTTACCGTCTTCACAAATCAAGAATTCTCGTGCTGCATATCTCGCATAGAGAACCCACACCCCTTAAACCCACCGCTTTCGTCATCAACCACCACCGTGCAGCGATTTTACTCGATTCAATATTTCAACCCCCGTCACAACAAATCAATTGTTTGACTCGCCGAAAAACGCATGTCGAGTAGTGTACGACTGTGACGAGTCAAGTTCGGAAAATTGAAACTTTTTTCTTGCACCCACCGTGTTATCGTCGTGTCTATAATCTGTGGGGAGCTTCAAGAAACGACCCTGACTGAAATATTTAATGAAGCAAGCGACTGAAATTATTTTCACAAACTTACAAACACGCGAGTCTATAAAATAATTATTTCAAATAGAATACCAAACAACCTTAGATCAACTTAATGTATAGCTAACATTTACTCTAGTAGCACATTACACTAGGACACTATTACTTTGAAGGTTACACATAGAACCCATAAATTTTCTCTATAAGTTCTTTATTTTAATCTAAAAACCCTTCAACACCTTTGACACCAACTCCAAAAATAACAATAGTTGTACATTATATCTTCCTAATAATTTGTAAGTTGTAGACACTGCAAGGATACCCCATTATTTTGTTACTTTTTAGTGCATTTTTTGTTTAAGATTTTTTTTATTTTGAAGTCGTTTTGAAGTTTTTCATAAAAAATGGATATTAGACTAATTATAAATTATGTTCTACCAATAAAAAAAAGAATTATCAAAATCGAGCTATCCAATAAAAAGTTAATATTTCATCCCTTAGTTTTCAATCCCTTAAAAGTGAAAGATTTTCCTCAAATTAAAATGGGACCACACGGAAAATACATGCTTTCAAATAAAAAAAGAATTATCAAAATCGAGCTATCCAATAAGAAGTTAATATTTCATCCCGTAGTTTTCAACCCCTTAGAAGTGAAAGATTTTCCTCAAATTAAAATTATTTTTATCATTATATTATCCTAATAATTTGTAAGTTGTAGACACTGCAAGGATACGCAATTATTATTTTTTTATTTTAGTGCATTCAGCTCATATGAGGCAGCTCCGTTAAATATTAAAAGTTACTACTTCATCCCTTTTTGCTTTTAAGGGTTGAAATTTTGCTTTTAAATGTAATGAAAGAACTAAGTGGAATACTCTTTCCAATAAAAATAAAATCATCAAAATTCGATGATTCAGTTATAGGTCACTATTTCATCCCCTATTTTCATCCTTATGGGGTGATTTTTTTTCTTCAAATTGAAATGTGAACAGTTTAAAGGTACGATGTACATAATAGAAAAAAAATATCAACATCGGGTTAGCCAGGAAAAGTTTATCATTTCATCCCTAATTTTTAGCCCCTTATGAGTGGAGTTTTTTTTATAAAAATGGAAATAAGATTTATTTAAAATTATGTTCTACCAAAAAAAAAAAGAGAATTAATAAAATCGAGCTATCCAATAAGAAGTAAATATTTCATCCCTTAGATTTCAACCCGTTAGAAGTAAACGATTTCCTTCAAATTAAAATAGGACCACACAGAAAGCATCAGTTTTCAAATAAAAAAAGAATCAACAAAATCGGATCACCCAGTCAAAAGTTCTGAGGTAACAAACATAAAAAAAAAAACAGTCGAATTGACAACCTCCTTTTTTTTTAAGTCGGTTAAAAAGAAGTTTACCTTCACATACCTACTCAAAAGTTATCAGTAAAAAATAAACAATACTCACTAATAAGAACCATTTAAATTTTTTTTTAAATTGTATAGTTCTACACAAAGATATGAATGCTCTCAATTAACGTGTACACACTGTATAATGGAATATCCCGTATATTAAGAAAAGAGGAAAGTTTAAACGCCAAATACTAAACCAAAATTGTCCTGTACCATCTAACATAGGCCCTCACGTTTAGAATCTCAAGTTCATCCCAAAAATAGTCACATCAACCCTTAAATTTCTCTCATTATACTTCCCCTATTACGACATAACATGCAATTTTCAGAAACATCAAATAATTTTTTTCAACTTTAATTTATTTCCAAACTATTTTTAAACCAAAATAACTCAAGGATACCTCAAACTAAACACGACAAAATCCCAATAACCTTGAAAAACCAACCACCCTCTAAAACAAACCTCAAGAGACCTAAAATCCAATAGACGTCCCCCCTAAAAGCCCACTGTCTTTCGTGCTAATGAAAAAATTATTATCTATCTTTAACAGGTGGTCACCTCCTGTTAGCTTTTCCATTATTTACAACAGAAACTTTTTCTAGCGTTTCTTTTTGCAATTTTCATCCCCTAAATGCAATTTATAATTTCGCATTAAACCATCTAATCATAGAAAAAAAAAAACAAACATACCTTAATGAGATGCGTGTTAAAATCAAATAGACTCGCTATAATATCCCTCATCCTTTTCACCCCACCCCATCCCCAAATCAGTTCTTTAATGATCCATACTAAACACATCAATTTTCACATTTATTGTTATTATTTATTATCAATAATTACAGTCATTAGAGACGAATCTACGATAATTCCATGATAATCAAATCAAATAATTCACGACCGAAAACAACCCTTAAAACGATCCAAGCCAAGTCTATTGACTTGGTGAATTGTTTTTTTTTTCCATTTTCTCGTATTTAGTTTTATTAATAAAGACAATGGAGAAAATAATGGTACTACCAAGTTCAATGAAGGGTCCCATAACTAACTCTCACCCCTGAGCCCGTTATGAGAGGATATAAAACGGGGGGTGAAGCCCCATCCCTTGATTTGTGCAACAAACATAGTTTCTCTTCAAACGCATTCATTTCTCTATGTCGTGACATTTGAGCGTGCCAGATAAAATCACGTAAACGAAACGTACTACCCTTACGATAAATGTCCGTGTGTACAATGAACATGTTCTGACACCAACCCTTACAAAACATAATTTCAATGCACTACCCACCCCCTTAAGAAAAAAAAATATTAAATAAACTTTTTACACTCCATATCAATATACCTGAGTGTTAATCAATTTCACCCCTAAAACTTCCAAAAACACCTATTCAAAATAGCTTCTCAATGAAATAGTAAGAATCAAATAATAATCCAAGGTCGATCGATTTAATATCCCCCTTGTACATTTCAGATTTGCCTCCAAAAATTTAATTTCCTAGAAAAGCAATTTGGCTTGAGAACATGGGATTCGGGTTTCGGGACACGGTTTCACCCTAAGAAATGGTTTGGTCGCACAGCCCTCGATTTCAGCGGCAAGCCCTCGGCCTTCTTTTCGAACGATTCTCACACACTGAATTGGGATGGATAATAAATTCTAATATACATTATATCAAATTGTCGGTGGTAGTTTTAGGGTGGGGCTGGAAGTTATTTTGAAAAATGAAGTTTAATGATAATTGCATCCGAAGATGAGTCACGTGATAAACTAGACCAAAGTTTAATAGGGATGAAATGCACAAATTTGATATCAAAAATAGTAATAAACGGATTGTTGTATTAGTAGTTTTTAGGAAATGGATAGCAAAATCGGGTTATAAGTAAGGGGGTGGCCACCCTCATATGTTCAATTAATTTATCTGAACAATATGAATATTTGACTCTTTAATATATCAGTCATTAAGAGGTTCTAGAAGCAAATTTTTTTTTATAAACAAGTTAGAAAGTTTTATCGTTCTTCTGTATGAAAAGGGTGTACCATTGGACATCTTAAACATTATGAACTTTCATTTTTTTTAAATTTTTAAATAAGGATTAATTTCAGATTATATGCAGTTTTAAGATTATAAACCAGTGGTTTTCAACCTGTATTTTCAGGAACCCTATGCTTTCCTGGAATGTTGAGTGGGGTTTTGCAAATGTTTTTTTTTGTAATGATTACTAAGTACTTTGGTTTCCTATTAGCTTAGAAACCTTCCTATTAGAAACCCCCTGTTATAAGTTATAGATCAAAGGCTAACAACTGTCGTTTTTGGAAAAGCCTGAGCCTATCTTCTCATTTATTACCATTAAGGAAGCGTTCCACTAGGCGTTCACAACGCTCAAGATACAATGTCAGTAACGACAGGTTCAAAAAAAAAAATTCTAGCATTGTGAACACCCAGTGAAATGCACATGCACACTAGATGGCAATTATTTAATTCAAACTTCTAGAAAAGCTGTGATCTCATTCATCTACTATAAACCTACTTTATTCTTCCACATTTACAATCTTCTTGAATCCTTGTAAAACTGGGTAATTCCTATAATTAAGTATAAAACATATTTATGATTCCAGTTCCGCAAATGATCACTACATTTTGGTTGACTATAAGCTTAAACAAACCACTTGAACATAAAGTTAAAAAAAAAACACGAGCTTGAAAAATTCCTTTAAGTGAAAGGTTGAAAATAACAATAATTTACTAGCTGATACCCGCTCGCTTCGCTGAGTGTTTCTAAATTTAACTGATTGATTAAAAGATTCCCTACGTTCATAGCGAAATATAAAAATTAATCTATTTTGTCAGAAAAAAATGATAGATACTTTCAGAGTTTAGATCCAAAGAAAGTTCATGAAAATTCATAAAACTACTTTTCCAGAAAGAGATGTTAGCAGTCTCACATCAGCTTCTATACGATTTTTAGTAAAAAAGTAACTGTATTTCTTCCTTTAGGACTTCAAAATCTTTCATACCAAATGTCATTTAAAATCGTACAGCTATTTTAGGGGGTTATCCATTACTTTCGCGAGGCGTTTTTGCGATTTTTGAAATCTCAACTCCTCCCCTCTGGTAAGATGTCATGAGATTTGGCATATATCATTCCCCCAACCGCCCCAACCCGCAATCTAATGTGATATTTTTCAAAACAAAAAAATACGTGATATTTGCGAGACCTTCCCTTTCCCCAAAGTAAGATTAGATGAGATTCGGCTCGACCCCTTCGGTCCCTGAACACCTCACGTAATTAATGGATGTTCCCTTAAAAGAATAGATTAGTAGCTATCCTACAGGATCTTTAGCAAAACTTCATTAAAATTCGTTCCGTTAAGCCATTGTTAATTTTTAAAATTTTTAGTTTATTGTTTTAACACGTTTATTTCTAATTATTATCTTCGACAATGAACAATGAAAAAATTCAAATATTTTAAACAATTTCATAATTAATTTTATTGGGTGTTAAATTAAAATTCATATTTATTTTCCAGTAAAAATTGTCAATTTTTTAATTTCAATTTTGTAGAGATTTCTTTCGTTATTGTGTAAAATTGGAAGAAAATGCGTTAAAATTCTATTTCACGAACCTTATCGAAACTTTTAAATGTACGGTTCCTGTAGGATATAATTGTTTTGCCATCCCATGGGAACCATGCATTATTTTAGCCTTAAAAGTAGGCTATACCATTCTCCCCCAGACCCTACCACATTGCAAAAATCATATCATTCTTTAACTCTGTGATAAACAAAAAACAGATCTATCCCACGGGAATAGTACATCTCTCCTGAGTAAAAAGGAGATCAACTCTTTTTAAGGAAAATGAGTTAAGACTCTATTTTGTAGATTTTAATGAAACTGCTTTTAAATACCCGGTTCATATAGAATACATACTTGTTTTGCTATCCCATGGGAACTGTTTATTATTCCGGTATAAGAAGTAATCTACATCATTTTCTGGCCCCTAAACTACCACATTACAAAAAAGAATCTTTTGCTCTACAAAAAAACAAAAAAATATCTATCCCACGGGAACCGTACATTTTTTCTGGATATAAAGTAAACTATATGTTAAACCGGATTATAATCTATATTAATGCCAAATTTCATCCAGATCCATTCAGTATTTGTTGAGTGAAAGAGTAACAAACATCCTTACAAACTTTCACGTTTATAATAAAAGTAAGAAGTAAAATTTCCTTGGCTGACACCAACTCCAAAAATAACAATAGTTGTACATTATATGATCCTAACAATTTGTCAGTTGTAGACACTACAAGGATACGCAGTTATTTTTTTTTTTTACTTTTTAGTGCATTTTTTGTTTAAGATATGTTATTTTTTAAATTTCAACTAATTGAACAATGAACAACTTCGAAGTCAAAGGGGAATTAAATTATAGATATAGATTTTTATTTATTTCTCAATTTTTTAATGATATGAAGTTTGATAAATGATTTTTTTTCTTTAAATATGGGTAAACCTAGATACTAAACGCGCTGCTCCTATGAGACAGCGATATTTAAATGGTAAAAGTTACTAATTCATCCCCTTTTTCTATTAAGGGTTGAACTTTTTTGCTTTTAAATGTAATGAAAGAACTACGTGGAATACTTTTTTCAATAAAAAGAAAATCATCAAAATTCGATGATTCAGTTAAACGTCAATATTTCATCCCCTATTTTCATCCTTAAGGGGTGATTTTTTTTCTCCAAATTGAAATGTGAACAATTTAAAGGCACGATGTACGTAATAGAAAAAAAAAATTATAGTAATCGGGTTAGCCAGGAAGAATTTATTATTTCATCCCTAATTTTTAACCCCCAATGAGAGGAGTTTTTCATAAAAAATGGATATGAGATTAATTTAAAACTATGTTCTACCGATAAAAAAAAAAATTACCAAAATCGAGCTATCCAATAAGAAGTTAATATTTCATCCTTTAGTTTTCAACCCCTTAGAGAAATTAAAATGGGACCACACGGAAATCGCCAGCTTTCAAATAGGAAAAATGAATCATCAAAATCGAGAGTTTTTATTTGTTTTGAAGTCGGTTTTTCATTTTGTTATAATTTTTTTTTAAATTTTAAGAGTTGATTCCGCTCTATATCCACTAAATTTTGGATTTGTTTGGTAACATTTTGATGTACATCCCAAACATCTTTAAATCTTGTCGAAACGAATTGAACAATGAACAACCTCGAAGTCAAAGGAGAATTAAATTATAGATACATTTTAAAAAATACCAATGCGGGTTTTATATATTAAGAGAACATTATATATAATAAAATCAATTTGATTCAAATTGGACAATTTTATACATTTATCCAGTAATGCAATTTGGTTGTAAACACTGTCACACATCATAAACGGCTCAATTTGCATATTATCATGTCACGGTTGAAACGGTTAAAATAATTTTCGATAATTTAGTCAATTTGAAACATCACAAATTACATAATTGAATTATATCTATTATGATGACTACTTTTATTACGAACGAGGGAAGTATAGATTGAAAATTGGATGGCGCTAGACGACGTATGGTAGAGCCTTAGGGGGGCCTCCTTTCAATAAAAGGCAATTTTCTGTCGTGACTTATCGATATAAGATGGCCGGAACGGCGTGTTGGGATTGGATTGGGCTCTAATCAAATTATTTTGTGGTACGTGCCCCGGTATTGGTATCCTCAAATCGTGCTCAACAACCTGGAATGCGTTATCGATGACACAGATTTTTCTGAACAATTGGAAGACGGAAAATGTACGACGTGCTTGACGATTCTATTATGAGTACATACTTTAAGGTGAATTTTTTCTCGTTTTTGGTCGACCGCTAAACCACTGGTGGTGGTAAGCGCGATTTGAGTTTTAATTAATAGAACCATTCGCTTTGGGAATTTCAATTATTGTGATTTAATTTTTTTTTTAATCATTATTTACTCTAGTGGATTAGTTGAGTGGCAAGCCGTCTCGTGAAAATCAAACTCAAATTAAATTGCATGTAATGTATAATAAACTTAAACTGAGACTGACACTAACACCAACTCCAAAAATAACAATAGTTGTACATTATATCATCCTAATAATTATTTATTTTGAAGTCGGTTTTTCATTTTGTTATAATTTTTATTTATTTCTTTGAATATGAATAAACCTACTAAACGTGCGGCTAATATGAGGCAGCGCCGTTTAATGTTAAAAGTTACTACATCATCCCTTTTTGCCCTTAAGGGTTGAAATTTTTTGCTTCTGAATGTAATGATAGAACTAAGTGGAATACTCTTTTCAATAGAAAAAAAATCATCAAAAATCAATGATTCAGTTAAATGTCACTATTTCATCCCCTATTTTCATCCTAAGGGGGTGGATTTTTGTCTTTGAATTGAAATGTGAACAATTTAAAAGTACGATGTACGTAATAGAAACAAAATTATCAAACTCGGGTAAGCTAGGAAAAATTTATTATATTATTGCATCTTTAATTTTTAACCCCTTATGAGTGGAGTTTTTTTGACATGATAACGTCTTATAAATTGATGAACTACGACAACAAGTCTGAAAAAGTTCGGCCATTTTGTCACGTTACCTACATTTGAACCTGTGCGTGCAAGCGAGAACGCGATACAAGTGATAGAGAAGCACGATATTATTGTTGAATCCTAGACAACGTAGGGATGAGCAAATGTATAAAATATATCGATATATATCGTATCGATATTTACAAGCAAAATCGATAGATGCAGGATAAAAAATATCGATACTTCGTTATATCGATATTTTCATCTCAAAACGCGATTACTTGAGAAATTGTCAATAACTATAAGTGGAATAAATTATAATTATTAAAAAATATAATAAAGCTTTTAAAAAAAATATCGAGTTTGATATTCGGAAATAAATATCAACTATCGATATTTTGATATATCGATAGTTGGTGCCCTTACCTAAGACAACGTGTTTTGTGTTTTTCTTTTACAATTTACTTTATAAGATTTAATTGATTTTTTCTTTAATAATTTTCAGTCTGATTTCATTTTGAAAAAATTGTTAATTTTCAATTAACTCCTTTGTATTATACAAAGTAATGATAATTCAGTAATTAATAATAAAATTCATAAAAATACGCAATTTTTAATCAATAAGGTGTTTTTTATGACGTTAACACGTAAAACTATCGTCCGTTAACCGACTTTACAGACAACCAATTTTTTAGTAAAAAATAGATCTTACATTAATTTAAAATTATGTTCTGCCAATTAAAAGAAGGATTTTCAAAATCGAGCTATCCAATAAAAAGGTAATATATCAACCCTAAGAAATGAAAGATTTTCCTCAAATTAAAATGGGACCAAACGGGAAGCACCAGCTTTCAAACAAAAAAAAAATTATCAAAATAGCGCTATCCAATAAGAAGTTAATATTTCATCCCTTAGTTTTCAACCCCTTAGAAGTGAAAGATTTCCCTCAAATTAAAATGGGACCACACAGAAAGTACAAGCTTTCAAATAAAAAAATAGTTATCAAAATCGAGCTATCCAATAAGAAGTTAGTATTTCATCCATTAATTTTCAACCCCTTCAAATTGAATGATTTCCTTCAAATTAAAATGGGACCTCACAGAAAGCACCAGCTTTCAATTGAGGAAAGAATTTTCAAAATCGAGTTATCCAATAAGAAGTTAATATTTCATCCCTTAGTTTTCAACCCCTTAGAAGTGAACGATTTCCTTCAAATTTAAATGGGACCACACGGAAATCGCCAGCTCTCAAATAAAAAAAGAATTATCAAAATCGAGCTACCCAATAAGAAGTTAATATTTCATCCCTTAGTTTTCAACCCCTTAGAAGTGAAAGATTTCCCCCAAATTAAAATGGGACCACACAGAAAGTACAAGCTTTCAAATAAAAAAACAGTTATCAAAATCGAGCTATCCAATAAGAAGTTAATATTTCATCCCTTAGTTTTCAACCCCTTAGAAGTGAAAGATTTTCCTCAAATTAGCTTTCAAATAAAATAATAAGTCAATCGTAAAAAAATACTGTTTACAGCATCTTAAGCCTTTTAAGCTTCACATCTGTGCATCATCAATATTTTTTTTTACTTTTTTTATTACTAATTTTATTAGATTTATTGAAGTCTATAAAAGTCTATTGAAATCTATTGAAGTCTATGAAATTTGTGGCGACGACATACATACATTGCACATTACACAAAGCGATCAGTAAGTGTAGAAAAGGCTTAAGAAGAATTATCAAAATCGAGCTATCCAATAAGAAGTTAATATTTCATCCCTTAGTTTAAAACCCTTAAAAGTGAAAGATTTTCCTTAAATTAAAATGGGACCACACAGAAAGCACCAGCTTTCAAATTAAAAAATTATCATCAAAATCGGTTCACCCAGTCAAAAGTTCGGAGGTAACAAACATAAAAAAATACAGTCGAATTGAAAACCTCCTTTTTGTTTAAATAGGTTAATAAGAACCTTAATAACATTTAAACTGAAAAATTACCTGACGTACGAGCAAATTTCTATCATTGGATGACCGCTAGTGCTAAAATACTTTTCCTAACCAATCCTATTAAACCCATTAAAACTGCGATGGATTGATTTTAGTGTTTGATCCCTTTGAAGCCTTACACTTGAATTTTTATGTTTTCCATTTTTATTAAAACGTATTTTTCACGATCATGTGATCTGCGTCGTAAATTCATTCCTTAAAGTATCAATGCCCTCGATTTCTCGATCTGTGATATTTTGTTCTGATTTCTATCAGTTAATGATGACGTTCAGAGAAAAAAAAATGAAATAAATGCATTCTTATTCAATTCAAAACTGTTTGAACTATGTGGAATAAATCAAAATATGAAAGCGGTGAATTTTTGATGAGAAAGAAATTGTTCTGTTATTGTTAAAAGTCAATAATTGTTTGAGACTTTGACATTGTCTTAATTTTTTCTTGTGTTATTTATCGAGTGAATATGGCGAGGGAATGCTTGCAGGAATGGGCGAAACACCTCTCTGGGAGACATCCAAACCGGATGAGGGTTTACGAGATATGTGCGTAAATGGAGCGGGGTTGAAACACGAAACATTTCCTGTCGCGCACATATTTCAAATTGAACGTTTCATGTACAAAAGATCCAAAAAAAGATCAACGATAAATAATCAGGAAAAGGGTGAAAAAATCCCTTTTATGTAAGCATACACTGCGTGTGTATTATATAAATAAATGCGTCGGAGAGGGGACAAAGACAAATGCGTCCTTTGTCAATGGGACACTAAAAGACCATGATGGGGGGGGCGAGGGGGGGCAGTACGTTTTTTTTAATAGCTCAATTAAAATATTTATGGTTTGATGAACATAAATTTGTCGTTGGGTGGAACACGTGGCATTTAAAAAATATATATATATATAAACTGAGATTTTAAAGATGTACACGATTTGAAGATCTCACTTTTAAAGGGCGGAATTTCTTTTCAACTAATAAATTCTTAAAAATATTTCTTGATGGTCAGTTTAGAGTTCATTTTTCTCCGTTGACCGAGTTTTGGATGATTGATATGTTCGTAATGACCTACTATGTATCATTGTATCATCGGGGTACAACAGTAAAAATATCATCAAAATTCAATTTTGTACCATTATTGAAACAGTATCTCATGAAATCTTGGAATTCCTGTCCTAGCAGTTTTTAGAATAAGCCTAACCGACTTAGGATGGTTTTTTTTTTCGAAAGGACATCATCAGTGCTAAAAATGTTGGTAATAACTTTGGAATTGTACGGGCATTTGTGAGGAATAATAAATATATAGTACTCTGAAAATCATTCCCTCACTATGTCCCAAACTCCAGATTAGAACATTGTCTAATTTCTTTTATTGAGAAGTTCTTAAAAAATCAGTTTTAACTGTGACTTTTCTATTGTAAATACAACAAATTTTCAAAATTTCTCTGAATTTAGAATCATAAGTCATCAACAACTTGTCTAATGTTAACTCAACACTTGTCCCATGAAAAATAATCATTCCCTCACAGCATTACCAACTGTCGATAAGTAGGTATATTTTTGAGGACTTTGGTAACATTCTCATTAGTTTTTGACAGTTGGTAGTACGGTTACTTGTTCGGAATGGCGAATTGACTTCAAGTTTGTTAGAGTAATTGTTGGAAGAAGATTTCATTGCAATACTTTAAAGATTACATTTTATTCAATCATTCCCTCACAGTGAAGAATAAAAAAGGTAATTATAATATTTCGATGACGTACGAAAGTATGTTTTTAGAGGTAGAAAGCGTAGCAAAAAGCTAGCTGATAACGAACGGTTATGTTGCGAGATTTTTTTGAGTTATGATTTGTTTGTTATTCCCTCACCGTCATTTCCTCATTTTGATTGAAAGTGAGGGAATGATGAGTTATGAGGTAATGACTTTTAGACTAGATCGACTCGGTTTTCGTACATTTTTGTTTACCGAAACTTTTTAATTTGCAAGTTAATATAACCTAGTAGAAATCAAAATATATTTTAAAAAATAAAAATTATAAAAAAATGAAAAACCGACTTCAAAATAAATAAAAAATCTTAAACAAAAATGCACTAAAAGTAAAAAAATAATTGCATATCCTTGCTGTGTGTACAACTTCCAAATTATTAGGATGATATAATGTACAACTATTGTTATTTTTGGAGTTTGGTGTCAGCCAAGGAATTTAATATTAATGTTCATTTGTAAAAAGGTTTAGTTGGTTATTGGTATTTTGTAGTTTAAAGGTCGCTAGATATTGTTACAGTAACTACTAGTACATTGTATGAAAGGCATAAGGTATTCTTGTTTATGGCTAAGTACCAATATAGTCGTATTTCCTTGGCTGACACCAACTCCAAAAATAACAATAGTTGTACATTATATCATCCTAATAATTTTTTATTTATTTTGAAGTCGGTTTTTCATTTTTTTATAATATTTATTTATTTCTAGATTTTTAGTGATCTGAAGTTTGATAACTGATTTTATTTCTTTGAATATGGGTTAACCTACTAAACGCGCTGCTCATATGACACAGCGCTGTTAAATTTTAAAAGTTACTGCATCATTCCTTTTTGCCCTTAAGGGTTGAAATTTTTTGCTTTTAAATCTAATGATAGAACTAATTGGAATACTCTTTCCAATAGAAAAAAAAATTATCAAAATCTGATGATTCAGTTAAACGTCCCTATTTTTATCCTTAAGGGGTAGATTTTTTTCTTCAACTTGAAATGTGAATACCTTAAAGGTACGATGTACGTAATAGAAACATAATTATCAAAATCGGGTTAGCAAGGAATAATATATTATTTCATCCCTAATTTTTTACCCCTTATGAGTAGAGGTCCTTTTACAAATAATGGGTATAAGATTAATTTAATATTATGTTCTACCAATAAAAAAAGAATTATCAAAATCAAGCTATCCAATAAGAAGTAAGTATTTCATCCCTTAGTTTTCAACCCCTTAGAAGTGAAAGATTTCCCTCAAATTAAAATGAGACCACACAGAAAGTACAAGCTTTCAAATAAAAAAAAAGTTATCAAAATCGAGCTATCCAATAAGAAGTTAGTATTTCATCCCTTAATTTTCAACCCCTTTCAAATTGAATGATTTCCTTCAAATTAAAATGGGACCACACAGAAAGCACCAGCTTTCAATTGAAGAAAGAAATTTCAAAATCGAGCTATCCAATAAGAAGTTAATATGTCATCCCTTAGTTTTCAACCCCTTAGAAGTGAACGATTTCGTTCAAAATTAAATGGGACCACACGGAAATCGCCAGCTTTCAAATAAAAAATGAATCATCAAAATCGGTTCACCCAGTCAAAAATTCTGAGGTAACAAACATAAAGAAAAATAAATAATAGGTTCGTTCGCGGATGTGATAATGAATCGGTAACGAATCAGTTCAAGACCGATTTAGGATCATCGGCAAGCGGATGCAAGTTTTATGAGCCGAGTTACGGTCCGATATTCGCGGTTCACACGAAATGCGTTTGTTACCGATTCATAATTGGTTCTAGCGATCCTCAGATTTTTGTTAGGATGAAAAGTTCGATTCTCTTACTCATGCGCAGTTTGCTAAATTGTGGCTAATTCTTAATCCACTATTGCTGTCATGCTGCTTTCACACGAGTCAATTTTAGTAGCCCGTTTTTAGTTGATCAAAAAAAGTTTGAACGAATCATCACACTAGGTTTTTCATTCCACTTTTGATCGATAAACTAAAATCGGTCAACCATAGTAGACTCGTGTGAACGAGGCATCAACGTCTGACAATGTTCTATTCAATTAATAATTTTCGTGGGTTCTCGTTAATCCTCGTCTTACTTACGAACATTTTACAACTCGTTCACGGGAAAATAACCCTTAATCAGTTTATTCATAAGCGTGTATGCGTTTGGCGATTATCCACTTGGATTCTTTACCAGTTCCGGATCGGTACCGCGAACGAACGTAATATAAAATAAATAAATAAAGCTCCACTTTATTCTACGGGTTTTTGAGCTTTTTCAAATTTTTTTGAAAACGACTCCAACGGTTTTCCTTAAACCTGCTAGAGTTCTTTAACTCATCAATGCCTAGAATTTTTAATTGAAACTTTTTCCTTGGAAAATTCAAATAAAGGGGTTCTAGGGTAAAGAATGGGAGTTCATATAAACATAGATCATAGAGGCTGTATACTTATAATTCTGTTTAAATGTCGATATTTATATATTGTCACAATCCCAAGATGAAGACGGCGCCATTTTAACGCCTACACTTACCCGGCCCAGCGGCAGTGGGCGTCACCATCAGCCGGCCAATGAGAAGGCGGTCTGTTATCAGATTAGTGGTAGTGAGGAACCCCATACAGGGAGGGTGGACCGAAAAAGATTACTGGATGAATTAAGAAGGAGTAAAGACTCTGGAATGATCGATAATTCAGCGAATTCTAGAAAGTGGTGTCGCCAAAAATATATTCCGGGAAAAATAGAAAGTTGAGAGACAAAGGCGAAAATTCCAGAAAAAGTTCCGAAACCCTATATAAGTCCGGAGAAGCATAAGGCGAGCCAGTATTCAAATAATTCATCGACAGTATTCGAGAGTTGTGAATCAACAGTGTAACTAAACGACATTACGTGCGATATAAATATTCGACAGTGTTCAAAGTGATTAGTGCTTGGATAAATTATCAGTGCATTGTTAAAATAAAGTGTATCGGTGCAGTGTATATAGTGAAATATAAACAGTGACTGTGACTATTGTAATAGTGAGCATTGTGAACATTGTAAATAACAGTGTAGTAGTATATAAGCAACTCTCTTAAATCGAAATAGTGACTTTCGACTAAAAATAGTGTACTTAAAGGACGGTCAATGGGCAGTTTTCAAGACTATCAAAAAATTAATTTCCATGTTAAAATATTAGTTATACTTATCTAGAATTAGAAAACTCACAATTAGTAAATATGATGACTCATTTGAAATTAATTTTTTTTATCCACAGTCATAAACGCGGAATACTGCAATTGTTATCAAAAAACCATCTAATTAACTAACTAAAAGCACCTATAGAATGAAAACGTAGCATGAAATCAACGACTAACCCAAAAATCACCCAAAAACATCAATCAGAATTAAAAAAAAATAATAATAAAAAAATAAAAATTAATGGCAACATCTGTTAGATTACTTCTTAAATTAATTTAAATTTTATCAATTAAAAAATTCGACCATCTGTTTGATGAAATCAAATTAGAAGTCAATTAAATTTAAAAAAAAAATTAATATCAAAAATGGTTTGAACTATCAAATTTTACAGATTTTTCTTTCTCAATGAATGAACCGGGAACCCCCCTTATTTGGATATGGCACGTCCCACCTTGTCGGAGACAAAACGTGCGGGACCACTATAGGGAACTACGACGCCTGAAAAACGACGCCGTTTCCTCAAGACGACGCACAAGATGCGCGTGCGCCAAAACAAAAAACTATCACAGCCAAATTTTCGCTTCATTGTCAATTAAACATTTTAAATTTTCTTTAAATTATAATTTCGTTTAACAATTAAATTGATTAATCTTTAACCCAACGGAACGGATGAAAAAAAATTCAATTATGTCGATGTAATCCTTTTAGGGAAAATTGGACGATATTATTTTATCTCGAGTTCAATGAAATGTTAGATGAAATATATGAAGTGCACAATGAACTTATAATAGGAACTTATAGGTCAATTTAATTATAATCAATTAAAATAAGAATATCACATTATTGAGTCATCGGTCATTAAATGAATTCACACATTAAATGCCTCACGGAAAAGGTGCTATTAATTGAAATTGGAACAATTGGTGAAAATTTGGGAAACATTTTCCAATTTTAGTGTGAAAAGCTCACCTGTTACATATCAAGAATTGCACTTAAAAAATGCACAGAACGAAGGGTTGATTTTTCTCGAAAACCAAACGCGCACTCTCCCGAATTTTCTTTGAAATCTACGATTTAAAATAAGAAAATCTTATAACAATCACTGGAAATTTTTAAGTTTTATTTTGGAAATTATTTACGAGTTTATTTTTCGAAATTTTTTATTGATAGTTTCGATGAAATCGAAGATGACTTCAATCGCGCCCCCTTCGAAAATACCGAATGCGTTTGGTTTTGTCGAGAATCACAGCTGATAACATAACATTCCGATGAAGCTTCGGATTCCAGTCGGACATTTTCGGGAACGTATTTAATTAAAATAGGATCGAAACTGAAAAGCATTTTACTGTGGAAACCCTCAAACATTCCCAATCAACAATTCCGTTATAAAATTTTAAATTTAAAAATTTTTTTCTGCTCTTGAATAGTCTAAGATTTGAAATTGGAATTTTGAAATTTCCCTCGTTCAAGACCTATTTCCAATGGCGGACGCCCATTGCATTGGTGGTATTCCAACGCTTTTCCCTTGTATACATAACGCGTATGAATACATTAAAGCTTTTCTTACAATTACATTTTACGTAAAAATTTTTCAAAAAAAAAATTCTAATAAAATCAAACCTCATATCGAATAGGCAAATATTTTAATTTTGGTTAAATTAACAACAATCGCTCACCTTTAAATTTCTGTAGCGTTCAGTAAAACCATTATAATAGACCGGACTTGACCACATCAATTTTGAGGCAATTCAACAAAATCCTATTAAATAAACACAATTACTTTAAGATCACTCACAAACTAATTAAAACTAATAATTATTTAACCGAAAACTTAATATTTTCATCACAAATAATTTGACGCAAAGACGCGAACCATTTGTCAAACATTTAATATAATTAATAAACAAGGAAACCTCGATTTATTTTTAAAAAAATTGACACGAACCTTTTTAATAATAAACTCAAATATTGTTTTTATAATTAAAGAAATTATTTATTTAAATTTTTAAATTTTAATTAATTAACAATTTTTGCCCATTTACATTGACGTTATTTGGGTTGCATACACCAAAACAATTTCCCGAAGACCTTCGGCTGAGGCCGTTCTACTTCGTTCACGTGCATATGTAAGGTTAAAATTTCGTTAATTTCTTTAAAATAATTAAATAAATATTGATATTATCGATGATTATTAATAAATTATGAATAAAACTTTATGTTTTTCTTATATTAAATCGAAAAAAGTATCCTTTTTGTTACGAAATGTGTCGTCTGGAATATGGGATGAACCGAATATTACAGTTTCAATCAAGTTGAGAATCGAGGAAAAATGGAAAAATCGAATTAATTTACAAGAGAATAATAAAAATGGGGAGAAATTTTATGTTTTGTCAATGTTTCCCTATCCGTCGGGTAAATTACATATAGGCCATGCCCGAATTTATTCGGTTAACGATGCACTGGCCCGGTACTACCGGATGCATGGTAAGAATGTAATCCAACCAATGGGTTGGGATGCTTTTGGACTACCAGCCGAAAATGCAGCCATTGACCATAAAATAACCCCGGAGAAATGGACCCGGGAAAATATCTCGCATATGAAACACCAACTCCAACAACTCGGATGTTGTTTCGATTGGTCCCGAGAATTCGCAACCTGTGATCCGTCCTACTACAAATGGACTCAATATCTCTTTTTAAAGATGTACGAAAACGATTTGGTCTATCAAAAAGAAGCTCTGGTCAATTGGGATCCGGTCGACGAGACTGTCCTGGCCGACGAACAAGTCGATTCAAACGGATGTTCCTGGAGATCCGGGGCAAAAGTCGAGAAAAAACCATTGAAACAATGGTTTATTCGGACTACCAGATTCGCCAAGTCGTTACTCGATGGTCTTAGTGACCCAATTTTAGAACAATGGAAAGATATTATATCCCTCCAGAAACACTGGATAGGAACTTGCAACGGGGTACTATTTGATTTCCCGTTAAATGATCGATCAGGACAAAAACTTACAGTTTGGACCCGATATCCCGAGTTCATTGAAAGTGTATCATTCATAGCCCTACCATATACCAGTCGTTTAGGTCTTAAATATAAAGGGGGTCAAACTCAAAAATTAGATTTCACAGCAAAAAACCCGTTTACAGGACAGGATATACCAATTTTCATCACGGACGATATCGTTTATGAAACCGGTAATGATAACCATTTGGGGATACCAGGAGTTTCACCTGAAGATCGCGAGTTTGCAATCGAAAATGAAGTTGAGATCATAGAACCCACAAAACCCCCTAAAAATGAAGCTGAAAAAATTTACTTACAAAATTTAATTTGTCAAAGAGCTCGAGAACTGCATTTAGGGGGTGACTGGACTAGTTCTAAACTTCGTGACTGGCTCATATCTCGTCAGAGGTATTGGGGTACCCCAATTCCGATAGTTCATTGTAAAGACTGCGGTTGTCAACCAGTTCCCGAGTGGCAACTACCCGTGGAACTTCCAAAAATTGCAACCCTTTCCCGGAAAGGTATCTCTCCGTTAGCCGATGCAGAAGAATGGCTCAGAACCACTTGTCCAAAATGTGGCGGGGCAGCAAACCGAGAAATCGATACCATGGATACCTTCTTTGATTCTTCATGGTACTTCCTTCGGTTTATGGATCCAAAAAACGACCAGGAACCATTCAGTCAGGATGCTGTTAGAAAGATGTCCCCTGTTGACTTGTATCTGGGCGGGAAAGAACATGCCGTTTTACACTTGTACTATGCAAGATTTGTGCATCATTTTTTGCACTCGCTCAGTTTGGTTCCCGAACGGGAACCATTCAAACGACTGATGGTACTTGGAATGGTCATGGGACGTAGTTTCCGGTTGAAAGGAACTGGAAGATATCTTTTAGAATCGGCTGTGATGAATATCGACGTTAAAAAGGGAAAAGCCTTGACGGTTGATGGTAAAGAACCAGTGGTTGTGGCATGGGAGAAGATGAGCAAATCGAAACTAAACGGGGTCGATCCCGAAAACATGTTTAAAGAATACAGTGTCGATACGGTACGACTGTTAATTTTAGCAGATGTCGCTCCGACGTCTCCAAGAAACTGGAACTCCTCGACCTTTCCGGGAATCATCAATTGGCAAAAGAGACTCTGGTTGACAATGCAAGATTTTTATCGGCATCGAACTTCGAATCTTTCCAGGAGTGAGTCAGAAGAGTTTCGAGCGGGAGATTCGAAACTTTATGATGCTCGCAATTACTATCTAACAGGGGTTGCATTTAACTACCACCACTCCCAGCAGTTGAGTGTTGCAATTTCAAAAATGCAAGGCCTTACCAATTCCCTTCGACAAGCCAAACCGGAAGTGATCGCTCATAGTCCGCAGTATGAACGAGCTTTGGCTACCCAAATCATAATGTTGGCACCCCTGGCACCACATTTCGCTAGTGAACTGTGGGAGAGGTTCACATCTACACCGAATCGAATTAATTTAAACGAGTTCCAGTGGGATAAGATGGTTCTGGATCAACAATGGCCGCAGGTCGACGATCACTATCAGTGTAGTGTCCTGGTGAAAATCAATGGAGTCGAAAACTCGAGCTTTCAACTTCCTCGAGTCGATCTCGATCGATTAACTAAGGAAAAAGCGTTAGATCTAGCACTGACCCAGAGGGCAGTTTTAGAGGAAATTAACCGAAGGACCATTGGAAATGTTTTCTTTCACTTGTACAAAGGAATTAAATGCGAAATCAATATTTATTTAGATATGAAAAGTAAAATAAAACTAGAAAATTAGATGAAAATTTTTTTTATTAAATACCTTGTTATCTGTTTTCTTTGCCTTTTAGTTTTTTGACGGGAACTTTAGCGGATGGAGGAGCGTCCGGAACACGTTTTTTGGTCGGTTTTGGAATTTTGGAGAGTTCAGGACGTGGTGTACTTGTGACTATGGCTTTTGTTTTATTTTTTGCTACTGGAGTATTTAAATTTTGGGAAGCTTTTGATTTTTTCAAAGCTTTCATATTAGGTTTGATTGGAGCTCGAGTTTTTTGTTTTTTGGATTCGATTTCTTCGGGGACATCGTCTTGGTGATAATTTGGATCTTCGACAGTTTCCGGGATTGCTTTTATATCAGGATTTTTCTTGGTTTGATTTGTTTGTTCAATTTTCTGTTTTTTGCCCCTTTTTTGCCTCTTGGATACTTTTTCTTCGGGTTCGTTTTGCTGATTGGTTCGATCAGGTTCAACCTCATCAACGACAACTCGATCTTCTGGAGCTCCCTCGGGCGCCGATCTACGCACCCATTCAGCCACATGCTTGTTTCGGTCAGGGCTGTCCATTGCTGGCGCCAGTTCCTCATCTTGGTTACTGATGGACGAATCATCCATTGTATCAAGGCTTGAAACCAAGACAAATTTATCCTCGGATGGTGAATTTAAACTTGCCGAAATAGCATCGGCTATTTCACAAGTCGAAAAATAACTGAATTGTTCCTCGGCGATTTGCAGTTCTTCCTCGGTCATCTCGGAACAACAAATCTCGTAGTTGCATGGTAGATGTGACATTAAATCGTAACGAAGTTTGATTTTTAAGGTGCGACAATTTTGAGGTCCATTTAAAAGAACGACATCCATATAAATACAAACCGAACGATAGGTAAGTGAGTAGATAACCCTAACGGTGTCCTGAAATAGCGACAAAATTAAAATAGTTCTTAGTTATAATAGCACAGTAATCCAAACCTTTATTTCATCCACTTGATTTTTGATGTAATGGTAATATCTACATTGATCAAATATGGAGTACATCCATGGTAAAGCATTATTTTTATCAAAAGTTTCACGTGGTTCGATTCCTTCTGGAAGATAGGAAGCTCCAACTTTATAGATAGCATCTATTAAATAATTAAAAAAAATAGATAAAAATAATTTTTAAATATATAAAAGTTCTGTTCGAGATGAAAATAAAGCCGTACATTGTACGGTACATGTTATGCGCAGTATAAAAAATATCAGTTTTATATTTCACATGACTTGAGTCGTAAATGTACGGCTTTATTTTCATCTGGAACAGATTTAAAATAAAATCTCACCATTTTTCAGTAAGATTTCAATGCAATAGGTAGTATGTCCACTTTTATCACGTATCTCATATTTAACAATAATATGCTTCTTATTTATTTTAGATACATAAAGTCCAGTATATCGATTGAATTCCATTTGGAGTAAAAGATCTTCTTTTTTAAAATCTATCTGTAAAAAGAAAATATTTAAAGTCTATTTTAATGTATATTGAAAAATACTACAGAGTCCATAGTCCACAAATAAAAAAATTTGGATTTCTTTCCTTTGAAATTTGAGCTGTTATAAAAATTATAACAAAATGAAAAACCGACTTCAAAATAAATAAATAAAAAGTAAACAAAAAATGCACTACAAAGTAATAAAATAATGGCGTATCTTTGCAGTGTCTACAACTTACAAATTATTAGGATGATATAATGTACAACTATTGTTATTTTTGGAGTTGGTGTCAGTCAAAGAAATGCCACTAAATTGGTACTTAGCAATAAACGAGAATACCTTATGAAATTTAATTTTTAAAAACTTTTATACAATGTACTAGTACTGTGACAATATCCAGCGACTTTTAAACTACAAAATACCGATTAATAATTATTTATTAATTATAAATAATTAAACCTTTTTACAAATGAACATTAATATTTATTTCCTTGGCTGACACCAACTCCAAAAATAACAATAGTTGTACATTATATCATCCTAATAATTTTTAAGTTGTAGACACTGCAAGGATACGCAATTATTTTTTTTAATTTTTAGTGCTTTTTTTGTTTGAAATTTTTTATGAATTTTGAATTCGGTTTTTCATTTGGTTATAATTTTTATTTATTTCTCGATTTTTAGTGATCTGAAGTTTGATAACTGATTTTATTTCTTTGAATATGGGTAAACCTACTAAACGCGCTGCTCATATGAGGCAGCACCGTTTAAATGTTAAAAGTTACTACTTCATCCCCTTTTGCTCTTAAGGGTTGAAATTTTGCTTTTAAATGTAATGAAAGAACTAAGTGGAATACTCCTTTACTTTCCAATAAAAAAAAAATCATCAAAATTCGATGATTCAGTCAAAGGTCACTATTTCATCCCCTGTTTTCATCCTTAGAGGGTGGCTTTTATTTTTTCAAATTAAAATTTGAACAATTTAAAGGCACGAAGTACGTAATCGAAACAAAATCGAAATCGGGTTCGCCAGGAAAAATGTATTATTTCATCACTAATTTTTAACCCCCAATGAGGGGAGTTTTTCATAAAAAATGGATATGAGATTAATTTAAAATTATGTTCTACCAATAAAAAAAAGAATTTTCAAAATCGAGCTATTCAATAAGATGTTAATATTTAATACTGACAGTTACTTCTTCATTCTCTTTTGCTCTTAAGGGTTGAATTATTTTGCTTTTTAATGTAATGAAAGAATTAAGTGGAATACTCTATCCCATAGTAAAAAAATCATCAAAATTAAATTATTTAGTTAAACGTCACTATTTCATCCCCTATTTTCATCCGTAGGGGGTAGATTTTTTTCTACAAATTGAAATGTGAACAATTTAAAGGCACGAAGTACGTAATCGAAACAAAATCGAAATCGGGTTAGCCAGGAAAAATTTATAATATTATTTCATCCCTAATTTTTACCCCTTATGATTGGCTAGTTTTTCATAAAAAATGGATATGAGATTAATTTAAAATTATGTTCTACCGATAAAAAAAAATAATTATCAAAATCGAGCTATCCAATGAAAAGTTATTATTTCCTCCCTTTAGAAATGAACGATTTCCTTCAAATGATTCAGTTAAACGTTACTATTTCATCCACTATTTTCATCCTTAGAGGGTGGATGTTTTTCTTCAAATTGAAATGTGAACAGTTTAAAGGTACTATGTACGTAATAGAAAATAAAATTATAAAAGTCGTATAAGCCAGGAAAAATGTATTATTTCATCCCTAATTTTTAACCCCTTATGATTGGAGTGTTTTTTTTTTTACAAAAATGGATATGATATTAATTTAAAATTATATGTAACCAATAAAACAAAGAATTATCAAAATCGAGCTTTCCAATAAGAAGTTTATATTTACATCCCTTAATTTTCAACCCTTTAGAAGTGAAAGATTTCCTTCAAATTAAAATGGGACCACACGGAAAGCACCAGCTTTCAAATAAAAAAGGAATTACCAAAATTGGGCTATTCAATAAGTTCTTAATATTTAATCCCTTAGTTTTCAACCCCTTAGAAGTGAACGATTTTCTTCAAATTAAAATGAGACCACACGGAAAGCACCAGCTTTCAAATAAAAAGAGAATCATCAAAATCGGTTCACCTAGTTGAAAGTTCTGAGGTAACAAACATAAAAAAAAAATACGTCGAATTGATAACCTCCTCCTTTTTTTTTTGAAGTCGGTTAAAACATACTGGTACTATCTATAGGAGATAGAGGTTTTGAACACTAAACTGGAATGCTGAAGACGCTACTAAATGCAAATTATATTGGTTTCTACAACCGGGGAAAGTTATAAGCATCTTGCAAATATAATGTAAACATTAATAAGCTACAATAGAAAATCAGAATATAATTGAAAAATAATATTCAATTTTTTCTGTGCCCTTAGGGAAGTCCTTGGCCTTAAAATTACTCCGTTAAAGTATTAACACTGGGAGCTCTAAACGTGCTACTTGTATAGGCTTGAATTGGTCTTAACTTAAAAAAATATCATAAAGATAAATTACCCGTGGCCGTTTATCCGATTTAAGCAATTCTTGATAATGCTTCTCGCGGTTAGCAATTGAGCGTTTTGTTATGCTTTTGGGATCAGGAATACTCTTGACGAGCATTTCGTGTTTTTCCTTCAGAACTTCACGTAGTTGACGTTGTAAATCTTTGATACTTTCGATGACCTCTTCTTCTAAATATTTTAAAAAATGTTTTTAAAGAAATACAGTACTTATATATTTATTTATTCATCTCACCTGTTCTCGATGCCATTTTGAAAACTACATGAAATTAATTCAAATAAACAATATCTTTAAAATAAATTATTATTAAAAATAATTAAAACAGTTAAAAATCACAATTCACAACACGAATTTCAAACTTCTCAGCCGGTTGACTTATTGCAGTGTTACCAACATATAAAAGTAGTGTGACGAGTTTCTGTCTACGTTTTATCATGTAAACCATAACTTGCTGTCTCTGTTGCCTGATATCACTAATAACAAATCAATGTTGGTTATCCTGAAATAAACAAACTCAGTTACGATTTAAATTTTAATGGATTTAATGTCATATTTGTCATATTATATATCTATTACAGAGACTCTATTTAAAGTGTTTCCTTGGCTGGACTTTGATTTTCTTGTTCACTTCTGTGTTGTTTGTCAGTTTTTTGCTTCTTGGGCACTTTTTCTTCTGCGATATCTTCTAGTTGATCGTTTGAAACCTCGACGACAGTTCGGTCTTTTGTAGCTTCCTCTATACAGGGTGTACCAGCTAGACCGGCTATTAGAAATTACTGGATAGAGAAAATCTAAAAATTGAGATTAAAGCCTAACTGGATTGGAGCTACCTTCCTAAAATATTTTTAGTTTTCTGCCACTTTCGGTTATTCCGGAAGTCGACACTAAAATCGTTATTTCAAAAGGCATACCCTATTTGTTTTTACTTATCTCGATTGAATTAATAATTCTGAGCATCTTTCCAAATAACAAGCCCTCATTTAATCCTTAAGGTTTTCGAGAAAAAAGACTTTTATTGAAAATTTCGCATCAAACCGTAACTCTACGTCCTCTACCGTCCGTAACTCTAACCTTAAATTGTGTAAGAAGCTGGAAATAGGCTCGTTTGAGAGCTCAAAGATGCAGTTACACTCGAAATTATTAACAACAAGCAGTTGTAGTTTCTAAGTATCTCAAAGTGCATCGTTAAGTAACACCTGCTGAATTCTGCAATGTTTTTAAATGGCACCACCCAATTTTATTGACTTTGTTTGGTTCTTAAAATTCCTCGCATTTTCATAATGCATATCCCTATAGCCAAATGTAAGGGTTTTCGAGTTATCGTGTTTTTTTTTGGATTTTAGGCACTTAAGTAACTGAAAATTTTCGGAAAATTATTCGATTTAGGGTACGAAAATAGAATAGAAAGAAAGGGATGTGGCACGAATTCACTATCTGACGTGACGCGCACCGTTGTAACTATTTTTGAATTTCCATTATTTATTGATGTTAATACTCGAATGTTATTTTCATTATTTAATTTGTTGATTATTGTTAAATCGATCATCTGCCTGTTGTTATCTATTGTAACATCACCTAGCTGTATCTTTGTCTATCATGATCAAGTGAACAATAACATTTATATCAACACACTGATCAAAATACAAATACCAATATGATTGACAATTAATGACAACTTATAATATAATAAAACGTTGTCATGGAGAGGAAAATTGCTCATTACATTCAGTAATAGCTCGCGCAACAGGCCTGGGAAAATGACATGGTATATAGCTAATAATGTGTAAACGAGCTCTGCCGAATACTTGCCGATTCCCTACTATTTGAATACTTCTTCATATGCTTAAATCGCGTATTCTGGACGTGAGAACTGTCAAAAAAATCACTGTAAAACTTGTGTTAACAAAATGGCTGCCAAATTAAATCCGGCGCTCTTGTTGGGACACCCTATATTATTACAGGTTCTCTGGAAACTTCTAATGGCCGGTCTAGTTGGTACACCCTGTATAAGATATTAAATAAAGGTAACAATGAGACAAAAACTAATTTTAAATTTCTATGTTAATTTTATTAGAAATTTGTACACAAATTTAACAAATATTTTTGTAATAATTCTCTTATTTTAGATAATTTATATGATATTTTTCCATGAAAAAGAACAGCAATAAAATATCTAATATAAAAGACTGAAAATGAAGATTGATTGAAGTAGTTTAAATGGAACGATGTTTGTTGTAAAATAAATGTAAATGAATTGCAAATACTTATGGAAGTGGTGTGATGCTTACAAATAGACGGATGGATCAATCAATTCATTTGAGCTATTTGTGTCATTTAAGCGCCACGATTACGTAAATCTTTTACTTTATAGATACGAACGAGCCAATGTTCAGTGGTGTAAGCCTCTTCTAAGACGTCTAATTCAAAATCTTTGTTGCCAATTTCAGCGTTACGAACGCGATCATATCCCGGAGGTTTTCCTGAAAAGTATTTAAGTTAACTCAGAACATAATAATGGAAGATTCGAACCTACCTCGACCTTCACCGAGTTGATAATAGAATGAAACTATTAGACTTAACTATTTAGAATGAAAATATTTAAAAAAAAAGTGGTTGCATGTACTTATGTACGCGCGTGAGAAGTTATACTTTTTTGGTATCATTAAAAATTAGTTTTTATTAATTTTATTCAAATAATCAATTTTAAAAAACTGTAATTTAATATTTAATAATAATAATATATATATTTAAAGATGTACTTATTAAAAATAAAATTGAGAGAATAATATTTTAATTTGTATCAATAAATAATATCCAAAGAAAGCTGCAAGACGTTTATAAAATTTGTCAGGATCATTTTTCTGGTTAACAATTCATGCATGTCATGAAAACGAAGCTTCATAGAAATTGCGAAATAAAGTAAGTAGCTACTTGTCAAAGTAAATGTCTTAATCTTATTCATATCTTGTGTTACTAAATGATTATTCTAAGATGGTTGAATCATTTCACAATCCCAGATTTCGTGATAACTAAGAATATGCATGGAATGCAGACGTCATTTTCATCATTAAATTTCAAATAGTATAACAGCTACTGCAAAATTCGAGATAAGTACTAACTTATTTTTTTAAAATATGTGTCATTTGTATATATAATTATTTTAATTTAAATATAAAAATAAATAAATAAGTAAATAAATACAACAAAAATTCAAATTACGCGCGCCTAGTTAAAAATACCGAGCCGTTTTGCGGGCAACTTCGTCTTGTTAGTTTGTGATGATAAAATAGAACGCTACTAAGGCTTCTAAAAACCGCGCCGCGATGCAGATGTCATTTTCATCATTAAACTTCAAATAGTACCTATAGCAGCTACTGCATTATTCGAGAAAAGTAATAACTTATTTATTAATTATATGTGTCATTTGTATATATAATTATTTTTAATTTAAATATAAAAATAAATATATAACTCAATAAATACAACAAAAATTCAAATTACGCGCGCCAAGCAACCCAGTGGTTTTGCGGCTAACTTCATTTTGTTAATTTTTGTCTCAAAATGGCCGCCCATCTAAAAATTTCACTCTCATCATTTTTTCATAAGGCGCCTAAAGAAGTATAACTTCAATTTTTTTTTTTAAAAAATAATTATTTATTGTCTGCCCCGGATTTTTTTAGCCAACCCATTTCTAATATATTTTCTTATATACTAAATTCATGATAACATATGTTTCATTCTATTATCAACTCGGTGTAGGTCGAGGTAGGTTCGGATCTTAGACTATAACAAACGGTTTGTTCCCGATAAAAATAATAAAAACTTTGGGAACAAGTCAATTACCTCCTTCGGTGTAAACTTGGCCGAAACGATAGTAGCACATCTTGTACATCAGACAATTTAATAACGTTGGGGATCCATCTTTGTCGACTCGGAACTCTCCGGTGGGAGAGTAATAATCCCATTCCTTAATGTGGGCTCCACGGTCTGTGCTGCCTCCGATACGAACCATCCATAAAAATTTGTTAATATCTAAAACCATTTAACAAGTTTAATATTATGGAAAATAAAAATTGCCATGAAAATATCCATCTAGAAATTGATTCAGCGATCAAAGTGTTTTCCGTCATCAAGGAATTCTCGAAGAACTCAACTTTCACTTATTTAATTTTTCATCATTCCATATCAATAGAGTTATAGTACGCCGTATGTATTCAGTAGGGGCCATCCATAAATTACGTCACACGTTAAGGGGGAGGGAGAAGGTCGACGAAGTGTGACATTGTGTGACAAGGAGGTGAGGGGAGACTATTTTAATATAAGTGTTAAGTAAAACACGAACTTTGAACTATTAATTATTGCCCTTTGATAAATGCCGCTAAATGCTGCACCGTGCCTAGCGGTGATATTGTTTTCATTTAATTTGACAATTGACTGTCAAAATGATTAAGTTTGATCATTAATTAATATAATTAGTCGTTTTTTTTAAATGTTTGATTTGCTGTTAATTTTATTAAAAAATCATTTAATTTTGAAATAAAACAAATTTTGGAACTGCTGTTTTAATTCAATAATTAATTATTTGTAGATGCAAAATTGTAAAATATGTGACGTCACAGTAAGGGGAGGTGGGTCTCACAAGTGTGACCAGGTGTGACAAGGACGGGGGGGGTCAAAAATCATAAAATTCGTGCGACGTAATTTATGGATGGCCCTCTTTTGAGTACCGAATACTAGAACTGTAAAAGTAACGAGATATTATGTACCCATATATATTCGATCGTTCCTATCGTACCGTTACGTTACTCGTTACTTTTGATATAACCGAGCACTAGCATCAGACATACGAGGCACATATAAGGCTTATTTGATTATAAACAATCGGTGAATACAAAAACAAAAGAACAAAATTATTTGTATTATGTTGGTACTGTTGGCGTTTTGAAACGTCACTTTTCTTTAAAACATTTATTTTCAGTTATTTCAAAGTTTTCTAAGCAAATTAAATTCAATATTTTTTACAGATGTACCATTATTAGACTAGGGTCAATAATTTTTAGACACAAAAAAAAATTATAGTAGGATAAAACCCATTAGAAAAGGAGAGAATATAACAAAAATGAAAGAAAAAATTAATTACGGCCGATCTGTTTAAGGGTAGAAACGGTTTATCTTGATTTCCGACAAATTTACAAGTCCTATGGAAAAAAGTTGTAGGTAATAAGAAGATCTACAACTTTTGTACTAACACTTTGTTCACATAACCTTAAAATTTATGTGAAAAATTCCAATAACCAAGTTATTGGTTTGTTCATTTTTTTCTTTTAAAAAAAAATCATGAAATTTAGTAAAAATTTCATTTAAAAACCAAATTTCAAAAACCAATTCAATAAATTGCTCAAAATTGTATTTGTACAATTGTATTATGTACAATTCTGAGCAATTTATTAAAATTTACACTTTAATTGTTGCATTTTCTGGGAACATTTAACATTGTTATGTATATTTTTTTTGTACCATCAGAAAGTAAAGATTTCAATGAATAAAAAGCCCACCGACTTTTTTAAAAAAGTCTTTTTTTTGTAAACGATAAAAATAAAAAACAAAAAACTTGTTTATTGGAATTTTTCACATAAATTTTGAGGTTATGTGAAAAAAGTGTTAGCACAAAAGTTGTAGATCTTCTCATTACCTACAACTTTGCCCTTGAACTTTTTTTCCATAGGACTTGTAGTTTTATCGGAAATCGAGATAAAACGTTTCTACCCTTAAACCCCTCTCTCTTTTCCACTTCCTGACCTCAGATCGGAAATAAGGTAAAAAAATAAATATTTTAAATCAAAAAAATTACAGGGTGTTTGGGACGTTAAGAGATAAGTTTATAACAAATTTCATGAAAAAAATTTTTTTTTTGTAAAAGATAAAAATAAAAAACCAAAAACTTGGTTATCGGAATTTTTCACATACATTTTGAGGTTATATGAAAAAAGTGTTAGCACAAAAGTTGCAGATCAGCTTATTACCTACAACTTTGTCATTTAACTTTTTTCCATAGGACTTATAGTTTTGTCGGAAATAGAGATTAATCGTTTCTACTCTTAAAAACACCCCCCTTTTCTATTTCCCCACCTCAGATCGACCGTAATTTATTTTTCCTTTCATTTTTCTTATATACTCTTCCTTTTCTAATGGGTTTCATCGTACTATAATTTTTTTTGGGTTCAAAAATTATCGGCATTGGTCTATACCTAAGGTACATGGAGGTACATTTGTTAATTTAATTCCAGTTTCATTAATTCCATCAATTCAAAATAAGCGCCTCTGTTGGCACTTGTTTGTACTATAGTTAAATTACCAAAATATTATGCTGGCTGTCTTTAGGACGAATAAGGGAATGGGGCAAAAATATTGAGAGCGCTGATTGTTTAAGTAACGAAAACATAGGGGTACACAATTTCTTGGCACTTTTATAGGTGTTCTAATCAAAAAAAAAATCCCTACTATAATAAAATGTTACATTACCATCAGAAGAATATCCGGTTAGACCTCCAAAAATAACAAGCACGTAATCAACGTCCAGCTCTCGCATTATTTCATATGCCTTTTCCTCGGAGCTGGCCATCGCTTGGCCGACTCGAGAAATATGCGTGTTGTTCCATGTATTATTATCGACTAAAATCGTTCGATTTGCCATTGCTGTTATTTGATACCCATAATCCCACCAAGACATAACTCGTGCATCCTGGAAAAAATTCCTTATTTTTAATAACTTGCAATCAAGAAATGTTATATCTGGCATCATTTAAGGCATGGGGCGGACACTTTTATGACGTGCGGTTCTTTTGAATTTTAGTATGGTCGGTTGAACAGAGATGGCGCGGCAATGTCCAAAATGCATCTTTGCATTACGGAGTTGCGCTGTGATGATATAAATACGACCCGAGCGCCTCTATAAACGAGCGACCTATACTAGACCCCAAGCTAACCTTACTTAACATAATTTCTTCTAATCACCGTTTGTGTCAATTTGTGTAATAAATTAGTTTTTTTATGGATAATCAATGGCTGAAAAACTATGGGTTGCCATGAAAATAACATCCAAAGAAAGCCGCAAGACGTTTAAAATTTGTCGGGATCATTTTTCTGGTAAACAATTCATGGATAACTCGGGTAAACAAAATGGATGACAGACGAAACTTCTTTGAAGTTACGTGAAAATTACTTTGTTTAACTTAATTATTATTCTAACATGGTTGAATCATTTCTAATCCCAGATTTCGTGGCATGGAATGCAGACGTCATTTTCATCACCAAACTCCAAATAGTACAGGGTGCGCCATCTCGAGCTTCGGTATGGAAATATTGAATAACTTAGGCAACTAGTGAAAGTGAATGTTAGTGTTAGTGTTTTTTTATTTGATTTAGTCCTTTAAAATTTGGCAAGCATTTCGGGCGATATTGCCTCTATTTCAGCTCGAATGTTGGTTTTGAGCCTTTCCAATGTCGTGGGCTTGTTGGCTTATACTTTACGTTTTAAATAACCCCACAAAAAAAAGTCCGGCGGCGTCAAATCTGGCGATCTTGCAGGCCACTCAATATTGCCCACCATTCGACATCAAACGGCCGAGGAACTTTCACTTCATAAAGTTCATCGTTTTGATCGCCGTGTGGCATGGGGCGCCATCTTGTTGAACCCAGAAGTTTAATACATTTTTTTCGTGCATTTTTGGAATCACATAGTGCGCCAAAATCGACGGTTTCGCCTTCACGAAAGAAAAATGGTCCGATTATGGTTTTGGCGCTAACGCCGGCCCCAAACAGTGACTTTCTGGCCATGCAATTGGTTCTCGTGGATAATATGAGAATTGTCTGTGCCCCAGAATCGACAATTTTGTTTGTTCATTCCGCCAGAGAGATGGAAATGGGCCTCGTGCGTGAACAAAATTTGATTCCAAAACTCGGAATCAACCTCGGCCATTCGACCAGTTTCCAAATACATAGTCACAATTTCCGCGCGTTCTTTAGGTTATTGATGGTTAAAATTGTACTGAAATGACGTTTCCACATTATTTATTTAAGTCATGCCGACAATGGATAACAAAGTTATTCAATATTTCCATACCGAAGCTCGATATGGCGCACCCTGTATCATAACAACTACTGCAATATTCGAGAAAAGTAATAATTTATTTAATAATTATATTTTGTTGTGGTAATTGTTAATTTGTTTGTGAGAATTTAAACATTTTAAAAATAATTACTGAGTTTATTATTTTTACTTTAAATATAAAACAAATAAATACAACTACGCGCGCCTAGTTAAAAGAAACAACATTAACGCCTCTATGAACAAGCGACCATACTAACACCTCAGAAGCTACCGCAGTTTAACACTGAGTGTCCCTCCCATGATTTAAGGGTTGACCAAAGTGATTCCCGGTTATAAAATATTAGTTACCTCCGGTGTGTTCATTTGTAACCACCAATAAGCTTCACGGAAATCGTCGAAAATAATGCGTCCGCCATCATGACCTCGAGCCGATAAGACAATACTAGGCGAACTGTACGCCTCCGACGTAACCCAGGTGCAATGGAATGTATATGACATCAATAAAAATGACATCATAGCAATAAAAAAGGTTGCAATCTATAAAAATTTTATGTCAATATCAGAGATAATCAATTTAAAAAAATTTTTTGGACCTCGCTCTTCATCACATAGTTATTCTCGGCTCGTTTATTTTTTCGTTCAACAACTTTAGGTGGTTCGCGAACTTGTTTCATATACGTAGACAATAATGAAGATACTGCAATTCCTGATAAGATGCACATGACAGGAGCCAAGACTAACATCAAACGCACCATTACTCCCTAAAAAGTATGAAATTAACCAAAATATTTACATTTAAAAGACTGGTTACTTACGGCAAAGTATATACTCGTAACACCATAGAGAATCAAGAATATGTTAGAGTCGGTCAGTTTGGAAAAACAGAAATATAGACCAGCTGGGAAGAGGAACACTAAGATTTGTAAGTCGAAATAAAAACTGCTCCAGGAAGTCGGTTGATGTTCGGAGACTGACGCGATAATGGGAATGTGATTTTTGGCGTATGACGGGTCTAAGAGAGCGTAAAATCGGCCGGTCCATGGAGAAACTTTGCCTGTAAACGAAAAGATATTAATATCTTTAAATCTAAGAGATCTCTTAAGAGACTAAAACCGCATCAAAATTAGGCTTTTGAAATTTTTTTTTGTGATAAATGGAAAGATCATATATAAGTTTTGTAACAAAAGTATTTTTATTTTTTCGCAATAATTCCAAATTTATATCAAAATAAAAATAAATTTTTAAATCCAGTACCGGAGACACGCCGACAGCTCCCGAACAAATCCGAGCGTGTGTGACGTCTTAATGGTAGTTTTCATACAATGTTTTGATCTATTTAATTCTGTTGTCATGGTTAAATCGTTTTTTAGCAGTAAATTTTCAATATTATTGACAAAAATCACACGTAATAGCCGTAAACGCTCTATTGTTATTAAATAGCTCTACCATTATGACGTCAAAACTACAGGGTGCGCCATCTAGACAGGACTTATTGAAATGTTGAATAACTCCGCCATTTTTCAGCCGATTTTGGAAAATGAACAAGATTCATTTAGGGTATACAATGCCATTTATTGACAATTCACTCAGAATACAATATCGATCAAATGACCGCCTCCATTAGACACACAAAAAGCGGCCCTTTTTTGGACATTTTTCATTGTATTTGACAACATTTCGGGCGTAATAGCAGCAATTTCCGCTTTAATATTAGCTTTTAGTTCTTCAATAGTCTTTGGTTTGCTGGCATACACCTTACTCTTCAAATAGCCCCACAGGAAAAAGTCTGGCGCCGTCAAATCCGGCGAACGAGGAGGCCACTCCAAATCACCCTTTTTTGACACAACGCGTCCCGGGAACTTGCTCTGCAAAAACTTCATAGTAGCAACTGCGGTGTGACAAGGTGCGCCGTCTTGTTGAAAATAGAAGTTTGTTAGACGGTGTTTCCGCATTTCCGGACAAACAAAGTGCGCCAACATCCAACGATAGCGTGCACCGTCGACGGTTTCTCCAACTTTGAAAAAAAATGGTCCAATAATCGTTTTCGAGCACACTCCGGCCCAAACAGTAACTCTTTGGTCGTGCAATGGTGTTTCGTGAATGATGTGTGGGTTTTCTGTTCCCCAAATTCGACAGTTTTGTTTATTGACCCCGCCAGAGAGCGTAAAATGAGCTTCGTCCGTCATCAAAATTCGGTCCCAAAAATCAGGCTCGGCATCGATCTTTCTTGCGATCGTATTCCCATATTCGAGGCGACGCGGCTTGTCCGTTTCCAACAATCTTTGGGTTAGTTGCACTTTGTATGGAAAAAGATGGAGATCATCCTTCAAAATTCTTCTTAAAGTGGTTCCACTCACATTCAGCGCCTGAGAACGACGCCGATACGACACACTTGGATTTTCGGCAACACTCTCTCTCACCGCTTCAACAACTTCATTGGAGCGTCGCGGACGCGGTCGAATGGGTCGCGGGCGAGTAGCTACAGACCCGTGTTCAAAGAAATTTTTCGCCAAAGTACGAATTGTCTTGGCGGAAGGCGCCGAATGTCTCCCATATTTCTTACGATACGCACGCACAGTTTTCACAGTTGAACGATTGTTTTCAATGTACAGCGCTACAATTTCAGCCCGTTTTTTTGGCGTAAACCGATCCATGACTATAATGGCATAGACTGACGTTTCAGAATCTGGCTGATTCGTCAAAATCGGCTGAAAAATGGCGGAGTTATTCAACATTTCAATAGGCCCTGTCTAGATGGCGCACCCTGTATGGTGACCAATCGTGGCGCGTCCACAGTCACGTGATTTTTTTTTAAATTTTATCCATTTTTAATTGCTTATAATTAATTGAAAATTTTTTTTTCAAGTTTTTTGCATTAAATATCAATATTATTAATAATAAAGTTTTAAAATACATAAAAAAACCATCATTTTTTTTTCAAAATCCCAATTGCTGTATTCGTTTGGGTGCTCAATGCCATAGACAGAAATACACTTAAGAAGGTATTCTAGGAATTTGAAAAACTCGAAAAAAAAACAGCGAGTCTTACAGTAGTCGCTTATGATGTGTAACATCTAAGCGAGTAGTTTTAAAATTGAGATCTGGAAATTCAGCAATTATTGTTCAAAAATTAAGTTTTAAAATCATTAGGAGCAGTACTGAATTTTTGATAATCATGATACTGACGAACAGTCGAGTTATGTACAATATATTCCATTTGTTCAAAATCTTCTCCAACTACTCTTTCTTGTTCGACATCGGAAGAGTGCGGGTGAATTTCTATAGAGTCTGTTTTACGTGCAGTCGCTGTTGATGTAGACGGAGTAGGACAAAACCGTACAGTTTCCTGACTGACAACCAAATTAGATAAAGCAATAGTTGGGTCAGCCGGTGAGGTCTGTGAGAGAATTAAGTTCGCTACATATGCTCGGAAGGTACGCTGAGTCGAATTATGTGAATGTTTTTGGCGCTACCTTTCCAGTTTTAAATTTCTCCTCATGTTTTTTCTGCCAATAATCTCGCATATATTGTGTTTTAGATTCACCCCTTTCTATAAGTCACACAATGTCAGAGTATGATTATAGTTAAGCGTTTGAGTATTTGAAATTTCCTTACTTTATGCTTTTGTATACGTTTAATGGCTAATGGAAGCTAAATTTCGTATCGATTATCCCAAAATCGACAATCGAAATTTTAACCGATATGTTTTGACGTCAGCATGATGCCTAAGCAAGCCGTTTGGAAAATTCAAGAAATGAGTAACTATGGGAACTTAGGTACATGATCCGATTTGAACAACTTCACTATTCTAATAACGACAGTTAACGATTATCAATTAAATTAAACACTACGTCTTAGCTTAAAAATGAAAAATATAACACTTATCAGCAATAACGAGTTTGAACTCATTCAATAGGAAACATTTGATTGAAAATAAACACTCCTTCGATATGCAGTATCTGAAGGATATGACTAGATATTAAATTATTCTTTAAATTTGAAAAAAAAAATAAAAAATCGCGCGCTTCACTGATTTCATGTTACGCATTTCCGTTACCTTTTTATGAAATCACTCTCACAAATTAAGGAACCGAGTGGAAAGATGTTACACATCAAAAAAATTTTTTTTTCATAATTCGATAGTTTATATATTCAAAAAAATCCTTAAAAAGATTTTTCAAAATTCAAATTATTTCCGAAATTATAGCCGTTTTAGTGTCGTAGCAACTGGACCAGTTGAGACTTAACGTAAAACTTTAAACGCGTTTTTCTCGAAACTACGTTTTTCGATGCGGTAGCCACAATATCTCAAGTTCTAGTCAACCGATTTACTTGAAATTTGGCATGAATATTCTTTAAATATCTTTCTATTGCATGAACCAATAAAAAATTTTAAATTTGTTATATTTTAAAAAATTCGACAAAGTTAAAAAGTTAGTGAAAAAATCGATCTTTATTTTTTAGTAGTCGCCATTTTATGAGAAAAATTTTTTTTTTATCAGTTTTGGAGGTTCATGCGATAGCGACATTCGTACTTATCAAGAATCCATCATTGTTTTATTTTTCAAATGACCACGAAGGTAGAAATCCTGGCGACGAGGATACGGCCTTTTTTTACCCACTTTACTTCCAAAAACGTATAACTTAATGAAAAAAAAAAAATTTTTTTTTTAAATTAATTTTGTGTACTCTGAATATAAATAAATAAATGATAAAAAATGGATCGTAAAAATATCAAATGTTTTTTTTATCAATTGCCAAAAAACGCTCGAAATTCGGGCCTCTAGACTAAGAATACTAAGAATACCCCCTTAAATTTCGGAGGCACAATAAATATTTTTATTTAGGGGTTTAAATGGGACACACATCAACACTGTAGATGACAGTCAAGCAGCGCTAAAGCTAAGGTCTAAGCTTGTTTGGCAATGTTAACAAGCTCTCAGGGAACTGGCAGCTTGCAACACGGTCTACCTATGGTGAGCTCCAGGACATGAGAGTATAGAGGGTAACGAAAAGGTCGATCAACTGGCTTAAAATGGCGTCTTATCAGACCTGACTTAAACCTTTTTGTGGAAACACAAAAAGCAAAATGAAAAAACGCCTTTCTAGCTTGGGTGACCAAAACCAAGTCCTCATACTGGAGGAATACTCCGGGGCATAGACAAGCTGAGAAGTTCATGAAGTCCTCCAAGAAGAGAACTCATGACACATTGTCAATGGCCAAAAGGAACGTAAGGCTCCTAATATGCCTCTATTAATCCAAATTATTTTTTGTATGAACATTTTCCCTTCAAAAATGTACAGTTATTGACTATATGAAACTAAAAAAAATGTTTTTTGTTATTTTATTTATTTTCAATTTCTCTCATTAAGAATTACTTTTTAAAAAATCTTAAACTACTATAAAATATATGTAGGCCAGTCAAAATCGACATAAAAAATAGCTACATTCGCAAAACATGATGTATTTCTGATTTTTTAGTATGTTGTTTGGACCCATTAGATTATTACCCATTAATATTAAGCTTGAAGATATCTTGGATATTTTCATGTGCTTAACTTTAAATTTTCTCTTAAATTAACAAAAGACTGCATTTTCTGTAGTTAATTTCCATTGTAGAGAAAATAAATACAACAATTCCAGTCATTGTTATAATGCTGACAATTACTTGATAAGATTTAAGAAAAAATCTGCGAGAACTCCCCTTGAAAAGTTTATTTTTATTAAATGGAATGATCCAAATAAAATGTATTATTCAAAAATGTTTTAAAATATGAATCAAAACTTCTCATTTCTTCGGTGAAGATTTAACCAAGGTTGAAAAACAAGTTCATTTTAATTGGATTAAAATCTTCGATTGAAAATGCATTTGCAGATATTTTTGAATTTCTAAAATTTCTATTACACGAAAAAAAAAAAAACGATTACAAAACGATGATTGTCGAACATAGGTTAATACTTAAAAGCATACAATTTTCGTACTGTCCTTTTCTTACCATCTAAATCTACTATTACTACTATTACCAATATATAGCCTAGTCAAAATCAACAATAAATTCGCAAAACATGATGTATTTCTGATTTTTTAGTATGTTGTTTGGACCCATTAGGGAAGTGTATTCTCAAATTTGCAACTCTCAAAAAGTTGTGGAAAAATTTTATAGAGGAAAAAGCGTGAAAATTTTGGACTTGTTTTAGATTCTACTCGGTATCTCCTAATCCATGTAATTTTCTTCAAAAGCTATTCTGTACGTTTTTAAAGAATATCAAATTTGTTACAAATTAAGACCAACTGGAGCTCTGCACGTTAATGGGTTACCGAGGTACGACCCTTTGAAAATAGGCAAATTTTTTTTTAAAATTGAAAATTTTAGCTTTCAACCTTTTGGATCGAAGTTGCGCCGAAACCATTGATCCTACGAGCCAAACTTATTGATTATAATTTGTAGGCAATTTATTTAGCATTAAATTAAGTACAGAGCAGGGTCTGTTAGCCTCGTAGTTCTCTCAAAATCTTAAAAAAATACCATAAAAGGTAAAATCTCATTTTCCCAGAAATGTACCTAAATACTTTTTTATTGCATGAAGCGATTTTTAAACATGTATGACCTCGGCTGGACTCATCCAAATTGCCAGTCGACAAGCTCTTGCCTCCGCAGAGCTCCTAAAACTCCTCTCTTGTAAATATGCAAGAAGGGGTGCTGAGAGGTGGTTGCACTGGCCTGAAAGCAGGATTTAGATGTTCTGCGATGTGTGCTACCTGCTCTGGGGAAATGTGCAAAACTGCAATGAAGAGGACGACGATGACGAGCCTCAAGAAAACCCTGACGATCCACCAATACTGGAGTACTCACCAAAATGCGATTTTACCTTACGTGGGTTATCTAAGATTTTAAGGTGAACTACGAGGCTTACAAACCCCGTTTTGCACTTAATTTAAAGCTAAATAAATTGCCTACAAATTATAATCAATAAGTTCTGCTCGTAGGATCAATAGTTTCGGCGTTACTTCGACCCAAAAAAGGTTTAAAGCTAAAGTTTTCAATTATTGAAATAAACTTGCCTTTTTTCAAAGGGTAACCTCGGTAACCCATTAACGTACAGAGCTCCAGTTGGGCTTAATTTGTAACAAATTTGATATTCTTTAAAAACGTACAGAATAGCTTTCGAAGAAAAATACATGGATTAGGAGATAGCGAGCAAAATCTGAAACAAGTTCAAAATTTTCACGCTTTTTCCTCTATAAAATTTTTCCACAACTTTTTGAGAGTTGCAAACTTGAGAATACACAGCCCTAATTGGTCCAAACAACATACTAAAAAATCAGAAATACATCATGTTTTACGAATTTATTGTTGATTTTGACTAGCCTATATATGTTATAGTAGATATAGATGGTAGGAAAATGACAGTACGAAAATTGTATGCTTTTAAGTTTTGACCTATGTTCGACAATCATCGTTTTTCAATCGTTTTTTTTTTCGTGTAATAGAAATTTTAGAAATTCAAAAATATCTGCATATGCATTTTCAATCGAAGATTTTAATCCAATTAAAATGAACTTGTTTTTCGACCTTGGTCAAATCTTCACCGAAGAAATGAGAAGTTTTGATTCATATTTTAAAACATTTTTGAATATTACATTTTATTTGGATCATTCCATTTAATAAAATTCAACTTTTCAAGGGGAGTTTCTAGTAGATTTTTTCCTAAATCTTATCAAGTAATTGTCAGCATTATAATAATGACTGGAATTGTTGTATTTATTTTCTCTACAATGAAAATTAACTATAGAAAATGCAGTCTTTTGTTAATTTAAGAGGAAAATTTAAAGTTAAACACCTGAAAATCTCCAAGATATCTTAAGCTTAATATTAATGGGTAATAACCTAATGGGTCCAAACAACATACTAAAAAATCAGAAATGCATCATGTTTTGCGAATATAGCTATTTTTATGTCGATTTTGACTGGCCTATAACAAGAAATTCGGCATTCAAATGCATTCGTTTCTATAATAAAACAATCTGCATATGTTGATATCGTAACGTTTCTCGTTACTTATCATACAATCGAATATAAGCAGTGTTGGATTTACGCCTAGGCCCGTGAGGCCCTAGCCTAGGACTGGATGATTTAAGGGGTGGCAAAAATTTACAAACGACAACAAGTCGAAGGCCTAAAAATATAAAATTATTTATGTCGGAGCGATAGGTTGTTTAATGTGATGTTTGTAGTCTTTTCCTCCAAAAACAATTTGGAATTTTGACTGGCCTTATGTTTAGCTCTAAATGAAAAGAATCGCTAAAGGAAGATTAGCAGTTCACGTTGACGAAGATTGAAGAGAAGTACAAATAACACCGGTCAACAAAAAAAAAAAAAAAATTTTTTGGGTTTCTGTTCTCATGTTTAAATTCTGATCCTCGACATCGAAAAACGCTTAAATTTTAATTTTTAATTCTTAAAGTTTGGTTTTGTCTGATTCGCGTCGATAAGTAAATTTTATTACAAATTCAGAATTCTTCATTATTAGCCCAGGCAGTAGGGAGTTTTGCCTTGCATAGGATGGGGTAGATACGATTTTTGAATATGTTATTTACTAGTAGGTATGCTCATAAATCCAAGTTTTCGAACTTTGGGGGAGAACCGCTCGCGCCGCCATCTTGGTTTATATGTGCAAGAAAATAGTTTCGTAGCATTATCTCTACAACGGTTTATTTTACGACAAAATATGAAGTTAGCAATATTAAAGAAGATCAAATTTCCTACATTCTATGTCCGTAAATTTTTTTTGTACGTCTAGTATGTTAAGAGGTACAGGGTCATAAAAATCACAAGAAACAAAACCAAAATTTTCACGGTTTTTCCTGTATAAAAATGTTTCCACAACTTTTTGAGAGTTGCAAATTTGAGAATACACAGCCCTAATGGGTCCAAACAACATACTAAAAAATCAGAAATACATCATGTTTTGCGAATTTATTGTTGATTTTGACTAGCCTATATAATTATTATGTTATAGTAGATTTAAATGGTAGGAAAAGGACAGTACGAAAATTGTATGCTTTTAAGTTTTGACCTTTGTTCGACAATCGTCGTTTTGTAATCGTTTTTTTTTTTTGGTGTAAGTAATAGAAATTTTAGATATTCAAAAATATCTGCATATGCATTCGTCAATCGTCGATTTTAATCCAATTAAGATGAACTTGTTTTTTGACCTTGGTCAAATCTTCACTGAAGAAATGAAAAGTTTTGATTCATATTTTAAAACATTATTGAATAATACATTTTATTTAGATCATTCCATTTAATAAAAATCAACTTTTCAAGGGGGGTTCTAGCAGATTTTTTCCTAAATCTTATCAAGTAATTGTCAGCATTATAACAATGACTGGAATTGTTGTATTAATTTTCTCTCTAATGGAAATTAACTATAGAAAAGGCAGTCTTTTGTTAATTTAAGAGGAAAATTTAAAGTTAAGCACATGAAAATGTCCAAGATATTTTCAAGCTTAATATTAATGGGTAATAACCTAATGGGTTCAAACAACATACTAAAAAATCAGAAATACATCATGTTTTGCGAATATAGCTATTTTTTATGTCGATTTTACTGGCCTAATATTTGAATAAATAAAGATTATACAAAATGAAAAACCGACTTCAAAATCAATAAAAAATCTTTAACAAAAAATGCAATAAAAATAAAAAAAAAATAATTACGTATTCTTGCAGTGTCTACTACTTACTAATTATTAGGATGATATAATGTACAACTATTCTTCTTTTTGGAATTGGTGTCAGCCAAGGAAATACGACTGACTATATTGGTACTTAGCAAACGAGAATACCTTAAGAAATTTATTTTTCAAATGAACTTTTATACAATATACCAGTACTCAGACAATACCTAGTGACCTTTAAACTACAAAATACCAATAACTAATTAAACCTTTTTACAAATGAACATTAATATTTATTTTCTTGACTAACACCAAATCCAAAAAGAACAATAGTTGTACATTATATCATCCTAATAATTAAGTAGGTTGTAGAAACTGCGAGAATACGCAATTATTTCTTTACTCTTTAATGCATTTTTGTTTAAGAGTTTTTATTTATTGTTAAGTCGATTTTTCATTTTGTTATAATTTTTAATTACTTCTCGATTTTTAGTGATCTGATGTTTGATAGCTGCTTTTATTTCTTTGAATATGGGTAAACCTACTAAACGCGCTGCTCATATGAGACAGCGCCGTTAAATGATAAAGGTTACTACATCATCCCTTTTTGCCCTTAAAGGTTGAAATTTTTTCCTTTTAAATGTAATAATAGAACTAAGTAGAATACTCTTTCCGATAGAAAAAAAATCATCAAAATCCAATGATTCAGTTAAACGTCACTATTTCATCCTTAGGGGGTGGATTTTTTTCCTCAAATTGAAATGTGAATAATTTAAAGGTACGAGGTATGTAATAGAAACAAAATTTTCGAAATCGGGTTAGCCAGGAAAAATTTATAACTTCATCCCTAATTTTTAACTCCTTATGGGTGGAGTTTTTCATAAAAACTGGATATGAGATTAATTTAAAATTATGTTCTACGAATAAAAAAAAAAAGAATTATCAAAATCGAGCTTTCCAATAAGAAATTTATATTTCATCCCTTAGTCTTCAGAATAAAAATTTTTCAATCACAATTATTTTTTAAAATATCTATCACGACTATAGTATGAGATTTGCCCCCTAGCGAACGGGCTTGAAACGATTTTAAAATCATTTGTGAACAATCATTTCAAACGGTATTTAAAACCCCGAAACGATATTTAAAATTAACCAAAATTTATAATACAACACTCATGAAACAATTAAAATCAATTTTCCAGTGTTATTTATGACTTAATTTTTCTTAAATTTTCTTCAAAATACAAATTTGAATTTAAAGCTAGTCGGCGTTTTGCGTCGCGGGCGTTTGCGCAGCCATCAACAATAACCGTTGACATAAAAACAGAAGAACATCAGTGTCGCGAATCAACTGCGGCTTTTGTGCATCTTGTCTTGATTTATCCCTAAATTCCCGGATTTTCATTAGGTTTGAGTGAATCAAAGTGTTTAACAGTGCAATCGAACATTTTTTTAATTGTTTTGAACAAAAATCCTATTCAGGATAGTTTGACATTTAAATCGTGTACATTGAGTTAGCATCATTGGAAAACGCTGAGATCATGGGGTGCTGGTTTTATCGTGGATTTTCATCCAGTAACAATTGGTATGTCTTAAATGTAATTGATTAATTGAATTTTTTCACATTTTGTTTTTCCAACACAAATTTCCAGAGCTGTAATTGATTTAGTTTTGTTTTTATACGGCTTTATATGCTGAGAGATGTTAGAAATTTAGTACCCTTGACAACAGTCTGGGATTAAGCCATTAGCTTTTCAATATAATTCAAAAATTACTTAAGTGCTTTGAATCAAAATAATCAGTGTGCTTTTGAAATTTAAGTCGCAAATAAGATAAAACGACAGCAATTTTTTTGGGGTTATGATTGAAGTCAAAGTTCTTAAGTTCAAAGTTTTAAGAAAAACTGCAAACGTTCAAAGAAATATTAGATAAATTATAAGGTTAGGGGGCGATAAAAGAGTTTATCCAGGAAAAGTGTATGGTTCATATGGAATAAGCAACTTCTTTCAACTAAACCGAAGTATTGTTTGATTATACTCAGGTTTTTATAATATCGCATTGCTTGTTTCCTGTCCCGGAAAAATGTATGGTTCCTGTAGGACAACAATTAATCTTGTTGAAATGGTTGAATGAATAAATTTATAAATCTACATCCAAATCATTAATAATTCTAGAAAACGGCAATGTTTCTGTAAATTAGGTGAAAATGGAAAAGCTTCTTTATTGGTTGGCATTTCTAAAACAGATGAAAGGCGTTACCTAGCAATGAGGATTTTTGTATGGAGATAATTTAGCAATTAAATTATGTAATAAAATTTCTGAACCGATTTATTGGGCTTAAAAATAAAATTATGGAGACCATAACGTAACGAAAAAGGGACCAGGTGACCCCTGGTTTCCTCTTATTCTCTTTCTACCACCTTATACACAATGCTTTTCAACAATGATTGGTAAAGAAAACTCCAACGTACATTTTGAAAAACAAAAAAATTATTTATAACGTTTAGAACTGAAAAACATCTGCTGCGAGGCGTCACAGTATTTTCTTTTACTTTCATTTATGAAACCAATTGTTGGTTAAAAGAACTATAAGCACTTTATAACTATATAAACAGAACTTAATGCAAGCATATTATAACTATGTATATACGAACTCCCACCCGTAACCCCAGAACCGTCCTTATTTGAATTTTCCCAGGAAAAAGTTTCAAATAAAAGTTGTAGGCATCAATAAACCTAAGAACTATGGAAAGTGTAAAAAAAATCGTTGGAGCCGTTTTCGAAAAAAATTTAAAAAGCTCAAAAATCTATTGTTTAAAGCTGAGCTTTAAAAACCACCTTCTTTTTTTAATTCAGAGGACCTCAAAACATGTGTTTCCGGTGAAAGCTCGAATTCGACCCGATTACAATACTTCCTTTACTATATAGCAGTAAAAGAAAGTATTATAATATGTACACGGCTTATATGTAGAGATCAGTGGCGTGCGGTCCATACATGCTTCGTGGATGCGCCGCATGCCTTGGAATTGAGACAATTTAAAAAATTAAATATTTTTATCATTTATACATTTATTTAATTTACGAAATTATGAAACGTATCGCTCATAAAATTGGAATAGAATAATAAAATTAAAAATTTTGGTTTTTATTACTCCCCCCTCTCTGACCGCATGCCCTGTTTTAAAAGTTACCGCACGCCACTGGTAGATATATATACAAATTCCCAACCTTCACCCCAGAACCGTCCTTATTCGAATTTTCCCAGGAAAAAGTTTTAAATAAAAGTTGTAGGCATCAATGAGTCTAAAAGCCGTTTTTAAAAAAATTTTGTAACAGCTCCAAGACTCCTAGAATAAAGTGGAGCTTTCGGTTAACCGATTTCAACCAAAACCTTCGCGACGCAACTAGGTATAATATGGTGGTTAAATTCCAAGTTTGGTGAAATTCAGATAAAGTTTTCGATACGATATGGCTGTCACACACAGACATGTTTCTAAAAAGCACTTTTTTGGACTCAGGGGACCTCAAAACCTGTGTTACCGGTGAAAGCTCGAATTCAAAAATTCGATCCGATTACAATACTTCCTTTACTATATAGTAGTAAAAGAAAGTAAAAATATGTAAATAACGGGAATCTTCTCGTTCTTGACGGGAATCTCCCAACCGCACAAGTTTTATATCTTGGAAAAAATAGTTGAAAGAAATATTTATAAAGGTTTCTGTAGTTCAGTGTTGTTCAGACACGCTTAGTGAAGCGGGCGGTTATCATCTAGATCTATGATATATTTCTAAAAAAACAAAGTTATATACCTGATAATGTCAGTACTACTCCAAATAAAACAGTGCCACCCACAACTGTGTACAGTAACGTCTTGAACAAAATATCAAAATCAGCTTGGCTAACTTTACTGCGCAGATAGTCAACAAAAGCGAGAATTTGGCACAAACCAAAAACGCCCAAAGCCTAAAAATTATAATAATAAATTTATTTTAATTAATTTTAAAATTGACGTAACGGTAAAAATTTGAGAGTAAGATTTCCCTATTTTAAGGGTGTTAAAAAGATGTCAGTAGCACTAATACTTGACTTAATAAAGGGTTGTTTGAATTCTTAAGGGACATCCATTAGTTATGTGAAGCGTTTTTCGCGATTTTCCAACCCCATCCATCGTGAGATGTCTTGAGATTTGGCACGTGAGATTTTTCATTCTTCAAACTTTTTTTCGCTGTGCGCAAGTCAATGATAGTACAATGTACGGTAACGTAGTTACTTGGAACAAACCAATCAAAATATTAAATTTCAAAAACTTCTCGTTAACTTTCTTTTTAACAACCTTAAAGGCAATACTCTCGATACGTTTAACAGGAAATTTAGAAATACAGTGGTACCTCAACATACGAGTTTAATTCGTTCCGCAACCTTGCTCGTATCTCGAATTTTATCTTTATTAAAAAGATCAGATGCACGACCTGTTGCAACTTTTTTCGATACCTTTGACCTGCTAAACCGAACTCGTATCTCGAATTTCGCTCGTAACTCAAAGCAAAAAGCACTCGCTCGCCGGCTCGTATCTCAAAAAACTCGTATGTCGAGGTACCACTGTACACAAAAAATTGACTTACTAGCATATGTTCAGAGCTTTGCACTGGTTGGAAACCAACAAACGGAATTTGCATGGAAAGAATTGTTCCAACACAGTATAGCGTACTGTAAGCGACATAAACCCGATGTGAAAACCTCCCCGTTATCATTAGTGTAAGAACATGTAATGGAATTAAGTTAATAAGAAACACATAACCACCCCAAGATGACACCTAAAAAAAATTTTAATATATACTTAATTTTTACCATGAAACACCCTTAATTTTTACCATATAAAAGTAGGCAAGTGCCGCAAATATTGACCATAAAATCGTTCCAGTTTTAACTGCTTTGATCCACGTATAATACGTGAGCAACATACAGAAAATCGCGATACCTTCATTGTCGTAACTTCCCGCCACCGATCGGGAAATATAACCAGGAACAATCGAAATCATCGCAGCCGCGACCAACCCAGAACCTGAATCCTAGAAGTTTTTAAATGAAAAACTTTTCGATTTTTTTAAAATTAAAATTACTTTAAGTTCTTTGGTCAATAAGTAGGTGATTATTGTTGTAAACGATGAGAACAACGGTGCCAAAAAGACACAAACATTTCGAATGTCCACAGTAATGTTGAACATCCACAAAAAGTTATAGATCACCGCTGAAGTGACCATAAGACCCGGATAGATGGTACCTTTAAAAGAAACATGTTTAAAAAAAATTTTAAAATTCAGTGACCTAAGTATTACCGCCTATGATTCTTCCCAAGGGATACCAGGCTCGGTCATCGAACCAGTTATGAAACGAATAATAACCGTTATCCGTTAAAAATTTTGTTGTCCTATAGTTGAAATACGGATCAAATTCATGGATCACACTTTCAAAACGTAACACAGAAAATAAACGAGTCGCAAAGGCTGAAAAACAAATTTTAAATGAAAAATACTCGATCGTTAGTTTCCGTGACAATTCGATAATATACGAAGCGATACGATCCTTAAACAGCACTAATCTATACCAATAATAAAATTAAAGTTTTCTGCTTTTTGAATATTTATATAATAAAAACGACCCATTTTACCTGCGCGAGGGAACAAAAACGGAATTATTTTTCTTAGCTGAGATTTTTATCTAATCTAAAAAATGTAAGGTATTTTCATCAATACTCTTTATTACCTACATTTTCATATGTTTTATACAAAAAAACAAATGCCATTTACATTGTAATTTTCCCCAAAACAAAATTGTTTGTTCAGGGTAAACGTGAAAACGGCTGGTCCGATTTCAATAAAATTTTCACATACAGGTAGTAAACATAACAAAAAGGGCTATAAAATACTTTTGTTACCGAAAAATTTTGATTTTCTCACCAAAACAATAACAACTACAAACACTGTGCAACGAAAAACAAACATCGCCAAACTTGCTCAGCGAAGCGGGCGGGGGTCAGCTATTGTTACTATAATAAAAATTTAACTTGTGCACACTTATAAAAGTTTCCTTTTAACTTAGTTCATTTTTAAATTCCTGTTCATCTTCGATGGACTTAGCATTGGAAAGGTAAAAATGAATTTTAGAAAGTACAAGTTTTATTAGTTGATTCATTACGTTGGATTCTAGAATTGAGAGGGTGAAAAAAACGGGGGTTTCATGAAGAAATGGTGATTTATTGAGTAATTCCAATAGTAAGATTTAGATGTTTCACATCAACCAGGCGTCCCGTGACGGCTTATATATTTTAGTGTCTAATACTTACATAGTATTGCTGCTAATGATAATATTGATAAAGTTAACAACGTCTCCTGCTTCTGGGAAGACATTCCTAATATATTGCTTTTGGAAAACAAACCCATCATTGTGAAAGCCTTAATCTCTGGAATGGTATGACATAGGTTAATACGTGATTCCTGAACAATTTGAGTAAGACTGAGTGAAACGCTGATTTAATTTACATACATTTGTTTAATACGATATCTATTTTCCTTTTGTGTTTATATTTACATTCGTATTTGCTTATTTTTCGGCTAACTCAGCTTATAATGCCGGCATTTCCATGAAAAATGTTTTAACACGACTCAAACTACACTGACTGTGCACTGACTGACGTTGCGTCGTGCCGGCGGCGTGGCAAATCGGGTACACGTCAGTCAGTCTTCCATTGGCGTTTATTTTGGTTCATTCATGATCTCAGAGTTAAGATGTTTCACATCACTTCGGGTTGTTGGTGGTCATATTTTTTACTTGCACATTTACGACGCGCATACATGGCTATGCTAAATGCATTTGGCATTTGTAATTCAGTTCATTTTAGTTGTAGCGGATCATCTATTTCATTGTTATGTGTCATTGACGCTTTGACAATTTGCCGCTTACTTGAAATAGCTGCGTATCAAAGACGTATCAAGCCTGTAAAAGACCATTGAAATCAAAGGCTCATGAGGCTCAAATCGCTCACATCTACATTTTATAGGTTTTATAGTATAGTCGGTCTAGCGCAGTGGTTCCCAAACTATATGTCGCGACACATGAGGGTGTCGCAAAATTTTCAAAAAATATTTAAATTTGCTAGGGTTTTTGTGTATTACATTTATTTGAGTAAAATTTGCATCTATCAGATGATAAAATGCATACAGGGTTATCAAATTTTGAACCACGATTCAAATTGATTTGCTCACAAAAGCAAGTACATCCAACTCATTGATAAAGTATATCTTTCTGTCCTTTCTGTGTATTGAAAATTAATTTATATTGATAACTAGCTGATACCCGCGACGTCGTCTGCGTAGGTTATTTTGTTAAGAACATATTTAATTTACAAAGGAAAAACATTTAAAAAATTAAAAGCAAAAATATATTAAAAATAACCGGAAAGAACTTAGCGTAGAACATTTTTAACTATAGGTATGCCAAAAAATTGCTTCTGCAGAATCCGCTATTGCTCCAAGTGTATAGTTATTAGTTAAATAATAATTAATTTTTAAAAATTAGAAAATTTAAAGTTCCTATATAATCCAAAATATAATAAGAACTTTTTTTTCAAAAAATTTAAATGCTCTTTCCAGATCCGCAATTGCTCCAGGTGTATAGTTAATGAGTAAATCAATTTTTAAACTATTCATGTTTATAAGATCCAAAGGGAGTTGATGACGTCATAAAACAACAATACATATATAAAAAACCAGAAAGAAGTTAGCGTTTTTTAAATAATTATTTCTGCTCCAGGTGTAAAGTTAACCGTTAAGTTATTATCTAATTAAAAAAAAAAACTTAAAACTCAACAATTAAAATTGGTAAGAAATCCAAATTATTAATTTTTTCTTCGAGTTTCCTCTTTCCGGATCCACAACTGCTCCAGGTGTATGATTAACCGTTAATTAGTAATTCAATTTTTAAAAAAAATAGACATAACCTCAACAATTAAAATTGCTATTAAAATTCAAGTTACTAATTTTTTATTAAAGTTTTTTCTTACAAAAAGTTGCTCCTCGAATGCTCTTTCCAGATCCACAATTGCCCCAGGTGTAAAGTTAACTGTTAATTACTTCTTCTAATTAAATTTCTATTTACCTATTATTTATATAGGTAGGTACCTGGAGCAATTGTGTATTTGAAAAGAGCATTTAAGCAGCAATTTTTTTTAAAAGAAAACTTAAAAAAAAATATTAGTTTGGATTTTAAAGCAAATTTAATTGTTGAGTTTTTTAAAAAATTGAATAACTAGTTAACGGTAAACTTTACACCTGGAGCAAATGCGCATTCTGAAAGAGCATTTATGGAGCAATTTTTTGAACAAGAAAACTAAGAAAAAATTATTAACTTAGATTTTATAGTGATTTTAATTGTTGACTTTTCTATTTTAAAAAAAATTGAAACACTAATGAACGGTTAAATTTACACCTGGAGCAATTCTGGGTCTAGAAAGAGCATTCGAGAAGGAACTTTTTGCAAGGAAAACTTTAATAAAAAATTGGTTGTCTGTAAAGGCGATTTACGGACGATAGTTTTACGTGATAACATCATAAAGAAAAATTGCATACTTTTATGAATTGATTTTTTTTTTTGGGTATTTTAAGTCGCTTTAACTGCTAAGGTCATATCACGACTGTCTAAACACAGAAACTTTCTGTTGGTCAATTATATCTTAGGTCTAGAATCTTAAGTCTAGGATTCAACGGGGATCGAACCCAGAACCACTTGACGCATGAAGTGGAGAGATCAAACTGCTCTAGCCACTGCGCCAATAGGTGGTCCATGAATTGAATTATTGTCACTGAATGGTAATTATTTTGTATAATGACTACAGACTGAAAATTATGAAGTTTTAAATTATATTAAGAAAATTGTAGAAAAAAACACAAAACATGTTGTCTAGGATTCAACAATTGCCTCTATATTTCTTGTATTGCGTTCTCGCTTGCACACACAGGCCTAAATGAAACGTGACACTTTTTCAGACTGACTGTCGTATTTCATCAATTGATAAGACGTTATCACGTCAAAAGTTAGTAACTTGGATTTTAATAGCAATTTTAATTGTTGAGGTTATGTCTATTTTTTAAATTGAATAAATAATTAACGGTTAATTCTACATCTGGAGCAATTGTGAATTCGGAAAGAGTATCCGAGGAGTAATTTTTTAAACGAAAAAACTTTAAGAAAAAAATTATTAACTTGGATTTAATACCGATTTTAATTGTTGAGTTTTTTAGTTTTTTAAAAACTAAATAACTAATTAACGCTTAACTTTACACCTGGAGCAAATGCAGACTCTGAAGGAGCATTTGAGGAGCAATTTTTTGGCATATAGTTTAATAAAAAAACATTAAAGTTTTTAACTTCTTTCCGGTGTATAAATAGTTACTAATACTTAATTATTATTAAAAATATTTCAAAATTGTTGATTTCTTTTACTGTGTCGTGGGTCAAAAAAGTTTAGGGATCACTGGTCTAGCGACTAAATAATGTCAAAATTATCTTATTCAAGATTCATAGATAAAGAAAACCATATAACAAATTAAATCTAATAAAAAGAGAGATCAAGTCCTTAAACTAAATTCTATCTCTCTGATTCATGTTGAATTCAAATATCATCAACTCCTTTTAAAACTTAAGTCAACCAATTTTCGTCGTGTTAAGTCGCCAAGTCTTGATTTAGTGCAATTAACGTTTATGTTGGCACCTGCGAATATGTCAATAAAATTTAAATAAAACCATTTGCAAATTTTTTAAATAATGTTGCAATAAATGCGTTTTTCGTTCAAGTTATTAATAAGTGTTATCGTTCTAGTCATAATCAGTATTTTTATATTCAACATTTACGATGACAAGTACGAGAGGGTTGATAAAAATATCAAACACTCAAGGCGACTCAGTCATAAAAATGGACTTTTTGCACATAAGGACAATATGCATATTTGGTGCATTTTTGCACGTGTTAATAAAAATGTAGCGTTAAAAAGTAAATTTAGAAATTTTCTACATAGTTTAATTAAGTCTAAACGGGCGACCGATTTGATAGCGCTGCACATTCTGTGCGATAACGCTAGTCGAATCATCGCTGATAATTATATTAAGTTTGTTGTTAAATATGAAAATAAAACGGGAATATCGTATGACTTCTACGATATTAACGAGGCGGCCGAAAAGATTAACGATATCGTTCAGGCTATGATGCCGTTTTTTAGTTCTAAACCAGGTGAGATGAACTTTTATCTCATCGTAAATTGAACCCAGAAGCAGCCCTTGTACAAAGGAGTCTAAACTGAAGAAAGTGCTCGACTTATCGAGAGTTCACTGTACAGTGGTAGCTCGACATACGAGTTTAACTCGTTCCGCAACTTTGCTCGTAACTTGAATTACTCGTATCTCGAATTTTATCTTTATTAAAAAGATCAGATGCACGACCTGTTGCAACTTTTTTCGATACCTTCGACCTGCTAAACCGAACTCGTATCTCGAATTTTGCTCGTAACTCAAAGCAAAAAATCACTTGCTCGTATCTCGAAAAACTCGTATGTCGAGGTACCATTATTTATATAAATTCTGTGTATAATAATTGTTTGTACTAAGATTGCAAATTGATTTTACCCCCATTTTGAGTGGGTTGGAATGGGTTAGACATGTGCTGGGCGAAGGTTGGGTTTAATTTACGGCGAATCTTTTATCGGGATTAGTTACGATTTTATTTAATTTTATTATGTTTTAGGCACATATTACAGTGATGCATTGTTTTATATGTCGCTTGGCTTGCATAGGATTGCACCGAGTGATCAAAAAACCGCTATCATGATCGACTGTGATGTTAAATTTGTCGAATCCGTCTCGGAGTTAAACGAACAATTTCATAAGTAATTTTTTTAATCACCAGAAGACATTTATTATTTTAACATTGCATGACTCTTTATCCTTAAGTATGCCAATAAAAATTTATAAAGATAAAAAACTTACTCTGAATGCACTAACAGTAGATATTAAAATTGGTAACCTAACTACAGCTATTTTTCATTATCCTTGATGGTCCTGGGACGGTTTTGACTGTTTTTTTTTTGTTCTGCAAAAACAATAAAAATAAATCTCACTCCTTAACTGCCTATTTACTGTCCTAATTACATAGTAAGGGGCTATTCATAAATTACGTTAGACGTTTGCGAGGCTTATTTACCCCTCCCCCCTATTAAAAAAAATCATAAGATTACAACTACTCACCCCTTCCCCTTCCTTTCGTAAAAAATGGAAATACAGTGAAAATCGTTTATAACAACACCGGATATAATGAACAACCGGTTATAACGTACAAAACTTTCGGGTCCCGTGATATGTCTTAGATAAGACGATACATATCGGTTATAGTGAATATCTCTTATAACGAACGAAATTTGATGGTCCCCTGAAATTCGTTATAAACGATTTCTACTGTACTTATAAAATAACCGTTTTTTTAACCTATAAATTCTGTTTTGAAGATTTTATCGTAAAATAAATAGCTGAGGTGCTACAGACAAATTTTTGAAGAAAAATAAGGGGTACATTTTTTTTACCGGATTTGTAACTTTTGAGAACGTATATCTCAAAAACTACCAGAAGTAGAGAAAAAAAAATGAAGAGAAACAAACCTGTTGCAATTTTTTTAAGCTTTAATTTTGCTAAGATTAATTTTTTTTTCTTAAACCCAACGTTTTTGAGATTTAGACGAAAAAGCGAAAAACGAGATTTTTTCAGAGCCACCTTCCAACTTGCCGGCCTCCAGGAATGTGGATATTTACTATAGTTTAAGAGCTAGCAACGTTTTTGGGAGAGAATTTTAGGTCGGCCAGTTTTTATATATGTTATCTCTCGCACTATCCCGGTTATCATACGGGCTGTCTGGCTGTCGGGGGGGGGGGGGGGGGTTGCGTTTATTAGTGCGCATCGCACTTATGACAGGTTAAATATTGAAACTTTCAGAAAAAAGAAAAAGTTTCAGATAAAATTTGTAGAATATAACATTTTACATAAAAAATGTCCAGTGACTAATTTTCGTAAAGTTTGCCCGCTACAAGCTTGGAACAAGCATGGACATGTATACAATAAGCTTTACAAGCTTGTAGCGGGCAAACTTTACGAAAATTAGTCACTGGACATTTTTTATCTAAAATATTATTTTCTACAAATTTCATCTGAAAATTTTCTTTTTTCTGAAAATTTCTATATTTTACCTGTCATACGTGCGATGCGCACTAATAAACGCAACCCCTCCCGACAGCCAGACAGCCCGTATCGTGTCCGGGATAGTACAAGAGATAACATATATAAAAACTAGCCGACCTAAAATTCGTTTTTTTTTTCGACGTCGCTAGCTCTCGTACTACTAGAATTACCTCTGAACTAGTTTTAACAAAATCCCGCGATAGTCAAAATTTTATTTCTTCCAATGCATTCGTAAACCTTTTTTTTGGCTGTTATTTTGCAGAGAGAAAGTTGAGAGAGCCAGATTGTACGAATACACGTGCTGCCCCCTACTCCGACTAAAAAATTTGGAACTATTTCTTAGTTACTTGTTTCTTCCTGTCTCGACTGTTCTACACTCGGTCGAGGCTTTAGTAGTATAGGCATTCAGGGTGTAAAACAGTGGAGACAGAAACAAACGGGTGATTAAAGAATAGTTCCAAATTTCGTAGTCGGTGTAGGGGGCAGCACGTGTATTCGTGCGGTCTGGCTCTTTCATCTTCCTCTTTTGGTTACTTTATTCAATTAATATCTTATTAACGATGGGTCAGATATAAAAAAGTTAAAAGACTTTTCGTCTTAAAATATCATTCCCTATCCACTTCTTAAAGAAACTCCATGACTTCTAACTCATCCTGTATTTTTTAAGTGATTTCCCCTAAGGGGCCATCCATAAATTACGTCACACGAATTTAATCATTTTTAATCCCCTCCCCCATCCTTGTCCAAGCTGGTCACATTTGTGAGAAAATTTGTTTTATTTCAATATAAATAATTTTTAATAAAACTAACATCAAATCAAACATTTCAAGAAATAAAAAAAAAAACGATTAATTATATTAATTAAAGATCCAACTTAATCATCTTGAAAGTCAATTGTCAAATGAAATAAAAACAGTATCACCGCTAGGCACAGTGCAGCATTTAGCGGCATTTATCAAAAGGCAATAGTTCTGCGCGTAACCGAGAAAAATAATCTCTTCGGTCAATTAAATATTTGATTGGCGATGGGCTATCAAATTATTTTGTTGGCGTAAATGAAATTCAGTTGTCAGAAAAAAAAATTTTTCTTAGTTTAGTAGAGCAAGTGGCCAATAAAACAATTTGAACCTTATGTTTCTGGAGATAGTTTTTTTTTTTTTTTGTGTTTTAAGTCGCTTTAACATCTAAGGTCATATCACGACTGTCTCAACACAGAATTTCTGTTGGTCAATTATATCTTAGGTCTAGAATCTTAAGTCTAGGATTCAACGGGGATCGAACCCAGAACCACTTGACGCATGAAGTGGAGAGATCAAACTGCTCTAACCACAGCGCCAATAGGTGGTAACTCCTACTAACACTATCTAAAGATAGTGTTGCAAATGTTTTTGAGTTTTTCGTTAATAGTTCAAAGTTCGTGTTTTACTTAACATTTTGATTAAAATAGATTTCAAAATTTGAAATGTGACGTCACCAAATTTAGGACCCCTCCCAGCCCCTTGTCACACAATGCCACGCTTCGTTGACCCCCTCTCTCCCCTTAACTATTTAATAATAGTTTATCGATGGCCCATAATGCCCTTTTTTACCTCGATTTTTGTTTCGTATTAAAAGAAATATGATTTTCTTTACTGAGATCACAGTGCTATTTTATGTTTAATGAATTTCGTGTTAAACGTTTTTCGGTGTATCATATGCAAGTTCTTAATACATCATATAGTTAAATAGCAATCAGCATTTACTTTTTAAGCGCCATTTTAAACTATAAAGTAGTACATTATTCCAAAAACCACCATCGTTTTTAGATAATAATCAATTTTATTTGGTAAATGTGTCACTTGTTAAGTGACAGCTGTCGCTACACGACAAATTTCGTATATGTGACGCTGCTCGTTTCCTTTTAGTATTTTTTAATGGAAGTCGGCAGTTGTCGTTTAAAACGAGAAATTCTCGAGATTTGTCATGAAGTGACAATTGTCGTCTCACTTGATAAGTGACACACTTTTCGAAATACATCCGAATAATTTTTATTTCCTTAATTTTCCGCTCTCGTCACTTACCTACTTATAACTCCGATCGACTTTTGGTGAATACTTGGTCAATATTCATCTAATTCCATTTTTCTTGCATTTTTCGTAGATTTAAAAATACAACTCTATTTTCGATAGCACCCGAATTGTCGCCAGTCTATCGACATATCTTGCACAAATATCGTGCCAAACACAAGAACACAACTTTCGGAAACTATATCCAGGACAAGCCCTACGAAACAAATGGAAGTCACCCAAATGGATTTCCCGGCTTTAATTCTGGAGTGATTTTATTCAATCTGGAGCGTATCAGGAATTCTCAAAACTACGAGAAACTGATCAAAAAAGAAAATGTCCAGTATTTGGTTGACAAATATTATTTTAAGGGCCACCTAGGCGATCAGGACTTTTTCACGTTGATGGGGTTTGAGTATCCCGACTTGATCGAACCACTCTCATGCACATTTAATAGACAATTGTGTGAGTGGTGGTACGACCGGGGCTATCGGGACATTTTCGATTTCTACTTCAAATGTGATGGCAATGTAAAAATATATCATGGCAATTGTAACACTCCAATACCATAGATGTGCAATGCGTTTGTGATTTTCATATATTTTCTTTAATTTTATACGAAAAAGTTACAGTTTTGTATTCGAATAAATTACTTAAAAATATACATATGATAATGGAAGAGAAGACTGTCTTGTTTTTACTGCATGTATCATCGTCCCGGTGACGATCCGTTACTGCACGGAGTCTGGGTTCGTTCTGGTCGACGTGACTCCCGTCGCGGTTCGTCACTGTGGGTGAAGTTGGCTTCGCTGTCTGACGAATTTGTACTCACAGAACGCGTGCGGTTCGGGGACATCCTGTAGAAAAATAACACATCCAATTATTAGACTTTAAAAAAAATTTCTTCGGTATTTTCCGTGATGAGACTACGATACTTCTAATATCAACTATTTTTAGATAAAACCCCATTTTCTTACAGGAAAAATTGATTTTCAACCCTTCATACTCTACATATAAAATTATTTACTTGTAATACAGGGTGTTACACATACAGAAACGCATGATCTTCAAATCGAATTTTCATGCTTCTAACTTAACATATTATCAGTACTTCTAACATAAACTATTTTTAAATGAAATACCATTTTATACAGGAAAAGCTTGGCTTTCAACCCTCCATATTTAACATATAAACTGTAGGAAATTATTGACTTAACAATGCTATCAAGTTGTACTGTTTATATCTATAATATTATATAGGATGTTCTACACACAGGAAGACCATGAACTCTAACATCAAATATCCAACCAAAAAGTTCCTATCTATATAAATAAAAATCAATCGCTGTTCGTTAGTCTCGCTAAAACACGAGAATGGCTGGGCCGATTTTGTTAATTTTGGTCTTGAAATATTTGTGGAAGTTCAGGGAAGGTTTAAACGGTGAGAAACATAAATAATAAGTAACGGAACATACTAAAAACGATAAAAATATAATCTTAATGAAAACTGTGACGTCAGATCTGTCGCTTTATGTTTCCATGGTAACAACAAATTTCACGTTAGCTATTAATATTTTGTGTTTTGGAATAACATAAAGGACACTTTTAGTGGGGATAGCAAAATTTAGGGGCGGTCAGAAAATAGAGGTATGCGGAAAATGCTGAGCATCCGCTTTCTAAAGGGGGTAAAAACTGAAAAGAAACAAAATAGAAATGGTGGTATTGGGGTTTAGCGAAGGAAATTATTGTACATGCATAAACAGTTCATTTGGTGGTAAATACCTCCAACAATTAATGCCAAACCGTTTCAGGGGTTCCCCTTGGCGGGGATTTGGGGGCCCCGAAGAAAAAAAAATTTTAGTCATTGTTCGTTTTCCCAGATTTTCATTCATTGACCGAATGTACACTTCTTGACACCGCGAAGTTTTACACAAAAATAAATGTTTTAACATCAAAATTAGTGCTGCAAATACGATTTGCAGTTATTCCTGTGAAATCTATTAGTTTTCAGTATTCGTTGAAAATCTTTGCAATTTTTTGTTTGGGGACTTTTTGTCTGAGGATAATTTGTCATGGGGATATTTTGTCGACGGATCAATACGCATAGAATCCATTTGGTTGTCAAAATGGCGGCCATTTGTTTATTTTACTGTATTCTGCTGAAAATTATATTCTTCCTTCGTGGATTTCATTCTGAACCGATTACCGAAGCAGTTCAAGCAGAAAGACAATTGAGAGAGACAGATCGCACGAATACACGTGCTGCCCCTACTCCAAGTACGAAATTTGGAACTATTCCTTAGTCACTCGTTTGCACTTTTCTCCACTGTTCTACACTCGGAACGCCTAAAGCCATAGAGAAACGGTCGAGGCTTTAGTGCTTTATTCGTTTCGAATGTAGACAGTGTGGAGAAAGGAACAAACGAGTGACTAAGAAATAGTTCCAAATTTCGTAGTCGGAGTAGGGGGCAGCACGTGCATTCGTGTGATCTGACTCTCTCAACGTTCTCTCTGATTCAAGATAGATTCAGGATTATCGTAGAACGCAGGCCCAGTTACGAACAAGTTCACGTTTCGTTCCCCGCGAACGACGTTTGAATTATTCCGAATCAGATGAAACTAATGAAAACACACGAAAATTGTTGATTGAATTGACAGGGAAACTGGACACGATTTATCAAACTGCGCATGAGTAAGAGAATCGAATTTTTCGTCCAAAAAAAAATTCGAGAATCGCTAGAATCAATTCTGAATCGATAACAAACGTCTTTCGTGTGAACCACGAACATCGGACTGTAACTAAAAATTCAGGATTCACTAACCCGCGAACGCTGGTTTTTTAAAACTCGCATGCGAATAGTTCTGAATTGGTTCCGAATCGCACCCACGAACGAAGCCACTATAATTCTAGCTGATTTATACTTTGTAGCGAGAACATGATGTTTGAAATAAACACCAAAAGAAACAAATGACCGCCATTTTGACAACTTAATAGACTGTTAATGCGTGTAAATAATTTCTTACTCTAAACGCCAATTTTACCGAAACTTATTGAATCATTAGTAATTCTATTGAATTCCAATACTACAATCCTACTTTTGGCCGAAAATGAGCAACTTTTTTAGTGAAGTTATAAACAACTCGTTAAAATTTTCTGTACTTTTAAACCCCAGAATCCCTGGATCCCGATCTTAAAATCAAGAAGAAGAATGTTATGTGTTTTCGTCTAATGGCGATAAAAAAATGACTGATCGGAATGATTCGTTTCGAAAAACTGAACATGCCCAAAATGGCGCAGGTTTCATTAGATTCTGTCGCCATCTAGGCCGGTACCTTTCAATTAGTTCAAACAAACTACGTTTTTTCTATAGCTTTTTTCTTCAAAGACAATTTTTTTCATTTCAAATAACAGTTTTTAAAATGTGGTATTTAAAGTTATGTCTTTGCGCTCCTATGCCTTTGGAATTCAAGCGAATCCATTTTGACGAACGTCACTGGCAGCTACTACCAAAATTCCCTGAAATATTTCTTCTAAAACAAATGTAAACTAGCGTTTACGAACGAAGAATTAGAGGGTACATCCCTTTAATATTGAGGGAATATAATATTAGTCTAACTACAAACAAAATCAGGATACTACAATAAATCACTCCACAAGGAACTCAATACCGAGTTTTCAACAACTACTTCACAAACTAACTGTTTTTTTTTTTAATTCACGCCAATGAACTTACGTAATATTGACTTTACTTAATCGATGATAATCACAATCCCTAACCACTTGTCTCGCCAACGGAAACAGTTCATCCCTTCGCATCAATAAAGCGGGAACAAACTTACAGAGTTGAGCGGCCGCCTCATTTACAGACAATTCGTGTAGGGTTAAGGGCTTTTCCGCTTTACGTTTACAATCAAAACGGCCGTAAATCGCTGAAAATTTGCGAATTTCCTCCATGCGTCGCGGGTTGTCCTCCTTCATCATCATCACGAGCTGGAAAGATAAAAAAAAAATTTAATACACAAGTACCAGCAATATGAAACATTTGAAAGGCAAAAATTTCTATTTGGGCGTTAAATCAAAGTATCTAAGAGGTCTGATTGTCCTGATTCAGATTCATATCCTAAATTTGACCTTTGAGGATAACTGGACATTCACGCCTAGGACACAATACTTCCTCCTCCCCTAATTCAGTATTTTAAATAATAAAAAATTTAATTTATATTATACCTTTATAATTATAACTAGCTGATACCCGTTCGCTTCGCTGAGTGTATCTAAATTCAACTGATTAATTAAAAGATTCCCAACGTTCAGTGCGAAATATAAAAATTAATCTATTTTGACAGAAAAAAATGATAGAAACTTTGAGACTTTAGATCCAAAGAAACTTCATCAAAATTCGTAAAACTACTTTTCAAGAAAGATATGTTAGCTGTCTCTCTATACGATTTTTAGTAAAAAAGTACTTGCATTCCTTCCTGTAGGACTTGAAAATCTTTCATACCAAATGTCATTTAAAACCGTACAGCTATTTTAGGGGGCATCCATCAATTGCGCGAGGCGTTTTTTGCGATTTTTGAAATCCTACCCCCACCCCGCTGGTAAGATGTCATGAGATTTGGCATAAGCCTTTCTCCCAACCCGCAAGATAATGTGATATTTTTCAAAACAAAAAAATACGTGATATTTGCGAGACCTTCTCTTTCCCCAAAGTAAGATTAGATGAGATTTGGCTCGACCCCATCGGCCCCTGAACGCCTCACGTAATTAATGGATGTTCCCTTAAAAGAATAGATTAGTAGCTATCCTACAGGATCTTTAGCAAAACTTCATTAAAATTCGTTCCGTTAAGTAATTGTTAAATTTTGAAATTTTTAGTTAATTATTTTAATACGTTTATTTCTAATTAATATCTTCGACAATGAACAATGAAAAAATTCAAATATTTTAAAAAATTTCATTATTAATTTTATCGGGTGTTAAATTGAAATTCATATTTATTTTCCAGTTAAAATTGTCAATTTTTTTATTTCCACTTTGTAGAGATTTCTTTCGTTATTGTGTAAAATTGGAAGAAAATGCGTTAAAATTCAATTTCACGAACTTTACCAAAACTTTTTATATGTACGGTTCCTGTAGGATATAATTGTTTTGCCATCCCATGGGAACCATGCATTATTCTAGCCTTAAAAGTAAGCTATATCATTCTCCCCCAAACTACCACATTGCAAAAATCATATCAATCTTTAACTCTGTGATAAATAAAAACATATCTATCCCACGGGAATAGTACATCTCTCCTGAGTAAAAGGTAGATCAAATCTTCTTCAGGAAAATGAGTAAAGACTCTATTTTGTGGATTTTAATGAAACTGCTTTTAAATACTCAGTTCCTATAGAATACATACTTGTTTTACTATCCCATGGGAACCGTTTATAATTCCGGTATGAGAAGTAATCGTATAAACGAAAAAAAAACAAAGTATATGGAAATGGGAGTGGATGTGGCAAAGGAGAATGAGTCAGTGGAGTTCCGAGCAGAAGGAAAAGTATACAAGGTCGAGAAAAGGGAACAAATTCGAGTATCTGGGAGTGGTGGTCACAAATAGAGGAAGCGAAGACGAGGAGATAGAGAAGAGGATTCTGAAGGCAAGCGGAGCAGTGGGGGCACTTACAACAGTACTGAGGTCAAAAAATTTATCAAGAGCGGCAAAAATAAGGCTATACGAGACCGTCATAAGACCAACAGTCCTGTATGCATGTGAGACCTGGACTGTGAGAAAAGAAGATGAAGCTAAACTGGAGATATGGGAAAGAAAGGTGTTGCGAAGGATTTTTGGAGGGGTGAAAATGAGAAAATGACAAACAGAGAGGTGTTAGCGTTATACAATAGGCCCAAAATAACCCAAAAAATAAGAGCACAACGAGTTAGATGGCTGGGACATGTAATGCGGCTGCCAGAAAAAAGATGGGCAAAAAGTGTACTGCTGGAGGGTGGAGGTGGGAAAAGAAGGAGAGGACGACCTAGGAAAAAGTGATTTGAAGCCGTGAAAGCTGACGTGGAGGAACTAGTAGGAAGCAGCTGAAGAGAAATGACAAAAGACAGGAAGAAATGGAAAGGACTCGTCAAGGAAATAGAAGCCAAAGGCCTACAAGGCCTATAGCGCTGCAATATATATATGAGAAGTAATCTATATCATTTTCTGGCCCCTAAACTACCACATTACAAAAAAGAAAGTTAATCTTTTGCTCTGTAAAAAACAAAAAAATACTTATCCCACGGGAACCGTACATTTTTTCTGGATATAAAGTATACCATATGTTAAACCGCGTTATAATCTATATCTATGCCAAATTTCATCCAGATCCATTCAGTACTTTTTGAGTGAAAGAGCAACAAACATCCATCCATCCAAACTTTCACGTTTATAATATTAGTAAGATATAATTGGTACAACCCAAAAATTTTATAAAACTCTTGATGATCGAGGAGAGATTTTGGCCTCTGCGAGTGGCACCTCTGCTATTATCTAATACTCTATAAGGATTTCTATAATCTACCCCAAAAAAGGATTTTCCGAAATTCCACCCTTGAGTGGTTTTTAACAGAGAGTTGAACGTTTTGATTTTTTTTAGTCTTACTCCCAAGTGTTTTATTAGTTCTACCCCCTTTCTCAAACTTTAATTTTGCAACTATGAATTTACCTACATGCACATATAAAGAACTTCCATTTTTGTTGCGTCTTAATTCATTAAGAGTTGAAAATTTTAAGAAAATTCTCAAAACTGGCCTCTGATTTTTTCAATTTTATTTACAAAACGTTTCTATTCTTTATAACGTAGACAGGTACTCTTTAAGTAAAACTGTATTATGCAGTGGCGGATTTAGATTTTATGCCGCCCTAGGCTCCAATCCACGTGCCGCCTTTTTTCTACATAGAAATTACTTTAAAATTATATATCTAATTATAAACCTTTATCAAATATCATTTTAAATATGCCTCTTTGCTGGTTGACATATACAATGTAAACTCTATAAAGCGAAATTGAAGGAAATGGGTAATTTATTACAATAGAATTTTACATAGAGTTTTCATTAAACGAAGAGTAACAAAATTAATTTTACAAATAAGTTATTGGAGACAGTAATTAGGAACCAGTAAGTAAACCCATGCTAGGCAATTACAGCAAACAAATGAACACATACACCATTGTGTATACAATATTTAGGATTTCAGTATTGTGTTTGAAGTTCAGTGGTATTTTATTTATCGAAGTCTTAATAATGAAGTATTGTTTCGTTATTGAAAATGGTGGTTACGGTATATGAAGCTTTTAGAAATGAGTATAAAATTTAACAAATTACCAAGTTTGTCGTTAAAGAGAAGTTCGCTTTATAGAGTTAAAAGTATTTCAGATATAAGATAGACATTTAAATTGAATTTAAAATTTCCTATCAACACAAAACAAATTCAAATCTATTTTTAACCGACTTATAAAAAAAAGGGGAGGTTCTCAATTCGACTGTATTTTGTTTTTTATGTTTGTTACCTCAGAACTTTCGACTGGGTCATCCGATTTTGATGATTTTTTTTTTATTTGAAAACTGGTGCTTCCCGAGTGGTCCCATTTTAATTTGGAAGAAACCGTTCACTTCTAAGGGGTTGAAAACTAAAGGATGAAATATTAATTTCTTATTGGATTAGATTCTTATTTTGATAATTCTTTTTTTTTATTGGTAGAACATAAGTTTTAATTAGTCTCATTTCTATTTTTATAAAAAAAAACTCCACTCATGAGGGGTTAAAAATTAGGGATGAACTTATACATTTTTCTTGGCTAACCCGATTTCGATAAATTTTTTTCTATTATGTTCTTCGTACCTATAAATTGTTCAAATTTTAATTTAAAGAAAAAAACCCACCCCCTAAGGATGACAATAAGGGATGAAATAGTGACGATTAACTGAATTATCGAATTCTGATGATTTTTGAAGTTATACTTCTTTAGGCGCGTTATGAAAAAATGATGAGAGTGAAATTTAAAGATACGCGCGCATTTTAAGATAAAAATTAACAAAATGAAGTTAGTCGCAAAACCACTGGGTCTCCCGGCGCGCGCTATTTGAATTTTTGTTGTATTTATTTTCTAATTTATTTATTTTTATATTTAAATTAAAAATAATTATATATACAAATGATGCATATTATTAATAAATAAGTTATTACTTTTCTCGAATTTTGCAGTAGTTGTTATAGGTACTTTTTGAAGTTTAATGATGAAAATGACGTCTGCGTCGCGGCGCGGTTTCAGAAGCATTAGTAACGTTCTATTTTATCATCACAAATTAACAAGGTGAAGTTGCCTGCAAAACGGTTCGGTATTTTTAACTAGACGCGCGTAATTTGAATTTTTGTTGTATTTATTTTCTAATTTATTTATTTTTATATTTAAATTAAAAATAATTATATATACAAATGACACATATTATTAATAAATAAGTTATTATTTTTCTCGAATTTTGTAGTAGCTGTTATAGGTACTTTTTGAAGTTTAATGATGAAAATGACGTCTGCATCATAATAAAATTAATAAAAACTAATTTTTAATGATACCAAAGAAGTATAACAATATATATAGTGTATTCCACTTAGTTCTTTCATTACATTTAAAAGCAATAATTTCAACCCTTAAGAGCAAAAGGGGATAAAGTGGTAACTTTTAACATTTAACGGCGCTGCCTCATATGAACAGCGCATTTGGTAGGTTTACCCAATTCAGAGAAATAAATAAATATTATAAAAAAATGAAAAACCGACTTCAAATAAATAAAAAATCTTAAACAAGAAGTGCACTAGAAAGTAACAAAATAATGGCGTATCCTTGCAGTATCTACAACTTACAAATTATTAGGATGATACAATGTACAACTATTGTTATTTTTGGAGTTGGTGTCGGCCAAGGAAATACGACTATATTGGTACTTAGCAAAACACGAGAATACCTTATGAAAATTATTTTTCAAATGAACTTTTAAACAATATACTCAAACTGTAATAATATTTAGCGACCTTTAAACTACAAAATACCAATTACCGACTAAACCTTTTTACAATTTTTACAAATTACCATTAATATTTATTTTCTTGACTGACACCAACTCCAAAAATAACAATAGTTGTACATTGTATCATCCTAATAATTTGTAAGTTGTAGATACTGCAAGGATACGCCATTATTTTGTTACTTTTTAGTGCATTTCTTGTTTAAGGCTTTTTATTTATTTTGAAGTCGGTTTTTCATTTTTTTATAATATTTATTTATTTCTCGCGTTTTAGTGATCTGAAGTTTGATAACTGATTTTATTTTCTTGAAAATGGTTAAACCTTCTAAACGCGCTGCTCATATGAAGCAGCGCCGTTTAATATTAAAAGTTACTACATCATTCCTTTTTGCCTTAAAGGGTTGAAATTTTTTGCTTTTAAATGTAATAACAAAACTAAGTGGATTACTCTTTCCAACAGAAAAAAAAATTATCAAAATTCGATGATTTAGTTAAATGTCACTATTTCATCCCCTATTTTCATCCTTAGGGGGTGGATTTTTTCTTCAAATTGAAATGTGAACAATTTAAAGATATGTTGTACGTAATAGAAACAAAATTATCAAAATCGGGTTAGCCAGGAAAAATTTATAATATTATTTCATCTCTAATTTTTAACCCCTTATGAGTGGAGTTTTTTTTTATAAAAAATGGAGAAGAGATTAATTTAAAATTGTGTTCTACAAATAAAAAAAGAATTATCAAAATCGAGCTATCCAATAAGAAGTTAATATTTCATCCCTTAGTTTTCAAGCCCTTAGAAGTAAACAATTTCCTTCAAATCAAAATGGAACCACATGAAAAGCACTGGCTTTCAAATAAAAAAAGAACTATCGAAATCGAGCTATCCAATAAGAAGTTAGTATTTCATCTCTTAGTTTTCAAGCCCTTAGAAGTGAACAATTTCCTTCAAATCAAAATGGAACCATTCGGGAAGCATCAGCTTTCAAATAAAAAAAGAATCATCAAAATCGCTTCACCCAGTCGGAAATGCTGAGGTAACAAACATTTAAAAAAAAAAAAAATACAGTCGAATTGAGAACCTCCTCCTTTTTTTGAAGTCGGTTAATAAAATCAGTTATCAAACTTCAGATCACTAAAAATCGAGAAATAAATTAAAACTATAACAAAATGAAAAACCGATTTCAAAATAAATAAACAAGAAATGCACTGAAAAGTTTAAAAAAAAAATAATTGCGTATTCTTGCAGTGTTTACAACTTACAAACTATTAGGATAATATAATGTACAACTATTGTTATTTTTGGAGTTGGTGTAGTGTTTTATTAAAACACTGAGGGAGTTTAATCTTTAAAACTAAATAATGAAATTATCCGAAATTGTCCTGAAGACATTTTTTAAATTTTTTTTTCGTAACTAGAGGTCTATTTTCTCAAGTATTAGAAATGTCTTGTATAATTATGTCCTGTGCTTGATTACCTACTGATCTTGTTATCTTTTACGTGAACAAAGTCATGGGTAGCCTCTAGTAGTCACTTCTTCCATAAAAGATATTTTTATGTACTAGAAGATGTACTTATGTACTTATGGTATGAGTTTTTGAGGATTCATCTTGGTACAAAAGTTGGAAAAAGTTGAGTTACTTACTTCTAGTTCCTTGTTAATTTTCTTTTTTGTGTTGGAAACTTTGGGCTCGACATGCGGAAGGAGGGCACAGAGTCTTTTGGCCGATTCGGTAATTTGAGCGATTTGACTATCAGATAACGAGGCGATTGGTTGGAGTGGTGACCCAGGGGTGGCTGGTGGACCAGGACTGGACGCCGTTGACGAAGATCCATGCGGAACTTCCAAAACGGGAGAGTGCGTCCTTTTGTTCACCGACGGAATCGTTGAGTTTAAAAACCGCGAAAGATCGGTCGGAGCATTCGACGAGGATGCTGGGGGCGAAGCCGTTTGGAGGGAATCGCAAAAGTTTGCCTGGTGCGCGACAATTTCTTTCTTGAGCGCGGCAAACGCCGCGGTCTGTTGAAACAAAAACCGGGTGTTGGGAACCGAAAATGGAACGAATTCGTTGTAATTAATTAACGGTATTTGGAAGAGTGCGGGATTTGTCATCCACTCGTGCAACGCCTTTTGGAGACGCCGAACGTGTAGCGGTTTGGAAGCCATTCCAATCAGGGCCATTATCTCAAGAAATTCCTCTTCGCCCGCGTCGCATAACTGTTGCAAATCGTCACCACCTGAAACATTCGGAATTTAGTTTGACATTATCCCGATGAAATTTCGTTTTACCCATTTCTAGAAGTGTGTCGTAGTAGGATAAAAGGGAGGCGCGTTGCATCACCCGATAAAGCTGCAACTCGGCTTCATTACTCGGTGCAGACGTGACGGTCACTGGAACACCAAAAAAAAAAAAAAAAAAAATTTACATTCACTTGTCTAAGCGTGAGAAACCCAATTTTTTTCGATATTAAAACCCAAAAAAAAAATTTAATTCACACAGTCAAATCCACTCCATCACTTGGTCAAAAAAATGGTCCAGCCAAAAAAAACCCAGATCTACCTGAGTTTTTTTTTTTTTATTTAAAAACGCGAACCGAGAGAACTTAAGACAATCAACGGGGTTATACGGCGTATGATATGTAAATTTCGAACCCTCCCGATCCCAAGGTTTACAGGATTTTTTTTGTTTCAAACTTCAAAACAACAAAAAAATTAGATAAAAAGTAACTAAGTGCATAAGAGGATGGGAACCAAAGTATCACGGAGAAGATTATGCTAATTAAAAGTCTTTCAGAAGGGTGTCCTTTGAAGGGTTGACGAGGACACTTTTTTTAAGAAAATTTCTACTAAAATTACATAATAATCAACCCATCTCACTTCCATCCATTCAATAGAAAATCTTTCTATCCCCTTTGTCATTTAAATAACAATACCGTCTTTTGTTGACGACGTGAAATCTCCTCCTTGGAGACCTCCAGACCAATCGAATAACCGATCCTGGATCGGGGATGGTCGGTTTCATTTCTATTTATATTTTTGCAATATTTCGAGCCCCTAAGAGCTCGGATTACGTGAAGAATTCACAAGACTTGGGCCAATCGAAATCTCGATTCGATTGTGCAGGTAAAATATTTCGACCCACCCGGAAACAAGGGATGAATTTCACAAGTCCAACGCGGGTTTTGTGTGTTTTGTAATACTTAGTTAGACAGAGCAAAATAAAAACTCGTCCTGCGAGCGAATTTAATTGAAGATGCATAATTAAAACCAGTTTTTTTGTTCTTTGCGTTTAAAAACAAAAGGTTTTTATAAAAAAAAAAAAAAAAAATAGCAGGGAATTGGGATGAGAAAAAGTTTTTAATGATAAACTTGAGAATATATTTCCGACAGTTTTTCGTATTCATCAAGTCAAAAATCTAGACATTTTGTGCATTGAATTGAGCTTTAAATTTAAACTTTGAAATCGAATAATTTACAAATTTATCGTTTGACTTGATTTGATATTTGATTTTTAACATTTGACTTGATGTTTATACAATATGTAAAATATATTATTAGGGTCCTATTTATGGAATATAATTTACAGAAGTAAACTATAAACTAATTTATATTTATTCATATCCCTGTTATTTCGTATTGAATTATACCTATTCATGATGTATCGAATATTCGCAAGAAAGGACGCGAATGTTTTTGACAAAACAAAAGGAAAATATATGGAATGAGAATACAACTGATAAAATTGATATATTTTTATTTCATTAAAATATTTGAATAATTAAAGGATCAGAGAACAGTTTTGAGATAGGCCACTTAATTAAAAATACTTTGTATATTCCTGTTAGTTTAATTAATAATGAAAAAATCACAAATAAAATAAAAAATTAAATTTCTTCTATACCTACGTTTACAAAAACTCCATTTCTAAATTTTTGTATATATTTTTAAAAACGAACTTGAAAATCCCATTAAATAAGGTAGTGATATTATTCTAGGTCTATAATAAGTCTTGTTGCAATTTTTAATGTTAGATTTGTACTTATTAAGCAGATTATAACTAGGATTTTAATAGTCTAAGATCCGAACCTACATCGACCTTCACCGAGTTGATAATAGAATGAAACCTATTCTATCATGAATTTAGTATACTAGGAAATATATTAAAAATGGGTTGGCTAAAAAAATCCGGGGCAGACTATTTTTAACTATTTAAAAAAAAATATTTTTAACAAAATACAGCAACATCAAGATAATAGAAAAAAATTTATATCATCATAAGCGCTATTTTTTTGAGAACACGTTGATAAAGGTTTGTCTGCAAAAAAATCGGTCCTATTAGGGATTAGCAAATTTTAAAGAATTACATTTTAATGCGTGTGGAAATGTGTGACAGAGAGATCCGAGGTAAGTATACTGTGTATTAATAAAGGACCCAACATCGCAATCAACTGTGATCATATAAAATTTTTTCTATTATCTTGATGTTATGCAATATTTTATTAAAAATAATTTTTTTTAAAAAATAATTAAAAATAGTCTCATAGTCTAATATACTAAATTCATGATAAAATGGGTTTCATTCTATTATCAACTCGGTGAAGGTCGATGTAGGTTTGGATCTTCTACTATAATTAATAGACCAGAGCTAAAGCCTTTGATAATGGTAAAAACTGAAAAAAATATATAGTTTGATGAAACCCATTCGAAAAGGAAGAGAATATAACAAAAATGAAAGGAAAAATAAATTACGGTCGATCTGAAGGGGGAGGGGAAAGGGTAGAAACGGTTTATCTCGATTTTCTCGATTTCCGACAAAACTAGTCCTATGGAAAAAAGTTAAATAGCAAAGTTGTAGGTAGTAAGAAGATCTACAACTTTTGTACCAACACTTGTTTCACATAACCTCAAAATTTTTGTGAAAAATTCCATTAACCGAGTTTTAGATTTTTTTATTTTTATCCTTTCCAAAAAAAAAAAAATGTTTTTCGTGAAATTTAGCAAATACTAATTTTCTTAATGTCCCAAACACACTGTAATTTGTGTGATTTAAAATATTTATTTTTTCACCTTATTTTGATTTAGTATTGAAAAAGCACCCTAATTTTCAATCGAAATTTCACAAGTCAAAATATCTACTTTTTTAAAAAAGTCGGTGGGCTTTTTTAAAAAATGTATTGTACATTTTAATGAACTACCTTTCCTACCCTCCCTCGTTACTCAAAATTCTACATATTACAATTGAACAAATACAAAATTTTACAATTTAATTATTGCATTTTCTGGGAAAATTTAACAACCGCCTTTTTTAAAAAAAAGTAAATATTTTGACGGGAGAATTTTTGATTAAAAATTAGGGCGCTTTTTCAATATGAAGTCAAAATAAGGTGAAAAAAAAATTTTAAATCAAAAAAAATTACCGTATTTTTGGGACTTTAAAAAGTAAATTTTTACTAAATAACATTAAAAATTTTTTTTTTTTAAAAATAAAAAAAAGACAGTTGGTTATTGGAACTTTTCACATAAATTTTGAGGGTATGTGAAAAAGGTGTTTGTACAAAAGTTGTAGATCTTCTTATTACCTACAACTTTGCTAATTAACTTTTTCCATAGAACTTGTAGTTTTGTCGGAAATCAAAAAAAAATGTTTTTAATATCATTAGCTCGCGGAGATGAGATATTTGTAATAGTTATGTATATATACTAAAATTGTTGCATAAACTTATGGATCTGATTCTAAATAGATCTAAATAGAACTAATTACATCTTTTGAAAGCTCTATAGATCTTTTAAATTTTTTTTATCTAAGTATATGTACCCTAGTAGGTCTCATTAGATCTAAAATATTTTTTCTCGGGAATTATGACTCGAGCTTGGTTTCATATCGATTCGTTATAGGTGATGATACAAAGATTCTTCCTTATAAATTTTTAATAAATACTGACCAATCATTCTAGATAGATATAATATCATTTATTTTATATGAAACCTTACCGCTGATACCATACAGTGACAATTAAATATCTAATGACGTCGGTTATTTTGATTCTGAGAAAGAAAATTTGATCGAAAGGATAATTTTTATGATGATGATCCTTCTAAGAATCAAAAAAGAGCAAAATAATTTAAATAACGGATTTTTATTTGAGGATAAATTGACTTTTATTTGGGGTGTTTCGTTTTCTGTTTCGAAAAATGAAATTGGAAGCAATTCGGAAGCTCAATTTGGAAGCGTTTTAGATATAAATCAAAGGTCATGGATTACATGAGCGACAAAAAACTTAATACTGGAATTTTGAAGCCCAAACTTAGATGAACTATTGACCTATTTGGTTTAGTTTCAAACCAATTTGTGTTCAATCAATTTCAAACAACCAATACTATCTTTGTTTTCTACTGATTAATTTTAGATGGAATGTTAATTAAATACAGATAATTTTAAAATCTTGATCATTATGAATGTTGACCAATTACTGAAATCAGATGACTAATTATGACCAATTAGATTTCATATCGATTTGTTTTAAATAGAACGTTTTTAGCTTTGAACTGTTCTTGTAGAGATTTTTTTTCTGGATGGAAACAAAAAGATTTTTCAAGATGGGAATTGAAAGACGTAGATTTGATGTTGCCTCAGCGACAATCGAGAAAAAAAAATTCCAACCAAAAAAAAATTGTCTTCGAATCTTTTTCGGAGTGGAGAGATTAAGTCTTGCATATTAAATACCACCGAAAAAAAATTAATCCCATTGAATCGAACAAAAAAGGCCCGTGAGAGGTTTGTTTGATCATCGTGTCGTCGCATAAATTTCGACCGAGCCAAGCGCATAAATTTCCCCGAGATGCATCAAAAAAAAAAAAAAAAATTCGCCCTTATTTAAATAAAATTAAATTTTTTACCGAGCCAGTGGTGCGGTATCAAGGTGTTTTTCGAAACGGAATTTTTATCGTTTCGGGCAGACAATTTTTTCTGTCGTTTCGTTCCCGCATTAAACAATAAATAATAATAATAAAAATCGAACTGACATCGATTGATGGACGCGAAATATAATCGATCCAGCAAAAAAACGCAGTCGATTCTCGCTGGAGCGAAGAGCACCGAGAAAAATATCGTGAGAAAGAAACGAGCCGATGAAAAAACGTTTTTCCATCAAGAAAAAATTTTTTTTCTTTTTTTTTTTTATAACAATCTTTTCTTAGACGTGGAGATTTCATATTGATAACATGTCGAAACGGATAAAAAAGCATCTCGATATTGTTTGGCTGCGAGACAACTTTTTGCTGAGAGAATCGGGAGGCGGCCAACAGAAACGAGCCAAGAAGAACAAGAAGAAGTAGAAGAAAGAAGTTCGTGATGGAATTGTAAAGCTTTTTTCTTCGCGGCATTCTATGCTCTCTTTATACCAGCAGTTTCCAATCTTTATACCCACTCTTACGCTTCACTAAAAAAAAATAAATTAGAGTTACGTTAAAAAACGAAAACTTTGAAAACTTTTGACTATAGAAACATGAAACTAGGAAATTTACTATTAGTCCCTGTATTACCAATAAAATAACGAGGGGTGGTATATACAACCCGTTTAACTAGAGAAAAAAAATCAGAATGCATTTAGGGATTTTTAGGTACAGTATCTTTGGATAGTTCTTCTTATAAAACTATTTGGATTTTTATTTTTTTTGTTTTAATCAAATATTTCTCAGGTATTTAGAGTTGAACCTGGATAAGCGAGAGTATTAGGAATTGCGACCTCTTTTCCGTTAATGGCGGATTCCTACTGACCCGAATTTCTGGCTCATAGATAAAACTTAGCTGCTTGATTCGACATCTATTTGAATCAATTTTCAAGCTACTAAACCAAAGTTTGATTTAAAATCAAGTCATACTTAAGTCAAATGCTAATATTAAAATATGAATCAAGTCAAGCATTGACTGTATGTCAAGTCACAATATCAAGTACAACTTTTTTTAAAAAAATCCAATTACTTGACTTGAGAAATCTCTACTTATAGACGTATAGATGTATAGAAGTGGCTTATATTATTTATATATATATATATATATATATATATATATATATATATATATATATATATATATACATTTATAAAACAACTAGCTAATACCCGCTCGCTTTGCTGAGAGTATCTAAATTTAATTGATTGAATTATTATATCTACCTTCATAGCGAAATATAAAAATTAATCTTTTTTGACAGAAAAAGATGATTGATACTTCCAGACCTTAGATCCTTAGATCTTAAGTTCATCAAAATCCTTAAAACTACTTTACTTGGAAGAGGTTTTAGCTATCTCACAGGTTCTATATACGATTTCAAATATAAAAAGGTTCTTTAAGAAAATTTGAAAATCTCTCATACCAAATGTCGTTTGAAACCGTTCAGCTTTTTAAGTAGAAAATATTATGTGCTAATAAAAAATAAATATTATTAAATATGTTAAGATTTGAGGTATCTTTAACAAAACTTCATTAAAATTCGTTCCGTTAAGTAATTTTTAAATATTTAAAAATGATGTATATTATTTCAATACGTTTATTTCTAATGTTAATAATTAATGTCTTCGACAATGAACAATAAAGAAATTCAAATATTTAAAAAAAAATATTATTATAATAATTTTATCGGGTGTTAAATTTCATTTTATTTATTTTCCATTAAAAATTGTCTTAATTTCAACTTTGTAAAGATTACTTTCAGTACTGTGTAAAATTGGACAGGCCTTCATGAGGAAAATGCATTAAATTGCTATTTTACGAACTTTAATGAAACTTGTATTTATTACATGTATTTAAATGGATAAGGAATATTACTGTTTTGTTTCAAATAGCTTGGTAAATAACTAATATTTTTTTTTGTATTATGTTTAAGATAAAAATGGTTCCTGTAGGTTATCCTTAGGAGATAGACATATACCGTCGCGGGCTTTTTTATCAATCTTTTTAATATACACAATTTCGCCGCAAATTATTTTGATCTATCTCGTAAGGTTTAGTCAGCGTTTGCAATGTAAGTGCACAAAAATATGTGGGTTATGACATCACATTACAAATCTTTGAACTTTCCGACTTTTCTCTACTATAATATGCATGTATTATACCTTAAAACCTTCCTCTTGAATCACTCTATCAATTGCTGAAAACTGCATTAAAATCCGTTTTGTAGTTTAAAAGATCTATGCGAACAGACAGCTGGAGCGACTTTGTTTTATGTTATGTAACGAAGTGCAACTTATAGAGGTTTTTTAAACCAAATAGTGACACATTCGAGTAGAATATGATAAAAACGCAATGGTAGTTTGTCTCACAAAATGTAAGAATGAGTCATAAATAGCAGATGTTAAGTACGCTTGACTGTCGCTTATAGAGGTACAAGCAAGTAATAGTATCAGTTAAAAAGGTTTGTAGGTAAAAGACTACTTTCTTTTATAGAGGTTTCTGTTTCACATTAATAAAGCTTGCTTACCCAGTTACCAAGTTTGACTATACTTTTAAAGTCTACAGAACTACCCCTCCCCCCTCTTTTTTATGAAATATTGTCCTGACAACGGAACTTTACATGGTGTTAGAAGAACTTGACCCCACGGAAAAAAATAGTGGTGTAAAATTTACAACACTAAACTAGTAATATTTTTACTGCACTTTGTGTTCATTATAACCACAAATGTAACATTAGATAACACACTGTGTTGTATTCAGCTCTAACGTATAGTATTTTTTACTACCATAGTGTAGTAAATATATGTAACTGTTACAACTGCTGTGTGTTGTACAATTAACAAATTTTGGTTTTTGCGCATGCGGCGCGTACAACATAACCAATAATTTTGACAAATAAATGCAAGTGTCAAAAATTCAACTACATTTTTACTAGTTCGTGTTGTTAATAATACTACAGTTTTTTAATTACACTTGACTGGTAAACGTTACCACACGTGGTGTCATCCTATATAATACTAGTTAATGTAGTAAAATTAACAAGGAATGTTGTTAAATCTACAACACATTTTTTTTTCCGTGCAGCTTTATGTGTTTAACCGACGTTAAAAAAGATTTCTGAATTGTCTTTGTTTTCTGGAGCTTAATTCAGGATTGATTCTATTCGAATTTGGAGGTAAACTACCCCTCCCCACCTTCAGAATTATAATATATATTATAGATTGATGCAGTAATTTTTTTTCTGGATGTTTTCTGGAGTTTTATCGTGTTTTATAGAGATAGACTCATCAAGTCAAATAACTTGCAAATTCAAAGCTTGACTTGATTTGATACTTAAATATTAACGTCTGAAGTCTCGTAGTCCTTGGATCTAGGATTGCAGTGACAGAAAATTTTCACTAATGTACCTAAGTACACACAGTTTATCGTACAGATATGACGTCACACATGGCAAACTGTGCAGTTAAAACTGAAAGTGTATGGGGATCTTAAACGTTAAATGAACAACTTTTTAGGGTGATTCGATTTTAATGAAAAAATAATTCATTTAATGAATTTTTACTGTTTTACTACATGATAATTTACTTATATATATTATGGTAGAAAATTAATTTCTTAATTTAAAAAAAAAAATGTTTGCGGGCCCTCCAGGTTGGAAACCGCTTCTCTACACACGGTTTTTGTGGCGTGTTCAAAACGTTTTTTTTTTTTTTCTCGTGAATCGTTTCGTTCCAACTCGTTCCACTCTATCCCGAATGCACGGCGCGGCGTCCCGGCATCTCCCGAAATTGGTCAGTTTTTTTTCGCCTCGAAAAAAGGGTCAAATTGTCAGCGAGGGATGCTGAATGAAGGGAGCCAAATCATATTCAAAAGACTTTTTTTTTTCTTCTTATAAATCCAAGATGAATTTTTCGACTTTCTCACAGTCTTCACGATGGCTTTTTTGCCTCCCAATTTTTTACACAACCCTTTTGTTTTGTGCTTTTTTCTAATTGTTGTTTCATCAAAACCAGCTATTAAAACGTTGATACTGAAAGGGATGAGTTGAGGAAGGTGCTAATATTATGTTTTTGTGGCCAATTTTTTCAACCCTAATCGTTAACTTAACACAGACTATAAATGAATGATATAAAAAAAAAAGTTCTCAGACAATTCCCATCTGTCCCTCTATGTACCTTAAATGAGTGATAAACCTTGTTAATACATATATAAAAAAATGATCAAAATTCAAGATCATGATTAACTCACCAATAATATTTTTATAATGATAAAGAAAAAAAAATCATAAGGAAATGTATTTATAAAAATTATAACTACGTGCTTCTTCAATGAAACTCATGAAAAAAAAATTTTTTTTCACCTTTAACACTTACAAAGACTAAAAAAAAAATTCTAGGCCTAATAATTTCCTATCTAATTTTATATCAAATAATCTTCATTTTTCGCTAGTAAATGCTAGTAGATGTCTCACAATTATGCCCACCCTCATTATTTCCCCCATTTCCCCGTTTATAAAATTTGATAATAAAACTTTAAGGACGATTTATTTAAGGATTAAGATTATTTTATGGATATTACAAAGTAATTCCAATTTTTCATGGAGAACACCAAAATTCAGTTGTAATTAAGTCACCATTTTTCTCGACTTGTAGGCTACTTGACTTGATTTTCAAACTACTTGACTTAACAGTGACTTAAAATGAAGCCAAATGTTAATATTTTACATTCTTAAGAGATAAGGCAGAGTGATAAAAGTCGCTCAAATGCTTCAAAGTTAGTGAAATAAAAAATAAAAAAACACGAGCGTGGTCGTTGTAAACGTGTTGCGGAACGTAACCTAAGTCCTGAACCAAACGGAAACAACAATCAAATTGTATTAATTTCACTGTTTATCAAAAAATTGATAATAAAACTTTACAGAGTATTTATTTAAGGATATTACAAAGTAATTTCAATTTTTCCTCGAGAACACCCAAATGCAGTGGTAAATAAGTCACCATTTGTCTTGATTTTTAGTCTACTTGACTTGATTTTCAAGCTACTTGACTTAAAAGTGACTTAAAATCAAGCCAAATGTTAATATTTTACATTTTTAAACCTAGCGCTCACTAATAGACATGTTGTGCGATTTGTCTCGAGACCGTCTAGAAATAGTCGGTAGACCATCTAGGGACACTGTTCTTTGTCTCGCCTAACGTCTATACTACGATATGAATTTTTCAGTCTCATATTCGCAGTCCACCATCTTGACTTAAAAGTGACTTAAAATTAAGCCAAATGTTAATATTTTACATTCTTAAGCCTAGCGCTCACTAATAGGCAGGTTGCGCGATTTGTCTTGAGACCGTCTAGAAATAGTCTGTAGACCATCTAGAGACACTGTTCTTTGTCTCGCCTAACGTCTATACTACGATACGAGTTTCTAAGTCTCATATTCGCAGTTTACCATGAAGGATAAACTAAAATGAAATAAATCAACGGAACTGGCCATGGCTCGCCTCTAGACAACAGTGACGTCCATACTGTCAAAATGTTGCGGGACATGTCTAACAATGCATACTGTCTCCTAAAGTCTCCCATTCCGATTGGGAGACGTTAAGCCTAGTACTCATTAGTAGACATGTTGCGCGATTTTGGTCTTTGAGACGCGTCTCAAGTTGCCTCCGTAGATATGTCTATAGACGAATCCCCGTCTAGGGCTTGTTGCGAGACAAAAAATTTTAAGTTTTTACGTCTCCCAATTAGAATGGGAGTCTTTAGAAGACAGCGTATAACGTTAGACATGTTCCACAACATTTTGACAGGGTGGACGTCACTATTGTCTAGAGACGAGCCATGGTCAGTTCCGTTTAATTTGTTTATTTTATTTTGACCTCCATGGTGGACTGCGAAGATGAGACTGAGAAATTCATATCGTAGTATGGACGAGACAAAGAACAATGTCTATAGACCAGTGGTTCTTAACCTTATTGGAGGTACTAACCCCCACCAGTTTCATATGTCCATTTACCGAACCCTTCTTAATTGGAAAAATTTTTTTTTTTTAATTTTTCCAAATTTAAATATAGGTAGGTACCTATATATAGGTACCATCTTATATGAGTCGGTTGTGTGTTTTGACCTCCACCGAACCCCCGGGGTTCAATCGAATCCTGGTTAAGAACCACTGCTCTAGACGGTCTATAGACCATCTCTAGACGGTCTCTATACAAATCGCGTAATATGTCTACTAGTGAGTACTAGGCTTGCAATTTTTGGTCTCGAAACGGCCCTAGACGGAGATTCGTCTATAGACATGCATACGGAGATAACCTGAAACTTTGGTCTTAGAGACCAAAATCGCGCAATATGTCTACTAGTGAGAACTAAGTTTTAAGAGATCAAATGCCTCAAAGTTAGTGAAGTAGAAAATAGCTACGAGCGTAATCGTTGTAAACGCGTTGCGGAACGTAGCCTAAGTCCTAAACCAAATAGAAACAAAATTCTGTATTCTTGAGTGTTCTTAATTATCGTTTACTCACTGTATACCGGGACATTCGGTATATTGTCACTGTTTTTCAATTAAAACTTTTTCATCGATATTCGGCAATAAAATAGTATGAAATATCTCCAAAAAAAAATTTGTCAAAATTTTTATGAAATATCGATTTTCAAAATATCGAACATTAATTATACGATTGCAAATATATGTACTCTGGGTCTCTCTATTTTTAACCATCGCTATATAAATTCATTCTATTTTCGTAAATATAAATTCAAAGTTTATACTGAAAATTTGTACGAAAGAAAAAAATTAAATTTATCCAAAAAATTACGAATTCAACATCGAAATTTAAATAATTATTATTTATGTGAATGTATAAGGAGGAAAAAAGTTTGAAAAAAAAAAACCACAAAATGCATTCAACAAAGTTCAAGTGCATATTAAATCAATCAGTTAAAGCGAGATCGATCGATTGGTCGATGTTTAGTACAAAAGAGCATTTACATTTTGCGACATTTCAACATAGACCAAAAAAAAAAAAAAATTTAATATATAGGTAGACGATAAACTATCGAGAATTACTTAAATTAATTATTTTTATGATTTAAATTATTGAAAAATTGTTAAATTTTTGGGTATTTAATAAAAAAATGAACAATTTTTTTTCTCGTATCAATTGTACGTGATTTAAGTCAGCTAGTCCAAAAAAGTGTGTTGGATCATTTGAATATGCAAATTTATTAAATTTTTTTTTATTAGACGGTTTTTTTCGCTGTTATTTTTTGTTGATGTTTATGAAAATAATTTTTTACGGTCCAAACTCAGCTAGAGGCTGAAATATAACTGGAAATATTCACGTTGAAATATTTGGAAGGTCGCAATTTCTTCGATTTATTGTAACTTGTCCCAATGTCTACGTGACAGATTAGGAAACGACTGACGAAAGTGAAATTTAACGATCAAAAAAAAAAAAAAAAAAATACGTAGATCTGATCGATAATTTCTTCGAGTTAATCATCAAGTCTCCAAAACTCCACTCAAAGCCAAAAAAAAAACCCATAAGACCAGAGACGTTTTTGTGTTAACATCACACAAAAAAAAACCCCATACGAACTGGTCCATTTTATGGATCATGGTAATAGGTTTTCTTTAACCGTTTTTTTTTTTCATTGGTTGCCGACAAAAAATCGAGCAAAGATCGAATATCAAAGACGTAGATTTTAAAAAGGCAATAAGTACTACAAAAAGAAATCTTTCTCAGAAAAACTATAAATTTTCTGCAAGTTAAAAAAAAATCGATGATGACCAACATTTTTTTTTTCGTCCTCTAGTTCTACGGCACAATTGCGTCAATTCAAGATTTTTTCCGAGGAATTAAAACCTGTTTTTCATTTGATTAATTCTTGATTTTCTCAATGAGAAAATTATATTTACATAAAAAACGATTTGATTAATTAACTCTGAACTATTTAGACGTTTAATTGATCATTTCCTTAACTGATTCATAGTTTTTTTTAAAATATCTTTTGTACTTTTTTTTTATAAAAATTAGCCAAAAAATTGGGGGCTTAGCCGTTTTATTCCATGTCAAACTTGAAACATCAACAGATTAAAAATTTCAAAAATTCAATCAATATACATGATAATACTTGCCCGTTTCGCTGAGCGTATCTAGTATTAAACTGATTCATTAATAGAGACCTTTCTCTCAAAATATAAGCTGTTTTTGATAGAAAAATATAAAAAGATATTTCTAAACTTTCGATCTATAGTAAGTTCATGAAAATCCCTTTAACTTTTATACTTTTCCAGGAAGATATATTAGCTATCTCATTGGTTTTATACGTTTTTATGAATGAATGTTATACCTGAACTTGTGTTTCTTTAAGACTTGAAAATCTTTCACAGCAAACGCACACCATTTAATAGAATGGATTAGTAGCTATCCTACTAGACCAGGGGAAATAATATTTGAACAGAAAAAAAAATTATAGTAAGTTGAAACCCATTGAAAAGGAAGAGAAAATAACAAAAATGAAAGGAAAATTAAATTACGTTCGATCTTAGGGGGGGGAGTGGAATATGGGGGGGTAAGGGTAGAAACGATTTATCTCGATTTTCGACAAAACTACAAGTCTTATGGAAAAAAGTTGTAAGGCAAAGTTGTAGATAATAAGTAGATCTACAACTTTTGTACAAACCCTTTTTTAGCATAACCTCAAAATTTATGTGAAATATTCCAATAACCAAGTTATTATTTTTTTATTTTTCTCTTTTACAAAAAGAATTTTTTTACACGAAATTTGGTGAAAACTTACCTTTTAATGTCCCAAACACACTGTAATTTTTTTTGATTTAAAATATTTATTTTTCACCTTATAATGGCTTCATATTAAAAAAGCACCCTAATTTTCAATCGAAAATTCTCACGTCAAACATCTGATTTTTTTAAAAATAGTCGGTGAGCTTTTTGTTCGTTGAAACCTCTACTTTCTGATGGTGCTAAAAATATATACAATAGAATGTTAAATATTCTCAGAAAATGCAATAATTACAGTGTAAATTTTAATAAATTGCTCAAAGTTGTATTTGTACAATTGCATTATGTACAATTTTGTGCAATTTATTAAAACGTACACTTTGATTATTGCAATTTTTGAGAACATTTAACATTGTGTTGTACTTAGTTTTTTGCATCATTAGAAAGTAGAGGTTTTAACGAACAAAAAGCTCAGTGACTTTTTCAAAAAAATCAGATGGTTTTATGTGAGAATTTTCGATTGAAAATTAGGATGCTTTTTCGATATTAAGCTATTATAAGGTGAAAAAATAAATACTTTAAATCAAAAAATTACAGTGTAATTTTTTTTGTAAAAGATAAAAATTAAAAACCAAAAACTTGGTACTTAACTTGAATTTTTCACATAAATTTTGAGGTTATGTGCAAAAAGTGCTAATACCAAAAGTTGTAGATCTACTTATTATCTACAACTTTGCTTCACAACTTTTTTCCATAGGACTTGTAGTTTTGTCGGAAATCGGGATAAACCGTTTCTACCCATAAAAACACCCCTCTTTTTCACTTCCCCACCTCAGACCGACCGTTATTGATTTTTCCGTTAATTTTTGTCATATTCTCTTCCTTTTCTAATGGGTTGCATCCTATTATAATTTTTTTCACTTTTTACCATTTTCAAAGGCTTTAGCTCTGGTCTTATAGTAGTTAAAAAGTAGAAAACAAACTTTTTCTGTGTTTGTATTTTGATATCTCCAAAATTAGTCAAAAATAATAAATCAAAACAACCACCTATTGGCGCTGTGGTTAGAGCAGTTGCTCTCTCCGCTTCATGCGTCAAGTGGTTCTGGGTTCGATCCCCGTTGAATCCTAGAATTAAGATCCTAGAGCTAAACTATAATTGACCAACAGAAATTCTCTGTGTTTAGACAGTCGTGATATGCCCTTAGATGTTAAAGCGACTTAAAACACAAAAAAATAAATAAATAAATCAAAAAAAAATTTTTCTTCTTCTTAGAGATTTATTTAGTTATTTGACTTGATTTTCAAGCTATTTGACTAAAATTTGACTTTAAATCAAGCCAAACTCAAGTCCAATATGAAAATATTGACTTCAATTCATTGAACAAAATGTTTGTAATTACTTGACAGGATCAATCTTTACGTTTTTTCTTTCAAAATAAAAGAACTTTCACATTAAGAGGATGTGTACAGTCTACTTAAGGGCTTATAGCGGCTAAGCCTCCGTTCTAGACTTGATTTGATTTCTGTTCCATATAAATTTTCATTACAATAGTGGATAAAGAAAATTTTCAGAATCAAAATATTAAAGTAACTTGAAACCACAAAAAATAATTTAAACATGATGATCAGAAAGTGTAAGTAGCCTGTAAAACAAAGTCTTTAAGTTATTTATATTTTATGGCGATTTTAGTCAGTACAAAATGGTTATTTCATCATGAGACGATGACATATATTACACGTGCATTATACATAAAGTTAAGCAAGTTTTTTTTTTTAATTGAATATATCATTTTTTTCAAAGATCTTAATTATGGATTTGTTTTTTAGATCTAGAGTAAAAAGATTTCCAATCAATCGATCCATTGTTTCGTTATGGAAAGGGGGCACAAAAACTCGCTAGTTACATTATAAATCAATTTCAAATGATAACGAAAGCTCAAAGCATTCTTTGGTCTTGAACAAATAAAGCATGAATAAAATTCTTTATTTTAATTTTAGGTTGTGCAATAATTACTAGATCTTTAAACACTTGAACAGTTTTTGTGGAATTTTAAAATAATTTAGATAGATTTGAAACGAACGCTTTCCTCTATTCCATCTATTGACTTAAAGGCTTAAAATCAAGTTCAACTCAAGCCAAATGTTAAAATTTTAATTTCAAGTCAAATGCAGGAAAACCTAATTATTATAAAAACCAATTATGGAGCCTCTCCCAATCATTACTATGTTAATTTATAAATTTTAAAATATCTTGAAAATTAAACGAAGATATTGAAGAAAGTCTTAAACAGAATCAGCTTGTAAGCTTGTACAGAATCAAATTTTTTGTCAGTAAAATGCTAAGCAAGTGTTCAATTTTTGCAAAGCAATAATTATATTAATAATTGGCTGTACCCGCGACTTCGTTCACGTAACTTTAAGATCATTTTTAGAACTCAAAATTTAACGAAATTCATATTAATGGTAAGAAATATAATAATGCATACTAATGTAAAATTAAAAAGCCGACAATAAAAATTTAAAATTGCGTGCGTCTATCTTCATTATTAATATTTGATATTATGACGACATTTTTTTATTGAACATTTTAAGTACCAATAATAGCTCTTATATCAAAAATATGAAAAAAAAATTAATTTAAGTATATTTTTCATTGGAAAATTTCGTTGAAAATTTTTTCGTTGAAACTATTTAAGTTGGCCAAGCCATGAAAATGACTAAAGAAAAACAAATTTTTTGAAGTTATACTTCTTTAGGCGCGTTATGAAAAAATGATGAAAATGAAATTTTAAGATGCGCGCGCATTTTCAGTCAAAAATTAACAAAATAAAGTTAGTCGCAAAACCATTGGGTTTCCTGGCACGCGTAATTTGAATTTTTGTTGTTTTTATTTTCTAATTTATTTATTTTTATATTTAAATTGAAAATAATTATATATACAAATGACACATATATAAATAATAAATAAGTTATTACTTTTCTCGAATTTTGCAGTAGCTGTTATACTATTTGAAATTTAATGATGAAAATGACGTCTGCATTCCATGCATATTCTTAATTATCACGAAATCTGGGATTCTGAAATGATTCAACCATCTTAGAATAATAATTTAGTAACACAAGATATGAATAAGATTAAGACATTTACTTTGACAAGTAGCTAGTTACTTTATTTTGCAATTTCTATGAAGCTTCGTTTTCATGATATGCATGAATTGTTAACCAGAAAAATGATCCTGACAAATTTTATAAACGTCTTGCAGCTTTCTTTGAATATTATTTATTGATACAAATTAAAATATTATTCTCTTAATTTTATTTTTAATAATTATATCTTTAATTATATATATTATTATTAAATATTAAATTACAGTTTTTTAAAATTGATTATTTGAATAAAATTAATAAAAACTAATTTTTAATGATACCAAAGAAGTATAACTTTTCACGCGCGTACATAAGTACACGCAACCACTTTATTTGGTTTATTTAAGGCACGTCAACTATGCTCATTAGTGACCATCGAATCCGATCTTCGGGAAGTGTATCTTCGGGCCCCGTGATATGTTTTAGAAAAGACGATACATATCGGTTATAATGAATATCGCTTATAACGACCGAAATTTGACGGTCCCCTGAAGTTCGTTTTTTAACCGACTTCAAAAAAAGGAGGAGGTTCTCAATTCGACTGTATTTTTTTTATGTTTGTTACCTCAGCATTTCCGACTGCGTGAAGCGATTTTGATGATTCTTTTTTTATTTGAAAGCTGGTGCTTCCCGAATGGTCCCATTTTAATTTGAAAGAAATCGTTGACTTCTAAGGGGTTGAAAACTAAAGGATGAAATATTAAATTCTTATTGGATAGCTAGATTTTGGTAATTCTTTTTTTATTTGAAAGCTAGTGCTTCTTGTGTGGTCCCATTTTAATTTGAGGAAAATCTTTCACTTCTAAAGGGTTGAAAACTAAGGGATGAAATATTAACTTCTTATTGGATAGCTAGATTTTGGTAATTCTTTTTTTATTTGAAAGCTGGTGCTTTCTGTGGGGTTCAGTTTTAATTTGAGGAAAATTTTCCACTTCTAAGGGGTTGAAAACTAAGGGATGAAATATTAACTTTTTATTGGATAGCTCGATTTTGATAATTCTTTTTTTATTTGTAGAACACAATTTTAAATTAATCTCATATCCATTATTTGTAAAAAAAAAAACTCCACTCACAAGGGGTTAAAAATTAGGGATGAAATAATACATTTTTCCTGGCTAACCCGATTTCGATATTTTTTTCTATTACGTACAACGTACCTTTAATTTGTTCACATTTCAATTTGAGGAAAAAAATCCACCTTTTAAAGATGAAAATAGGGGATGAAATAGTGACATTTAACTGAATCATCGAATTTTGATAATTTTTTTTCTGTTGGAAAGAGTATTCCACTTAGTTTTGTTATTACATTTAAAAGCAACAAATTTCAACCATTAAAGGCAAAAAGGGATGATGTAGTAACTTTTAAGAAGATTTAGAAGGTTTAACCATTTTCAAGAAAATTTAATCAGTTATCAAATTTTAGATCACTAAAACGCGAGAAATAAATAAATGTTATAAAAAAATGAAAAACCGACTTCAAAATAAATAAAAAATCTTAAATAAGAAATGCACTATAAAGTAACGAAATAATGGCGTATCCTTGCAGTATCTACAACTTACAAATTATTAGGATGATAAAATGTACAACTATTGTTATTTTTGGAGTTGGTGTCAGTCAAGAGAATAAATATTAATGGTAATTTGTAAAAATTCTAAAAAGGTTTAGTTGGTAATTGGTATTTTGTAGTTTAAAGGTCGCTAGATATTGTTACAGTTCGAGTATATTGTTTAAAAGTTCTTTTGAAAAATAATTTTCATAAGGTATTCTCGTTTTTTGCTAAGTACCAATATAGTCGTATTTTCTTGACTGACACCAACTCCAAAAATAACAATAGTTGTACATTGTATCATCCTCATAATTTATAAGTTGTAGATACTGCAAGGATACGCCATTATTTTGTTACTTTTTAGTGCATTTCTTGTTTAAGAATTTTTATATATTTTGAAGTCGGTTTTTCATTTTTTTATAATATTTATTTATTACTGTATTTGTTATTCTTAGATATAATGTACCTAATAATTTTATAGAAATGGAGCTTATAAAGCTTTCATAAGAATGAAGAAAGTTTAATCAAAAATTAAGACTTACTGTTAAATTAAATTTTTCTTAAAACTGGGAAGTTCAAAAAGATCAACTATATAAAGCTTCGATGGGAAATTTTTTGGATTACTCACTCGTTCCATTTACGTTGCGGCTAATTATCTTATTGCTATTATTATTGCTAGTTTGACTCGATTGTAGATGAACTGGTCCACCAGGTGTTCCTGAAGACGGCGATGGTGACGGCGTCGATCTTAACGACGGCGTGACCGTCGGTGTGGGAATCGTCACGGGTGGTGTTGGCGGTGTTTGACTCACATCCCTTGGACTTCCCGTCGAACTCGGTCGTGACTGTCCCGTCACCGATTTCGGCACCGTTAAACAATTCGCACTCGCGCTATTCCTCCGCCGATTCACGACCCCAACACTGGTCGAACTCACCGACCCACAACTGTTCGTATCCTCGCTTTTATCCATTTTTGTTTTTTGTTTTCACCACCTCATACCTCCAATTTACCAAAGAAAAACACGTTAAAAACTTAATACGGAACTGAGAGTGATTTAATCGAGCCGTAGATCGCTACTGGACAATGAAACACCGCGGCTGTCCGATTGGAATTACAGCGGCTCGCGGCTCGACTCTTGCATTTGAAGAATGATGAGGAGGGGCACAAAACGCGTCGCGGGTTTTTTGTAATTTGGGGTACCAAAGACCCAACAAAAAAAAAAAACATTCCTTCACATATAAAACACGCAAAATTTTCGGATCGTCCATTATTATGATTTCTCTGTCCTTGTTCACAATCGTTTCAACGCCACTTCCATCCTCATCCCGTCCATCACAATCGACCTATCGTTCTCCTTATGTACTGCGGATACATACCATAAACAACAAGAAAACAAGGAACGAAGGGGTTCGTCTTATTCTGCAAGATGCATTTATTATTTTTATTATGTACCCCCCCATATGTGTGACTCACTGAATATTCAATTCGATAATTTTAGGGAGAGATCAAGCTTTAAATACGCCTTTGGCAAAGGGTTAACCCTATACTTGATCTTAACAATCAGATAAAAATTAATTTAACAATTTTTTATTTTTCTTATAACAATGACCTATATAAATCTTTAAGGCTTTCAAAATTCAGAAAGTATCCAGAAAAAAGAAATCTATACTAATATATAAAATTGAAGAGTTTGTTTGTTTGTTTGGTTAAACGCGCTAATCTCAGGAAATACTGGTTCGAATTGAAAAATTCTTTTTGTGTTGGATAGTTTAATTATCGACGAAGGCTTTAGGCTATACAACATCACTCTACGACTAATAGTAGCAGAGCATCAATGGAAAATGTTGCAAAAACCAGGAAAATTTTTTCCTTTTGAGAGCATTTGTTGCCTGCCCTGCGTAAATGGTTAAAGTTACGCAAAAATCATGTGAAGCAAAATTGTTCCTCTTAAAAAGTTCTAAAAAAAAGTCTGTGACGACATATGTCTATCTTTTAAGGTTGGCCCGCTATAACCTTTTTAATGGTTATTGAAGTTGTTTCAAAAATAATTCATTATTAGCGAAATTGTTATTAGAAACATATTATTAATTCTTCCCCAAATAAATACGGGGTTTAATGAAATTTGGTATTAAGATAAATGACAATCTGAGTCATAAAAAAGAATACTTTTTATTACGGGAAAATGTCTCCTTTATCCGGGAAATTGAAAAACGGGTTGGAACAAAAATTATGCATAAACTATACTTTTTTATTTGAAAATGAATATTGGTGATATTTAAGTATGATGATAGCTAAATATGCAAATCATTATCTACATAACGTTTTATTTCGGAAAAATTTCTCATTTCAACGGGAAAATAGAAAAACTGGTTGAAAGAAAAATCATGCTGAAACTAAACGTTTTTAGCTGATTATAATAGAGTATATTAATAGTTATAACTCTTAATGTCCTCAAGGCAAAAAATAATTTTCTTATCCTACATTCTTATTTTTATGCAGGAAAAATGTGCGGTTTCCGTAGGATAGATATGTTTTATTTTTCATAGAGCAAAAGATTACCATAATTTCTTACAATGAGGTGGTTAATTGAGAGTCAGAGAATAAAAATAGGCTACCTTTTATGTCAAAATATAGCACGGTTCCCGTAGGATAGGATAAGAATAGTATCCTTCAGGAACTGAGTATTTAAAAGAAGTTTCGTAAAAGTTCATGGATAAGCGTTTTAAGGAATTTTCCTCAAGAAAGATTGGTCTACCTTTTATCCAGGAATAATGTACGGGCCCGTGGGCTAGACACGTTTTTATTTTTCATAGAGCAAAAACTCGACATAATTGTACTCTTCCCGTGGGATAACAAGATAATTATATTTTACAGGAACCGTGTATTTAATAGAAGTTTCGTTAAAGTACGTGAAATAGAGTTCTAGCGCATTATCCTCAAGAAGGCCTGATCTCTTTTTTATCCAGGAAAAATGTACTACTCCCGTGGGATAGATATGTTTTTGTTTGTCCTAGAGCAAAAGATTGACATGATTTTTTGCAATAGGGTAGTCGAAAGGTCAGAGAAAAATATTGATAATTCGTATGTTAGAATAATGCACGATTCTCAAAAGATAGCATAACAATTGTACTTATCCTACAGGAATCGTGTTTTTAAAAAAGCTTTCCCTAAAGTTCGTAAAATAGCGTTTTAACACAATCATTCCAAAAAAAGTTTAAATAAAAATTACAATTTCTACAGCAAAATATGATTTTTAATTTAACAGCCGATAACATCGATAAATTAATAATGAAAATTTTGAAACATTGAAACTTCTTTCATTGCTAATTTTTGAATGTCCATAATGTTTAGAAATAAACGTGTTAAATTACTATTGAAAAATTTGAACTTGGTGAAAAACGCAGTTAAATATATAAAACATTCAACATTTTCGAATTGTATTGCTACTTAAGGAACACAAGTATAAGTATTTTATAATATTCATAAAAACGTATAGAACCAATAAGATAGCTCTTCTAGATAGCTATATATAGAATATCTTCCTGGAAAAGTAGTTTATCTGTTTTTCATGAACTTTCAATGAATCAAAGATCTAGAAATATCTATCTGTCTTTTTTTGTTGATGGGATGAAAGTTTCCATTACTCAATCAGTATAATTTAGATACGCTCAGCGAAGCGGGCGGGACTAGCTAGTAAAATATAATTTCGCTAATTACAAAATAATGTTACTTATACCAACTCAATTTAACTCCAAACACTTAACTAAACTTCCGGATCTAGGTTGTATTTAAGAGAGACGATCCCAAGTTTAGCAATTCCAGAATTTTGAAACATCCCGATTAAACAGTTTTTTTTTTATACCCACTTTTACATGTCCACCAAATTCTTATAACTATTTATTTTTCATAATTCTTCCTAAATTTTGTTTCGAATAGTGTACCTCTACTCTAATTTTTTAAATATGGTTATTCTGGTCTTGGTTAGGAATTCATCAAGACAAGTAGTTGGATATTTTGAAATTAATTGTGATTGGTATTTACACAGTTGTAAATGAAATAGTCAGCGAATTCAATGCTTGACTTGATTTGATATTTAAATATTGATATTTGACTTGAGTATGACTTGATAGCAGGTCAAATTTAGGTCAAGTAGTTTAAAAATAAAAATTTTCATACCGTTGTTTTAATATAGATATATACCAGTGGCGTGCGGTAACTTTTGAAACAGGGCATACGGTCAGAAGGGGGAGGAGTAATAAAAACCAAAATTTTTAAATTTATTTGGTAAACATGGTATTATATTGTGTATTTATTTCTAAAAATTAGCCTTATTCAACGCTCTTTTTCACAAAAATCATCAATAACCGCATCGTATAATGTATTTAAAAACCACGAAAATAGTTCTTATTCTAAAGAATAGAAAATTTGTATGGCCTCTGGGTAAATAAGTCACGAACAGTATCAGTAACAATGAGTAGCAATTAGTAAATTTATTGTGTAGATTCAAAACGTCAAACGCATCTATAAACGTCAACCGTCAATGTGAAACGCCGAGAGAGATAGTACTCAACCGTACTAGTGCGCATGCGCGACCAATTCTATGCGGCAGTTGCTGCGCATTAATTCGGCTTTTGCCGTTCATTCCATGCCAATTTTATGAGCGATACGTTTCATAATTTCGTAAATTAAAAAATGTATAAATGATAAAAAGTATTTAGTATTTGGTATTTTTAGAATCATTTTACAATACATGCAATTATGTAAACTATAAAAAAATTAATAAATCATAAAAAATATTTGATTTTTTTAATTGTCTCAATTCCAAGGCATGCGGCGCATCTACGCAGCATGTATAGACCGCACGCCACTGGTTTATACGTAAATTTCTTAAAATTAAGTATTGTAACATTTTTACGGGTTCTTGGATTTGTGTTTGAACGACGACAATTTCTTTTTAACAATTGTTTATTTATTTGCATTATTTATTACTTTAACAATGTTTAAGTTCACTGTTTTACAAAAGATTTCACTAAATATACACTGCACTGTTTACACTTTATTTAACACTCGCGATTCACTATTTATTTAACACTTACATTTCACGATTTATGTATCACTCACTTTGACGATTTATTTATGACTGACTCTTAGTTCAAACAAACCTCTTTTTATATCGTTTTGATCATTTTCGAGAACATCCTCCCCTATTATTCGTTTACTAGAAATTTCGATTTTTTTGTCTTCTTTGTCATCTACCGAGTAGTCCTTTTGGTCAAACCTTTCGCGCTACGGGGGTCTTTCCCATCCTACAACCACGTCACTCCTCATTGACTGGTTGATTGGCTTGGCCCACCCACGATGAGGTACAAAGACAACGGCTGAGACAGTTTAAAGAGCAGGTGCCACCCCCAAACTCATAAAATGGCGACACCCCCTCCTTAAAATCTTTTCCTTGCTTCTTAGACTGTGACCGTATTCTTTATGATTTCTTCTTTATTTATTGATTTTTTTGTTCGAAATAGTGACTTCTAATTTTGGAAATCTGGTAACCCTGATTTGGGATTCTTCGCGTCAAATAGTTGGACATATTTTGAAATGAAGTGCTTGACATTTTGGCTTTTAAATTAAATCACTTGTGAAAAGAATGTGATTTGAGACCACCTATTGGCGCAGTGGTTAGAGCAGTTGCTCTCTCTATTTCATACGTCAAGTGGTACTGGGTTCGATCCCCGTTGAATCCTAGACTTAAGATGCTATGTCAAAGATAAAAATTGACCAACTGGAATTTAAGACAATTATGATATTACCTGACAGCTACTTAAAACCGTATAAAAAATGTGATTTAAAAATCAAATCAAGTAGCGTTGAAATCAAGTCAAAACTAAAACTGGTGCACCCTAAACTAGATCACTGCCATACTTTTCGAGGATGGTGGTCCAGGTTTGTTAAACTGACCAAATCAAATCGGCTTTTTTTCATGATGCTGCTAGTTTTAGCATATAACTTTATAACTATATATATATACATATATATGTATATATATAAATAGAACTATATGCATACATATACAACTTATATGTATATACAAATTCCCAACCTTCACCCCAGAACCGTCCTTATTCGAATTTTCCCAGGAAAAAGTTTCAAATAAAAATTGTAGGCCTCAATTAGTCTAAGAACTATAGAAAGTTTAAAGAAAATCGTTAGAGCCGTTTTCAAAAAAAATTGAAAAAACTCAAAAACTCCTAGAATAAAGTGGAGCTTTCGGTTAACTGATTTTAACCAAAAGCTTCGCGGCACAAGTAGATATAATATGAAGGCAAAATTCCAAGTTTGGTGTAATTCGGATAAAGCTTTCGATACGATATGGCGATAAAGCATGTATTTCCGGTGAAAGCTCGAATTCGAAAATTCGACCCGATTACAATACTTCCTTTACTATATAGTAGTAAAAGAAAGTAAAAAGGATAGGCACTAAGGTAAAAGAATAAAGATGCATCAAGTCTGAACTTAATATTTAAATACAGTGGTAGCTCGACATACGTCGAGTTTAATTCATTCCGCAACCTTGCTCGTATCTTGAATTACTCGTATCTCGAATTTTATCTTTTATCTCTATTTAAAAAGATCAGATGCACGACCTGTTGCAACTTTTTGAGACCTTCGACCTGCTAAACCAAACTCGTATCTCAAATTTTGCTCGTAACTCAAAGCAAAAAATTCATTCGCCCGCCGGCTCGTATCTCGAAAAACTCGTATGTTGGAGCACTCGTATGTCGAGGTACTACTGTACTAACATTTGACTTGATTGTAAGTCAAGTAGCTTGAAAATCAAGTCAAATCAAATCTCCATGAAAAAATATTGTATGTGAAGAAAATGTGAGGAAAAATCATCGAATTTTACTAGATTAGCATAGAAACAAACCGCCATTAAATTACAACTCATTTTACTTAAGTAGCTTATACAAAAGTATAACTAGTTTCCAGCATACTATGTGCTTAAAAATAAAAATTTTTCCTCTTCTATTTTGAAAAATGCTTCTGGTGAACCATAGTTTCGAGACTCCTGCTCTATATTAAGAAGTATGACAAAAGCATGTAGAAACTTATATTATTTTTTAACCGACTTCAAAAAAAGGAGGAGGTTCTCAATTCGACTGTATTTTTTTTTTTAATTTTAATTTGAAGGAAATCGTTTACTTCTTAGGGGTTGAAAACTAAGGGATGAAATACTAACTTCTTATTGGATAGCTCGATTTTGAAAATTATATTTTTATTTGAAAGCCAGTGCTTTTCGTGTGGTTCCATTTTAATTTGAAGAAAATCGTTCACTTCTAAGGGCTTGAAAACTAAGGGATGAAATACTAACTACTTATTGGATAGCTCGACTTCGATAATTCTTTATTTATTTGAAAGCTAGTGCTTCTCGTGTGTTCCAGTTTTAATTTGAGGAACATCTTTCACTTCTAAAGGGTTGAAAACTAAGGGATGAAATATTAACTTCTTATTGGATAGCTCGATTTTGATAATTCTTTTTTTATTTGAAAGCTGGTGCTTTTCGTGGGGTCCAGTTCTAATTTGAGGGAAATCTTTCACTTTTAAAGAGTTGAAAACTAAGGGATAAAATATTATCTTCTTATTGGCTAGCTCGATTTTGTTTATTCTTTTTTTATTTGTAGAACACAACTTTAAATTAATCTTCTATCCATTTTAAAAAAAAAAAACTCCACTCATAAGGGGTTAAAATTAGAGATGAAATAATATTATAAATTTTTTCTGGCTAACCCGATTTTGATAATTTTGTTTCTATTACGTACAACGTACCTTTAAATTGTTCACATTTCAATTTGAAGAAAAAAATCCACCCCTTAAGGATGAAAATAGGGGATGAAATAGTGACATTTAACCGAATTTTGATAACTTTTTTTCTGTTGGAAAGAATAATCCACCTAGTTTTGTTATTACATTTAAAAGCAAAAAATTTCAACCCTTAAGGGCAAAAAGGGATGATGTAGTAACTTTTAATATTAAACGGCGCTGCCTCATATGAGCAGCGCGTTTGGAAGGTTAACCATTTTCAAGAAAATAAAATCAGTTATCAAACTTCAGATCACTAAAACGCGAGAAATAAATAAATATTATAAAAAAATGAAAAACCGACTTCAAAATATATAAAAATTCTTAAACAAGAAATGCACTAAAAAGTAACAAAATAATGGCGTATCCTTGCAGTATCTACAACTTACAAATTATTAGGATGATAAAATGTACAACTATTGTTATTTTTGGAGTTGGTGTCAGTCAAGAAAATAAATATTAATGACAATTTGTAAAAATTCTAAAAAGGTTTAGTTGGTATTGGTATTTTGTAGTTTAAAGGTCGCTAGATATTGTTACAGTTCGAGTATATTGTTTAAAATTTAATTTGAAAAATAATTTTCATAAGGTATTCTCGTTTTTTGCTAAGTACCAATATAGTCGTATTTCCTTGGCTGACACCAACTCCAAAAATAACAATAGTTGTACATTGTATCATCCTAATAATTTGTAAGTTGTAGATACTGCAAGGATACGCCATTATTTTTGTTACTTTTAAGTGCATTTTTTGTTTTAGAATTTTTATATATTTTGAAGTCGGTTTTTCATTTTTTTATAATATTTATTTTATTTTAAAATATTTCTAGAAAGAAATTATATAACAAACAGGAGAATGGATGATAATAAAAAAACGTTTTTAATTAAAATATTAAAATGACCAAAACACCAATGAAATTTAAGAGGGTTTCCGCGGCCATCAACCCCGACCAAAATACACCCCCGACTTAATCACAGGTTAGACTAATATTGACTCATTGTCAGTCGAAGGGTTCAAAAGGATGTCGATGAACAACTGGACGGCCCAGGCAGCTAGTCGCTGGCCAAATCGAGTCAATTGAATACAGGATGTGGACGACAACATCCATTGTCCATTCAATTAAATGAAGGGTCAGAACTAAAAGGTTTTTTCATGGTTCGACTCGAAAAAAAAAAACTAGGAAAAAACGCGTAGTTTATAAGGGAGTGGTCAGGTTTCGGGTATTTTTTTCAACTCGTTCCTATATTTACTTTTTAATATTCAGTTAGCTTGATTAGGGCTGGTAACATATCAAAATTGTGGGAAAATAATTTTTTTGGCTCAAAGAATTAAAACTTGTTCAGAGGGGCTTAAAAATCACCTACAAAAATTAATTTTCGTAGTTTTCACTTAATTGTGCTATATTAAGAATATTTTTTTAATGTTTCAAGCCAATCAAAGTAAAAATTATTCAAATTGTTTTGAAACTAAAACTATTAAAATCGTGGACTTTAGTTTCGATAGTAGTTCAGAGTTGATAGAGGTGACAAATTGATTGTAATTAGGTCAAAGTCGGTGAAATAATGTGAGGCTTTATTTTGAATCGTTTCACAATCGCCAAGGAAACAAATAGACAACAATAGCCTGAAAAAGCTTTTCCCATATTCTAATAGACAATTAGTTAAGTATTTCTTCAATGTCGGTTATAAAAGATACGGGTTAAGTTTCGCTATGTCTATTCTTGATAATTTTGAAAAACTTAAAACTGTCGGAAAAGGTAAAAAGTAAATTTCAATTTTCCAATAAATTATTTAGAAATATTAAATTGTTCTTGATCATTCTTGATAACGAACTCATAACCTTCTATTCCACTTGGAAATTTTTATTTATTCTTTGACGATGATAGACCAGTGCTTTAAGGCCTTTGAATATGGTAAAAAGTGAAAAAAATTATAGTATGATGAAACCAATTGGAAATATAACAAAAATAAAAGGAAAAATAAATTATGGTCGATCTGAGGTGGGGAAGTGGAAAAGGGGGTGTTTTTAAGGGTAGAAACGGTTTATCTCGATTTCAGACAAAACTACAAGTCCTATGGAAAAACGTTGTAAAGCAAAGTTGTAGGTAATAAGTAGTTCTACAACTTTTGTACTAACACTTTTTTCACATAACCTCAACATTTATATGAAAAATTCAAATTACCATATTTTTAAAGTGAAACTTTTTGGTTTTTAATTTTTATCTTTTACAAAAAAAATTTTTTTTACACGAAATTTGGTGAAAACTTACCTTTTAATGTCCCAAACACACTGTAATTTTTTTGATTGAAAATGTAAATTTTTTTTTCACCTTATAATGACTTAATATCGAAAAAGCACCCTAATTTTAAATCAAAAATTCTCACGTCAAAACATCTGATTTTTTAAAATAATCAGTGAGCTTTTTGTTCATTGAAACCTCTACTTTCTGATGGTGCAAAAAATATAAACATAACAATGTTAAATATTCCCAGAAAATGTAATAATTAAAATATAAATTTTAATAAATTGCTCAAAGTTGTATTTGTACAATTGTATTATGTACAATTTTGAACAATTTATTAAAATTTACACTTTAATTATTGCATTTTCTGTGAACATTTAACATTGTAATGTATATATTTTTAAGTTCAGGTTTTACGGAACAAAAATCTCCTCGACTTTTTAAAAAAATCAGATGTTTTGACGTGAGTATTTTCGATTGAAAATTAGGGTATTTTTTGGATATAAAGTCATTATAAGGTGAAAAAATTAATTTTTTAGATCAAAAAAATTACAGTGTGTTTGGGACACTAAAAGGAAATGTTTTCACCAAATTTAGAGAAAAAAATTTTTTTTTGTTAAAGTTTAAAATTAACAACCAAAAACTTGGTACTTAACTTGAATTTTTCACATAAATTTTGAGGTTATGTGCAAAAAGTTCTGATACAAAAGTTGTAGATCTACTTATTATCTACAACTTTGCTATTTAATTTTTTCCATAAGATTAGTAGTTTTGTCGGAAATCGAGATAAACTGTTTTTACCCTTCCCCCTTGTCCACTTCCCCACCTCAGATCGACCATAATTTATTTTTCCTTTCATTTTTCTTATATTCTCTTCCTTTTCCAATGTGTTTCATCCTACCATAATTTTTTTTCATTTTTTACCATTTTCAAAGGCTAAAAGCACCGGTCTAGAAATATAAAAACGATTCTTAAAAAAATGTTTCATAACAGCATCTATAAGGCTTTTAAAATTTAATTTAAATACAAAATTAGAATTAAATATTCAATAATTAATTCAACTTATGTTTAACTATAATATAATCGATAAATACTGTACAAAAAAAGGTTAGCTTATAGATTATTACATTTTTAAAATTATGAAATAAATAAAAAAAATTTTTCATGAAATTATGTAAAAATTTACCTTTTAATGTCCCAAACACCCTGTAATTTTTTTGATTGAATATAATAATTTTTTTCACCTTATAATGACTTAATATCGAAATAGCACCCAAATTTTCAATCAAAAATTCTCACGTAAAAACATCTGATTTTTTAAAAAAGACGGTGAGCTTTTTGTTTGCTGAAACCTCTACTTTCTGATGGTGCAAAAACAATATACATAACAATATTAAATGTTCTTAGAAAATGCAATAATTAAAGTGTAAGTTTTAATAAATTGCTTAAAGTTCTATTTGTACAATTGTATTATGTAGAATTTTGAGCAATTTATTAAAATTTACACTTTATTTATGGCATTTTCTGGGAACATTTAGCATTTATTGTGTATATTTTTGTACCATCAGAAAGTAGAGGTTTCAACGAACAAAAAGCTCACCGACTTTTTTAAAAAAATCCGATGTTTTGACGTGAGAATTTTTGATTGAAAATTAAGTTGCTTTTTCGATATTAAGTCATTATAAGGTGAAAATTTTTATATTTTAGTTAAAAAAAAAATACAATGTGTTTGGGACATTAAAAGGTACGTTTTCACCAAATTTCGTGTAAAAATTTTTTTTTTGTAAAAGATAAAAATTAAAAACCAAAAAGTTTCACTTAAAAACTTGAAAATTGAAAACTTGAATTTTTCACATAAATTTTGAGGTTATGTGAAAAAAATGTTAGTAAACAAATTGTAGATCTACTTATTACCTACAACTTTGCCTTACAACGTTTTTCCATAGAACTTGTAGTTTTGTCGAAAATCGAGATAAACTGTTTCTACCCTTACCCCCCCCATTTTTCCACTTCCACACCTCAGATCGACCGTAATTTATTTTTCCTTTCATTTTTGTTATATTCTCTTCATTTTCTATAAGGTTTCATCCTACTATAGTTTTAATTATATTTATTAAAAAAGTTAAACAAAACAATTATTTAGACAAACAGTGGTACCTCGACATACGAGTTTAATTCATTCCGCAACCTTGCTCGTATCTTGAATTACTCGTATCTCGAATTTTATCTTTTATCTCTATTATAAAGATCAGATGCACGACCTGTTGCAACTTTTTTCGAGACCTTTGACCTGCTTAACCAAACTCGTATCTCGAATTTTGCTCGTAACTCAAAGCAAAATATCACTCGCTCGCCGGCTCGTATCTCGAAAAACTCGTATGTTGGGGCACTCGTATGTCGAGGTACAACTGTATAAAATTAGTGAATAATAAAAACTTGTGTCTTAATAAAATAAGGTTTAAGAATTTTAACAAACTTTTCAAGATACCTGATGAAGTCGGAATAGCACCGACGAAAATTTCACCTGATAATTGCTTACATATTACACAATTAAGACCTATAAAATAGTATTATAAGTGTTTATATTATTATGTTTCATGTTGACATTGATCTTCATGTGGTAAAATTATTGTAGGTGAGCTTTTTTACTTTAAAAGCCTATTATAGAAAAAAATCTTTTTAAGGTGTAATGTTTGGTAGATAAAAGTTTGTGGCAGTTTTTGAAAATATTTTAAGCTCGTTGTCTTTATAACCGTTATATTATGAGGGTATTTCGATGCTTTTCCCTGAGAAAATTTTCTTCTAGTCGTTTAAATATTAATTTGTAGCATTTAGAAATATAAAAAAAAAATTTTAAGGTTCTTCCGGAATTGCAACTCTATATCGAAGACGCCACGACAACCAGTTAGTCGTAATAAAAGAAGTCAATACAGCAGAAATGGACGAAAACGAGCTTAAGTTTGCATTGAACGAAGTTCAAGTCCTCGCTCTTCTGAAACATCCCAACATAATAAGGTATAAAAAAAGCTCCGGTCTCAGTAAGAAAATTTATCAAACATTTTTATCAACATTTTGAAGTTATTACGGAAGTTTTATCCATGACGGCATGTTAATGATAGAAATGGAATATGCTAATGATGGAACTTTGGCACAACTTCTCAAAAAATGTTCGCAACCTTTGAGCAAAGCTCGAATTTTGGAAATAGTTCATCAAATCTCAGCCGGATTACAACATATGCACGAACGGAATGTGATTCATCGGTAAATTTAGGGCTTTAATATCTAAAGTACTTTTGAAAAATAGCGAAGCAGGACGTTTTGGCGCCACTGAAGTTTTAAATGGGAAACCGGAAGTTGATACAAAAATAACACCCCGCATAGGATTTTGGTACAATGGAGCGAAATTCCTCGCGGGAAAACGTCTTGCGCCAAAACGGTGGCGCCAAAATGTCCCGCGCCAAAACGGCGCCGTCAAAATATCACGTACCGGAAAAATTCTATTTCAGAGACCTAAAAGCCGCCAATATTTTTTTAAATCATGACGGAACGATTAAAGTCGGCGATTTTGGCTTATCTAAGTTGATGATCACCAAATTTCATGCTGACACAGTTCTTGGAACACCCTACTATCTAAGCCCAGAACTTGTAAGAAATCTAAAATTTTCCCAAAAAAAAAAAAAAAAAAAGTTTTTCAATGAAATTTTCAGTGCCAAGGGTTGGAATATGATCAGAAGACTGATATTTGGGCGTTGGGATGTATTCTATACGAAATGGCCACCCTGAAAAAACCGTTCATGGCACCAAGCTTACCAGCACTGGTTAAACAAATAACCGAAGTATGATACCATATAAATTTTAAAAATAAATTCATTGATCGATAATTAAAGGAAAATTTCGAGAAACTTCCTGAGAACTACAACCACGATTGGCACATTTTCATCGCGGAATTACTTGCAAAAAATCCTCAATCAAGACCAAGTGCTTTCAAAATACAAACAATTCATATTCCAAAACTTCAAAAAGAAATCGAAGAACCGGAATCACTTTTATTTCCTTCGGTCAAAGAACGGTATTATGGAAATTTATATTTAAAAAAAAATACGACCAGATCCTATTTTAGGTCCGTCATTTATGAACTGAATGTTTTTGGAAAAGATTTCCACTTAAATCCCGTTCGGCTTCCTGCTAAAAAGGTCCTTAACATGACAACAAATAAAACGCATTGTTTCCTGGTGACCTCAGGTTAAAAACCGCTTTCATTAATCTAAAATTTTTGACTAAACATTTTTATAGATTATTTATGTTATACATGGAAGGTTGGAAGTAACCAAGTGCACCAACTTTTCAGTCCATCATCAATTTTGATTTACTCTATTAAACAGTTAAGAACTACAGTGGTACCTCGACATACGAGTTTTTCGAGATACGAGCCGGCGAGCGAGTGATTTTTTGCTTTGAGTTACGAGCGAAATTCGAGATACGAGTTTAGCAGGTCGAAGGTCTCAAATAGTTGCAACAGGTCATGCATCTGATCTTTTTAATAGAGATAAAAGATAAAATTCGAGATACGAGCAAGGTTGCGGAACGAATTAAACTCGTATGTCGAGGTACCACTGTACTTCCAAGTGTACCAATATTACATATGCTAACTTATTTTAATACGTGAAATTCCAGAATTGTGACTGGAAATTCCTTCAACATTTACGTAAGTTATGCAGGAAAAGTCTATAGTAATGGTCACAATGAAACGGGAGCATTGGGTCATGGAGAAAATTTGGTATCCTGCAGTGAACCTAAAATAATTGGTCTCAACATTTGCCTTATATTGGGTTCTCAACTGAGCATTGCATAATACAGTTGGACTTTTTTTAACCGGAACTCTCAGAATTTATTAGGGTTGAATTAAAGAAGAACGTTGAGATCTTCCAGGATAACAGGTTTTTTTTTTCATTTGTACGGGTTTCAGGATATTTCTTCCTTTTATCACCGCGATAAATGAGGTCTATTGTGTGATGCGACCCTCTGTATTAACTAGGAAAGCATCAGGCTTTTAAAAAAAAGCCAGCACCTGCCTAGGGGCTGCCATAGCTATCTCTCCAGGCGTCATGTCCGTCTTTTCTCCTAAGCTCAAAAAGCGTTTTTGATTTTGCTTCTTTCTGATTCGACAAAAAGGTTCAGGTCCTATGAGGTTTGATGAGGCGCCATTTTTGGCCAGTTGATCGGCCTTTTCATTACCCATTCACGCTAATACGGATAATAGGTTTCTCAAAAAAAAAATAATATATAGCTTATGTATTATTCTGATACATAAGCTATGGTAATATAAATTTTTATGAAAATCTGTTCAGTGGTTCTTGCAGGAAAGAGCACCAACATTCTAAAGAAAGATTCCTAGATCTCAGGACAGAATCCTATCCGATTGCATTGAGAAATCTACAATAATAAATACAAAATAGGGGGGGGGGCGTCCTGACCACCACTGGATTGATCCTTTTGTACTAAGTTTTTTAAATATTATTATTACTAACTAGGTTCATTTGATATTATTACCTTTGTAAGGTGGAAGTGGTTACCCATATTTATTTACATATATATATATATATATATATATAAGTCTCAAGAAACTTCTAGAATATTCTGCTCGAGTATATAAGGTGCTAGCAACATGCACTTTTACGCATTGTTTGACATTGTGTGACATGTATGAGTTTAACAATTTAAAACAACTTCCCTTTCTTAGCCAATGAAGCCAAACCAATACTACTTTTAACACTCATCCCTACTGGAAAAATCTCATAGGATCTCATAAAATCTCATAGGATCTCATAAAATCTCATAGAAAAAAAAGTTTTTTTTGTAAAACCACTTTTAACTCTCATCACTACTGGAAAAATTGCAGAGGATCTCATAAAATCTCATAAAATTTCATATAATCTCATAGGATCTCATAAAATCTCATAGAAAAAAAAGTTTTTTTTTGTAAAACCACTTTTAACTCTCATCCCTACTGGAAAAATCTCATAGGATCTCATAAAACCTCATAGAAAAAAAAGTTTTTTTTTGTGAGATTGTATAAGGTTTTATGGTATCTTATGAGAAAGAAAAATTTATTAATCAAATATTTTATGGTATTTTTAGGACAAGTCGTCAACTCATAGAACTCTCATAGAATTATTAGTTCTTATCTTTTATGAGATTTTTATGAGCAATCTTGTGGTTTAGTAATTCTTATGAGATCTTAAGAGATTTTTATGAGAATCTCGTATTTTAGTAATTTTTATGAGAATGTTATTAGGTTGAGCCTAAAGCTTTTCTATGAATTCTTATGAAGAATTCTTATGAGATTTTATGAGATTTTAAGAGATTTTATGACCATGACCTCGTAATTTAGTAGTTGTTATGAGAGTTTAATTAAGTAAAGCTTAAAGTAGAATTTCTATGAGATTTTATAATAAAAATTATTTTATGAGATTTTAAGAGATTTTTATAACAATCTCGTATTTTAGTAATTTTATGAGAGTGTTATTAGGTTGAGCCTAAAGCAGAATTCTTATGAGATTTTGTGAGATTTTTATGACCAATCTCATAATTTAGTAGTTGTTATGAAAGTTTAATTAAGTAAAGCTTAAAGTAGAATTTCTATGAGATTTTATAATAAAAATTATTCTATAAGATTTTAAGAGATTTTTATAAGAATCTCAAATTTTAGTAATTTTATGAGAGTGTTATTAGGTTGAGCCTAAAGCAGAATTCTTATGAGATTTTATGAGATTTTTATGACCAATCTCATAATTTAGTAGTTGTTATGAAAGTTTAATTAAGTAAAGCTTAAAGTAGAATTTCTATGAGATTTTATAATAAAAATTATTCTATAAGATTTTAAGAGATTTTTATAAGAATCTCAAATTTTAGTAATTTTATGAGAGTGTTATTAGGTTGAGCCTAAAGCAGAATTCTTATGAGATTTTATGAGATTTTTATGACCAATCTCATAATTTAGTAGTTGTTATGAAAGTTTAATTAAGTAAAGCCTAAAGTAGAATTCCTATATGAGATTTTATAATAAAAATTAATCTATGAGATTTTAAGAGATTTTTATAAGAATCTCGAATTTTAGTAATTTTTATGAGAGTGTTATTCAAAAACTATCAAAAATTGATAGTTTTTATTTTGAAACCTTAAAAATTCTAAAAGTTAATAGGGATGAACATGTTAGGGAACACCCGGTATAAAGAAGTTCTAAGCATTAATGTAAAGCTTAATTGAGAACATATTTTATGGACAATTTAATCTGAAACATCCTTCGTAGATGCATTAAAAGACGAGGTAATCAAGGAAGTGTCCTGTGGTGAAAACCACGTCCTTGCCTTAACCTACACCAACCGATTGTACAAATGGGGAAAATCACTAAATCCAGAACATAAGGATTCCCATCTTCCAGTTCTTCAACCCGTTTCAGTTCAAGCCGAAAGAATCTTTTGTGGACCAAATAGTTCAGCTTTTGTAACAACAACTGGACTTTTATACGTTTCTGGATCGAACGCTTACAATAAACTGGGAATTCATTACAATTCCTTGTTTAATTTCTGGAAGACCTCTGATATGATTACAGATTTCACAGAAGTGAAAGCATTGGGTTCCTTTTTCGTGTCTCTAATATCAATGGGGAAAAATCATTCGGCAGTTTTGGTAGATGAAGGAGTTTTAATTACGATGGGAAACAATGAGTTTGGGCAATTGGGACGGGGACATCGACAAGTTTCAATCAAACCAGAAATCGTTGATTTTCTCAAGGATAAAATAGTTGTGGTTTGATTTACGATAAATTTTCATTGAACATTAGTAATGGTAACAATTTGTAGAATGTTAAATGTGGGAAAACTTTTACAGTGGCCATCACCGATGATAATGTAATTTATTTTTGGGGAACCCGATTTTCAAGTTCCATTTCACCCCAACGGAGTGTTTCTAATTTGAGTGTAACTCAAAAATTTACACCCTCATTCAAACGTGATGATTTCTTACTTAATATGAATGTAAGTATGAACCTACTTAAAAGATATATCATTGTAATTTTTTTTAATGTCCTTAGAATTTGAATGAAAATACTTCTCGGAGAGGAAGCAAATTTTCTCGGGAAATTGCAGAGCCACGTTTTTCAGAAACGATTTTGCAACCGCTGACAATTCTTGCGTAATATTTTTATTTTTAAAAGATCTGTTCTAGAAGACAATAAAACCGTATATTGGTTGTACAAGTCATGCGCAATATGAAATTATGACAACTTTTTGTACTGCGCATGACTGGTACCGTCTATGTACGGTTTTATTTTCATCTGGAACAGATCTTTTGTACTTGACTGTGATTGTTATTTCATTCCTTTTTAGATTATATGCTTCGAAAGCTCAAATTGAACGAAACGAAATTTTGGTGTTCGAAGACATGCTTGTTGCTGGTGATACATTACTGTTAAGTGTTTATACAACAGTACCACAGCCTTTATAAAATGATATACTTTAAATAAAGATTTTTTTTAATTGTGTATCTATGCCCTATTGTTGGGATCTGACACTCAACGTATTCATCCTATCGTCTTTTTTGTCCTGAAGAGGAAATCAAAATTTGAACAACTGGTTTTATTTAACTAGTTTATTATATTGTTACGTTTTTAACTAAATTTTTCTTAGGTTCTTATAGGATTTGTGTTTTAAGGCAAAAATTTATTTTGTAGACCGTTTATTTATTTGTTTAACATAATTGCACTTATTTATTTACAATTCTCAATGCAATTCAATCTCTCGATCTCATGTGCTGACCGCTCTTTCTTTCTTTATCTTTCACGCTTCGGTGAGCACACAGCGGGGCGCCAGGCCTACAAAACGCTAGATGCGCGCGCGCACATTCAAATCTAAAACGTGTAAAAATACACATACTATTACTTAAAATAGAATTTATATTTTTACTAATTTTGCTTGATTTGGGTACCTTAAAGCCTATTTTACCATTCCATATCTATATAAACAAGATGATAGCTGTTTTCTAATGTTCGCTTTTAACACAAAAACTACTGGATAGATTTCGATCATTATTTTTTTGTTTTACTTCTTATATAATTAGTCCTTATCTAAAAAAAGAATTATCACGATATCTTCATTAAAAACAAAGTAACTAAATTTTTAAAAAATGTGATTTTTACAAGCATAACGCGTTAAGCGATAGAGTAGGACAAATGATGTAATGCGCAGGGGCTGGAGAGAATATATTTTTCCTTCCACTGTCTACTGATTATTTCATATTTGAGCGTAGACTTAATGCAGCTCAGCGAGATATTAGATTAATAAAGATTTTTTGAATTCTATTTTCTAATTGTTTAGCAGTTTTTAAAATATTTTTTGTAGCTTCTTTTTAAATTCTCTATTAGCATTTTTTATATTTTACTGTAAATACAAATTCAAATACATTTTTAAGTTACAACCGTTACAATAATCAAATTACATTTCAACACTCCCTTTTATTATTGCATGTATTTTTTAACCAGAAAGAGTTAAGTTAGCGAAAAAAATTTTTTTTTAAATTAAACTATATGTCCTAAAATTGCTCCCTCAAAATCCTCAATTTCTCCAAGTGTATAGTTAATAAATTGATAAATAATTAATTTTTCAAAACTTGGCAAACTAAAACTTAAAATTGCTGTAAAATACAAAAAAAGTCACTTTTTTAGTTTTTTTTTTTTAATTGCTCCAGGTGTATAGTTAATAGTTAATTATTAATTAAATTTTTAAAAAATTTTCAAACTCAAAAAGTAAAATCGCTATAAAATTCAAAATAATTTTTAATTGAATTTTATTTTTTTATTTCTCTAGGTGCTCTTTTCATTAGGCAAATAATTGATTAAATTTTGCCATTAATTTTAATTATTAATTATTTTTAACTATTTATACATGTATTGTTGTATTATGACGTCATCAACTGCCGTTGTATCTTATAAGCATGAATAGTTAAAAAATTGAATTACTAATTAATTATACACCTGGAGCAATTGCGGATCCGGAAAGAGCATTTAAGGAACAATTTTTTGGATTATATAACAATTTTTATTTTTGAATTTTACAAATTTTTGAGAAATTAATTATTAATTAACTAATAACTATACATTTGGAGCTATAGCGGATTCTGAAGGAGCAATTTAGGGGCAATTTTTTGGCATATAGTTAAAAATATTCTACGCTAAGTTCTTTTCGGTTATAACTTTCTTTTACTACTATATAGATAGTAAAGAAAGTATTGTAATCGGGTCGAATTTTCGAATTCGAGCTTTCACCGGAAATACATATTTTGAGGTCCTCTGAGTCCAAAAAAGTGGTTTTTAGAAACATGTCTGTGTGTGACAGCCATATCGTATCGAAAGCTTTATCTGAATTTCACCAAAGTTGGAAATTTGCCTTCATATTATGTCTAGTTGTGCCGCGAAGCTTTTGATTGAAATCGGTTAAGCAATAGCTCCACTTTATTCTAGGAGTTTTTGAGCTTTTTATTTTTTTTTTTTTTTCAAAAACGGCTCCAATGATTTTCTTTCTATAGTTCTTAGACTCATTGATGCCAACAACTTTTCCTTGAAACTTTTTCCTGGGAAAATTCGAATAAGGGTGGTTCTGGGGTGAAGGTTTGGAATTCGTATATAATACGTTTAGTTATAAAGTGTCTATATTTCTTTTAACCAAGAGCGAGTTTTATAAATGAAAGTAAAAGAAAGTACTGTGCCGCCTCGCAGCAGATATTTTTAAATAAATTTTTATTCCAATTTTTAAATTTTTTTTCTCTGTAAATTAAATATGTTCTTAACATAATAACCTATGCAGACGACGTCGCGGGTATCAGCTAGTTATTCAATAATTTCAGTGGAAACCACATTTAACACTAGTTATTTATTATTTATCAACCCCTAAAGTAGCAAACGCTTAAAATAACCTTTAAAGTATTTGTATTCAGCTCTAACAATAAATTTTTTATTTAAAATACTTTCTGGAACCTTTTAGGATATTAGGCCTTTATAATTGTTTTTTATCTTATAAAATCTCGAAGTCAAAACCAAATTTTAATCAAAAGAAAAGAAAAACGAAATATATCTACGAAAAATTTTCAGTAGATTCTTTTTTAGGCTTTTAGAGTTTATATTTATATTTATTTTTATAAGAAATAAGCCCTCCAGCTTTTTTCCCATATACCCGAGAGTAAACATAGACTATTATTAATACAGCTATGTATAAGATGTGGCCTATACTATAGACACATCGTATTATATGAGCTATGGCTTGAGCTCATATTGAAGACTTCTTCAATCACTTCAAACCCATTCAGGAAAAATATGGCCATATCAGTTAATACAATAACCGAAACAATTAATTTAAACGTCGACGACATTTGTCGCGTGTGCCTCCGAAATATATCCAACAAAGAAAACACTTGCAATATTTTCACAACAAACGACCCACACAGTGTTTGTTACATGCTAATGGCGTGCACTTCTATACAAGTAACAACTTTCAAAACATCTCAATTTTCAATTTATCACGTTCATAATTTATAGATTTACGAAAATGACGGATTTCCACAAAATATTTGTGGTCGTTGTTCAGCTCGGTTGCGAGCTGCTTTCGAATTTAAGCTCGAATGCGAGGAATCCAACAAGAAGCTTCAACGATGGCACGATCATGGAGAGATAATTCTTGTCAAAGCTGATCATTATCCGAATCTTGATGATAATATCGATCGTACAATTGAAATTAAAAGTGAAAGTCGTTCGGAAAAAACCGAAATCATTGAAATTGCCAATTTTAACGAGTACTTATCATCCCCTGTTGAGGCCCATCTTCCTTTAGAGTATCTTAAAGAAATTCCGCAATTAGACCATATCGTGATTAGTACACCCCAAGATGTTCAAACAATTCCAGTTAGCGTAACACAGATGGAGTTGGGCTCTACAATCGAACACATTTACGATAAAAGCGACCAACAAGGAAATAATAGAAGTAAAAATGACCAGGATAAAGTTAATTCAAGTCGAAAGAATCAAAAGAACAAATTACGTGTTCATCAATGTGATACCTGCGGGAAAACGTTCTCGCGGCGGGAATATTTAACACAACACAAACGAATTCATACAGGAGAAAAACCATATCGATGCCATATCTGTGAAAAACGGTAACTAACTACAGTGGTACCTCGACATACGAGCTTAATGCGTTTCGCAACCTTACCGTATCTTGAATTGTATCTTTTATCTCTATTAAAAAGATCAGATGCACGACCTGTTGCAACTTTTCGAGACCTTCGACCTGCTAAACCGAACTCGTATCTCGAATTTCGCTCGTAACTCAAAGCAAAAAATCACTCGCTCGCCGGCTCGTATCTCGAAAAACTCGTTTGTCGGGGCACTCGTATGTAGAAGTACCACTGTATTATTTTTTTTCATTTATATTTTTCATATATGATGAATACTATGTCCATCTCTGTTCTACTCATTGTAATTTTTCAATTATTATTTTGTAGTTGTCAAGTGCATGTGGAGTTGGTTACAATTTTTTTCTTCTCTCTTTTTCTTGTATTATGAATAATATGTTTATCTCCGTTCTACTTATTGTTATTTCAATTAATTATTTGTAATTGATAAGTGCGTGTAGATGTTATTGGTTTAAATCTAAGTATGCTTTTTTTTCTTCTTTGGTTTTCATATGGGATCAAAACGCCATCCAACTCTGTTCTATTTATAAAACTTTTCTATTATTAGTTTAAACTCTAAGATAATGGTTCCTAATTTATAGTCCTCGTATTTCTGTGAGGGCACAAACCTATTAGTACATCTGTGAAAAACGGTAATTAACTACAGTGGTACCTCGACATACGAGTTTAATGCGTTTCGCAACCTTGCTCGTATTTTGAATTACTCGTATCTCGAATTTTCTCTTTTATCTCTATTAAAAAGATCAAATGCACGCCCGGTTGCAACTTTTTTCGAGACCTTCGACTTGCTAAACCGAACTCGTATCTCGAATTTCGCTCGTAACTCAAAGCAAAAAATCACTCGCTCGCCGGCTCGTATCTCGAAAAACTCGTATGTCGAGGCACCACTGTATTATTTTTCTTTTCATCTATATTTTTCATATATGATGAAAACTATGTCCATCTCTGTTCTACTCATTGTAATTTTTCAATTATTATTTTGTAGTTGTCAAGTGCATGTGGAGTTAGTTACAATTTTTTTTTCTTCTCTCTTTTTCTTGTATTATGAATAATATGTTTATCTCCGTTCTACTCATTGTGATTTCAATTATTTGGAATTAATAAGTGCGTGTAGATGGTATAAGTTTAAATCTAAGTTTGCTTTTTTTCTTCTTTGTCTTTCATATGGGATCAGAACTACATCCAACTCTGTTCTATTTATAAAACTCTCCTATTATTAGTTTCATCTCTAAGATAATGGTTCCTAGTTTATAGTACGAGAGCTAGCGACGTCAAAAAAAAAAGAATTTTAGGTCCGCCAGTTTTTATATATGTTATCTCTCGCACTATCCCAAACATCATTCTGGGTGGGTCTGGCTTTCGGGAGGGGTTGCGTTTATTAGTGCGCATCGCATCTAGGACAGGTAAAATATTGAAATTATCAGAAAAAAGAAAAAGTTTCAGATGAAATTTGTAGTAAAATAACATTTTACTAAAAAAATGTCCAGTGACTGATTTTCGTAAAGTTGCTAGTTTGCCCGCTACAAGCTTGTAAAACTCATTGTTTACATGTCGGTACAACGGCTGTAACTCTGAACGGTCGTCTACTCAAATGACGTCAGGTCGAGCCAGCCTTGCCAAGCTTGTAGCGGGCAAACTAGCCACTTTACGAAAATTAGTCAGAGGACATTTTTTATGTAAAATGTTATTTTTTACAAATTTCATCTGAAACTTTTTCGTTTTTCTGAATATTTCAATATTTTACCTGTCCTAGATGCGATGCGGACTAATAAACGCAACCCCTCCCGACAGCCAGACTAGCTCTTAAACTATATCAGCGGTTAGCGGTTATTCAACTTAAAATTACATTTTCAACAACCAGGGTTGGATTTACATATTTTGCGCCTATGGGCCCGGTGACAATGCCGCCCTTCCTCACACAAAATAAAAATTAAAATCACTGTATACCCGAACCAACATTTAATCTAGTTTACATTAAGTTTGTAATACTTTTTATTACTAATTCCAGGGTTTTTTTTTCGTCGTTTTTCCGCCCCTAAAAATTTGTTGCTATGGGCCAGGGACCGTATGACCTCATGGTAAATCCGACCCTGGCAACAACGTACACATTATAGAAGTGAAACTTCTTAAAAAAGAAAAAATATGAAAGGTTTAGTACAGCGGTCGGGGAACCAGGCTAAATTACCCCAAATAGGGTAAACATGAAATTTTTAGGAGGTAATAATGAATTTTTTGCCATGGCTTTTACATAAACATGCTAGTTTGACCGAGAGCTGTATTCAAATTGTGCTCACACCAAAAATCCCCAACTTCGAAGTTATTTTATCAAACATAAAACAAGATCATTTCTCCAAAATTTGAACGGGGAAAGTTTTCAATTCGTTTTTGTGCGTATGAGAATTTTATTTTGTTACAACTTTCATGCAACTTATTTTTCTGTGCAAATCAATATAATATAATTTAAATTTACATTGATTATCCCCTTTTTAAAATGAAGGGGTAATATCGACGTAAACAAAAATATTTTGGAGTAATGCTAAAAAAATTTCCCCGACCGCAGGTTTAGTCTGTGAGATAGAGACAGTAACAGAGTGAAAAATAAAATATTCGGTTTACTTAATACTTACGCTATCATTTGTTCTATTTTTTCTATTTCATAACTTTCTTCTCTCTCGTGTAACGAAATGTGGCTAAATTTGGAGTGCCTCCACATATCGATTATCGAATGGTGCCCTAAGAAGTTTCACTTCAAAAAGTTCCACTTCCTGTAGAATAGCAAGTGTTAAAAAGCTAAGGTTTGCTGCATAGCTAAAAAGTGATAATTGCTTTAACATAGGATATCGAAAAATTATAATTATCTAGGAAAATTCTTGGGAAATGAGCTTTGTTCGTATTTTCATGTACATATTCGTATTTTTTTGCATTGGTGAATAATAGATTGCCTATCCATCATCATTGTTTTAGATAGTGAAAAGTTTTTATTTTACTGATATTAATTAGTTGATGTTTTATTACATTTTTTACACAACGTGTCGTTAGTTAGTGCCTGTAGAAGCTACGAAAGTAGCGAAACGTTGTATACAAATTTAATAAAATGTCAACTAATTCATATCTGTTATATAAGAACTTTTGACTGTTTATAATTATCAATGGATAAGAACTCGAATAATGTTAATTGTATTAGATACTGAATACTTCAAAGTAGGCCGTTTTGGCGCCATTGAATCATTGAAGTTTTAAATGGGAAACCGGAAGTTGATAAAAAAAAATCTGGATCAAAACAATCTGATGGATCTAAAACGATGTTGATGGATAGGCAATCAATTATTCATCAATACAAAACAATATGAATATGTACATAAAAATACGAACAAAGCTAATTTCCCAAGGTTTGAAAGATTTTCCAAGATGGGAAACCGGAAGTTGATACAAAAAAAAAACCACCCCTGCATAGTCTTAGGACCCAGGTACAATGGAGCAAAACTACCCGCGGGAAAACATTCTGCACCAAAACGTTGGCGCCAAAATATCATGTACTTTGAATGAACATGGGTTGGGACAGAAATGGAATTCTAGAAACAAAATCTACTTAAGAATTTAGTGCTATTTGTGCGTCAGAGCTGACACGCACCATTTTTTACAGATTCATAAATTCGGGTCACTTATCAACGCACATGCGAACGCACACCGGTGAAAAGCCGCATCAATGTCTTCAGTGTCCAAAAGCGTTCTCCACTCGCCAAGAACTCAACAAACATACCATGGTTCACAACCGTGAACGGCCTTATATCTGTAAAGTGTGCGGCAAGTGCTACGGCAGCACCAGCAATTTATACTCGCATCTCAAACACCATACGGGTAATGCAAGAAACAATTTCTAAATCTTTCAAGTTCCGATTGAAAATGCCATCGATTTTACAGGTGAAAAGAATTTTACTTGTGAACATTGTGGGAAAGCGTTTTTCACGAAGCAAGAACTGAAGCAACATTTGGTGGTGCACACGGGCGAAAGGGCGTATTTGTGCGAAATTTGCAACAAACGTTTCTCACAAATTGCCCACTTGAAGCGACATTCCAAAATACACAAATGAATTATTGTAATTGAAAATTGTATGTTCGATGTATTGCCATTTATTTATTGTAAACGAAGATTTTATTTAATTATTTATGCATTTTAATGTCCACATTTTGTATGAATATAGTTAACAAATAAATTATTTATTTATATTAAAATTAATGCGGGGGCATCGCGAAAATTAACGCACATGAAATTAATTGACAAATCTTCCACAAGGGGCCATCGATAAATTACGTCACTCGTTAAGGGGGAGGGAGGGGGTCGACGAAGTGTGACATTGTGTGAAAAAGGGGGTGGGAAGGGTCGTAAATTTTGTAACGTCACATTTCAAAATCAATTTTAATCTAAGTGTTAAGTAAAACACAAAGATTTAATAGCCCATTGCCAATCAAATATTTATTATTTAGATTTAACTGTCCGAAGATAATTTTTTTCTCGGTGTAGTATTACGCGCCGATACTATTGCCCTTTGAAAAATGCCGCTAAATGCTGCACCGTGCCTAGCGGTGATATTGTTTTTATTTCATTTGACAATTGACTTTCAAGATGATTAAATTTGATCATTAATTAATATAATTACTTAATCGTTTTATTTTTAATTTCTTGAAATGTTTGATTTGATGTTAATTTCTTTAAAAAATCATTTAAATTGAAATATAACAAATTTTTTAATTGCTGCTTTAATTCAATAATTATTTGTAGATGTTAAATTGTAAAATATCTGACGTCACACTAAGGAGGGGGGGTTCGCACAAAAGTGACCAGCTGTGACAAGGACGAGGGAGGGGGTCAAAAAACATGAAATTTGTGTGACGTAGTTTTATGGATGGCCCCTAAGTCTTATGAAAAAGGGTGCCAAACTAAGTAAGTTATAAGTTTTGATCATTGAAAATGCACCCGATTATTTGGAGTTTGAAATTCTGCAGCTCCCTGAATTTTTTGGTAGTCCTTCTAGGGAGCAAAATTTGACAACCGAGTCAAATTTGGTTCGGTGTCAGGGCATATGGAAGTTGATGCTTGCGTAAGGGCTGGTTCGATGATCCCACTCGTGGGCTCGGATTTTGGAGTGGGGATCACCAAATCTGCTGTCAAAAGGGTGATGAAAAGTCGGCTGGAACAGAAACAAAACAAATAGTGGCTAAAATGTTCCGGTCAGAAACTCAGCAAGAGAATGATGGGGAGAAATTGCCCCTCGCTCACCGCTGAGGTTTTACGGCTGGGAAGGAACCAACTCAGAATAATAACGGGACTGATAACCGGACACTGCAGACTGAGAAGCACCTGCAGACTATTGAGGTGCCTCAACAGGACTTTAACTGCAGACTGTGTGAGGATAGGGAAGAAAATGCAATCTATATCATTTTTGACTGCAAGGCCCTCACAAAGTGGCGACACCTGTATTGGGATAAATAACGCTCAAGAAGGCACAAATCGCGCAAAAAGCGTACAGTGACTGCTTCTGCTGAACCTGGAATAAGCAAGAATCCTAGTACAACAGGGCTACAAAAAACAGAACAGGAGTACAATAAGCCTAAGGCTCTAGTGCAGGGGGAACGAGCCCTAACCTGGATTTCGGCTTAGGGAAAAAAAGGGTCAAGACCTTTCAACCCCTCACTAACATCCACACTCCATTAATGGAATTTTTAAATATATTTACCACTATTTCGCAAGACATGTCACTTGTTAAGTGATACGACAGTTTAAATTTGTACTCTGTAAGCTGTCGCTTCACGAAAAATACGATGATGTTCGTTAGTGGCATATTATGAATCAGTGAATGTCGTTGGAAACGAGAAACTTGCGATATTTGTCGTGAAGTGATAACTGAGCCGCTCAGTGCACACATCGATTAACTCCGTAATACAAAAAGTTGAGTAAATTGATAAAATAGACTTCTGAAATACATTGTCTCTTTATGGAAACGCTAAAAAGCAAATTGTCATTTAGAGCTGATATTACTTAGAAAAATGTATTTCGGATATATAAAGTTAGGAGTCAACCAAGTGTTTTGACATGAAAATTTATAAAAGTTGAAAAAGTGGAGTTAATCGATGTGTGCACTGAGTGGCTCAATTATGGGTCAAATCAAGTCATGTATTGATTTTGCTAGTTGTTTCATCAAGTATCAAATATACAACTCAATACAAGTGCCAAATATCAAGCACAAGTCGTTTAGGGGGGGGGGGGGGGGGGGGGGGTAAAGGGTTTCAGCGTAAAAAAAAAACTTTTTATGAATTTTTTTTGAAAGTATGGATTAATCAAATTTATTTAAACTTGCTTTTAACAATATACTGTAATTTTTTCATGCAGAAATATTACAAAACAAGCCGTTGACAGAGCTTGCCCCAGAACGTCTTTGAAAATAATTATCAGAAATCAAAAACCATTAAACTTAAGTCAAAGTATTATCAAACCCTCCCTTCAACGTTCTCCGATTTTTTTTTTCATTTAATAATTTTTGATAGCCATCTAAAGTGTAAACTTCTATTTTCCACGACAAATTCCGCCATTTTGTGGGTGGGAAATCCCCTTAATGTAAAAAAAAAATTACTAAACGTTGGGGGATGGTATTTTATAGTTGGAAAATGTGTACCAAGTTTCAATTGAATCGGTTCAGTAGTTCTTAAATGTCAGTGAACACGGACTTTGAAAAAGTAGTTTTGAGAATAACGAGTTTAAAGTTTATGAGCTGTATAAAGCACAGGGAACTAACTATAGACCATACTTTTAAGAGTTTTGCTCCGGTCGACTTAACATTTTGAGAATATATTCTTGAAATGTTTAACAATAAGATAAGACTAAAAAATTATTCGATTTTTCGAAAGTGTAAACCCTTACTCCCTCCCCCCCCCCCCCTTAAAAAGTGACCTACTACTTGACTTAAATGAATCCCTAGGCGGGTTATCACAGATTATTTACATTTATTTTTATTGCAAAATTTATGGGGCGGAAAATTCATTTTTGGTCCTGGGTGGCATAAATTTAGGCTACGCCACTGCTCAGCGCAAACCTATTCACTTGGAAACATATTGTTAAACATTTAACAAATGATGGTATTAAAATGGTATTTACTCGAACCCGGTAAGTGTTAGCCAAATTATTAACTAGAGACAATTTATGTAAAAAATCAAAAGGAACATTTTTGTATCACTTCGTTTTTTTCATACAGTTCATAAATTCTGAGTTAAATGAGAAAATTTGATACAGGATCGTGGAAGGTCAACAATTAACAAATTAATTATTAACAACATTTTTTTTTTAAATCTAACTTGGTATTATTTAGGTTACAAATCTGTAAAAAAAAGTTATTCCAACAAATTTTCTTTATTGTTAAACGATAGGAAAAATTAAAAGACCCATTCACCTTGCATCTAACGCTTTAATGTCCACATCAATACGCAAGTATGTTATACAAAGTAGAAAAAAAAAATTAAAAACAACCACAATTAAAATAATTAAATTAGTAACAATTAACCAAATAGCCCCTCATTCACTATTTGTATAAAAAAATTTTTTTTTATTAAACATTAAAAAATAATTACAACAGTATTATAATATAAACGTGGAATGAACATACGAACAGTTCCCAACAGTTCCAAACATGGCCGCTATCATTTCAAACCCAACGGACAAATCGATCGTGTTTTGTTCGTTTTCCTCAGTCCGAAATAAGATGCCATGACGTCGTGATTAGAACAATTAACACGCGTGTTAAAAACTTAGTTATAAAAAATTAGTGTTAACAAAACGAACTTACAAGTGTACATTTAAATAATTATTGGTTAGTTTGTCATTTCGACAAGTGTTCAAACAATTAAATGGAATTGACTTAAGTTAAGTGATCTGAATGGAAAAGCTCCAACAAGAACCAAAAGGGGGATCCAATGGCCGGTTGCTAAAAGGTAAGATGCGATTTTAATAGTAAATTGTTTTATTGCTGCAATTATCTTTGTTTTATAAAACCAGCCAAAAAATGCAAATTGTTGATCGTTGTTGCATAGAAGGCACTATGTACTCGAGCTTAGTTTACAGGTAACTTGGTAAATGATTTGTTCGGATCAAAGCTGGTTACAATCACAAAAAGGCAATTTATTGGCGTTTGATTCAATCTTTATGATACCTTAATTAATTAATTAATGACTTAATGTTATGGTCATCTATTTTAAATAGATGTAGATGGTGTTGGCTTAATATTACTAGACCAGTGCCGATAATTTTTGGACACAAAAAAAAATTTTAGTAGGATGAAAACCTTTTACTTCCATTTATGAAACTCACTGTTGGTTAAAAGAACTACAAGTACTTTATAACAATACATCTAAACAGAACTATTGTATATGCATATGCATACAGCCTATATATATACATATGGATCATATACGAATTCCCAACCTTCACCCCGGAACCGCCCTTATTCAAATTTTCCCAAGAAAAAGTTTCAATTAAAACTTGTAGGTATCAATGAGTCTAAGAACTATAGAAAGTTTAAAGAAAATCGTTGGAGCCGTTTTCGAAAAAAATCGAAAAAGCTCCAAAACTCCTAGTATAAAATGGAGCTTTCGGATTACCGATTTCAACCAAAAGCTTCGCGGCACAACTAGATATAATATGCAGGCTAAATTTCAAGTTTGATGAAATTCGGATAAAGCTTTCGATACGATATGGCTGTCACACACAGGCATTTATCTAAAAACGACTTTTTGATGTAAACGTGCATTTCCGGTGGAAGCTCCACGTAAAAAATTCGATCCGATTACAATTCTTCCTTTACTATTCAGTAGTAAAAGAAAGTAATATGTATACACTATACAGCTTATATGTACAAAATATATATACGAATTTCCAACCTTCACCCCAGAACCGTTCTTATTCGATTTTTCCCAGGAAAAAGTTTCAAATAAAAGTTGTAGGCGTCAATGAGTCTAAGAACTATAGAAAGTTTAAAGAAAATCGTTAGAGCTGTTTTCGAAAGAACTTGAAATAGCTCAAAAACTCCAAGAATAAAGTAGAGCTTTCGACTAACCGATTGCAATCCAAAGCTTCGCGGCACAAGTAGATATAATATGAAGACTAAATTCCAAGTTTGGTTAAATTCTGGTAAAGCTTTCGATACGATATGGCTGTCATATAACCACTTTTTTGGACTCAGGGGAACTCAAAACATGAATTTCCGGTGAAAGCTCGAATTTGAAAATTCGACCCGATTACAATACTTCCTTTACTATATAGTAGTAAAAGAAAGTAAAAATAAATTAGGGTCGAGGTCGAGGTGTCGAGGGTCTGAGGTGGAGATGTGGAAAAGGGGTAGGGGCTTAAGGAGATAAACGGTTTATCTCGATTTCCGACAAAACTACAAGTCCTATGGAAAAAAGTTAAATGGCAAAGTTGTAGGTAATAAGATGATCTACAACTTTTGTGCTAACACTTTTTTCACATAACCTTAAAAATTATGTGCAAAAATTCCAATATCCAAGTTTTTGGTTTTTTATTTTTATCGTTTACAAAAAAAAAAAAAAATTCATGAAATTTGGTAAAAACTTTTGATGTCCCAAACACCCTGTAATTTTTTTGATTGAAAATATCACTCTTTTCACCTTTTAATGACTTAAAAGCACCCTAACTTTCAATCGAAAATTCTCACGTCAAAACATCTGATTTTTTAAAAAGAAGTGAGCTTTTTGTTCGTTGAAACCTCTACTTTCTGATGATGCAAAAAATATAAACATCACAATGTAACATTTAACATTGTGATGTTTATATTTTTCGATTGAAAATTAGGGTGCTTTTTTAATATTAAGTCAAAATAAGGTGAAAAAATAAATATTTTTAATCAAAAAAACTACAGTGTGTTTGGGACATTAAAAGGCCAATTTTTACGAAATTTCATGAAGAAAAAATTTTTTTTGTAAAAGTAAAATAAAAAACTTGGTTATTGGAATTTTTCACATAAATTTTAAGGTTATGTGAAAAAAGTGTTAGGACAAAAGTTGTAGATCATCTTATTACCTACAACTTTGCTATTTAACGTTTTTTCATAGGACTTGAAGTTTTGTCGGAAATCGAAATAAACCGTTTTTACCCTTAAAAACACCCCCCCCCCCCTTTTCCACTTCCCCAACTCAGATCGACCGTAATTTATTTTTACTTTTTCAATTTTTGTTACATTCTCTTCCTTTTCTAATGGGTTTCATCCTACTATAATTTTGGTTCACTTTTTACCATTTTCAAAGGCTTTAGGCTCTGGTATATAAGGGTTGTGAGTGAAGAATGAGAAAAAGTTGCAAATCATTGACTTCCAGGCTTTGTGCCACCAAATTTTTATTTCGCTTTTGGATATTTAGTCTATGGATTCATCATTCGAATAGTTTTAACCCTTTTTATAAGACATCTTTCTAATTCCATCAAGACTCAAGCCATGTACTTTAGGCTGTCCTAAGTGTCCTTTAAGTGTGTATTTTCACGACTTATACCAAAACGAACCCAAAATAGTGGCGCAAAGTATTCAAATTAGCAACTTTGACTCATTTCTTTCGATGTTCTTTAATATTTTAAAATAGCTAAGAATCTTTCTAATAGTCTTTTATAAAGTTTAGAATCTTTTAAAGCTTTCTTAAGGCCTTGATGATATTTAAAAAAATATATACACTTTATAGTTTAGCTGCTGAGATCGATAGGTATCTCAAATCATCGTTTTCGGCCCTTTAAATGATTCCTAACGTTCAATTTTAACTATCAAAAAAGAAATCTCCAAACTATTTTGGTTTGACTAAGTGAGTCTTTAAATCAGGGGTAATCAATCGTTAGTTCGAATGAATCATAATACAACGAAATAACAAGCAGCATAGTCTTAGGATCCCGGTACAATGACGCGAAACCCCCCGCGAGTAAACGTCATGCGTGAGTAAACATGCGATCTCATAAGCTTTAAATACAAAAGTACCCATTGTTATATGTAAGTTAATAGAGATTAGTTTATTATACAAGGTGTCTCATAACGAAGCAAGACGTTTTGGCGCCACTAAACCATCGAAGTTTTAAATGAGAAACCGGAAGTTGATACAAAAAAACCACCCCCAAATAGTCTTAGGATCCCGGTACAATGACGCGAAACCCCCCCCGGGTAAACATCAAGCGCCAAAACGGCGGCGCCAAATTGTCCCGCGCCAAAATGTCACGTACCAAGCTCATAAGCCTTGAATAGTGGGACGCACGGTTTTTATATGAAGCATGAACACTTGATTTATGTTATCGTTTGTACCCCCCTTAAGGGTTGACCACCCCTGATTTAACGGGTTAAAATTGCTAAAGCATTTATTTTTATTTTCTCTATATTATCTAAATATAATTCTCCGTTTGGTTAAACTAAGTACAAAAAGAAAGAAAAAAAAAACTTCTAAATTGAGCATCTAAAGCTAAATTTGCACAACCAATGGATGGAGTTTTAAGTAAAAATTTAAATACACATTATATATATAAATATATAAATAATTGTCTCCCAAATTCTATCCCGTCAATAACTCCTAGGATGCGCTAGGAATTTCTGGTGGGACAAAAGTCGTAACTTCATCATGAACAAGTTCTGGAAAAAGAAAAAAATTTGTACCCACCGGATATAGAGTATAAATTTTTAGGTTACCTCTCCATTTTTCGATTGGTAGATCAAAATCTTCAAATGATTGGTCGTACAGGGCAGATTCAGGCTCGTCATTAGGATCGGCATATTGTGCTAAATATGGATGAGCCAAAGCTTCCGTGGCCGTTATCCGGACATCACTGTCCAACTCTAGCATTCGATCCAGCAAATCAATCGCCAACGGCGATGCTCCTTTGAAGACTTCGCTCAAATTTCGCTTTTTCAACTGTGGCAATGACATTATATATTTTCTGGCCTGGAAACAAAGAACGTTTTAAATTTTCACCCCCCAAAAAAAAATCGACGGTACACCCTAAAAGTCTTCATCCCAATTAGTAATTTACCTCCTCGCTTGTAATTTTATTAAGCGTTTCCTCCGCGGGAAGTCCACGTAAAAAGAAAATACGCGTTATTTGATCGAAATCTAAAGCACGAATTAGTTAAGGCAAAGATGGTTAAGTTCAAGCCGAAAACAAAAAAAAACAAAACACCCTTGTATCAATGTGTGTGTGTGAGTATGTGCTAAAATGAGTGAGAAAGGAAAAACGTGAGAGATTAGCTGGTAAAATTTAGGCACAGACTTACACTATCCGATGATATTTTTTTCATGAAATCATCACTCGGTGTTCCAAGAATTTCCATGATTAGATTCAGTTGGTGGATATCTAATATGGTTGGCTAAGGGTTGACAACAATGTGTTTTGGTCGAATTTTTTTTTTTGGTTCGTAAAAAGGATACGATCAGTGCCCGGGAACAGTGTTTTGCCGGTTAGGAGTTCGGCCATGATACAACCGACTGACCAGATGTCGACCGTTTGGTTATAGTGCATCCAATTGAGCATGATTTCGGGGGCTCGGTACCATCGCGTCGCCACATACCCAGTCATCTCATTCTCGGTGGGCCTTGCCAAGCCAAAATCTAAAATTTTTAACTCGCAATCCTCATTAACACCGATATTAGACGGTTTCAAATCCTAAAAAAAAAGTATATAAATTAAAAATTAATAAGAACTATCTTTATGCTTCATAAATTAACCACCAGATGGCACTGTTAAACGTGTCCTATTTTTTAACATTTTGAGCTCATGATTTTCTTTCAGGGACGTTAAATTTAAAATAAATTCATATCAAAACTTTCAACCCCCTTTTTTTGGGGTAGAATGTCGAACAATCTTTTCTTTGGAGACCAAAGTTCACCCAGGAATAAGACTTCAAAAAATTCATATCTATTTCTTCAATGGTTTAGCCTCCAGCCTATCAGCCAACCGTCTATCTTTTTATATACATATATAGATCATATAGAGAAACAGGGCATGCGGGTAGAAGGGGGGGAGGTTATAAATACCACATTTTTTAAATTTATGTTTTTATTTGATAAACATGATGTTATAAGTACAGTGGTACCTCGACATACGAGTTTAATTCGTTCCGCAACCTTGCTCGTATCTCGAATTTTATCCTTTATCTCTATTAAAAAAGATCAGATGCACGACCTGTTGCAACTTTTTTCGAGACCTTCGACCAGCTAAACCGAACTCGTATCTCGAATTTCGCTCGTAGCTCAAAGCAAAAAATCACTCGCTCGCCGGCTCGTATCTCAAAAAATGTTGGGGCACTCGTATGTCAAGGTACCACTGTATTTATTTTTTTTAAAATTAACCTTATTCGACACTTCTTACAAAAATCATTAATAACTGCATCGTAGAATGTATTTAAAAACCACGAAAATAGTTCTTATCCTAAAAAACAGAACATTTGTATGGCCTCTGGGTAAATAAATCAAATTTAGCCACGAACAGTTTCAGCAACAAGTAAATTCACGGTATAGATTCAAAACGTCAAACGCATCTGTAAACCGTCAATCGGCAATGTGAAACGCTAAGAGAGAAAGTAATCGACTATACTAGTGCGCATGCGCGGCCAATTCGAAGCAAACGTTTGCATGCTAGGGTCGCCTGCGCATTCATTCGGCTTTTGCCATTCTTTGATGCTAATTTTATGGGCCATATCTTTCATAATTACGTAAATTAAAAAATGTATAAATGATAAAAAAAATCATTTTTAAAATCGTTTTACAATGCATGCAATTACGTAAATTAAAAAATGAATAAAACATAAAAATTATTCAATTTTTAAAATCGTCCTACAATCCCAAGGCATGCGCCGCATCTACCGCATGTATAGACCGCTCGCCACTGATAGAGAGATACAGTGGTACCTCGACATACGAGTTTAATTCGTTTCGCAACCTTGCTCGTATTTTGAATTACTCGTATCTCGAAGCAAATGAATGTTCCGAAAATGAGTTAGGCAAGTGTCATTAAAAAGATCAGATGCACGACCTGTTGCAACTTTTTCTGGGTGTTTATGCTGCTAAACCGAACTCGTATCTCGAATTTCGCTCGTAACTCAAAGCAAAATATCACTCGCTCGCCGGCTCGTATCTCGAAAAACTCGTATGTTGGGGTAGTCGTATGTCGAGGTACCACTATAATTGAATATTCATAGCTTCGATCAGCGGTCAGGGAACTTTTTTTTGGGGTTACCCCAAAATATTTTTGCGTAAGTCGATATTACCCCTTTAATTTTGAAAAGGAGACAATCAATATAAAAATAAATTATAATTAACAAAAGAAATTATAGTCATTGTTTGTTTACTCGATTTTCATTCATTGACTGAATGTGCACTTGTTGACACCGCGAAGTTTTACACAAAACTGAATGTTTTAACCTCAAAATTATGCTGCAAATACGATTTGCAGTTAATCAATGACGACACGCCGACTCGTATCTCGAAAAACTCGTATGTTGAGACACTCGTATGACGAGGTACCACTGTATATAATAGTTCAAAAGGTACAGGTTCAAAACCTACTGCGGCTCAATTTTTTTTTTTTTTTGTATTTCATTCAAATGGACAGCAGAAAATTCTCAAAACGTTAAATAATCGAAAAATAATTTAAATTAACATTTTTTTCTGGTTAGAAAATTTAGTTAAACATTTTTTTCTTACCCGATGAATTATTCCGGCTGAATGAATATATTTGAGACCACGTAAAATTTGGTATACGAGAAACTGTACGTGGTCATCGCTCAGTTTTTGGGTTCGAACGATATTATTCAAATCAGCCCCCAAAAGATGGGTCACTAAATAGACCTCGTTAAGGTCTTCCACTCCGTTTTCACCCGGAAAGAAGCAGTCCAACAGTCCGATTACATTTTCATGTTTCATATGCTTTAGCATTCGGAGCTCCCGGAACGTTCGCTTTGCATGAATCACAGTACGGAACGGCCGCGAAAGCTTCTTAATCGCGACTTTTAACTTGGTCTGCGAATCGAATGCCGAGCTAAAATACCAAAGGGTTTCGAGAATTTTTATATGACTTTCCAAGATAATAGACTTACCAAACTTGACCGTAAGCTCCGGACCCGACGGCACTTAACATTTGATATCGTGTCGGAATATCCCATACTGTATTATTAATTTCCACACGATAAAACTCGGTCATTTTAGACTGAGGATTAACCCTATCAAAAAAAAAAAAAAACTTGGATTAAGCCGTATTTAATTTGGGTAAAAGCCTTACTTATATTTCTGGTTTCGCTTCAACAATTTCCGTAGAACCAGCAAAAATCGACGCCTAAAACACAAAATATCCTCGTTATCAACATAATAATTAGATAATCCCTTCATGTTTCCACTGAGACTGAGGACAACATCAGAACACGTTTCGCAAAAAAAAAAAACCAACGAAAATGATGCAAAAATAAATATGACTCGGATTTTCCGCCTACGTACGTACCGTATCTGAAAACGCCACTACCTGGAATCACCACTGAATCTAATAATAAAATCGTGTACCACTCAGCGTAATTTTTGCATATTCACACTCATCGATCAGCCGCCGGGACAATTGGCCAATTTCGTGACAAATTCGACGAAATTCACACTTCGAACTGTGTCGCAGCAATTTTCTCTGGGTTCTTCGTAATCAAGCGTAGATGGTAAACACAAGCCGATTGAAAATCCAAATACCTTTCACCTACGAGCCAATCTCATCTGATTATATTATGAGAATGTTAATGTAAAGCCACGTTCACATTGGGCTCGAAGTGCGACATATTCAAATTGATTTGAACTTGACAAGACCTCTGCATGCCTAATACGCTTAAACAAGCCGCATTCAATACACGAACAAAACGAACAATCTATGCCCGAACGGTTTTCAAATCGTAAAGTATATCAAACATTTTCAATTGACCAATTGATCTTCTTAAATGATCTTAACAACTATATATAAACTATTAATTTAAATAAGAAATCGATAAACTAATGGAAGACCTTCTTTTAAAATTTATTAATAGTTTTGCAAGACTTGTTGATTGAATACTGAATAGTTTAAAAGTTTTACTTATAGTCTTAGTTGGAACGAAATATTTGTTGTTTAGTTGTTGAGTCAAATATTTAAGAAAATGCATTACGAAATCCGAAAATGTGGTCATCGCAGGTTTTTCAACTCAGTCTATTTTTATTAGAGCGAAACTTGCATTGTATATAGTCGATTAAAGTTTTGTTTTCTTTGGGCGCTTAACAGTTTCTTGAAATTGTCATTTATCTTCCTGTTTGTTTTTGTTTACCGTAACAAACTGCTGCAAATGCTATATTTTCATGTTTATAATAGACTAGCTGGTCCCCGCCCGCTTCGCTGAGTGTATCTTAATTATACTGGTTGAATAATGGAAACTTTCATCTCATCAACAAAAAAAGACAGATAGATATTTCTAGATCTTTGATTCATATAGAAAGTTCATGAAAATCAGATAAACTACTTTTCCAGGAAGATATTCTATGCAGCTATCTAGAAGAGCTATCTTATTGGTTCTATACGTTTTTATGAATATTATAAAACTAGCTGACCCACGCAACTCCGTCTGCGTCACATAAGGATGATAGAAGGTTAAGAGTGGGGAACCTATGGCACAATTCTAAAGGAGTTAAAACTTGCTTTGTTTTATCCACAAATCACTTAAGAACCATTGAAGAGATAAAATTTGGTACCTATAATGCTAATTTAAAACCACGCGGACGAAACCAAGAAAAACATTGTATGTCTGTAATGGGCAATATTTATTGATTAATTTGAAGATTTTTTTTCTACTTTAACAGTATAACATGAGCTATCTTAGGTACACCGTACATCACACTATGATCAGTAAGAGTGGAACTATAGTAGAAAATGTCACGGGAACGGGAATAATAAAGGAACGCTGCATAACTCTACTGGGGTGTTTTATTGATAAAATTTACGTATGTAAACTTAAAATATAATGAAGAAAAAAGAATATATGAAACTTAAACAAAGAGTAACGTAAAAAAAATTTAAATGTTATTTGATTATTGCAACGCCAGTAACCGTTGTAACAAATAATATATTTTAAACTTGTACTTCTGTATCTGATATAATATATTGCAAGGAGCTGAATGCCTGAATGTCTAATGATCTATGAATCAGCTCAGTACTGACTCCTGAAAAAAAGTTAGATGGACACAAATATTGAGAAGGAAAAGCGCAAGCGCTCACTTAGAAGGCCTTACATATTTTAAAGAGTGGGGAGTTTTGAAAAGAAAAGTTGAAATTTTAATTGTTGATTTTTTAAATGTAATTTAACACGCTAAACCATAAATATGTATTCGAAAATTAACAATGAAAGAAATTTCAACGTTTCAAAATTTTTCATTATTTTTCGGATGTTAAATATAAAATCATATCTTTTTAACACACGGTTCCCGCAGGAGACAATTATCATGCTATCCTTTGAGCACCGTGCATTATTCTGGCATAAGAAATAATCTATATTATTATCTGATCCCTCAACTATCATATTGCAAAAAATCATGTCTATTTTTTACTCTGTGAAAAACAAAAACATATCTATCCCACGGGAGTAGAACATTTTTCCTGGATAAAAAAGAGATCAAGCTTTCCTGAGAAAAATTTGTTAAAACTCTTATTCATTAACTTTTAGAAAACTCCTTTGAAGTACTCAGTTCCTGAAGGATTCTATTTTTAGCTTATCCTACGGGAACTGTACAATATTCTAACATAAAAAGTAGCCCATATAATTAACTGTCTCTTAAACCATCATATTGCAAGAAATTATGGTAATCTTGTGTTCTGTGAAAAACAAAAACGTATCTATCCTACGGGAACATAAATTTTTCCTGGATAAAAATTGGACTGTATGAAAAGAAAAATTTTGATTTTGCCTTGAGGACCTTATGAGTTATTACTATAAATATATTGTACTCAGATAAAAATGTTTAGTTTCAGCATGATTTTTCTTTAAACCAGTTTTTATATTTTCCCGGTGAAATGAGAAATTTTTCCGAAATAAAACGTGTTCTAGATAATGATTCGCATATTTATCATACTTAAATATCACCAAAATCCATTTTCAACTAAAAATAGAGTTTATGCATAATTTTTTTCTCCAAACCGTTTTTCAATTTCCCGGATAAATTAGACATTTTCCCTTAATAAAAAGAATTCTATTTAATGACTCAGATTGTCATTTATTATCACAACAAATTTTATTAAAAATCATATTTATTTGGGTAAGAATTAATAATATGTTTCTAAAAACAATTTCGCAAATAATGAATTATTTTTGAAACAACCTTAACAACCATTAAAAAGGTTATAACAGGCTAACCGTAAAAGATAGACATATGTCGTCGCTGACTTTTTTGTAGAACTTTTTAAGAGGAACAATTTTGCTCTACATGATTTTTGCGTAACTTTAATCGTTTACGCAGGGCAGGCCACGAACGCTCTCAAAAGGAAAAAATGTCCTTGATTTTTGCAACATTTTCCATCGATACTCTGCTCCTATTGGTCGTAGCGTGATGTTATATAGCCTAAAGCCTTCCCCAATAATTAGGCTATCCAACATTAAAAGAATTTTTCAATTCGAACCAGTAGTTCCTGAGATTAGCCCGTTCAACCAATCAAACAAACAAACAAACAAACAAACAAACAAACAAACAAACTCTTCAATTTTATATATTAGTATAGATTAAAAGAATTTTTCAATTCGAACCAGTAGTTCCTGAGATTAGCCCGTTCAACCAATCAAACAAACAAACAAACAAACAAACAAACAAACAAACAAACAAACTCTTCAATTTTATATATTAGTATAGATATGAATATTATAAAATACCTATACTTGTGTTCCTTAAGTGGCAATACAACTCGAAAATGTTGAATGTTTTATATATTTAACTGAATTTTTCACCAAGTTCAAATTTTTCAATAGTAATTTAACACGTTTATTTCTAAACATTATAGACATTCAAAAATTAACAATGAAAGAAGTTTCAATGTTTCAAAAATTTTCATTACTAACTTACCGATGTTATCAAATGTTAAATTAAAAATCATATTTTGCTGTAGAAATTGTAATTTTTATTGGAACTTTTTTGGAATGATTGTGTTAAAACGTTATTTTACGAAATTTAAGGAACGCTTTTTTAAAAACACGATTCCTGCAGGAAAAGTACAATTGTTATGCTATCTTTTGAGAATCGTGCATTATTCTTACTTCGTGACTTATTTACCCAGAGGCCATACAAATGTTCTATTCTTTAGAATAAGAACTATTTTCGTGGTTTTTAAATACATTATACGATGCGGTTATTGATGATTTTTGTGAGAAGGAGCGTTGAATAAGGCTAATTTTTAAAAATAAATTGATAATATAATACCATGTTTACCAAATAAATTTAAAAATTTTGGTTTTTATCACCCCTCCCCCCTTCTGACCGTATGCCCTGTTTCAAAAGTTACCGCACGCCACTGGTATATATCTATATAAAAACAACGGTATGAAAATTTTTATTTTTAAACTACTTGACCTAAATTTGACCTGCTATCAAGTCATACTCAAGTCAAATATCAATATTTAAATATCAAATCAAGTCAAGCATTGAATTCGCTGACTATTTCATTTACAACTGTGTAAATATCAACCACAATTAATTTCAAAATATCCAACTACTTGTCTTGATGAATTCCTAACCAGGACCAGAATAACCATATTTAAAAATTAGAGTAGAGGTACACTATTCAAGACAAAATTTAGGAAGAATTATGAAAAATAAATAGTTATAAGAATTTGGTGGACATGTAAGAGTGGGTATAAAAAAAAAACTGTTTAATCGGGATTTTTCGAATTTCTAAACTTGGGATAGTCTCTCTTAAATACAACCTAATATCCGGAAGTTTAGTTAAGTGTTTGGAGTTAAATTGAGTTGGTATAAGTAACATTATTTTGCAATTAGCGAAATTATATTTTACTAGCTAGTCCCGCCCGCTTCGCTGAGCGTATCTCAATTATACTGATTGAATAATGGAAACTTTCATTCCATCAACAAAAAAAGACAGATAGATATTTCTAGATCTTTGATTCATAGAAAGTTTATGAAAATCAGATAAACTACTTTTCCAGGAAGATATTCCATATAGCTATCTAGAAGAGTTATCTTATTGGTTCTATACGTTTTTATAAATATTATAAAATACCTATACTTGTGTTCCTTAAGTAGCAATACAATTCAAAAATGTTGAATGTATTATATTAACTGAGTTTTTCACCAAGTTCAAATTTTTCAATAGTAATTTAACACGTTTATTTCTAAACATTATAGACATTCAAAAATTAACAATGAAAAAAGTTTCAATGTTTCAAAAATTGTCATTATTAATTTACCGATGTTATCGGATGTTAAATTAAAAACATATTTTGCTGTAGAAATTGTAATTTTTATTTCAACTTTTTTGGAATGATTGTGTTAAAACGCTATTTCACGAACTTTAGGGAAAGTTTTTTTAAAAACACGATTCCTACAGGATAAGTACAATTGTTATGCTATCTTTTGAGAATCGTGCATTATTCTAACATACGAATTAATAAACTAAATTTTTCTCTGACCTTTCAACTACCCTATTGCAAAAAATCATGTCAATCTTTTGCTCTATGACAAACAAAAACATATCTATCCCACGGGAGTAGTACATTTTTCCTGGATAAAAAAGAGATCAGGCCTTCTTGAGGATAATGCGCTAGAACTCTATTTCACGTACTTTAACAAAACTTCTTTTAAATACACGGTTCCTGTAAAATACAATTGTCTTGTTATCCCACGGGAAGAGTACAATTATGTCGATTTTTTGCTCTATGAAAAATAAAAACGTATCTAGCCCACGGGCCTGTACATTATTCCTGGATAAAAGGTAGACCAATCTTTCTTGAGGAAAATTCCTTAAAACGCTTATCCATGAACTTTTACGAAACTCCTTTTAAATACTCAGTTCCTGAAGGATACCATTCTTATCCTATCCTACGGGAACCGTGCTATATTTTGACATAAAGGTAGCCTATATTTATTTTCTGACTCTCAATTAACCACCTCGTTGTAAGAAATTATGATAATCTTTTGCTCTATGAAAAATAAAAATATATCTATCCTACGGGAACCGCACATTTTTCCTGCATAAAAATAAGAGTGTAGGATAAGAAAATTATTTTTTGCCTTGAGGACATTAAGAGTTATAACTATTAATATACTCTATTATAATCAGCTAAAAACGTTTAGTTTCAGCATGATTTTTCTTTCAACCAGTTTTTCTATTTTCCCGTTGAAATGAGAAATTTTTCCGAAATAAAACATATTGTAGATAATGATTCACATATTTAGCTATCATCATACTTAAATATCACCAATATTCATTTGCAAATAAAAATGTATAGTTTATGCATAATTTTTGTTCCAACCCGTTTTTCAATTTCCCGGATAAATGAGACATTTTCCCGTAATAAAAAGTATTATTTTTAATGACTCAGATTGTCATTTATCATCATACCAAATTTCATTAAAAACCGTATTTATTTGAATAAAAACTAATAATATGTTTCTAAAAACAATTTCGCTAATAATGAATTATTTTTGAAACAACTTTAATAACCATTAAAAAGGTTATAGCAGGCCAACCTTAAAAGATAGACATATGTCGTCGCAAACTTTTTTTTAGAACTTTTTAAGAGGAACAATTTTGCTACACATGATTTTTGCGTAACTTTAACCATTTACGCGGAGCAGGCAACAAACGCTCTCAAAAGGAAAAATTTTCCTGGTTTTTGCAACATTTTCTATTGATGCTCTGCTGCTATGGGTTGTAGAGTGATTAGATATATATTGGTTGTATAGCCTAAAGTCTTCGTCGATAATTAAGCTATCCAACACAAAAAGAATTTTTCAATTCGAACCAGTATTTCCTGAGATCAGCGCGTTTAACCAAAAAATCAAATAAACAAACAAACAAACTCTTCAATTTTATATATTAATATATATTCGAGAAACAGTATTTATATATTTTATATAATACTCTTCAGCTGTCTAGGGTCCCAGATACAGAAAGCCTCTAGCCTTAATTGAAAACAATTGATGATATCGACATTGTGAAGAAAAATTTTTTTAAACCACTTGATTGCGCAGCGGTTTGAGCAATTGCTCCTCCGCGTCAGTGGTACTTGGCTCGATCCCCGTCGGATCCCTTGATATAAGATTAGACTTTAAGACCTATACAAATCTGTGTGTAAAACAGTCGTGATATAACTATAGATGTTAAAGCGACTTAAAATATTCGAAAACAAAATCTGATCATAAAGTCTTACACCTTTTGCAGTGAAATTGTGAAAAAATATCTGCTACGAAGCGTCACAGTACTTTCATTTATAAACTACTTGCTGATACCCGCTCGCTTTGCTGAGAGTAACTAAATTTAATTGATTGATTAATTGATTCCCTACCTTCACAACAAGTATAAAAATTAATTTTGACAGAAAAAGATGATAGATACTTTCAGTAGTTCAGACTTTAGATACAAAGTAAGTTCATCAAAATCCTAAAAACTACTTTTCTAGGAAGATATATTAGCTATCCCACAGGTTCATTACAATTTTAAATATAAAATGTTCCTTTAGACCTGAAATATTTCATTTCAAATGTCATTTATAACCGTTCAGCTATTTTAGTAGAACAAATTTTTTTTTAGGATAAATGGTATTCAATATAGATCTGAGGTATCTTTAACAAAAATTTATTAAAGTTAGTTTCGTTAAGTAGTTGTAAGTTATTTAAAAATTTAGTACATTATTTTAATACGTTTATTTCTATTAATATCTTCAACAATGAACAATAAAGAAATTCAAATATATTTTTAAAAAATTATTGTGCGGTTTTACGAAACCACGATGCAAGTGAAACTTTTTTTCGGATTTAAAGCACTTAAGTAACTGAAAATTTTTGGAAAATTATTTGATTTTGAGTATGAAATTAGATTAGAAAGAAAGGGATGTGTCACGAGTTCGCTGTCTGACTTGACATTTTTGATTTCCATTATTGGTGTTAATACTCGAAAGTTATTTTCATTATTGAATTTGTTGATTATTGTTAAATCGATCATCTGCCTGTTGTTATCTATTGTAACATCACCGTCGAATATTTTTGCACTATTCTCACTAGCTGTATCTTTGTCTATCATGATCAAGTAAACAATAACATTTATATCAATACACTGATCAAAATACAAATACCGATACAAATATGATTGACAATTAATGACAACTTATAATATAATAACACGTTGTCATGGAGAGGAAAATAGCTCATTACATTTAGTAATAGCTCGCGCAACAGGCCTGGGAAAACGACATGATATATAGCTAACAATGTGTATACGAGCTCTGCCGAACACTTGCCGATTCCCTGCCGAGAATGTGTTACATTTAGCGACATGCTAAAGACAGGCCAAAAAATTTGACACGATGTATAAAAAGTTTCACTTTAAAATTTCATTGTTGAATCGTTGTTATATCAACTGAACTTTAATTCCTTAGTTATCAGTTAATCATATTTTCTACAAGCTGATCCCCGCCCGCTTCGCTGAGCGTTTTCAAGTTTGGCGATGCATGTTTTTCGTTGGACAGTTTTTATTATTTTGCTCAGGAAAATCAAATTTTTTTCGGAATAAAAAGTAATCTTTAGCACTTTTTGTAATGTTTATTATCTGTGTGTGAAAATTTCGTCCAAATCGGACCAGCCGTTTTCAAGTTTGCCAAGAACAAACAAACAGACAGGGAAAACTATTCGAATTAAAAAGTAGCCTATAATGTAAGTTACAATATTTAATAACTGGTTGTGAAAAGTTCATTGAAGAAACAATGTTTTTTTGGGGAAAATTACAATGTAAATGGCATTTGTTTTTTTTTTTTTTTTTTTTTGTATAAAACATATGAAAATGTAGGTAATAAAGAGTATTTAACAAAACACCTTACATTTTTTAAATTAGACAAAAATCTCAGCTGAGAAAAATAAATCTGTTTTTGTTCCCTCGCGCAGGTAACACGTAACGTTTTTATTATATAAGTATTCAAAGAGCAGAAAACTTCAATCTTATTATTGGTATAAATTAGAAGATACTTGACTCCTAAAGCAGGTAGAGTAGGAATCTTACCCCGTCTCATAAAAGAACTCTCATATTGTAAAAATGTTGCATTTTTAAATATTTTAAATTCTGACTGTTTAACGGTTTTCAAGTCAGCTGACTCCCATTGCAAACCCGATTATGTAACTGAAGGTTATCTCTTTATTATCCTTATAGAAGCAAAAATAATCTGACAGTAAAACTTCTTCAGATTTACTAAGGCTTTAATCGTCGATTCTAATCTTTAATATACCAATAAAGACAAATTGCAATTGGTATATAATTTAAAAAAATCATTATAACGATTTTGTACCGTATCAACTGAGATACCATAAAAAATACTTCGTGTCTACCTTTCACTTATTTTATCTGTGTAAATCCAACCTGATAAGGAATTTATCAATATTTACTTAATTTCTCCCTCTCTGCCGCGGTCTGCTTAAAACGGCTTTAGCTCGAAATTTTTACTTTTCCATTTAGCCTCTTTCTAATGCGACTTTGTTCCGATTAAATCAATAATTGAATATTTCGGAACTATTCCTGTATGTTTCAACAGGATTTTCCTGTCTAATTCAAATAAGTAATCAGGCAAAAAATTTCAATTACCAAGGAAAAACTACCCTTAAACAAACCAAACGATTAACCATACGATGGTTGATCGCCAAATACTGGTTTTACTCATCCTAACGACAACACTTATTATTAAATACTATGGACTGTTAAATTTATACGAATATACTATATCCTATTTTTTGGTGAGTTCCCGTATTAAAAGCTATCAGGGATTCAAAAAAAAAAATTATTAACATGGAATTTTAGTTATACTTTCGACGAGCTCACGGAGGTTTTTATATCGTGTTGTATACTATTCCGGGAACGGTTGAACGAGGCAATTTCACCTACTATAGTCTGGGACAATTGGGCGATGTATCAATTAATTTGACTTCAACGTAAGTCAATTTTAAGGGGGTTGAACAAGGAAATAAAGGTCTTACCTGAAGAATATCACTGATCAGAATCACAGGTTTGACTGAAATTTCGTTAAAAAAAAAATCAATAAGGCAACATTTTGGTGTGTTCTTTAATTAGTTTTATTACTAAAAGACATTTAATTTAGTCGTCAATAGTAAAAATAATTACTAGGTATTGTTTCACGCCTTATTGATTCCGGTTTGACCTCGAGTTTCCTTTCGTTTGTGCCACTTAAACATTTGCATTCTCTCATTTGAACGACACCTTTTTAGTGTTGGCGATGCGGATATCTACGTCACGGAGGGTAATAGAAAACCGACAGTCGATCCGGAGATGTTTGATCTGCACTCGGCTAGTTGTGGTGAAGATATCGTTCATATTCCCCATACTTTTAAACGGCCAATCGGAATTGGAGTGTACGGACATCCGTCGCATGAGATCAGCGCATATCTTATGGAAGTGCAGGTCGCTATTGACAAGCACGCCTCTGGCGACCCAGTCGAGGAACCACCCAACGAACCTAGGCCTAAAAAGCTGAACGAAACGCCGAAAACAGCGTATAAAATACAAAAATTTAATGTTTTAAATAAGATCCTTACTTTCTTCTGGAAATCGTTTCCATGTCTAGAATTTATTACTAATTTATTCATCTAAATAACAAATACCATATAAAACATAATTAATGTTATTATCCTTGTGAGAAAGATTTCTTTCGAACTTCTCCCACTTTTAAAGTAATAGAAATACAGTGGTACCTCGACATACGAGTTTAATTGCTCGTATCTCGAAGCAAATGAATGTTCCGGAAATGAGTTAGGCAAGTGTCATTAAAAAGATCAGATGCACGACCTTTTGCAACTTTTTGAGACCTTCAATCTGCTAAACCGAATTTCGCTCGTAACTCAAAGCAAAAAATCACTCGCTCGTATCTCGAAAAACTCGTATGTCGGGGCTCTCGTATGTCAAGGTACCACTGTAATTGAATATTTATAGCTTCGATCAGCGGTCGGGGAACTTTTTTTGGCGTTAGCCCAAAATAATTTTGCGTAAGTCGATATTACCCCTCTAATTTTGAAAAGGAGACAAACAATATAAAAATAAATTATAATTAACAAAAGAAATTATAGTCATTGTTCGTTTACTCGATTTTCATTCATTGACTGAATGTGCACTTCTTGACACCGCAAATTTTTACACAAAACTAAATGTTTTAACCTCAAAATTATGCTGCAAATACGATTTGCAGTTAATCAATGACGACACGCCGACTCGTATCTCGAAAAACTCGTATGTTGAGACACTCGTATGACGAGGTACTACTGTATATAATAGTTCAAAAGGTACAGGTTCAAAACCTACTGCGGCTCAATTTTTTTTTTATTTTATTCAAATGGACACCAGAAAATTCTCAAAACGTTAAATAATCGAAAAATAATTTAAATTAACATTTTTTCCTGGTTAGAAAATTTAGTTAAACATTTTTTTCTTACCCGATGAATTACTCGATCGTTTACTCGATTTTCATTCATTGACTGAATGTGCACTTGTTGACATCGCGAAGTTTTACACAAAACTGAATGTTTTAACCTCAAAATTATGCTGCAAATACGATTTGCAGTCAATCTATGAGGACTTTTTGTCTGAGGATATTTTGTTCGGGGTTCAAAACGCATGGAACCAAAACGTCCCCTCTTCGGATTTTGGGTAAATGATCTTGCTTCTTGTTTGATAGAATAAATTCAAAATTGGGGCTTTTTGATGTAAGAACAATTTTCATAAAGTCTTCGGAAATACAGTGGTACCTCGACATACGAGTGCCCCAACATACGAGTTTTTCGAGATACGAGCCGGCGAGCGAGTGATTTTTTTGCTTTGAGTTACGAGCAAAATTCGAGATACGAGTTCGGTTTAGCAGGTCGAAGGTGTCGAAAAAAGTTGCAACAGGTCGTGCATCTGATCTTTTTAATAGAGATAAAAGATAAAATTCGAGATACGAGCAAGGTGGCGGAACGAATTAAACTTGTATGTCGAGGTACCACTGTACTAACACGTTGATAATATAGCTATTCCAAAAAATATCCTTACTACCTCCAAAAATTTAATTTTTACCCCATTTGGGGTAATTTACCCCGGTTTTCCGACCACTGGCTAAGACCATCAGTCGGCAACTTGCCCGCAAAATATTCGCCAGTTCGATTTTACGAGTACATTTCTCTATGTAGCCCGATGTCAATTCGCGTGGAGTTCCCTGAATTGCGGGCATTCGAAGTTAAAATGTCGAGGGTTGTACAATATGAGATTATTTTGGGGGTAGAATTAAGAGTGAATTTGGTGGTAATTTTCATTGGTATTTTATACGTCGATTTTTTAATGTTCACGTTGTATGGCCCACAAAGGGATCCCAGGGGTTGGGACCGGGGGGTGGGGGTGTCTAGTCAGCATTTGCTGAAACTTCTCAAGTGCAGCTCGCATTAAGCTCCACAAATATTTGGTCCCTTTAACAACTAAAAGTTACCGATTCCTAGCCTAGATTATGAAGTATACAGGGTGTCCCAGCGTGACCGGCCATTAACAGTTTCCGGAGAACCTGAAATATTTGAAATCTGAAAATTTGGATAATGCTCTAACTAGACTGGAGCTACCTTCCTAAAATATATTTAGTTCTCTGACACGTCCGGTCACACCGGAAGTCCTATTTGTTTTAACATAACTCGATTGAATTGATAATTCTGAGGTTCTTTTATAATAAACAAGACCTCATCTAATCCTTAAGGTTTTCTAGAAAAAAAAATTTTTTTTTTGGAAATTTCGCAGCAAACGGACGACTCGTAAAAGGTCCGTAACCCCCACGTTAAGTTGTTTAGAAAGCTCGAAGATGCTGTTACAATAGAGATTATCAAAAACAATCATTTTTTAATCGACTTCAAAAAAAAGGAGGAGCTTCTCAATTCGACTGTATTTTTTTAAAATGTTTGTTACCTCAGAACTTTCGACTAGATGAACAGATTTTAATGATTCTTTTTTTATTTGAAAGCTGTTGCTTCCCGTGTGGTCCCATATTAATTTGAAGAAAAACGTTCACTTCTTAGAGATTGAAAAAGAAGGGATGAAATATTAACTGTTAACTTGCTAGCCCTATTTCGATAGTTTTTCTTTTCTATTACGTACATTATGCCTTAAAATTGTTCACATTTCAATTTGAAGAAAAAAATCCACCCTCTAGGCATTAAAAAATAGGGGATGAAATAGTGATTTTTAATTGAATCATCGGATTTTGATGATTTTTTTTCTATTAAAAAGAGTATTCCTTTAATTTTTTTTCGTTACATTTAAAAGCACAAATTTCAACCCTTAAGAGCAAAGCGGTAAAATTTTTGCTTAGGTGAACTCTTAATAAATGTTTTGGTAATTGTTTGTAGTTAAATTGTAAGTTGTAGGATTTAGTGTTAGGATTTTGTTTAAGATTTATTATTTATTTGGAAGTCGGGTTTTCATTTTGTTATAATTTTTATTTATTGTTAATTATCTCAAAGTGCATCGTCAAGTAGCTAATTTAATGCCACCACCTAATTTTATTTGCCTTGTTTGGTTCTTCTTAAAATTCCCCACATTTTTATAATCCATCCCCCCCCATATCACACTATAGCCAAGTGTGAGGATTTTCTAGTTATCGTTGAGAAGATGAAAATTCGGAAGGTAGCTCCAATCCAGTTAGGCTATAATCCCAATTTTCAGATTTTTTTATTTCAGTTTCTCCGAAAACTGCTAATGGCCGGTCACGCTGGGACACCCTGTATAGAAGGAAATATATCTCTGTGTCAAAGAAATTAATGCGAGGGTGAATGAGGGTTAAAATATCGCTAGTTAGCACTGCTATATTTAGTGGTGCATAGTCACAGTAAAGACCTGCGATTCTCAACCACTAGAAATTTTACCGGTCCCTTTAAAAATTAAGAAAAAAAATTTTTTTTTTTTAACTTTTACTCCTTTTTATCTTAAGAATTTATTACTAATCTATTCATCTATATAACAAATTATCATATAAAACATTAATAACATTACAACCCTTCTTGAAACTTTAACTCGGGTTTTTTCTTTTTGATCTCGTCCTGCATTTCAAGGGCTTGTTCCTTGTATTTTTTTGCTAAGTCTACATTTTTCTCGGTGCCATCACCCCGGGCGTACATTTGACTAAGATTAGCACAGGCAAACATGTTATTTAATTCACAGGCTGTTTTCGCGTAATCGAAGGCTTTTTTCATATCGGGTGCCACGTCGTACTCCTTTTTTTTGGTGTCCTCCGGTTTGGTGATTCGAATGCCACCTTTTTGGATTCCCGATATATAAATTCCCGATAAGAAGTGACACGCGTTTCCATTTTTACTGGTACAGCTTTTAGTTAAATTATCAAGTCCCTAAAAAAAAAAAATTAGTGAAATCAGCCAAAAAAAAAAATGGCGGATATACATAGGAAATCTACCCTGTTCTTAAGAAATCGTTTGGGTGCCAATGAAAAATTACTCAATCAATTTTTCAGCTTTTAATTTTTTTTCTTTTGGGATGGATTTTGTAAGTCTGGTGTACATTTTTACCCGACTATCCTCTACTGGGGTATATTATGTTTATGCTATGTATGTAGTTTCATCAGTTCCCAAATATCTTTTTAACTACACTTCGTATGAATTATTTTGATTGATACCTAAGTGACCCCTAAAGTACAAATAGAAATCACCACAGGACCAGATTTCCAATGCATACCCTACTATACATGTTATTTCAAATACTTTGCTATAACTATAAGTAACATCTTTGAAAGACTGTGGATTTATTTGCATCAACCCCGAATGCAAACACCCTTCGGCATCCCCGTGATCACACGCTTTGGAGAAATACTGAAATGCCTCGGCCGGATTTTCTTGACGAGTGCCTCGTCCAATCAACGTATACCGGCCGTATTTCGCACAGCTTTTCGCATAGTTGTGATCGTCACAGTTTGTCTTGTACACTTTGGCGGCTTTCTCGAAATTTTTTTTCACCGCCTCCAAAAAATCGGCCAACAAATGACACGCTGCAAATGAGAAATGGCTTTAAAAACAAAAAAGCCCACGACAATGTACGATTTTTACCTTCTGCATTTTTCTCGGAAAAGCAACCGAATCGATATTCAACGCCTAAATTTTCCAAGTATTGTTTCACATCCTTCTCTTCCTTCAGATCATAAGCCATTCCTAAATGTTTCTCAACTAAAATTTTTACGAAATAACAATTCTTTGAAAAATCAGAAAGTTCTACTCGAAAAATGAGGTTAGGTTTCTAAAAAGTCCCATATGCCAAAGACATTTGACATTTGTCAGATTTTTTCAAACTGTTTAATATGTGTATAGAGTGTACTGTCAAATAGTGCTTCGGTGGCTTTTTGACTAAGTAATCTAAGCATAAAGACCAGGGTTGATAATTTTTGAACCCAAAAAAATTATAATAGGATGAAACCCATTAGAAAAGGAAGAGAATATAACAAAAATGAAAAGAAAAATAAATTACGGTCGATCTGCGGACAGGAAGCAGAAAAGGGGGGTGTTTATAAGGGTAGAAATGGTTTATTTCGATTTCCGAAAAAACTACAAGTCCTATAAAAAAAGTTAAATAGCAAAGTTGTAGATAATAAGAAGATCTACAACTTTTGTACTTACACTTTCTTCACATAACCTCAAAATTTATGTGAAAAAATCCAAGAACTAAGTTTTTTGATTTAAAATGTTAAAAACATTTTTTTTTAATTGTATTGGTGAATTATAATAAAATATTTATTTTTTCACCTTATTTTGACTTAATATTGAAAAAACACCCTAATTTTTAATCGAAAATTTTCACGTCAAAATATCTATTTTTTTTAAAAGTCGGTAGGCTTTCAACAAAAATGAAAGGAAAAATAAATTACGATCGATTTGAGATCGGGAAGCGGAAGAGGGGGGTGTTTATAAGGGTAGAAATGGTTTATCTCGATTTCCGACAAAGCTACAAGTCCTATGGAAAAAAGTTAAACTGCAAAGTTGTAGGTAATATGATCTACAACTTTTGTACTTGTGCACTTTTTTCACGTAACCTTAAAATTTATGTGAAAAATTCCTATAACAAATCTTTTGGTATTTTATTTTTATCTTTTACAAAAAAAAAATCCTGAAATTTGATAAAAAATTTTAATGTCCCAAATACACTGTCATTTTTTTGATTTAAAATGTTTAAAAACAATTTTTTGTGGATTGTATTTGTGAAATATAATAAAATATTTATCTTTTCACCTTATTTTGAATTAATATTGAAAAACCACCCTAATTTTCAATCGAAAATTCTCACGGCAAAATATCTATTTTTTTTTAAAAAGTCGGTAGGCTTTCAACAAAAATGAAAGGAAAAATAAATTACCGTCTATCTGAGGTGGGGAAGTGGAAAAGAGGGAGGCGTTTAAGGGTAGAAACGGTTTATCTCGATTTCCGACAAAACTACAAGTCCTATGGAAAAAAGTTAAACTGCAAAGTTGTAGGTAATAAGACCTACAACTTTTGTACTAACACTTTTTTCACATAACCTCAAAATTTATGTGAAAAATTCCAATAACCAAGTTTTTTTTATTTTTATCTTTTACAAAAAAAAAAAAATCATGAAATTTGGTAAAAACTTAGCTTTTAATGTCCCAAATACACCGTCATTTTTTTGATTTAAAATGTTTAAAAACAATTTTTTGTGGATTGTATTTGTGAAACAAAATAAAATATTTATTTTTTTACCTTATTTTGACTTAATTTTGAAAAAGCACCCTAATTTTTAATCGAAAATTATCACGTCAAAACATCTATTTTTTTTTTAAGTCGGTAGGCTTTTTGTTCGTTGAAACCTCTACTTTCTCTCATGGTGCAAAAAAATTTTACATTACAATGTAAAATGTTCCCAGAAAATGCAATAATTAAAGTGTAAATTTTAACAAATTGCTCAAAGTTGTATTTGTACAATTTTATTATGTACAATTTTGAACAATTTATTAAAATTTACTCTTTAATTATTGCATTTTTTGGAAACATTTAATATTGTAATGTAAATTTTTTTTGCACCATCAGAAAGTAGAGGTTTCATCAAACAAAAAGCTCACCGACTTTTTAAAAAAATCAGATGTTTTGACGTGAGAATTTTCGATTGAAAAGTAGGGTACTGTATTTACGGTACAGTATTTTTACCAAATTTCATGAAAAAAATTTTTTTTGTAAAAGAAAATTAAAAATCAAAAACTTGGTTATTGGAATTTTTTACATAAATTTTGAGGTTATGTGAAAAAAGTGTAAGTACAAAAGTTGTAGATCTTCTTATTACCAACAACTTTGCAGTTTAACTTTTTTCCATAGGACTTGTAGTTTTGTCTGAAATCGAGATAAACCGTTTCTACCCTTATAAACACCCCCCTTTTCCGTTTCCCGACCACAGATCGACCTTAATTTATTTTTTCTTTCATTTTTCTTATATTAACTTCCTTTTCTAATGGTTTTCATCGTATTATATTTTTTTGCATTCAAAAATTATTGACCCTGGTCTATAAACCATTTAAGCGTATTACATATTATGGTATATATAGGGTGAGCCGGGTGAGCGAAGCTGATCTTTCAAGACCTCTCTCATGGCGTAAATTCAAATAGATTTACGAAATTTCACACAAAATAAAATGCGACAAACGTTTAAAACTGGTTAAAATGTTTATTTTAAAAAGTATTTAAGTCTATTGGCACATAGTTTAATATATTTTAACGGAAAATGGGTTTAAGGGATAATATATTTTCTTAAAATTATTATTATATTTACTTTGTAATATGTTAGCATCACATAATTTTGGGGTTTGTTATGTTATTTTTCATAGAAAGCACCGTTTAAATAACTTCACGAACAGAGGTACCCAAGCAAATAGCAAATATAAAGAAAAAGTACACTCAATAAAAATAACTTACGTTAGTTTTAAATCTATAAGCTAAGATACTTCTTAAAAGGGACTATTGAAGTCTCAAGTAGTACTCTCGAAAACCACAATTTTTCGATAAGAAAAATTTGTTATTAGATAAAAGGTGTTGCTTTAATTGGTCAGTGTCAGTTACAACTACGCTATCTAGTGGAAAAAAATGGCACTAGCTCAATGGGGAAAACAAGTAGACCTATTTTGTAAGCTGTCGCTTTACTGATGCTCGTTTCTTTTTTAACATATTGTAGGTAACTGCAATTTTTGGTTTGGAACAAGAAGTTCAATAAATTTATCACGAAGTGACAATTGTCGTCACACTTGACAAGTGACACGTTTTATCCAATTGTTTGATTCTTACTTCTTCTCCAATTATCTCAACGAATACTTTGTTAACTAAGTAACAAAAGCCATAAATCTAATTTTCACCATTTCGTTAGTTCCTATTAGGTCTCTAGATGGCGCTACTATAAAACTGACACTTGTCAATAGCTAAGTGCTTTAGACTTTAGAGGAAGCATTAAATCTTGGGTATCTCTGTTTTGCGTCTCAAAGAGCTTAAAGTTAGTCGTTCAAGTTTAATCATAGGTCGATTTTTCCTCGAGCCATGGTCGAAAAATCGGTAAAGTTGACGGATAGTGCGTTCCCGGTTTTCCTTCTTCCCCTTGTAACGGATACGTCGCCATCATAATCGGCAATTGAAGTTTAATTTGTCTCTCGAAACTTTTCGGCTCGATTATAAACTTAAAAAAAAAAAATTCCAATCATCAATTTCCTTAAAGACGAAGGAACTTACATAGACATCATATTGGATTTTGATTAGGTGACATCCTCGAAGATTAGTCGGTGGCAATGGTGGAACGTACAACTGCTCGTTTTGCCACAGATCTGAGCTTCCTGGACGAATTTTCCCATGGCCCAGACTCGCCAATTCTCGTCGCTCGGTTTGCACCACTTTCCCTCGGGCTAGATACTGAATCGTTTCGGTTAGAGCCGCTTTGGTCGACTTGATCATAACACGACTCCGGTTGATAATCCGAGCATTTATCCCGATACTTTCACCGGGAACATAACCTCCACGATCCAATGAAACGTGGCACTCCAGAATCCCCGATCCCACACATCCCATGCCTAGTTTATGCTCGATTTCACATCGAAATGGTTGCTGGTTCAAGTGTAATAAATCAGTTTAATCTTTGTTTAACTCACAGTTTAAGTTAGGTTAATCTATTAAATTTGATTCTATTAATGAAATAAATTTATTTAAACAAAATTAATCGATAGAGGGGCATAAGAGCAGTATTATTCCTCGATCAATCGAAAAAGGAAGCTCTGATGACTCTCTTTAATCAAGTATTTTAGAAAAGTATCTTTAACGTGTGATTTATGCACTACCAAGTGATATTTTTCGGAACCACAATCAAATTAAGTTCGGAGTAGTTCAAAGTTTGTACCATAGAATATATAAAACACCCAGAAGACGCAGGAAACCCTCTCAGGTTTCTAAACTGAATATAAAGGCTAACAGAAGGTTCTCTTAGTATGGGAGTCTTTGGTCTGATAGCCAGTTTTAGTCATTTCAAAGCCTTTTAGTTTTTTTTTCTTGATAGCAGTAAGCCAGGTTGGGGCTCGTTCCCCCCGCACTGCAGCCTAAGGCTTATTGTACTCCTGAATCTGCTCATTCATCCCTGCTGTGCAAGGATCCCTGTTAATTCCAGGTTCAGCATTCTGCCTAGCAGAAGCAGTCCCAGTACTAAGCTTTTTGTGCCTGTTTGAGCATCATCTATCCCATACAGGTGTCGCCACTTTGTCAGGGCGTTGCAGTCAAAAATGACATGGATCGCGTTTTCCTCCCCTTCCCCACACAATCTGCAATTGAGGTCTCCTTGAGACACCCCAATAGTCTGCAGATGCTTCCTCATTCCACAGTGTCCGGTTATCAGTCCTGTTATTATCCTGAGTTGGTTCCTTCCCAGCCGTGAGCGAGGGTCAGATTCTCCCCAGCAGATTTGGTGATCCTCACTCCAGGCTCCGAGCCCATGAGTGGGGTCATCGAACAAGCCCTTGCGTAAGCATCAGCTTCTTCATTTCCCTCAACTCCCTTATGCCCCGGCACCCAACCAAGTTTGACTCGGTTGTGCTTTGCCAGATCTTCCAGGAGTCCTCCGACACTCCAGCACCAGCCTTTTAGGTTGCTTAGTTTCAGGTTATTTCGTTTCTTCCATTTTTATTGTTTTCTATGAAATCAAGGTAGGTACCATTATACGATACATAGGGTCATATTAATAGAATCCCAGATCAATCAACTTAAAATAATCGCTAAAATAGCTACTTATCGCTAAATCTGTAGAAGATCGTCCAAGAGTCGATACCAAGTGAAACTTCTGATAGTATCTACTTTATTTCTGGGCAGAAAGCCTGAGTGGAACTTTGGCGTGATTCTGTATTCAGTGGTACAAGTATGGAGTATATAGACGGAAAAATATCTCTTAAGGGTTAAAATGTCGCCAGATAGCGCTGTTAAATTTAGTGCTGCATAGTCGCAGGACTGACAGTATAGTAATGTCATTCTGCAGCGTACTGCGGTTACTTAATACCAACTTCTGTAAGAACTTTTTCCAATCATCCCCCCTCGTAACTGACAGCACCACAGTAACTATTCTAGAACTACTTTGATAGTAGGTTCGTTCGCGGATCTCATACTGAACCGATAACGAAATCACTCCAAGTGGAATTAGGATAATCGCCAAGCCCATACACACTTATGAACTAATTAAGGGTTATTTTTCCGTCAGCGAGTTTGAAAATGTTCAGAAGTAAGACGAGGATTAACGAGAACCCACGATATTTGTTAATTGAATTTAACGTTGAGAGCGAAGGAAAGAAAATCTAGCCACATTTTATCAAACTGCACATAAGTAAGAGAATCGAATTTTTCGTCCTAAAAAAAAACCCGAGAATCGCTAGAACTAGAGTCTTGTTCCGCTTTCCTTTTCTGTCAATGTTACATTCAATTAATAATTTTCGTGGGTTCTCGTTAATCTTCGTCTTACTTCCGAACATTTTCAAACTCATTCACGGAAAAATAGCCCTTAATCAGTTCATAAGCGTGTATGGGCTTGGCGATTATCCTAAATCCACTTGGAGTGATTCGTTATCGGTTCAGTATGGGATCCGCGAAAGAACCTAGTATTTACAGTATTCTACCGTTCTTAAGTACAAACTTTAAGCTACTTCCTTAATTTATCTATAATTTAAAGAAGTACCTACCACTAAAAGGTGATAAATTTATAGTTTCTATAAATTTTTTTTTGTACCCTTAGGGGTCAAAGCCCCATACTGCATCTAAATAGATGATATGGAGGGTATTATGGTTACTTGTTAAAGATACTCTTCTAGTGTAACAATAGATTTGAATGAAAAGCATGTTATTTTCGAGTAAAATTTCGTTTTTTTTTTATAAAATTTGAGGTTAAAGAGACAATGATGTGCTTTATTAAGCGATTTATTTAGGAGGGATAGTAAAAATGTACCCAAATCGAAATTTTCACTCGAATCAAAAATTGTAAGATCAGCGAATTGGTTAAAGTGCATGATGATTTCGAAATTGGTTATCTCTCATTTTAGTATTTCGAAAAGTGCATTGATGAAAACCAATTACGTTGATGCCACGCTTTTCCTCGGTCTGTGCGGACTCTGAATTGTCACCTACCGCTAAAACGAGCGGTTCCAAGTTTAAGTCGATCGGATTCATGACGATAAAGACTTGTTGGTTCTTGTGTGTTAACCCGTTGGGCTCGCGGAGGGCCGCCTTACAGAAGTACTGCACCCAGCCGTGCTTTCCGAGAAATGTGGAGGGAAGACCTAGTGGGAGGCCGAGTTTGAATGGGAAACTGTGGATTCCGGGTGAGAGAACCGATGGTCCTTGGCCTGGAAGAGGAATTTTTTAAGTGTTTTAAGAGGATTTTCGGGGGAGTGACTAACCTGGTTCTCCTAGGAGTCTCATTCGAAAATCGATGTAATTTTCACGATCATAGGTCCGTTCTGAATGGGCTGTTCTTACACGAACCACTCCTTCACCGACCACATGAAAATGTAATCCTAAGAACCGGAATTTTTTAATTAAATTCTTGGAAAATTACTAATTTAGGCATGGTTCCGTAGTACATAGGTGTCCATTAGATCTATGATTAGAATCTATAGATCTCTGCATATTATGTCCAAAGGGTTTTGAAAATTTTCTTTAATTCGAAGAAAATTTCGGTTAATCCGTTACTGGTATGACAGGGTCTCCCAGATTCCAGATTCATTTTAATTTGCAAATTTTCTCAAATATCTAGACTCTGGGGGACCCTTCAGAAATTAGTGAATACCATAAAGGTCTATGAACTATTGAATCCTTTGAGAGACTAAAAATTTCTGAAATGTCCTGATCCCACCATACCAATACCATTTACTAGTAATTAAAAACACAAAGGTTCTTATGAATCTATAGATTCTTATGGATCTTAGGTCTGGAATCTGGGAGACTCTGTCATACCAGTAACGGATTAACCGAAATTTTCTTCTGATTAATGAAAATTTTCAAAACCCTTTGGGCATAATATGCAGAGATGGGTTACCTAAATGTAGTACCTAAAGCAGGTGTATCATCTTCCAATTCAATCAACACTCGACCACTTAAAAACTGTCCCGGAAAATACAACAGGGACGTGTTGTCGAACAAAATCAAAAATTTAATCAGTTTCCGCGCCATTTTTTTACAAAGATCACTCCACAAAGACTAACCAGAAGTCACAGAAAACGTTTCACACCAGTTCACTGCAAATTTTCCTCGGCATTTTCTTCGAATTGACGATTTCTCTTCACGACCAAACGTGCACCCAGCCACCAGTCGTCAGTGTGGACTAAACTGAAGAAAAATAGAAAACTGAGTGAACCAATCTCATGACCATAAAGAGAAATTGCAATTAATAAATATAAATGGAAATCATAATAAACAAAGACTGCATTATATAACACCACTTGTCTTTTATCTTTGTTGTATCATCATACGAGTATCATGTAGGCTCGTGGAATTTTAATAATCTACGCCAGATCTATTGTGAAATTTTCAATTTTTTTTTTACGTCCTCGACTTGTTCGAATCACCCGCAGGCACTTTTGTTTAATTTTTTAATTATAACCAAATTAATCCGTTATGTTATTGGCTCAAATGATTCGTTTCTGGTGCGAGTCGCGCATTAAAGTCACTCACTTGGTCGCCATATTTTTTTGACTTAGGTTGACTTAAGTCATTTACATGGTTGCAGACCCAAAACGAGACCTCGATGACCACTTGGACCACTCGTTGTGTAACTTGGGTTGCCACTGTACCCGCATTCGATACCAGCAACCATGAAACCTTGAGGAATCTGAAAACGACGACCTAGACAACTCAAAGCAGTGGCGTAGCGAGAATTTATGCCACCCATAAATTTGCCGCCCTCTATTTGCACAACTCCAAACAATCTGTAAATAACCTTAGATCACTTTTCAATTAGATACCTACCCAAAATGAAACGCAAGTTTGAAGTAACCAATCTATTTTTATGGATTTTACTCATTTTTTTGCCGCCCAGGACTATTGCCTTTTTTAACCGACTTCAAAAAAAGGAGGAGGTTCTCAATTCGACTGTATTTTTTTTTTTTATGTTTGTTACCTCAGCATTTCCGACTGGGTGAAGCGATTTTGATGATTCATTTTTTATTTGAAAGCTGGTGCTTCCCGAATGGTCCCATTTTAGTTTGAAGGAAATCGTCCACTTCTAAGGGGTTGAAAACTAAGGGATGAAATACTAACTTCTTATTGGATGGCTCGATTTTGAAAATTATTTTTTTATTTGATTGCCAGTGCTTTTCGTGTGGTCCCATTTTAATTTGAAGAAAATCTTTCACACTTCAGCACTTTTAGTGCTTCTCGTGTGTTCCCATTTTAATTTGAGGAACATCTTTTACTTCTAAAGGGTTGAAAACTAAGGGAAGAAATATTTACTTCTTATTGAATAGCTCGATTTTAATAACTCTTTTTTTATTTGAAAGCTGGTGCTTTTCGTGGGGTCCAGTTTTAATTTGAGGGAAATCTTCCACTTCTAAGGGGTTGAAAACTAAGGGATGAAATATTAACTTCTTAATGGATAGCTCGATTTTGATAATTCTTTTTTTATTTGAAAGCTAATGCTTTTCGTGGAGTCCAGTTTTAATTTGAGGGAAATCTTCAACTTCTAATGGGTTGAAAACTAAGGGATGAAATATTAACTTCGTACTGGATAGCTCGATTTTGATAATTCTTTTTTTATTTGTAGAACACAACCTTAAATTAATCTCCTATCCATAAAAAAAAAACTCCACTCATAAGGGGTTAAAAATTAGAGATGAAATAATATTATACATTTTTTCTGGCTAACCCGATTTTGATAATTTTGTTTCTATTACGTACAACTTACCTTTAAATTGTTCACATTTCAATTTGAAGAAAAAAGTCCACCCCTTAAGGATGAAAATAGGGGATGAAATAGTGACATTTAACCGAATTTTGATAATTTTTTTCTGTTGGAAAGAATAATCCACTTAGTTTTGTTTTTACATTTAAAAGCAAAAAATTTCAACCCTTAAGGGCAAAAAAGGATGATGTAGTAACTTTTAATATTAAACGGCGCTGCCTCATATGAGCAGCGCGTTTGGAAGGTTAACCATTTTCAAGAAAATAAAATCAGTTATCAAACTTCAGATCACTAAAACGCGAAAAATAAATAAATATTATAAAAAAATGAAAAACCGACTTCAAAATATATAAAAATTCTTAAACAAAAAATGCACTAAAACGTAACAAAATAATGGCGTACTCTTGCAGTACCTACAACTTACAAATTATTAGGATGATACAATGTACAACTATTGTTATTTTTGGAGTTGGTGTCAGTCAAGAAAATAAATATTAATGGTAATTTGTAAAAATTTTAAAAAGGTTTAGTTGGTATTGGTATTTTGTAGTTTAAAGGTCGCTAGATATTGTTACAGTTCGAGTATATTGTTTAAAAGTTCATTTGAAAAATAATTTTCATAAGGTATTCTCGTTTTTTGCTAAGTACCAATATAGTGGTATTTCCTTGGCTGACACCAACTCCAAAAATAACAATAGTTGTACATTGTATCATCCTAATAATTTGTAAGTTGTAGGTACTGCAAGGATACGCCATTATTTTGTTACTTTTTAGTGCATTTTTTGTTTAAGAATTTTTATATATTTTGAAGTCGGTTTTTCATTTTTTTATAATATTTATTTATTACTGCCACAGTACGCTATGATGACTATGCCACTGACGCGAATCAATTTAAGTAGAGATTTACTACTTGACCTGATTTTCAAGCTACTTGACCTTAATAAGACTTAAAATCAAGCATTTATTTCACAAGTCAAAAATTCAAGCACAATTGATTTAAAAAAAAAACCTAAGTCAATAAACTCAATCAATGAGCCACAATAAGAGGTCTGAATCATTGAAAAGCCGTCCACTTGTCTGGTCTTTGATCACAGAGTAAATATATCAGGCAAAAGTTCCACTAAGCTAGGAAATTATCAAGTTAAGTAACCGGACATTTTATTCCATGAAGTTAACATTTTAACTTTGAATTTAATACTTTCCTAGCTGATCCGATTTCACTGTGTGTTACAGTGTAATCTCAGTGTAAATGCATATTACACCAAGCATACACTGAAATCACACTTGAATAACATGGTGGAATTCCTGAACATTTTACCTTTAGGTATTTTAAACAGTTTTTAAATGCTGATATATCAACATTTATCACTAATTTATGATAAACACGGTGCAATATCTATTTTACAAAACGTCCACCTACGTTTTAAGCTTAAAGTGGGATTTCAGTGTATAGACGGTGCAACACACGGTTATTCAAACTGCACCGCCTCTACACTGACATTACACTATATCACACCGTGTAAACACCGTTTTCACATTTACATGGTGCGATGTGAATGTGTACCAAATCCGCTAGAGTTAACTTGACTTGACATTTTAATATTAACATTTGATTTAAACTTGACTTGTTTGCAGGACAAAATTTAAGTAAAGTAACTTGAAAAGTAAGTCAAGTAGTGAACCTCGACACTCAGTGTTGAGGCTTTTAATTTCGACTGTCTTTTACGGATTTGGCGCAGCTCCAGCATTCAATTATTCAATGATTTACTACCAGTGGGCATCAAAATTGTGATTGTAGTGGCACTATAATTTTGTTGCTTGTTAGAAATTGGTCATTGATTAATTGTAGTTGGGTCGAATCCGCAAAAGATCGTCGTAATCAAAGGTGCCAACACTAAGTGGAATCATGAGTTTGCCACCCCTTTTCACAAACACCCAAAATATCTGTTAACGACCTTAAATACTGTCACAATCCTTACTAATATTATAAACGTGAAAGTTTGTAAGGATGGATGGATGTTTGTTGCTCTTTCACTCAAAAAGTATTGACTGGATCTGGATGAAATTTGGCATAGATATAGATTATAATCCGGTGTAACATATAGTATACTTTTATCCAGAAAAAATGTACGGTTCCCGTGGGATAGATATTTTTTTATATTTTACAGAGCAAAAGATAAACTTCATTTTTTACAATGCAGTTGTTTAGGGGTCAGAGAATTATATAGGTTACTTCTTATACCGGAATAATGAACGGTTCCCATGGGATAGTAAAGCAAGTATGTATTTTATAGGAACCGAGTATTTAAAAGCAGTTTCGTTAAAGTTCACGAAATAGAGTCTTAACTCATTTTCCTTAAAAAGACCTGTTCTACTTTTTACTCAGGAGAGATGTACTATTCCCGTGGGATAGATATGTTTTTTGTTTATCATAGAGTTAAAGATTGATATGATTTTTGCAATGTGGTAGTTTGGGGGAGAATGATATAGCTTAATTTTAAGGTTAGAATAATGCATGATTCCCTTGGGATAGCAAAACAATTATATCCTACAGGAATCGTACATTTAAAAAGTTTCGGTAAAGTTCGTGAAATAGAATTTTAACGTATTTTCCTCCAATTTTACACAATAACGAAAGAATCTCTACAAAGTTGAAATTAAAAAATTGACAATTTTTAGTGGAAACTAAATATGAATTTCAATTTTACACCCGATAAAATTAATAATGAAATTGTTTAAAATATTTGAATTTTTTCATTGTTCATTGTCGAAGATTAATTAGAAATAAACGTATTAAAATAATAAACTAAAATTTTCAAAAAATTAACAATTACTTAACGGAACGAATTTGAATGAAGTTTTGCTAAAGATCCTGTAGGATAGCTACTAATCTATTCTTTTAAGGGAACATCCATTAATTGCGTGAGGTGTTCAGGGGCTGATGGGGTCGAGCCGAATGTCTTCTAATCTTACTTTGGGGAAAGGGAAGGTCTCGCAAATATCACGTATTTTTTTTGTTTTGAAAAATATCACATTAGATTCCGGGTTGGGGGAATGAAATATGCCAAATCTCATGACGTTTTACATGACATTTGGTATGAAAGATTTTCAAGTCCTACAGGAAGCAATACAGGTAGTTTTTTTTACTAAATATCGTATAGTAGCTGATGTGAGACAGCAAACATCTCTTTCTTAAAAAGTAGTTTTACTAATTTTGATGAACTTTCTTCGGATCTAAAGTCTGCAAGTATCCATCATTTTTTTCTGTCAAAATATATTAATTGTTATATTTCGCTGTGAACGTAGGGAATCTTTTAATCAATTAGTTAAATTTAGATACACTCAGCAAAGCGAGCGGGTATCAGCTCAAATAAATACATAACAGTGGTGGATTTACATTTTTGCCGCCCTTACCGATCTATACAATCAGATACCTTAGTTCACAATCTTTTTTGTCAGTGAAATTTTGATAATTTGTATTTTAAATTTTACTCCCAAATTTGGCGCCCTTAAAATCTACTGCCGTAGGCTTCGAAGAAATAAAACGCATTTCAAAAATAAAAATTATTTTTTACAAATCTTGTCGCTCCCATAAGCATGCCGCTCGAGGCTATAGCCCCATTTGCTGCCCCCCGTACACTACACCACTGGCTCGAATCAATCGAAAAATTTCTTCTAATTGAAGATATACCTACGAAACACCATACGAAAATCTCAAATTGAGCGTTTCGAATCCTTGAAATGCCGCCCACTGGCCTCGTCTCTTTGGTGATGCAACTCGACGATCTTAAATAGATCTGCAACTGGTTTCGAATCACATTATATTATGTAGGCTTTTACTGCGCGTCTTAATGACCCAACGATTGGCTTTAGTGCCGCTTTGCTCATTTTATATTGGTTTTATTGGTCGTTGCTGCATTAATGCGTGATTCGAGCCGTTAGTGTTTAGATGATGGGAATTTTGATTGATATATGCAATTAAATTTCTAATTATTCTAATTGTAACACTAATTTATTGCTGGATGATGGGAATACAAATGAAATAATTTTATGTTTTTTGATCGTAATGATGATAGATTTTATTATTCCGGGAGGGGGGGGGGGGGGGGGCATTAAATTATTAAAATCAACGATTTTCTCTTGACTTTTCTTTTCTACGATTCTTTTGGTAAAATTATGATGACCATTTTAAATCTAAGGATTGTCAACTTTTGATCTATTTTTTGTAATGATCTATGCAATGATCTAATTGCAAGAGGCAAATTGACATCAGCTTGCACTTATAGTTTCTCTTTTAGTCAAGTTCTTGAATAATTGTAATTATCTCTATATTATAATTTAATGATCGTAATAGTAGGTATATCAATTTTTTTGCTTCATTTCAAGGATTTTTCAAATCTTAATATCGCTGACTCACAGCATTGTTGTGCTCTACCAAATTTGTTGACTTTTAATTATCTTCGCATTAACAAAGGCAAGGTTACGTTATGAAATTTTAAACTTGCCTTTTTTTACGTTAGAGAGACAAAATTTTGATTTTCTAATAGGCAAATTAGTTATCTATTAGCTGATTGGTCCTTGGTTGCTTGGAGTAAACAAAGACTTTATTGGTATCTATGTTATTGGAAAATTAAAGATCCATTTATAATTGGATTCAATTTAAGACCTATTCAGTCGTATCCAAAGGGGGTACGTGGTTTTTCATAGGAGCCGTGAGTTTTTCCGGGATTACAAATATTTCCTGTTATATAAATCATCCTACCAAATATGCAGGCAAAGCATATTAGTATTTAAAAAAAAATTGTTTATTTATTATTTATCTTACACTATTGTCACTTATAAACTACACATTAACAATGAGTTAGTTTTCACAGTAACTTATTCACTAATTATTCTCACTCACTATTGTACTGTTCACGTTCACTGTTTATTTAATCACTGATCACTTTTCACTGTTTACACTTTAACACTGGTCGAAGATTTATTTGAATACTGCTTCGCATAGGGTTTCGGAATCCTTCTCGAATGTTCGGCTCTATTATTCCTTTGTCAGGCGCCACAACTTTCTAATTTTCTTGGAAACTATTTGTCGCCACCACTTTCTAGTTTTCCTGGAACAGTAGAATTTGCGAGAAGCATTCCCTTAATTACCCTATAATGCCCCGCCTGGCAAGCCCCATCCCAAAACCATGCCGCTTCCTCATTGGCTAGCTGATGGTTAAGCCCACTCACGCCGAGACCAGGTGAGAGTAGGTGTAACCACCCCCAGACTTTGAAAATGGCGACATTTTTTTGTCTTGAGATTATGACAATACAGTGTTTACTTAGTGACGCAGAGATAAATTGTTGTGATAAACTCCACTACATCAAATCAAATTCCAATAGAAACCCTGGATTTTTATTCTGGATTCTCGATTTTGTTAGTGGCCAATGGCTTAATGAGAAAAAAATATTCTTAGGTAAAAAAAAAAAAATGCTGGATTCAACCACTGTTCTCAAAACAAACACAAAACTGTGCTACGTTACGTTTTTATTTATTGAACAATCCTTTTAAATTTCCTATATAATTTCATTTTGTTAAATAATAAGTGGAGCTTACTTTCAACATTCTTTTTCTTTATTCCGTTCGATGGGTCTCAGGATATTTCTTTCTTTTATCCTACCAAACAACATACTAAAAAAATTATTGTATGGTTTTACGAAAGCACGATGCAAGTGAAACTTTTTTTCGGATTTTAGGCACTTAAGTAACTGATAATTTTCGGAAAATTATTCGATTTAGGGTATGAAAATAGAATAGAAAGAAAGGGATGTGTCACGAATTCACTGTCTGACGTGACGCGCACCGTTGCAATTATTTTTGAATTTCCATTATTGATTTTAATACTCGAATGTTATTTTCATTACTGAATTTGTTGATTGTTGTTAAAACGATCATCTGCCTGTTGTTATCTACGAGTATTGTAACATCACCGTCGGGTATTTTTGCACTATTCTCACTAGCTGTATCTTTGTCTATCACGATCAAGTGAACAATAACATTTATATCAATACACTGATCAAAATACAAATACCAATACAAATATGATTGACAATTAATGTTAACTTATAATATAATAATCATGGAGAGGAAAATAGCTCATTACATTCAGTAATAGCTCGCGCAACAGGCCTGGGAAAACGAAATGGTATATAGCTAACAATGAGTATACGAGCTCTGTCGAACACTTGCCGATTCCTTGCCGAGAAAGTGTTACATTTAGCGACATGCTAAAGACAGGCCAAAAAATTTGAGACTATGTATAAAAAGTTTCACTTGAAAATCAGAAATACCTACATCATGTTTTGCGAATTTAGCTATTTTTAACCTAAAAAAAGGAGGAGGTTCTCAATTCGACTGTATTTTTTTTTTAAATGTTTGTTACCTCAGCATTTCCGACTGGGAGAAGCGATTTCGATGATTCTTTTTTTATTTGAAAGCTGGTGCTTTCCGAATGGTCCCATTTTAATTTGAAGGAAATCGTTCACTTCTAAGAGGTTAAAAACTAAGGGATGAAATTCTAACTTCTTATTGGATAGCTCGATTTCGATAATTCTTTTTTTATTTGAAAGCTAGTACTTCTCGTGTGGTCCCATTTTAATTTGAGGGAAATCTTTCACTTTTAAAGGGTTGAAAACTAAGGGATGAAATATTAACTTCTTATTGGATAGCTCGATTTTGATAATTCTTTTTTTATTTGAAAGCTGATGCTTTTCGTGGGGTCCAGTTTTAATTTGAGGAAAGTCTTTCACTTTTAAAGGGTTGAAAACTAAGGGATGAAATATTAACTTCTTATTGGATAGCTTGAGTTTGATAATTATTTTCTTATTTGTAGAACACAACTTTAAATTAATAAATCCTATCCATTTAAAAAAAAAAAACTCCACTCATAAGGGGTTAATAAGGGGTTAAAAACTAAGGGATGAAATTCTAACTTCTTATTGAATAGCTCGATTTTTTATAATTCTTTTTTTATTTGAAAGCTGATGCTTTTCGTGGGGTCCAGTTTTAATTTGAGGGAAATCTCCCACTTCTAAGGGGTTGAAAACTAAGGGATGTAATATTAATTTCTTATTGGATAGCTCGATTTTGATAATTCTTTTTTTATTTGAAAGCTGATGCTTTTCGAGTGGTCCAGTTTTAATTTGAGGGAAATCTTCCACTTCTAAGGGGTTGAAAACTAAGGAATTAAATATTAACTTCTTATTGGATAGCTTGAGTTTGATAATTCTTTTCTTATTTGTAGAACACAACTTTAAATTAATAAATCCTATCCATTAAAAAAAAAAAAAAAACTCCACTAATAAGGGGTTAATAAGGGGTTAAAAACTAAAGGATGAAATTCTAACTTCTTATTGGATAGCTCGATTTCGATAATTCTTTTTTTTTATTTGAAAGCTAGTACTTCTCGTGTGGTCCCATTTTAATTTGAGGAAAATCTTTCACTTTTAAAGGGTTGAAAACTAAGGGATGAAATATTAACTTCTTATTGGATAGCTCGATTTTGATAATTCTTTTTTTATTTGAAAGCTGATGCTTTTCGTGGGGTCCAGTTTTAATTTGAGAGAAATCTTCCACTTCTAAGGGGTTGAAAACTAAGGGATGAAATATTTACTTCTCATTGAATAGCTTGAGTTTGATAATTCTTTTTTTATTTGTAGAACACAACTTTAAATTAATCTCCTATCCATTTAAAAAAAAACTCCACTCATAAGGGGTCAAAAATTAGAGATGAAATAATATTACAAATTTTTCCTGGCTAACCCGATTTTGATAATTTTGTTTCTATTACGTACAACGTACCTTTAAATTGTTCACATTTCAATTTGAAGAAAAAAATCCACCCCTTATGGATGAAAATAAGGGATGAAATAGTGACATTTAACCGAATTTTGATAATTTTTTTTCTGTTGGAAAAAGTAATCCACTTAGTTTTGTTATTACATTTTAAAGCAAAAAATTTCAACCCTTAAGGTCAAAAAGGGATGATGTAGTAACTTTTAATATTAAACGGCGCTGCCTCATATGAGCAGCGCGTTTGGAAGGTTAACCATTTTCAAGAAAATAAAATCAGTTATCAAACTTAAGATCGATCACTAAAACGCGAGAAATAAATAAATATTATAAAAAAATGAAAAACCGACTTCAAAATATATAAAAATTCTTAAACAAGAAATGCACTAAAAAGTAACAAAATAATGGCGTATTCTTGCAGTATGTACAACTTACAAATTATTAGGATGATACAATGTACAACTATTGTTATTTTTGGAGTTGGTGTCAGTCAAGAAAATAAATATTAATGGTAATTTGTAACAATTTAAAAAGGTTTAGTTAAAGGTCGCTAGATATTTCATACAGTTCGAGTATATTGTTTAAAAGTTCATTTGAAAAATAATTTTCATAAGGTATTCTCGTTTTTTGCTAAGTACCAATATAGTCGTATTTTCTTGACTGACACCAACTCCAAAAATAACAATAGTTGTACATTGTATCATCCTAATAATTTTTAAGTTGTAGATACTGCAAGGGTACGCCATTATTTTCTTACTTTTTAGTGCATTTCTTGTTTAAGATTTTTTATTTATTTTGAAGTCGGTTTTTCATTTTTTTAAATATTTATTTATTTATGTCGATTTTAGCAGCGAGTTTTATAAATGAAAGAAATGGGACGCCTCGCAGCAGATATTTTCAGATTGTTGTTACAATTATTTATTGCAAAGATATGAAAGTTCAAAAATAAAAAAATAATCCCGAGTTATATTAAATGAAACATTGATTTGTTGAAGACCTATGCAATAAAGAAAATTAAGAATAATATGATTAATGTCTCAGTATTAAATAATATAAAATAAGTAATAAAATTGAATATGTTTCGTTAAAAAGAAAAATCTAGGTTCTCATAAGAAAATTCATTCATTAGCCGCATTAGCAATGTGAATGTTTTGATTTTCGACGATTGTTTACGCTGTGTAGTGTTTTGTTGGTCGTCCATATTTCCAGTATAGCTATTTCACAGTAAGGCAATAAGTAAAACAAGAATCGACTGATAGTTCATTGATGAAGAGGGGGGCGAATTGTATGCACGAACTTGACTTATCTGATACGATAGCGAAACGAGTCGAGTAGTGTTTCTCAGTATACCTGCCGTCTGATTTGTTCCCCAAATGCATTTGTTAAGTTGACCATTTTTCGCGAATTTTCCGACCAATTCCCAGTTGCAAGTACAAATGAAAATCGTCAAAATTTAAACACTTTACGACAGTGTGGTTAAGTTAGTGTGATTGAGTGTGGAAAACCACGTTGGAAGGAAATTACTCCTCTCACTTCATTTGTTCCAATCGACACATTCAGACACAAGGTAGGATTTGATTTCTTCCCAAAAAAAAATTTCCACCCCCCCAAAAACTGGAACCCATTAAAATCGGTTTTATATCGAGGAATTTCCAATGGGAGAATCTTAGATATGCGCCAGGAAAAATGTTCATCTGCAAAAAACATTTAAATGCGAATTGTTTGCCAATCGGTGACTGACACTTGATCTCTGTCTCGCAATCCTGTTTGAACTTGTGCTCTAATTATTTCTTTTTCTCATATAATTTGAATCAGCCGTGCGAATTTCTCAGACTCTTTCATGTTTTCATGTTATTTTTCTCATTACGAAAAATACGAATTAAAATTAAAAAAAAAATGGCGACAAAATAAAAGAAACAAAAAAACACAAGGTAAATAGCAATTCCAACTTGACGCAAGACCACAAAGTCAAAAAATTAAAAAAACCTATCTTAAAAATAGCATATATAAGAATTTCAAAACTTATGACTAATATTATATAGACCAGTGACACCCAAAATGTTCGCAGCGGTGCCCGGATGCACTATGCTGCAAGGGTGACGCAAATTTTTTTTCTCCAGCCAAATTAAACAATGCTCTTCCAATCGAATTTTTTCCATGTTTCATAGGGATTTTAGCTATTAAAAATTTTATAATAGTAGATCAGGTCTGGGTAATGTTCCACTATAGACCCAGTTAGAATTATATTATTTCCAATTGAAAATTTTTTTTTGTAATATTATTTTATTACAGTCAAATGTACCTATCCCCTATTATTTCTATAAAAATTTTTGTCAGAACTGCTCAAATTTTGTGGAAAATCGGTACCAAAAATGCCTTCCAGATTAAAAGAACTTATTTCCAGATAAAATCTTATTAAATAAATATTAATAACGTACAAAACGTAGTACTCTTTTGATGGTCCCATAAAATTTACACCATAGAGGTTTATTTCCTTAAAAAATCTTTATAAATCCCAAGGTCATATAAATATAAACAAAACTACAGTGGTACCTCGACATACGAGTTTAATTCGTTCCGCAACCTTGCTCGTATCTCGAATTTTATCTTTTATCTCTATTTAAAAAGATCAGATGCGCGACCTGTTGCAACCTGAGACCTTCGACCTGCTAAACCGAACTCGTATCTCGAATTTCGCTCGTAACTCAAAGCAAAAAATCACTCGCTCGCCGGCTCGTATCTCGAAAAACTCGTATGTTGGGGCACTCGTATGTCGAGGTACCACTGTATATGCATACAACCTATAAGTTTATACGAATTACTAACCTTCACCCCAGAACCGCCCCTATTCGAATTTTCCCAGGAAAAAGTTTCAAATAAAAGTTGTAATGAGTCTAAGAACTATAGAAAGTTTAAAGAAAATCGTTGGAGCCATTTTCGAAAAAAATTGCAAAAGCTTAAAAACCCCTAAAATAAAGTGGAGCTTTCGGTTACCCGATTTCAATCAAAAGCTTTGCGGCACAACTAGGTATAATAGGGAGGTCAAATACCAAGTTTGGTGAAATTCGGATAAAGCTTTCGATACGATATGGCTGTCACACACAAACAGACAGGTTTCTAAAAACCACTTTTTTGGACTCAGGGGACCTCTAAACATGTATTTCCGGTGAAAGCTCGAATTCGAAAATTCGACTCGATTACAATACTTCCGTAACTATCTATATAGTAGTAAAAGAAAGTAATACTAGAACAGGTCGGGGTAAAGTTTCACTATAAACCCTGTTAGAATTACATTGTTAGTGTACAATGCAATTTTCAGCCATGTACAAATATTAGTGGATATTGGTTGGTGTCATTAGGTTTGTTCGCGGATCTGATACTGAACCGATAACCAATCAAACCAAGTGGATTTAGGATAATCGCCAAACGCATTCACGCTTATGAACTGATTAAGGGTTATTTTCCTGTGAACGAGTTTGAAAATGTTCGGAAGTAAGACGAGGATTAACGAGAACCCACGAAAATTGTTAATTGAATTTAATGTTGAGAGTGAAGGATAGAAAATCTAGCTACATTTTATCAAACTGCGTATGAGTAAGAGAATCGAATTTTTCGTCCTAAAAAAACCCGAGATCCAAAGTCCCGTTTCTTTTTTCTTCTTTTTTTCAACTTTAAATTCAATTAACAATTTTTATGGGTTCTCGTTAATTCTCGTCTTACTTCCGAACAATTTTCAAACTCGTTCACAGGAAAATAACCCTTAATCAGTTCATAAGCGTGTATGCGTTTGGCGATTACCCTAAATCTACTTGGATTGATTCGTTATCGGTTCAGTATCAGATCCGCGAACAAACCTTTTGTAATGCAAATAACTAGATTTATACTTATTTGACCGAATGTGCACTTACTGACACCGCGAAGTTTTACACAAAACCAAATGTCTCAGCATCATAACTATGCTACAAATACGAATAGTAGTTATTCCTATGAAGTTTATTAGTTAAGATATTTCTTTTTTTGTGAAACTTCGCGGTTTCAGTAAGTGCACATTCACTATTTAAAACTGGGATATAGAATGAAACCCAAAAAATATTGCCAATATAGAGAAATCTTATAAAAATCAGTTTGTATCAATATTCTATGATTCATGTACTCTGAACCACCAACGTTTTGTCTTTGTAACGTTTAAATTGGAGCCACGGGGTTGGAGGAAGCTCGAGAACTGTCACAGTTATACCAACAAAAAAATCTTAAAAACCACCAGTCATTACTAAAATTGTGTACTGTAAAATTTTTTACAAATTCTAACAGGGTTTAATCTGTGGAACTTTACACCCAGGTCTGTTCCAGGTGACAGTAAAACCGTACATTTACGATATAATTGATGAGCGTTATACTAAAAGTTGTAATAACTGTATCCTGCGCCGATCTTGTATCGTAACTATTCGTAAGTAGTTGGTCATTTTTTTAACTTGTAAAGGCAATGCTGGAGTATGACTTGATTTCAAGTCAAATTTAGGTCAAGTAACTTTAAAATCAAGCTAAATAGTGAATCTCTATCTCGAACAGACTTTCTATAATATAAATAAAAGGTATTAGGTTCGTTCCAGATGAAATTAAAACCGTACATTATACGTTAAAAGTCATGCGTAATATAAAACCATGTCAGCTTTTTATATTGCGCATGACATGGGTTTTTGGGCGTTTTAAGTCGCTCTAACATCTAAGGTTATACTTTTTCTACTTCATATAAAACCTTCCTCATGTCAAATGAAAATTTATTTATTATTATATTTCAAAAAAAAAAAAAAATAAATGTGTAAAAGTGTACATATATTGTATTATATGTATTAGCTGTACCCACGACTTCGTTCACGTGGGCTTAGAATATTTTTAAAACTCAAAATTTAACGAAAATCGTATAAACGAAAAAAAATTTAACAATAAATACAACACTCCTATTACAAATTTAAAAAGCGGACAATGAAAATTCAAATTTGCGTGCTTCTATCTTCATTATTAATAATTAACTCAAGTCAACGCGTAGTGCTTGTAAAAATCGTAATTTTTTAATAGCTTTGTATTAAATGAAAATATCGTGATAAGGGCCATTTATCTAACAAGTAAAACAAAAAAAAAATTGATCGAAATTTATCCAGTAATTCTTGAGTTATTAGCGCACAACGACAGACCTCTATCATTTTATTTATATAGATTACAATATGTACCTACAATGGACATGGAAATGTAATATTTCGTTTCGTAACATTATTAAGACAATGTTATTTGAAATGAAAATGGTTGCTTTTGAAATGAAAAAAGTTGTATTTGAAATAAAATTTAAAAAAAAACAGAATTGTGATTGTCTAAGTACGTAAAGTAGATCTAATTATAAATCTAGAAATATCCACGAGTCCACGGGAATCGAACCGAGTATCTCGTGGAGCGGAAGTCTAACAGATCTAAATGCTACGCCACTATGTGAACTTAAATACCATTAATGTACGGTTTTATTAGGTTTGTTCGCGGATCTGATACTGAACCGATAACGATTTAAACCAAGTGGATTTAGCATATTCGCCAAACGCATTCACGCTTATAAACTGATTAAGCGTTATTTTCCCGTGAACGAGTTTGAAAATGTTCGGAAGTAAGACGAGGATAAACGAGAACCCACGAAAATTGTTAGTTGAATTTAAAGTTGAAAGAAAAGGATAAATTGTGGTTAGATTTTCTTTCCTTCGCTCTCAACGTTAAATTCAATTAACAATTTTCGTGGGTTCTCGTTAATCCTCGTCTTACTTCCGAACATTTTCAAACTCGTTCACGGGAAAATAACCCTTAATCAGTTCATAAGCGTGTATGCGTTTGGCGATTATCCTTAATCCACCTGGATTGATTCGTTATCGGTTCAGTATCAGATCCGCGAACAAACCTATTATCATCTAAACCATGCATACTCTTAATGCAATACTTATAGAAAAATCAAGTCAATTAGTTGAATATTTTGTGCCATGAATGGAGCTTTACATGTTAGCTTTGAAATGAAATGACTTGACTTGATATTTAAATAACGTATTTTTCGATAAACAATGCGTTATCTATACAAAAAAAAAAAAATTGAATTTTTAGTCAAATATGAACTTGCGCATTATATATTAGAAATCTATACATAAGCAATATACAAAAAAAAAAGAATACTGGAACACTTAGAAGTGCGCGTCAATCTACTTGAAAATACGGTACTAATATTTGACTTGGTTTTAATCCAAATTCAAGTCAAGCAATTTGGTACTATAAATCAAGTTAAGTGGCGAATCCTTAGCAATGCTTTGAAGAATGAAAAAGAAACAATGAACATTTTACAAATAGGTTTACTATTTGATGTTTGAACGTGTAATGTATTAAGTATAGAAAAAATCCAAATCGGAAAATTGAGGGGGGGGGGGCACATAATTGGATTCATAGGAGTCGAAATTTGGAAAAATTCAAATGAATATTGGCCAAGTAAAAGTTCGAATGGATTTTTTTGTACTATGGATATTACTATTTTTAGGTGGGGGTGAGGGGGGAGGGGAGGGGCATGTTTGACTGATTTTTTCCCGACTGATTATGTAGACTACAAAAATGACCAATGACATGTGATACGACCAATATTTTGCGGAAAAAATTCAATCACCGTTTGGGAATCACTGATTTAGACGACTAAAGTCCTTTCTTCGTGTTTTGAATGCGATAAAAGTTACCACTTTCAATTGTGACTCATACACGAAATGTGTGTTTTGTCGTTTGACCAAATCGTTATTTTAAACCCGTCTTTGTATGGAATATATTGTCCACTCTACATTTTCCATTTTCCATTTTTTTTGCAGATTTTCACGAGGAAAATGTCGACATCGGGCGAGGTTTGGATTCATTGCTTTCGCTGCTGTATCACGCAACCACAAACTAAACGACAACGATTACGAATAGACAGGTCAGTGGTTTGCTGATTTTTGCTTGCTCTAATCTAAATAAGTTTTATGGTCTTGAAAATAAACTACAATTATGGCTTATCTTATCTTTAACACTTGATATAACATTTCTTCAAACCAGCCTTGTGCTTGTTGTTAATGTACTTACTACTTTAATTGCCATGTAATTCCCTTGATAAAATCTTAGAGAACGCACGAAATTTAAAAGGAAAATCTAACAATTTTCTTTCAATAAGAACCTGTTGATAAAAACTGAATTTACATATTTCAGCTGCGGACATGTTTATAAGACACCTTTGTCGATTCGCTAATTGGGGGTAGTGTGGTTTATTAAGGAATGATATGAACAACATTATTACATTAAATTAACTTTATTATCAAATAAATAAATATTATAAAAAAAATGAAAAACCGACTTCAAAATAAATAAAAAATCTTAAGCGAGAATTGCACTAAAAAGTAACAAAATAATGGCGTATCCTTGCAGTATCTACAACTTACAAATTATTAGGATGATACAATGTACAACTGTTGTTATTTTTGGAGTTGGTGTCAGCCAAAGAAATACGACTATATTGGTACTTAGTTAAAAACGAGAATACCTTATGAAAATTATTTTTCTAATAAACTTTTAAACAATATACTCGAACTGTAACAATATCTAGCGACCTTTAACTAAACCTTTTTAAATTTTTACAAATTACCATTAATATTGATTTTCTTGACTGACACCAACTCCAAAAATAACAATAGTTGTACATTGTATCATCCTAATAATTTGTAAGTTGTAGATACTGCAAGGATACGCCATTATTTTGTTACTTTTTAGTGCATTTTTTGTTTAAGAATTTTTATATATTTGGAAGTCGGTTTTTCATTTTTTTATAATATTTTTTTATTTCTCGCGTCTTAGTGATCTGAAGTTTGATAACTGATTTTATTTTTTTGAAAATGGTTAAACCTTCTAAATGCGCTGCTTATATGAGGCAGCGCCGTTTGATATTAAAAGTTACTACATCATCCCTTTTTGACCTTAAGGGTTGAAATTTTTTGCTTTTAAATGTAATAACAAAACTAAGTGGATTACTTTTTTCAACAGAAAAAAAATTATCAAAATTCGGTTAAATGTCACTATTTCATCATCCCCTATTTTCATCCTTAAGGGGTGGATTTCTTTCTTCAAATTGAAATGTGAACAATTTAAAGGTACGTTGTACGTAATAGAAACTAAATTTTCAAAATCGGGCTAGCCAGGAAAAATGTATAATATTATTTCATCTCTAATTTTTAACCCCTTATGAGTGGAGTTTTTTTTATAAAAAATGGATAGGAGATTAATTTAAAATTGTGTTCTACAAATAAAAAAAGAATTATCAAAATCGAGCTATCCAATAAGAAGTTAATATTTCATCCTTTAGTTTTCAACCTTTTAGAAGTGGAAGATTTCCCTCAAATTAAAACTGTACCCCACGGAAAGCACCAGCTTTCAAATAAAAAAATTATTATCAAAATCGAGCTATCCAATAAGAACTTAATATATATAATAATATAATATTTCATCCCTTAGTTTTCAACCCTTTCGAAGTGAAAGATTTTCCTCAAATTAAAATGGGACCACACGAAAAGCACTAGCTTTCAAATAAAAAAAGAATTATCGAAATCGAGCCATCCAATAAGAAATTAATATTTCATCCCTTAGTTTTCAACCCTTTAGAAGTGAAAGATTTTCTTCAAATTAAAATGGAACCACACGGAAAGTACTGGCTTTCAAATAAAAAAATAATTTTCAAAATCGAGCTATCCAATAAGAAGTTAGTATTTCATCCCTTAGTTTTCAGCCCTTTAGAAGTGAAAGATTTTCTTCAAATTAAAATGGGACAATTCGGGAAGCACCAGCTTACAAATAAAAAAAGAATCATCAAAATCGCTTTACCCAGTCGGAAATGCTGAGGTAACAAACATAAAAAAAATACAGTCGAATTGAGAACCTCCTCCTTTTTTTGAAGTCGGTTAAAAATACAGTGGTACTTAGACATACGAGTTTAATTCGTTCCGCAACCTTGCTTGTATCTCGAATTTTATCTTTAATCTCTATTAAAAAGATAAGATGCACGACCTGTTGCAACTTTTTTCGAGATCTTCGACCTGCTAAACCGAACTGATATCTTGAATTTCGGTCGTAACTCAAAGCAAAAAATCACTCGCTCGCCGGCTCGTATCTCGAAAAACTCGTATGTCGAGGTACCACTGTATTAAACATACAATTTAGTATTTGATAGAACTTTTGCTTTCAACATAGACCATAAGGTCGATTAAGAATCCTAACATTATTTTCTGTTAGCCACTGCTTTGTCGTTTTTGCAGTGTTGCAAGGAGCATTATCCTGCTGGAAATAATATTCAGCTTCCTTGTCATCAAATAATTGTAAAATTTACGGCCGGGTTTTGGGGAGCCCCCAACAAATGAAATTATAGTCATTGTTTGTTTACCCGATTTTCATTCATTGACTGAATGTGCACTTGTTGACACCGCGAAGTTTTACACAAAACTAAATGTTTTAACATCAAAATTATGCTGCAAATACGATTTGCAGTTATTTTATGAAGCCTTTTTGTCTGAGGATATTTTGTTGTGGGGATTTTTTGTCATAAGGATATTTTGTCCGGGGTTCAGCACGCATAGAACCCCCACTTATACCGAATTTCCTTCTGTCTTTCATATCATCAAGCAGCATTGTTCTTGCTGATATTTCAACACCGTAGTCAGTAAATAGCTCTTTAGCGAGGTGCCCGTCGCAGTTTTTTGGCGATATCTTATACTTAGAGATCTGATTCCTCTCTCAATTTTAGGGCTAGTTTTGCGTTTTCGCCCACTCCGTTTTTCCGTATTCTATGACCCTGAATTGGCAAGACATCTGATGATGATGATCTTGAAATTTTCATTTGCTTCGAAGTTTTCACTTTTTGAATTTTTGCTGAATCAACAGTAGATATCTGTGGCTTTTGTGGCATTATAAATATTACATACTACCAACATAAAAATTCAAAAAAAAAAAATTGCAAGGCTATTTATTTTATGCTGTAAACTTCGAAAGCTGAATTTTCAATAAGGGATTGTTCATGAATTTTGTAAGGCATTTAGGGGAGGGGGTAGACTGAATATTATCAATTCTTTATATCAGCATGGGGGGGGGGTAGACAATCTGATTTTACGTATGATTTTGAATTGAAAATTTTACTCTTTCGCACCAAGAATCGGTCTGATTAAACGGTTATTTTATAAGTATGTTAATGTTTTACGAAGATTTCTTATGAAAGGGAAGGGGTGAGTAGTTGTAATTTTATGATTTCTTACAATAAGGGAGGGGTATAAATAAGCCACAAAAACGTCTTACGTAGTTTATGAATGGCCTCTAAGACAAAATCGACAATCACCGGTTTTCACTCCAATACCTCATTCCAGATAGAGAGTTGAGGCTCATTATCTCTTAAGATCTTCTTAAGATGCACAGGTCATAATTATTGCAAATGGGCTTATCTATGTACCTGAACCGTAAACACTTGCAAATGTTAAAGAGAGTAATACTATGCAAGTGTCTTATAAATATGGCCGAGGCTGTATGGGTACAAATTTTTATATTAATAAATTAAAATGTAGATCAATTAGTGTCGTGGCTGACTAGCTAGTTGCCCTACACGCCAGTGGTCTTGGGTTCAAGTCCCAATGAAAGCCAAAGATTAATTATTGTCACTCACTTTTGCACTGTTTCACTTTATTTCACAATGTTTACAATTTATTTAACACGGTTCACTTTCACTATTTATTTTAACACTGATCACTTTCACGAAGGACTGTTGACGTTGATGATTTATTTAAGACTGGTTTCCTCGTTCAAACGAACCTCTTTTTATATTGGTTTGTTCAGTTTCGAGAATGTTCTCTCCTATTATTCGTTTGCTAGAAATTTCCAATCTTTTCTTTAATGCTTCGTGCTAGGTGGTCTCGAAAACGAAGTTCTTAGAGAAAGAATATTCTCGAATTCCTAGAATTTGGATTTCTCCCCATCCTGTGATAACGGTGCTCCTCCTTTGGCTGGTGATAATCGGCTTTCGGATTCAACGGTCGCTAATGACCAAAGTAGTTAATGCAAAAGTTTAAAAAAATGCAAAAGTCTTCTCAGGAAAAATTCTTGAAAATTCGTTTTTTGGGCCTCCTGACTGTATATAACCCCTTAAAACTCTTAACCGTTAGTCAAGTCAAAATCTGTGCAACCGTTTCTTTAGATGTTATAGCTACAGGTACCGTACAGTTTTCCAGAATGAAACGTAATTAAAGTATTATTTAAGATACCGGTCAGCTTCATACAAAATTTGATTAAAGCTCGTTAAGTCGTCTATGTCGGAAGAAATTAATTATCCCACAGGAATCGTGTAATTTTCCTAGATAGAATATTTGATTGTAACAATAGCTTTGTATGAAAACTTACGTTGATTCGCTCCGTTCTTATATGCCAGAAGAGCAGGTTCCTATAAGAACCGTACATAATCGAAAGAAGTTTCACTTCATACGCGTATACATAGTTAATATATGCATCAATTTTTCAAAGGTCTATAAGGTCTATGCTCAACTTAAATAAATTACAATCATAAGAAAAAAATTATCTCGAAATTTATCTTAAAGTTTAACTTTGCCTTATCGTTTGTTCTTACAATAAAAGCAAGTTCCAATTCTCTGTATACTGACACAAAATTTTCTTAGTTCTCAAACAGCTCAAGGCTTCCATAGTGACATCGTTCTAACACAACCAATTACATATTTTAAATATCTAAATACATTTTTGAAAGTGTTAGAATTTTTTGTTCTCGTTATTATTAAGAAGCGCGTTACATTTTTAATCGTTTCAAACGATTTGATTGGTTCGAATTGTTTCATTTAAATTTTTTTTTATTTAATTAAGAGTTTGGACGCGGTTTGTGTATAGGAGGCTTGAACGGTTCAACACTTGTTGGAATTTATTATGTGAAGATTTTTTAAGTACTTGCTGTATGTGTGTGTGTAAGTTTTATGGGCTGGAACTAATAGAAATTTCACTTGAAATAATTTTGAATTTAAACGAATTAGAAGGGCCTCTTGTTCTCTTGGTCGACAATTAACGCGCTCTTCTCGATTCAAAATTTCGGTATGTATTTGTCTTTAACATTAGTGACCCGGAGGGTGCAATTATTAAATAGAAATACTTCCAGTCACGAGGTTTATGTAAATATAGTAAAACTGAAACTAAGTTTAAAACTTAAAATTCAATAGAATATTATGAATATATTAAGTAAATTTTTTTGAGCTGTTTCATATACAAATCTTTTACTTCATCACAATCATTTATTTCGTACATTGAAGTAACTTTGATTGAGACCCATTTTCGTCTGCCTCTTGAAAAATTTATTAAATCTTTGTTTGTAACGTCATCTTTAACAGGATAAGGAATTTTCTAATCGTTTGTAATTAAAAGTACTTTACGAGTGATTTTTTTCTGGCTCATATTTACGATTTTCCCTCATCAATGTCCAGTCCACGTGCCTTATTGTCAAAGCATAGGCAACCTAAGGTGCATATGTGTACACATGTTATAAAAACTTTTATTTTAAGCGTTAGGCTTTCGTTATTTCCTTATTTTTTTCTAATTAAAAAAAGAAAGATGGATTTAAACCACCTATGCTTCCAGCAAGTTATTGCTTATTAACTTTGATTTAGATGTTGTGGTACCACTCAAACACTTTTAATAGTAATAATGTTTTGACTTGTTAATGAAATTACTTGCACGTTTAATGGCTTGATTTTTTAAATCTAAAGTAGTTTGAAAATCAAGTTAAATAGTTAACCTGAAATTCTCTTCTTTGTATAAATGTAAATTTGTTCGACAGCGTTGTTTTATCGTTACCTTATTGGAATTTTTCTAAATTTTTTTCATAGAGGACATTGTGTAGTGACTACACTGTAGTCGAACATGGTAGAATTTTTGTTCTTTGTTCACTTTGGAGAGTTTTATCAAATCTTAAGTGATTAAATTCGATGTTAGAAACTTTTACTAGGCCAGTGCAACATAAAAAATTGACTTGACTTATAAACTATTTTATATTCACGCTGCTAGACTTAAATATGAATTTGTAATCAAGTAAAATCACGAATTTATTTGGTATTCCGTTTTGGAACTAATTTTAAACACAATTCGTAGCAAAAAATGTCCATGGGTCGTAATGAATCCCTAATTACAAGGTATAAGCTATATTGTCAACGCAAAGGCAACCCAGAATTCATATACATATGTAAACCGTTAAATTTCCTTCACAAACTTTCATAGTTTCTTTTATTTTCTAACTAAATAACAAAGCTAAACATGCATTCAGTGCATTATTTTTTACATAGTACAAATTTTGTTAGCCGTGTGCAGCATACAATTTTTTTCCATTGCAAATCCATAAACTATTTGTTTTATTATCGAAACGTAGGCAACCCACATTACTTATATGTGCACATGATAGCCTACAATACATTTTTTCAATTTCATCGTAAAACTTTAGTTGTTTCTTTACTTTCTAATGAAAAGTAAATATCAATCTATGACATCCTATGAATGCTTTTGGCAAGTTATTTGTCCGAACTTATTATTTACATTTTTCCTTTAAACAATTTTTACCATCACTCAAGTTTTACTGTAATAGTTGTTGTTCTTTATCTTGACATTAAGTTTTATAAAAGCTTTATTATATCATTGACTTATTAGATTATTCGTCAATGTTTCATATAGGGTCATTCTTTTACAAATCGTACACCATTCGACACTTGACATTTTAGAATCGCCTGAAATTTTTTTTACAGCTTCTATACGTAAATATAACAACCCGTATTTTTGGATTTTGCTCAAAAAAATTTTCGTTTGAAACTATGCCTATTTAAATTTTCAATGATATTTGAAATTTCTCCAACCTTTGCCTATTTGAAATTTTATATCTCCAGTTCTACTATTCGGATTTATGTCGGATTTTTTTTATTCTGTACTTTGTTACTTAAGGTTTGAAAGTATATTGTTTAAAAATTTTTTTTGCCTAAATTTTATAAACAATTGCAATTTAATTGTTTATAAGCTTATATCACCCCCTTACCCCAACTTGAATCGAATTAAAAAAATATCATTGTATTCCTTATTTTATCATCTACAAAACCCAGTTTACAAAAAGTTGGGATCTCTCTTAATTTGGAAGATATTAAATATTTTCGAGCGCAAGGTACCGAAACGCGCTCCGCCTGCGTTTAATTACTAAGATCTCCAACGCTAGCACCTATTTTACATTGCTGAATCTTAACCATTTTGCGTTTGAGTATAAATATGTTTGTTAGAAGAACTTCAAAATAGTTTTACAATTACAAAACTAAACGTTAAAATGCAAAAATGCATTGACGCTTAAATGAGGTAAATTTTTACTGTTAAAATTTTTACAATAATTTTTTTACTTACTTAATTTAGAAAATTATAAAAAATTCACCAGAATTATCTATGTCCCTAAATATTTATAAATCTTTTTAAGAAGAACAATATTGATATTGAGTCGTTGGAAAGTTATGACGTTGATATGGAACGTTTCCCAGCAAATTCCGATATACCTTATGAGGAAAAAGAAGTATTAGTACCTGCAGCAATTGATTCGTTCAATCAGGATTTGAATTTTATTGGATCTTCTGCCATTCACAGAAGAAAATTTCCCAAAGGCGTTATTCCGATAAAAAAATAAAAAGAGTATCTGAAACATTATCGAAAAAAATGTTTCATCCAACTATTGACGAAAATGATGATACCATTGAGGAAAATGATGAAAATAATTTACAAGAATTTAGATTTTATAAAAAATGAACTCAAAATGATTTCTAAGATCGTATATTTTTCTGGGTCTAGTGCTCAATATAAAAAAAAGTTGTAAACCTTACTTAACATGAAGAAGATTTTGGTCTTATTGCAGAGTGACACTTTTTCCCAACTTTTCATGGTAAGGGCGCATGTGATGGATTAGGAGGAACTTTGAAAAGGTTAACAGCAAGAGCTAGTCTTCAAAGAACTTCCAATCCCATCCTAACACCAAAACAATTATTTGACTGGGCAAATGAGCCATTTCCTAATATTGCTTCAAAATATGTCACTAAAGGAGAATATTTTGAAGTTTATTTTTTAAGTAAGTAATTATCAGATGAAAAGACCAGTTTTTTATTTTAGCAATTTATTTACACTATGTTTCGTCAGTGTTATTCTTATTCTTATTATTATTAAATTTTACATCTGAAATTTTGTATTGTTAAATTTATATTCAAATTATATATTTTTATTATATTTGATATAACAATTTTCAAGATACCTGATGAAATCGGAATTACACTGACGAAACGTAGCGTAAAAAGAAAATAAATTGCTAAAATAAAAAACTGGTCTTTTCATCTGATAATTACTCAAAATATTAAACTAGTAAGACATGAAAATCAGTATTAAATATTTTGAAGGAAAACGAAAATTAGAGGTTCGATTTAGAAAAGCTACAACCGCCAAAGGGACATTAAAATTTCATGCTATAATACCGATTAAAAATATTTTCTTTGCAAGACGAAAATGATACAATTAAGTACCTACTTTTAAAAAGTTATATAAATATTTCAGCATGTACAACAATTATAATAAAATGAAAATTAATATTTTGAATACTTTTAAGTTTAAAACAAATACGTCCTTTTCCTACATCGCAACTGCATTCATTACATTTCCTTGCGTTCCAAAATATTATATGATTCATTTTTGAAGTAAGTATATCTATTGAAGTTTGTTTTTTAACGTTTAGTTCTGTAATGGGGAAACTATTTTGAAGTTCTTCTAACAAACATTTTGATACTCAAACGCAAAATGGTTAAAATTCAGACATGTAAAGTAGGTGCTAGCGTTGAAGATCTTAGGAATTAGACGCACGCGGAGCGCGTTTCGGTACCTTGCGCTCGAAAATATTTAATATCTTCCAAATTAAGAGAGATCCCAACTTTTTGTAAACTGGGTTTTGTAGATGATAAAATAAGGAATACAATGATATTTTTTTAATTCGATTCAAGTTGGGGTAAGGGGGTGATATAAGCTTATAAACAATTAAATTGCAATTGTTTATAAAATTTATGCAAAAAATTTTTTTAAACAATATACTTCCAAACCTTAAGTAACAAAGTACAGAATAAAAAAAATCCGACATAAATCCGAATAGTAGAACTGGAGATATAAAATTTCAAATAGGCAAAGGTTGGAGAAAATTCAAATATCATTGAAAATTTAAATGGGCATAGTTTCAAAAGAAAATTTTTTTGAGCAAAATCCAAAAATACGGGTTGTTATATTTACGTATAGAAGCTGTAAAAAAAATTTCAGGCGATTCTAAAATGTCAAGTTCAAATTTGCTCAGATTTTGTACGGTTTGTAAAAGAACGACCCTATAGCGAAAATGTTATATCCTTGTGCTGTCTACACTATCTTAATGAAGGTTTACTGCACAGTGAAAAGTTCTCGCGCCAAAATTTTCATTCGTTGTCTGTTTCTTTGAGATTTTATCAAATCTTTGTTGATTAAAAACAAAGCTACAATTACATAAGAAGTAATTCTTTACTAAATATTAGTCCACAAGCCTTTTTAATTTTCAAAGCATAGGCAACTCACGATATATGCATGCGCACCTTTTAGCCTATAAAACATTTTTAATTTTCATTGTAACATTTTAATTCGTAATTTTCCTTATTTTTTTACCTAAAAAACAAACATGGACATGAATAACTAATCATCAATGCTTCTAGATAGTTACTGATTACTAATTTAAATTTTTCTTTTAACCAGAGTCTGTGCTAACACTCACAATGCGTTGAATGTTATTTTAGGCTACGTTCCACTAAATAGTATCAACATTGGAAAAACAGGTTTAAAACGTCCTTTCAGACGTTTACAACGACAATGAACGTGTGATCTTTATAAACGTGTTGAGGGACGTAACTATGGAGGGTATAGACGGAGGACAATCTCTGTGTTAATAGCTTGGATTCATTTCTGTGATAGAACCAGATAGCGTTTAATGGCGATCGGTTTACTCTAGCGTTGTCATTGGTTAATATCGTTTATTTCGTTGCAATTGGTTGCAGTACTTGAGCAGTATATATGGCGCAAATATTTGAAAATAATTGACGTGATTGCAGAGAACAAAAATGTTATCATTTTGTAATTTCTGTTTCAAAATGTAAAATGTTTTTGCAAGTGGATACGGCAGTTATGGCATTAAAGCCTAATATTTTATGGTCTTTTGACAATTTCTAACATTATTGCAGTTGCACTCAATAAATGACTCATAAGTGCACAAATCACACAAGCCTAAAAGTAATGCCACAGTACAAGCAGTGTTAGGCAGTACTATTGTGTAGTGCTACAATAGGAATACGTAGCCAACTTTAGGGGATACCGGTCGCACTTCAGTGCCAAAGAACAGTCACGGTTTTTTCTTGAAGTTTGAATTTATCATCCACTAGCTGGTCCCCGCCCGCTTCGCTGAGCGTATCTAAATTATACTGATTGAATAATGGAAACTTTCATTCCATCAACAAAAAAAGACAGATAGATATTTCTAGATCTTTGATTCATAGAAAGTTCACGAAAATCAGATAAACTACTTTTCCAGGAAGATATTCTATATATAGCTATCTAGAAGAGCTATCTTATTGGTTCTATACGTTTTTATGAATATTATAAAATACCTATACTTGTGTTTTTTAAGTAGCAATACAATTCGAAAATGTTGAATGTATTATAATATATTTAACTGAGTTTTTCACCAAGTTCAAATTTTTCAATAGTAATTTAACACGTTTATTTCTAAACATTATAGAAATTCAAAAATTTACAATGAAAGAAGTTTCAATGTTTCAAAAATTTTCATTATTAATTTATCGATGTTATCGGATGTTAAATTAAAAATCATATTTTGCTGTAGAAATTGTAATTTTTATTAAAACTTTTTTGGAATGATTGTGTTAAAACGTTATTTCACGAGCTTTAGGGAAAGCTTTTTTAAAAACACGATTCCTACAGGATAAGTACAATTGTTATGCTATCTTTTGAGAACCATGCATTATTCTAACATTAAAAATAATTTATATTATTCTATGATCTTTCAACTACCCTATTGCAAAAAATCATGTCAATCTTTTGCTCTATGACAAACAAAAACATATCTATCCCACGGGAGTAGTACATTTTTCCTGGATAAAAAAGTGATCAGGCCTTCTTGAGGATAATGCGCTAGAACTCTATCTCACTTACTTTAACGAAACTTCTCTTAAATATGCGGTTCCTGTAAGATACAACTGTCTTGTTATCCCACGGGAAGAGTACAATTATGTCGATTTTTTGCTCTATGAAAAATAAAAACGTATCTAGCCCACGGGCCTGTACATTTTTCCTGGATAAAAGGTAGATTGATACTTCTTAAGGAAAATTCGTTAAACCACTTATCCATGAACTTTTACGAAACTCCTTTAAATACTCAGTTCCTGAAGGATACAATTCTTATCCTATCCTACGGGAATCGTGCTATATTCTGACATAAAAGTTAGCCTATATTTATTCTCTGACTCTTAATTAACCACCACATTGTAAGAAATTATGGTAATATTATACTCTGTGAAAAACAAAAACATATCTCTCCTACGGGAACTGCACGTTTTTCCTGGATACAAATAAGACTGTAGGATAAGAAAATTATTTTTTGCCTTGAGGACATTAAGAGTTATATTTATTAATATACTCTATTATAATCAGCTAAAAACGTTTAGTTTCTGCATGATTTTTCTTTAAACCAGTTTTTCTATTTTCCCGTTGAAATGAGAAATTTTTCCGAAATAAAACGTATTGTAGATAATGATTCACATATTTAGCTATCATCATACTTAAATATCACCAATATTCATTTTCAAATAAAAATGTATAGTTTATGCATAATTTTTGTTCCAACCAGTTTTTCAATTTCTCGGATAAATGAGACATTTTCCCGTAATAAAAAGTATTCCTTGTAATGACTCAGATTGTCATTTACCATCATACCAAATTTCATTAAAAACCGTATTTATTTGGGTAAGAATTAATAATATGTTTCTAAAAACAATTTCGCTAATAATGAATTATTTTTGAAACAACTTTAATAACCATTAAAAAGGTTATAGCGGGCCAACCTTAAAAGATAGACATATGTCATCACGGACTTTTTTTTAGAACTTTTTAAGAGGAACAATTTTGCTTCACATGATTTTTGCGTAACTTAAACCATTTACGCAGGGCAGGCAACAAACGCTCTCAAAAGAAAAAAATTTTCCTGTTTTTTTGCAACATTTTCCATTGATGCTCTGCTGCTATTGGTCGTAGAGTGATGTTGTATAGCCTAAAGACTTCGTCGATAATTAAGCTATCCAACACAAAAAGAATTTTTCAATTCGAATCAGTAGTTCCTGAGATTAGCGCGTTTAACCAAACAATCAATCAAACAAACAAACTCTTCAATTTTATATATTAGTATAGATTAATAATTAATTGTCCTCCTTCTATACCTTCCATAAACGTAACCTAAATGTTGCATCTCTTTCTTGTATGGTTGTACGCTTTATATGCTAACATCCAGCTTATGGGTCATTTTGAATGAATAATCTATATATTTGTATATTTTCATGAAAATCTGTTCATTGGTTTTTATGGGAAAAAACAACAAACATTGGAGGATAATTGAAAATTAATTGTTACATTTAAAAAATAATTTTTGAAAATTAAAAGGTGTTTAATATGATCCGTATTGGAGTATTTTAATTACAAATTTTAATATCTTATGGGCTATGTTCACAAATGTGGTAACAATTAGTTATTGAATCGTTCATTCATTCGTTTATTTATGACAACCGCAGTTGTTGTGTTAGGTAAAACGTCATCAATGACGTCATTATTTTCGCTTACGTGCACGTAAACCCTTCTTAAAAGATGGGCCAAAACGTCGCTCAATCGTTTGAATGTTGGTGGAATGGACAAAAAAACCAACGGCAATGAGCGTAATCGTTATAATCGTAAATGTCGCTTCTTTTCCTTGTATGGCTGTAAGCTTTTTAAAAGCGTTCGTTTATCGGTAACCAATTGGAAAATGTCTCCTCTTTTCCTCTCCTTTGTGTAATCTACGCGTCCCAAGAGCAGGTGTAATGCAGTGTTAAAAGCTCTCGTGTAAAGCTGCTTGAAAGTAGATTAGTTAATGCATGATTTTGTGTGTTGCTTTTTGTTGGTTTGTTGGTGCATTTTTTTCGTGTTGTATTTTTTAGATTTATTCTGACAGGCGTTGTTTTTGCTTCAGATCAATGATTGGGGCACCGTCAAATTTCCAGCATTTAAGTCATGTGGGTAGTCGCGACGTGGAAATGCCACCCGACCAACTAATTGCCCTGCAGGGCCAAATGCAGAGTAAAGGTGGCTACGACACCCCATACAAAGTATGCGCTTTGAGATCAGTCTCATAAAAAAAATCATCGAAATTTCTTCATTTATATTTAAATTAAAAAAAAAAAATCAAAACGGATATTTTATTTATTCAAAAATTGGAAGAATGAAGACAATTTGTTTGTGTATATGAGATAATATGTTATACGTTGCAGTATTTATGATGGAGGGATGAATGAAAAAAATTTTTTTTTTAAAAACTTGTTTAAGAAACTGCCAATTTTGACGATGATTTATATGTTAGTTAATATGTAAATGTGGAAAGTGACTGAATTCCGTTTATCTATTAATAGTTTCTATTTTGATCTCTTATTTCATATTTTTTTTAAACCGTAATTTTTTTTTAATTTTACAAGATTCGTTTTTCTACCTCCAATTTATTTGAGTACTTAACAAGCCAATTTAAGACGAAGATGATCATTGTTAAAAGCACAAAATTCTGACCTTCGGAATTTTGCGCTGATTTCATCTAATTTAAGCCTCGTTCGCCAAGCAATCGTCTTCTAACCATGCCAAATTATTTATTTTATGTTTAAATGAAATAAATTTAGATTAAACAAGTTAAGAGCTTAATGTTAATTTTTAGTGTTACGATCTGTTTATATGTTCGATCTTATCTCTTCCTCATCTACTTTACGAAGTAAACGCAATATTAAAAAAAAAAATACTCAAGAATACATTCAGGGAATCGAATGCCTTTACAAAAAAAAAAAAATCTAATCCAGCTCTGGTACAAACCTCTAACGTGCCTTTCTATGTATATCAAACTAAAGTCTAATGTTAAGGTGCTGTCAGTCAGTCAGTCAGTCAGTTGATTTTCTCGTATTAGAGGTTATTTAGACACAAATTTTCTTTTTATCAAATGAAATTTTAACACACGCGCAATCTGAAGAGTACTTAATTTTCTTTTATGGATTTTCATGTCTTCACACCTCGCTCATTTCACTACGATTTATTGTGTAAATATGTGGTTAGTTTTTCCTTTTTTGTTCTTTGAAACAAGTAATTTCGATATTTGAAAATGTAAATATTTAATATTAAACAAATATGTTAATTGATAATTAAAAGATTATATTGATTAAATCAAAAAAAAAATTTTTTTCTTTCCTTTGAAGCACCGTCCATTTTCCTATTCACTTATGATTTTGTAAGGTGGGGGGGGGTACCTACATTTATTTACGTATAATATATACAATTACAGTGGTCAGCACTGGCTCCGTATAAATTGAATTGCTTAAGGTATATAACGTCGTTTCGTCAGGGCAGTTGCGAGAGGTATTGCTGCATTTTTCAATTCCAGTCGCCACAATGTAAACTCATTACGTTCACTCTTTGTAAAGGAAAGTGTGGACCGATCTTCATCAATAATCGCGCTATTGAGAGCGTACAGGAGGTGAAGTACCTTGGTATACCTGGGTAAGTACCATATAAAAAAAAGGTAACACAACTCAAATTTCTATCGAGATCGTTTCTGAACCTAGTCTCAAAAGTCTAGTCTAGGTCTCATACTCTACAAATCTTTGCTCAGACCAACCTGGGGCGAATGGAGCGCATTTGTCGGCAGCCGCTAACCCCTCCAACATCGAACTGATTCAGAGACAGCCGACAATAATATTAAAATTTTTTCTTGGGGTTGACTACAATATACAATCCGCTTCCAAAATGGTTTTTATCTATATCAGTAACATATCCGCGACCGTGAGAAAACAGCTTTAACGGTCAGCTGTGTACTCACAATCGCGTCAAATGCCGGAAGCAAGGGATCATGTAACCCCATACATGTTGCAAGCTTTATGTCGGCAAACTAGATAGCTTATATGTCTACACATAAAAAAGAAAAAATTTATACCCATAAGTAGTGCAAAATTAAATTTTTATGAAACATATGTTTTGCTTTGTTCCTCTTTTTTCATCTATGCAACCACCATGTGCCACGGCGAAGCGTGGTAGAGTACAGCTAGTTTATTACAAATGAGTACAGACAAAATCGCGCATTGGTGAATGAACTCCGACAAAATCGCGCATTGGCGAATGAGCTCCGACAAAATCGCGCATTAACAAATTGGCACTAAAAAAATTTTAATTTCGCTGACTTTGGACTTAATTATTATATTTCACAAATACAATCCACAAAAATTCACAAAACAAGTTATGAATTTAAGCAAAAATAAATGTAAAAATTCACAAATCGAAAAATCCAAATTGTTAATTTTGTATCTCCAGATACGTATTTCAAACGCCATGCGTTCGTCATCAGTGGATCAAATTGAAGTGTCTTCGAGAACAATTTCGTGCTGATTCACAAAATAGTCCCGAATTGACCTCAATTTATAGGTCCTTTCGATCCCTTTCTCTTTTACAATCGCTGCAGTTGGGGGTGCAATCCTTTCGTCCATTCTCTTCTTACCCTTTCCCAAAACGCCGAATAACGCCGAATCCTGAATCGGTCCTTTCTCCCAGTTTAAAACTTTCCCTTTTCTTTTATAAATTTCAATGCTTTCGATGGCATCCAATCTCTTGTTCTGTTGAACATTTTTCAGAAGTTTTACTTCGGCTAACTTGTGGCCTGTTTCAACATTATGTTCCGCTACACAAGATTTTTCCGTTCTGGAATATTTTATATTTGCCAGGTGCTCCTTGTATCTAGTTCCTATTTTTCTTCTGGTTTGTCCGATATAGCTTTTCTCGCATTCCATACACGCAATTTGATAAATACCTGATCTTTGAAGATCAGGTATTTTATCCTTGCAACTCAGGAAAATATCCTTTAGTTTAGCTGTCGTGTATCCTGCCTTTATATCGTATTGTTTCAAAATGTTTGAAATTTTATTAGATACCCCAGGGAAAAATGTCAGCCTCGCCCATTTGTTTTGTTTCTCCTCCTCAGATCCTAAGGTTGTGACGTCCATCAGTTTTTTCCTCCAAACAGCCTTCTTCAGAATAAACTCCACAACGTTGGTCGAAAATCCATTAAAGGCCGCCACTCCTTTTATGTAATTCAACTCTTTCGTGTAGAGTTCATCCGTCAATGGCACGTTCAGAAGTCTATTCACCAGCGCGTGGAAAACCGCATGTTTTTGAGTCCCATGACAAGCTGACTCGGAAGTTATGTATCGGTCCGTGTGTGTGGGTTTTCTATATATATCAAATGAGACCTTTTTCCCCGTTCTACCGATCTTTAGGTCCAAAAAGGGTAGACTTCCACCGTCCTCTTTTTCCGCCGTGAAATTTAAACCTGACTGTCGCGCATTAAGGAATCCCAAAAACCAATCTGGATCCAACTCCTCACTGTTATAAATCGCAAAAATGTCATCAACATATCTGAACCACACCCTCGGAAATTGTGGACAACTTCTTTTTGCCTCCATCTCAAAATTGTTCATAAACAAATTGGCTAGAAACGGAGATAATGGATTTCCCATTGCTGTTCCTCGCGTTTGTTTGTAGTATGAACCCCGAAATTGAAAGACGGTCTGGTTCATACAACGTCGAGTCAGCCTTAAATACTCCTCTATTTCAACTATCGGTAGACCGTTGCCTCTTAGCCAGTCTTCCAAAATATTTATTGTGAGGTTGATTGGAACGCTCGGAAACAGAGCACTGACATCAAATGATATCAGACGATCTTTCTCCCCTATCTCCAAATCCTTGATCTTGTCTATTAAGTCCTCCCTATTTTTGATGGAAAATCCGGCGTGTGGTGTCATAGTCCTGAATTTCTGTACGAGCCATTTCGCGATGAGGTAGGTTGGAGCGTTCATACTGGCAACGATGGGCCGCATCTGTGTTCCTGGTTTGTGAATCTTTGGTAGACAGTACAATCTGGGCACTAAGGGATTAGAAAGCTGAAGACTCAGTCTTTCACCCGAGCGATTGTAAAAGAGAAAGGGATCGAAAGGACCTATAAATTGAGGTCAATTCGGGACTATTTTGTGAATCAGCACGAAATTGTTCTCGAAGACACTTCAATTTGATCCACTGATGACGAACGCATGGCGTTTGAAATACGTATCTGGAGATACAAAATTAACAATTTGGATTTTTCGATTTGTGAATTTTTACATTTATTTTTGCTTAAATTCATAACTTGTTTTGTGAATTTTTGTGGATTGTATTTGTGAAATATAAATTGGCAATAGTAAAATCGCGAACTGATTTTCTACGAATACATGACGACAAAATCGTAAACTTCTCATGATTAACCCATTGTAGTCATGCCAAATCAGCCAAAAAAAATTAATATTTCAATATGTTCATTTTGAAATATATTGTTAAAATTAAAGTGACCAAAAATGTTTTTTATCGGCGGAAATACTGTTCAGAGGGTAAAAAGCGAGAGATCAAAACCAAGGCCTCGCATTGGAGGGATACTCCGGGGCATAGACAAGCTAAGAAATTCATAAAGTACTCCAAAAAGAGAGGCGGCAGAAACCGCGCAGCACTATGCAAGGCAGTTTTCAAAAGAAGACGGCAGCAATTCGGAAAGACGGACATGATGCCTGGTGAAAAAGCAATGGCAGCCCCCTAGGCAGGTACTGGCTTTTTTTAAAAGCCTGATGCTTTCCTAGGCAGAACAGAGGTTCACATAACAATAGATATCAATGATCGTAGTGATAAAAGGAAAAATCCATTGTTCCAGTGGAAGAGTTGTTTTTCTATTAAATGGTTAAGCGGTTGTTAATTTGTGGTAGTACTACATATTTGTAATACTTTTATAATATTTCAAAATTGATAATTTTTTTTAATGGGGTTATTTTACTTTTAACAAATGTCTTACATTTTTAACGCATTGGTAATAAGGATAGCCAGAAATATATGTGATAAGATTACCAAGTAAACTGTAAGAAATTCTCAAGGTCAAGGTAGCTGATTAATTTATAATTATCATTGGAAAAAAATTTTTAAGTAAAATGTTTTGCGGGTATCCATACAGTCAAAGTTTGATATAAGCGTGAGTTCAAGCGATCGTAATAGTTTTTTTGCTTATGAGGGATTTCCACTAACTAAAATTTCTAACTTCTAGAGGTAGTAACCAATTACAGGCCTAGTCCAGTCAATGAGTAGTTTGTAGAGTATGTTGGAAGGAAGATAATTTTTTCCTATACGGGATCTTGATAAGACTAGTTAAGAGGTAAACATACTAACTATCCATATCCCTGTGGACCTTGCTATGTGGGTGAGGGGTGGGTCGAGGAAAGTTCTATTTTTTGTTTTATAAAACCCATAGAATAAATTTGAGCTTCCGGTCAACCAATTTCAACCAAAAGCTTTGCAGCATAACTAGATGAAATATGAAGGAAAAATTTCAAGTTGGGTGATACTTGGATCAAGCTTTCGATACGATATCGCTGTCACACAAAGACATTTATCTAAAAACCAATTTTTTGAATTAAGGAGACCTCAAAATGTGCATTTCCAGTGAAAACTGGAAAATGAAAATTCGACCCAATTTCAATACGTCCGTTACTATATAATAATAAAAGAAAGTAAAACTAATTGCGTATCCTTGTGCCTACAACTTACAATAAACTTATCAACAAGGTACAAACAATTATCAAAATATTTATTTAAAGTTCACCTAAGCAAAAATATTTAAATAAATGTGCAGACTGTTTAAAGTACAATCAATTTATGAGGATCGTATAATGTACAATTATTGTTATTTTTGGACATTCCGTGCCAGGCACGGAATTATGACAATATACCCGGCAATAAACAACGAGGACACCTTATGAACTCTATTTTACAAATGAACTTTTATACAACAATATACTCATACGGTGACAGTATCTAGCAAAATAGTTTTGTTACTCAGGCAGTATAATTGTTATTCAAGTAGAAATAGCCGCCTTTAGGAATTGGCGTCCGGGACATCCCCCCCCCCATCATCCACCTATGGATATAATCGTGTAAATTTTTGTTTAACGGTTTATTGAAACGAAAGAATTACATGGTTACCGTAGTACATATTATGTAAGCTATTTTTCGACATAGTCGCCATTCCTCTCAATGCAGGTGGTGAAGCGGTGTATCAACTTTTAGATGCCTTCTTCGAAGTAGTTTCCCACCAACCCCTTCGTCCACTTCTCCACCACCTCCTTTACCTCCTCGTCGGTTGAAAACCTTTTTCCACCCATGTGGGGTACAGAGATAATAATCTGAAGGTTCTAGGTCAGGGGAATGCGCCGGATAGATCAGGACATCCCATTTAAACGAGGCAAGCAGTTCCTTCGTCGTACATTGTCGTGCAGCAGGCTGACTCCCGTTGTCAGCATCCCTCTCTTCTTGTTTTCAATCGCCTTCAGCAATTTTTTTAGGGTCTCACAGAATCTTGCAGAGTTGATGGTCACCCCTTGAGGCAGATATTAAATCAAAATTATTCCTTGACAGTCCCAAAACACGGATGCCATGATTTTTTTAGCTGAAATTGTGGTTTTGAACTTTTGGCGGAGGGTAAAGAGGTGTGACGCAACTGTTGAGACTGCCTTTTGGTTTTAGGCATGTAGTGTGCAACCCAAGTTTCATGTCCAGTAACGATGGAGCGGAGAAATTCATCTCCATGGAGTTTGTAGCGCCTCAAAAACTGACTGATGACGCCGCGTATTTCGCGCACTTGGCGGGAGATTGGATTGACATTTTTCACGAAACGTGTTGTCGCGTCAACACTTCTTAACGTACTGACCTTGAACATGTCTCGTTGCGGAGGGGAAGAGTCAGACTACATGTAAGTGTAGCCAACATGTCGAAAATAAAATTCATTTGGTCGTGAGAGCTTCAGTACACTTACTTTCTGGATACGCCTCGTATGTTTGCGCCATATGAGTCGTCGGTCCAAGTGAATTCCGAGATACTTGCCCTCTGTTGTTTGAGGTATTTGTCGGTTATTCATGTAGATGTGAGAGTAAGTATACCCCTTTTGGTTGTGAACGTCATGTGTACCGGCTTGTCTTCATTAGTTTTGATTTTCCATCCGTAGAACCATTCCTGGAGAATCTTTAAGACATCTTGTAGTTTTTTGTGGGGCAATGGGGTCGGTTAGTAGGACCGCCGTGTCATCGGCAAAGGTAGTCATTGTGGAGTCATTTACAATTGGCATGTCCACCGTGTATATTAAGTACTAGCTGGTCCCCGCCCGCTTTGCTGAGCATATCTAAATTATACTGATTGAATAATGGAAAGTTTCATCCCATCAACAAAAAAGACAGATAGATATTTCTAGATCTTTGATTCATAGAAAGTTCATGAAAATCAGATAAACTACTTTTCCAGGAAGATATTCTATATGTAGCTATCTAGAAGAGCTATCTTATTGGTTCTATACGTTTTTATGAATATTATAAAATACCTATACTTTTGTTCCTTAAGTAGCAATACAATTCGAAAATGTTGAATGTTTTATATATTTAACTGCGTTTTTCACCAAGTTCAAATTTTTCAATAGTAATTTAACACGTTTATTTCTAAACATTATAGAAATTCAAAAATTAACAATGAAAGAAGTTTCAATGTTTCAAAAATTTTCATTATTAATTTGCCGATGTTATCGGATGTTAAATTAAAAATCATATTTTGCTGTAGAAATTGTAATTTTTATTTAAACTTTTTTAGAATGATTGTGTTAAAACGCTATTTCATGAACTTTAGGGAAAGCTTTTTTAAAAACACGATTCCTGCAGGATAAGTACAATTGTTATGCTATCTTTTGAGAATCGTGCATTATTCTAACATACGAATTAATAATCTAAATTTTTCTCTGAACTTTCAACTACCCTATTGCAAAAAATCATGCCAATCTTTTGCTCTATGACAAACAAAACCATATCTATCCCACGGGAGTAGTACATTTTTCCTGGATAAAAAAGAGATCAGGCCTTCTTGAGGATAATGTGCTAGAACTCTATTGCACGTACTTTAACGAAACTTCTATTAAATACACGGTTCCTGTAAGATACAATTGTCTTGTTATCCCACGGGAAGAGTACAATTATCTAGCTCTATATCTAGCCCACGGGCCTGTACATTTTTCCTGGATAAAAGGTAGACCAATCTTTCTTGAGGAAAATTCCTTAAAACGCTTATCCTTGAACTTTTACGAAACTCCTTTTAAATACTCAGTTCCTGAAGGATACCATTCTTATCCTATCCTACGGGAACCGTGCTATATCCTGACATAAAAGGTAGCCTATATTTATTCTCTGGCTCTCAATTAACCACCACATTGTAAAAAATTATGGTAATCTTTTGCTCTGTGAAAAATAAAAACATATCTATCCTACGGCAACCGCACATTTTTCCTGCATAAAAATAAGACTGTAGGATAAGAAAATTATTTTTTGCCTTGAGGACATTAAGAGTTATAACTACTAATATATTCTATTATAATCAGCTAAAAACGTTTAGTTTCAGCATGATTTTTCTTTAAACCAGTTTTTCTATTTTCCCGTTAAAATGAGAAATTTTTCCGAAATAAAACGTATTGTAGATAATGATTCGCATAATTAGCTATCATCATACTTAAATATCACCAAAAGCCATTTTCAACTAAAGATGTATACCTAAAAATTTTTGCGCCAACCCGTTTTTCAATTTCCCGGGGAAATGAGACATTTTCCCGTAGTAAAAAGTATTCTACTTAATGACTTAAATTGTCATTTATCATCATACCAAATTTCATTAAAAACCGTATTTATTTGGGTAAGAATTAATAATATGTTTCTAAAAACAATTTCGCAAATAATGATTTATTTTTGGAACAACTTTAATAACTATTAAAAGGGTTATAGCGGGCCAACCTTAAAAGATAGATATATGTCGTCTCGGCTTTTTTTTAGAACTTTTTAAGAGGAACAATTTTGCTACACATAATTTTTGCGTAACTTTAACCATTTACGCAGGGCAGGCAACAAACGCCCTCAAAAGGAAAACATTATCCTGGTTTTTGCAATATTTTCCATTGATGCTCTGCTGCTATTGGTCGTAGAGTGATGTTGTATAGCCTAAAGCCTTCGTCGATAATTAAGCTATCCAGCACAAAAAGAGTTTTTCAATTCGAACCAGTAGTTCCTGAGTTTAGCGCGTTTAACCAAACAATCAAACAAACAAACAAACTCTTCAATTTTATATATTAGTATAGATAGGACTGATGATCTGATCCAAAGATGCTACCCTGTGGAACCCCCGCTGAAGTACAAAAATTGATAGGTATACATTAAAGGTATTGAAAAGTAATCATTTCAATACAAATAATTTACGCAAAAGTAAATAATTAGTTTTAAAATTGAATAAATTTAAATAATGTGTTGTTTCAACATTAACGATAATTAATAGGCGATAAAATTATCATGAAGAATGCAACGTTTTTTGCGTTATTTTTACAATAGGTGTATAATAATGTTTATATACCTACGTATTATCTTTAACGTTTTATTTAAATATTTTTTTTATATCTATTCTGGTATCGTAATACTTATAGGTACCTATCTACTTTTAAAATTAACAACATCACTCGTAAATGTTTATCAAGTGTAACACAATGTCAATTTTTCGCTTTATTCAAAATTTTTTACAAGTATTATTAATTATTTGTTTGATCCACTCACAGTATTCCCTTGGGTAAGTCCATCAATTATTTCAAAAAAAAAATTTTTCAAATTTTTTTTTTTTTTTTGATAATAGGCAAAATCATAATCCATTATGTGGAATGGTTTTTGTTGACTGTACAAATTTTGAACAGTCCCCGTATCGTACCGTGGATGGTAGTTGTAATAATATTAAGAATCCAGGATTGGGTACAGTTAATTCTACCTATTTACGAATAGTAAAATCCAATTATGCTGATGGTATGTGAACTATAGGCCTACTAGTCCAGTCATTTGGTAGTTTTACCTAGAAATTTTCCCGGGAGTTTTGAAAATTGGTAATTTAATTGATTTCGATGTGCTCTTTCCGAATTTCAACTTTGCCAAATGGGCGCCTAAAATACAGTTTTTTGACAATATCTCCTTTCCGACTCATTTTTTCTTCAATAAATGTCGCGGGTTGGCGTATAAAGATTTGCGGCGCTCGTACGCTAAAACTGTTGATTTTACGAAAAAAAAGGTTATTTAGTACATAAATGGTAGGAAATTATCTCTACTTTTATTTTGCATAGAAGCATTTTTGCCGTGAAATGAGTCGGGAAGGAGATATTGTCAAGAAACGGTTTTAGCGCCCATTTTCCAATTTAGTGACTCGAGCGGCAAAGATACGAGGTGACAAAGTTGAAATCTATAAAACTATCAATTTTCAAAACTCCCGGAAAACTTTCCTTGTTTCCTCGTATTTTAGAACCAAATGACTGTACAATACTCCAAAATCCCAATATATATAATTCTGAAAGCTCAAAAGCTCAAAAACTTGATTATTTCAATGAAGTCGATTTTTCTAATCTTCTGAGTGGTATCCATATAATATTTCATATGATATTACGTCCCAGAAGTTTCATGATGTCACACTTGGTTGACCCTCTCCATTCCCCTTGACTTTTTCTTTCTTCCAGACTTTCCCCTATATTTGGGGTCACCGTTTCGTATCTTTTCCCTCCATCTTGCTCTACTCGTGGTGTCCTCCTCTAGGAGTCCCTTTTCTCTTATGTCTTCTGAGACACAGTCCTTCCATCTCTTCCTGGGTCTTCCTACTGGTCTCCTTCCTTCTACTTGAAATCTGTCCACTCGCTTCCCAAAATAGTCCTCACCCCTTCTCGTCACATGTCCATACCACTGCAGTCTTCTTTCCTGTATTTTCTTTGAACACTCCAACTGTCTCTCTTATCCTTTCATTCCTGATCTTATCCTTTCTCGTCTTCCCCAGAATCCACCTTAGTTTTATCATCACTGCCACACCCAGCTTCTTCTCGTGGGTCCTCTTGGTTACCCAAGTCCCACTGCTATAGATGAGCGCTGACCTCACAACCGTCTTGTATAATCGAACCCTGATCTTATTGGCTACTCTTTCATCGCACAACACTCCGGATATCCTTTTCCAGCTCCTCCACCCCACCTGAATTCTGTGGTTCACTTCCCTGCCAAGGTCACCATCTTTCGTTACGAACATCCCGGATATTTAAAAGGGTTTACCAGTTCTAATTTATCTTCCTATAACTCTTCATCCCCGTCGCTGCCACTCTCTCCAAGCCACAGGTATTAAGTTTTCGTCCTGCTTATCCCGAGCCCGCCATTTTCTATAGCCTCCCTCCACTTTTCTAGTTGCTCCTGATCTTTCTCTTTGCTTTTCTCCCTCCCTTCCCCTTAACGAGTGATACAAATTATAGATGACCTCTACTATTGTTAGTAAATACGACAGTAAAACTACTTGGTTTTGCAAAAAAAATAATTGAAAATCCGTTCTTGACTTGACTTGATACATATCAAGTGAAAATCCGTGTATAAAGATTTGATTAAGAGATTCATCAGGTCAAGTAATAACGTATTTGATGTAACGAAATCGTTTTAAAATTCATTGCTTGACTTGACTTGATAATAGATCGAACCCCCTTAAATTCGAATTAATGAAAAACTTCAAAGCAACATACGGTACTAAAGATTCCAATTAGAGATACACAAATGTTTAGTATAAATACTAACATCTGACTTAAGTTTGAACTGATTTCAAGCCAAATATAAACCAAGTATCAAGTCAAGTTAAGTAACTTAAAAATCAAGTCAAGTAGTGTATCTCTAATTTGAACCTTTAGTAATGGATGTTGCGTTGAAGTTTTTCATTAATTCAAATTTAAGGGAGTTCGATCTATTTGACAATCTTTAACTGACCTTCTAAGCTCAAATTGATTTCTTCGAAACTATTTGTAATGGTGGGCGTGGTTACCCACCTTTTATTTACATAAATATATATACAAATACATATGCCAGCGCTGGCCAAGAGCAGATCACATCATAAAGGTATATCATATATTTTTCCCAAGTCAGCTGCGAGAGATAAACACCGATTTTCAGCCGCCACATCACTCCCCTCCTAGTGACGATGGTCACGATTGTCGTCGGGCCGTGAGACTCTAGGCTGCTGGGGCCGTCGTGGAGCAGAGACCGCTTGGACGAGCTGCTGGGCTCGAGTCCGTAAGACGACGCGGGACGAGTATGGAGTAGCTCAACCGAAGATCAGGATGCAGCTACTCCACCGTTGAGTTCCCTGGTGAGGGGCCGGATGTATGTGGCGTACTGGAGGTGTCCATAGATGAGACGAACTGGCAGGTCCACGCAGAATGACTGGTCCTCGCTGTTGTTGCGTGTTTAGATCACGTCGGGGTCACCAGAATGTAATGGTGGGCGTGGTTACCCACCTTTTATTTACATAAATATATATACAAATACATATGCCAGCGCTGGCCAAGAGCAGATCACATCATAAAGGTATATCATATATTTTTCCCAAGTCAGCTGCGAGAGATAAACACCGATTTTCAGCCGCCACATATTAAACTTATCTCTATATATAAAAGAATAAACTTACTGTCTGATAGACACACTGCCGGTTAAACCATTGAAGATAAAATCATGAATATTCAAAGTGTTATTCTGAGTGGACTATGGTTACAACTAAGGAAGGCTTTTTCAATATTCTACCCCTAAATAGTTCAAAATGAGAGTTGAAAAAATCGATTTTCAGAAATTCTATTCTTACAATAATTATCAATCTACCATGTAAATGTGAAGGACCTCTGCTTTTGTAATAGTTTGGTTCTTTCATTTAAGGGTTGAAAAAAATTTCAATAAAATCCCTTAAGGCCTCTCTGACTCATTTGTTAATTTTTTTAAATGACTATTTGAAAAAGGAATATTTTTAAAATTATTGTATATAAAGTTAATACGTAGGAGAGTGAGAGGGCGGAGGGGGTGGGGTGAAATTTTTATAAATAATAACGTTGTATTAATGAAGTCACTGATAACCGTCAGAAGTCATTAAATAAAAAGGAAATTCGATTTTTTTTGGAAATAAAATATTACCACAGTGAAACCTGGATAAGCTAGAAAACTCTATAAATAAAAATATTTGCCAAGTCTCGTCACTTTAATCTTTTAAAACCTGTATAAGTGAGAAAAAGAATTCTCTTATAAGAAAAAGTTGTTTTTCTTTCGTGGACCTTTGTAACTGAGACTGCTACTTGCCTTAACCTCTATAAGCGACGGCCGAGCGTATTTTACATCCATTATTTAAGGGATGTTCAATTTTCCGTATAAAATTACTTGAAAATGTTCTTATTGTATCCATCTCTATATATGTAAGAAAGATCACTCCTATACCAGTTATAAAACCTCTATAAGTATAAGAGAATGTCGTTTTTCAATCATGGACCTCTATAACTGAGACTGGTACTTGTCTGTACCTCTATAAGCGACAATCTAGTGTATTTAACTTATAGTATTTCTGACTCATTCTTAGATTTTACATACCAGAATGCATCACTGCATATTTGTCGTATTATTTATTAACCTCTATAAGTAAAAAAGGTTACTCTTATACCTTTATTCGGATTAACGAGAATCTTCCAGTAGTAAAAAAGAGATCGCTACTCTTAGAATTCTCCCTTATCCAAGGTGGACTGTATTTGAAATTATTAGAACGTGTTTCTTCCAAAAAGATCGATTTAAATGTAATGTCAAGTTGCTGGAATTATGGGTGTCAAAATATTAGGTACCACTGGTACCCAACTGCATCAAATATTGACTGATCTTTTTAAATTAAAAGGCGTCAAAGAGGCGAGGAATGAAAACAATACACCTGGATTATTAACAGCACGGCAATTAAGTTACCTCCTATCACCTGATAAGGACGAAATTGACCACAGGTATACCATAGCTGGAACAATGTATGGCCAAACTGTAAGTCACGACATGGGATTTTTACTCGTCAGTAAGTCCACAATTACGACAAAAAAATTGAAACAAATAAAATTAATTTTTTTTAAAGAAACCCCCGAACCTGACTGTTGTACCAAAGACCATCAGTCATTAGATGGAAAATTAGATTTTCTTTGTATCCCATTAATAATCAAGCCTGACGATCCAGTCTATGGTCGGTATAATGTCACGTGCCAACATTTGAGTCGCACTGTAACTGATTCTTATTTGCATTGTTCGAATCCTGATAAACCAGCAGAACAAGTAAGTTACTGCATATACAGTGGTACCTCGACATACGAGTTTAATTCGTTCCACAACCTTGCTCGTATCTTGAATTACTCGTATCTCGAATTTTACTCGTATCTCGAATTTTTTGAGACCTTCGACCTGCTAAACCGAGCTCGTATCTCGAATTTCGCTCGTAACTCAAAGCAAAAAATCACTCGCTCGCCGGCTCGTATCTCGAAAAACTCGTATGTTAGGGGGTACTCGTATGTCGAGGTACCACTGTACTCGATCAAGTCTTTAAATTTTAGATTGATCACGTAACAGCTTTTATCGACGCCTCATTTCTTTATGGATCCACCAACGACACGTTAAAACCGCTAAGAACCTACCGAAATGGACAGATGAAAATTCAAGTGAAAAACGGAAAAGTATTTCCGCCGTATATAGGAGACGCGGATCCAGCTTTTTGTCCTAAAAGAACCATAAAAGAAGAATGCTTTAACAGCGGTATGACAATGTTATTTAATTAAATCATCCCCGCACGGAAAAAAATGTGTTGTAGTTTTAACAACATTCCTTGTTAATTTTACTACATTAACTAGTATTATATAGGATGACACCAAAAATGTAGTTGAATTTTCGACACTTGCATTTGTTTGTCAAAATTATTGGTTATTTTGTACGCGGCGCATGCGCAAACGCCAAAATTTGTTAATTGTACAACACTCAGCAGTTGTAACAGCCACATATATTTACCACACTATGGTAGTAAAAAATACTATACGTTAGAGCTGAATACAACACAGTGTGTTATCTAATGTTACATTTGTGGTTATGGTGAACACAAAGTGCAGTAAAAATGTTACTAGTTTAGTGTTGTAAATTTTACATCACTATTTTTTTCCGTGCGTGAAAAACTTAAAGATGTACCTACAATTGTTAAGGTGATCTGCGAATCAATCAAAATCCTCATTTGGCCGTTATCGTGACGATTTTCTTAAGAGAACATAATCGAATTGCCAATGGTTTACGTAAGCTTAATCGTCATTGGGATGATGAGAGAATATTTCAGGAAACTCGACGAATTGTTATCGCGATTCATCAACACATCACTTATTATGAGTGGCTTCCAACAGTGTTAGGTAAGGGGGTGATTCTATCTTCAAGTATTCACGCTATGTAAAGCTATTGGTTTTAAGGAAAAGATCACTTATTGAAAAAAAAAATTATATATGAAAACATTGATGGTTATACTGATGATTATGATGAAAATACGGATCCAAGTACGATCAATTCATTTGTAACGGCAGCGTTGCGGAAATATCACAGTCAGTTAATGGGTCATTTATCGTAAGCTTGTATTTACATTTTAATTGTTATTGTTGTTGTTTGGGTATTATTTATAATGGCCGGACAATTTAAAAAGTGTCCAATGGGATGTGTTAAACTGAAAAAAAAAATGTTTTTGTTTAATCATATATAATCAGATCTGAAAATTGCCCAGGTATGATCATATATAATTATATATGATTAGAAAAAAAAAAATTTTGTCGGCCACTAACCCATATTGTAATATCAATTTCGTTATCGTTATACTTGGTGTTTTTAATTTTATTTTCTTTAGTTTTTATAATAGTACTCTCGAAAAATGTGCTTTTGCTTGTAGTAATTGATTGTTCTGGAATAAATATTTTTGTCTAATCATATATCTATACCAATAATAAGATTCAAGATTTCTGCTTTTTGAATACCTATATAATGAAAACGTTACGTGTCACCTGCGCGAGGGAACATAAACGAAATTATTTTTCTCGGTTGAGATTTTTATCTAATCTAAAAAATGTAAGGTGTTTTGATGAATACTCTTTATTACCTACATTTTCATATATTTATCCTAAAAAATAAATGCCATTTTCATTGCACTTTTACCCAAAAAAAAAAAAACATTGTTTGTCCAGGGTAAACTTTAAAACGGCTGAGCCGATTTCAATTAAATTTTCACAAAAAGTTATTAAATATTTCACCTTACATTATAGGTTACATTAAATTTTGAATAGTTTTCCCTGTCTGTTTTTGTTTTTGGCAAACTTGAAAACGGCTGGTCCGATTTGGACGAGATTTTCACTACAAGTAGTAAATATTACAATAGTGCTATAAAATACTTTTTATTCCAAAAAAATATTGCTTTTCTGAGCAATAAAATAAAAACTATAAAAACTGCGCAACGAAAAACATACATCGGCAGGCAGCTGTGATACAAAGTACATTTACATATCATATCGCAGAGACGACATGATTTGAAATGAATTGATTATTCTTTGAAATTAAAATTTGCAAATTTGAAAATTATAACGAGGATAGAATTAAAGCGATAGGTTAAATTCCTAGAAACCATAAATCCATTTTGAATTTACGGGTAGTTAATATATTATTAATAGTTCGGCTGAGTAAACGTTCGAATTGTCGAGGGAGGGGAAGGAAATCCTCTGCAGTAAAAATGATTTCATTCATAAAAAGAAATATCTTAGTTCAAAAATGAGACCCGTAAGAATAAATAACAAAAACAGACAGTTCGACTTAAGTGATCCCGATTAGGAGTTTGACTAAGAGAGGTGAAACCGTTAGGCAGAGCCCCCAGAACAAAAAGAAATCCAGTCTAACTTATTTTTCAAGAGAAAATAGCAACTTAGATGTGACCATCGCGTTGTTTTTTACCAAAAAACTATATTCTTAATTTTCAATTTATTTTAACAAGATCTATAAGAATTCGTTGTCTAATCTTGGACCCCGGGAAATATCAGACTTGCCGATAAGACCTAATGGCCTTAATACTATATCCTAGAATTATGAATCTAAGGCAACCAAACTTAATATCTCAGATCTTAAGATAACACATTAAATATTATTTATCATTAATAGGTACGCTTCCTAAAGGATAGCTACTAATCCATTCTACTAAAATTAATAAATGATTTCATATGACATTTGGTGTGAAAGGCTCTGAAGTCTTAAAGGAACACAAGTATAGGTATTTTACAATATGTATTAAAAAAAACGTAAACAGACTATCTATAAGATAGCTTATATCTTTTCCTGGAAAAGGAGTTTAACGGAATTTCATGAACTTTCTATGAAACAAAGGTCTAGAAATATCTAATTATCTTTTTTTTGTTAAAATAGCTGATTTTCTTATTTTGGTAAAGTTTTCTATTATTCAATCAGATTAATTAAAATACGCTCAGCGAAGCGGGCGGGTATCAGCTAGTATTTATATATGATCATAGCTGGCCAATTTTTAGATCTGATTATATATGATTAGACAAAAACATTTTTTCCCGGGAAATTATATAGAAAATATTAAATTGCCCGGACATTATGAATAATACTCAAAATCGAGTGGGCAATTTGAGAAATTTTTTTTATTTTCTGCACACAAACCCTTCATCTTAGAAAATACACCATCCAACTTTTGATTTTCGAATGGATCGTTGTACTTTTTTTGGTATATTTAAAAAGTGTCTGATCTATTAAAAAAAAAAAAAAAAAAAACTTGAAATTGATTGAGTTTTGAGATGGTTGTGGTTATTTGAAGTACAAAAATTAAACATTTTCTCGTCTGTGATTTGTGCGAAACATATAGTATACAATTAATAAAAATTTAATTTTATCATTACAAAACTTAGATCCTATTTACCCCGCGGATTAATCTCAATTACCCCACATGGGTTTGGATAAATAAGAATGGCAATCTTTTTACTTTTTTTTTTTACTACTGTATAGTAAAGGAAGTATTGTAATCGGGTCAAATTTCGAGTTTTCACCGGAAGTACACGTTTTGAGGTCCCCTAAATCCGAAAAAGTCGTTTTTAATAAATGACTGTGTGTGCGTGTATGTGTGTGGCTGTGTGTGACAGCGATATCGTATCGAAAGCCTTATCTAAATTTCACTAAACTTGGAATTTAGTCTGCATATTACATCTAGTTATGCCGCAAAGCTTTTATCCGAATTCTCTTGACAGGAAGCCCCAATTTATTATATGGGTTTTCGAGTTTTTTTTAATTTTTTTCGTAAACGGCTCTAACGATTTTCTTTTAACTTGCTGTAGTGATTAAACTTAGCAATGCCTACAACTTTTATTTGAAACTTTTTCCTGGGAAAATTCAAATAAGGAGGGCCCTGGTACCCACTCACTTCGCTGAGCTTTTCTAAATTAATTGATTAATAGAAACTTTCACCCCAAACATAAAAATTCAGCCATTTCGAGGGAAAAGAAAAAAAATTGAAGACCTTAATATCTGTTAGACAATTTTTTTCAGTAAGAGATATTAGCTATATCCCATAGGTTCTATAAACTTTTGAGAATAAAAATCACTTGTTTTTATACCAAATATCATTAGAAAGCGTTCAGCTATTTTAGCATTAATGAGTATTTAATAGTGTAATAGTGTTGAATAACGATAATTTATTTTTAACAAATGTTTATTTTTTTACACTATTTACACTAGTTAACAATGACTAAATTCACTGTTACAATAGTCACAGTCACTAATTGTTACTCACTGTTTATATTTCACTACAGTTTAACGCTCGCGATTCACTGTTTGTTAACACTCACGATTTATGTATCACTCACGTTAACGATTTATTTATCACTCACTTTGACGATTTATTTATGACTGTCTTGCTTATGTTTCTCCGGGGCTTATATTCGGCCATCTCTCTAGAAAATTCCTACCCCACTTATTCAGTTCTAGAGTTTTCTATTTTTTTATATTACAATCTGTCCTTTTTTCACCCATAAAGAATTACACACAGAAAGTGCTAGAAGCTCTACTTTCTTTATTCCCCGAATAATTCTTTATTGGTCAAACTTTCGCGATAGGTGGTCTCAAAGACTAAGCTCTTTGAGAACGTTTCAGAAGCGTATTGTCTCGTTGACTACGCCCCGCCCTTATCCATCCTTCACGCTCACATAAGCATTATCAAGTCCGTGATCATCGTTAGAATTTAATAGTTATTCTACAGGAACCATTCTTTTTTTTTAGAATAATTAATAGGCAATATGATATCTTAAGATCTAAGACATCTTTAACAATATTTCATTGAAATTCGTTCCGTAGTTTTTGCTACAATAAAGTATTTTTCACACAGAACTCTCCACTATTTCAAGATGTAGTATCTTTTGGTATCTATTGTCATAATTACATGAAAAATTACGTTTATTCATCACTCTTTCCTTACGTTAGAGAAGCGCAAATCAATGACAGAATTTTACATTTTTATGTATTTTACATTTTTCACTCCTTTTGGGACACCTTCAATTTATCTCCACTTTTGGGGTCCCCATTTTTTTCACTCCGTTTGAGACACCCGCTTTTTTCATTCCTTTTGGGACACCCTCGATGAGTAAAAAAGCTGTTGAGCTTATCGTCATGTCAAGGTTACCTTTACGAATTAGGAGTAATGTGAAGCAAACAAATGCGTATATGTAAATGACTTTCCCTCCCAATTTCCCCTGAGAAACCCTTGTGGGGTTACACTGATAATCTAAAAATTGGCAAACCTTCTCTGGGGTCTGGACAACAACTACTCCAAGTTTCATCAAAATCAGTCGAACCGTTTAGGAATACATAAAGGACAGACAGACAGACATAGATAGGCCAACAACAAAAGAAAGTATTGTGACCCGTCGCAGCAGATATTTGAGAAAAGTGTTTAGCTTCGATATTACTTCGAATCGTCCTAAATATAGCAAAACCATTTCAGATTTCAAACGACAAGAATTAACTCCCTTAAATGTACGAGTAGGGGAGAGTTGGATAATACCGCGCCCCTAATTACTTAAACCTATAATTATGACAGAGTTTGATGCACAGATTAAATAATGCAGTTAAGTAGTAGAGAATTTGTTTAGCTACACATACAGCATGACAAAATATTTAAAAAATTAAACAGAAAGTAGTTATTTCGATATTTAAAAAAAAAATGGAAAGGCATGATATTATCAGACAGATTTGATAATATCGTGCGTATGTTAGATAAAACCGTGCCCGTAATAATATCGTGAATTTCTTTGAGTAACCTTAGAATTAATTTTTAAAAAATTAAATTTAACCAAATTCAGAACAATCCTAGAACAAGATACATCAACTCTAAAACATATAACAAAATAATGACAGAAACTTAGATTCGTTAATTTAACAAAAGTTATGTCCTACATTTATTATTTTACTAATAGTACGAGAGCTAGCAACGTCAAAAAAAAAGAATTTTAGGTTGGCCAGTTTTTTATATGTTATCTTTCGCACTACCCGGACATCATACTGGCTGTCTGGTTGTCGGGAGGGGTCGCGTTTATTAGTGCGCATCGCACCTATGACAGGTAAAATATTGAAATTTTCAGAAAAAAGAAAAAGTTTCAGATGAAATTTGTAGAAAATAACATTTTACATAAAAAATGTCCAGTGACTAGTTGTCGTAAAGTGGCTAGTTTGCCCGCTACAAGCTTGTAAAACTCATTGTATACATGTCGGCACAACGGTTGTATCTTTGAACTCAAATGACGTCACGTCGAGCCAGCCTTTCCAAGCTTGTAGCGGGCAAACTAGCCACTTTACGAAAATTAGTCACTGGACATTTTTTATGTAAGTAAAATGTTATTTTACTACAAATTTCATCTGAAACTTTTTTTTTTCTGAAAATTTCAATATTTTACCTGTCATAGGTGTGATGCGCACTAATAAACGCAACCCCTCCCGACAGCCAGACAGCCAGTATGATGTCCGGGATAGTGCGAGAGATAACATATATAAAAACTGGTCGGCCCAAAATTCTCTCTTGAAAACGTTCCTAGCTTTTAGACTATAATGTCTAGGTATTAAAATTAGCAAATATTTAAATCAAGGTAAAACTGGTACGTCTCAGTTATATCTATAACCAGCCTTTTTATAAGACTAGTTGCACTAATCAATGCAAAAATCGCATAGGAAATTTTGTGCGCGGATTTGACAAAGTCGATCATTTCATTTTATAACCTCAAAATAATATAGTAAAACTAATTACATTAATTCTACAATATGTACGCATTGAAATAGAAGGAAACATTATGGTATAATATAAATACAGAATAACTTTGCTCTTGTAAAAAATACCCGTCAAATTATAAGAAACGACAGTAAAACCTTAAACGATGTGATATTATTCTGTCACTGCTCGGAGCTTAATGCGCGGGGGGGGGGGTTGGTAAGCGCTTCGGGCCATGATTTTTAAGCGCTGGATAACACTAGAAGGGTTTTGTTTTTACAATACGTTGATGCGTGGAATTATCAGACGCGCGGTATTATCCGACTCTCCCCTACATTGTAGAATACAGATAATATTATTTTGAATTCTTAGACTTTTGAATTCATTTGGGGGATGCAAAGGACAACTACGTTTAAGTGATTGGATCGACCGACCGGTGATAGTCGAGAAAGATAATAAATTTGACCAGCTGATTCACGGCTTAGCTTTTCAAAACCATAAAATTTCAGACCATTACTTCACTTCTGAAGTATGATGCAATTATTAAAAAAATCTAATAATTTGTATTAAAAAAAAAATAATTTTCAAGGTAACTCAATATTTGCACAAGCACATGGAAATTTATGAGCCAATTGGAACAGATTTAAGAGCGACCACAATACAAAGGGATCGTGATCATGGTCTGGGTCGATACAATGACTTCCGGGAATTTTGTGGCTTAAAAAAGGCCAAAACGTTTGATGAGTTTGCACCGGAAATATCCTCAGAGGTGATGAACTTTTTAAACAAAAAATTTTCATTAGAAACTTTCACTTTAAATATTGTAGAATATAAAACGATTGGAAGCCGTTTATCCGAGTCCGGATGATGTGGAAATATCCACCGGAGGACTGTTGGAGAAAAACGTTCCCGGAACGCAAATGGGTCCGACTTATCATTGTATTGAACTTTTACAGTTTTATCGAAGTCGAGTTGGAGATCGCTATTTTTACGAGAATAAAAATAGTCCTGGACGTTTTACTTTGGGTATCAATGGCTTTTAACTTTTCATGAATTAAAGTTCAAAGGAATTATTTTTTAGATCAATTGAAGGAAATTCGAAAAATTTCTCTCGCTAAACTTTTCTGTAATAACGGAGATGATATTAATTATATGACAAAACATGTTTTCCATTATCCTTCGCTAACGTAACAGCAATTTGTATGCACACTGAAAAGTTACATAAATTTTTATTTTTTAGGAACTTCATTTATCCTTGCAATAGAATTGAGGGTATAGATTTGTCTTATTGGAAAGAAAAAAATCATTAAGGCCATGTATTCTTGATCAAATTTAATCAATTTACTTATTATCGATCATTATCATCAGATTATTGGGATTTTAAAAGCTTAATAAAGAGAAATGAAAAAAAAATTATCACTTCATTTAAAGCCGTTTTTATGTACGTTCCTAATGCCTAGTACTCACTAGTAGACATGTTACGCGATTTTGGTCTCTGAGACGCGTCTATAGACGAACCCCCGTCTAGGGCCCATTGCGAGACCAAAAATAGCAGGTCTAACGTCTCCCGATCGGAATGAAAAGATCATATTAGTATTGATAAATAAATATTATAAAAAAATGAAAAACCGACTTCAAAATAAATAAAAAATCTTAAACAAGAAATGCACTAAAAAGTAACAAAATAATGGCGTATCCTTGCAGTATCTACAACTTACAAATTATTAGGATGATACAATGTACAACTATTGTTATTTTTGGAGTTGGTGTCAGCCAAGGAAATACGACTATATTTGGTACTTAGCAAAAAACGAGAATACCTTATGAAAATTATTTTTCAAATGAACTTTTAAACAATATACTCGAACTGTAACAATATCTAGCGACCTTTAAACTACAAAATACCAATTACCAACTAAACCTTTTTACAATTTTTACAAATTACCATTAATATTTATTTTCTTGACTGACACCAACTCCAAAAATAACAATAGTTGTACATTGTATCATCCTAATAATTTGTAAGTTGTAGATACTGCAAGGATACGCCATTTTGTACCTTTTTAGTGCATTTCTTGTTTAAGAATTTTTATATATTTTGAAGTCGGTTTTTCATTTTTTTATAATATTTATTTATTTCTCGCGTTTTAGTGATCTGAAGTTTGATAACTGATTTTATTTTCTTGAAAATGGTTAAACCTTCTAAACGCGCTGCTCATATGAGGCAGCGCCGTTTAATATCAAAAGTTACTACATCATCCCTTTTTGCCCTTAAGGGTTGAAATGTTTTGCTTTTAAATGTAATAACAAAACTAAGTGGATTACTTTTTTCAACAGAAAAAAAATTATCAAAATTCGTTTAATGGCACTATTTCATCCCCTATTTTCATCCTTAAGGGGTGGATTTTTTTCTTCAAATTGAAATGTGAACAATTTAAAGGTACGTTGTACGTAATAGAAACAAAATTATCAAAATCGGGCTAGCCAGAAAAAATGTATAATATTATTTCATCTCTAATTTTTAACCCCTTATGAGTGGAGTTTTTTTTTTATAAAAAATGGATAGGAGATTAATTTAAAATTGTGTTCTACAAATAAAAAAGGATTATTAAAATCAAGCTATCCAATAAGAAGTTAATATTTCATCCCTTAGTTTTCAACCCCTTAGAAGTGGAAAATTTCCTTCAAATTAAAACTGTACCCCACGGAAAGCGCCAGCTTTCAAATAAAAAAAGAATTACCAAAATCGAGCTATCCAATAAGCAGTTAATATTTCATCCCTTAGTTTTCAACCCTTTAGAAGTAAAAGATTTTCCTCAAATTACAATGGGACCACACGAGAAGCACTAGCTTTCAAATAAAAAAAGAATTTTAAAAATCGAGCTATCCAATAAAAAGTTAGTATTTCATCCCTTAGTTTTCAACCCCTTAGAAGTGAACGATTTCTTTCAAATTAAAATGGGACCATTCGGGAAGCACCAGCTTTCAAATAAAAAAAAGAATCATCAAAATTGCTTTACCCAGTCGGAAATGCTGAGGTAACAAACATAAAAAAAAAAAATACAGTCGAATTGAGAACCTCCTCCTTTTTTTGAAGTCGGTTAAAAATATAATTCTTTTATGGGAGTAAAGCGGGAGGGGGGGGGGATAAAATATATACGAGGCGTTTTTTTTTTAGAGAGAAGGGTGTCAAAAATAACTCCCAAATTTTAAAAAATATTTTTATTTTATACGGATTTAATAAATCTGGCAACACCGCCCCGCGTATCTTGTAAGTCGACATCAAATTTTTTCAAAACTTACTGAGATTTCACTGTACACATCCTTTTGCCTTACTTTGTCTTTGGAAATGTCTACCAATATCTGTCCATCGAATAACTTTTTGGGGCTTATAGCAACTAAAAAAAATGGAGATCAGTGGTACCTCGACATACGAGTTTAATTCGTTCCGCAACCTTGCTCGTATCTTGAATCACTCGTATCTCGAAGCAAATGAATGTTCCGGAAATGAGTTAGGCAAGTGTTATTAAAAAGATCAGATGCACGACCTGTGCAACTTTTTTCGAGACCTTCGACCTGCTAAACCGAACTCGTATCTCGAATTTCGCTCGTAACTCAAAGCAAAAAATCACTCGCTCGCCGGCTCGTATCGTGAAAAACTCGTATGTTTGGGCACTCGTATGTCGAGGTACCACTATATACCTTAAAATCCGTTTTAGAGTTCGACTTATAGAGGTTGTCACGAGGAACTTTCCATCGGATAGATTCATCTATTAAACGTTTCAAGAAGAATGTTCGTCTCATACGGGTTAAATATAGGGATAAATCAGAGCCAGAAAAATGGTTGTACTTATCTCTGAATTCGACTTATCGAGAGTATATGATGTACCAACAATATATACTTACTAGTAGCTTCGTTAAAAATATTCACGACCGTAAATATAGTACTCAACGTACAATTTAAAAACGATTCCGGGATTTGTCCCTTAGACTTCTCGCATATGCGACCGTCACTTTAATCGCTAGGCCACAAATTTAATATTGTGTAATGGTGGGAGTGGTTACTCACATTAATTTACATATAATATTTTTACAATTGTATAAGCCAGCACTGGCCCCGAACAAATCGAATTACTTAAAGTTATAATTTCCGTCAGGACACCTGCGAGAGACAATAACTGCAAGTTCGAATTTCCAGTCGCCACAATTGAAACTCTTAACAAAACATTGATACAGACCGTCTCCTAATTATCGACATACAAACATTTGCCAATTATTTTTATTAGGTTCGTTCGCGGTACCGATCCGGAACTGGTAAAGAATCGCAAACGCATACACACTTATGAATAAACTGATTAAGGGTTATTTTCCCGTGAACGAGTTTGAAAATGTTTGGAAGTAAGACGAGGATCAACGAGCACCCACGAAAATTATTAATTGAATAGAACATTGACAGACGTTGATGCCTCGTTCACACGAGTCTACTTTGGTTAACCGATTTTAGTTAATCGATCAAAAGTGTAAATGAAAAACCTAGTGTGACGATTCGTTCAAACTTTTTTTGATCCACTAAAAAGTTGATTACGGTTCTCACACGAGGTTTTTCATTCAACTTTTTTTGATCAACTAAAAACGGGCTTCTAAAATTGACTCGTGTGAACGCAGCACGACAGCAAAACTGGATTAAGAATTTGCCACAATTTAGCAAACTGCGCATGAGTAAGAGAATCGAATTTTTTATCCTAACAAAAATCTGAGGATCGCTAGAACCAATTATGAATTGTTAACGAACGCTTTTCGTGTGAACCGCGAATATCGGACCGTAACTCGGCTCATAAACTTGCATGCGCTTGGCGATGATCCTAAATCGGTCTTGAACTGATTCGTTACTGATTCATTATCACATCCGCGAACGAACCTATTATTATTATTATTATTATTATTACTAGCTGATCCCCGCCCGCTTCGCTGAGCGTTTTCAAGTTTGGCGATGTATGTTTTTCGTTGCATAGTTTTTATTTTTTGCTTAGAAAATCGCAATTTTTTTCGGAATAATAAGTACTTCATAGCACTTTTGGTTATGTTTACTACCTGTATGTGAAAATTTCGTTCAAATCGGACTAGCCGTTTTCAAGTTTGCCAAGAACAAACAGACAGACAAAACTATTCGAAATAAAAAGTAGCCTATAATGTAAGTTACATTATTAAGTAAATTTTTGTGAAAAATTTTTTTAAATCGTTTTTTTGGGGAAATTACAATGTTAATGGCATTATTTTTTGTTTTTTGTTAAAAATATATGAAAATGTAGGTAATAAAAAGTTTTTAACAAAACACCTTACATTTTTTAGATTAGATAAAAATATCGGCTGAGAAAAATAGTTTCGTTTTTGTTCGCTCGCGCAGGTAACACGTAACGTTTTTATTATATAACTTTTCAAAAAGCAGAAATCTTCAATATTATTGTTGGTATATATATGATGATACCTCTTATGAAAACTATCATCAAATGATCAATTCAAATCATTTCTGTTCATCAAAAATAAAACCACGATTCAGAAATAAGATTAGTAGAACAACTAATTGTAATTCGATTGTGGTTTGAACTTCCTCTGTTGAGTTTAAAAAAAAAAAAAAACAAAAAAAGTTTAAACCAGGTATTAGGCGTTCTTCTATATATGTATGTATGCAATTTGCCGTTACAAATATCTGATCCATAATAAAATAGCGTTAAGAATGCAAAATACGTATGCAAATTAAGCGCACATGCATCTTCCATCATCCTATCAATATCTGTATTAACCATCCGAGCGACTAGCCATGTACATCTATACGATCTAATCTGACATATTTGCATACCTCTCTATTGTACGACACGTGCAACTTTTACAAACTTCTCAATTATTTTAGTCGACAATTTTACAACCATTCAATACGTGGTATTATACAGAATGTTCAGAAAATTGTATGTAAAATGTACAGAAATTTTTTCTCGAGACTGTCTTATAGATTAATCGCACTGCAAGAATGAGTCTCGCGGTTAAAGAATCTTCACCCCTATAAGTCGAACTCCTAATCAGAATCACTTCTATAAGTCAAACTGTTTGGTTTGGTTATTTATTTTGACGAGTACCATAGAAATTTTATACTATCTCGTGAATCCGTTTCCACGGTGAGTTACGGTGTAAACTCAGTGTAAATTCAGATTACACCAAGTATACACTAAAGTTACCCGGGAAAAATGTTTTGTCTAATTATATATAATCATATAAATCAGATCTGAAAATTGGCCAGGTATGATTATATATAATTATATATGATTAGCCAAAATATTTTTTCCTAAACAATCACTTACACTTACTTAAAAATATTTTTGTTTAATCGTATATAATTATATATGATCACACCTGGGCAATTTTCAGATTTGATTATATATGATAATATATGATTAGACAAAAATATTTTTTGTCGGGCACTCACTCATATTGTAGTATCTTTTTAGTTATCGCTATACTTGGTGTTTTTATTTTATTTAGTTTTTATAATAATACTCTCGAAAAATATTTTTCTCTAATAATATATAATTATATATATATTGAATATTTTTATGATTTATTCATTTTTTAATTTACGTAATTATGAAAGGTATGACTCATAAAATTGGCATCAAAGAACGGCAAAAGCCGAATGAATGCGCAGGCGACCCTAGCATGCGCCCGTTGGCTTCGAATTGATCGCGCATGCGCACTAGTATCGTCTATTTTTCTCTCTTGGCGTTTCACATTGCTGATTGACGGTTTATAGATGCGTTTGACGTTTTGAATCTATACAGTGAATTTACTTGTTACTGAAACTGTTCGTGACTTATTCTGATTTATTTACCCAGAGGCCATACAAATGTTCTGTTTTTTAGGTTAAGAACTATTTTTCTGGTTTTTAAATACATTCTATGATGCGGTTATTGATGATTTTTGTAAGAAGTGTCGAATAAGGCTAATTTTTAAAAAAATAAATACAGTGGTACCTTGACATACGAGTGCCCCAACATTTTTTGAGATACGAGCCGGCGAGCGAGTGATTTTTTGCTTTGAGTTACGAGCAAAATTCGAGATACGAGTTTGGTTTAGCAGGTCGAAGGTCTCGAAAAAAAATGCAACAGGTCGTGCATCTGATCTTTTTAATAGAGATAAAAGATAAATTTCGAGATACGAGCAAGATGACGGAACGAATTAAACTCGTATGTCGAGGTATCACTGTACTTATAACATCATGTTTACCAAATAAAAAATGTTTATATTACCTCCCCCCCTATTCTAACCGCATGCCCTGTTTCAAAAGTCACCGCACGCCACTGATATTTATTTGTCTTATCATATATAATTATATATGATTATACCTGGCCAATTTTCAGATCTGATTATATAAGATTATATATGATTAGACAAAAACATTTTTTTCCGGATACACTTGAATAACACGGTGGATTTGTGAAAATTTTACCTGTAGTTTACACTTGTTTTACACTGGTTGATCAACAGTCGATTCACTTCGTGTTAACACCAAATGGGTGAATTAACACCGTGTTTATTTGGTCTACCACTTGTTTTGTATACTTAAAATGGATTTCAATGTATCAATGAGGTAGTACACAGTTATTCAAGCTGCACTGTGTTTACACTGAAATACACTATATCTCACCGTGGTACTCCAGTGTAAATACCGTGCCAAATTTTCACATTTACATGGTGGAATTTCAACATGTACAGCAGTGCTTCTTAAAGTAGTGGGCCGTGGCCCCCTAGGGGGACGCGAAGAGTCTCAAATATAACAAATAATTTATTACCGTTAAATAAGTTTAACTGTTTAAATATCCAAATGCTTTGATTATAATTATGAAATTTCGATAATGTATTGAAATGATTATATTTTTGCAACTGCTTATAGCACAGTCTATCGATTTCATGCGTTCATTATGTTTAAATCAAGCATTTTAAACGTTGTCGTTGCGTTGGCGCCAAACTTTAGATATTTTTGTCACTACCAGAGAGCACCACAGCACAGGTAACTAACCTAACCTAAAATTTTCTTAATAAAATGTTTAAAATAAAAAAAAATGAGGTTATGTTATTTGATTTATGGACAATTAACGTATTGTTCAAAGCATAATTATCCTGTTTTTTCATGCTTTTACTGCTAACATTACTAAATGCATGCATTGACTAGTAAGTGAATGCATTTACGGAATTCACGCTTTTACTGTAACATATATATTATAATAAAAATCAAAAATAGTTTTTCTAACTAATCTGAGTTAAATTAAAAAATGGAGGGCCGTGAACTATCGCCTTGGGTTTCAGGGGGGCCGCGACCCCAAAAAGTTTAATAAGCACTGATGTACAGTATTGTAACGTTTTTACGGGTTCGTTGGTTTGTGTATAATGACTACGAATTTATTTTTAAAAAAAGTTGTTTATTTATTTATCTAACAATTATACACTAAAACAATGTTCACTGTCAACAATAGTCACAGTACTGTTTATATTTCACTATATACACAATGTACACTTTATTAACAATGTTCAGAATTTATATAACACTGTTCACTTTAACACTGAGCACTTCGATGAATTTATTTTAATACTCTTCGATGGTTTATTTTATACTGAACTGTTGGCTCATCTTTCGGGTTATTTATAGTAAGCGATCATCCGTTTCTAGAATTCTCTATTGGTAATCTTAGCGCCTGTCTTACTCTCCTCCATTGGTAAATCAATGTAGAAAATACTAGAACACTCGTTCCTTGTCCTATCCTTTGTAATGTTAATCCGTGGTCATAAAAGTACTTCAGGGGGTCCATCCTTTTGTGCAATTCTTATCACTGGTGTTTGTTTAACCCCGCCCTTCGGGCGCCAGACACAAATGGGTGTCTTGGATTTGTGACAGTATAATCGGATCCTCTACGATTTTAACTCGAACTCAAACATTTAGTGAGCCGACTTAAAGATAAGTCGAACAGATTTTTATGGCTTCTATAAGAGTACGGCTTATCGAGAGTTCACTGTATAACTAAACAAAAAGCGCTTATAAACGTTTTAAACGATCAAATAGGAACGGACGGGACTGTTCTGACAGGATTGTTCTAATAATGTTGTTTGAATAATGACAAGATCATCGCTCCTCCGTTCATCGATTATCGCCCATCATTCCTTGTTTGCCTTGTTCTCTCGATTCATCCTTCCACTGCCCCAGTCGCCCCAGTGAGCTCTCTGCAACCCCTTTTTTGAAAATGCTTGTTATGTATGAGCGTGTCTAAAGATAACACGGTCTGTCGGGAGCAGATGATACTAGTTCGAAATTGTTAATCATTGAAAACTGTCGAACGTTCAATATTAGAGGAAGCATCATTATGAGGGTTTTTAGTGTTTTCAACAGACATTTAAATCAATCTAGATACATTTACAATATAGTTCAAATTCTTACCACGAGTCCTTAAAAATGGATGTTTTCAACTGGCTGACAAAGTTGTTTTAATTAAAAACTAAATGAAATTGGGGAATAATTAAACTTTTATTTTAAATAATCAATCTTCAAACCTCGAATGAATGGCTTCTGTCTTTCATGTTGTGTCGAACAGTTAAAGAGAGATACTTAGTCAAGAGAGGTATTCAAACTCATCTATTTGGGTACATTTAGATAAATATTTATAAAGATCAGTTTTGTTTTTTGCATACGTATTGTAAACGAGCGTCACTGAGAATAAATTTTCAATAATAAAAAAAAAAGTGGTTGCATGTACTTATGTACGCGCGTGAGAAGTTATACTACTTTGGTATCATTAAAAATTAGTTTTTATTAATTTTATTCAAACAATCAATTTTAAAAAACTGTAATTTAATATTTAATAATAATAATAATATATATTTAAAGATATAATTCTATAATTCTTCTAAGATATTCATTTTGATGATATGCTGTAAAGGACAATTTTGATCTATATGAAATGCACAACGTATCTAATGTATTTAATTCGGATAAGAAATAATACTGTATTTTTTAAAATAGCTTGGTAAAAAACCAATAATTTTTTTGTAATGTGTAAAAGATAAAAAATGGTTCCCGTGGGTTATCCTTAGGAGATAGACATATACCGTCGCGGACTTTTTGAAGTTATACTTCTTTAGGCGCGTTATGAAAAAAAGATGAGAGTGAAATTTTAGAATGCGCGCCCATCTTGAGACAAAAATTAACAAATTGAAGTTAGTCGCAAAACCACTGGGTTTCCAGGCGCGCGTAATTTGAATTAATGTTGTATTTATTTTTCTTATTTATTTATTTTTATATTTAAATTAAAAATAATTATATATACAAATGACACATATTATTAATAAATAAGTTATTACTTTTCTCGAATTTTGCAGTAGCTGTTATACTATTTGAAATTTAATGATGAACATGACGTCTGCATTCCATGCATATTCTTAGTTCTAACGAAATCTGGGATTCTGAAATGATTTAACCATCTTAGAATAATAATTTAGTAACACAAGACATGAATAAGATTAAGACATTTACTTTGACAAGTAGCTACTTACTTTATTTCGCAATTTCTATGAAGCTTCATTTTCATGACATGCATGAATTGTTTACCAGAAAAATGATCCTGACAAATTTTATAAACGTCTTGCAGCTTTCTTTGGATTTTATTTATTGATACAAATTAAAATATTATTCTCTTAATTTTATTTTTAATAATTATATCTTTAAATATATATATTATTATTATTATTAAATATTAAATTACAATTTTTTAAAATTGATTATTGGAATAAAATTAATAAAAACTAATTTTTAATGATACCAAAGAAGTATAACTTCTCACGCGCGTACATAAGTACACGCAACCACTGTTTTTTATGTTTGTTACCGCAGAACTTTTGACTGGGTTAACCGATTTTAATGATCCTTTTTGTATTTGAAAGCTGGTGCTTCCCGTGTGGTCCAATTTTAATTTAGAGTAAATCGTTCACTTCTAAAAGATTATAAAATCTAAGGGATGAAATATTAACTTCTTAATGAATAACTTGATTTTGATAATTCTTTTTGTTTTTTTGGTAGAACATAATTTTAAAATGATCTCATTTCCATTTTAATAAAATATTTCACTCATAAGGGGTTAAAAATTGGCAATGAAATAATAAATTATTCCTGGCTAACCTAATTTTGAAATTTTTCTTTTCTATTACGTACATCGTACTTTTAAATTATTCACATTTTAATTTGAAAAAAAAAATCCACCCGCTTTGAATGAAAATAGGGGATAAAATAGTGACGTTTAAATGAATCATCGAATTTTGATGATTTTTTTCTATTGGAAAGATTATTCGACTTAGTTCTATCATTACATTTAGTAAGTAACTTTTAACAGAGCAGCGCGTTTAGTAGGTTTACCCATATTCAAAGAAATAAAATCAGTAGTTAAACTTCAGGTCACTAAAAATCGAGATATAAATAAAAATTATAATAAAATGAAAAACCGACTTCAAAATAATTACAAAGTGGTGGCGTGCACTTATGTACGCGCGTGAGAAGTTATACTTCTTTGGTATCATTAAAAATTAGTTTTTATTAATTTTATTAAAATAATCAATTTTAAAAAACTGTAATTTAATATTTAATAATAATAATATATATATTTAACGATATAATTATAAAAAATAAAATTAAGAGAATAATATTTTAATTTGTATCAATAAATTATATCCAAAAAAAGGTGCAAGACGTTTATAAAATTTGTCAGGATCATTTTTCTGGTAAACAATTCATGTATATCATGAAAACGAAGCTTCATAGAAATTGCGAAATAAGGTAAGTAGCTACTTGTCAAAGTAAATGTCTTAATCTTATTCATATTGTAACGTTTTTTCGGGTTCGTTGGTTTGTGTATAATGACTACAAATTTATTTTAAACAATTGTTTATTTATTTATCTAAGACTTATACACTACAACAATGTTCACTGTCAACAATAGTCACAGTACTGTTTATATTTCACTATTACACTGTTAACTCTATTTACCATGTTTACAATAATCACAATTTATTTATACTCGCGATTCACTATTCACTTTATTTAACAATGCACTGATCACTTTTCACGATGTTGAAGATTACTCTCGACGATTTATTTGAATACTCTTCGACATTTATTTGAATACTGAACTGTTGGCTCCTCTTTCGGAATATTTATAGTAAGTGATCACCCGTTTCTAGATTTTTCTATTTGGTAATCTTAGCGCCTGTCTTTCTCTCCTCCATTGATTTACCAATGGAGAGAATTCTAGAACACTCGTTCCTCGTCTCATCCTTTGTACTGTTAATCCGTGGTCATAAAAGAACTTCAGGTGGTCCATCCTTTTGTGCAATTCTTATTGTTGGTTATTGGCTAATCGCGCATTTCGGGCGCCAGACAAAAATGGGTGTCTTGGATTTGTGACAATATCTTGGCTACTAAATTATTGTTCTAAGATGGTTGAATAATTTCAGAATCCCAGATTTCGTGATAACTAAGAATATGCATGGAAAGCAGACATCGTTTTTAACACAGCTACTTCAAAATTCGAGAAAAGTAATAACTTATTATTAAATTTATTTTTTCTAAATAAAATATAAAAAATATATTTAAAGAATTAATTATTTTTAATGTAAATATAAAAATAAGTAAATAAATAAAACAAAAATTCAAATTACGCGCGCCTCGTTAAAAATACCGAGCCGTTTTGCGGGCAACTTCATCTTGTTAATTTGTGATGATGAAATAGAACGCTTCTAATGCTTCTAAAACCGCGTCGCGATTCAGACGTCATTTTCATCATTAAACTTCAAATAGTACCTATAACAGCTACTGCAACATTCGAGAAAAGTAATAACTTATTTATTATTAATATGTGTCATTTGTATATATAATTATTTTTAATTTAAATATAAAAATTAATAAATTAATAAATAAATACAACAAAAATTCAAATTACGCGCGCCAAGAAACCAAGTGGTTTTGCGGCCAACTTCATTTTGTTAATTTTTGTCTCAAGATGGCCGCCCATCTAAAAATTTTACTCTCATCATTTTTTCATAACGCGCCTAAAGAAGTATAACATCAAAAAATCTTAAACAAAAATGCACTAAAACGTAAAAAATAATTACGTATCCTTGCAGTGTGTACAACTTACAAATTATTAGGATTATACAATGTACAACTATTGTTAGTTTTGGAGTTGGTGTCAGTCGAGGAAATACAACTATATTGGTACTTAGCAATAAACGAGAATACCTTATGATATTTATTTTTCAAATGAACTTTTATACAATATACCTGCAGACCTTTAAACTACAAAACACCAATAACTAATTAAACCTTTTTACAAATGAACATTAATATTTATTTCTTTGGCTGACACCAACTCCAAAAATAACAATAGTTGTACATTATATCATCCTAATAATTAAGTAGGTTGTAGAAACTGCGAGAATACGCAATTATTCTTTTTAGTGCATTTTTTGTTTAAGATTTTTTATTTATTTTGAAGTCGGTTTTTCATTTTGTTATAATTTGTATTTTTTCAGGTACTTATTTAGGAACGGTGTCAGGAGAATAAACGTGAACGTTCCGAATTACTCTCCAATGAATGAATCATTTCAAAGTTTTTTTATAGATTTTATTGTTTTAAATTTTGACGCAACATTACGTTGCATTGTCTCAATTGCTCCATCTTCCCCTACATTTAAAATTCAATACTTAAGAGAAATCTAGTAGTGAACGATTGAAAGAGAATCTTACAGGGGAATTACGAGGATTTTATCCAAACAATCAATTACTTCTAAATTAGAAAATTTTCACAGACCAAATTTAAAAATGGACAATTTTGTCAATATAGGGTAAAGGATTAATGTGCATTATAGAACTGTTTAACTTAAATTTTAAATTTTTTATTTAACCTGCATTAATTTACAAGTACTTATAAAATTACATTGTTCCGATTTATTATAGTTATTTTAAAGGATAGTTCAACTTTGATCCATTCCCCAAACAAACATTCACAAAGTAGACTTTAAGCTTTCCAAAGCTTACCTCAAAATCACAGCGTTTCAAACTTCCAAATTGGAACTTTCAGGAATGTTTTAAAGTAAATATTTAAACTTTTCTTCCAACAATTAAATTTTATTATTTTCTTTTTATTACAGACATTTTCAGTTTGAAAATTTTTTTCCTCAATTTTCTTTTAGTTTACACTGTCAATGTTTTATTAAAACATTCAAATTCAATTAAAAAAAAAAAAAAAAAACTAAATTAAATTAATTTTACTGTGACGTAAAAGACAAAGGGGAGTCGGTTTCTGTATACGGGTAGATACAGAAACAAGGGACGACATGTACAAACGACGGGGAATGAAGAATGGGAATAAGTAAACGAGTGATGTGGGAGAATTATTTTCACAATTCAATCGTCGCAGATGTTAAAGCGAAGCTGCTTGTATGTGTGTGCGGGGGGGTGGGGGTGTATATGTATCCACTATCCAGTAATCCTCAATTCCCGATTTTAAATTCTGTACGAACTGCTCTTGTATCGAGACGCACAAAAACTCAATGTAAAACAGAAGAATAACAGTCCGGTTCCCGTGCCGAGCATGTAAACCGACCAGGATAAATTACACGTTCCTGAAGAAAAAAAAAAAAATTCAAAAATTCGATTTATTTCCATTTTTTCATATACCTAAATCATATATATTTGATATTGAGCCACAGGCTTCTTGAACTTCTCGATTGTTCCATCCCAAAGGATACAATGCACCTCCCAATGCAATTAATAAACCTAAAAATATAAAACGATTTAATCAGGGTAGAAAATATTCAACTATGGGAGGAACAAAATTGTAAGTTATAATATACAAATTATATATATTATCTATAATAATATATAATAATATATAAATTATATATAAATTATATATAAATTATATATAAATTATATATAAATTATATATATATTATATATAAATTATATATATTATATATGATAATATATAAATTTAAATAAGATAATTTCCTTGTTTAAACTTGAAAAGTTTATTTATGGATAATTATAAATTTCTTCTTACATGATGTAAATTGAAGAAAACCCGCGACTCGGGCCGTGTTTCCTTGAATAACATAAGTGATACAAAGAGCCGCTGTGGCCATGACGGCCACCAAAAGGCTCAGAGCACATCCGAGTCCCACTAAAATCGTAGTCGCCTGCCACCAAATACTGGGTATATCCGAAAACTTCGTATATCTACCGCATTCTTCCACGATTTCCACCACTCCCAAATTGGAAATTTTCGGATAGTTACATCGTCTAAATGAACCGAAATACGCATCCACCTTCCCCAATAACCGGCCCTAAAACTTTCCAACTAGAATTTTTCGTATGCGGACAGCTTTCCAAGAAAAAATTTTCTCAAAAATAAACTTTAATTTATTTATAATCCCCGGGCGGGCAATGTAAATTGTAAAAGTGCCCAATGGGATTTGGCAAAATGATAGGTAAATTATATAAAAAATATTACATTACCCGGGCATTATGAATAATGCTGGAAATGTCACATACACAGCTAATTAATGACCGGACAATTTAGTTAATATCTCTGGATTGTCGTTGATAAATACAAAACTATTAGTTTGCCTGATTTTATCGATCGTTATTTATAATGACCAATTATTATGAAAAAACTGCCTTGTATTTAATATTTAATGTATAAAATTGACCATAGTCCGTAACATAATATTTAAACCTATTTATTGCTTATAACGACTGTCGGATACAAAATCTTTATGTGATCCCAACAATGTCGTTATATCTGGTTTTTAATATAAATATTTTTTTTCGAAATTTATACTTATATACGTACACCTTTAAGACACTTTTCGTTTGGGAAAACAAATTTTTGAGAGAAATTATTCTCAAAAAAAAAACAGACAATAAATCATTATTTACCCACACCAATGAGATTTTGAAATGCCCAAAAGAAAAAACACTCCGAACTGTAGTATATCGGTTTCGGTCAATGTAAATAATTTGACATTATTTATAATTCCCGGGCAATGTAAATTGTAAAAGTAAAAAGTGACCAATGGGATTTGGCAAAATGAAAAATTATATATAAAATATAACATTGCCCGGGCATTATGAATAGTGCTAGAAATGCCAGATTTACAGCAAATTAATTAAAGTTACCAGAGAAATAGTAGCAGTATTTATAATGACCGTACAATTTAATTAATTTGTCTGGTTGATTTAGATAAATACAAAATTATTAATTTGCCTGATTTTATCGGCTGTTATTTATAATGACCAATTATTATGAAAAATGTCCTGTATTTAATATTTAATGTATAAAATTGACCATATTCGGTAACATAATATAAACCAATTTATCGCTTATAACGACTGTCGGATACAAAATTCTTATGTGATCACTACAATGTCGTTATATCCGGTTTTACGAATTTTTTTTAAATTTTTACTTATATACGTACACCTTTAAGACACTTTTCGTTTGGGAAAACAAGTTTTTGGGAGAAATTTTTCTCAAAAAAAAAGACAGACAATAAATCTTTATTTACCCACACCAATGAGATTTTGAAATGCCCAAAAGAAAAATCACTCCGATCTGTAGTATATAGGTTTCGGTCAATGTAAATAATTTGGTATTATTTATCATTCTCGGGCAATGTAAATTGTAAAAGTAAAAAGTACCCAATGAGATTTGGTAAAATGAAAAATTATATATAAAATATTAAATTGCCCGGGCATTATGAATAGTGCTAGAAATGCCAGATTTACAGCAAATTAATTAAAGTTACCAGAGAAATAGTAGCAGTATTTATAATGACCGTACAATTTAATTAATTTGTCTGGTTGATTTAGATAAATACAAAATTATTAATTTGCCTGATTTTATCGGCTGTTATTTATAATGACCAATTATTATGAAAACTGTCCTGTATTTAATATTTAATGTATAAAATTGATCATATTCGGTAACATAATATAAACCTATTTATCGCTTATAACGACTGTCAAATACAAAATCCTTATGCGATTCCTACAATGTCGTTATATCCGGTTTTACTATAATTTTTTTTTTTTTTTAATTTTTACTTTAGTATATACGTTCAACTTTACGACACTTTTCTTTTGGAAAAACAAGTTTTTGGAAAAAATTTTTAAAAAAAAAAGTAAAAAAAAAAACATAATAAATTACCTCAATCCAAAAGGGAATATAATAACCGACACAACAAAGAAAAGCGGAAATCACTGAAAGTGCAGCCCAGAAAACCCCGATTCCGGTCAATGATGTGGCCATTGGTGCAAACGAAAAATTTTATTTTAAAAAATCAAAAAAAATTTTTTAAGATCACATTTGTTCAGATCAAAGTTTAAAACTAACAACAAATTATCTTGAATATATTTTCGTATGGAATCACGTTCATAAATTCGTCGTTTTATTTTCCAATCAACTATATTATACGTCGTGATATCCAATGTTCTCAGAATCGAGTGCTCGAAGCAACTGACACAAAAGCATGAGCTGTACATAAATTCAGAGAATCGCCGCCACTTATAAAACTTTTCACACTTTGAAACGCCTCAAAACTTACAATGATTCCTTTAACACAAATTAAAAAAAAAAAATAATCCCACGGAAAATTGAAATTAATTTCCTATCAACATTTCCTCACACCAAACGGACGACAATACAAAATCAAATAAGGATCTATAAAATCGTCTGTAAAAATAGTCGCGAACTAATTTTAATTGTCCTCGTTTATTTAATTGATTCAATTAAATCCCTCATTCAATTCTTCCCACACATGACGGCGCTTATACAAACAACCGTCAAAAAATTGATCTTTAAAGCCGTTTGATGCACATCCAAATGCAATATTCAAATGCAGGAGCGCATTTAAGCCTTTCGGCTATGAAGCCTGACTCCATCCAAATGGAATAAACAGGATTATGGATTAATTTATGAGAAAATCAACCCTTCCAGGTCTCGATATGAGGAATTGCCACAATCTATTTCTATAATATCGAGAATGTTTGATGCTTAATTTATGTTCCTATATACAGCTATAACACTTCGATATATCAAGTTGATATATAATTAATAAGCTATAATTAGTAATCAACGGAAAAACTGCATATATTTGCGTATTTTATTTGAAAACTAGCTGATACCCACCCGCTTCACTGAGCGTATCTAAATTAATCTGATTGAATAATAGAAAATGTTACCCAAAATAAGAAATTCAGCTATTTTTACAAAAAAAGATAATTAGATATTTCTAGACCTTTATTTCATAGAAAGTTCATGAAAATCCTTTGAACTACTTTTCCAGGAACAGATATAAGCTATCTTATAGGTTATAGGATTTTTACGTTTTTTGAATATTGTAAAATATTAAGAAAATTTTAAGCGTTGAGAATCTTTGACACCAAATGTCATATGAAATCATTTATTAATTTTAGTAGAATGGATTAGTAGCTATCCTTTAGGAAGTGTACCTTTTTTAGGATCAATAATATTTAATGTGTTATCTTAAGATCTGAGCTATCAGGTTTGGTTGCCTTAGGTTCATTATTCTAGGATATAGTATTACGGCCATTATGTCTTATCGCCAAGTCTGCTATTTCCCGGGGTCCAAGATTAGACAACGAATTCTTATAGATCTTGCAAAAATAAATTTGAAATTAAGAATATAGTTTTTTGGTAAAAAAACAACGCGATGGTCAAATCTAAATTGCTATTTTCTTTTGAAAAATAAGTTGGGCTGGATTTCTTTTTGTTCTGGAGGGTCTGCCTAACGGCTTCACCTCTCTTAGTCAAACTCCTAATCGGGATCACTTAAGTTGAACTGTCTGTTTTTGTTATTTATTTTTACGGGTCTCATTTTTGAACTAAGATATTTCTTTTTATGAATGAAATCATATTTACTGCAGAGGATTTCCTTCCCCACCCTCGACAATTCGAACGTTTATTCAGCCGAACTATTAATAATATAATAACTACCCGTAAATTCACAATGGAGTTATGGTTTCTAGGAATTTAACCTATCGCTATACTTCTATCATGGTTATAATTTTCAAATTTGCGAACATTAATTTATAAGAATAAAAAATTACATAGTTTAAAATCATGTCATCTCTACGATATGTTAGTATATGTACATTGTATCACAACTGCCTGTCGATGTATGTTTTTCGTTGCGCAGTTTTTAATTTTTTGCTCAGAAAATCAACATTTTTTTCGGAATAAAAAGTATTTTAAAGCACTTTTTGTAATATTTACTACTTGTAGTGAAAATCTCGTCCAAATCGGACCAGCCGTTTTCAAGTTTGCCAAGAACAAACAAACAGAGAGGGAAAACTATTCGAAATTTAAAGTAGCCTATAATGTAAGTTCCAATATTTAATAATTTTTTGTGACAATTCCATTGAAATTGGCTCAGCTGTTTTCAAGTTTACCCTGGACAAACCCTGTTCTTACCCTGTGTTTTTGGGGAAAATTACAATGTAAATGGCATTTATTTTTTTGTATTAAATATATGAAAATATAGGCAACTAAGAGTATTCAACAAAACACCTTAAATTTTTTAGATTAGATAAAAATCTCAGCTGGAAAAAATTATTCAGAATTTCGTTCGCTCGCGCAGGTGAGATGGAACATTTTTATTATATAGATAGTAGCAAAAATTCAATCTTATTATTGGTATAGATTTGTTTAACATAATCAATTTAACTGTTATGTAAAGGAACTATTTAAGATTTACTTATAGTTAGAATTCGTTGAAATATGAAGCCTGGAACTGTGATGTATACAGTGTCAAGTCAGCCGGCTTCGTTTAGTTTCGTCTATTTACGCTTAGGTTCGTGAATTCCGGTCCGTGCATGTAACAAGCGAAACTGACACTGTCATATCGACAGCGCCATAACGTACCTGGCCACGTTGAGAGAAGTTGGTCACAAAATCCTAGTGTTTTTAAAGGGCTAATTGATTTTTCGCTACTTTTGACTCTGAAAATTCATTTAGACAGTAGTACGCTACACTAAAATGAATTGAGTCATTGCTAATTATTGATTAATTCCTATATCCAGCTAAACGCTAAAAATCGTAGAATGAATTTTGTATACATAGACCAGAGCCGATAGTTTTTGAACGCGAAAAAAATTATAGTAGGATAAAACCCATTAGAAAAGGAAGAAAATATAACAAAAACAAAATGAAAGATTAATTACGGTCGATCTGTGAAGGGGAAGTGGAAAAGGGGGGTGTTTTAAGGGTAAAAACGGTTTATCTTGATTTCCGACAAAACTACAAGTCCTATAGAAAAAAGTCAAATAGCAAAGTTATAGATAATAAGAAGATCTAAAACTTTTGTGTCAACACTTTTTTCAAATAACCTCAAAATGTATGTGAAAAATTCCAATAACCATATTTTCTGTCTTTTATTTAAAAAAAAAAATTGTCATGAAATTTGGTAAAAATTTACCTTTATATGTCCCGAACACAATATAATTTTTTTGGTTTAAAATTTGTATTTTTTTCCTTTATTTTGACTTAATATTAAAAAAGCACCCTAATTTTTAATCGAAAACTCTCGAGTCAAATCCTCTGTTTTTTTAAAAAGCCGATGCGCCTTTTAATCGTTGAAAACTCTACTTTTTGATGGTGCAAAAAATATCTACTACTACATTACAATGTTAAATATTAATAAAAAATTAATAAATTGCTCCAAGTTGTATTTGTACAATTATATTATGTAAAATTTTGAGCAATTTATTAATACTTACACTTTAATTATTGCATTTTCTAGGAACATTTAACATTGTAATGTACATTTTTACTTTCACCAGCAGAAAGTAGAGATTTCAACGAAAAAAAAATCCCACCGACTTATTTAAAATAGTAAAATATTTTGACGAGAATTTTCGATTGAAAATTAGGGGTCTTTTTCAATATTAAGTCAAAATAAGGTGAAAAAATTTATAATTAAAAAAAAAAACAGTGTGTTAGGGACAATAAGAAGTAAGTTTTTACCATATTTCGCGAAAAAATTTTTTTTTCTAAAAGATGAAAATAAAAAACAAAAACTTGGTTATTGGAATTTTTCACATACATTTTAATGTTATGTGAAAAAAGTATTGACATTGTTGTAGATCTTCTTATTATCTACAACTTTGCCATTTAACTTTTTTCCATTGGACTTGTAGTTTTGTCGAAAATCGAGATAAACCGTTTCTACTCTTAAACCCCTCCCCCTTCCAAAAATTTCCAAAAAACCGTGAGGATACGATGAGGTCTTGTTATTATAAAAGATGCTCAGAATTATTAAATCAATCAAGATATGTAAAAAAAATGGGTATGCTTTTTGAAATAAAGATTTTAGTTTCGATTGCCGATATAACTGAAAGTGTGAGAAAATTAAAAATATTTGTAGAAGGTAGCTCCAATCCAGTTCGGCTATAACCCCAATTTTCAGAATTCTATTATTTCAGCTTCTCTGGAAACTTATAATGGCCGATCACGCTGGGGCACCCTGTATATATATTTTTGTCTTGTTTAATGTGCTTTAACTAAATATATTTTATGTATACGATAATAAAGTATTTCTCAAACAATACGTAATTTTTGATCGTTAGAAAGATGTATCGGTCGTTTAGCATAGACAATCACATTATACATAACTGTTATATTGGTTGTCTATACAAATCATACAATGCTTATTAAGAATTTGTAAACTCCGAAAACTTCGAATATGTTGGTAAGGACGAAGATTTTTAAAAATTGGTAATGATAACTTTTCGGATTTTACTCTCGATTATCTTTATCTTGAGTTTCATCGTGAAAATCAATCGGGAAGTCTCGACTGAACTTATTCCTTGGAGCAAGTTTGGAGTTAACACTTTGAAATTATATGGAGAAATTAAGTCACACTTTATATAGAAGTTTCAACGAGTTTTTTTCAGTTATCTTATATCCTAGGTGATAGAGCTGGCGTCAGCCAAACAGTGGACCATGGGTTCTATTCCAGCACCAGACCCCGGATTTTTCTTTTATGTTAATATATTTCTATATGTATTACAGCATGCATTTTCAGATTTTAAGGTTCATTTGAATTTTCCAGCTATCCTTCGATTTAAATCGATCGTTCAAGTCCTTCGTGACTTGAACGATCGATTTAAATCGAAGGATAGCTGGAAAATTGATGGATTGAAGTTTCGTTTTTCCTTTTTTTCTCTTTATGACAACTGATTTTATAATTGGATTTATTAATTTGATTGTGAAACTTTCACTATCTTTTCTTTATAGTAAAAATTTGGTAGAAAAATTTTTGGTCAATTTTCCAATTTTCACTTTTTGGAATGCGAGGTTTGACTCAAATTCAATTTCCAGCCGATCTCCAAAATTTGATTTGGCATTTTTAATTTTTTTGATGCGGCGCCGCATCAAAACCGCACCAAAATCTGAGAAATTCCTGAAAACGTAGCCAAATTGGCACTTTTTGCAACGTTATCGTCGAATATCTCGTTAACTATCGATCGCACGTTAACGACCGTTGCATCGTTAAAATCAGCGCATATTACCCTATTGATTGGAATCTAGAAAATCTTGGAAAAGCTCAAGGGAAAGATTTTAATTTTTCGATATTTCAGAGTTCTTGATTCGCCATGCAAATCATCAAGGAAAAATTTCAAATTTTATGAACGAATTTTTCGATGAAATTCAGTAAATACATAGAGTATGATGAGATCGGAAAAGCTGTCTAAGCAGATTTCCAAACACATTTATCGTTTCCGAGATGTTCGTGATATTTGATTTTATCAATTCCCCGTTAACGAAATCAACATTTTTTTTAGATTTTCACATCTCAAAGTAAGATACATACTGCCATCTATCCACAATATGCTGAACTTTTTTCGATTTGTAAAATCGAAAATCACGAATACCTCGGAATCGATAAAATATTTTGGAAATCTGATAAGACAACTTTTCCGATTAAACCATTCTCTATCTACATTCCGAGTTTCATCGAAAAATTCGTTCATGAAATTTGAATTTTTTCGTTGATGATTTGCATGATGATTCAAAAAATCTGAAATTTCGAAAAATTAAAATCTTTCCCTTAAGCTTTTCCGAGACTTTTTAGATGCCAATCAATAGAGTAATACGCGCTGATTTCAACGATGCAACGGTCGTTAACGTGCGATCGATAGTTAACGAGATATTCGACGATAAAGTTGAAAAAGTGGCCAATTTGGCCACTTTTTCAGGAATTTCTCAGATTTTGGTGCGGTTTTGATGCGGCGCCACATCAAAAAAATTAAAAATGCCAAATCAAATTTTGCGGATCGGTTGGAAATTGAATTTGAGTCAAACCTCGCATTCCAAAAAGTGAAAATTGGAAAATTGACCAAAAAATTTTCTACCAAATTTTTACTATAAAGAAAAGCTAGTGAAAGTTTCATAATCAAATTAATAAATCCAATCAGTTGTCATAAAGAGGAAAAAAGGAAAAATAAAACTTCAATCCATCAACCGTTCAAATCACGAAGGACTTGAACGATCGATTTAAATCGAAGGATAACTGGAAAATTCAAAGGAACCTTAAAATCTGAAAATGCATTCTGCAATACATATAGAAATACATTAACATAAGAAAAAAATCCGGGACTTGGTGCTGGAATCGAACCCATGGTCCACTGCTTGGCTGTCGACGGTTCTATCACCTAGGCTGTAAGATAACTGAGAAATTTTCGTTGAAACTTCTATATAAAGTGTGACTTAATTTCTCCATATAATATCAAAGTGTTAACTCCAGACTTGCTCCAAGGAATAAGTTCAGTCGAGACTTTCCGATTGATTTTTACGATGAAACTCAGGTTAAAGATAATCGAGAGTAAAATCAAAAAAGTTGTCGTTGCCAATTTTTAAAATTCTTCGTCTTTACCGAGATAATCGAAATTTTCGGAATCTACAAATTCTTAAAAAGCATTATATGATTCGTATAGGCAACCTACATAACAGTTATGTATAACTAGCCCCTATAGCGTTTTGTAGCAGTTAATATTTGACAGCTGTCATTATTGGACGCTTGTCAATTTACTATCTTTACAGTGATGTTTTATTTAGAAAAAAAGTGTTAAGTTTGATAATTAATAACTCAAAATAGTAATTAATGAAACAAAATGGCTTCGGCTAGCAGTACAAGTGCTCGTTCTTTATTTACGGATTCAAAATCTCGATTGGCAGATCGTGTTAAAGTCAACGTTAATAACATCGCGTCACTTGCCAGACAAATTAATCGGGGATCTAAAAGTACAGAGGTAATTTGTCTTTAATATCTATAAAAAGTTACAGGTTATATTAGCCAATACATTTCTGCATCCATTTATACATAACTACGATGGTAGTTTGTAAGAAATTTGTCAATATGAGACGAAAAATGGGATTATTTTTGGTGATCTTGGAAGACGAAAGGAGTTTGTCCTTACTCGCTTAAGTGGGTTGGCGTTCAATTTTAACTATTTTTTAGTCTTTGGTATATTTGGTGGTGAATCTATGTAACATCGACAGTTAAAACCGATGTAAAAATGAATCCGGATTATGACGAAAAAATTCAAGCCTCAGATTCAACCATTGGAAAGCGTTTAGTTTTCTTTTGTATTTTTTAGATTTTCTTTAGACTTTTTAAACGATCCCGATATAATTGATACAACTTTCCATTCAATTCATTTACTTGCAAAGGCTTTAGTAACTTATACAATGCTGATGGATAGGCAATCAATCATTCACCAATGCATATAAATATAACCTCCTAGTAAAAACGTCTGAAAACGAATTTTTCAAATGAAACGAGACCAAGCTTTTTTTGTTTTAGATTCTGATGCATTCGATCCGAAATTTCGCCATTCAAGAAACAGCGACCACAAACAGTGAAAATAACCTGAAAAAATTACATTCGATTTCATATCATTTGGGATGTCAACAAGAAGACATTCTGAAATCAGCGCAACAACTAGAAGAAGTAAACGAACAAGTTCGAGTTATGCAACGATAGTTTATTGATTTTACAATAATTATAATAACTTTACATAAATAAATAAATAACATATTCTTGTCTTAAAAAAATTTTTGTCACTTATTTTAGAAGTATACAAACGTTGTGAAAAACAAATAAACATTATGTTTCGTAATGTCAATTCTCACATATTCCTCTCTCTCTTAATTCAACGTTCTAATCGAGCCTAAACTTAGTATGTTGGTGAGTCCTGTTGTTAGCAGGTTTGATTGTTGTACAGTTGGAATGTTGTCGAGCGAAGCAATTGGTACACCAAATTGACCATCTTTACCCTGTAACACAAAATTGAATTTTATTTAACTAGGTGAATTACGGGGTGTTGTCCAGATTAAATGTTATGGCATATCGGTTAATAACAATCTTGAAGGAACCATACATTTTCCAGAATAAAAATGGTTTTTGTTTTTTTTTAAGCTAACTTCCTACAGTGAGAAAGTTGTAGGAGCCAGATTGCACGAATACATGTGCTGCCCCCTACTCCAACTACAAAATTTGGAACTATTCCTTAGTCACTCGTTTGCATCTTTCTCCACTGTTCTACACTCGGAACGCCTAAAGCCATAGAGAAACATCCAAAGGTTTTGTGCTTCAGGCGTTTATAATGTAGAAAGGAACAAACGAGTAACTAAGAAATAGTTCCAAATTTCGTACTCGAAATATGGGGCAGCACGTGTATTCGTGCATTCTGCCTCTTTCAACCTTCTCTCTGCTTCATAGCAAATATCATTGCAAAGTATACAACAATTAAAAAAAAAGGATCTTACAGGATAATGAGTTTTTTAAGATATAACATACCCTATATCCATTGCGAATAATTAATTTTTCAAATAACGAAAGAAATGTTGAAATGTGATTCAACTATTAAAAAAAGGACCTTACAGGATAATGAATTTTTCCTAAGATATAACATAACCTATATCCATCGCGAATAATTAATTTTTCAAATAACGAAAAAATTTTTGAAATCGGATAAAAACTTTTGGAGATAACCTTTGACATGTAAACAAATTCATATACAAGGTGTTACGAAAAAGGTGTAAATATTTTGTAGATGACTAGATATGAATTATAATACTCAAACCACTTTTTTAATAGTAAAGATAACAGGGATTTTTTCATTGAAATGTGATACAACTATTAAAAAAAGGACCTTACAGGAAAATGAAATTTTCGAAGATATAACATAACCTATATCCATCGCGAATAATTAATTTCTCAAATAACGAAAGAATTTTTGAAATCGGATGAGAACTTTTGGAGATAACCTTCGATATGTTATCAAATTCATATACAAGGTGTTACGAAAAGGGTGTAAATATTTAGTAAATGACTAGATATGAATTATAATACTCAAAACACCTTTTGTATAGTAAAGATAAAAGAACTTTTTTAATTGAAATGTGATACAACTATTAAAAAAAAGACCTTGCAGGAAAATGAGTTTTTCGAAGATATAACCTAACCTATATCCATCGCGAATAATTAACTTTTCAAATAACAAAAAAATTTAGGCAATCGGATAAGACCCTTTGGAGATAACCTTCGATTTGTAATCAAATTCATATACAAGGTGTTACGAAAAGGGTGTAAATATTTTGTAGATTACTAGATATGAATTATAATACTCAAACCGCTTTTTAAATAGTAAAGATAACAGGGATTTTTTCATTAAAATGTGATACAACTATTAAAAAAAAGACCTTACAGGAAAATGAAATTTTCTAAGATATAACATACCCTATATCCATCGCGAATAATTAATTTCTCAAATAACGAAAGAATTTTTGAAATCGGATAAGAATTTTTGGAGATAACCTTCGATATGTAATCAAATTCATATACAAGGTGTTACGAAAAGGGTGTAAATATTTAGTAAATGACTAGATATGAATTATAATCCTCAAAACACCTTTTGTATAGTAAAGATAACAGAACTTTTTTAATTGAAATGTGATACAACTATTAAAAAAAGGACCTAACAGGATAATGAGTTCTTCTAAGATATAACCTAACCTATATCCATCGCGAATAATTCATTTTTCAAATAACGAAAAAAATTTTGAAATCGGATAAGAACTTTTGGAGATAACCATTGACATGTTAACAAATTCATATACAAGGTGTTACGAAAAGGGTGTAAATATTTTGTAGATTACTAGATATAAATTATAATACTCAAACCACTTTTTAAATAGTAAAGATAACAGGGATTTTTTTCATTGAAATGTGAAACAACTATTAAAAAAAGGACCTTACAGGAAAATGAAATTTTCGAAGATATAACATACCCTATATCCATCGCGAATAATTAATTTCTCAAATAACGAAAGAATTTTTGAAATCGGAAGAGAACTTTTCGAGATAACCTTTGACATGTAAACAAATTCATATACAAGGTGTTACGAAAACGGTGTAAATATTTTGTAGATGACTAGATATGAATTATAATCCTCAACACACCTTTTGTATAGTAACGATAACAGGGATTTAAAAAAAAAACAATCCATATTTCAATGACGAAAATTGTCCCTTATTTTCTAAATAAGCTACCTAGTTTTATACCAAATATCAATGAGTCAGACAAGTGTTAAAATAAGAGCACAGGATAATGCGTTTTTTCAAAATAAAACATAACCTATGTCCATCGTTAGTAATTAATTTTTGGAGGATTCAGAAAGTTGTATACAGGGTGTTGCGAAAAAAGTGTAAACTTTTACTTATGAATAGACATGAGTGATAAGACTCTCTATTTTACTTATGTGGTCAAGATGAAAATGATTTTTAATATGAATTACTTACCAGAGGGATATAACTTTTGATTCCTATTCGTTTCAACATTTGCGTATTTAACTGTCGCAAATTTAACAAGGGAATACCAAAATTAGAACCCGTTGCTGGAGATGCAGGTGTTGGTGTGTTTTCACTTGCTGCTGGAGCTTTTTTACAATTTTTCGAATGTATCATTAAACCTTCAGCTTTTGGATACGCGGCACCACATTTTTGACATCGGAATGGTAACGTTTTATGCTTGGTTACATGCGACGCGTACATCTGAAACGATATTAGAATTAAAATTTTATATTACTTACCAGAGATGTGTGATAAAATTAAAAAGCAACTGCTACGTTTGAAATCAAAAAAAAAAAAAATTGACTGAGAAGTTCTTACATCAGAATTATTAAACTGTTTCGGGCAAATACTGCATTTAAACCGCTTATTTTTTCTCACCAGTGTTTGGGTGGGTTTTCGAGTCACTTTAATCGCCCGGTTTTCGTCGGTTAGATCAATGGTCGAAATGGGACGATCGGGACGTTTCGCATTGGTCGTTGTATAATTTACAGACGATGAATCTAAAACAAAAAAAAATACTCTACAATACTGATACATATTTTAATATTAACATCTAAAAATAAAAATTTTCACTAATACATAACCACATTTTTTTTTTTAATTTTGTTGGTAGCCCTGTTTACTAGATTTAACTATGCGTGCGCATTATAACAATTTACTATACTGACAGGTGATTAAGAGAAGAAGTAAACTTTAATAAATACATATCAATGTTGACTTACTTTTATTTGTTGGAATTATGCTGACGTCACTATTTAAATTAATTGCCGAACTATTTTGAGGTGGTGGCGTTTTTTCCTGGTCTTTCCTATTTTGGGGTGAAATTGATTTGCTTGCTGGCAGGACTGTGATTCCGCGGGTCGCTAAAATATTAGCAACTGCTGCTGGTTGGGAGTTTTCTGTCAATCTGTTAGAAGCTGAAAGCAACAGTCAGATTAAATGTACCATCAAGATGAAGAAAGAATTTCAGGCTTACAATTGTGACTGTTGTCGTCTGTGTCCATCGATACATTTCCTTGTATATTTTGAATCACTGGCAATCCTGAAAATGACGATGATTTCAGTTTAAATATAGCATATGGGGTGTACCGGAAATGGTTACTATTTTCGTTTGCTATTTAAGTCGGTCATTGTATCTCCAATTTTTTTTTTAAAGTTTCATGTCAAAACATTTCGTTGACTCCTTACTGGATATGTAGAATAGGGGACATCCATAAACCATGCAACTCACTTTACCGGAGGGGAGGGGTATGCTCTCATGTTATATACGATTAAAGGATATTCTACACAATGTTAGAATTCAGAAGAATTAGAATACGTTTTAACTATATTCAGGGCCGGATTTCCCCTGGGGCCTTGTGGGCCCGGGGGCCCATAAATATAAATTTTTAGGGATGGGAAAAACTCTGAAATAAGCAGAAACAAATATTCCAAATTCAATATAAACTAGAGAAAATGTTGGTTAGGGTATAAAGTGATTTTTTGTAGAGGTGGGGAAGGGGGGGGGGGGCATTCCCTCGGGCCCCTAGACGCAAAATATATAAATCCGGTCCTGCTTATATTAAACAGCCTACACGTATAGTAGAGAAGATAAGTTTGGTTAATGTATAAAATGATTTTGTTTGTGTGGTTGGGGGGGGGCAATTTCCCTGGGCTCATAAGCGCAAAATATGTAAATCCGGTCTTGATTATATTAGACAGCCTAAACGTATAGCAGGGAAGAGAGGTAGAGAAAATGTTGGTTAGGGTATAAAGTTTCTTTTTTGTGTGGTGGTGGTGGTGGAGGGATGGGGGGGGGGGAATATCCCGGGCACATAGGAAATAGGGCACATATAAAAGGATATTCTACACAGTGTTAGAATTCAGAAGAATTAGAATAAGTAGTAGCTATATTCAGGGCCGGATTTCCCATGGGACCATGTGGGCCTGGGTCCATAGCCATAAATTTTTAGGAGTGGCAAAAACTCTGGAATAAGTAGTTTAAAATATTGTAAATTTAACGTAAACTAGAAAAAATGTTGGTTAGGGTATGAAGTGATTTTTTGTGGAGGGGGGGGGGGGCATTCCCTCGGGCCCATAGACGCAAAATATGTAAATCCGGTCCTGATTATATTAGACAGTCTACGCGTATAGTAGGGGAAAGAGGTAGAGTAAATGTTGCTTAGGGTATAAAATGATTTTTTTTTGTGGTTGGGGGGGCAGAATCCCTAGGGCCCATAAGCGTAAAATATGTAAATCCGGGCCTTTATATATTGGACAACCTAAACGTATAGCAGGGAAGAGAGGTAAAGAAAATGTTTGTTAAGGTATAAATAAATTTGTGTGGTGGGGGAAGGGAGCATTTCCTCGGGCCCATAGACGCAAAATATGTAAATCCGGTCCTGCTTATATTAAACAGCCTACACGTATAGTAGAGGAGATAAGTTTGGTTAATGTATAAAATGATTTTGTTTGTGTGGTGGGGGGGGGGGGGGCAATTTCCTCGGGCCCATAAACGCAAAATATGTAAATCCGGTATTGATTATATATATAACGTATAGCAGGGAAGAGAGGTAGAGAAAATGTTGGTTAGAGTATAGTTTTTTTTTTGTGGGAGGGTGGAATATCCCCGGGCCCATAGACGCAAACTATGGAAATCCGGTCCTGATTATATTAGACAGCTCACACGGCGTTATAGCCATAGAAGTAGGGAGAGGCTCAAAAAGTACAGAAAAGGTGTTACATGGTTTATTGGATAGTCCCTAAGTACAGTAAAACCTCGATATAACGAACCTCTATTTAACGAATTTTGATATAACGGACAAAAATCCGCTCAAATGTAAAAATGTTGGTTAAGGTATAAAGGAAAATTTTTTTGTGTGGTGGAGGGGCAATTTCCTCGGGCCCATATACGCAAAATATGTAAATCCGGTCCTGATTATATTCGACAGCCTACATGTATAGTAAGGGAGAGAGGTAGAGAAAATGTTGGTTAGGGTATAAAGTTTTTTTTTGTTTGTGGGGTGGAGGGGGCAATACCCCCGGGCCCATAGACGCAAACTATGGAAATCCGGCCCTGATTATATTAGACAGCTCACACGGCGTTATAGCCATTGAAGGGGGGAGAGGCTCAAAAATTACAGAAAAGGTGTAACATGGTTTATTGGATAGTCTCTTAGTACAGTAAAACCTCGATATAACGAACCTCTATTTAACGAACTTTGGATATAACGTACAAAAATCCGCTCAAATGTAAAAATGTTGGTTAAGGTATAAAGGAAAATTTTTTTTGTGTGGTGGGGGGGCAATTTCCTCGGGCCCATAAACGCAAAATATGTAAATCCGGTCCTGATTATATTCGACAGCCTACATGTATAGTAGGGGAGAGAGGTAGAGAAAATGTTGGTTAGGGTATAATGTTTTTTTTTGTTTGTGGGGTGGAGGGGGCAATACCCCCGGGCCCATAGACGCAAACTATGGAAATCTGGCCCTGATTATATTAGACAGCTCACACGGCGTTATAGCCATTGAAGGGGGGAGAGGCTCTAAAACTATAGAAAAGATGTAACATGGTTTATTGGATAGTCTCTAAGTACAGTAAAACCTCGATATAACGAACCTCTATTTAACGAACTTTGGATAGAACGGACAAAAATCCGTTCAAATGTAAAAGAATTAAAAACGCCCTGTTAATATTGCTTAAATTCAAGTGTTGTCAATTTTAGCGGCCATGATAATCACGTCATACGTTTAGCACTAACATTTGAGACCTAATACCGTCCTGCTCGTACACTGCACCTAGCTGAACTTTTTTTGATGAATTAATTTAAACCTATTTTTATATAACGAACTTTCGGCTTTAACGCCCACCCCAATTAGTCCGTTATATCGAGGTTTTACTGTACAATGAGGAATGTATACTGAAATAATTCTTACCGTCATTGAAATTTTGAACAGCAATCACAGTACAATCAGGATCCATTTCACGAGTCCTTATTAACATTTCTTGTTGATTCGGTTTGTTCGTAGAACTCGGACCCATTGGTTTTCCATTGTTATTGGGTAGCGAAGGACGCCGACCTCTAGGAGTTAATCCCATGGCTGCGTTGGGTATCGAAGGTTGCATCATTGCACCCTTCGGTCGTATATTAACCGGGTTTGCACTACGTCGACGTGGTTGTGGAACACCCGCTGACCGAACAGTAGGCGTTGGCGGTGACACTATCACAGTTCCCTGGGGCTGCGACGTAACTAACTCTGGACTTCGCATTCGATTCCCCATGGCCGACGGAGGATAATTCTTAGGCATTTGGGGACGTGCGTTCATTCCTGCCCGCATATACATAGGCTGAGACGGATTCATAGATCCATGTGGTACATTGGCATTGGACATTGGCGGCTTCAATTTTACAAATCCAGATCAATAATCAATTTTTTTTTTCTGTTAATTTTTTTAAATTCTTACCATTTGATTGTTGGCATAATATCCAGGGGGTGGGGGTAGTCGATAATTAGGCTGTTGGAACATATGGTTCATTGGTGGACGATTGTTGATTCCAGACATGTTCGCGTTTGGATAAACGGGAGGATTTTGATTCGTTCGATATTCTAAGCTCATTTGTGGTCTGTATGGATATCCTGAATTGGGTACAGGTAATCGGTTCACCTTAATTTAAAAATAATTACATTAATTTCACCCTCAGCGTTAAATACGTAACTGATAATAAAATAACGGCAAAAAATTCCATGCAACAGGATAAACAATTAACGTAAAAGATAAAAAAAAAACTATCGAAGATAATTAATTTTTGTATTAAAATAAAAATAAGAATAAATAAACGGTTTAAAACTAATAAAGAAAATAACATTTTTTTGGGTAATAATGACTTTAATAGGGACTTTAAATGTCATTATTTTTGTTGTATTTCTGCAAAATGGACGTTTTTAATAATGGCTTCGGTTTAAGGGGGTCATCCCATGTGATGGGCTCAAAAAAATCGATTTTTTTTTTTTTGTTCATAAATTACTTTTTTAACACGTCTCTAATACGGTAGTTAAGTGATTTTTGAAAATTTGAAGTCGTTTTAAAGATACAGCAGGTAGAAGAAAGAGCTGTTCGGCGCGCTGAATTGGCAGTTGAAACTTTAAACGCGTTTTTCTCAAACCTTCCTTCATCGTATCTCAAAAACGGCTTGACCGAATGACTTGAAATTTATTGGGTACACTCAACACATGTAAACGCATAAAATGAACTATTATCAATCGAAAATTTCCAAAATTTCAATGTTTTTATAGCAAAAAAACAAAAACAAAAAAAAAACGCAAAATTCGCAACTTTTATTTCAAATGTCTACCAAAAGTCCAATTTTTTGTATATTCATTTGATAATAGTTCATTCCGTGCATTTAGGCTTACAGATTAAAACGCCGTTTTTTGTTTTTATTTCGGATAAGCCAATCAGCCGGAATCTTGGAGGAAGTGCGAGCTCATTTTTTCGAGGTGGGGGTGTTCAGAACGCTCATAACTCATGTTCTACACAATATTTTTAGCTTAAAATTGATATTTATACTGTCGAAATATATGTTAATAAATGATAATAAACTTAAAGCTCTATTTATTTATTGGTCATAGAAAAAAAACTCTAAAAAAGCCCTAAAAAACAGGCCGTCACATGGGATGACCCTCTTAAGAAGAAATTGGATGGTACGAGTAAGATAAGTTAGCCCAAGATCCCGCTGCATGATTGCTACCAGCCCCCTACAACTCCATGTTACAGAAAATGGCCCCATTTTATCACTGCTTGCGGATTTCGGCCAGATTGTTATTTCCCGGGCGCCAAGATTTGACGACAGTTTTATATAGATCTCGCTAAAATAAACCGAAAAAGAAGAATACAAATTTTCGAGTTTGCGCTTAGTTTTCGAGATATCGAATTTTAAAAGTCACATCGACAACGTCCAATTTGGATAACAACGCGATGGTCAAAGTAAACTTGCTAATTTCTCTTGAAACATAAGTAAGGGATGATTTTATTTTTATTTTGAAGGTTCTGTCCCCAAAATTTTATCGATGCCTGCACCCCCCGGCTCTACTTCCAAATTGGTTGAGAGCAGCTGTCAAAACTTCGTAGTTCCAAAATGGCCGCTTTCACGGTCGTGCTACTAAAATCTAATTTTTCTCGAAAACTAAGCAAAAACTCAGAAAATTGTACTCTTTATTTTCGTTTTATTTTGGCGAGATCTATAAGGATCTATTGTCAAATTTTGGCGCCTCGGAAATAACAATATCCCCGGAATTTCTAACCCCCTTTTATGGAGGTTTTTTTATTGTTATCATTATTATTGTTACTGTATGAGAATAATTATGAAGTTATCATTGGTGGCAGTAACTATGATAACAGCATAAGGAACTGATTAATGACAAATAGTCAGCAGCTGTCGTGCAACTAAACTACCAGCGCCACCCAAAGGCCCCAAAGGTACTAAAACATGCGACACAAACGGTCACTTTTTTTAGTCTTTCTCGTATTTAAGTGACAGGGGGCTGATTGCTACACTCATAATTTAGCTTAATCATTTATACAGGATGTCGGGAAAATGTCGGGAACAAACAAAAATTGAATGTTTTTGATAATCTTGAGTGTAACAGCATCTTCACAGTATGACGAAACCCATTAGAAAAGGAAGATAATATAACAAAATAAAAGGAAAAGTAAATTACGGTCGATCTGTGGTCGGGAAGTGGAAAGTGGGGGGTGTTTTTAAGGGTAGAAACGGTTTATCTCGATTTTCGACAAAACTACAAGTGCTATGGAAAAAAGTTAAATAGCAAATGTTTAGGTAATAAAAATATCTACAACTTTTATGCTAACACTTTTTTCACATAACCTCAAAATGTATGTAGAAAATTCTAATAACCAGGTGTTTTATTTTTATCGTTTACTCAGATCTTTTTATTACCTACAACTTTGCTATTTAACTTTTTCCCATTGGACTTCTAGTTTTGCCGAAAATCGACATAAACTTTTCCACTTCCCCATCTCAGAGATCGACCGTAATTTATTTTTCCTTTCATTTTTGTTATATCCTTTGTCTTTTCTAATGGGTTCATCCTACTATAATTTCACTTTTTTCATATAATTTTCACTTTTTACCATTTTCAAAGGCTTTAGCTCTCCTCTATAAGGGTTAGATGAGGTCTTGTTATTTATGAAAAATGCTCAGAATAATTAATTTAATTGAAATATGTAAAAACAAATAGGCAATATGCCATTTTAAACAATGATTTTAGTTCCAACTTCCGGTATAACCGGAAGTGTTAGAAAACTAAAAAGATTTAAGGAAGGTAGCTCCAATCCAGTTAGGCAATAACCCCAATTTTCAGATTTCTATTACTTCAGGTTCTCCGGAAATTTCTAATGGCCGATCAGGCTGGGACACCCTGTATAATACATATACAAGTGACCCAAAAGCAATAAAAAAATCAGAAATGGAAGATAACTTATGCGATTTTAAGAAGAAAAGTCCTCTGCCATTTTTTTATTTGACGTACCATTAATTAGTTATTAACAAAATAAACTCATCAAACTCCCACCCCATTACCCTAGAACCCTTCTTATTTGAATTTTTCGAAGAAAATTTTCTAGGAATTGATAAGTTTAATAACCACATTTTAACGAAAATCGTTGAAGCCGAAAAAATTTGAAAAAGCTCAAAAACCTATAGAATTAAAATGGGGCTCCTGTCAAACGAATTCAAGTAAAAGCTTCGCGGCACAACTAGATGTAAAAGGCAAAATTCCAAGTATGGTAAAATTCGGATAAAGCTTTCGATACGATATGGCTGTCACACACACACACAGACATGTTTCTAAAAACCATTTTTTTGGACTAAAGAGACCTTAAAAGAAGCATTTTTGGTGAAAGCTCGAAATAAAAAATTCGACCCGATTACAATACCTCCTTTACTATATACAGTGATACCTCGACATACGAGTGCCCCAAGTTTTTCGAGATACGAGCTGAATTTTTTGCTTTGAGTTACGAGCGAAATTCGAGATACGAGTTCGGTTTAGCAGGTCGAAGGTCTCAAGGTCGTGCATCTGATCTTTTAAATAGAGATAAAAGATAAAATTCGAGATACGAGTAATTTAAGATACGAGCAAGATTGCGGAACAAATTAAACTCGTATGTCAAGGTACCACTGTAGTAGCAAGGAAAAGTAAAAATGGCAAAGGACTCTTTTCGTCTTAAAATCGCAAAAGCAATCATCCATTTCCGGCTTTTGGATCATCCCGTATATTCTGTGGTTTAATACAATTTCAATACCGACACAAATTTTTAGTCTCATCACTGAATAAAAAAACTTAAATTTTTTTTTTGAAATAATAATTTGGTTCGAAACAAAAAAAAAATTATTCCCGGTTTGGTTTTCTAGATAAGTCAGCTGTTTACCTGCTGGGCTAATTGCTGCATGGAATTGTTAATTAAATTTTGTTGAGATTGCCCATAATATGGGGAGTGCATGGGAGACTGTTGTATAACATTATTTACAATTACGTTATGCTGTACTCGAATTTGTTGCTGCACAACTGGAGGACCATTGGACACGTCGGAACATTGATGTATCGTTCGCTTATGGACTTCCAGAGATTTTGCATCGACAAATCTAGAACATGAAATTCCGTTTATATATTCAAATGTTGATATGTTCAGGTGAAATGTCTTACCGCTGCGAACACAACGGACAGATGTGCGAGAGCCGATCTAAAGGAACATATTCGGCGATATTCGAATCGCTGTTACTGGCCAAATTACCCGCGTTCGCATTCGCCTCTAAAATTGATCGTAGCAAATCTCTCTGAGTATCCTGTTCTTTATCACCTGAATAGAAAATGGAAAAATTAATTTAAAAGCTTATAAACGGAAAAGCGATTGTGGCGGGAAATGACTGTGCGATAAATAATAATTATAATAATAATATATATAACTAGTTGCTACCCGCGACGTCGTCTGCGTAGGTTATTATATTAAGAACATATTTAATTAACAGAGGAAAAACATTTAAAAAATTGAAAGCAAAAATATATTAAAAATAACCGGAAAGAACTTAGCGTAGAACATTTTTAACTTTGTGCCAAAAATTTGGTCCTTAGAATCCGCTATTGCTCCAAATGTATAGTGATTAGTTAATTAATAATTAATTTTTCAAAAATTTCAAAAAAAAAATTGCTATATAATCACAACTAATCACTGTTTTTATTTTTTTTTTCAAAAAATTGTTCCTTAAATGCTCTTTCCGGGTCCGCAACTGCTCCATGTGTATAGCAGTGACGTGCGGTCCATACATGCTATAGATACGCCGCATGCCTTGCGATTGTAAGACGATCTTAAAAATTGAATATTTTTGAAGTTATACTTCTTTAGGCGCGTTATGAAAAAATGATGAGAGTGCAATTTTTAGATGGGCGGCCATCTTGGGACAAAAATTAACAAAATGTAGTTGGTCGCAAAACCATTTGGTTTCTTGGCGCGCGTAATTTGAATTTTCGTTTTATTTATTTTTATGGTGTCCGACCAGTTTTTCGAATCTACTATTCATGTTTATAAGATTCAACGGCAGTTGATGACGTCATGGTACAACAATGCATGTATAAATAGTTAAAATTAATTAATTATTTAAAATATTGCAATTATTTCCGAATTTATAGCTATTTTAGTGTCGTGGCAATTGGACCGGTTGAGGCTTAACGTAAAACTTTAAACGCGTTTTTCTCGAAACTTCTTTTTTCGATGCGGTAGCCATAATATCTCAAGTTCTAATCAGCCGATTTACTTGAAATTTGGCATGAATATTCTTTGAATATATCTCTATCTCATGAACCAACAAAAATGAAAATTTTAAATTTGTAATATTTTTTAAAAATTTGACAAAGTTAAAAAATTAGTGAAAAAATCGACCTTTATTTTTGAGTAGCCACCATTTTGTGAAAATTTTTTTTTTCAGTTTTTCGAGGTTCATGCGGTAGCGACATTCGTACTTATCAAAAATCCAGCATTTTTTTATTTTTCAAATGACCACAAGAGTAGAAATCATGGTGACGAGGACACGGACTTTTTTTTCCCCCCTCTACTTCAAGGACGCATATCTCAATGAAAAATTTTTTTTAATTTAATTTTGTGTACTCTTTTAATATAAATAAACAAATGATAAAAATTTGGATGGTAAAAATATCAAATTATTTTTTTTATCAATTACCAAAAACGCTCGAAGTTCGGACTAGAATCCCCCCTTAAAAAAAAATCAACTAAAAACTATTTTGGGTTTTATAGCGATTTTAAGTCTTGAGTTTGAATTTTTTTAAAAAATATGACTATTAATTAACTATTAACCATACACCTGGAGCAATTGCGGATCCGGAAAGAGCATTTAAGGAGCAATTAAAAAAAAACTTAAAAAAATGACTATTTTGTATTTTAAAGTAATTTTAAATTTTTGTTTTTTGAAATTTTAAAAATATTAATTATTAATCAAATAATATATTTTATTAATACACTTAGAAATTGTAGATTCTGAGGGAGCAATTTTTTGGCATACAGTTAAATTTAAAAAAGAAAAATTCTCGGTAACTTAGGTAACTCTTTCTGGTTAAAAAATATCTATACCAATAATAAGATTGAAGATTACTGCTTTTTGAATACTTATATGATAAAAACGTGACGTCTGACCTGCGCGAGCGAACAAAAACAGAATTATTTTTCTCAGCCGAGATTTTTACCTTATCTAAAAAATGTAAGTTGTTTTGTTAAAAAGTTTTATTACCTACATTTTCATATATTTTATACAAAAAAATAAATGCCTTATACATTGTTATTTCCCCCCCCCCAAAAAAAAATTGTTTGTCCAGAGTAAACCTAAAAACGACTGGATCGATTTCAATGAAATTTTCACAAGAAGTTATTAAAGTTTGTAACTTACATTATAGGCTATTTTTTTTTTCGAATAGTTTTGTCTGTATGCCTGTTTGTTCTTGACAAACTTGAAAACGGCTGGTCCAATTTGGACGAAATTTTCACCATACAGGTAGTAAACATTACAAAAAGTGCTATAAAATACTTTTTAATACGAAAAAATTTTGATTTTCTGAACCAAAAAAATAAAAACTGTGCAACTGTGAAAACGCTCAGCGAAGCGGGCGGGGATCGGCTAGTATGCAATGATAAAAGGGAGTGTTGAAATGTAATTTGATTACTATAACGGTTGTTACTTATAAATGTATTTACAGTAAAATATAAAAAAATATTAATGGAGGATTTTAAAAAAAGCTACGAAAAATAATTTAAAAACTGCTAAACAAATAGAAAATAGAATCCAAAAAAAAATTTTTATTCTAATATTTCGCTGAGCTGCATTAGGTCTACACTCAAATATGAAATAATCAGTAGGCTGTGGAAAGAAAAACATCCTCTGTCCAGCCCATGCGCATTACAACGTTTGCCTCAATCAATCAAAGCGACGAAAAATTCACCGTTTCACGCGTTTTGGTTGTAAAAATCGCATTTTTTTTAATTTTAATTTCTTTGCTTTTAATGAAGATATCCTGATAATTCGTTTTTTAGATAAGGACCAAGTATATAAAAAATAAAACAAAAAAAAAATGATCAAAATCTATCCAGTAGTTTTTGAGTTAAAAGCGAACATTGGAAAAGAGCTGTCATTTTATTTATATAGATAGATAGATAATAAATTTTAATGATAAAATAGATAGAAAAAAAAACTTACCGTTAACGATTCCTGATTGTGCGCACCACAAATTTGCATTTTGTGGAAAATTGTGAAATGTTTGAAGCGTTTCGCCGTTGACATGCGGCAAATTTCGAGTTTGTAAGAGATTTTCGGCATTGTTGCCATTGGGATTTTGCAACAAATTCGTGCGCACACGTAATTGGGGCGGTTTCGTAATCGGTGGTGGTGTTTTCGTAGTTAACTTTTCGTTACTGGCCGATTCCGATTCAGTGTTCGATTTTTCAGTCTTATTTAGTAAATTTGTCTGCTCTTTGCCGCTACTCAAATTTTGAGCGTCGCCATTTTTGTTCTGGGTCTCGTCTCGGCCTTCCGATGGGCCTTGATCGGTCGGGGATTTGTTGATGATTTCGAATTCTTGGTTTTCATTTGATTTTAACGTTAATTTTAACGACATTTTACTGTAGTAGTTATAACTGTAAATTAAAAAAAAAAAAAAAACACAGTTAATTAAAAATAACGCAATTATGAAAATGAGCACTAACTTTCATTGTATCCATATTCGAATGACATTTAATCGAAATTATGGACTTGAAATTTTCAAAAATCGATGTTTTCATTTAATAGAAAAACATCAACAATATTTTCCAAAAATTTTAAGTCAATCGGTTAAAAAAAATTAAGGATTTCTCTCAGTAAGGTTTTCATGTGTGACGTCATATCTGTGCAATAATCTGCTGGTAGTATGTGGGAGCCTTTAGTTACGTTTTGTTCCCACTTTACACTTGAATCACTTTTCCTCATGTTTTCAACGCGATGCTTAGACAAGTACTCAAAAGATATATCAACGATTTTTTTAATACTTTGAACACTTCATATAGATAAGATTATCAAACGAAATTTCATAACAGCTTATTGTAAAGATAGGCCTTCAAAAAAGCTTATCAAAGCCTAAAGCCTAAATTATAATAAGATGACACCCAAAAGGAAGAAAATATAACAAAAATGAAAGGAAAAATAAATTACGGAGGTCGGGAAGTGGAAGGGGGGTAAGGGTAGAAACAGTTTATCTCGATTTTCGACAATACTAAAGTCCTATGGAAACAAGTTAAGTAGCAAAGTTGTAGGTAATAAGAAGATCTACAACTTTTATACTAATACTTTTTTCACATAACCTCAAAATTTATGTGAAAAATGCCAATAACCAAGTTTTTGGTTTTTAAAGTGAAAAAAGGTAGACAGAGGGATTCGAGATGGAAGCCTAAAAGTACGGCTTACATATTAACGAAAAAAAAACAAAGTATATGAAAATGAGGCAAAGGAGAATGAGTTCGTGGAGTTCCGAGCAGAAGGAAAGGTATACAAGGTCGAGAAAGTGAAGAAATTCGAGTATCTGAGAGTGGTGGACACAAATAGAAGAAGCGACGACGAAGAGATAGAAAAGAGGATTCTGAAGGTAAGCGGAGCAGTGGGGGCACTTACAACAGTACTGGGGTCAAAAAATTTATCAAGAGCGGCAAAAATAAGACTATACGAGACCGTCATAAGACCAATAGTCCTGTATGCGTGCGAGACCTGGACTGTGAGAAAAGAAGATGAAGCCAAACAGAAGAAGATATGGGAAAGAAAGGTGTTGCGAAGGATTTTTAGAGGGGGTGAAAATGACAGAGGAGTTGTGGCGCAGGCGGACAAACAGAGAGGTGATGGAATTATTCAACCGGCCCAAAATAACCCAAAAAATAAGAGCACAAAGAGTCAGATGGCTGGGACGTGTAATGCGGCTGTCAGAAAAAAGATTGGCAAAGAGTACTGCTGGAGGGTGGAGGTGGGAAATGGAGGATCTTCTTATTACGTACAACCGTGCAATTTAACTTTTTTCCATAGGACTTATAGTTTTGTCGAAAATCGAGATAAACCGTTTCTACCCTTAAAACACCTACCCACCCCCCTTCCACTTGCAAACCTCAGATCGATCGTAATTTATTTTTCCTTTCATTTGTGTTATATTCTCTTTCTTTCTAATGGGTTTCATCCTACTATAATTTTTTTGGGGTTCAAAAATTATCGACCCTGATCTAAGAAGAATAGATTTGAATTTATAAGAAATGAAAAGTTTATTCCAGATTAAACTTATTACTAACTTATACTTTTGAGTCTTCCTGTATGTAAAAAGGCTTGCCATTGAGTAGGGGGGGGTCATCCATAAACCACGTAACGCGTTGTCATATTTTTTGAACCCCTCCCTTCCTACTATGTAATACCAAGTAAAGTGGCAAATATGTGAACCCTTGAATCGCACATAACTATAAGAATGTACCCTTCCCTCCTTATAGAGTGAATTACATGGTATATGGATAACCCCAAGTCATTAAAATCAGTCTCTCTCTCTCTCTCTCTCTCTCTCTCTCTCTCTCTCTGTCTAGTTTTCTAGATTACGAATCAGTTCTAGATAGATTCAGGATAATCGTAGAGCGCAGGCTCAGTTATGAAGCTCAGGATTTTTTTTCCGTGAACGACTTTAGAATTGTTCCGAATTAGACAAGGTCTAACGAGAACCCACAAAACTTGTTGAACTGATTGAACATTGACAGCGAAATTGAACTTTGAACTGGAGACGATTTATCAAACTGGCATGAGTAAGAGACGGACATGACGCCTGGCAAGATAGCAACGGTAGCCCCTAGGCAGGTGCTGACTTTCTTTAAAAGCCTGGAGCTTCCCTAGTAAACACAGATGGTCAAATCACAATAGACCGCCTTGGTCGCAGTGCTAAAAGGAAGGAATATCCTGGGACCCGTAAAAAGGGAAAAAAAGAAAATCGAAATTTTGGTCCTAACAAAAATCCAAGAAATCCTAGGATCGTTTTTAGATTGATAACGAACGTATTTCGTGTGAACCACGAACATCGGACTCTTACTAAAGAATCCACACGAACGCTCATTTTTAAAAACGCTCATGCGAACAGTTCTGAATTGGTTCAGAATCGCACCCGCAAACGAAACTAATAACTAAAACATGTTACCGATAGATAACCACTATACCATTAAAGACCCACTAATGCAGTGATTCTCAACCAGTGCGCCGCGGCACTTTTGGGTACCGCGAAATTCATGAAGTAGCCGTCAAATTTTAGAAACGCTAACATTATTAATGTTTATATTATGGTCAGAGTACCCCCCAAATTTTAAAATTTTTTAAGTCTACCGCAACAAAAAAAAATGAGGATCACTTCCCTAATGCACCCCTGCAATTTTTTACCAACAAGAGGGATAAATATATAGGATAGTAATACTGTTTCATCTGACTAAAAAAGAAATATTCAAATTACTTACTCATAATCAGGTCCACAATGTCGTTCAATTTCACTTTGTCGTATACGCTTCACTTTGACTTGAGGAGATTTAACATGGGACTGGATATGACGCCAGTAGAGATTCTGCTTGGAAAAATATCTTTTGCAGTACCAACAAAATAGGTCACTTTGAAACGATTCGCCTTGGGAACTCGATTTAGTTCGACTCTGTCTGCCTTCAATCTATAAGTATAAAAAAAAAAAAAAAAAATATTAAAAAAAGTAAAAATATTGGAATGAACAACCAGTGGTAGCTCGTTGTTTATTAGGCATGAGGTACTGGAGGCAGTGCCTCCTTAAATATGGGTGTAGCCATATTTTGGTCTATGGAAGGGCCAACCCTTGGATTTTTAGTTAAAAAAACTGGAAAGAAATTAGCGTAGAACTTTTTGTTTATTTATTATATCATATGCCAAAAAATTGCCCCTCAAATGCTCCTTCAGAATCTACATTTGCTCCAGGTGTAAAGATAACCGTTAATAAGTTATTCAATTTTCAAAAAATTAGACATAACCTCAACAGTTAAAACTACTAATAAAATCCCCATTATGTACTAATTTTTTAAAAAAAATTATTTTTTCGAAAAATTGCTCCTCGAATGCCTTTTCCAGATCCATAATTACTCCAGGTGTAAAATTAACCGTTTATTAATAATTCTATTTAAAAAAAAATAAAAAACTCAATAATTGAAATTGCTATACAATCCAAGCAACTAACTTTTTATTAACGTTTTTCGATTCTAAAAATTGCTTCTCGAATTCTCTTTCCGAATATACATTTGCTCCAGGTATAAGATTAACCGTTAATTAGTTATTAAATTTTTTAAAAATTAGACCTAACCTCAACAATTAAAATTACTAATAAAATCCCCATTATGTACTAATTTTTTTTAAAAAATTAAAAAAAATTATTTTTTCGAAAAATTGCTCCTCGATTGCTTTTTCCAGATCCATAATTGCTCTAGGTGTAAAATTAACAGTTCATTAATAATTCAATTTTTAAAAAAACAAAAAAACTCAATAATTGAAATTGCTATACAATCCAACCAACTAACTTTTTATTAACGTTTTTCGATTCCAAAAATTGCTTCTCGAATGCTCTTTCCGAATATACATTTGCTCCAGGTGTAAGATTAACCGTTAATTAGTTATTAAATTTTTAAAAAATTAGACATAACCTCAACAATTAAAATTACTAATAAAATCCCCATTATGTACTAATTTTTTTTAAAAAATTATTTTTTCGAAAAATTGCTCCTCGAATGCTTTTTCCAGATCCATAATTGCTCTAGGTGTAAAATAAACCGTTTATTAATAATTCAATTTAAAAAAAAAAAACTAAAAAACTCAATAATTGAAATTGCTATAAAATCAAAGCAACTAACTTTTTATTAACGTTTTTCGATTCCAAAAATTGCTTCTCGAATGCTCTTTCCGAATATACATTTGCTCCAGGTATAAGATTAACCGTTAATTAGTTATTAAATTTTTAAAAAATTAGACATAACCTCAACAATTAAAATTACTAATAAAATCCTAATCATGTACTAATTTTTTTAAAAAAAAAAATTTAGTTAGAGTAATTGCTCCTCGAATGCTTTTTCCAGATCCATAATTGCTCTAGGTGTAAAATAAAACGTTTATTAATAATTCAATTTAAAAAAAAAAAAACTAAAAAACTCAATAATTGAAATTGCTATAAAATCAAAGCAACTAACTTTTTAATAACGTTTTTCGATTCCAAAAATTGCTTCTCGAATGCTCTTTCCGAATATACATTTGCTCCAGGTGTAAGATTAACCGTTAATAAGTTATTAAATTTTTAAAAAATTAGACATAACCTCAACAATTAAAATTACTTATAAAATCCCAAATATGTACTACTTTTTTTAAAAAAAAATTTCGTTCGAAAAATTGCTCCTCGAATGCTTTTTCCAGATCCATAATTGCTCTAGGTGTAAAATAAACCGTTTATTAATAATTCAATTTAAAAAAAAAAAACTAAAAAACTCAATAATTGAAATTGCTATAAAATCAAAGCAACTAACTTTTTATTAACGTTTTTCGATTCCAAAAATTGCTTCTCGAATGCTCTTTCCGAATATACATTTGCTCCAGGTGTAAGATTAACCGTTAATTAGTTATTAAATTTTTAAAAAATTAGACATAACCTCAACAATTAAAATTACTAATAAAATCCCAAATATGTACTACTTTTTTTAAAAAAAAATTTCGTTTGAAAAATTGCTCCTCGAATGCTTTTTCCAGATCCATAATTGCTCTAGGTGTAAAATAAACCGTTTATTAATAATTCAATTTTTAAAAAAACTAAAAAACCCAATGATTGAAATCGCTATAAAATTCACATTACTATTTTTTTATTAAATTTTTTTTCTCCAAAAATTGCTCCTTTAATGTTTTTTTCGGATCCACAATTGCTCTAGGTGTATGGTTAACTGTTAATAAGTTATTAAATTTTTAAAAAATTAGACATAACCTAAACAATTAAAATAGCTATTATAATCCAAAATACCATTTTTTATAAAAACTTTTTCGTTCGAAAAATTGCTCCTCGAATGCTCTTTCCGGATCCACAATTTCTTCAGGTGTGAAAAAATGATCAACTTGCAATTTATAGCGATTTTAATTGTTGTGTTTTAAAATTTATTAAAAATTCAATAGCTTATTAATGGTTAACTTTACACCAAGGAGCAATTATGGATCCGGAAAGAGCATTCGAGGAGCAATTTGTTGACGAAAAAACTTTATTAAAATGTAAGTTACATGGATTTTATAGCGATTTCAATTGTTGAGTTTTTGTTTTTTAAAAATTGAATAACTATTTAACGGTTAACTTTACACCTGGAGCAAATGTAGATTCGGAAGGAGCATTTGAGGAGCATTTTTTTGGCATGTGATATAATAAATAAATAAAAAGTTCTACGCTAACTTCTATCCGTTTAAAAAAAAAGGATTTTTAATAAGTCTTGTTTTTGAACTCTGATATTTTGTGTTGACAATCACTGGCTTTAGTCAAATAAGTAGGATGTTGTAGGGACCCCTGGGTGTTTTTGAGTTAAACTTTGAAAAACTACCCCCCCCCCCAAATTTGTGTTACAAGCCTCCCTTGTGTTAATACATACCTCGCTACTAGCTAATTTGGATGTGGAATCGTTCGAATCGGCCAAAAATAGTTCAAAGTCAAGTGATTTTGGTGATACGTTTGAATCGATTTGAAGTGAATTTTCGCCGCTTTGCTTATCCAAATGTACATACTCTTCTTCTAACTCATCGTATTTCTTATGAAACTCATCAGTGTTTAAAATCGTTTGTTTCACGCGTCGCGGCTTTCTTTTCTTATCGTCGACCTTTTCGCCACTGTCACTTTTGTCCAGTTCGGTGGTCCTGTTGCTGGTTTTGCTGCTGTTACTATTTTCGCCGCCGTCCTCGACAATCTTTTTTGTCTCAGCCGCCCGTCTCGACGCTTTTTCCGATGCCGAAATCAAATACTTCTCGAATTCACTGTCACTTTCGCTTCCGTCGTAAACAGCGACACGTTTCCCACGGGTTTGTCGCGGTGATCCATTCGAGTCGACGTTCACCTGCGTTCGATACGCTATATCATGTTCGTAAGGGTTCCGTTTTCGACGTTTAGGTTTACGACTGGTGGACGATTTACGCCGTTTTCGAGACCGATTTACACTAACTTCTCGGTCGAAAAAATCAGAATCCTCCGATTCGGAGTATTCCGAATAGTTTGATCGATCTGACTGAGAATCTGATTTCTCCTGATCGCTATAATCGTCAGCTATAAATGGCGGGTCAAAATCTTTCGATGTGCTTGGTCTCGGTTCTCTCCTTACCGATGAACTTGGAACTTTTCTCTTAGTTAATTCTGGTAGTTCCAACTTTTTACTACTATCTTCTTTATTGGCATTCTTCTGGATACCAATTTGATCGTTAGTCTCATTAATATTTGACTCTTTTAAGTCGCCATTCTTTGGATTTTCCTCAATATCTTTTTGAGTATCCTCTTTATCTTTTTGAGTATCCTCTTTATCTTTTTGAGTATCCTCTTTTTCTTTTTGAGTATCTTCTTTTTCTTTACTTGTAATTTCTGTGTTCGGTAAGGCTACTTCCTTTGGCTTCTGGGAAGTCGTTGGCAACGTCTCTTTGATATTAGCAATTATCGACTCCTTCGTCGGAATGATAGTTTGCCACTCTTCTGATTGCAATATATTCTTAGTATCTAAACAAATAAAAAACGTTAGTACCAAAAAAAAAAACATCATAAAAAACGTCAAAACGAAATAAATTAGGTATTTGCTACTTGACTTGATTTTCAAGCTACTTGACTTACATTTAGATTAACATCAAATCAAGTTATTTCATTTCAAATATTAATTTCCAGTTTATTGTATAAAATATCCAAATACTTGACTTGATGAATTCAATTTTTAGAAAATAATTATCCCATTCTCATTATTTTTGAGAAAATTTTTTTTTGTACTTTCATTCAAAATTTTAAGGCATTTAAAAAAAATAATATTTATAACTTAATGGTCAAGGGACTGTTATTAAGGGTTCAAGGATTAGCGGTAATTTAGTTGGTGACCGTTCAATTTCAATTTTGAAAAAAATTAATTATTATGACTTATGTTAGTGGTAGTTTGTTTTTGATGCGGTGGTCAAGGGGGTCAAAATGACCCCATGATTTTTTTTCCTTTTAAACTATCAAAAACGTAACTACTGGTCCTATTAATTATAAGTTTTAAACGTTAGTTTAAAAAAAAAATTATCCAAATACAGATTTTGGAAGATCTATGGAAGCAGTGCTATTTCAAACACATTATCCTTAAACCAAATACGCCTATACAAAATTATGGAATCATAGTGAAACCCCAGAATTTTAAAACCCGATTGTTTTCCTTTAAACCGCCAATATTATGAAAACTAGTGCTATCTCTAGGAAGTAGAGGTTTTGAAAAATGGCTTTAAAAACCAAGAATATATTTTTCATTTAAGTATCGGTTATTGAATGGGGGGGGGAGTATCTATGGAAGCAACCTTTAACAAATATACTGCATAGCATGGGGTCATAGTGACCCCCATACAGAATTTTAAAACCCGAATATATCCTTTTAAACCGCCGAAAATATGATTACTGGTGCTATGTCTAGAGGTTTTGAAAAATGGCTTTAAAAACCCAGAATTTTTTTTTTCATTTACGTAGCGGTTATTGAAGGGAGGGGTTGTTTATGAAACAACCTTTTAACCAAATATATACTACATAGCATGGGATCATAGTGACCTTTACAGAATTTTAAACCCGATTTTAAACCACCAAAAAAATGATTACTGGTGCTATCTCTAGGAAGAAGAGGTTTTGAAAAATGGCTTTAAATACATAAATATTTTTTTTAACTTAGTAGCGATTATTGAAGAGGTAGGGAGTTCCTTATGGAAGCAACCTTTTAACTAAATATATACTACATAGCATGGGGTCATAGTGACCCCAGAAAATTTTATAACCAGATTTTTCTCTTTCAAACTATCGAAAATGTTATTACTGATGCTGTTCCTAGGAGTAAAAGTTTTGAACATTAGACCCGCATGGTGGTGATTTTATTTGAAGCGTTATTATAATGGCTACATTCGCTGAAAGTATGCGCAAATAGTAAAATAATTTTTTAAACAATCGAAAAACTAATATGACCAACAAAACAAACGAGCATCTTATGGTTTCAGAGTTCGTTGTAATTTTTAAAAAATTTCAAAAAAAAAACAATTTATTTATTCATAATGTAGTTACAGTAATTGTAGACGTTAGAAACTTTATTGTAAATTGGGTATATTTTAAGAACATGTTTGGAGTTTGGAAGTGTTTGGGGTCATATAGACCCCAGTTCTATTAAAGGATAATTTTGGAAAAGGTATCACTAAACAAGGGCATGGGTTTGAATTAATGGTTATAATCACGACTCGTTAATTTAAAAAAAAAATTGTCAGTGATCCCTAAATGATCAAGGGACTCTAATTAAGGATACAAGATGGATGAGCGACCATCCATTTTGCAACTAGTACTAATCATTATATCAATTATAAATACTTTTGTTAATTGGTTCATTTAAAAAAAATTTTTTCATCGTTAAAAAAAATGAATTGAATTGCAATATTTATTTGGGATTATAGTGAGACGACAAATGTCACTTCACGACAAATCTCGTGAATTTCCCGGTTAAAATCGACAAGTATCGATTCACAATACGAGTGTGCGGATTATAAGGAACGAACATCGTTACACGACACATGTCGTGAAGCGACATCTTAAATTGCACTGTCGTCTCACTTGACAAGTGACATTTCTGACGGCTTAACCGAATTTCGTTTTAAACGTTTTCCCACTGTCATTAGAATTGTTACCTTCGTCTTTTATTTCAATGTTGGTTTGATTCTCTATTTCTGCAGTCATTTCGGAACTAAAAATACAAATACCATCAATTAATTGCAATATTAGTGACATAAATAAACAAAAGGATACAAGAAAGAAATGTTATAATCGAACACATTTTTTTAGGGGTGAAAAATATCCCACCATAAAATTAAAAGGACAAAAATTTTCTGATAATGTATCGGATGTATCGTTTCTTTCCGGTATCCTTCAAATGTTATTATGATTTTAACTCACTGTCATTTTATCGAAATGAACCGAGCTTTTTTTATATTTAACTAGTCGTTTAATAAAAAAAGTTGTTATTAAAGAATTATTTTTATAAAAAAAAAAAATATTTTATTATATTTTTATTAATTATATACAATTCAACAGTTTAGTCAAGTTTTGAACCATTGATAACATTAATTTAATTTTATTTTTTTTTAAATTAAACGATATGATTTGTTCTACAGTGGAATAATTCCGAGCTTGATTTTTAAATGTCAAAAAATTTGTTTATTGTGATACGCTTTGACGTGATTTTAAATGTAACAATGGGCGCGTAACACACAACCACCAAAGCTACACTACCGTTGCATGCATCGAGTGGAGAGACTAGCGACGAAAATGGACGAAAAGGTTCGTCGTCTCGAGGCCCACCTCTTTTAACCGTCCAACAAAAATCGACTCATACAACGTACCATAACAGAAAGTGAGACGCCAAAAAAGTTGAGTCGCGACAAACGTTTCCTCTCTGTCGCTCCCGTCCCGGCGAACGATCCAAAGAACTAGCAGTGCATGTACTACCACCAACGGGAAGATTTATCACGTTCCCCACTTTATCGTCCCGAAACGACAATCTCGAATATTTTGACGCAACTGTACAGTTTCAATTATGATTGGCTGACTTAAAACTTGACAGAGCCTTCGCATTGCTGTCCCCTCAGTAAACAACTACGATATTTTCTATATTTCACTACTCGCACTTTACTGATGTTATTTTTATCTGGAGTGGGGGGAACTCATAACAACTCCATCTCTCTCACACACGACAATCGAAGCGAATAAAACCGGTTTTAGGTTCTACTAACAATTATTTAAACAAACTACAATTTATTCGTTCTCCTACTTAAAACATTCAACTAGATTCTGAGTCTTGAAAAAATCCATAAATTTTTATCTAACACCCGACGGGAGTCGGGAATGTGGGGATTGAACGTGTTACCATGACGACTCGTAGGAACTGAGACCTTTTGTAGTATGAAAATTAAACACAAAGCGAGACGGAAGCTTTTACAGCTCACTTCGATTCTATCGATTACCCACTAAATGAATCCCGTGGAGCTTTGCCATGACGCATCGCTCTAGCTGGAACTACGAGTCGATGTCAAGGATCACTTTAAGGTCTTGCGATAATACATAATTAAAGCACCGTAGGGATTCCATACGTTAAAAAAAGCGCAATCAATATCGAATATAAAACACTCGAATGTCAATATTTGATTTAAACAAATTATTTGAAATCCTTATAAATAATTAGTTTTGATTGTTTATAATAATATTGACTTGAGGAATATTTGATTTGAGGTTATTTGCTTGATTTTAATAGTCAGTAAATCGGTAGCTAGGTTTGTACTTGGTACATAAATTATGAGTGACATGGAACCTTGGAAATGATAAATAAATGGAGAGAAGTTAGCTATAGTTGTAGTTTGGATATAATTAAGGATGTAAATGAGTTGGTATTTATGTAAATGCGATTATATAGAAAGTTGGTATGATCAAGGTTCAATTATAGTGGATTAGTTGTAGCGTGATGTGCGATTGTTTGTTTAAACCGGTTTTGGAGTGGTTCTATGGGATTAGTGGATGGGGGGGGTAGGTTGAGGGAGGAGTTATTTGCGTCGTTGCATTTTGTCGGTCGGTGGTAGTGATGCAGGTATGGGCCAAAATGTTGGCGCGTGACGCGATCTGCGCTCTTTGTCGTCCCACATTGGAGGAATAAGGTCATTGCGCCCACATGCCAAGCGATGTGGACGAGTGCATTGTGTCGTGCGAGGGACGGACGGCATGTTACTGTGTCGTGCCAAGTATTCTCAATATAATATCTAACGAAACGCTCAAACATGTTGAAACCTTATTCAAACCACTGAATCAATTCTCCAATGGCATTTTAATTATGCGTCAGATCAAATCTCTGACGAATTTCCACATATACTTTGTTACTATATACTACTAAATTTTTTACAGGCTTACCAATAAACTTTTTTATGTAAACTTTATATGAATAAACTAAAAAAAAAAAATTTCTGTTATTTCAGCGACCTTCATTGTATCTTGTTTCTATGCTGAGTCATTTTTTAGTATACTTTATGCATTACGTGTTCATTACTAAAACACTGCATACTCATAAATTACTCATAAATATTAATTTTTGTATTTTATAGATAATTTTTTTAGTATGCCATTTATAAATGTACTCAGATAAATATAAAATTTCTTTTTTATTATCAGCATACAAACTTCAGACTGCTATCGCTTTAATTACTTGGTTCTTCATGACCCCTTTATATTATGCGTACTTTCAAATACATGCAATTGTTTAGTTGCTATGTGCTGCTTTCAGCACATAGCAGTATTGTACAAATAGAGCTGGGAACTGCGCATGCATTAATTATAAGAAAATCGATAAAGAACCGAGATGTAGAGTTTCTTGGAATCCTACTTGCTACGTTTCGTAGTTCTAGTAAATGAAATTACTTCCAATTTCAAAACGTTATAATTTTCTGAGCTCAATACTAGGATTTTATATTTGATAGTTTTTAGTACAAACGTATTAAATTGACCTCCCATGTATCCGTGAAAAAACTGTGTTAATTAATGCCAAAGCGGTACAGGAGGTCCTCCTGGCGGGGGTTTGGGAGAGAAGCCCAAAAAAAGAAAATTATAGTCATTGTTCCTTTACCCGATTTTCATTCATTGACTAAATGTGCACTTCTTGACACCGCGAAGTTTTACACAAAACTAAATGTTTTACCATCAAAATTATGCTGGGACTCTATGAGAACTTATTGTCTGAGGATTATTTGTCCGAGCATCATTTATTATTGTTATTTTATCAACTACATAGCATGGGATCATAGTGACCCGATTTTAAACCGCTGAAAATATGATTACTGGTGCTACCTCTAGGAAGTACAGGTTTTGAATACATGGCTTTAAAAAACAAAGAATATTTTTTTCAACAAAGTAGTAATTTTTGAGAGGGGAGGGGTGCCTATGGAAGTAACCTTTTTGCCAAATTTATATTATATAGTATGGGGTCATAGTGACCCCCCAATAATTTTAAAACCCAATTTTTTCCTTTTAAACTACCGATAATATGATTACTGGTGCTATCTCTAGGAAGTAGAGGTTTTGAAAAATAACTTTAAAAAACAAGAATATTTTTTTCATCTAAGTAGCGATTGTAGGGGGGAATGGGGTGCCTATGTAAACAACGTTTTAAACAAATATATATTACAGCATGAGGTCATAGTGACCGTCACAGAATTTTAAAACCCAATTTTAAACCTCCGAAAATATGATTACTGGTGCTACCTCTAGGAAGTACAGGTTTTGAATATATGGCGTTAAAAAACAAGAATATTTTTTTCAACAAAGTAGCAATTTTTTAGGGGCGAGGGGGTGCCTATGAAAGTAACCTTTTAACCAAGTTTATATTAGATAGCATGGGGTCATGGTGACCCCCCCCAATAATTTTAAAGTCCGATTTTATTCTTTTAAACCACCGAAAATATGATTACTGGTGCTATCTCTAGTAAGTAGAGGTTTTGAAAAATGACTTTAAAAAACAAGAATATTTTTTCATCTAAGTAGCGGTAAGGGGTGGGGGGGGGTTGATGGAGTGCCTTTGTAAGCAACCTTTTAACCAAATTTATATTACAGCATGAGGTAATAGTGACCCTCACAGAATTTTAAAACCCGATTGTAAACCGACAAAAATATGATTACTGGTGCTATCTCTAGGATGTAGAGGTTTTGAAAAATGGCTTTAAAAACAAGAATTTTTTTTCATCTAAGTAGCGATTATTGAAAGGAGAGGGGGGTACCTATGGAAGCAACCTTTTAACGAAATATATTTTACAAAGCATGGGGTCATAGTGACCCTCACAGAATTTTAAGACCCGATTTTAAACCGCCGAAAATATGATTACTGGTGCTATTTCTAGGAAGTAGAGGTTTTGAAAAATGGTTTAAAAAAAACAGATTTTTTTTTCATCCAAGTAGCCATTGTTGAGGGGGGAGGGAGTGCCTATGGAAGCAACCTCTCAATCAAATATATATAACATAGCATGGGGTCATAGTGACCCCACAAAATTTTATAACCAGATTTTTCTCTTTCCAACTATCGAAAATGTTATTACTGATGCTGTTCCTAGGAGTAATAGTTTTGAAAACTAGATCCGCATGGTGGGGATTTTATTTGAAGTGTTAGTATAATGTCTACATTCGCTGAAAGTATGTTCAAATAGTTAAATTATTTTTTAAACAATCTAAAAACTAATACGACCAACAAAACAAAGGGACATCTTATGGTTTCAGAGGCCGTTGTAATTTTTAAAAATTTTCAGAAAAATTCTAGTGAATTTCCCGGTTAAACTCGACAGTTATCGATTCACAAGACGATTAAGAGTATGCAGGTTATAAGGAACGAACATTGTCACACGACACATGTCGTGAAGCGACATGTTAAATTGAACTTTCGTCTCACTTGACAAGTGACAAATCTGACAGATTAAATTAAAATTAAAAAAAATTGTAATATTAATTTTATAGATAATGTTTTTAGTATGCCATTTTATAAATGTACTCAGATAAATATAAAATGTCTGTTTTATTATCAGCATACAAACTTCAGACTGCTATCGCTTTAATTACGTGGTTCTTTATGACCCCTTTATATTATGCGTACTTTCAAATACATGCAATTGTTTAGTTGCTATGTGCTGCTTTCAGTACATAGCAGTATTGTACAAATAGAGCTGGGAACTGCGCATGCATTAATTATAAGAAAATCGATAAAGAACCGGGATGTGGAGTTTCTTGGAATCCTACTTGCTACGTTTCGTAGTTCTAGTAAATGAAATTTTAAACGCATAATTTATTTTAGTAACTATGACTCGATGCATTTTTCACGTATAGGTACTATTTGAACCCATTTAGTTTGATTTGACAGTTATAAAGGGGGTGAATATTAATGTATGTTTTTAGCTCATAGATTTATAAATACGCATAATTTGGGGGAACTAAACCTATTACTCGTAAGGAACCATTTGTATTGAAACAAAAAAATTGCATACGATGATTCTTTAAAGTACAAGTTTACCAATTTTCGAGTGACTTTAATCTATTGACTTAAAGTCATTGATGGTGCAAGTGGTGCTCCAGTAATAGGCGTCGCCGTCTAAAAGCACCGCAAGATTTAAAGTTGTATAGTTCCATCAAGGGGTGCTCACTTGGACTTGCTCTGACGTCACTGGTTTGTTGTTTCTGACAGAAGCCAGTAGAGGCCATTAGACTCATATTTTGGGAAATACTGCTATATACTACTTATACTATGTATAGAAACTAGAACAATTACTTATATTAAGTATACCATAGTCCATATCTTACTAACATGCAATATTAGGTGGTTACTTATGCTGGTTCTAATTTCCATACTATGTTTATAGTTTATACTATATACCAGTGGTTTCTAAAGTTGTCTGAACTCCGACCCATCTAAAAAATATTTCCAATCTTTGGACCCACCTTTTAGCTGTCTTAATGAAAAGAGGGTATAAATTATGTTAATGCTCAGATTCCCCATTATTCATATACTTAATTCTTATACAGTCGTAAATCGCCCATTAGTCGCGACCCATAGTTTGGAAAATACTGCTATATATTGTAGGTACTATGTATAGAAACTAGAACCAGCAGTATAATTAACTACGTTATGTCGATTGGTTCATATTTTCGATCTTTTAAATATAGTAGGTAGTTGACGTTTCCAAAATCTAATAGTACTAACCAGTAGCGGCTTGTCCATAAGAGCTGCAGGGCTGCAGCCCCTTATTCTTAGTATAACTACCCACGGTCCCTAAATTTGGACCATAAGTGACCTATTCTAGTGTTAGATAAAACCAAAATATCAAAAAAACACATTGAAAACGGTGCACTTGCACTATTTTGGTTTTGCGGGCTGCAATTCATGCAGCCCGCTAGACTCGTATTAAAGCATCTGCTGTTACGCTATGAAACGACAAAATGTAATGGGGGTCACGTAAGAAATAAAGCGGATTTTGGGCTGCAAAATTAACAGCCCTCGTCATTTGATTTATAAGTTGAACAAAGAGAACATTTTGCTCGTACCATAGACGAATCGAACATATTGAAATTTATTAATGTAAATTATTTGATTGATTTTTCGATCCCATCTTTGTAACAAATTGTCACATTTTTGAGACTTGATTTTGGCTTGTGATGTCACAAAATTTATGTCTCTTCGTATCCCTTGTTAGGGGAGAGTTGCCAAATTCGTACCACTTAATTACGAGGGCAGTTTACATATTTTTAAGTAGGAACTTTCAAAGTTGCAATTTAAAATAACTTTTAAAAAATTTATTGATATATCATTGTGATATGAACATTTTTATGAGATCATACAAACGGTACGATTTAGGCAACCGGTATCCTAAATGGTACCAGGCAGTTTCCATAATCGTATCTCATGTGTTGGATCAGAAAGATACAAAAAATCATATGAGAAACTATTTTATGAGTTTAATTTAAGTTTAAAATACAATACAACATAAAAAAAATGTAATATTACACTACTTAACTGAAATACAATTAGGACAATAATAAATATTGCCTTCTTTCGAAAATCCTACAACTAGCTTCCATATACTCCCACTTTTGTCACTTTAAGCATTGGTTCATGGTGTGGTACGATTTAGGAACAAGACGTCTAAATAATTGAAACTAGTTTTAAAACATTATCGGCATGTTTTAAAAACTAAATACAAAAATGAGACAAGTTAAGGGGAGATTTTATTTGACATTTTTAGTCTGGTCTGTCGTTAGTAGGACTTCACAGGATTCTTTTGAAATTGTGATCAATCTTGTAATTTAAGTTGTTGGTTCAAGAAGTTGTTTATTTAAAACTTTAAGCACGTAGAATGTAGATGGTGAATTATATTATGAGTAGTTTACATAATTATAAGGAGTTTCTTATAGGTAAAGTGATTAAATGTTACCAACATAATTATGTTGAATATATCGTGCAACAATTACAAATGGTATAACAAAATTTCGTAATTCAAACTAATTTTTATAGTACTTATGTAAAATTATTTTTAGTACTTTTATAGAAGTGATTAATTATTTTTTTTCCTCAAGTGACTTTAAATGTTTTTAACAATCAATTATCATTCACTAAGGTGTCCTTAACAGGTTCGTTAAGTTAGCCTTGGCAGCCCAGCCCAATCAAATGAAACTATGCTAATGATTTAGTGCTATTTAGTTGCTAATTAGTTGCTCGATAAAAAACAAACCAGAGGTTCGCGATATTAAAAAAAAAAGTGGTTGCGTGTACTTATGTACGCGCGTGAGAAGTTATACTTCTTCGGCATCATTAAAAATTAGTTTTTATTAATTTTATTCAAATATTCAATTTAAAAAAACTGTAATTTAATATTTAATAATAATAATATATATATTTAAAGATATAATTATTAAAAATAAAATTAAGAGAATCATATTTTAATTTGTATCAATAAATAATATCCAAAGAAAGCTGCAAGACGTTTATGAAATTTGTCAGGATCATTTTTTTGGTTAACAATTCATGCATGTCATGAAAACGAAGCTTCATAGAAATTGCGAAATAAAGTAAGTAGCTACTTGTCAAAGTAAATGTCTTAATCTTATTCATATCTTGTGTTACTAAATTGTTATTCTAAGATGGTTGAATCATTTCAGAATCCCAGATTTCGTGTTAACTAAGAATATGCATGAAATTCAGACGTCATTTTCATCACAAAACTCCAAATAGTGTAACAGCTACTGCAAAATTCGAGAAAAGTAATAACTTATTTATTAATAATATGTGTCATTTGTATATATACTTATTTTTAAGTTAAATATAAAAATAAATAAATAAGTAAATAAATAAAACAAAAATTCAAATTACGCGCGCCAAGAAACCGAGTGGTTTTGCGGGCAACCTCGTCTTGTTAATTTTTGTCTCAAGATGGCCGCTTATCTAAAAATTTCACTCTCATCATTTTTTCATAACGCGCCTAAAGAAGTATAACTTCAAAAAAACAAACAAACAAAAATTCTGCTTAAAAAACCTTTTTTTTTAAGTTATACTTCTTAAGGCGCATTATGAAAATATGAAGAGAGTGAAATTTTAAGATTTTAAGACAAAAATTAACAAAATGAAGTTAGTCGCAAAACCACTGGGTTTGCTGGCGCGCGTAATTTGAATTTTTGTTGTATTTATTTTCTAGTTTATTTATTTTTATATTTAAATTAAAAATATTTATACATACAAATGACACATATTATTAATAAATAAGTTATTACTTTTCTCGAATTTTGCAGTAGCTGTTACACTATTTGGAGTTTTGTGATGAAAATGACGTCTGCATCGCGGCGCGGTTTAGAAGCATTAGTAGCGTTCTATTTTATCATCACAAATTAACAAGATGAAGTTGCCCGCAAAACGGCTTGGTATTTTTAACTAGGCGCGCGTAATTTGAATTTTTATTATTTTTATTACTTTTCTCGAGTTTTGCAGTAGCTGTTATACTATTTGAAATTTAATGATAAAAATTACGTCTGCATTCCATGCATATTCTTAGTTATCACGAAATCTGGGATTCTTAAATGATTCAACCATCTTAGAATAATAATTTAGTAACACAAGACATGAATAAGATTAAGACATTTACTTTGACAAGTAGCTACTTACTTTATTTTGCAATTTCTATGAAGCTTCGTTTTCATGACATGCATGAATTGTTAACCAAAAAAATGATCCTGACAAATTTTATAAACGTCTTGCAGCTTTCTTTGGATATTATTTATTGATACAAATTAAAATATGATTCTCTTAATTTTATTTTTAATAATTATATCTTTAAATATATATATTATTATTATTAAATATTAAATTACAGTTTTTTTAATTTGATTATTTGAATAAAATTAATAAAAACTAATTTTTAATGATGCCGAAGAAGTATAACTTCTCACGCGCGTGCATAAGTACACGCACCACTTTTTTACAAATACAACAAAAATTCAAATTACGCGCGTCTAGTTAAAAATACCGAGCCATTTTGCGGGCAACTTCATCTTGTTAATTTGTGATGATAAAATAGAACGCTACTAATGCTTCTGAAACCGCACCGCGATGCAGACGTCATTTTCATCATTAAACTTCAAATAGTACCTATAACAGCTACTGTAAAATTCGAGAAAAGTAATAACTTATTTATTAATAATATGTGTCATTTGTATATATAATTATTTTTAATTTAAATATAAAAATAAATAAATTAGAAAATAAATAGGTACAACAAATTTGCGACTAACTTCATTTTGTTAATTTTTGTCTCAAGATGCGCGCGCATCTTAAAATTTCAATCTCATCATTTTTTTCATAACGCGCCTAAAGATGTATAACTTCAAAGCACAAAATAGCACTAAATCATTAGCATAGTTTCATTTGATTGGGCTGGGTTGCCAAGGCTAGCTTAACGCTTGTGTCCTTAACGCGTGGACAAAATTTAAACGAAAACCGTGAGAAAAAATTTTTTCGTCGAAAAAATCGATTGTCCTTAGTTTAGTGATTTGGGTGAAAAATCGACAAATATTTACTATGCTTATATTATGATTAGTGTTTAATGTGCATAAAATTTACAACAATGAAATATGAAAAATCTACCGTTTTTAAAATAGTTGAAAAGACACATAAAATTAGCATTTTGAGTCAAAGAAAATAAATTATTGGTACCACTTATAAATATTAATTATGTACCGTACCTATACTGTAACATGCTTATTACATTGACAGTGATAATCCCCAACTTTCACAGTGATGATCGCAGTGCGAATAACGTAGTGGGATAATGGAGGAATACGAGAATATGTTATCCAAAAGCATCGAATCCCATGTTAAAAATATCCGGTTAGGTATTCGACGTCCCTTTAGATAAAAGCGAGATTCTATCTGCTTGGATAAACGGCTTTATGGTCGCTGTTAAACCCAAAGGGGAAACATTCATAATACCTCGCTCCTCCCAAACCTCTCTCTGGTTGTTGGTGTATGGCGTGAGCTAAAAATAAAATACTGTGATGACGATACATTTTGGCTTCTCGCTTTTATAACTTCGTCCTTGGATTTATATGTTATTTTGACTTGAGTTTGTCGGTTTGTAAGCAATAAAACTATAAATGATTTATTTTCAAAGCATCGTTAAATTGGGTATCCATAATAATTAACATTTTTATTACAAGAAAAGGGAAAAAATTTATTACAAAATAAATATGTTTTCAAATAATTGTTACAGGATAAGAAGCGATTTTCTTCTTTGTTCCCATAAATTTTCTTAGTACCAAGTTAATAATTTTTTTTTTTTTTAAATAAAAGGTATACGATCAATACAGGAGTGGATAAAATCCGCATCATCAATTACCTAGACTACTGGCAGTTACCCTAGTTACCAGTTTTAGAACTGAACGCTCGTCGCAATAGTCCTCAGGTCATACTCCCCTAGTCTTCTTTGTGTTCGAGCAGGGATGTCTGGTCCTTGTGTTGAGATGCTTTTTGTGTCCTTTGTATATTTCTTTATGTCTCAACTGTACTTTTCGCCGATGGTTTTAACGCAAGATGTTTTTATAGTGCATACTTGGCAACATTCCAAGTTAGCGTTCACATTTACATTTTTATTATATATAATAGAATCAAGTTTATTGTTACTGAAAATTTATTTTTAAAGTTTCTCATACTTTTGATTTTTTTTTCGTATTTCACATAGTAGAAAGTATAATACTATAAATTTAAGTAATGTAGAATAAAATTTATAAAATTTGGATGCTTTGAAATATGTTGAATTAATTGAGCTATTTATCTTTATAACTACTATTATTAAGCTTCAGTTGGAAGTCACAAGAATAAACATTATTGGTGCGTCTCCTTAGATCTTCCTACTACAAGGTAGACAACAACCTGCTATAAGGTAGAGATCAGAATGGTGCACGTACAATGTACATAGTATATGATACAGTCTTATCATTTGTGCTTTCCTTTAATAAAAGAGTCTCAATTGTTTTAGTTTTCCCCAAAAAATACAACTACAAATGCAGCAATGCAATATTATAGTGAAACCCCGATTATCCGGATTTCACTTAACCGGACTATTCAATTAACCGATTTCTTAAAATTTAATTTTTTTTCTCCGTACATTAGAAAGTAATTGATGAATTTTAATATTTTTTGTTTCTTTTATTCGTATCAACTCAGGTGGTTTAGAAAAAAACTTTGGGAAGAACTCAATGGAACAGCTGAAAAATCGAAAAGGCTAATTTCGGATATCTGTGGATTACTCATAAAATACAACTACAAATACAACAAAGTTTTTTTTTTGGTTTATTTAAGGTCGGTTCAACTACTTTGGTCATTAGCGACCGTCGAATCCGAAAACCCAGAAAAAATCTTGGCTTTCATTGGGATTCGAACCCAGGACCACTGGCGTACAAGGCAACTGTCTAGTCCACTACGCCACTAAGTGACCTGCAACAAAGTTATCATATAGTAAAACCCCGATTATCCGGATTTCACTTAACCGGACTATTCCATTAACCGATTTCTTAAAATTTATTTTTTTTTCTTCGTACATTAGAAAGTAATTGATGAATTTTAATATTTTTTGTTTGTTTTATTCGTATCAACTCAGAGGTGGTTGAGGAAAATACTTTGGGAAAAACTCAATGGAACAGCTGAAAAATCGAAAAGGCTAATTTTGGATATCTTTGGATTACTCATAAAATACAACTACAAATTCAACAAAGTTATCATATAGTAAACCCCGATTTTCCGGATTTCACTTTACCGGACTATTCCATTAACCAATTTCTTAAAATTTAATTTTTTTTTCTCCGTACATTAGAAAGTAATAGATGAATTTTAATATTTTTTGTTTCTTTTATTCGTATCAACTCAGAAGTGGTTAAGGAAAAAAACCTTGAGAAGAACTCAAAGGAACAGCTAAAAAATCAAAAATTATAATTTCGGATGTCTTCGAATTACTAATAAAATACAACTACAAATGCAGCAAAGTTGTACTATAGTAAAACCCCGATTATCCGGATTTCACTTAACCGGACTATTCCATTAACCGATTTCTTAAAATTTTTTTTTTTCTTCGTTCATTAGAATTTAATTGATGAATTTTAATATTTTTTGTTTGTTTTATTCGTATCAACTCAGAGGTGGTTTAGGAAAAAAAACCTTGGGAAGAAATCAAAGGAACAGCTGAAAAATCGAAAATGCTAATTTCGGATATCTTTGGATTACTCATAAAATAAAACTACAACTCCAACAAAGTTATCATATAGTAAAATCCCGATTATCCGGATTTCACTTAACCGGACTATTCAATTAACCGATTTATAATAAATTACTTAAACCCGCGTCTTCTTTTGATGTACATAGATTACATAAGTACCTACATAATGTTGATTCATATATTGTCACCGATAACACGTGTTAGATCAAGTTTCTACTCGAATACAGACTATAGGAAGTGGATAAACCATGAAATTTAAGATTTTTTCCAAACAATAGAGGCTGACTTCAATTAATATAAGCATGGAGCGTTTATACTTTCATCATTTAAACCTTAATAAATGAAGTGAACACTTCAATATTTCAAACAAGTTATCTTCGTCGTGCACGGAAAAAAATAGTGGTGTAAAATTTACAACACTAAACTAGTAATATTTTTACTGCACTTTGTGTTCACTATAACCATAAAATGTAACATTTGATAACATACGTGTTGTATTCAGCTCTAACGTATAGTATTTTTTACTACCGCAGTGTAGAAAATATATGTAGCTGTTACAACTGCTGAGTGTTGTACAATTAACAAAATTTGGCGTTTGCGCATGCGCCGCGTACAACATAACCAATAATTTTGACAAATAAATGCAAGTGTCAAAAATTCAACTACATTTTTACTAGTTTGTGTTGTAAATAATACTACAGTTTTTTAATTACACTTGACTAGTGTATATAATACTAGTTAATGTAGTATAATTAACAAGGAATGTTGTTAAAACTATAACACATTTTTTCCGTCTAGATAATAGTTTACTTAATTGATGTTTTCATATGAATAAATCAATTTCTTTAACGTTCACATTTCTTATCTACAATAAATATTTATTGAGCATTGAGCGCAGTAATAATAATAATTAAAATGAGCAAAATGTATTGAGATAACGGAGGATTGAAACGGACGATGACGCATGCAACGTGCGATACGAATATTTACATGCACGTTTCCGGTTAGTATCTCGAAGCTAAATTCTAAATAAAAAAAAAAACCACGCCGATGCTGCTAGAAGATGAGCTTCGATACTTATAATAATAAATGAATGTATTCACAGGAGATAACAGATTTAAGAATGTACGTTATTCAACATCATTCTTCTCTCAACTATTTAAGGTCATGCCAGAGACATGGCGTTTCTCCCTCCAAGGTTTGGCTTCTTAAATGATTCCAAGCGAGTCCATTCGAAAGAAGATAACCATTTGGTTATCATAGACCAGGCGGTAATCTTAACGTTATTATGTTTTCAAGGCTTCAAGTCAAGAATTTTTATTAAAGCATAATACGTGAGACGTTAGTCGTCTCATTACATGTTGAAAGTATCCCGACAAAAGACATCAAAATGCAATTTCCAGGACGAAATGGAAATCTTGATTATTTTTAAATTGAGTTATAATAAAAGTTTTATAGGTCTTCTAAAATCAAAACCTCCTTGAAAAGGACTCCATTTTACCATTTCCACCCTTAATCGCGAGTCGTTATGAATAGGGTATGCAAACCGGTTAAAACCGGTTTTTTAGTAAAAATCAAAAACCGAAAAACCCGGTTATTCGATAAAAATAATCGGGAGTTTTTTTTAACTGTATTTAACCGGTTTGTAACCGATTAACCGGGAGGAAATAACCGAAAACCAGGTTTTTTAAAATACGGTTTTTTGCAAACCCTAGTTGTGAATGACATTAGGACATTCTACAATATCGTAACGACTCGTGTAGTCAAAGTGCTAATAAAAATGGTACAAATGATGCACTCTCGCTTGGCGTAAGTCGGAAGAAGTAAAGAGTGGGTCAACTCTCGTTACAACGACTCATGGGGTGGACACTTTTATGCGACGTGCGGTTCTCCTAAATTTTAGTATGGTCGGTTGAACAAAGATGGTGGGGCAATGTCCAAAATGCATGTTTGCATTACAGAGTTGCGCTGTGGTGATATAAATAGCGCGACACTAGCGCCTCTATAAACGAGCAAACTATACCCCCCTATAGCCCCCTACAACTCTATGTTACAAAAATGTGACCATTTTTACTGGATTTGCAGTAAATAAGTTGAAATATAGTTGAAAACGAGTTGAACGAAGAGCACAAAGACTGACGAAGACCAAAAAATTTATGAAGGTCGGAGGTTAGAAATAATTTTTTTTAAACGTCAGGCAAATTAATAAAATGAAATTTTTTTTAATGTTTTCATTATTATTGTTATTATATGAGAATAATTATGATAAGTATTTTTATATAATAAGTATATTAACTCTGATAAGTTTAAGTGGTAGGGGGCTATTTGAGACGTATGACTCTTATAACACCACAAATAGTGAACGGCTGTTTTCCACTAGATACTAGCGCCGCCGAAAGAGCTCAAAGGTACTAACATTTCCGTAGAAATTTGTCACGTTTTTTAGCCTTTCGTATCTAAGTGACAGGGGGCTGCTATCTAACCTGATTTAACACGTCTCCTTCACTGTTTGTGTAATAAATTAGTTTTTTATGGATAATTAATGGCTGAAAGACTATGGGTTACAATGAAAATAAAAAAACTCATGAAAGTCACAAGACGTTTAAAATTTGTCGGGATCATATTTTTGGTAAACAATTCATGGATGAGTCTGGTAAACAAAATGGCTGACAGACAAACTTCTTTGAAGTTAAGTTAAAATTACTTTGTTTAACTTAATTATTATTCTAAGATGGTTGAATAATTTCAAATATCAGATTTTGTGACATCCAAAAATATGCATGGAATGCAGACGTCATTTTCATCACCAAACTCCAAATAGCATGATAACAACTACTGCAACATTCAAGAAAAGTTATAATTTATTTAAATTTTATATTTCGTTGTGGTAATTTTTAATTTGTGTGTGAGAATTTCAATATGATTATATATTTTAAGATTTAAATTTGAACAGTAAATTTTACTCCTTACTCTACGGGGACTTATTGTTAATGTCAGAGGTTGAGGCGAGCCGCTTGTAAGATCGTTTCAAAGATTACCTGGAATTCTTTTGTATTCAAAAGGTTTTGTTCTTCTCTTTTTAAAAAGGACCTGGTTTTTAAAGAATCTCAAGTCAGAATAAAGGAGCGATTATTTCCTCACAGCGTGGGTCTTTCCAGACCTTTTAGTTTTTCTACTGCTAGCATACAATTTAGGCTAAACAAGTGTTAATAATTGTTATTACAATCTACAAATGCACTATGAAAGTATGGGTAAGTATATGAATAATTTTTTTTGTCCGAATTTTCTAACTTCGGATTTTGGATAATAGAGCATTTTCAAATTTTTAACAGCATTGAAGTTGTTTATTTCAAAGTAATCTAATTTCCGTGAGCGGATCGAGCTGAAATTTAACAGGTAGGTTCGTTGTCTATGACAATGCGTTTTATTAAAATGTCAGCTCGGGGAAATGTTCTATAATAAAATTTTTTTTAAAAATCAATTCGTTCACCCTTCTCTATGGAGAAATGCTGCTTAACCTTTGGAATTACTACTTTTACCTTGTAGAGAGAGTTTCAAAAGTTCCTCTGGGATACTTTTAAACCCATCTAATTAAAATGACCGAGCGGAAGAAAATAAAGTATAAAGTTGTATGGTAGGTATCAAAAAGAACATAAGAAATTTTGTTTGTCCCGGAAAAATGCACCGGTTGCTAGGGGCAATTTAAAATGTAAAGTTTATGGGTTCCCCAAACAAAGGGGCCTTAAACCTCAAACAACCTGAGCTCAAACAAAGTTTAAGTTTCTCTCAAGCAAGAACAGATTTAAAATTTCCTGGAATATTTTCTTCGGGTAGAAATAACTGAAAACACAATGAAATTTTGTTATCTCAGATTTTAAGATAATAATAATTGAATGTTATTCATCCCAAAAAATATACAGGCTCTGTAAGAAAACTACTAATCCATTACACTAAAATGATTGATCGGATTTTAGCAAAATTTAGCTCGAAAGGTTTTAAGTAAAATTTATGTAAGGAAGAATTTTTTATTCGCCTTTTCAGAAATAACGCGTTGGATCTTTGATTGAATCTACAAAAAGTTAGACGTTATACACCAACTCCAAAAATAACAATAGTTGTACATTGTATGATCCTAATAATTTGTAAGTTGTAGACACTGCTAGGATACGCAATTATTTTTTTACTTTTTAGTACATTTTTTTAAAGATTTTTTATTTATTTTGAGGTCGGATTTTCATTTTGTTATAATTTTTATTTATTTCTCGATTTTCTCGATTTCTTTGAATATGGGTAAACCTACTAAACGCGCTGCTGATATGAGAAGCGCCATTTTAATGTTAAAAGTTACTACTTCATCCCCTTTTGCTCTTAAGGGTTGACATTTTTTTGCTTTTAAATTTAATGAAAAAACTAAGTGGAATAATCTTTTCAATAGAAACAAAATCATAAAAATTCGATGATTCAGTTAAACGTTACTATTTCATCCCCTATTTTCATCTTTAGGGGGTGGATTTTTTTCTTTAAATAGAAATGTGAATAAAATGTGTAAAAAGAGAAAAAAAAGTGGTTGCGTGTACTTATGTACGCGCGTGAGAAGTTATACTTCTTTGGCATCATTAAAAATTAGTTTTAATTAAATGCATTCAAATAATCAATTTTAAAAAATTGTAAATTAATATTTAATAATAATAATAATATATATATTTAATTATATAATTATTAAAAATAAAATTAAGAGAATCATATTTTAATTTGCATCAATAAATAATATCCAAAGAAAGCTGCAAGACGTTTATAAAATTTGTCAGGATCATTTTTTTGGTTAACAATTCATGCATGTCATGAAAACGAAGCTTCATAAAATTGCGAAATAAAGTAAGTAGCTACTTGTCAAAGTAAATGTCTTAATCTTATTCATATCTTGTGTTACTAAATTGTTATTCTAAGATGGTTGAATCATTTCAGAATCCCAGATTTCGTGATAACTAAGAACTATGCATGAAATGTAGACATCATTTTCATCACAGCTACTGCAAAATTCGAGAAAAGTAATAACTTATTTTTTAATAATATGTGTCATTTGTATATATAATTATTTTCTAAATAAAATATAAAAAATATATTTAAAGAATTAATTATTTTTAGTTTAAATATAAAAATTAATAAAACAAAAATTCAAATTACGCGCGCCAAGTTAAAAGAAACCGAGTGGTTTTGCGGCCAACTTCATCTTGTTAATTTGTGATGATAAAATAGAACGCTACTAAATAGCCTAAAGATAATATTACATTGAACACGTTTGTTTCCGAGTATGTGTAGAAAATTTGTATTTTTATGACTATTTATTGGCTGAAAAACTGAAAAACTATGGTTTACAATGAAAATAAAATCAAAGGAAAGCTGAAAGACGTTTATAAAAATTTGTCAGGATCATTTTTCTGGTTAACGATTCATGCATGTCATGAAAGCAAAGCTCTATAGAAATTGCGAAATAAAGTCAGTAGCTACTTTTCAAAGTAAATGTCTTAATCTTATTTATATCTTGTGTTACTAAATTATTATTCTAAGATGGTTGAATCATTTCAGAATCCCTGATTTAGTAATAACTAAGAATATGCATGGAATGCAGACGTCATTTTCACCACTAACCTCAAAATAGTATAACAGATACTGCAAAATTCGAGAAAAGTAATAACTTATTTATCAATAATATGTGTCATTTGTATATATAATTATTTTTAATTTAAATATAAAAATTAATAAATAAGTATATAAATATAACAAAAATTCAAATTACGCGCGATAAGAAACCGAGTGTTTTTGCGGCCAACTTCGTTTTGTTAATTTTTGTCTCAAGATGGCCGCCCATCTAAACATTTCACTCTCATCATTTTTTCATAACGCGCCTAAAGAATTATAACTTCAAAAATTATCGATATCGGGTAAAATTTATAATTACATAAAAAAGAAAACAATTATTTATCAAAATCGAGCTTTCCAACAAGAAGTTAATATTTCATCCCTTAGTTTTCAACCCTTTAGAAATGAACGATTTCCTTCAAATTAAAATGAGACCACACGGGAAGCACCAGCTTTCAAATAAAAAAGAATCATCAAAATCGGTTCATCCAGTCGAAAATACTGAGGTAACAAACATATAACAAAATACAGTCGAATTGAGAACCTCCCCCTTTTTTTGAAGTCGGTTAAAAACTGTTAATATAAAAACAAACGTTAATACAACTTCAATACAAAAAAATCAACAATCAGTTTGGTTTGCACTTAGCAAAGCGGGCGAGTAGTTTCTAGTAACCAATGAAAAGCTGCCAATAACGACGTTTGTTACCACTTGAAACCACACCATTCTCTTATCCCCTCTTTTACAATGCCCAAAACAAGTAGTGCAACTAAAAATATTCTTCGAACAAAAGAAAAATTCTAGGATCACATAGGATTTAAAAAAAACAAAAGAATTAACAACCTAAAAAGCATAATAAAAATGATAAAGTATAACCTCTAAATACCGACTAATTTATTTCTGAACTCAACAAAATAATTATTTACACTCATTAAGCTACAACAAGTGTTTATTATTTTATGGTTCTAGCATTGATATGATATTTAGTTCCAATTATAAATGTTAATGCATGACTAATAAGTGATTTAAATAGATAAGATTAAACGTTCATAGTACTAATAATAACAAATTTTTTTAATTTTTTTATTTCTATTGAAATACTTTCATTTAAAGAACAAGTCGTTGTATCCGGTATATACAGTTATTTACTTTAGCTAACATGACCTCAATTTGTCTTATGTTCTCAAGTACATAAAGTATGATAAAGAGAAAGTATCCACTATCCAATCAAATAACGTTAAAAATTAGTTGCGACTAGGTACATACTTTAAATGTTTATGTACCAAGGTCATCGACCTGTTGAATGTAAAAATTTTTTTTCTTAAAACGTAAATAGAAAGTTCCATTGTAATCTATACTTATAGTAGATATGATTGAAAATGAGTTGTAACTAGTGGCAAAATTTCAGTAACTAATTGATTAAAATTTTCGATCCAGGTTCTATTTCTCTCTAGCTATAAACCAAATAGTGTTGGATATAATAAAATAATATGAGAACTGAAATTTTGCCGTTGTTCTGTTGAAAAATTTATATAATATAATGCCAATGTTGCTAAGCTAATGATTTCATGGAATGGCCTTCAAATATGAAATATTTGCATATCTTATGATTAATGTAGACATTTATTATTTATGTATTTAGTTATAAATACTAATAACACAGTTTTATATCGTTAGCTTGAATTGATTTAAATATTTTCAGGCTCCTTGAACTTTGACCATTATAATATGTACTCTATAGTTATTCTTGTTTAGTAGATAACTATATTTTTTCAATTTTTCATTTGCAAAACCAGTTTTGAAATGTTAAGAACCAAATTTTTTGAAAGTTCTTTTTTTTTTTTATAAAACTACTAGCTGATAACCGCTTAATTGATTGATTAATTGATTTCCTAACTTCATAATAGCTGGGGGGGAGGCAAGCGGGGATTTAAGTACTTTCAGCAAATATTAGCCCCATATATATGGCCGTCCGTCGAGAATAAAGGATCAGATTAGTAAAAAAAAAGTGGTTGCATGTACTTATGTACGCGCGTGAGAAGTTATACTTCTTTGGTATTATTAAAAATTAGTTTTTATTAATTTTATTCAAATAATCAATTTTAAAAAACTGTAATTTAATATTTAAAAATAATAATATATATATTTAAAGATATAATTATAAAAATAAAATATAGAGATAATATTTGAATTTGTATCAATAAATTATATCCAAAGAAAGCTGCAAGACGTTTATAAAATTTGTCAGGATCATTTTTCTGGTTAACAATTAATGCATGTCATGAAAACGAAGCTTCATAGAAATTGCGAAATAAAGTAAGTAGCTACTTGTCAAAGTAAATGTCTTAATCTTATTCATATCTTGTGTTACTAAATTATTATTCTAAGATGGTTGAATCATTTGAGAATCCCGGATTTCGTGATAACTAAGAATATGCATGGAATGCAGATGTCATTTTCATCATTAAATTTCAAATAGTATAACAGCTACTGTAAAATTCGAGAAAAGTAATAACTTATTTTTTAATAATATGTGTCATTTGTATGTATAATTATTTTTAATTTAAATATAAAAATAAATAAATTAGAAAATAAATACATCAAAAATTCAAATTACGCGCGCCAGGAAACCCAATGGTTTTGCAACTAACTTTAATTTTTGGCTGAAAATGCGCGCGCATCTTAAAATTTCACTCTCATCATTTTTTCATAACGCGCCTATAGAAGTATAACTTCAAAAAAATTTATCATCTGATTTTCTCGAGCGCGTCAGATTAAGATAAGGTGAGTTAGTTACATGCTAAAAGATGTATATTCCACTAATCTGACAATTTGAGAGTGGCGTAAAGAAGGGGGAGGAGTACAAAGTTGTAAAAAAAAAACGTCATCTCGACATTCTCGAGCGTGGCTAATTTTTTTTTATTTTGAAGGGAATAAATCAACGACTACAAAAAATATATAATCTGACGATTTCCACAAGTCGTAGTAACAAAAAATCATCGATAAAGTGTAATGCGTGCAGCTGCGTGATGCATATATTCAAATTTTCCCAGGAAAAAGTTTCAAATTAAAGTTGTAGCCATTAATGTAACGAAAATCGTTGGAGCCGTTTTCGTTAAGTTAACCGATTTCGGCCAAAAGCTTTGCGGCACATCTAGATATAATATGGAGGCTGAATGCTAAGTTTGGTGAAATTCGATACGATATGACTGTCACACACTCACACACACAGCCATGTGTGACAGCCATATCGTATCGAAAGCTTTAATCAAATTTTATCAAACTTGAAATTTGACTTCCGCGAAGCTTTTGGTGGAAATCGGTGAACCGAAAGCTCCACTTTATTCTGGGAGTTTATGAACTTTTTCAATTTTTTTCAAAAACGGCTTATCTTTAAACTTACTATAGTTCTTAGACTCATTAGTGGCTACAACTTTTATTTGAAACTTTTTCCTGGGAAAAATTGAATATAGGCTGTATGCATATATACAAAAAAAAAATTGAATTATTTTCAGATTAGGTAAATCCCTCCTGATAATCGTCAGATTATGAGACAGCATGTCTAAGGCATAAAAATGAACCATATATCTTAATCTGACGCGCTTGAATATTTCAAAATGGCGATATTTTGCACATTCTTATAATGGCAGCGCGCTTGCGTCACAATCAAATCTTTAGAGGTTTGTCTTAGGTTCACTTAACATCCCTTTAGAAAATCTGACGCGCTCGATTAATTTTTTTTTCTTCATTTCCAACCCTTACGTACGACCACCCTCATCATGGAAACAATCAGATTAACATATGTACATTTTTAAAAATACGTAGGACATGGATGCTATCAATATCTGACGCGCTCGAGTAGGTATATACAAGTAAAAGTTTTTTTTTTACATTTTTGAAAATCTATAGCCCTCCCCCCACCACTGAAAAGGTATATATTATATGACATTTTTTTCTTTTTATCATCTAAGCTTCGCAACTCAACAGGTCTCGATAACGCTCGAGTAAATCCCGACTTAGCATCGTGGGCTCCCCTACTATAACAAAATTTAAAAATGTGATTTTTTTGTTTTGAGTTACGAGCAAAATTCGAGATACGAGTTCGGTTTAGCAGGTCGAAGGTCTCGAAAAAAGTTGCAACAGGTCGTGCATCTGATCTTTTTAATGACACTTGCCTAACATTCTATTTCCGGAACATTCTGAGAGGGATGAAAAAACAAACCCCCTTGGACATGTTTTTTTCTAAACGGCCTACAGGTGAAAGCGAGAAAAATGTAGCGAAAAAGGCAAAGACCAGTGAGGATATCGAATTAGTTTCTTTACATTCTCTTTTTTGTTTTTGTACCATAACTATTTGTCATGTATAAATACATTTTTATTATTCAAAATCACGTAACAAAAGTAACTGGGGTGACATTTTGGGGGTTGGAACGGATTAATGGTAGTTCAATTGTTTTGTATGGGGAAATTTGCTTTGAGATACGAGTAATTCAAGATACGAGCAAGGTTGCGGAACGAATTAAACTCGTATGTCAAGGTACCACTGTAGTTGAAAAATGAAAATGACTGATAAAAATTAAACTTAATTGCATTCAGTTCTTATTATTGAACAGAGACAAGTAACAAGCGGTAGACATTATCCGAGGTGCTCTAGTCGATACACGGTCTGTTCCAGATGAAAATAAAACCGTTCAGTGACGATATAAATTCAGTGCAGTATACAATTATAAGAACTTTTTGTGCATTGTGCACCAATTGTAACTAAAATGTACGGTTTTATTTTCATCTGGAATAGAGCTGCAATTAAACAAAAATAATACAGCTGTTACGTAAGTTTAATTTGTTATCCCTTTCTTACCTTGTATTATAACACAAGAGCTTCTCTCTTATAAAAATGAGTGCCTTAATTTATAGATAGCAATGTTTCGGTCGTTTCGGTTGTCGATTTTAGTGCTCTCTATGTTGGAAATGATTAACTAAACATTGGTTTGTGTCAATGCTTTATTTACAGAGTTTAAATTTTCCCACATTTTAACACAAGTTGACATTTCGCTGTCAGAATCCCCAATCTAAGGCAATTTTCGTTAACTTTACGTCGATTATGCTATTGAAGTCAATCGTTAACAGTTGCTTATACATCGAATTGTTATCGCGTACTTTTGGAACGGCAATGGCTGACACAACAACGACGCCAACAATAAAACCCTATACCGCAGGTGAACATTCAGCCGCGTTTGTAACCTGTCCAAACAACGACGTTGCCAAGAGTCTGGCTCGAAGTTTGGTCGAGAAAAAATTAGCTGCATGTGTTAACATTGTGCCAGGACTAACATCCATTTATGAATGGGAAAATGAAGTACAGGAGGACAGTGAAGTGATGATGATCATAAAAACGCGCACGGGAAAAATCGACGAAGTTGCAAAATTTGTGCGCGAAAATCATCCGTATACTGTAGCTGAGTTGATTTCGTTTCCCATTCAAAACGGGAATGCGCCGTATTTAAAGTGGCTTTCGGATGCTGTTCCAGAAAATACTCCAAAAGTTTAATTGGAATTTTATGTAGTTATTTGTCAAATATGATACGTTATATCTCATTCATTAATACTACAATTATAATATGTAAAAATAATTATCCAATAAAGAAATATAAAAAAATCAGCATATTTTAAACTCTTTCATAAATTGCAATAAAATCTTTGGTCCCATCCCCGATTTCTTTGGAATCTCGCAGCATCCATCGTTTCGATGAGTCTGGTCCAAAATTGGGACTAAAAGGCGTGGGATTTGTGTGTGTACCCCGACCAGGTCCCGGTCCTATTATAATAACTAAATTTCCCTTAAACGTATTGACATATTGTTGAAATGCTGGACCATTGTTGAAATAGCAGAATAAAATCGCTGAGCTTTTATCAATTGCGGGGATTTCGTCATTTGTTGTATATTGTAATGGAATGAAATTAGGGGATGAGTATTGGCTGCTCCACCATAACTCGTCGATTTCAATACCAATCACGGGTATATCTGAAAGATAAATGGTTTTTGAAAAATTATTTTAGAAGTGGTTTTTTTTTTTTATATTCTTTTACAGGGTTATATAGACTGAGAACTTAAAAATAAAACTTTCCTCGTTGATCCTTTGTTTCGACGTGACAAATAAGCCCGTTTTTTTACCTCTAGCTATCCCAGGATAAGGACAAATGTTTGTAATCTCTTATCCTGATACTAACCCTATACAAAACATTATACTAAGTTCATATGGGCTCGGACTTCACTGGTCTAGGGGGGCTATTCATAAATTACGTAAGACGTTTTTGAAGCTTTTTTACCCCCCCCCATTGTAAGAAATCATGCATGCGATGCAACCACTCACCCCTTCCTCTTCATAAGTAATTTTTGGTAAAAAATCAACATATTTATAAAATCACCGTTTAATCAGAGCGATTCTTAGTGCGAAATAGTAACATTTTTAATTCAAAATCTTTCGTTAAACCAGACTATCTACGACCCCCCCCCCCGATGATTAAAAGAATTGATATTATTCAGGCTACATCCTCACTCCTTAAATGCCTTACGTAATTTATGAACAATCCCCAGGCGTAAATCCAGCACCGTCAGCATCATAGTAAAAATTTTTTTTAAATATTACTATGCATTGATGTATAATGGATTGCCTATCCATCAACATTGTGTTAAATACTAAATGCTTTGAATATCTTTGAATAATATGGGTTTATTGGAAAGTTGCACATAGTATTATCATTTCAATCCTAACTGAAAGGCTCTGTTTACATCGAAAAAAAGTTTAAAGTTGATAAATTAATGAAAAAAAAAGAGTATTGTGAATGTCCAAAGCCAAATAAGTCGCAATGTGAACAATGTGTCGCAATCCAAGTATCCATATATCTATATAATGACAATTTAATCAAAAAATGTTAGTAACGGAAAGACGTGTAAAGCTAAAAAAAAAACCGAAATGTGTGCTGGGACACATAATAGAAGTGAAACTTCAACGGACAAGTGGAAAAACGAATCGCTACAAAATGTTAACTTGACGTTTTACGGGCAGGTTTTCAAATTTAACAAGTATATTAACAATTTTCCCGTAAAACGTCAAGTAAAAATTTTGTTGCGATTCGATGAGGATGACCCCCTTAAACGATGTGATATTATTCCGTCGCTGCTCGGAGCATACTGGTCGTGCACGCGGGGAGGGGTAAGCGCTTCGGGCTATGATTTTTAAGTGCTGGATAACACTAGAAATTATCAGACGCGCGGTATTATCCAACTCTCCCCTACAATATGAGATTTATTTTTGGGATAGAATTAACAGTGATTTTAGTGATAATTGTCATTGGTAGTTCATACGTCGATTGTTTAATGTTCACGATGCATGACCCATAATGAGACCCCAGGGACGTTAGAGTGGTGGGGGAGGGGGGAGGCAGGATATCTAGTCAGAATTTGCTGAAATGCTTATCATTAGATCCGTCACTTCCTAAGTGCAGCCCGCATTAAACCCTCCGTAAAATATTTGGCCCTTTTATAACCATAGGTTGCCGAGCTCTGCCTTAAATTGTAAAAAAATTAACCACTTGTCTTTATTGTTAGTTTTTTTAATTAATAACATGATTTGAGAATAAATTTTTAATAAAAGTTAATTACCTGAAGCTTTTTGTAGTAGCCACTCAAATAATCCGGTGCCACAACCAATGCTGACGATTTGATTCAGATGCAATTTATTTACATAATCGGCAATAAACTGTAAATCGTCAACCGCAGGCCATACCCAGAGTAACTTATGCCAATCGAAATCAGCATGAGCCAGCTCTTGTCGAATTTGTAAAATTTCCAGCCACTTTTCTTCATCGTGCAAGCGTAAAATTGTCGCGAGCACATCGTCGACTTTCATGTTGCCGACGAAAAGATGATTGAACGTAACGCGGTGAATTGTTGAGAAGTCTATACGAGAATGAGCCGCGCCAATAAGTGTCGTAAAGAAACGTAAAGGTGAGACGTTAATAACGCAATACAACACTTTGCGTAAATCATCGTGCGATGGATCAATCGAAATTGGCCGCGATTTCGACGATTGTTTCGTCGCTATTTGGCATTGGACTTAAACTTGATGACGTCAACACGTTCGGTTATTTTTACGATCATCTCTTATGATTGATTTTAGATTTCTATAAATAAAAATAAAAAAAATTGAACCACCTATTGGCGCTGTGGTTAGAGCAATTGCTCGCTCCGCTTCATGCGTCAAGTGGTTCTGGGTTCGATCCCCGTTGAATCCTAGACCGAAGATATAATCGACCAACAGAAATTCCTTGTGTTTCTAGACAGTCGTGATATGACCTTAGATGTTAAAGCGACTTAAAGAAGCAAAAAAAAAAAAATTTTCTCACACCTACGTTGATAATACACAAACAAAACGGATCGATATTATTATTATATATTTTTGATTTTTTGTTATTTTATTTTTATATATAGATAATATTTAGATTTATCAGACAATATTTTCTATAAGAGATTTTAGAAATCATAATAATAATATTTATATATATATTACTAATATAGTTTTTTTTTTCATTTCAAGATTTTTTTGTGATTTTTCAAATCAATTTTTCTTTTTTATAAATTATTTGTAAAATTGATTTTTTTTAACGTCTTCAAGACTTGATTCCAATGTTTTTTTTTTTTCATTTAGAGTAACAAGAGTTTAACAAAAATAAGGGAAAATCGAAAATGTTTTCCTTTTAACGTCCATGTGGTTTAAAGAGACAACTCGCCCCATTTTGTGTTAGACAATTTTCTTTTTCGATTCGTGTTGATAAAAGTCTCTCGTGATGAAATTTCGTGAAGAGAGCGAGTTATTGATTACTCATCATTTTTTCCAACATGGATTTTTCAATTAAAGAGAAAATAAAATTTTCTTGCCATAAATTTGTGCTCAAGTTTTTTTTTTTTTTTTGAACTAAAGAAAAACGTAAGACTAGCTATTTCCTTTTTGGATTGTTTGAAACTATGCATTTTGTTTTGATTATTAAATAGTTACGCCCCTGTATTAAATAATAAATATTATTATTAGTAATTTTGATTTTCCAAGGGATGAAAAATGCATCATGCTTTCTTCTTTCTAACGTTGTAAATGGAATATGAAAATTTTTTTGAATGTTTAAGGGGCTCTCGAAAAAAAATTCCAATTTGCCCCGTTAAAAATTTTTTTTTTTTTGAAATTCACACTTAGTTTGAACTAATGTTGGTCCCATATAAAAATTTTTCCGTAGTTCCTTCCCTAATTGTTGAAAAACCATTTGTTTACAATCTATCAGTTTTTTCAGATGAAAATAAAACCGTACATAGTACGGTACAAGTGGCATAACGAACAGAATTATAACTATTAATTGGTTTGTTCTCCATCCAGATTTTAATTAGTACAAAATGGCGTAGCTGGAAACCTCATGAAATGCATTAAGTCCTTGCTGTCTCAATGCCAAACTTACGTACGCTTTGACAACACTAAATCAAAGTACAAAATTCTAGGTCTTCCTCAAGGAGCTGTTTAAAGGTATATTTTTTAATATCAGGTTTGTTCGCGGAAGTGATTCTGAACTGAATCAATTCAAGTGGATAGGACAATCGCCAAACCACCGCCAGATTCCACAAAAAGTGTTAATTGAATTGAACGTAGACAGACGCTGATGCCTCGTTCACACGAGCCAACTTTAGTTGACCGATTTTAGTTGATCGATCAAAAGTTGACTAAAAAACCTATAGTGTTAACCGCGAGGTTCTTCATTCAACTTTTTTTGACCAACTAAAGTTGACTCGTGTGAACGCAGCATGACAGCGAAACTGGATTTTGAATTAGCCACAATTTAGCAAACTGCGCATGAATAAGAGAATCGATTTTTTCATCCTAACAAAAATAGCTAGAACCAATTATGAATCGGTAACAAACGCATTTCGTATGAACCGCGAATATCGGACTGTAACTCGGCTCATAAACTTGCATGCGCTTGGCGATGATCCTAAATCGGTCTTGAACTGATTCGTCATCGATTCAGTGTCACATCCGCGAACGAACCTATTATGATCAATATTCTCACAGCTATAAGAACCGTACTGGGTACAAAATCTATCCTCTATGATGACCTATTAATCGGGGCAATCAGAAAGCATATCGAAGGATAAAAAACCGCCTCAGCACTAGAACCTTTCAAGCTGGGTCGATGAGAACGAAATGACTGTCAGCGTGGATGGAGAAGACCATATACCAGATCTTCTCACATCCACCAAAAGAAAACAAGCTTAGTACAGGGGCTGCTTCTGCTAGGCAGAATGCTGAACCTGGAATAAGTAAGAATCCTTGTACAACAAAAGTAGAATAAGCCTAAGGCTGTTGTGCGGGGGGAACGAGTCCTAACCTGGTTTTCTGCTAACGAGAAAAAAAAAAAGTTAACCTATAATATAAGGGTGGTGGATTGAAAGAGGAGCTGATTCGAGCTGAACGAATCTCCTTAGATAAGAAATTATCATGGAAGACACAGAATAAAGAAGCCGTGGCAAAAGGACAAAAGCATCTGATCCCTCTGCAATGGGGTGTCCATGAAGGCCATGCATCACCACAGAGGGTTACATCACAGTAGACCTAAAATATCCTAGAACCCATTAAAAAAAAAAAAAAAAAAAAAAAAAACACCTCTACTGGACGGCGCGGCATAAAATGGCAGAAATGTCAAGAATGGGCATTGGATAAGAAAATAATTTTCCAGAATACTAGAGGATCATAAAAGAATCATCCTTCGACCACCGGATATAATCGAGACATTTATATCATAAACTAGATAGCCTTGACAGCTGGAGCGACAAAAAAAAAGAATTTCATTTTTTTGATATACCATCTCTTTGGTTCTCCTGGTCAGTTTTCTGACTGTCTGGCTGACAGTAACGGATACCTTCATCATCGCATTTTGAGTAACATTTTTGAATTGATTTGTATTGGTTTAACAGTCATAAAATTTGTTGTAACAAGCCATTTTTATTGCTGACATTAATGTCAGGTGGCGCTACTAAAAAAAATATAAATATTTCAAGATGGCTGACATTCTAATACGATGTTATTTAAGTATCAAGAAACCTAAAATTAACAATTCGGTTGGTATTATTATTGTATTGAATGTCAGCCATCTTCAAATACTTAAACATTTATAGTAGTGGTTAAAGCAGTTTGTTCTCTCCGCTTCATGCGTCAAGTGGTCTGGGTTCGATCCCCGTTGAATCCTAGATTTAAGATTCTCGATGATAAAAAATTGACCAACAGAAATTTTCTGTGTAAGACAGTCGTGATATGACCTTAGATGTTAAAGCGACTTAAAGCACAAAAAAAAATATAAATTCGTGTCGCCAGCTGACGTATTGTCCACCCCATTATCGTCAGCTAATACTTTTTTCTTAAGCCTTTTCTACACTTACTGATCGCAATGTGTAATGTGCAATGTATGTATGTCGTCGCCACAAATTTCATAGACTTCAATAGATTCTATAGATTTCAAAAGACTTCTATAGATCTAATAAAATTAGTAATAAAAAAAAAGTAAAAAAATTTATTGATGATGCACAGATGTGAAGCTTAAAAGGCTTAAGATGCTGTAAAAAGTAGTTTTTACGATTGACTTGTTTATCTTCAAGATATTGGTTTAGCTATAATCTGACAAATTTTCAACCGGGAGGGAATGGTAGACATGTTTTTTTCGTAAGTGGAAGGCGAGCACTGATTAAGGGGGATTCGACTCTAGGAATTTAAAAAAATCGGAAAATTTTTTTTTCCATACCCGATAGTTTATATATTCAAAAATATCCCCCTAAAAGTATTTTTCAAAATTCAAATTATTTCCGAAGTTTTTTCGATGCGTTAGCCACAATATCTCAAGTTCTAATCAGCCGATTTACTTGAAATTTGGCATGAATATTCTTTAAATATCTCTCTATCGCATGAATCAACAAAAATGGAAATTTTAAATTTGTTATATTTTTTAAAAATTTGACAAAGTTAAAAATTTAGTGAAAAAATCGACTTTTATTTATGAGTAGCCGCCATTTTATAATTTTTTTTTTTTTTTAGTTTTGCAGGTTCATGAGATGGCGACATTCGTACTAATCAAGAATCAATCATTCTATTATTTTTCAGATGACCACAAAGGTAAAAATCATGGCGACGAGGACACGGCCTTTTTTCCCCCCTCTACTTCAAGGACGCATAACTCAATGAAAAAATATTTTTTTTTTTTAAATTAATTTTGTGTACTCTCTGAATATAAATAACAAATGATAAAAAAAAACAACTTTTTTTTTATCAATTGCCAAAAAACGCTCGAAATTCGGGCCTCTAGATTAGAATACCCCCTTAACCCACCAAAGGAACTTCACAGAACTTCATGAAACAACTATCTAAAGCATTTTAACAGTTATCACTTGAAGGTGCGATCTCATGTATCGCTCGCTTTCTAGCGATTTGGGTCACGTGGTACGATGTCGTGCTACCCTAGCGCTGCTAGCGTCAAATCGTTGAAGTTGCAATCGCTCAGATGGCAGCCATCTTTTTCCCAATTTCAAAATTCTTGCAACCCATTGGTCGAAATCGTACCACGTGACCCAAATCAAAATTTTGAAAATTCGAAAATTTGTAATCTAACTAAAAAGTATACAATGCTAATATATGACAGATCGAACAAATGATTTTTGAACTTTTGAAAAATTTTTACTTAGGACCAATTTTAGTGAAACCTTTAATAACCCATTAATGACTTGAAAAACTAAAAATCAGGTCGTTACACTTAGATTTATGAAGATCTTTTTTTTTCGAGCTGCACATCGAAATTTTTTTCCGCTTCAAATATAACCTTTGAAAAATGTTACGTTTGAAACTTGACGGACAAACTATCTGACAAAACTAAAAATAAAATACCGATTTTCCAATTTGAATATTTCAATATATGATTTTTTATCTCATATAAATCACGTGACTTAGAATAAATTTGTTTAATATTCACATTTAAGAACATACGTGTGTATATAGATATATTATTTATATATATATATTATATACGTTAGCGACTAAAGAATCAGATAATATTCTATGATTTCCTTGAAAGAAGGTTTTCCTCATTTTCTTAAGTTTCGTGTTAAGTCTTATTTTATATTACACACACACTATATTATATATTATTATTATTATTATTAATTTTTATTTATATTAATTACGTATTAATATGATTTTTATATATATTTGTTTAAATTAAATTAAAGCATATAGTTTCATTTTGTTTAAAATTTTACACATTTATCATAATTTTTCTTATAATATTATATATAATATATATATATATATATAGAATTTTTTTCTCTATAATCTAACAGTTATTAGTTTTTTTTTTTCTTACTAAACAGCCATATTTTAAAAACATTTAATTCAAATGAAATATTTTCAAGATTAAATACATAAGAGTGGGTTAGTTTTTTTTTTTTTTTTTTTTAAATTTAATTCTTTCAAAGCCCAAAATTGATAAATACTTTCTTAGTTTTACTATAGAAAATTTTCAAAATTGGCGGTTTATTATCAAGTTGGACACGCTTACCATGCGCCATGAACATCGCGAAGATCGCCATCTTCCAGTAAGGTAACTAATATGAAGTTAGCGCTCGTCTAGTGATAAAAGCACTAATTGTATTAAATAGAAAAATAAGAGATTTAACTAATAGTAAACATTGTCCAACTCGATTAAATCCATTCATCCCGTTTAATTAATTCCCATTATTTAAATTTAAACAGTACAACATTTACGGCATAGTTACCCCATAAACACAGAAATTATTTTTAATATATATATATATTTTTTGTTTTGTTTAAAAAATGCCGCTAAACACTCAATAAAAATGCATTCATACAAATGTATTCCTTAAAAGTTATCGATCTTTACAATAAAATCAATAAAAACTTTTTCGTTTTTTTTTTTTTAATATATATTTATAGAGATATGAACAAGAAGAAAAGTGAAATAAAAAAATTATCAATTTATATAATCTCAGTATCTATAGTTTATAATAAAAATTTGTCTTTACTTATTATTTCAAATATAAATTATTTGATTGAGTATTTGTGCGATTAATTTGCCTTTTTCTAAAAAAAAAAAAAAGAAAAAAAAAAGATAAGGTATATGTTAATGTATTTGATTCATTGATAACACGTTGATTTGCCCAATTTTTAATTCCCTAACATTTATGTGCCGTTTTATTATTTAATAAAATTTTTTTTCTAATTTTTTCTCAAAAGATAAAAATTTAAAAGTAACTTAATGTTGAAGAAAATTTTTCAGTTTAATGTTTGATTTTCAGTGTTAAGATTTGAGAAGTAAATTGTATCGACAAAGAGACAAGCGATGGCTGATTAATGGATGCGACAAAATGGCGGACCGAATCCCTTTCTGACATATACATGGGCTGAATTTTATACGAGTAAATTTTTAAGAATTTTATAGACTTATCAATTTTTTATGTAATCTTTAACAGTTTAATTATTTTACTATTTTCATTTTTTCCCTAAAAAAAATCTTAAAATAAAATGATTGATTTATAGTTTATAATCTATTTTGTATCTTCCCAGCAGTGGCGTGCGCTCCATACATGCTGTAGATGCGCCGCATGCCTTGGTATTGAGAAAATTTAAAAAATTAATTATATTTTATGATTCATTCGTTTTTTAATTTACGAAATTATGAAACGTATCGCTCATAAAATTGGCGTAGAATATCACATCAAATTAACGGCAAAAGCCGAATTAATTCACAGCGCAGTCGCGCATGCGCACTAGCAAGGTTGGGTACTATCTCTCTCGGCGTTTCACATTGCCGGTTGACGTTTATCGATGCGTTTGACGTTTTGAATTTACTACGGCCACTCATTGTTACTGATACTGTTCGTGACTTATTTTGATTTATTTATCCAGAGGCCATACAAATGTTCTTTTCTTTAGGATAAGAACTATTTTCGTGGTTTTTAAATACATTAAATGATACGGTTATTGGTGATTTTTGTAAAAAGGAGCGTTGCATAAGGCTAATTTTTAAAAATAAATACATAATATAATACTATGCTTACCAAATACAAATATAAATTTAAAAATTTTGGTTTTTATTATCCCCCCCCCTCCTTCTGACCACATGCCCTGTTTCAAAAGTTACCGCATGCCACTGCTTCCCAGATACAATGTGTTAATTTACATTTAGAGAACGCGTGTTATGGAGTGTTAAAATTTTCCAAGGGCTAAATATTGTAGATTGGTTTGCATTCAATTTTTTTGAAATTCCCCAAATGTTCATGGCTCCCATTTTGAGAGTCACTGATATATTATAAGTACAATACCTATATCCACAAGTCGGTCCTTTCAAGTGATACAAAAGGTGTATTCCAATCGTCCTTCTGGTAACGTTCAAACATTCACCAAGAGACAAGAGTCAGTGAAGAACATAAAGTGACAAGTTCGCTTGAGTTACAAACCAGTGCTTAAATATCGCCAAAACAGTGTCGATATAAGTATAAGTATAACAGAGTCGTTGTAAACTGAAACAGTTCTTCACCCACTCTTGTCTCTTGGTCAATGTGTCTTGCTCTTTGTCTGTCGGGTTAGTGTCTGAGCATCGCCATAGCTGACCGTATGGAACAAACCTAAAGTATGAATATGGGTGGTTATTAGATACGACACAAATTCCAACTATAATTTTTAAAAAAACTGATCATAACTCATTTTGAGAGCCACTGATTTATTAAATAATACAAACACCAAAATTGGTTTTTTGTAGCCAATACTCCAAAAATATTTGTTCTTAATTTGATGATAAAATAGACCTGATAAATGATAGTTACACCTACGCCATCTAGTTTCAATAAATTACACTAATGATAAAAACATTTTTAAGGACATTTGATACAATTTTTGATTTTCTTTAACAGACAAATAATGACGAAATTTTTTTGTTGTTGTCATTTTTTGGAGTATAACTTCTTTACTTGGGGAGTAAACTAGTGAATGTGTTACAGAAGCGTTACGAAAAATGTGATCTGGTGAGGTGAGCGAAGTTGAAAGGGGAGATTAACGTCGGTAAAGACAGAAAGAAAGAGAGAGAGAGTTACGCAGGCTTATTCTCCAATTCCAGATCTTCGTGTGCCCCCACTCTAACATTGAGTTTAACGTCCGAGAGTCTATATAGATCTAGATGCACTGTAGGAGCAAGCAAGTCCGTAGATTTTTCTCTTTCTTTCTCTCATGGCCCGTTGTTCTTATCATAGGCCTATTTTTTCAGTGTTACTAATTACTAAAGTAGGTTTGTTCCAATCGTCCAGCTACGGAAAAGCACCAAACACCATCAACTAAGAGAAAGAGCAACATTGACCAAGAGACAAGAGTGAGTGAGTAGAAAGTCGAGCTATGTACGTACATTTTCGTGACAATCGCTTTTATCGACACTGATTTGACGATATTTAAGCACTGGTCAACCGGTGTGTAACTCAAGCGAACTTGTCACTTTATGTTATTTACTCACAATTGTCTTTTGGTCAATGTTGTCTTGCTCTTTATCTGATGGTCATTATGTGAAAACTCGTGCTATATAAAAACACACACATATATATATAGCGAAAGAAGTTGTATTTCTAGTGTGTGGTTCCACAAGTACACTCAACTTTTTAATGGCTTCGCCTACGATAGAGCAAAAATATTTCCAGATGGTTGTAAAAGGTCTCAAAGCAAAATATTTCATTGAAAATACTTTGAGATTGGACTAGTAATTAAGACATCGGTTCTTCAATAGGTCCGGACTGAAACCTAAAAGCAGCCCGGGCATTTGATTTTACGTCTAATGGGTCAAATAAGCTCTCTATCTTTAAGAATTAAGTGGCAACCCACCGACAAAGGCATTAATAGATTTTTGATATCGTCCATTTTTTTCAGCCAGAGTCGACTTTGCCTGACAATTGTTTAGACAAGGTCAACTTTATCTCCCCTATAACCTTAACCCTACTCTTTAACCTATAACAATTTACCGATTAACTGAAAATTTTTAACACATTAAAACTTAACTACAGCTAATAACTACAACTAAATACAGGTACCAAAGGTAAAACCTAATAAATTTTCACCCCCCCCCAAAAAAAAAAAACAGTCGTTGACACTTCAACGTGTTAATTACGACAAATCAAACTTTGACTAGTATTACTTAACGAATAAATAAAGACAAATATAGTTTACAAAGATAGAATTTTTGCTCTTCTTTCTTTCTCTCTCTTTCTCTCACTAATTTATTTATAAAAAACATCAACTAATTAATAATTAAGTAATATAATTAATAAATGGTGTGCTTTCTTATTGCATTCTAGTTTCTTTAAGGTCGATTTCTCTAATAACACGAATTTATTGAATAGTTTTTAACATTGGCTGAGACTAAAAATTTTCATTTGTTTTGGTATAAGATTTGTTCCAGATGAAAATAAAAACATTTGATTTAGCTTACCAGCAGAAGATTCACTTATGGTTCTAATTTGGGCATCATCGGTGCACATTAAATGCACGGCTATTTGTGATTGTAAAATAGTAATATACGTAATATAGTTCGGTTCATTTCTGTACTGTAGCGGAACAACTGTCATGAGACTGTTGACAATATGGCGACATTTATTTGTCCGCTTCGCTAGAATTCATCCTAAAATAGTTCCAAATCGTTCCAAATAGCACCAAATCGAGATCAAAAACACCGACTATAAATGAACCTAATCAGTTCCATTTTCATCTGGAACGGATCTACAATAAATCACTTAAATCATACAATATATTACTAGGAACAGTACAGATCTTTCTTATATCTATACATATTATCGTGTTTTGTCCATTTATTTAAAAAAAAAATTCCTAGTAATTTATTATGTGGATAAGTACTTAAAATCGAACTAATATTATTAAAATCTTTAAAAAAATTTGTCAATTTAACGTTAATATAACGAAAAATTTGTTTTTTTTTATTTCATTTTTCTTGCAATGAAAACTGTGCAATACAACAGGACATTACTTAACGTTAATTATGTTGTTATATTTTTTGGGAGCGGGGGGAGGGAGGGGTAGAATATATTTAATATTTATAATATATTTAATCTTACTAATTGAGGGTTTTTAGAACAACATTCCGTAGATTTTTACAATAGGAGAAATGAAGATTCTATGGCTCGCGTATATTGGAGCCGTTGAACAACAGCGAAAAAAACGTCTTCTATTATTTTAAATTACGATCAATTAGATTTTTCTAGTATTTTTTTTTTGTCCTATTTTAATTTGAAAACACTTAAATTTCGATAATGTTTTGTCGTTTTATTCGGTTTACGTGGCGTTTGATGTGTTTCAGATGACAATATAAACCGTACACTGTACCGTTCATGGCCTATATAAAATTATGGCAAATTTTTTAAAATTTTTAAATTTACTTTTTTTTTTTATATATTACGCACGTTTTGTACCGTACAATGCACGTTTTTTATTTTCATCTGGAACAGGTCTAGTAAAAATGACCATTAGTTAAACTGGAAATTTTCACTTGAATTGCTCTAAAATATAAATTGAAATGTTAAGAGCCTGGTCTGCTAAAAACATTAATCCAGAATGAGATTCTTTTTTGTCCTGCAGTCCCTTCTTGTCCCATTTTTATAAATCTCTCATTGGCTTATCGTCTTGACTAAGAGGTTATCCTTAAAGGATTACATGTTTTTAAAAATCAATTTTTTCCATTGATGAAATCAATAACCTCGAGTTCATTTCGAATAAATATTTTTTTCGGGGTAGTTCTATCCTGGTTGACTCTATAAGAATTTATTTTGTTTAAGTTTCGAAACCCTTCTACCCCCTCGATGAATCGATAAAACGTAGATGATACGCAGATTGGTTGGCAACCCTTTTATCTCAGATATAAAAATTAATTTTGAAAAAAAAAATTTTAAATTGGCACTTGTTTTACAACAAATTTGTTTCAGAAGAAAATAAAAACTTTCTATTACTATTCGTTCTATTTTAGAGCAATTTTTTTTCCCCCCGTAAACCTACATAAAACGGACATCTAATAAAATGATTTGTTAGTGTTATGAAATGAAAATAATTTACACAATAATATCGATAGTTTGATACATATAAAAGTTGTAACATACAACACATTATTTGTCAACATAACATACAACTAACAACGAGAAGAATAAATGGGGAGCTGGAGGGAGCATATAATTTATTCATATGATTTTTTTTTGTATATACGATTATATGTTAAATGTCTATATATATATAATGTATTATATACAGAATGAGTTATGAGCCATGGCTTTTCTTTAAAGAGAAAATAAGGGATGAAATTCTACGAAAGTCCTTGAAAATCTTCGCATTTTATCTACCCTTAATTATATATTAATTAAATCAAGTAACCAATTAGAGTCCAATCGATTTTGTTAATAATAATTAAGAGGACCGTTTTCCAATTACAAAGCATTGTGCGGAGTTTGTGCCTCCTAACAACGCATAATGCTGCTGTTAAATTGGAACAAGATTAGCGTAGATTAATTTGTAAATGCTACAGTAGAGTGCGTATAGTCCATTCCATTTATAGAGCTCATCATAGTGAGGTTTTGAACCTGACTATTTTTTAAATTTAAAATCATTAATTAGAATCATAGTAAGCTTTGTAATATAAATAAATAAAAATTGTTTTGTAAATATTCAACGAATAATGACGTGTACATTTTCGGATTCAAATTAATATAATAAAAAACGTGTAGTTATTTGATACAAGAAATACTTTCATAGAAAGGAATATCATGGTACTTACAAAATGGTGACTCCGCGAACAAAAAAAAAATGCAATCACTAGGTTTAGCCAGGTTAAGAACCGTAACTAGCTGATCCCCGCCCGCTTCGCTGAGCATTTTTAAATTTGACGATGTATGTTATTCGTTGCAGTTTTTATTTTTTTGTTCAGAAAATTTTTTCAGAATAAAAAGTATTTTATAGCACTGTTTGTAATGTTTACTACTTGAAGTGAAAATCTCGTCCAAATCGGACCAGCCGTTTTTAAGTGTGCCAAGAACAAACAGACTGACAAAACTATTAGAAATAAAAAGTAGTCTATAACGTGAGTTACATTATTTACTAAATTTTTGTGAAAATTTCATTGAAATCGACCCAGCCGTTTTCATGTTTACCCTGGACAAACAACGTTTTTTTTGGGGAGTTTGGGGGGGGGGGGGGGGATTACAATGTAAATGGCATTAATTTTTTTGTAAAAAATAAATGAATATAATAAAAAGTTTTTAACACCTTACATTTTTTAGATTAGATAAAAATCTCGGATGAAAAAAATAATTCCGTTTTTGTTCGCTCGCGCAGGTAAGATGTAACGTTTTTATTATATAACTTTTCAAAAAGCAGAAATCTTTAATCTTATTATTGGTATAGATAAGAGCTATAAAAAATTATTTGATTTTTAATGGAATCGCCCTATGAAAATGACTAATAATGACAGATGACAAATACATTTCAGTAGTGCCAACTCATATTTTTATGTTTTTATGTTGGCCCCACTGATGCATAAAATAAGAAAACAACGCTTTTTTCGATGCTTTAAATTGTAATGCGCAACTGTCGCACATGTCGCATTTTATGCTAAATGCGGTAATTGGAAAACAGCCGAAATAAACACTAGAAATTTACATTCACACTGGATGAGGAGTGGGTCTCTCTTTTTCGTTAATATCACAAAAACGGGGGGTTTGAGAAAAAAATTTGTTCTTAGTAAAATTAAAGCTTAGTAAATTTGCAACAAGTTTGCCTCTACTAATTTTTTCTCCATTCCCGATAGTTTCTGAGATATGCGCCCTCAAAAGTTACAAACTCGAAAAAAAATTAACCCTTCATTTTGAAAACCCCTTATCTGAGAAACTATCGGAAATAGAGAAAAAATAAATAGGAGCAAACTTGTTGCAAATTTTATTATCTTTAATTTTATTAAGAATATTTTTTTTTCTTAAGCCTACCATTTTTGAGATATAAACGATAAATGATGAGTTAGACCCAAAAATGTAAGCTAAGTGCCATTGCCAATAACCTAATACATAAATAGTTAGTTATTAATGATCGAGGGGTTAAGCCCCCTTTTTATATGGTTGGAAGTGGCACATTAGCTTGCTTTTTCATGTCTAACCTAACCTAACCTAACTTTTTTATGTCCAATTGCTTACTTTATTTAGTTAATATCTAATTAACGGTGGGTCAGATGCAAAAATATCCAAGGCATTTTTGTCTTAGAATCCCATCCTCGATCGACTCGTTCAAGAAATTCCATGACTTACAACTCACCCCATTTAATACTATATGTTTAAATATTTTTACACATTATTAAAAATAAAAACACCTTAAAAGTATTTGTGCCGGTTAGTTGTTTGCTTTTGCGTAAGAGACGTGTGTGAAGAAGAAAAGGAGACTATACAATAAGAAATGCGTAACGTAATCGTTTAATAAACGAGACGACCAAAAAAAAAAAAAAAAAATTTTTTTGAAAAAATATTATCATATACACCTCATGTTAAATATTTAAATAGTTTCAAGGACGATATGGGAATCTTCTTCATAATTTTTTTTTTCTCAAATATTATAAAATATATTTTTTTTATATTATTATTTTTTTTTAAAATAGACAATGAATTTATTTTTTTTAATCGTGCCGATAATTAGGGAAACATTTTGGGAAGCGATCAAAATGTTTTCCTAATTTGAACGATTTTGAATATAGAAAAATAAAATTCAACTCATTTTTTTTATAGATAAAAATGTACAGTTCAAGCACCATTTTTTTTAAAATAATTAACAATATAACATTCATATAGAAACATACACACATACACATTAAACTATCGATTCATCGACCCCTATACATTTCATTCCAATTAATGTGCGTTAGTCATTTGAATTGAACTGTACATTTATATCTGAATATATTTCATTTTAAATATATTTAATGCAGTATTAAAGAGTGTATTAAAAAATAACAATATTTTCAATCGAGTCTATTTCGTACGACCTGTCACGTGAGAATTGTCACTTCGTTTCAGCGACTGTCGTCTCACTTGACAAGTGACACGTCTCATGAAGGTCTAATTCATGTCTTCGTTATCATACTTTTTCCTTCGAAAAGAAAAGTCTAAAATCTTAAAAAAAAAAATTGCAAATAATGGCAACGATATAACAATAATTAAAATCTATACATATACAATTAAAAACAAAGGGAACGAAGACATAAAAAATTTTAAAAACATAAACCATTTCTTTTAATGCATAAAAGGGGACGGGTTAGGGGCTGCGTTTTTAATTTAAAAAAAAATTAACTAATAACAGTAATAGATTAGACATGATCGATAAAAAATATTAACGATCTAGTCAATATATCTATAAAAATTTAACAAAAAAAAAAGATCTTAGCACAGCGAGAAGCTAACGAAATTGATTTAATTAAATCGTTTTTTTTTTTTTTATCAAACTTGATTTATAACAATTTTTCCTATTTCATCATATTTTTTAAAAAATAAGTTAGAGATTAATATAACAAACAAATCAGTAGAAAATTGACGACGAGAATTGCATAAATTTTTGTGATGGTCGCATAGAGAAAATGATTGATATTTAATATTTAAAATTTTTTTTTTTCAAATAAATCCAACATGGATACGACTAGGATATTTGAGGGGAATAAGAGATAATCCATGGGATATGAGAGTGTGGGAAGTGGGATAGTTGTTAGGGTAGATGATAGGATAAGGTTACAATAGTTCGTATTGACGTAAATGCATTCTTTGAATGATATCCCTGCAATCGTTAAATACCCGTTTGATGTTTTCTGTGTCGACGGCACATGTGAAATGTGGATAGCAGTAATGTTTGCCCTCACCACTAGCGGTACTAATACGCAAAAATTCGTCCCGTATGAAGTACTTGGCACGGATCACGGCCGGATTATCGCTGCCTGGACATCCAGTTGTGTCGACAATACCACCACCGCCCATCGCAGCATCAGGTGGTGTTACATATCTAAAAAGAAATATCTACATTTACCACTCAAATCTATCTACATATAAAATACTATACTATACATATAAGGTTTGTTCGCGGAAGGTGATTCGGAACTGGTAACGAATCAATCCAAGTGGATAGAACAATCGCCCAACCCATACACGCTTATGAACTGATTAAGGGTTATTTTCCCGTGAACGAGTTTGAAAATGTTCGTAAATAAGACGAGGATAAACGAGAACCCACGAAAATTGTTAATTAAATTAAACGTTGACAGACGTTGATGCCTCGTTCACACGAGTCAACTTTAGTTAATCGATCAAAAGTGGAATAAAAAACCTAGTGTGATGACTCGTTCAAACTTTTTTTGATCCACTAAAAAGTTGATTACAGTTCTCACACGAGGTTCTTCATTCAACTTTTTTTTAATCAACTAAAAACGGGCTACTAAAGTTGACTCGTGTGAACGCAGCATGACAGCGAAACTGGATTTTAAATTAGCCACAATTTAGCAAACTGCGCATGAGTAAGAGAATCGAATTTTTCATCCTAACAAAAATCTGAGGATCGCTAGAACCAATTATGAATCGGAACTGCGAATATCGCACCGTAACTTGGCTCATAAACTTGCATGCGCTTGGCGATGATCTAAAATCGGTCTTGAACTGATTCGTTATCGATTTAGTATCACATCCGCGAACGAGCCTACTATACTATTACCAAAGAGAAGGTTGAGAGAGCCAGATCGCACGTGCTGCTCTTTACTCCGACTACAAAATTTTGAACTATTTCTTATTCATTCGTTTGCACATTTTTGCACTGTTCTACACTCGGAACGACTAAGGCCATAGAGAAACGGTCTAGGCTTTCGTGCTTTAGGCGTTCCGAGTGTAGAACAGTGGAGAGAAAGGAACGAACGAGTGACTAAGGAATAGCTCCAAATTTTGTAGTCGGAGTAGAGAGCAGCACGTGTATTCGTGCGATCTGGCTTTCTCAACTTTTTCTCTGACTATACTCTATATGGGTAATTCTCATGAAATCTCTAAATTACCTATCAATAAATTAATGAAAAATATTTAAATTAATTCATCTTCATTTGTTCTTAAATTTGTACTATTTATCTTACTAGAAGTGAAAAATATCGTGGTCCCCAGAATAAGTGAGTTTTAACGAATTAAATGTGAGGGAATGATGACTGAGGTGAGAAAATGATGATTATATTTATTTTTCATATGAAATCGTATTATTTATTTTTTAAATATATTTAGAATTCTACTAGGCTATATTAACTTACAAACTATGATGGTAATTAAAAAGTTTCTCTAAGCCAAGATGTACGAAAACCGAGTCGATCTAGTCTGAAAGTCATTACCTCATAACTCATCATCCCCTCACTTTTAATCAAAATGAGGAAATGACGGTGAGGGAATGACAGAACAAATCATAACCTAAAAAATCGCAACATAACTGTTTGTTACCAGCTAGCTTTTTGCTACGCCTTCTACCTCTAACAACATACTTTCGTACGTCATCGAAATTGAAATATTATAATTACCTTTTTTATTCTTCACTGTGAGGGAATGATTGAATACAATGTAATCTTTAAAATGTTGCAATGAAATCTTCTTCCAACAATTACTCTAACAAACTTGAAGTCAATTCGCCATTCCGAACAAGTAACCGTACTACCAACTGTCAAAAACTAATGACAGTGTTACCAAAGTCCTCAAAAATATACCTACTTATCGACTGTTGGTAATGCTGTGAGGGAATGATTATTATTCATGGGACAAGTGTTGAGTTAACATTAGACAAGTTGTTGATGCCTTATAATCCTAAATTCAGAGAAATTTTGAAAATTTGTTGTATTTACAATAGACAAGTCATAATTACAAACGGATTTTTTAAGAACTTCTCAATAAAAACTTTAGACAATGTTCTAATCTGGAGTTTGGGACATTGTGAGGGAATGATTTTCAGAGTACTATATATTTATTATTCCTCACAAATGCCCGTACAATCCCAAAGTTATTACCAACATTTTTAGCCTTGATGTTGTTCTTTCGAAAAAAAATAAAAGTTATAAAAAAATGAAAAACTGACCTCAAAATAAATAAAAATCTTAAACAAAAATGCACTAAAAAGTAAAAAAATAATTGCGTATCTTTGCAGTGTGTACAACTTCCAACTTATTAGGATGATATAATGTACAACTATTGTTATTTTTGGAGTTGGTTTCAGCCAAGGAATTTAATATTAATGTTCGTTTGTAAAAAGGTTTAGTTGGTTATTGGTATTTTGTAGTTTAAAGGTCGCTAGATATTGTCACAACACTAGGATATTGTATAAAAGTTCATTTGAAAAATAAATTTCATAAGGTATTCTCGTGTATTGTTAAGTAGGTACCAATATAGTCGTATTTCCTTGGCTGACACCAACTCCAAAAATAACAATAGTTGTACATTATATCATCCTAATAATTTGGAAGTTGTACACACTGCAAGGATACGCAATTATTTTTTTACTATTTAGTGCATTTTTGTTTAAGATTTTTATTTATTTTGAAGTCGGTTTTCATTTTTTTATCATTTTTATTTATTTCTAGATTTTTAGTGATCTGAAGTTTGATAACTGATTTTATTTCTTTGAATATGGGTTAACCTACTAAACGCGCTGCTCATATGAGAAGCGCCATTTAAATGTTAAAAGTTACTACATGATCCCTTTTTGCTCTTAAGGGTTGAAATTTTTTGCTTTTAAATTTAATGATAGAATTAAGTGGAATACCTACTCTTTCCAATAGAAAAAAAAATCATCAAAATCAGATGATTCAGTTAAACGTCCCTATTTCATCCCTATTTTCACCCTTAGGGGTAGATTTTTTTCTTCAACTTGAAATGTGAATACTTTAAAGGTACGATGTACGTAATAGAAATATAATTATCGAAATCGGGTTAGCAAGGAATAATTTATTATTTCATCCCTAATTTTTAACCCCTTATGAGTGGAGTTTCTTTTATAAATAATGGGTATGAGATTAATTTAAAATTATGTTCTACCAATAAAAAAAGAATTATCAAACTCGAGCTATCCAATAAGAAGTTAGAATTTCATCCCTTAGTTTTCAACCCCTTCAAATTGAACGATTTCCTTCAAATTAAAATGGGACCACACAGAAAGTACCAGCTTTCAATTAAAGAAAGAATTTTCAAAATCGAGCTATCCAATAAGAAGTTAATATTTCATCCCTTAGTTTTCAACCCCTTTGAAGTGAACGATTTCCTTCAAATTAAAATGGAACCACACGGAAAGCACTAGCTTTCAAATAAAAAAAAATAATTCAAAATCGAGCTATGCAATAAGAAGTTAGTATTTCATCCCTTAGTTTTCAACCCTATTGAAGTGAACGATTTCCTTCAAATTAAAATGGGATCATTCGGGAAGCATCAGCTTTCAAATAAAAAAAGAATCATCAAAATCGCTTTACCCAGTCGGAAATGCTGAGGTAACAAACATAAACAAAAACACACAGTCGAATTGAGAACCTCCTCCTTTTTTTGAAGTCGGTTAAAAAAACATCATAAGTCGGTTAGGTTTATTCTAAAAACTGCTAGGACAGGAATTTCAAGATTTCATGAGAAATACCCATTTATTGCTGTTGCTCAAAAACCGATTGATTGATATGCATATATTACTTTCTTTTACTACTATATAGATAGTAAAGGAAGTATTGTAATCGGGTCGAATTTTCGAATTCGAGCTTTCACCGGAAATACATGTTTTGAGGTCCCCTGAGTCCAAAAAAGTGGTTTTTAGAAACATGTCTGTGTGTGTGTCTGTGTGTGTGTCTGTGTGTCTGTGTGTCTGTGTGTGACAGCCATATCGTATCGAAAGCTTTATCCGAATTTCACCAAACTTGGTATTTGACCACCCTATTATACCTAGTTGTGCCGCGAAGCTTTTGGTTGAAATAGGTTAACCTAAAGCTCTACTTTACTCTTGGCGTTTTTGAGCTTTTTTAATTTTGTTCGAAAACGGCTCCAACGATTTTCTTTAAACTTTCTATAGTTCTTAGACTCATTAGTGGCTACAACTTTTATTTGAAACTTTTTCCTGGGAAAATTCGAATAAGGGCGGTTCTGGGGTGAAGGTTCGGAATTCGTATACCTATACCTATGTACATATAGGCTGTATAGTGTATACATATTACTTTCTTTTACTATTTAATAGTAAAGGCAGTATTGTAATTGGATCGAATTTTCGAATTTGAGCTTTCAACGGAACTACATGTTTTGAGGTCCCCTGAGTCCAAAATAGTGGTTTTTAGAAACATGTCTGTGTGTGACAGCCATATCTTATCGAAAACTTTATCCGAATTTCACCAAACTTGGAATCTGGCCTCCATATTATACTTAGTTGTGCCGCGAAGCTTTTGGTTGAAATCGGTTATCGAAAGCTCTACTTTACTCTAAGCATTTTTGAGCTTTTTCAATTTTTTCAAAAATGGCTCCAACGATTTTCTTTAAACTTTCTATAGTTTTTAGACTCATTAATGGCTACAACTTTTATTTGAAACTTTTTCCTGAAAAAATTCGAATAAGGGCGTTTCTGGGATGAAGGTTGGGAATTTGTGTATATACATACATATAGCCCTATAGGTTGTATGCATATAGTACTGTTTATATGTATTGTTACAAAGTGCTTATATTTCTTTTAACTAACAGCGAGTATTTTCATGAATGAAAGTAAAAGAAAGTTGTGTGACGCCTCGCACCAGATATTTTTTTTTTCGTTTCGTCAATATTAATACAGGGATGGTTTTAAAATAAAATAACAAGGAAAATATTTAAAAAAAAAGCTAACAAATAAAATTGAATCCAAATCCGTTGAATAGAGATAAGATCAAAGATAAAATTGACCCACAGTTTCTATGTTTAGACAGTCGTAATATGGCCTTAGATGTTAAAGCGATTAAATGGGGGGGAAGTCCAGTGTAGAATGTCAATTAACAAGAAAAATATCTCCAATGTTCTCTTTCGATATTCCGTACGAACTTGTGTCCAATTTAACTATAAAATAATGTAATATAGGCAATAGAATAAATACCTTGCAAATTCAGCAAAATAATCCTCCAATTTACTTTTACCCGCAATGATTTTTTCAGCTAGTAAATCTTGTTTGTTTAGAAAAAGAATAACGCTAATTGTTTTCAACCAGCGATTATTCCAAATTGACTTAAATAGATCGAGACTTTCACGTAATCGATTCTGTGTGGGATCCTCACGCAAAACCATATTATAACTACTACACGCCGTAACGAATATTATAGCCGTTACGTCGTTGAAACATTGAATCCATTTTCGTCGCTCGTCCCGTTGACCACCGACATCAAACATGTGAAAATTCACCTTATCCACCTTAATTAAAAAAAAAAAAAAAATTATGTAATTATTAAGTAATCAAGATAGTATCAAATAAAATGATCTTACTTGGAAACGAGTTTCAAATATTCCCGATGTGAGGACACGACAGCGTAAAATGTCTTGTTCACTTGGTGTATAGTTATTTTGCTTGACGACATTAACCCGATCTAGAAAACTGAAAGTAAAAGAATTAATCATTAGCTGTAAATGATATAAAACATCAATTTGTGCTTGTAACATTACATAATTTTTTTAAATTAATAATAATAATTTTTTTAGTCGTTGTACTTTGGGAATAGCTATGACTCCCCCCCCACCGCTATTATGAAAAATTTTTTCTGCCTTATATTTGATTGGAAAATTATGATAAAAAAAATCTTAAATAATTCTAGTAGCTATCTTTTATTCTGCACTAGTTTCATTGCAATATTTTTCATAGTTTGGTGGAAAAAAAAAAATGTTAAGTGTCAGTTTCAACCCCTATTTTTCAAAAACGAGTCGAGTTTGGGGGTTAAAATTTGGTCCAAAATTATTTCTTACAACTAGCAACAAAATCCAAAATAGATCCTGGTGCAGATTTCATATGGAATTCGAATGTTGACTTTCAAATAAAGTGCGCGTAAAATGCTAATTATTCTAATAATATTAAATGATTTTTTTTTTGGGTTTGTTATTTATTTAAATAGAATTATATATTATAATTAAAGCGAAAGATCAACTTAGATACCGACTAGAAGTTTAACTTTGATTAAATTTTATTTCTGTAAAAAGATATTTAAATTTTATTATTTATAGACCAGGGTCGATAATTTTTGAATCCAAAAAAAATTATAGTAGAATGAAACCCAATAGAAAAGAAAGAGAATATAACAAAAATGAAAGAAAAAATAAATTACGGTCGATCTGAGGTCTGGAAGTGGAAGGGGGGGGGGTCAAGGGTAAAAACGGTTTATCTCGATTTCCGACAAAACTACAAGTCCTATGGAAAAAAGTTAAATGATAAAGTTGTAGGAAATACGAAGATCTACAACTTTTGTGCTGACACTTATTTTTTTTGCTCAAATACTTAACGGTGAGTTCCTAGCCAGTAAACTTTTTTTTTGTACCCCGTTCCTCGGCTAGAGGTGTGGAAAGAGGCGGACCAGTTAAAAATATGGTGAGCCAATCAATTAAAAGCGCGGGTAAAATTTTGAATCAAAGTGACAATGTAGACCTGATAAATATTGCATTTCCAGAAAGTATCTGTAGGCAGACCCCATAATAACAATACCTAATAGTACAGAAGTTATTTTATGAGAACTTGTTCAAATATGTTTTATGAACAGGGGGACAAATACATTCGTACTTATACTTATATGTATTTGGTGTACAAATGAAAAAAAATTATTATGTGGTTATACGAAAATTCGCTGTTTGACGTGACGCACGCCGTTGCAATTAATTTTGAATTTCCATTATTGATGTTAATACTCGAATTGTATTTTCAATTATTGAATTTGTTGATTATCGTTAAATCGATCATTTGCCTGTTGTTATCTATTGTAACATCACCGTCGGATTCTTTCGCACTATTCTCACTAGCTGTATCTTTGTCTATCACGATCAAGTGAACAACAACATTTATATCAATACACTGACCAAAACACAAATACCAATACAAATATGATTGACAATTAATGACAACTTATAATATATTAAAACGATGTCATGGAGAGGAAAAAAGTTCATTACATTCAGTAATAATTCGCGCAACCAGGGTGGTAAAACGACATGGTATATAGCATTCACAAAAAATTACCATTTATATTGTGCACCGAGCTTCTATCGTAACGAATTATCTGAAAAATTATCCATTTTCCGTAAATTTTAATGACGGATTCGGCATCAGCACCCTTTAAAAACCCCGAAAAACAAGTATTCATGAGGCCGTTGCTTTTGAATTTAATATATTTTCCGGATAATTTTTCATTTCCGTAAATTGTAATGACGGATTCGGCTTCAGCAACCTTTAGAATCCCCGGATAACAAGTTTTTATGAAACCGTTTATTTTTAATTTAGCGAATTTTCCGGAAAATTATCCATTTTCCGTAAATTTGTATGACGGAATCGGCATCAACACCCTTAAAAACCCCCGGATAACAAGTTTTTATGAAACCGTTTATTTTGAATTTAGTGAATTTTCCGGAAAATTTTCCATTTTCTATAAAATTTGATAATGGATATTGGTATATAAAACCCTGGAAAACCACTTTTCACAGGACTGGAAATTTTGAATTAATCATGATAGTCTAAAATGTATCTAACATTAAATAATAAAATATGTTTCTTATACAAGAAAAGTTTTAACTGTATAAATTGAAAATATATTTTATTCACTTGTAACTGCAGACTAGAAGAAACACGTGTTCATTTGAAATCATATTTAGAAGCCTACTACACAAATTACAATAAGTTTGTATTATGCTATAATAATGTAAATGTTTATGTTTGTAAGTATTGTAAATACGTATAAAGAGAATAAGGTATAAGTATGCGTGCATCTTATTCATTCTTTTATCCTGAAAATGTTGTAAGTTGAATAGTGATAGCTTGCTGTAATGATTTATCTGGTCTACCTTAAATGGGAGGAGCGACATGTAATAGTTCCTAAATTTTACCACAGGCAGCATCGGACAATTCAAAAATATCGAAAAATTACTGATTTATATTGAGTTAAAAAAGTAGCTTTTTAATGCATTATTTATGAAAACTTTTGAGAAATTTTTTTTTAATTTTTTTCCTAAGACTTGTCTCCAAGTTTGAGATTGATTAGTTTTTTCAAAATCTCGTTAGTTTCTATTCCAAATGAATATTTAAAATTGTTCCTCTTTTTTACCATTTTCAATTTGAGTTCAGGAAAATTCTATTAGAAATTTTGATAAACTAACTTTTCCTAAACCTAGGTAATCATATTTTCTTAGTATTGCAAAAAAAATCAATGTTCTACATATCACTAGTTCCACAAAAACTTATATTTTGAAACGCTATTATTTCATATACAAATTCTAGGCATGGACTCACCCTTAAGAGGGTATTCTAGTCTAAGAATTTAAAAAAATCGAAAAAAAATTTTTTTTTTCATAATCCGATTGTTTATATATTCAAAAATATCTCCCTAAATGGTATTTCAAAATTCAAATTATTTCCGAAGTTATAGCCGTTTTAGTGTCGTGGCAACTGGACCGGTTGAGGCTTAACGTAAAACTTTAAACGCGTTTTTCTCGAAACTACTTTTTTCGATGCGGTAGCCACAATATCCTCAAGTTCTAATCAGCCGATTTACTTGAAATTTGGCATGAATATTCTTTAAGTATCTCTCTATCGCATGAACTAACAAAAATTTTAAATTTGTAATATTTTTTAAAAATTCGACAAAGTTAAAAAATGAGTAAATAAATCGACCTTTATTTTTGAGTGGCCGCCATTTTATAAAAAAATTTTTTTTTTAGTTTTGCAGGTTCATGAGATAGCGACATTCGTACTAATCAAGAATCAATCATTTTTTTATTTTTCCGATGACCACAAGGGTAGTAATCTTGGCGACGAGGACACGGCCTTTTTTTTTAGTATGTTGTTTGGATCCAATTTATTAAAAAAAAAAAAAAAAACAGCAATTTTGCTTTTTCTGGAAACATTTAACAAAAAAGCCCAGCGACTTTTTTAAAATAGTAGATATTTTGACGAGAGAATTTTCGATTGAAAATTAGGGTGCTTTTTCAATATTAAGTCAAAATTAATGTGAAATAATAAGTATTTTAAATCAAAAAAATTAAAAATGTTTGGGACATTAAAAAGTTAATTTTACTAAATTTTATGAAAAAAAAAACTTTTTTTTTCTAAAACATAAAAATATAAAACCAAAAACTTGGTTATTGAAACTTTTCACATAAATGTTGAGGTTATGTGAAAAAAGTGTAAGTACAAAAGTTGTAGATCTTCTTATTTTTTACAACTTTGTCTTTTAACTTTTTATCATAGGACTTGTAGTTTTGTCGGAAATCGAGATAAACCGTTTCTACTCCTACCCTCCCCTCCACAACTTTTCGACCACAGATCTACCGTAATTTATTTTTCCTTTCATTTATGTTATATTCTCTTCCTTTTCTAATGGCTTTCATCCAACTATAATTTTTTTTTTTCACTTTTTACCATTTTTATAGGCTTTAGCTCTGGTCTATTAATTAAAATCCTAGTTATAGTCTGCTTAATAGGTACAAATCTTACATTTTAAATTGCAACAATTCCTATACTCTTTATGGTTTCATGATCTATTTAAAGTGTATTCCTTATGGATGCCCCCAACCCCCAATTGACTATTTCTCCCTCAGTGATATTTATAAAAATTTATATTTAGCTGAAACGACTAATTAAAAAAAAATAAAAAATATTACTTACTATTTTGCACAGTCGATCAATTGATATTCATTGCTGCGTTCGAAAGCATGACGCACACCAGCATCTTGCCATAAAATTTCGGTGTGCTCATAAAATTCTGGAGGGTAACTGAAGTCAGGATCGGAGGCCAAATCTTGAATGTAATCGACGCGAACTTGGTTCTCGGGACGTTCTAATGCTACAGGAGGTGAGAGTGTTGACATTGCACCAGTTATCGTCTAAAAAAAGACAGCCCCCCCCCCATATTAATAACATCCCTCAAATAATCAGTGGTTACTAGAGCCCGGATTCATAGGAACTGACTGAGAAAAACGGTTCTCATCCGATAGCTATCGAACCTGATAGACTTATTTTTTATTTAACGAATAAACAATGGGCAATATCAAGTTTGGAGATTTAGAGTTTTACCTGGAATTTCATTGTTGTTATTTTTCTTGTGTATCGTTAAGGGGGTATTCTAGTCTAGAAATTTGAAAAAATCAATTTTTCTTTTCTTTGATATTTTCAAAGTTTAAACCTTTAAAAATATGCCCTTAAGAGAAGTTTTCAAAAGTTCAATTATTTTTGGACCAGGAATCCCTGATTAAAAAATGTAAGTATTAACTACCATTGTATGGCCACTGGATGGAACTTTACCCGAAACTTTAAACGCGTTTTTCTCGAAACTACTTTTTTCAATGCAGTAGCCACAATATTTCAAGTTCTCATCAGCCGATTTACTTGAAGTTTGGCATAAATATTCTTTAAATGTCTCTCTATCGCATGAACTAAGCAAAAATGAACATTTTAAATTTGTTATATTTTTAAAAAATTCGACAAAGTTAAAAAAATAGTGAAAAAATCGACCTTTATTTTTGAGTAGTCGCCATTTTATGAAATTTTTTTTTTTTTTAATTTTGCAGGTTCATGCGATAGCGACATTCGTACGTATCAAGAATCTATCATTTTTTTATTTTTTCGATGACCACAAGGGTAGAAATCTTGTCGACGAGGACACGGCCTTTTTTTTAGTATGCTGTTTGGACCCATTAGGTTATTAGCCATTAATATTAAGCTTGAAGATATTTTGGAGATTTTCATTTAACTTTAACTTTAAATTTTCCTCTTAAATTAACAAAAGACTGCATTTTCTATAGTTAATTGTCATTGTAGAGAAAATAAATACAACAATTCCAGTCATTGTTATAATGCTGACAATTACTTGATAAGATTTAGGAAAAAATCTGCGAGAACTCCCCTTGAAAAGTTGATTTTTATTAAATGAAATGATCCAAATAAAATGTATTATTCAAAAATTCAGAAATATTTTAAAATATGAATCAAAACTGCTCATTTCTTCGGTGAAGATTTGACCAAGGTCGAAAAACAAGTTCATCTTAATTGGATTAAAATTCGATCGATTGACGACAAATGCAAGTTATGCAGATATTTTTGAATTTCTAAAATTTCTATTACACGAAAAATAAAAAACGATTACAAAACGATGATTGTCGAACATAGCTCGAAACTTAAAAGCATTACAATTTTCGTACTGTCCTTTTCCTACCATTTGAATCTACTATAACATATATAGGCCAGTCAAAATCAACAATAAATTCGCAAAACATGATGTATTTCTGATTTTTTAGTATGTTGTTTGGACCCATTAGGGCTATGTATTCTCAAGTTTGCAACTCTCAAAAAGTTGTGGAAAAATTTTTATACAGGAAAAACCGTGAAAATTTTGGTTTTGTTTCTTGTGATTTTTATGACCCTGTACCTCTTAACATACTAGACGTACAAAAAAAATTTATGGACATAGAATGTAGGAAATTTGATCTTCTTTAATATTGCTAACTTCATATTTTGTCGTAAAATAAACCGTTGTAGAGATAATGCTACGAAACTATTTTCTTGCACATATAAACCAAGATGGCGGCGCGAGCGGTTCTCCCCCAAAGTTCGAAAACTTGGATTTATGAGCATACCTACTAGTAAATAACATATTCAAAAATCGTATCTACCCCATCCTATGCAAGGCAAAACTTCCTACTACCTGGGCTAATAATGAAGAATGATGAATTCATTATAAAATTTACTTATCGACGCGAATCAGACAAAAGCAAACTTTAAGAATTAAAAATTAAAATTTAAGTGTTTTTCAATGTCGAGGATCAGAATTTAAACATGAAAACAGAAACCCAAAAAAATTTTTTTTTTTTGTTGACCGGTGTTATTTGTACTTCTCTTCGATTTTCGTCAACATGAACTGCTAATCTTCCTTTAGCGATTCTTTTCATTTAGAGCTAAACATAAGGCCAGTCAAAATTCCAAATTGTTTTTGGAGGAAAAGACTACAAACATCACATTAAACAACCTATCGCTCCGACATATATAATTTTTATATTTTTAGGCCTTCGACTTGTTGTCGTTTGTAAATTTTTGCCACCCCTTAAATCATACAGTCCTAGGGTAGGGCTTTACGGGCCTAGGCGTAAATCCAACACTGCTTATATTCGATTGTATGATAAGTAACGAGAAACGTTACGATATCAACATATGCAGATTGTTTTATTATAGAAACGAATGCATTTGAATGCAGAATTTCTTGTTATAGGCCAGGCAAAATCGACATAAAAAATAGCTAAATTCGCAAAACATGATGCATTTCTGATTTTTTAGTATGTTGTTTGGACCCATTAGGTTATTACCCATTAATATTAAGCTTAAGATATCTTGGAGATTTTCAGGTGTTTAACTTTAAATTTTCCTCTTAAATTAACAAAAGACTGCATTGTCTATAGTTAATTTTCATTGTAAAGCAAATAAATACAAGAATCCCAGTCCTTATTATAATGCTGACAAATACTTGATAAGATTTAGGAAAAAATCTGCGAGAACTCCCCTTGAAAAGTTGATTTTTATTAAATGGAATGATCCAAATAAAATGTATTATTCAAAAATGTTTTAAAATATGAATCAAAACTTCTCATTTCTTCGGTGAAGATTTGACGAAGGTCGAAAAACAAGTTCAATTTTATTCGGATTAAAAATCGACGTTGCATCGACAAATGCATATGCAGATATTTTTGAATTTCTAAAATTTCTATTACACGAAAAAAAAAACGATTACAAAACGATAATTGTCGAACATAGGTCGAAATTTAAAAGCATACAATTTTCGTATTGTCCTTTTCCTACCATCTAAATCTATAACTATATAGGCCAGTCAAAATCAACAATAAATTCGTCCAACATGATGTATTTTTTAGTATGTTGTTTGGACCCATTAGGGCTCTGTATTTTCAAATTTGCAACTTTCAAAAAGTTGTGGAAAAATTTTTATACAGGAAAAACCGTGAAAATTTTGGACTTGCTTTAGATTCTGCTCGGTATCTCCTAATCTATGCATTTCTTTTCAAAAGCTGTTCTGTACGTTTTTTAAGAGCATCAAATTTGTGACAAATTAAGCACAATCAGAGCTCTGCACGTTAATGGGTCACTGAGTTACGGCACTTTGAAGATAGCCCAGTTTTTTTAAAAATTGAAATTTTTAGTTTTAGACCTTTTATGGATCGAAGTTGCGTCGTAACTGTTGATCCTACGAAAAGAACTTATTGGATATAATTTGTAGAAAATTTAATTAGCTTTAAATTAAGTACAAAGCGGGTTCTGTAAGCCTCGTAGTTCTCTCAAAATTTTGGAGAACCCATATTAAGGAAAATCTCATTTTGGTGAGTACGCCAGTATTGGTGGAACGTCAAGGTTTATTTGAGACTAGACACCGTCGTCCTCTTCATTGCAGTTTTGCAAATTTCCCCAGAACAGATAGCACACACGGAGAACATCTAAGCCTTGCTTTCAGGCAAGTGCACTCACCACCCAGCACCCCTTCTTGCATTTACAAGAGAGGCGTTTTAGTAGCTCTCCGGGGGCAGGATCTTGCCGACTGGCAATGTGGATAAGCCCGCCGTGGTCATACATGCTTAAAAATCACTTCATGCAACAAAAAAGTGCTAAGGTACATTTCTGGAAAAATAAAATATACCTTTTATCTTTTTTTTTTAATTTTTGAGAGAACTACGAGACTTACAGACCCTGCTCTGCACGTTATTTAAAGTTAATTAATTTACCTACAAACTTTCATACAACTTTTGCTCGTAGGAGCAATGGTATTTTAACCCATTTTAACAATTACAGCGACAACAAATAAACTTATATATATATATACACCTATCCCCCGATTTACACAGTACTCGTTTTACACGATTTCGCTTTTACACGGTTCATAAACTAATGAAATTCGGAAAATTACGGAATATTCTAGTGATGGAAGTGACATTATACCAATCAAGAAGAAAAAGCTGATAGTTCCCCAAAGTGATAACGAATAAATTTTGAGCATACCTGAATTTGTTAAGTTTCAGCAAGTACATTTTAAAAAAATTTTTTGTTTCTATTTTTGTTTTCATTTTTAGAATAAGTTCACTACGACATCACACCATTTTTTGGGCAAACCTAGTTTAAAGTTTCTGGATATGTTTTACTCTTGTTCCATTTGAATAAATGACTTAATTGCGCAGTTTTTTTCGTTTTACACGGTTTTATATAAGAAAAACAAAGCTTTCATTTTACACGGATTTGTCTGGAACCTATCTTCAGTGTAAATCGGAGGATAGGTGTACTATATTTACTTTACAAATATACATATACACTGTAACTTCTAATCCCTCCATTCTTAATCGAAAACTATTCTGTACGTTTTTAAGAGCATCAAATTTATTTCAAATTAAGCCCAATCGAAGCTCTGTACGTCAATGTGTTACCAAGTTACGGCACTTTGAAAAAAGGCCATTTTTTTCGAAAATTAAAGATTTTCGTTTTACACCTTTCTTGGATCGAAGTTGCGTCAAAACCATTGATCCTACGAGCAAAAGTTGTATGAAAGTTTGTAGGTAAATTAATTAACTTTAAATAACGTGCAGAGCTCTGATTGTGCTTAATTTGATGCTCCTAAAAACGTACAGAACAGCTTTTAAAGAAAAATTCATAGATTAGGAGATACTGAGCAGAATCTGAAACAAATTCAAAATTATCACCGTTTTTCCCCTATAAAAATTTTTCCACAACTTTTTGAGAGTTGCAAATTTGAGAATACATAGCCCTAATGGGTCCAAACAACATACTAATAAATCAGAAATACATCATGTTTTGCGAATTTATTGTTGATTTTGACTAGCCTACATATGTTATAGTAGATTTAGATGGTAGGAAAAAGACAGTACGAAAATTGTATGCTTTTAAGTTTTGACCTTTGTTCGACAATCATCGTTTTGTAATCGTTTTTTTTTTCGTGTAATAGAAATTTTAGAAATTCAAAAATATCTGCATATGCATTTGTCGTCAATTTTTAATCCGATTACAATGAAGTTGTTTTTCGACCTTGATCAAATCTTCACCGAAGAAATGAGAAATTTTGATTCTTATTTTAATAGGTTTTGAAATAATACATTTTATTTGGATCATTCCATTTAATAAAAATCAACTTTTCAAGGGGAGTTCTCGTAGATTTTTTCCTAAATCTTGCCAAGTAATTGTCAGCATTATAATAATTACTGGAATTGTTGTATTTATTTTCTCTACAACGAAAATTAACTATTCATTCATATTACTTTCTTTTACCACTTAATATAGTAAAGGAGGTATTGTAATCGGATCGAAATTTTGATTTCGAGTTTCCACCGGAAATACACGTTTACATCAAAAAGTCGTTGTGCTACGAAATTTCGTTGGAAATCGATTAGTCGGAAGCTCCAATTTATTAAACATTTATGACGTCGGCTGGACTCATCCACATTGCCAGTCGGCAAGCTCCTGCCCCCGCAGAGCTCCTAAAACTCTTGTTTTGCAAATCCAAGAAGGGTTGCAGAGAGGTGACTGCACTGGCCTGAAAGCAGGGCTTAGATGTTCTGCGGTGTGTGATACCCGCTCTGGGAAAATGTGCAAAACTGCAATGAAGAGGACGAAGGTGACGAACATCAAGAAAACCCCTACGATCCACCAATACTGGAGTACCCATAAAAAAGCAATTTCACCGTTAATGAGTTCTCTAAGATTGTGAGAGAACTACGAGGCTTACAGGCCTCGCTTTGCTCTTAGTTTGAAGCTAAATTAAATTGTTTACAAATTATATACAATAAGTTTTGCTCGTAAGGTCAATGGTTTTGACGCAACTTCAATCCAAAAAGAGTCAAAAATTAAAATTTTTAATTTTTCAAAAAACTGGTCTATTTTCAAAGTGCCGTAACACGGAAATTCATTGACCTACAGAGCTCCGGTTGGGCTTATTTTGTAACAAATTTAATGCTTTTAAAAAACGTACAGAATAGCTTTCGAATAAAAATGCATGGATTAGGAAATACCGCGCAGAATCTGAAACAATTTCAACATTTTTATGGTTTTTCCGGTATAAAAATTTTTCCACAACTTTTTGAGAGTTGCAAACTTGAGAATACATAGCCCTAATGGGTCCAAACAACATACTAATAAATCAGAAATACATCATGTTTTGCAAATTTATTGTTGATTTTAACTGGGCTATATATTATGGTATAGTAGATTTAGATGGTAGGAAAAGGACAGTACGAAAATTGTATGCTTTTAAGTATTGACCTATGTTCGACAATCATCGTTTTTTTTTCGTGTAAGTAATAGAAATTTTAGAAATTCAAAAATATCTGCATATGCATTCGTCAATCGTCGATTTTAATCCGATTAAATTGAACTTGTTTTTCGACCTTGGTCAAATCTTCACCGAAGAAATGAGAAGTTTTGATTCATATTTTAAAACAATTCTGAATTTTTGAATATTACATTTTATTTGGATTATTCCATTTAATAAAAATCAACGTTTCAAGGGGAGTCCTCGCAGATTTTTTCCTAAATCTTATCAAGTAATTGCCAGCATTATAATAATGACTGGAATTGTTGTATTTATTTTCTCTACAATGAAAATTAACTATAGAAAATGCAGTCTTTTGTTAATTTAAAAGGAAAATTTAAAGTTAAACACATGAAAATCTCCAAGATATCTTCAAGCTTAATATTAATGGGTCCAAACAACATACTAAAAAATCAGAAATACATATTTGTAGAGATGTTGCAGAGATAATGCTACGAAACTATTTTCTTGCACATATAAACCAAGATGGCGGCGTGAGCGGTCCCCCCTCAAGGTCGAAAACTTGGATTTATGAGCAGGACCTACTCGTAAATAACATATTCAAATATCGTATCGACCCCACCTTTTGCACGCCAAAAGCTTTTTTTTTCTACCCACTTACTGGGCTATATAATGATACTTAAATGAAAATTAATCTAATTTCTACAAAAGCCAACTTTAACAAAAAATAAATAAAAATTATAAAAAAATGAAAAAACCGACTTCAAAATAAATAAAAATCTTAAACAAAAATGCACTAAAAAGTAAAAAAATAATTGTGTATCCTTGCAGTATCTACAACTTACAAATTATTAGGATAATACAATGTACAACTATTGTTATTTTTGGAGTTGGTTTCAGCCAAGGAATTTAATATTAGTATTCATTTGTAAAGAGGTTTAGTTGGTTATTGGTATTTTGTAGTTTAAAGGTCGCTAGATATTGTCACAGTACTAGGATATTGTATAAAAGTTTATTTGAAAAATAAATTTCATAAGGTATTCTCGTGTATTGTTAAGTAGGTACCAATATAGTCGTATTTCCTTGGCTGACACCAACTCCAAAAATAACAATAGTTGTACATTATATCATCCTAATAATTTGTAAGTTGTACACACTGCAAGGATAGGCTATTATTTTTTCGCTTTTTAGTGCATTTTGGTTTAAGATTTTTTATTTATTTTGAAGTCAGTTATTGATTTTTTTATAATTTTTATTTATTTCTAGATTTTTAGTGATCTGAAGTTTGATAACTGATTTTATTTCATTGAAAATGATTAAACCTACGAAACGCGCTGCTCATATGAGGCAGCGCCGTTAAATTTTAAAAGTTTTGACATCATCCCTTTTTGCCCTTAAGGGTTGAAATTTTTTGCTTTTAAATTTAATGATAGAACTAAGTGGAATACTCTTTCCGATAGAAAAAAAAAATCATCAAAATCCGATGATTCAGTTAAACGTCTCTATTTTCATCCTTAGGGGGCAGATTTTTTTCTTCAACTTGAAATGTGAATACTTTAAAGGTACGATGTACGTAATAGAAACATAATTATCGAAATCGGGTTAGCAAGGAATAATTTATTGTTTCATCTCTAATTTTTAACCCCTTATGAGTGGAGTTTCTTTTATAAATAATGGGCATGAGATTAATTTAAAATTATGTACTATCAATAAAAAAAGAACTATCGAAATCGAGCTATCCAATAAGAAGTTAGTATTTCATCCCATAGTTTTCAACCTCTTAGAAGTGAACGATTTCCTTCAAATTAAAATGGGACCATTCGGGAAGCATCAGCTTTCAAATAAAAAAAGAATCATCAAAATTTACCCAGTCGGAAATGCTGAGGTAACAAACATTAAAAAAAACGGTCGAATTGAGAATCTCTTCCTTCTTTTGAGGTCGGTTAAAAAAATTATTTTTCTCATTTTTGACCTAGGAGAAACTAAAATTTAACATGTAGAAGTCAGACCAAAAAATTGTGTTGTCCGGTGTAATCTATGTTCATTAATGGTATTAAAAATAATCTTAGTCTATAGGCTCGAAGTCTATCAGACACCTATTGGTCATTGGACTAAACCGAATATTTTACAACTTTAATCGCATATAAATCCGGATTCTAGTAATCAGTGGAAAAAAAAATCTTACAAGTATTGCATCTCGAATATTTTTCTTAATATCTTCAATTTTTTGTTTTTTCTCTGATTCACTAAAACCATTTACGTGTAAAATTCGCATTTGTTTAACGATAGTCGATTTTCCCGATTCACCAGCCCCTAATAATAGTAATCTATGTGTAGCTCGATAAACCTAAGAAAAAAAATTGGAAAAAGTTAGTTGATTAAATCGATTGTTTTTTGTTAATGTCCTCTGACTTGTTTATCCTTTTGTAATTGGCGAGTGATTGCATCGGATCTTCGTTTTTGCGATTTACTATCGTCAGTTCCGCCTGTTTTGCCGTCTGACGTAGCCCCATGTTGGGCGGAACCGAAACACCCCATAGCACACGCCAGGGCGGCCAGCCAACAACCCCCAGTCGAATTGTTACTGGGACCACTAGTTGTCGCGTTATTAGCTAAAAATAAAAAAAAATTAAATTAAATGTTTTGATATGTGTTAAAAGTGGTAATTACGTGAAGTAGTAATGTTATTTTGGGGCTCATGAGCGGGGGCCTGTGAGCCCCCCACAACCCCTGTGTGCGACGCCACGGCCACTGCACTTACTTAGGCCTTTCCACCCAGCGTTGCAAAGAATTGAATCAATTTTTTCGAATATTTAACACACGGTTTGTCAAACAAAAAAATTAAAATTTAAAAAAAAAATTTTCACTTGGTTTTAAAAATTTCACGTTTAAAAATTGATGGTGAATTTTTTGATTTGTTTAAATATCATAGTGCTCTGGCAAATCTAAGTGTATTCCATTTAGATGATGAATAAATTGAAATTTAATAAACTGATTATCTTGTTAATTTATGGCTTAGCTGCATCATTTGATTTGTAAAAATTACTAAACAGTTTTTGGGGTTACACTTTAAAATTAATTTTTTGGAATCGTTCTGGGTTTACGTTTTTCTTCGTCGACTTGTTTCATGATAACGTTTCATAGCGATTCATTTTATGTATTTAATGTGTTTGTCTAGTTCTGAAAATATAAAATTGATATCAGAAAAAAAATTAAATTGGAAAAATTTATATTTAATTTTTAGGGGTGTAGTTACAATCATTCATGCTATTTAAGGATCGTTCCAAGCGGCTCAAAAGACGAACATTTTCGTGAAAAAGCGCTTAAAACCCGTTCCTGGTTGTTTTGGCGGTGCTTATGCACATGTCTTGAGAGAAGGTTGAGAGAGCCAGATTGACAATGATACACGTGCTGCCCCCTACTTCGAGTACGAAATTTGGAACTACAGTGGTACCTCGACATACGAGTGCCCCAACATACGAGCTTTTCGAGATACGAGTCGGCAAACGAGTGATTTTTTTTGCTTTGAGTTACGAGCAAAATTCGAGATACGAGTTCGGTTTAGCAGGTCGAAGGTCTCGAAAAAAGTTGCAACAGGTCGTGCATATGATCTTTTTAAATAGAGATAAAAGATAAAATTCAAGATACGAGCAAGGTTGCGTCTCTAATAGCCACTTGAAAGTATCCCCGACTGATCATTTTCGTGATCCTCGCGTATCCTTTAAAGATTTCTTTTTAATCGAGGCCTCCACGTAGTTTTCCACTTTAGTTGTACCCCAACGTAGTTCTAAGCTCTACTTCCAGTAGTCCCCCCCCCATTCCCCCACACGTATTTTCCGATAGTCGCTCCTGTAGATTTTAAAAAAAATTTCGAAAGTAGCCCCCCCCCACACAAGGTTTTGATCCTATTTCGTGTTCCTCGCGAGTTATTTAGATCTACTTGTTTAAATTGTGTTTCCCCATATAGTTTTTCCATTGTTTCAAAACTGACCTCAGCGTAGTTTTTTGATGATCCCAACGTAGATCGCAAGGTACCTCGACATACGAGTTTTTCGAGATACGAACCGGCAAGCGAGTGATTTTTTGCTTTGAGTTACGAGCGAAACTCGAGATACGAGTTCGATTTAGCAAGGTCTCGAAAAAAGTTGCAACAGGTCGTGCGTCTGATATTTTTAATAGAAATAAAAGATAAAACTCGAGATACGAGTAATTCATGATACGAGTAAGGTTGCGGAACGAATTAAACTCGTATGTCGAGGTACATACCACTGTATTCCATAGCAACTTATTTGATGTTTTCTCTATGGCTTTATGCGTTCCGAGCGTAGAACAGTGAAGAAATATGCAAACAAATGACTATGGAATAGTTCTAAATTTCTAAAATTAGGGGGCAGCACAAAGTGCACTCAGCCTAATCTGATGGTAGACTTGCGCACAAATTAATTGAAAACAGTTCTTTCACGCGCGCTTGTCAATGTTTGTACATCACCACGGCAGAACGATTGGAACAAACCTTTAATAACATGAGGTCATTTAGACAGGGATGCTTTTTTTCTGCTTTCCTGGGGGGTTCGCGGGAACCCTTTGATGTGAATGCTACGGTTCGTGCGAACCCCTGTTAATCCGAAAAAAATGCTTTGCTACCACTCTTTCAATTTTTTTCTGATAGTTTCATCAGTGAGTTATTTTACCAAATAATTTTCTCTCCCTTTTCAAGTTTAAACGATCAAAAGTGGTTGTGGGTGCTATTTCTAGGATGTCTAGGTTTTGAACACTAAACACGTATAATATTAAGGCTTCACTACTTAACTTGATTTTCAAGCTACTTGACTTACATTTGGCTTGAAATCAAGTCAAGTCATGAAAAAATGAGTATTGAGTATACAAATGTTTATAGGGTGTTCCGAATAAAAATTTTCACCCCCAAATTTTTCTTGACTCATTTGGATGATTTTCAAGTTTTTTTGATCTTTAAAAATTACTAGGGTCAAACAGACCCCGATGATATTTAAACGTAATTCTAGTCAAGTGGTATTTTAAAGGGGTCAATTTTTAGGTGGACGGTTACGATTCTAGGTACTTTGGGGGGTTAAACGTTGGTTATTATTTGCACAATTTAAAACTGTCTACAAGTTTGACTATTCTACTGTATTTACTAGTTTAAAGCCCCGACGCAAAAGACGGATATCAGTGAGTCTGTCTGTCGCATCGTAGCTCCCAACTGAAAGGTCTAATTTTGATGGGTTTTTTTCTGTTCGAAAGATGGCGTGATTGAGAAGGTTCTTTGATATAATTTATATGTGATGTAAATTTTCTGTTGTGACGATAAATAATAAAGTTATTATGACGACTATTTTAAGTAAAACCTCATTAATGATATCATCACTTTTGGTTACTATCACGCAAACCCTTATAACAACATTGATCAAAGTGACGAACGTTTTACAAAAAAAAAGCATTGCAATGAGCGTAATCGTTGTAAGCCCCTTGTGGAACATAGCTTATAAAGTACCCCAGTGATTATAAATATAGCTTTTTCAAAAGTAACCCCCAAGTATCGATACCAATTTTTTTCGATAGCGATCTTCACGTAGTTTTAAAAAACACTAAACTAAAAAAAATTACCCCAATAGTTATAATATTTTTTGTGTAGTTTGTAGTGTTAGTGTAAAGTGTAGTATCTGGAGCCTTTTTCATGCTTTTCTTAAGCAGTGTTGTAATATTTTTACTATAGTTTGCCCAACGTAGTTTTTCGATAGTCACTCAACTCTTTTTCAAGAGTACCCCCACGTTATTTTCCGGTTTTCAATTGTAACCTAACATAGTTTTGGGATGTTTTTACAATGATAACCCCCACGTAGTTTTTTTAGAATTTTTTTGGGAAAGTAATCCCCAAATAGTGTGTCAATTAATTTTCATTAGTGACCCCTACATAATTTCTCAATCATTTTTCATTAGTATCCCGATATAGGTTTGCGACCTCTTTTCTATAGTTTCCCCAACGTAGTTTCCGATAGTACCTCCCGTAGTTGATAGACCTTTTTTTTTTTAAAATAACCCCCCCGTAATGTTTTGATCATTTTCCCGATCCTCGCGTAGTATTTAGAGCCTATTTCTAATTAATATCTCCCACAAAGTTTTCCCAATTTTCCGAAAAATTCCTTCACGAAGTTTTTCGGTGGGTACCCACTCATTTTTTATAGTACCCCGATGTAGTTTTGTGATCTTTTTTGGGTGGTAACCCAAACGTAAGTTGACATTTTTTTTATTATAGTTTCCCCCACGTAGTTTTCTGATAGCCACTCTCGTAAGATTAAAAACTTTTCTCGAAAGTATCCCCGACTGATCATTTTCGTGATCCTCGCGTACTCTTTAAAGATTTGTTTTTAATAGAAGCCTCCGGGTAGTTTTCCATTAATTTTTAGTAGTACCCCAACGTAGTTCTAAGATCTACTTCCAGTAGTACCCCCTCCCCATAGGTACTTTCCGATAGTCACTCCTGTAGATTTTTAGAACTTTTTTTGAAAGTAACCCCTTTTCTCGGGTAGTATGTAGATCTATTTTTTTATTAGTGGTTCCCATATAGTTTTCTGATATTTTCAAAACTGACCCCATCGTAGATTTTTGATCTTCTACTAATGACCCCAACGTAGTTTCCGATAGTACCTCCCGTAGTTGATAGAACTTTTTTTTTAAATAACCATCACGTAATGTTTTGATCATTTTCCCGATCCTCGCGCATTTAGAGCCTGTTTCTAATTAATATCTCCTACGTAGTTTTCCCCAATTTTCCGAAAATTACCTTTACGAAGTATTTCGGTGGTTATCCACTAATTTTTTTAATAGTACCCCGATGTAGTTTTATGATCTTTTTTCGGTGGTAACCCCCACGTAAGCTTACAAATTTTTTACTAGTATCCCCCACGTAGTTCTCTGACAGCCACCTCTGGTAAGATTAAAAACTTTTCTTGAAAGTATCCCCGACTGATCATTTTCGTGATTCTCGCGTATTCTTTAAATCGCTTAAATTATTCCTTGAATCGAGGCCTCCACGTAGTTTTCCACTTTAGTAGTACCCCAACGTAGTTCTAAGATCTACTTCTTGTATTTATCCCCCCTCCCCCACCCCCCACGTATTTTTAGATAGTCACTCCTGTAGATTTTTAGAACTTTTTTCGAAAGTAGCCCCTCTTCTCGGGTAGTATGTAGATCTATTTTTTTATTAGTGGTTCCCATATAGTTTTCCATTATTTTCAAAACTGACCTCTGCGTAGATTTTTGATCTTCTAATAATGACCCCAACGTAGGGTTGCGACCTCTTTTCTATATTGTTCCGATAGTATCTTCCGTAGTTGATAGAACTTTTTTAAAAAAAAAAAACCCCGTAATGTTTTGATCATTTTCCCGATCCTCGCGTAGTATTTAGAGTCTCTTTTTAATTAATATCTCCCACGTAGTTTTCCCAATTTTCCGAAAATTACCTTCACGAAGTATTTCGGTGGTTACCCACAAATTTTTTTTATAGTACCCCGATGTAGTTTTGTGATCTTTTTTCGGTGGTAACCCCCACGTAAGCTTACAAATTTTTTACTAGTTTCCCCCACGTAGTTCTCTAAAAGCCACTCTGTTAGGATTAAAAACTTTTCTCGAAAGTATCCCCGACTGATCATTTTCGTGATCCTCGCGTACCCTTTAAAATTTGTTTTTAATCGAGGCCTCCACGTAGTTTTCCACTTTAGTAGCACCCCAACGTAGCGCTAAGTTCTAATTCCAGTAGCACCCCCCCATCCCCCCACACGTGTTTTCCGATAGTCGCTTCGGTAGATTTTATAGAATTTTTTGAAAGTAGCCCCCCCCACAAGTTTTCGATCATTTTTCGTGTTCCTCGCGAGTTATTTAGATCTACTTGTTTAAATAGTGTTTCCCCATATAGTTTTTCCATTGTTTCAAAACTGACCTCAGCGTAGTTTTTTGATGATCCCAACGTTGATTTGCAACCTTTATACAGTGGTACCTCGACATACGAGTTTTTCGAGATACGAGCCGGCAAGCGAGTGATTTTTTGCTTTGAGTTACGAGCAAAATTCGAGATACGAGTTCGATTTAGCAAGGTCTCAAAAAGTGGCAACAGGTCGTGCATCTGATCTTTTTAAATAGAGATAAAAGATAAAATTCGAGATACGAGCAAGGTTGCGGAACGAATTAAACTCGTATGTCGAGGCACCACTGTATTATAATTTCCTCCATGTAGTTTTTTGACTGTCACTTCCGTAGTTTTAAGAACATTTTTTTGAAAGTATCCCCCACGTAATGCTGAGAGATCCTTCTTCGTGATCCTCATGTATTAATTACAACTTTTTTTTTTTTTTAATTTTAGCTCACACAGTTTTTCACTGATTTTCAATAGAACCCGGACATATTTTTACGAACTTATTTCCCTAATGTCCCCCACGTATAATTCAATGTTCAAACTGTATTACTATAGAAAATTTACTAGTAGAACAGACAAGGGGTAGACTGTTGCATGCATGTAAATAAGAACCAACGTTAAACGCTAACCCAATTTCGATATGAATCAAAGTGGCAAATATTAAAAACACGGAGGATGCGAAAATGCGAAAAAATAAATATGCGGAGATGACCATGGGTTTTGATATATAATTTACTACATGAACTAATGTTCTATGTTTTAAATCTATTTTTAGACACTATCTTTAATTTTTTTTCACTCGAAATTTATAAATAACTCAAGTAATTCTCTCATTGAGACATTTTATATTTATATATTATGTGGAGTGAGAGGAAATTTTTCACTTTTTTGCACTTCTCGTCAATTAAGTAAAAATGAATTAATTATCACAAATTTTTCAATGTTTATAAATTTGAAAATTTTCGTTTTTCTCCTAAATGGTCGATGGAGAAGTTTGGTTTAAGAAATTTTGATGAAATAAGAAAATGCTGTTGATTTAGATTTTAAATGGGATTTAGTTGGGGGTGTTTTTAGGTGATATTTAAATGAAAATGAATGAGATTTGAGATGATTTTTCCTCACATCGATTCGTTCGGATAATATTTTGACAGCTTGTGTCATGGGAAATGAAAATCTTACAACACGAATCGAACGATTTGAAATGATGTTTTAGGGTTGTAACATGTTGGAATGCGTTCCCAAATGTTTGATTTGCCCGAATTGCCGTGGGTTTGTGTGAAATTTGCACGGGAATTGTCCGAAAAAAATTAAAAACTCGAATGAAAAAAGGGAAAAAAATCCCTCTCACGGCCTTCTAATCAACTATCATACTATTCAGATTGATAACTACACCCCGATATATCATTGAATTTTAATTATAATTACACATAAACTGCATTTAATTTGATTACTCGATGTCACATTTGTTTATTTTCAGTTCGTTTCAACATTTTTATATGCACTTGCTGTTAAAATAAAGTCGGCACGTAAATTTGTTTAAAATGGAAAATCTTTTCCAGTAGCCGAATAGTCGATTCAGATTCCAATATGGCGGATTTTTTACCTCTTCGGCTATATTTTCGCAAGCGATCGGCTGTTTACGGATCTCGGGGCCGAGATCAAGTTTGGCTCTATGGCGGGTAGATATATGGCGTACAATATTTGATTCAAAAAGATGTCCATTTGGTTGTAAGAAATAAATATTTGCTGCGACGAGTCACAGAACTTTGTTTAACATGAAAATCGGTGTTAGTTTAAATAACATAAACAGCTTATTAGTAAATCAAAAATTTACATTAATATGAAATGTCGATGACTATGAGAGTTATGTAACGAATGTCCGATTTTTTACATTCGCGAATGCGAATGCGAATGTTGACTTTCAAATAAAGTGTGCGTAAAATGCTAACTATGCTAATAATAATAAATGTTTGTTTTTATTTTTTTTTTTTGAAGTTATACTTCTTTAGGCGCGTTGTGAAATAATTATGAGAGTGAAATTTTAGGATGCGCGCGCATTTTACGATAAAAATTAACAAAATGATGTTAGTCGCAAAACCACTGAGTCTCCTGGCGCGCGTAATTTGAATTTTTGTTGTATTTATTTTCTAATTTATTTATTTTTATATTTAAATTAAAAATAGTTATATATACAAATGACACATATTATTAATAAATAAGTTATTACTTTTCTCGAATTTTGCAGTAGTTGTTATACCTTTTTTCTAGTTTAGTGATGAAAATGACGTCTGCATTCCATGCATATTCTTGGTTATCACGAAATCTGCCATTCTGAAATGATTCAACCATCTTAAAATAATAATTTAGTAACACAAGATATGAATAAGATTAAGACATTTACTTTGACAAGTAGCTACTTACTTTATTTCGTAATTTCTATAAAGCTTCGTTTTCATGACATGCATGAATTGTTAACCAGAAAAATGATCCTGACAATTTTTATAAACGTCTTGCAGCTTTCTTTGGATATAATTTATTGATACAAATTAAAACATTATTTTCTTAATTTTATTTTTAATAATTATATCTTTAAATATATATATATATATATATATATATATATATATATATATATATATATATTATTATTATTATTATAAAATATTAAATTACAGTTTTTTTTAAATTGATTATTTGAATAAAATTAATAAAAACTAATTTTTAATGATACCAAAGAAGTATAACTTCTCATGCGTGTACATAAGTACACGCAACCCCTTTTTTTTATATTGTTAATTATTTAAATAGAAAAATATATTATAACTAGCTGATACTCTCGACGTCGTCTGCGTAGGTTATTATGTTAAGAACATATTTAATTTACACAGGAAAAACATTTAAAAACAACCGGAAAGAAGTTAGCGTAGAAAATTTTTAACTATATGCCAAAAAACTGCTCCTTCAGAATTCGCTAATGTTCCAAGTGTATGGTTATTCGTTAGTCAATAATTAATTTTTCAAAAATTTGTAAATTTAGAAAGAAATATATAATCCAAAATAATCACTGTTTTTAATTTTTTTTTTTAAATTGTTCCCTAAATACTCTTACCGGATCCACAATTGCTCCAGGTGTATAGTTAATTAGTTATTCAATTTTTATACTATTCATGTTTATAAAAACTCCAACGGGAGTTCATGACGTCATAATACCACAATACATGTATAAATAGTTACAAATACTTAATTATTAAAAAAATTACAAAAGTTTGATAAACTACTTGCGTTATAAAAAGAGCAGATAGAGAACTTAAAAAAGAACAAAAACTTTAATTAAAAATTATTTTGGATTTTGTAGCAATTTTGATTCTTGACTTTGAAATTTTTAAAAAAAATTTAATTATTAATTAACTATTAACTATACGCCTGGAGCAATTGCGGATCTGGAAAGAGCATTTAAGGAGCAATTTAAAAAAAAAAACTCAAAAAAGTGCCTTTTGTATTTTGCAGCAATTTTAATTTTTAGTTTGCAAATTTTTGACAAATTAAATATCAATCAATTAATAACTTGGAGAAATTGCGGATTCTAAAGGAGCAATTTTTTGGCATTTAGTTTAATTAAAAAAAAAGAAAAGTTTAACTCTTTCTGAAAACAAAATAAATGCAATAATAAATAATAGGCAGAGGAAGGAGAAAATTCTCTCTCTAGTCCATTTGCCCCATTCTATCCAAGCAACTACAGCATACGCAGTCTGCTTCTGAAAATCTGAAGTTTTAAAACCATAATTCCTTTGTTTTTAATGAAGATATCGTGATAATTTTTTTTTAGATAAGGATCGAGTATTTAAGAAGTAAAACAAAAACACATTTTATTTATATAGATTAAAGCGAAAGATCAACTCGAATACCTACTAGAATTTTAACTTTGGTTAATTTTTTTTTTGTTTTCTGTAAAAAAATATTTAAATTTTATTATTTATAGACCAGGGTCGATAATGTTGAACCCAAAACAAAATTATAGTAGAATGAAACCCATTAGAAAAGGAAGTGAATATAACAAAAATGAAAGGAAAAATAAATTGCGGTCGACCTGATGTGGGGAAGTGGAAAAAGGAGGTGTTTTTAAGGGTAGAAATGGTTTATCTTGATTTCCGATAAAACTACAAGTCCTATGGAAAAAAGTTAAATAGCAACGGTGTAGGTAATAAAAAGATCTACAACTATTGTTCTAACACTTTTTCACATTACCTTAAAATGTATGTGAAAAATTCCAATAACCAAGTTTTTGGTATTTTATTTTTTTCTTTTCCAAAAATAAAAATTTTTCCCCACGAACACCGACTTTTTAAAAAAGTAGATATTTTGATGTGAGAATTTTTGATTGAAAATTATGGTGCTTTTTCAATATTAAGTCAAAATAAGATAAAACAATAAATATTTTAAATCAAAAAATTGCAGTGTATGGGACATTAAGAGGTAAGTTTTTACAAAATTTCTTGAAATTTTTATTTTGCAAAAGATAAAAATAAGAACCAAAAACTTGGTTATTGGAATTTTTCACATACATTTTAAGGTAAAGTGTTAGTGCATAAGTTGTAGATCTTCTTATTACCTACAACTTTTTTCCATAGGACTTGTAGTTTTGTCGGAAGTTTTTCTCAAGTTCGTTTTTCAAAATATGTACAAAAATTTAGAAATGGGGTTTTTGTAAACGTAAAGAAGGAATTTAATCTTTTATTTTTGTTGTGATTTTTTTCATTATTATTTAAACTAACAAGAATATAAAAATGTATTTTAAGTTTAGTGACCTATCTGTTCTCTGATCATTTAATTATTCAAATGTTTTAATGATATAAAAGAATAAAAAAAATTTATCAGCTGTATTATCATTCGATATATATTTTCTTTTGGTTTGTTAAAAACATTCGCGTCGTTTCTTGCGATGCGAATGGAAAAAATATGCGAATGCGAATATTCGTTACATCACTAGTAGATGACCTTTATGGATAAGTCAGCTGTTTCTAGGGTGCCAAGATTTGACTACGGTTGCTTATATAGATCTTGCTTAAAGCAATCAAAAATGAACAATTTAGTTTTTTTGAGTTTTCACTTAGTTTTCGCGGTATCGAATTTAAATAGTTTCATGAGTTGCATCGAAACCGTTAAAATTGATTAAATGTTAATGCTAATTTGAAGGGGTGGCAAATCGTATGCAAAATTATTTTTTCGAGTAAAACACAACGCGATCACTTTTAAATTGCTATTTTCTCTTGATAAATAAGTTTAGATGGTTTCTCGTGACACAAGCGGTCAGTTCCCAATGTTGGGGTCACTTTTTATGATACCGAGATTGTGCTCCTTACCTCTACACTTCATATTTGGTTCCTAGACGTGATTTGATTACAGACTCATTAATTAAAAATAATAATAAAAACAAGGAGCAGAAAAAAAAAATTGTCATTTGCATAAAATATATTTCCGGGCAACAATTAAAATTTTTAAATGTATTTGTTAAAACAACCGTTGATTATAAATTATAGTTTCATTTGTTTTGATCAATTTGAATTTTCCAATAAATACGACAATTGACAACCAGTTCAGTGGTGCCAACTGTAAAAAAAATGCAACATTTCAAAAAAAGAATTTCGAATTACTTCAAAAATTATTAATTAAATGTAATTAAAATGAATGAGAATCAAAAGATAATTATCCCAAATCAATATTTTATAAATAAAAAATTTTTCGGACCGAACGAATATAAAATTTTACGTAATTGATCAAATATGATCAATTCCGTAAAAGTATCGTTCTAGTACGTGTTGTCTGTTGTCATATTATACGCACTTAACGATAAAGATACGAAGACGTGTTTAAAGTAGAGTCGAGAAATAATTTTTTTTAGTAGCACTACTGATAACAGTGGGGGGACGTGGAATTAATTAGCTATATCAAAAAATTTTGCCAACATATTGCACTTATTTGCATTTAATATCACAAAATATTCAATTCAATATGTCCGATAAAGATGAATGTCAGCTGAAAGCTGGACATCCTCCAGCTGGTAAGAATTATTCCACTTTTATACCAAATAATTTTTCTTTTCTTTATGTACAAAACAATTTTTTTTGTTTTATTAGTTAAAGCCGGTGGTATGAGAATTACTCAGCATAAGTCGCCCCATGAAAAACCAGGAATATCCGAGGATATAACCGGACTTAAAATGTCAACTAGGTAAAATTTAAAATCTAAATTTCGCTAAAAAAAAAACTTAATATTAATTTTTTTAAGTCCTCCGAAAACTGTGAATATTTCGGGAGCGATTGCCAAGGGAAACACCGATTTTCCGACTGAGGCTGTACAAAGCTTCCATAAGGATAAGCCCGCAGCGAGTGTACCGAATAAACCTCAAGTGCACATTCAACAACCACGCAAATAGAGTTTACGAAACGTTAATCGTTTTCATATTCCATATTTACGATAATTAAATATGCATTTATTTTTTCTTATTATAGATAGATTTGTAACGAGTTTATATTATATTGAATATAACAAAGAGCTTTAGTTTTTCACAACAAATAAAAAAAATTCTGGGATACTTTAATCATTAATGGGTTTATAGATTATTCGCTGTTTGTAATATAACGCGAAGCGCAATAAAGGATATAACTTTTCTACTGAGTGGTTTGATTTAATTGCCTTTCAATTGTTACGTTTTTTTATTACTATATAGTGAAGGAAGTGTTGTAATCGGGTCGAATTTTCATCGGAAATAATGACCGTTCCCCCTCTCCAAAACTACTGCGTCTATCTGAAAGTTTACTGAAAAAATAATGTGAACATCCTTAGACTTTAAATTAAAAAAAAAAAAAAATTGGCATTTCATTAGGACTCATAGATACGGCGCCGACAGTTTTTTAAATTAGATTTTGTCTTGGCAACAATGCAATAATTTAAAATTCATTGTTGCTTTTGAAACTAAACTATTTCGGTTCTTTTTTAACCGACTTCAAAAAAAGGAGTAGGTTCTCAATTTGACTGTATTTTTTTATGTTTGTTACCTCAGAATTTTCGACTGGGTCAACCGATTTTGATGATTCTTTTTTTATTGGTATTTTTTTATAAAAAAACCCCACTAACAAGGGGTTAAAAATTAGGAATGAAATTATAAAAATTTCCTGGCTAAATAATTTTTTTCTATTCCGTACATCGTACCTTTAAATTGTTCCATATTTAAAGAAATAAAATCAGTTATCAAATTTCAGATCACTAAAACTTGAGAAATAAATAAAAATTATAAAAGAATGAAAACCGACTTCAAAATAAATAAAAAATCTTAAACAAAAAATGCACTAAAAAGTAAAAAAATAATGGCGTATTCTTGCAGTGTCGACAACTTACAAATTATTAGGATGATACAATCTACAACTATTGTTATTTTTGGAGTTGGTGTCAGCCAAGGAAATAAATATTAATGGTAATTTGTAAAAAGGTTTAGTTGGTTATTGATATTTTGTAGTTTAAAGGTCGCTAGATATTATCACAGTACTAAGTAGTACTTTTCATAAGGTATTCTCGTTTATTGCTAAGTACCTAAATTGTCGTATTTCCTTGGCTGACACCAACTCCAAAAATAACAATAGTTGTACATTATATCATCCTAATAATTAGTTGTAGACACTGCAAAAATACGCAATTATTTTTTTACTTTTTAGCGCACTTTTTGTTTAAGAGTTTTTCTTTATTTTGAAGTCGGTTTTTCATTTTGTTATAATTTTTAATTACTAATCAACCTCAAAAAAAGGAGGAGATTTTCAATTCGACTGTACTTTTTCATATTTGTTACCTCAAAACTTTCGACTTGATGAACCGATTTTGATGATTCTCTTTTTATTTGAAAGCTGGTATTCCCCGTGTGGTCCCATTTTAATTTGAAGGAAATGGTTCACTGCTAAAGGGTTGATAACTAAGGGATGAAATATTAACTTCTTATTGGAAAGCTCGATTTTGATAATTCTTTTTTTATTGATAGAACATAATTTGGAGTTAATCTCATTTCCATTTTTTATGAAAAACTTCACTCATAAGGAGTTCAAAATTAGGGATGAAATAATAAATTTTTCCTGGCTAACTCGATTACAATTTTTTTTTCTATTACGTCTATCGTACCATTATTAATATGTTCACATTCCAATTTGAGGAAAAAAATTCACCCCCTAAGGATGAAAATAGGGGATAAAATAGTGATGTTTAACTGAATCATTGAATTTTGATGATTTTGTTTTTATTTGAAAAAGTATTCCACTTAGTTCTTTCATTACATTTAAAAGCAAAAATTTCAACCCTTAAGAACAAATGGGGATGAAGTAGTAACTTTTACCATTTCAACAGCCCTGTCTCATATGAGCAGCAGTTTAGTAGTTTTACCCATATTTAAAGAAATAAAATCAGTTATCAAACTTCAGATCACTAAAAATCGAGAAATAAATAAAAATTATAATAAAATGAAAAACCGACTTCAAAATAAATAAAAAATTTTAAACAAAAAATGCACTAAGAAATAATTGCGTATTTTTGCAGTGTTTACAACTAATTATTAGGATGATATAATGTACAACTATTGTTATTTTTGGAGTTGGTGTCAGCCAGGGAAATAAATATTAATGTTCCTTTGTAAGAAAGTTTAATTAATTATTGGTATTTTGTAGTTTAAAGGTCACTAGATATGGTCACAGTATGTACTAGTATATTGTATAAAAATTCATTTGAAAAATAAATTTCATAAGGTATTCTCGTTTATTGCCAAGTACCTAAATTGCCGTATTTCTTTGGCTGACACCAACTCCAAAAATAACAATAGTTGTACATTATATCATCCTAATAATTTGTAAGTTGTACACACTGCAACGATACGCAGTTATTTTTTTACTTTTTAGTGCATTTTTTGTTTAAGTTTTTTTTATTTATTTTGAAGTCGGTTTTTCATTTTGTTATAATTTTTATTTTTTATAAAAAACTCCACCCATAAGGGATGAAATAATAAATTTTTCCTGGCTAACCCGATTTCGATAATTTTTTTTTCTATTTCGTCTATCGTACCTTTAAATTGTTCACATTTTATTTTGAAGAAAATAAGCAATCCCCTAAGGATAAAAATAAGGGATGAAATAATGACGTTTAACTGAATCATCGAAATTTAATGTCTTTTTTTTATTGGAAAGAGTATTCCACCTAGTTCTTTCATTAAATTTAAACCAAAAAATTTGAACCTTTAAGAGCAAAAGGGGATGAAAGTAACTTTTAACATTTAACGACGCTGCCTCATATGAGCAGCGCGTTTAGTAGGTTTACCCATATTCAACGAAATAAAATCAATTATCATTCAGATCATTAAATATCGAGAAATAAATAAAAATTATAACAAAATGAAAAACCGACGTAAAAATAAATAAAAATCTTGAACAAAAAATGCACTAAAAAGTAAAAAAAATAATTGCGTATCCTTGTAGTGTTTACAACTAACAAATTATAAGGATGATATAATCTACAACTATTGTTATTTTTGGATTTGCTTTCCCCGTGCCAATGGCGCCCGCTGAGCGATTCGTATGTGCCCACCACTATTCGACAGAGACACAATTTTTTCTTAAACATTAAAAGTTTGATTTATTAATTAAATTTTATTGGTGTATTCGCCATATTTTATGTATGAGTGGTTCCTTTGCTTACAGTACTTGTCTAGCGGCGAGCCAGATTACACTCCTCACGCTAGCCTGGAACGGCGATTATTTTGAAACATTTTTGTTTATTCTTTATTAATAAATTATGAATATAGGAAAATAAATTATGAAAAAATGAGGAGTTATGGAAGGAGTTTGTCGAATAAAAATAGGTGGTTCCCGCCACCTTACCGATATTTTATAATGTGCTCTCGAGTACAAAAAGGTTAGGAACCCCTGTTATAGGGGTTCATTCTTAGTTTACAGGAACATTAGAATAAAACTCCCAAGTCTGTAAAAGAAAATATTATTATTTATTTGGAGGCTTCTGCAGTTTCCCGGGTCCTGATAGATCTTGCCAAAGTAAAACGAAAATGATGAGTAAAATTCCCACTAAATTTTTATTACCCCCCTATTAGAATTTTATCGAATTTTAACAGCTAATTTTTCTGAAGCAATACTTTCGATTTGCTTATGGATTCTGTTGACTTCTTCTTGAGTTAATGTCCGTTCCATATGTCTATAAACGATACGATAACAATGGCTGGTTTTTCCAGTTTTTGGATGTTGAAACACGTCTTTTAAGGCCACCTGAAAAAAATTTCTAATAAACAGTTGATATTTAATGAAAATGTGAAAATTGACTTGTTCGATAATATCACCACCGATCGATCTGACTAGATCATAAAAATCGTTTGAAGAAAAGGTATCGGAGGCTGGAAGCCAAAAGCTAATATCGTTCGAACATTGTGGGTAAATACTGACAGGTTTGTAGGTAATTTTTTTGCCCCCTGTTTTGAATTGGTTTAGGAATCCAGAATCTTGACTCCAGAATAATCTGAAAAATTGAGTTGAACATAACAAGTGGAACTTCGTTCCTGACGGGAGTTCCCCATCCCACTAGTGTTCTTTTTACCGTATATCGGGAATTTGATATAGACACATAGCGAGTCGTTCCAGACCTAAACCGAAGGCCCATCCGATTCGATCTTTCACTCCAGATTTTTCTAAGATTGTATGTTGAATAATCCCACATCCTAATACTTCAAGCCATTGGTCGTTATAGAAAATTTCCAGTTCCCAGGACGGTTGTGTAAATGGAAAAAACGTGTCGACCCATCTAAAAATAAAAGTTTGAAATCCTTTAAAAATTGAATCCAACTAAAATTTTACAAGTTCTTTAAAAATTATGAAAAAGGATCGCACCGGGTTTCCATATTATGAAATATGCATCAGGATCTTTTTTGGAATTGGTTCTGTTATTTTGTTGCTATAGTGGTCAGAAATAATTTTGGGCGAAATTTAAACTCCCAAACTCGACTCGTTTTCGAAAAATAGGGGTTGCAACTGAAACCTTCAAGCAGTATTCTAGTCTAGAGGCATAAATTTCAGGTAATTTTTGAAGTGTCATAAAAAAAGGCAATTAATATTTTTACGATCCATTTTTTTATAAGTTATTTATTAACCTTAACAAGAATACAGAAAAAAATCAAAAAGTTATAAATTTCAAAAATAAGCAGCTGATGAAGTGGGGGGTCTCAAAAAATTGGCACACGACGATACCAATGATTTCAACCCTCCTAGCAATGTGAAACCAAAAAAAAAAGATTATTAATCTAGAGTAATGTCGCAATGTCTGGACCTACGGAAAAGTTGGAAAATTTTTTTTTCACAAAATGGCAACTGCCTAAAAAAAATTTTTTTCTACCACTTTTTTTGACTGTATTGAATTTTTTAAAAATAGTAAAAATTGAAATTTGGTGATGGGGATAGTTCCAGGTATAGACAAGTCTATAAAGAAGACTCTCTAAAAATTTCAGGTAAATCGGTCCAGTAGAACCTGAGAAATGTCTATTTGAAAAAGACAGTTTCGGGAAAACGCGTTTAAAGTTTCGGGTAAAGTTCCATCCAGGGGCCATACAATGGTAGTTAATACTTACATTTTTTAATCAGCGATTCCTGCTCCAAAAATATTGAAAATTTTGAAAAATCCTCTTAAGGGCATATTCTTAAAGGTTTAAACTTTGAGAATATGAAAGAAAAAAAATCGATTTTTTCAAATTTCTAGACTAGAATACCCCCTTAAAATTTTTTTTCTACAAAACCGAAAAATATTTCAATAAAACTAGCGCAAAATGAAAGATAGTAACTGGAATTATTTAACATAATTTTCCAACCAAATATAAAGCAGAAAAAAAAGTTTCTAAAAATAAGGGGTGGTTTTTCATAGCTACCCCCCCAAGTTCAACGACCAAAAAAATTAATATTATTTTTAATTAAAAAAATATATAAGTTTTTTGGTCGTTGTCCCTCGGGAAATAGCTACGAAAAACCACCCCCTAATTTGAAAAAAAAAATTTCTACCTTATATTTGGTTGGAAAATTATGATAAAAGTGTGTTAAATAATTTCAGTTGCTATCTTTCATTCTGAGCTAGTTTTATTGAAATTTTTTTCATAGTTTTGTAGAAAAAATATTTAAGGTTTCAGTTTCAACCCCTCCCTGCTGGAAAGATTTCATAGAATTTCATAAAAAAGTCGATAATATTTTATTTGATTTTATTGGTGTTTTTGTCCGGGAAAACACTCATAAAAACTAATAAAATTCTCAATGTATATTTTATGAGATTTTATGAGTAAAAAAATACCTACGATCGTACGATTCTAAATTTTTATGAGTATTTTCCCGGACAAAACACCAATAAAATCTCATTTATTTATTTTCGACTTTTTTTTTGATATTTCAAAAGAGTTTATGAGTATTTTCCTGGACAAGCTCGGGGAATAAGGAAAACCACCCCTTATTTTCAAAAACATTGAAAACAATGAAATTTAATTGTTTTTTTTTTTGTCCGGGAACATACTCATAAAAACTAATAAAATTCACAATGTATATTTTATGAGTATTTTCCCGGGCAGAATCCTATAAAATCTCATAAATGTTAATTTTTAACGAGATTACTCATAAAAATCTCATTAAATAATTTTTTCTATAAAATCTCATAGGAATTATACTTCAGCTCAACCTAATACAACTCTCATATAAAATCACATAAATATTAGTAAATTACGAGATTGCTCATTAAAATCTCATAAATGAAAAGAACCAACAATTCTATGAGAGTCTATGAGTCGACGAACTACTCATAAAATATCATAAAACACCATAAAATATTTAATTAAATAAACCTCATACAATCTCATAAACTTTTTTTTCTATGAGTTTATATGAGATTTATATGATATTTTTCGAAAACGAGTCGAGTTTGGGGGTTTAAATTTGGCCCAAAATTATTTCTTACAACTATAGCAACAAAATAACAGAACCACCCCTAAAAAAGATCCTGGTGCAGATTTCATATGGAAACCCAATAAGACTCTTTGGATCGTTTGTTATATATAAATTTTTTTGAGTTTTTCTTATTTAATTTTAAAAAAAAAATTACCTATGCTGAATGTTATCTCCAAATAAATGCCGTGCAAGTCCAATCAATGCCTCTTTCAAATGGTGCTCCATCAACTTGGCCGCTTCCATAGTATGACAAATTTGTTTCTCATTTTCCTTGATGGACCCCGGATTGTATTGCTTCGGTTCGAAAATTTTTAGTCCTTCATTATTTTTAAATATATCCTCAACGGTTTTTAAATGAACACCATCCACCTATAAAACACCATCATTTATAACTACTAACGCATTTCGATTTGTTACAATACCTGATGAAACACTGGGAAATGTGTTGCATCAATTTCATCCCTTCTATATACATCCCCAATTATAATAAAACTATCTAAGCCGGATTGCATCAATTCAGCTTGATGAGCCGTTGTATGAGCTCTCAATAAAAATTCCTCATTTATATAGTAACAATCACTTTTTGCCCTCGAGGGATGAGACTCGGGAATTAATAGACTATCGAAATTTTGGGTGGTTGTAACAATTGGATTTTCGCGTTCATATATCGAAAATATTGGATTACCCCGTCGGTTAGTATATTGTGAATGAAAGAAATTTATTATTTTTTGTCGTATCAAACTGAGGGGATGATGCTCTTCCAAATAGATATTCTTATTTAAATATGATAAGATCTTCGGTGTTACATTTGTCCATTCGTCCCGTTTATAATTTTTATTGTTAATTCGGGTGAAATCTGAAGGATTTTCATTGTGTAATTGATCAAGGCTTGATTTAACACAATACAATCGGTGTGACAAATTTTTTTTATTTGAATTAATCGTTTTTATTATATGTTTAAATATCATTTTGGGGATTTGAATTAATAGATGTCAAGTCCGATTTAGGACGCAAACCAGTCGACCACCTCAGATGCAAACCAGATGTAAATCGGAGAAACACTTTTATGAAAATTTATATCTAGATAATAATAAAAAAAAGTAATAATAAAAAATTTTATAGATTAATTAAAGATTCATATAAAAAAATAAATGATAAACTATTTAAAAGTGGTTTAAAAACCCAAAAATTGCAAGTTGTCCGAGTGAAGCGCTCCTGTTGAAAAACGAGTGAACTAATCATAAATCGACCGATTTGACAGCCATGTGACGCGTCTTAACCTAAAATATTTGAAATAAATAGGAAAATAAAAAATCTAGATGCAAATTTTTTACCGATTCAAGTGGAATAAATTGTAACGGAAATGTCGCAGGAAAATATCAACGGTGATTTAGACGACGAGGTCCAGCAGGACAAGACTCAAAAAAAGGCTGCCAAATACGATAGTGGAGCTGCCGATTTAGAACGAGTCACCGACTATGCGGAAGAAAAGGAAATTTCCTCGTCGGAAGATTTTGCTGGGGTAAAATTTTTAATTTTGTATATAATGAACGGGATGATTTAATTTGGTGCGATTTCAGGCGTTGTCGCTGATCGGGGAAAAGGGGAATCAAGAGGCTGAAGAAAAAATGGCCCGGGAACGGGAGTTACTAAAAGTTTCAATTAAAAAAGAAGACGTCGATTTAATAGTAATTTAACGATTGGATTTTTTGGTTGTCTTAGCATTTAACGTTGGTTATTATTAATTCGCATTAAACAATGTGGACGTTGTCCATTTTACTGTATACAGTGGTACCTCGACATACGAGTTTAATTCGTTCCGCAACCTTGCTCGTATCTTGAATTACTCGTATCTCGAATTTTATCTTTTATCTCTATTAAACTGATCAGATGCACGACCTGTTGCAACTTTTTTCGAGACCTTCGACCTGCTAAAACGAACTCGTATCTCGAATTTCGCTCGTAACTCAAAGCAAAATCCCTCGCTCGCCGGCTCGTATCTCGAAAAACTCGTATGTCGAGGTACCACTGTATTTTTCATAACTTAAGAGGCCTAACTTTAAATTACGTAAAGAACATTACCCATAAAAGATCCCCAAATTACAACTGGGTTAATTTTGAAAAAAAAATTTGGGGGCCAATATTGAAAAATGATCAGGAAACTACCAAGGGGTCACAATCCAAAAAATATATGCGGGTCAATTGGCAAAAATAATAAGAAAACTACGTGGGGATTACTATTGAAAAAAAATTGGAGGTCCACCTAGGGATAGCTACTAAAGACCCTTTTTAAACTACACGGGGGTTGAAAGTGTAAAACAGTGATTTTCAACTACTGTACCACGGCACTTTTGGGTACCGCGAAATTCATGGAGTGTGCCGCCAAATTTTGATTTTTTTTAAAAAGCGTACCGCAACAAAAAAAAAGGTTGAGAATCACTGGTGTAAAAGGGACATTGTCAAAAAAAAAAATTAAGAGGGCTTGTGGACCACACACTAGAAGTGTAACCAGCCCCCTACAACTCCATGTTACAGAAAATGACCGTATTTTATCACTGCTTGCAGATGGCGCTTGTAGTACAGTTGAACAAAGACTTTTATAGAGGTTAGAAATAATTTTTTTTCTAAACGTCAGACAAATTATTTTTATTGTTATCATTATTATTATATGAGAATAATTATAAAGTTATCATTGGTGACAGTAACGATAATAATAGCAATAATTGTTCAACTAAACTACCAGCGCCACCCAAAGGTACTAAAACATGCGACACAAACGGTCACTTTTTAAAATCTTTCTCGTATTTAAGTGACAGGGGCTGATCTAGATCTAGACAAACTCTTGACTCTAGACGTTAAACTCAATGTAAGAGTGAGGTTATACGAAGATCAGCACAAAAAGGAATCGAAGAATAGGCTTGCACTGTGTATAAAATATACGAACCCCCCACTCTTTTTGTTTTTACCAACGGATATCTCCTCTCTCAATGTCTATCACCTAGCCAGATCACACTTTTCGTAACGCTTCTGTAACACATTCACTAGTTTACTTCCCAAGTCCAGCGCGTGTAAAAAAGTTATAATTCAAAAAAACCGGAAAATTATAGTTGAAAACTACGTGGAAATCCTCATAAAAATAAAAGCAAAAAACAAAAAAAATAACGGGGGGGGGGGGGGAAACTAAGAAAACCACCCCCTTACAACTACATGTTACAGAAAATGGGCCTATTTTGTCACCGCTTGCAGATAGCGTCAGTTATATTAGTTGAAAACAGCCCCCTACAACTCCATGTTACAAAAATGTGATCATTTTTACTGGATTTGCAGTAAATTAGTTGAAAACTAAATGAACGAAAGGCCACAAAGACTGACGAAGACCGAAGAATTTATGGAAGTCGGAGGTTAGAAATAAAATTTTTTCAAAGTCAGGCAAATTATTTTTATTGTTTTCATTAGTATTGTTATTATATGAGAATAATTATGATAAGTATTTTTATATAATAAGTATAATAACTCTGGTAAGTGGAAGTGACAGGGGGTTGTTTGAGACGTATGACTTTTATAACAACACAAATAGCGAACAGCTATTTTTCAACTAGATACCAGCGCCACCCTAAGGTACTAAAATTTCCGTATAAATCGATCACGTTTTTTAGTCTTTCTCGTATCTAAGTGACAGGGGGCTGGTTGAAAACGAGTTTGAACGAAGACCGAAGACTTTTATGGAGATCGGAAATTAGAAATAAATTTTTAATTTTTTTTTCAAAATTATTTTTGTAGTCTGTGGTGCATTCTGGTACCAAACAACCCGGCATTATTTATTCTATTAAATTTTTAGCGAGCATAAAATTTTATAAATATTCCACTAAATAGGTAAAATTCTAGTTTAGACACCCCGAGATTTTACATTGTTGGTGTACATTATTAATAAAGCGAAGTTTTACAGAAAACCAAACATCTTAAATGTGTAAAACTTCGCGATGTCACTGTTATTATATATATTTATATAAAATATAAAATAACATTTACATTGAATAAAATTGAAAATTGCATTGTACATAAAAAAAAGTAAGGTTATGTCTATATCTCGGGGTGTCTAAACTAGAACTTTACTCCACTATAATAAGTATAATAACTTTGATAAGTATGTATTTAAGACGTTTGAGTGATAGGGGGGGGGGGGCTGTTTGAGACATATGACTCGTATGACAACACAAATAGTTAACAGCTGTTTTTCAACTAGCCTGCCAGCGCCACCCAAAGGTACTAAGACTTTCGACACAATCGGTCACTTTTTTTAAAGCCTTTCTCGTATTTAAGTGATAGGGCTGCAGAAACCTATCTGGAGATAACTATCGAGAGATAGGAAATTGAGGTTAGGGATCATTTCGTAACAGTATACAGTGGAATGGACAAAGTAGTAGGCCATTTTACAGTCCTTAATTGAGTAAATAATCAATTCTAAGCGCTAAGATTACCGGATATTTGTTCTAATTAACATGTTTATAACGTTTTTTTATAGGTTAAAGAATTAGAAATACCTAGAACGAAGGCTGAAAGAACATTGCGAGAACACCACGGCAATATAGCAGACGCCCTGTTTGCATTGATCGACTAGTCATTGTTTGGGCGAACCAATTTCGTAACTAAATGAAATGAACAATTTTTTAAAAAAGGAAACACGAAGCGCCTGTTAAATTCCTAGCGAAATTCCTTACAACCAGCCGGGTTAATCATCTCTTAGTTACGACAATCTAATTTATAATTTTTCCAATTTTCTCCATATTGATTCTACTTGTAAATTTTTTTTCTCAATAAGTTCAGGTACCATGCACTTCATAAAAAATCAGGGGGTTCCAACTAGAAGCAATTAAGGCAGTATTCTAGTCTAGAGGTATGAAATCACGTAATTTTTAAAGTGTCATAAAAAAGGCAATTAACATTTTTACTATACATTTTTTTACTAGTTATTTATTAACCTTACAAGAATAAAGAAAAAATTAAAAAACAAAAAAAGTTAAAATTTAGAAAAATTAGCAGTTGATGAAGTGGGGGGTCTCAAAAAATTGGCACGTGACGATACCAATAATTTCAATCCTAGATTATTAATCTAGAGTTATGTCGCAATGTCTAGAACTACGGGAAAGTTAAAAAATTTTTTTTTCACAAAATGGCGACTGCCAGAAAAAAATTTTTTTTACCACTTTTTTGACTGTTTCGAATTTTTTAAAAATAAAAAAAAAATGAAATTTGGGGATGGGGATGGTTCCAGGTATAGACAAGTCTATAAAGAAGACTCGCCAAAAATTTCAGGTAAATCGGTCCAGTAGAACCTGAGTTAATACTTACCTTTTTTTAATCAGCGATTCATGGTCCAAAAATATTGAAAATTTTGAAAAATCCTCTTAAGGGCATATTCTTAAAGGTTTAAACTTTGAGAATATGAAAGAAAAGAAGAATCGATTAATTCAAATTTTTAGACTAGAATACACCCTTAAAATTTTTTTTTCTACAAAACCATGAAAAATATTTCTATATAAATAGCACAGAATGAAAGATAGCAACTGGAATTATTTAACATATTTTTATCATAATTTTCCAACCAAATAAAAAGGCAGAATTTTTTTTTTTTCAAAATAAGGGGTGGTTTTTTATAGCTACCCTCCGAAGTACAACGTCCAAAAGTATTATTATTATTATTAATTAAAAAATTATATATTTTTTTTGGTCGTTGTCCCTCGGGGAATAGCTATAAAAAACCACCCCTATTTTGAAAAAAAAATTCTCCCTTATATTTGGTTGGAAAATTAGGATAAAAATATGTTAAATAATTTCAGTTGCTATCTTTCATTCTGCGCTAGTTTTATTGGACTTTTTTTCATAGTTTTCAAGGTTTCAGTTTCAACCCCTCCCTGCTGGAAATATTTCATAGTCTCATAAAAATATTTTATGAGATTTTATTGGTGTTTTTGTCCGGGAAATACTCATAAAAACTTAATGTAATAGTGCTTGGAGATTCAACAGAACTTTTCTCTCTTTAGCATCAAAATGTGTATAGGGCGGTTTCATTCATTGGTTCTAGTTGGAAGCCCATGATCACAGCCCCCTGCAAGTCCGTGTTACAGATAACGACTTTATGTTGTCATAACTTGCAGAGAGCGCTAGTTGTACAGTTGCGCGTGTGAGACTTATGACAACACACAAACATTTAATAGCTGTCGTGCAACTAAACTACCAGCGCCACCTAAAGGTACTAAAATCACGCGACACGCTAACTCTTTTTAGTCGCAGGGGGCTGCCCATGATTTCCTATGAAGTATTAGGTTTTCGTTGAAAAAAGTCATGCGCTAGTATTTTTTTTTATACTGCGCATGACATTTATTTAATTTCATCAGGACCAAATCTAAGGGTGCAATTTCATGGTTCGCTCGATTTTCAGCGATATGGGATGGATCACGTGTTACGATTTCGACCAATGTGCTACCAGGATTTTGAAATTGGTAAGAAGATGGCTGCCATCTGAGCATATTCAAGCTTCAACTTTTTGACGCTAGCGGCGCTAACGGCAGTTTCAATTTCAAAATTTTGGCTGAACATTGGTCGACATCGTAACCACGTGACTCAAATCGCATCAAATTGCATCCTAACGAAAAATTTTGAAATTAATACTGATTGAATGCGATTAATTACTCGTTTTTTTTTCTTCAACTTAAATCCTTCAATTGATTGTTATCATTTAAGTATGGTGTACATAAAATTTTAATTATCTTACTGATAAGACTTAATTGATTTTGTAATTGTGAATTTGAAATAATAAAATTTTCTGCTTGGGTTAATTTGTGTTGATTATTTTTGTTAGTTTTTTCTATTTTTTTTTTTTTAGGAACTTCGGGTATTAGATTTGATTGAATTCATTTGATATATTTACTTATCAGTTTCCTATAAAATTACTTTTTTCTGATATCGAAATGATAAAATTAATGATAATTGTATAAAGTAATTCAAATAACGTCGTTGTCGTGTATTTGTGAAGAAAATAAAGATAAAACGCTTACCACAAATATTTGAAACGTTCAAGTGTATAGCCGCGATAACGCTCGTGAGTTAAATTTTTTTTCTTTTTTCACGTAATAATTTAAATTTCCATCAACGCCATTAAGATGTTTAATTTTTGGAAGTTAGTGTTCGGATTATATTTATTAAATACTATTTATATGGACGCGACATCATCGCAAGGTTTGTTTAAAAAATACAAAGTGTTCATTGGTCCTAAAAATTTTTTCATTTTTCAAATCACATTCTAAAATTACCAAAAAAATTTATGAAAAATATTATTGAATTAAAATGTTGTCTACTTTAAGTTTTGGTCAAATAAATAAATAACTTAGTGATAAAAATTAGATAAGAAAGTATATTTTGAAATTGGAACAAAGAGTTTTTTTTTTTGCGTTTTTCAGAAGTCGTTTTATCATATTATAATGTGGGGAAATATGGAGATTCCTGTGATAATCAGCGGGACTGCTCTCAGTATTCGAGTTGCGTTAGGAATCGTTGTGTTTGCGACAGTGGGTGTATGCCATTTTTTGGAGTTTGTGTAAAATGTCCTGGTAAGATTTTTTCTATTGTTCAGTGAAACTTTGCTGTGTTAATCATTTAGATTGAAGGTTAAACTATAAAGACTAAATTTTTAATGTATCCATCGGTCCTTGATCGAGTGACTTAAACAGGTGGTTAACTTATACAGGTTTCACTGTACCGGGAATAACGGTAAAATAACCGAAATTTGTTGATCGTGCTTTTAATTTAATTTTGTTCAAACTTTTAACCATATACAAGAGATATTTAAAAAAAAACAATTACTTGGAAGCTTTCACTAAGATTTTTTGAAAAATTTTCCGTTAGTATCTAATTTTCAGGGACCCCTTATAGACAAAAGTATCCTCACGGCAGTTATGGTAACTAATGATAGCCTTAATCAAAAATCTAATTATCAGTTTTTTGTTAATTAACGTGAATATTTTTTCGACCCTTATTTTCGCAAGAAAACAAAATTTGTAAATAACCTACTAGACCAGAGCTAAAGCCTTTGAAAATTGAAAAAAGTGAAAAAAAAAATTATAGTAGGATGAAACCCATTAGAAAAAGAAGAGAATATAACAAATATGAAAGGAAAAATAAATTACGGTCGTTTTTTAAGGGTAGAAACAGTTTATCTCGATTTCCGACAAAACTACAAGTCCTATGGAAAAAAATTAAATAGCAAAGTTGTAGGTAATAAGAAGATCTACAACTTTTGTGCTAACACTTTTTTCACATAACCTCAAAATTTATGTGAAAAAATCCAATAACCAAGTTTTTGGTTTTTTATTTTTATCTTCTACAAAAAAGTTCTTTTTTTTATGAAATTTGATAAAAACTTACCTTTTTATGTCCCAGCACAGTGTAATTTTTTTGATTTAAAATATTACTTATTTCACCTTGATTTTGACTCGAAAAGTTTTACCTCAAAATTTTTTAGAAAGTCGGTGGGCTTTTTGTTCGTTAAAATCTCTACATTCTGATTACAAAAAATGTACATTACAATGTTAATTGTTCCCAGAATATGCAATAATTAAAGTGTAAATTTTAATAAATTGCTCAAAGTTGTGCAATATTTTTAAAGTTGTATTATAAAGTTAAGTTTTTACCAAATTTCGTGAAAATTTTGTTTTTTTGCAAAAGATAAAAATAAAAAAAATCAAAAACTGGGTTATTAGAATTTTTCACATACATTTTGAGGTTATGTGAAAAAAGTGTTAGCATAAAAGTTGTAGATCTTTTTATTACCTACAACTTTGCAATTTAACTTTTTCCCATAGGACTTGTAGTTTTGTCGGAAATCGAGATAAACCGTTTCTACCCTTACCCCTTCCACTTCATGACCACAGAACAGTTATATTCTCTTCCTTTTCTAATAGGTGTCATGTTACTATAATTTTTTTTCACTTTTTACTATTCCACCAAATAGTAAAGTTGTAGGTAATAAGAAGATCTACAACTTTTGTGCTAACACTTTTTTCTGATAACCTTAAAATTTATGTGAAAAATTCCAGTAACCAAGTTTTTATTTTTTTTATTTTTATCTTTTACAAAAAAAAAAACATAAAAACTGTCATTAAACATTTGCATCTCACCCTAACTCAACTGTACGGAAAAACCTAAATAATTTTCCTCCACCCAGGAATCAAAGAAGGCTCAAGAGAAAGAGGCATGGTGATTTAGTGGAGGATTAATCTCCACTTATTCACGTGACAGGTTAATCTGATTCTAGTCAGCTTCTGCACTGTGTCTGCCCAACTGTAATGGCGAATAGGCAAAAAGTTTCATCAAGGGGAGAAAAAAAATGAAATTTGGTGAAAATTTACCTTTTTATGTCCCAAACATAGTATATTTTTTTCTGATTTATAATACTTATTATAATTATATTTTTATAGAAAAATTATTATTATTTTGCACCGTATTTTGACTTAATATTGAAAAAGCACCTTAATTTTCAATCGAAAATGCTCACGTCAAAAAATTTACTCTTTTAAATAAGTCGGTGGGCTTTTTGTTCGTTGAAACCTCTACTTTCTGATGGTGCAAAAATATATACATTACAATGTTCAATGTTCCCAGAAAATGCAATAATAAAAGTCTAAATATTAATATATTGCCCAAAGTTGTATTTGTACAATTCTATTAAGAGGTATTAAGGTTAGTTTTTAACAAATTTCATGAAAATTTTTTTTTTTTGTAAAAGATAAAATAAAAAGAAACACTTGGTTATTAGAATTTTTCACATAAATTTTGAGGTTATGTGAAAAAATTGGTAGAAAAAAGTTGTAGATCTTTTTATTACCTACAACTTTGCTATTTATTTTTTTTCCATAGGACTTGTAGTTTTGTCAAAAATCGAGATAAATTGTTTTTACCCTTAAAAACATCCCCCTTTTCCACTTCCCCACCTCAGATCGAGCGTAATTTATTTTTTCTTTCATTTTTGTTGTATTCTCTTCTATTTCTAATGGGTTATTAATTTGTGTTTCAAGTTTGAGTCAATTTCAAGTTAAATTTAGAACAAGTAATTTAAAAATCAAATCAAGGATCAAATTAATAACCAATTTTTGTGTGATTCATTTATACTCTCATCGTTACAATTAAATCGTAATTTAGCTTGGAGATTCAAAAGATCTTCAAAATTACTCAAGTTTGGAGTGTATTTTGAAGCTTCATCTACCTACGAATTTTTTTCCAATATAATTAGTAAATCTTAACCGTTTTTCTCGTCCCTACATTTGTGCCGCCCGAGACTAGGTCCTTAGATATTACTTAGATATTTATCAATTCAAGTAATCAGCTTGATTAAACTGAATTAAGAATATTTTCATTTTGAAATAAAACAACTTGCGAGGCCAATGTTTGACTTGCCATCTACATAAATATAAAGGTTTGACTTGATTCAAACCAAATATTAAATCAAGTAGCTTGACAGTCAAATCAAGTAGTGAATCTCTACTTTTACTGTATCAATAAAAACTTAGGATAATCTAGACATGTTTGACAGATTTTTCAAGTCAAATTTTGATTTCCCACATTATGGATTGTCTGTCGAACAACTTAAACAGGTGGTCAATATATGAAGGTTTTACTTAACAAATTCTTTTTTTAGGATATCGACAAAACTGTTTCAATCAGTGTTGTGGCGATGGATTAGTCTGTATGCATAACATTTGTGAGTAAGTATTTTTACTTTCTTTCGCTACTACATAGTAAAGGATTACTTTCTTTTAATACTATACAGAATAAGTTTTCATAAGTCAGTGTGCACATATCAAGCAGGGGCAAATTAGACCCATTTCCTCTACAAAAAAAAATTTGAAAAACATTATTTTTAGATTTTATGGGGCTGTTTTATGGAATTTGTATGGAATTATTTTTAATACAACAATGCATTCAGGGGTGGATCGTAAATTTGGAAGCCCTATGGGGTCACAATACCTACTTAGGGCAAAACCTTATATATTATAGCTCACCTACCTAATTTTTAATTTGTTAAAAAACTCTTTGAAAGTATTTAAATAGGATGTAAGTCCTTTGTGAAATCACTGTTATTTATGGAAAAAACTGAAAATGATTTAGTCGATAGTTCGGCATTGTTGTTCTATAATTGTTTTCTGGACATCCTGGACAGTGGATGATTTAGATTTTTTGCCGACCTCGGCTCTATTCCACGTGCCGCCCTTTTTCTACATAAAAGTTATATAAAAAATTATATTAGGTACTAGTTGATACCCGCTCGCTTCGCTGAGTGTATCTAAATTTAACTGATTGGTTAAAAGATTCCCTACGTTTATAGCGAAATATAAAAATTAATCTATTTTGACAGAAAAAAATGATAGATACTTTCAGACTTTAGATCCAAAAAGTGTTCATCAAAATTCGTAAAACTACTTTTCAAGAAAGAGATGTTAGCTGTCTCATCAGCTTCTATACGATTTTTAGTAAAAAAGTACCTGTATTCCTTCCTTTAGGACTTGAAAATCTTTCATACCAAAGATCATTTAAAACCGTACAGCTATTTTAAGGGGCATTCATTAATTGCAAGAGGCGTTTTTTGCGAATTTTTAAATCCCATCCCCTCCCCTCTGGTAAGATGTCATGAGATTTGACATAACCCTTTTCCCCAACCCCCAATCTAATGTGATATTTTTCAAAACGTATTTTCTTAAAAAAAAAACGTGATATTTGCGAGACCTTTCCTTTCCCCGAAGTAAGATTAGATGAGATTCGGCTCGACTCCATCAGTCCCTGAACGTCTCACATAATTAATGGATGTTCCTTTAAAAGAATAGATTAGTAGCTATCCTACAGGATCTTTAGCAAAACTTCATTAAAATTCGTTTCGTTAAGTAATTGTTGAATTTTGAAATTCATTTATTTCTAAATAATATCTTCGAAAATAAACAATGAAAAAATTCAAATATTTTAAACAATTTCATTATTAATTTTATCGGGTGTTAAATTGAAATTTATATTTATATTCCAGTAAAAATTGTCAATTTTTTAATTTCAACTTTGTAGAAATTTCTTTCATTATTGTGTAAAATTGGAGGAAAATGCATTAAAGTTCTATTTCACGAACTTTACCGAAACTTTTTAAATGTACGGTTCCTGTAGGATATACTTGTTTTGTCATCCCATGGAAACAATGCATTATTCTTGCCTTAAAAGTAAGCTATATCATTCTCCCCCAAACTACCACATTGCAAAAATCATATCAATCTTTAGCTCTGTGATAAACAAAAAACATATCTATCCCACGGGAATAGTACATCTCTCCTGAGTAAAAATTAGATCAAGTCTTCTTAAGGAAAATGAGTTAAAACTCTATTTCGTGGATTTTAATGAAACTGCTTTTAAATACACGGCTCTTATAGAATACATACTTGTTTTGCTATCCGATAGGAACCGTTTATTATTCCGGTATAAGAAGTAATCTATATCATTTTCTGGCTCCTAAAACTACCACATTACAAAAAAGGAAGTTCTTCTTTTGCTCTGTAAAAAACAAAAAATATCTATCCAACGGGAACCGTACATTTTTTCTGGATATAAAGTATACTATATTTTAAACCGGATTATAATCTATATCTATGCCAAATTTCATCCAGATCCAATCAGTACTTTTTGAGTGAAAGAGCAACAAACATCCATTCTTACAAACTTTCACGTTTATAATATAAGTAAGATATCTAGTTATGAACTTTTACTTATCAAATATCATTATACATTGATATACCTCTTCGTTGGTTGAGATTTACAGTGTAAACTATAAAGCGAAATAGAAGGCATAATTTTAAAAAAAAGTTATTGGAAACAGTAATGAGGAACAATAAGTAAACACATGCTAGACAATTACAACTAGCAAATGAACACATTTCTATTAATCTCATTGTGTAGGTATACAAAATATTTAAGATTCTATATCAGTATTGTGTTTGAAGTTTAGTGATATAAAATATTTATTGAAATCCTTAAATCCATCATATAAAGCTTTTAAAAATGGCTAACACAAGGTAAAACAAGTTTCAACAAATCAACAAGTTTCTTTCCATAAAAAAACATTAATGTTGTTGCAAAATGTGAAAGACTTTATGATCAGATATTTTTTTTTTCTTCACAATATCGTCAATTGTTTTTAATGGAGGCTAGGAGCCATTGTATATACGGGGCCCTGGGCTGCAGCCCAGAAAGTCCTTAAGTAGATCTGCCTCTAACTGCACCCCATGAATGTTAAATATAATGTTATAACCGTTAATCTCTCATAAAAATTAAAACAAATACGAGATTCTCATAAAAATCTCTTAAAATCTCATAAAAGATAAGAACCAATAATTGGCCCAACAATAAATGAGTAAGCCCATGATTTTTTTCTAGGTTTTTGGATTCGACGGTCGCTAATGACCATAGTAGTTGATGCGACCTTAAACAAATTAAAAAAATAAATAAATGAGAGGCTATGAGAGTTCTATGAGTTGACTACTCATAAAAATACCATAAAATATTTGATTGTTCATTTTTTCTTTCCCATAGGATACCATAAACGCTCATACAATCTTATATAATTTTTTTTTTCTATGAGTTTTTATGAGATTCTATGATTTTTTTTTCTAGTAGAATATAACTTTTGAACCAAGCGACAAAGCACGTTGAAACAAAGACGATCATGATCCTATACTATAGAATAGACGGAGTTGATAACAAAAATATATCTATACTAATATATAAATAAAATTGAAGAGTTTGTTTGTTTGTTTGTTTGTTTGATTGTTTGGTTAAACGCGCTAATCTCAGAAACTACTGTTTTGAATTGAAAAATTCTTTTTGTGTTGGATAGCTTAATTATCGACGAAGGCTTTAGGCTATTCAACATCACTCTACGACCAATAGCAGCAGAGCATCAATGGAAAATATTGCAAAAACCAGGAAAATTTTTTCCATTTGAGGGCGTTTGTTGCCTGCCCTGCGTAAATGGTTAAAGTTACGCAAAAATCATGTGTAGCAAAATTGTTCCTCTTAAAAAGTTCTAAAAAAAAGTCGAGACAACATATATCTATCGTATAAAGTTGTCCCGCTATAACCTTTTTAATGGTTATTAAAGTTGTTTCAAAAATAATTCATTATTAGCAAAATTGCTCTTAAAACATATTATTAATTCTTACCCAAATAAATACGGTTTTTAATGAAATTTGGTATGATGATAAATGACAATCTGAAACATTAAAAAGAATACTTTTTATTACGGGAAAATGTCTCATTTATCCGGGAAATTGAAAAACGGGTTGGAACTAAAATTATGCATAAACTATACCTTTTTATTTGAAAATGAATATTGGTGATATTTAAGTATGATTAAAGCTAAATATGTGAATAATTATCTAGAATACGTTTTATTTCGGAAAAATTTCTCATTTCAACGGGAAAATAGAAAAACTGGTTTAAAGAAAAATCATGCTGAAACTAAACGTTTTTAGCTGATTATAATAGAGTATATTCATAGTTATAACTCATAATGTCCTCAAGGCAAAAAATAATTTTCTTATCCTACAGTCTTATTTTTATGCAGGAAAAATATGCGGTTCCCGTAGGATAGATATGTTTTTATTGTTCACAGAGCAAAAGATTACCATAATTTCTTACATTGTGGTGGTTAATTGAGAGTCAGAGAATAAATATAGGCTACCTTTTATGTCAGAATATAGCACGGTTCCCGTAGGATAGGATAAGAATGGTATCCTTCAGGAACTGAGTATTTAAAAGGAGTTTCGTAAAAGTTCATGGACAAGCGTTTTAAGGAATTTTCCTCAAGAAAGATTGGTCTACCTTTTATCCAGGAAAATGTAAAGGCCCGTGGGCTAGATACGTTTTTATTTTTCATAAAGCAAAAAATCGACATAATTGTACTCTTCCCGTGGGATAACAAGACAATTTTATCGTGTATTTAATAGAAGTTTTGTTAAAATACGTGAAATAGAGTTCTAGCGCATTATCCTCCAGAAGGCCTGGTCTCTTTTATATCCAGGAAAAATGTACTACTCCCGTGAGATAAATATGTTTTTGTTTGTCATAGAGCAAAAGATTGACATGATTTTTTGCAATAGGGTAGTTGAAAGGTCAGAGAAAATATAGTTTATTAATTCGTATGTTAGAATAATGCACAATTCTCAAAAGATAGCATAACAATTGTACTTATCCTACAGGAATCGTGTTTTTAAAAAAGCTTTTCCTAAAGTTCGTGAAATAGCGTTTTAACACAATCATTCCAAAAAAGTTTAATTAAAAATTACAATTTCTACAGCAAAATATGATTTTTAATTTAACATCCGATAACATCGGTAAATTAATAATGACAATTTTTGAAACATTGAAACTTCTTTCATTGTTAATTTTTGAATGTCTATAATGTTTAGAAATAAACGTGTTAAATTACTATTGAAAAATTTGAACTTGGTGAAAAACTCAGTTAAATATATAAAACATTCAACATTTTCGAATTGTATTGCTACTTAAGGAACACAAGTATAGGTATTTTATAATATTCATAAAAACGTATAGAAGCAATAAGATAGCTCTTCTAGATAGCTATATGGAATATCTTCTTGGAAAAGTAGTTTATCGAATTTTCATGAACTTTCTATGAATCAAAGATCTAGAAATATCTATCTGTCTTTTTTTGTCGATGGGATGAAAGTTTCCATTATTCAATCAGTATAATTTAGATACGCTCAGCAAAGCGGGCGGGGACCAGCTAGTACAATTATATTAATCAACTCCGCCAATTGCCTAGGATCATTACAATGTATTACTTGATTCGAGAATTGTAACATTTTATTAACATGGAGTACAGTGGTGCATTAAAAACAAATTATTTAAAAATTTTTCTATGTTTTTTGACGATGAAAATGGGTCTTGTTTGCCCCTGCTTGATATGTGCATTAGATGAAGAATCATCGTGTATTCAAAGAAGGTATTTTAATTAGGTCGAATTTTTGATTTCGAGTTTTGAGTCGGAAAAAATGATTTTTAAGAAACCTCTGTGTGTGTGTGTGTGACAGGGATATAGTATTGAAATCTTTATTTGAAATTCACCAAACTTGGAATTTAGTCTTCATATTCTGTTGGATATCTAGTTGTGCCGCAAAGCTTTTGGTTGAAATCGGTTCATAGGAAGGTCCACTTTACTCTAGGGTTTTTTGAGTTTTTTTCGAAAACGGCTCTAACGATTTTCTTTAAACTTGCTACAGTTATTCGAATTATCAATGTCTACAACTTTTATTTGAAACTTTTTCCTGAGAAAATTCAAATAAGGGTGGTTCTAGAGTAAAGGGTGGGAGTTTGTGTATATGGTACATAAAGGCTGTTTGCATAAAGTTTTGTTTATACTTTATATAGATATTTAAAAAAAAATTCAACTTATAATTTTTTATAACAATATATAGATTTATAAGTCCTGTGACGCATCATAGCAGATATTTTTTTTTTTTATTTCTATAAATCTACTTACTTAGGTACTATTAAAAAAAAAATTCCCATCATTAAACTGACAATGAGTAATTGAACGTTTTTTATGATGTTATTTATGGTCTTTATCGCTATAAATTTTCTATGTTTACATATTCATAATTATATTACACACAAAGAGCTATATAGTAAAGTCATTCTAAGAAAAAATATATATAAAAATAAAAATCTGACCAAAAAAATCAATTTCAGGATTCCACAAAATGATGCCTTAACGTTTGCCATATCACAAATCGCCTTGGCATCGGCGTTAATTTTTGGTGTTGCCGCATTAATTACGTTGGTATGGAAAATTTGCTTTTCATCAATTAGGTAAGAGAGACAAAACCAACACTGAATATTAGTCATTCGATAATTATAATCATTTATCACGAAATTGTGGTTTTGATAAAATTAAATAAAAAAAATTATTATATTATTTTTTTTTAAATTAAAGAAGGAGACGAGTAGTGCCTAGGCCTAGTGGTCTAAGTCAAGATTCAAATAATTCAATACAACGACAAATCAATCAACGTTTACAAGATCGACCCCCCTCATATATCGATGTAATGCAAGGAAGTACAGCAATCGCGATACCTAAGACCTCGATTCAAGATCCCGTATTAGTAAGTTTAAAAAAAATAGCAAAAACGAACGAAAATAATGAAAAATCTTTCTCAGACAACAATTTTAGAGCCACCCCCACAATATACACCGGCCCAGACTGAGACGAGTCCGCCACAAAACGTTAATTCTACGGATTCTTCGACGAATGATTCAAACAAAAAAAATCAAGACTCCGAAACCAGTGGCCAAAATCCACCGGTTGATAGCTCTGTACATATTTAAGTTTAACTAAATTATTTAAATATTAGGAGTATTACATAAAACGTTGATGTGATGTCACTATATTATGAGATAATTATCTCGCCTCTTTTTGTATTGTTTTGTGATCAACATTAGAACATATTTTTAGCTTATTGTTAATTAACTAAATAAAATTGAAAAATATTTTTATAAGCCATACGATTTATATTTATTTATTTTTTTAACTCCTAATTTAGTTCAGTGCGTGCTTAACTACAAACACTTGAAAATTATGAATCATTAATTTATTGTTTTCGATTTATCAATAATTATTAATGTGTTAGACATTTTTTTACAATTAGATACATATAATTTATCATAATGATTATTTTTGTGGTTTAAGAAATTGAAATTGAAGAAATCTTTACAATTGTTGTACTAAATTTAGCTCCTAAAGTAATAAAAGTAATTCAAAAAAAGTATTTCAACAAATAAAAAAAAAAATTAGCTAAAATTTTTGTGTTTGAAAATAAAAATTAATTGCGCAATGTATAAATTACTAATCACTAATTAGTATTTTATCTCTATTGTAGAGGAAAATAAAGATAAGAAAAGTTTGAGAATTTGAGTTAGTGAGAAAGCTCACCATGGGTTCTTTTGTACGTAAAAATTTGGGTTGAAAAAGTGGAAAAATAACTTTTACGTCAGAAATTGATGGATAATAATTAGTTGGGTAAAAAGATGTGAGATTTTTTTTTAGTTTTAGCAAAAATAGATATTAAAAGAAGAAAATTGACACGAACAACGTTGAGCTAGTTTATATAGGCAATCCAAGTTGCATATCTGACAAGCAAATTGCCTATACTATACTGTTTTCTGAAGTTGATACTGTTGTAAGGTGAGAGTGATTACCCACATTTATTTACAAACTAGCTGATACCCGCTCGCTTCGCTAAGTGTATCTAAATTTAGCCGAAAGATTAAAGGTTCCCTACGTTCATAGCTAAATATAAAAATTAATCTATTTTGATAGAAAAAAACGAAAGATACTTTCAGACTTTAGATCCAAAGAAAGTTCATCAAAATTCGTAAACCTACTTTTCAAGAAAGAGATGTTAGCTGTCCCACATCAGCTTCTATACGATTTTTAGTAAGAAAGTAACTGTTTTCCTTCCTTTAGGACTTGGAAATCTTTCATACCAAATGTCATTTAAGACCGTACAAACAACGTGTAGTAATGTACAAGTAACGTGTTTATCAAAACAAAAAAAATACATGATATTTGCGAGACCTTTCCTTTCTCCAAAGTAAGATTACATGAGTTTAGGCTCGACTCCATCGGCCCCTGAACGTCTCACGTAATTAATGGATATTCCCTTAAAATAATAGATTAGTAGCGATCCTACAGGATCTTTAGCAAAACTTCATTAAAATTCGTTTCGTTAAGTAATTGTTGAATTTTGAAATTTTTAGTTTATTATTTTAATTCATTTATTTCTAAATAATATATTCGAAAATAAACAATGAACAAATTCAAATATTTTAAACAATTTCATTATTAATTTTATCGGGTGTTAAATTGAAATTTATATTCCAGTAAAAATTGTCAATTTTTTAATTTCAACTTTGTAGATATTTCTTTCGTTATTGTGTAAAATTGGAAGAAAATGCATTAAAATTCTGTTTCACGAACTTTACCGAAACTTTTTAAATGTACGGTTCCTGTAGGATATAATTGTTTTGCCATCCCATGGGAACTATGCGTTATTCTAGCCTTAAAAGTAAGCTATATCATTCTCCTTCAAACTACCAAATTGCAATAATCATATCAATCTTTAACTCTGTGATAAACAAAAAACATAACTATCCCATGGGAATAGTACATCTCTTCTGAGTAAAAAGTAGAGCAAGTCTTCTTATAGAAAATGAGTTAAGACTCTATTTCGTGAACTTTAACGAGACTGCTTTTAAATACTCGGTTCCTATGGAATACATACTTGTTTTACTATCCCATGGGAACTTTTTATTATTCCGGTATAAGAAGTAACCTATATCATTCTCTGACCCTTAAACAACCACATTGTAAAAAAGGAAGTTTACCTTTTGCTCCGTAAAAAACAAAAAAATATCTATCCCACGGGAACCGTACATTTTTTCTGGATAAAAAGTATACTATATGTTATACCGGATTATAATCTATATCTTTGCCAAATTTCATTCAGATCCATTCAGTACTTTTTGAGTGAAAGAGCAACAAACATTCATCCATACATCCTTACAAATTTTCACGTTTATTATATTAGTAAGATAATATATATAATTACCGTGGCCAGGACTGGCCCCATACAAATTGAACTGCTTAACGCCGTTTCGTCAGGCTGGTTGCGAGAGGTATCACTGCATGTTCCAATTCCATTTCCAGTCGTCACATCACTCCCCTCCTAGTGACTTGGTCACAACTATTGACGTCGTTGGGCTGTGAGACTCTGGCCTGCTGTGATTGTAGCCGTTGTGGAGCCGGGGCCGCTGGGGACGAGCTGCTGTGGCTCGATTTCGAAGAAGACGTGGGACGGGTATGGAGTAGCCTAGGATGCCGCTACTTCATAGTTGATTCCTTCGTGAGGAGGTCCGATGTATGTGTCGACTGTATGGCGTCCAAAATATGAGTCGAAACTTTCCGTTTTAGGCAAAGTGGCCGTTCCTCGCTGCTGCGTTGCGTGCTGCAATTTAGGGTCACCAGAATGTAAGGTGGGAGTGGTTACCCACATTTATTTACATATAATATATGCAATTACAGTGGCCAGCACTGGTTCCGAACAAATTGAATTGCTTAAGGTCTATAACGTTGTTTCGTCAGGCTGGTTGCGAGAGGTATCACTGCATGTTCCAATTCCATTTCCAGTTGCCACACTGCGATTTTTAGGCAATTTGGTTTCTATTTTATTTTGGTAATAATGTGTGTCGTTTTGCAATCTGTGCCAAGACAATAAGTGAATCTGTTGAACGTATGGACGGGATGACAGGGCGCCTCAATTATGGTACTTTCTACGCTAGTTCCAGGAATATCAGACGCTTCAGTCTAAGAGTTTCCTCGCTGTTATTCAGATGATTCGTAGCCAGGAGACTTGGATGATCATTTAAGCGCCCAAGCTATTTGGCGCTGAATCTGGATGCTTCTTCCTTAATTTGTTGCCCTTGAACTTGGCTCATTAAGAACTTGTCTTTTTGATAAAGTTTTTGTGATGTAAAATATAAAATGAGACGCACAGCTACATCTGATCAGCTGGTTTTATTCTCTTGAGTCAACGAGAAGACTCAGGCTTATTCAGTATCTTCTAGATCTCAAGGTTTGGGTGTACTGGATGGACGCTGCTGGTGCTTTCCCGCATTTTTCTAAATTTTATCTTCGATTGTGATGATATTTAAATCTCTGTGTACGTCAGAGTTCCTAATGTACCAGGGTACCAGGCCACTGAGCAGTTTATTTTGGAATGTTTGGATAATTTTCTTGTTCGTGGATTTTGCACAGCCTAAAAACTGGATGCCGTATGTCCAGATGGGTTTAAAAACTATTGTGTGTGTGTTTAGTCCTGCTTGTCTTCCAAGCAGCCAGTAGTCAGTTCATCTTTCTGTACTTCATTTCAAGTTCCCGTTTCTTCACCTTCATGTGTTCCTTTCAATGCAATTTAGACCAAGCGTTAGTCCCAAATATTTGGTAGTGTTACTATAAGGAACACGTTGCATGGTCTAGTACACGGGAATATGTTGGCACTTTCTGTTAGTGAAGTAAGGGTGTACTGACTTGGTTTCGTTCAGCTTAATCCACTTTTCAGCTCCACTTAAAGCCCTCGGCAAAGCACCCGTTGACTCTTTTACAGTGCCTCCCACTGATATAATTGCAGATTCGTCTGCAAAATTTTCCGACGCCGTATGTACGGTCGCAATGCTAAAATCTTTATGGATGTCGTACTTCGTAATATATCAATGGGCATCAACGATGAGGTGCAGTGTTTTAGACTGAAACCTCAGCTTTATTTCAATATTAGAGCTACTGGCAGTTCCCCAAAGCTGTATTCCATATACGTCCAGGTGGTATTTATTGAAGTAAGATTTGTCTATTTGAGACTCCTTTAAAGATCGTTAAAATTTTTTAGCAAAAAAAAAACAGTAATTTGGATTTATTGCTCTGAGAATTAGATTAATAAAGACAATTTTAAGAAAAATTGTTTCACTAGTTCTACGTGATGTTAGCGAAGTATCCATTTTTGCAAAAACCAAAAATGATTCAATAATTTTTACTTTTTTTTTACTACTATATAGATTCTAAAGGAAGTATTGAAATCGGATCGAATTTTCGAGTTCGAGCTTTCACCGGAAATACATGTTTTGAGGTCCCCTGAGTCCAAAAAAGTGGTTTTTAGAAACATGTCTGTGTGTGACAGCCATATCGTATCGAAAGCTTTATTCGAATTTCACCAAACTTGGAATTTGGCCTCCATATTATACTTAGTTGTGCCGCGAAGCTTTTGGTTGAAATCGGTTAATCGAAAGCTCCACTTTATTCTAGGAGTTTTTGAGCTTTTTCAATTTTTTTCTAAAACGGCTCCAACGATTTTCTTTAAAGTTTCTATAGTTCTTAGACTCATTAGTGGCTACAACTTTTATTTGAAACTTTTTCCTGGGAAAATTCGAATAAGGGCGATTCTGGGGTAAAAGTTCGGAATTCGTATACAGGGTGTACCAGCTAGACCGGCCATTAGAAGTTTCCGGAGAACCTGAAATAATAGAAATCTAAAAATTGGGATTAAAACCTAACTGCATTGGAGCTACCTTCCTAAAATATTTTTAGTTTTCTGGCACTTCCGGTTATACCGGAAGTCGACACTAAAATCGTTATTTCAAATAGCATGCCCTATTTTTCTTTACATAACTCGATTGAGTTAATAATTCTGAGCATCTTTTATAATAACAAGATCTCATCTAATCCTTAAGGTTTTCGAGAAAAAATACTTTTTTTGAAAATTTCGCAGCAAACGGACATCTTCTAAAAGGTCCATAACTCCCACAATAATTTGTGTTGGAAGCTCGACATAGGCTCGTTTGAGAGCTCAAAGATGCTGTTACACTCGAGAATATCAAAAACAATCAAATTTTGTTACTAAGTATCTCCAAGTGCATCGTAAAGTAACACGTGCTTAATTGTGCAAAATTTCAATTTTTTTAAATGGCACTACCTAATTTTATTTGCCTTTTTTGGTTCTTCTTAAAATTCTCCACATTTTCATAAATCATATCCCTATAGCCAAGTGTGAGGATTTTTGAGTTATCGTGGAAAATATGAAAATTCAACGTTACATCTGTAATTTATACTGCGTAGCCGAGCTTTATGCTGTAGTTGGCTATGTCTTCAGGTAGGTTTGATTAATAACACTGTGTATGAAACATAGAGGGAGATAGATCTTTAGGCGAACTTAGCTCTTTATCCACTGAATCAAGCGATAACGAATCAAACCTACCTGAAGACATAGCCAACTACAGCATAAAGCTCGGCTACGCAGTATAAATTACAGATGTAACGTTGAATTTTTATATTTTCCACGATAACTCAAAAATCCTCACACTTGGCTATAGGAATATGATTTATGAAAATGTGGGGAATTTTAAGAAGAACCAAAAAAGGCAAATAAAATTAGGTAGTGCCATTTAAAAAAATTGAAATTTTGCACAATTAAGCACGTGTTACTTTACGATGCACTTGGAGATACTTAGTAACAAAATTTGATTGTTTTTGATATTCTCGAGTGTAACAGCATCTTTGAGCTCTCAAACGAGCCTATGTCGAGCTTCCAACACAAATTATTGTGGGAGTTATGGACCTTTTAGAAGATGTCCGTTTGTTGCAAAATTTTCAAAAAAAGTATTTTTTCTCGAAAATCTTAAGGATTAGATGAGATCTTGTTATTATGAAAGATGCTCAGAATTATTAACTCAATCGAGTTATGTAAAGAAAAATAGGGCATGCCATTTGAAATAACGATTTTAGTGTCAACTTCCGGTATAACCGGAAGTGCCAGAAAACTAAAAATATTTTAGGAAGGTAGCTCCAATGCAGTTAGGTTTTAATCCAAATTTTTAGATTTCTATTATTTCAGGTTCCCCGGAAACTTCTAATGGCCGGTCTAGCTGGTACACCCTGTATTCATATGCATATAGGCTGTATGCATATACAATAGTTCTGTCTATATGTATTTGTATAGTTATAAAGTACTAATAGTTCTTTTAACCAACAGTGAGTTTCATAAACGAAAGTAAAAGAAAGTACTGTGACGCCTCGCAGCAGATATTTTCTATAAGCTTAGACAACATTTAGACAGGTATTTCAAACGCAATTTTTGAAGTTATTCTTAACAAGGTACCAAAGCTTCGATCCTGTAAATAACATATAGAAAATATGAATTAATTTATACTGTAAAAAGCTTGGTTGGAGCTATAAGATAACTGCTTGAGATTGCAGAGGAAACATTTTCTGTTGTTATTAAACGTTAATTAAAATTAAATTAATAAACATTCTAAAAAAAAAATTAATGGTAGCAAACCGCCGGCATTTTGTTCGAATGCTAAATTCCCATGATAGGTAAACGTGAATTCCTTTGGCAATATTACAGAAACAACAAAGGGTTTTTAAAAAAAAAAATATTTGTACACATTTTTTGAACAGGGCTTTGAGGCATTCGAGACATTTCATTAAATACTTTTTGAATAACTGCTTTCAATTTTTGTTTGTAGAAAAATCACCTTTGTTCGTTTAACTTAAATCATTTTTCTCGATATTCATAAATTTTCATTATCCATGATGAAAATTAACTCTTTTTGGAACAACGGTTCTTTAGTTTGTTACTTATTAAAGCTAAGTACAATATCACTTGTGTTGAGGTGTTGTTTTCTTGTTGTTACTCCTATTAGTTGATTGATCATAGAAAATGTTTCAGATGTCTAAAAACTACGAAAAAAAACTACACCGCGGTACATAATTGCAAATCATCAACGTGCAAGACAAGATTTGAGATGTCGATGACTTTCTTTAAGCAAAGCAGCTACAAAATACGGAATTCCAAAATCTACATTATTCCAGCAAGTGCATCAAGAAGAATTTAAGAAACCGAAAAAAGGACGACACCCTGTCTTCAATCATAGTCACGAAAATCAATTGGAAAAATACATCCTCGATTGTTGCGAGTCTTTTTACGGCATCACACCTAGATCACTACGAAAGATTGCCTTTACATTTGCTGAAGCCAACAAATTGAGCCATAAATTTAACCAAGAATCTCAGATGGCTGGTAAAGACTGGTACTATTCATTCATGTCTCGACATCCCTCCATCAGTCTACGAACTCCAGAAGCAACGTCACTTAACCGAATTCAAGCGTTCAATGCCACCGAAATTAAACTGTTTTTCGATCAACTCGAAGCCCTCCAACGCAAATACAATTTTCCTAGTCCCCGTATATTCAACATTGATGAAACCGGTATCAATACTGTTCAACGAAATTCAAAAATATTGGCTCCAAAAGGTTTGAAGCAAGTTGGAAAAGCGACAAGCGCTGAGCGCGGTATTACCACTACCGTTGTTTGTGCGGCAAGTGCTAGCGGCTTATATGTAGGTACCTCCAATGTTTATCTTCAAAAGAAGGCGTATGTGTGACCTGTTGCTTAATGGCGCTAATAACGATATGATTGGCACGGTTTCTGATTCTGGTTGGATAAATGACTCCATATTCGTGGATTATCTACAACACTTTCTTGCTTTTGTTAAACCTACCGAGGAAGAACCAGTCTTGATAATGCTAGATAATCACGAAAGTCACATTAGCTTGGGGGCATACCACACAAGAGCTTTTTCGAAAACACCATCTACATGTTCTTTCCTTACCGCCTCATGTATCACATAAAATGCAACCGCTGGACTTAACTTTTTTCAGTGCACTGAAATGTGCATACAATCGACAGTGTGAGCTCTACGTGGTTAACAATCCTGGCAAACGGATCACCCAATACAAAGTGGCCGAGCTGTTTACAAATGCGTACAACAAGACAGCCAACATAAGCAAAGCGATCAATGGTTTTAGAGTGGCTGGATTTCATCCCATCGATACGGACAAGTTTAACGAATGCTTAGTCATAGTCATAGTACCACTATTGTTCATGAACATCAAACCGATTTAACCATTAATACTTTTGTTTCTCCATTAACTCCTGTGCTCCTGTCTGACATAGCCAATGTACCTATCATTCCTAAAATAAAAACTAAACAACGAAGAAAAAGAAAACATTCTCAAATTTTATCCAGCACTCCCATAAAACATCAATTAGAAGAAAAACAAAAACGACAAGCTGAACAGAAAAATAAAAATATTCAATTACAACAACGAAGAAGTACAACATTAAATTCGAAGCCACCATCAGTCGGTCAGTCAGTCACCATACAGCGGTCGTTAGAAATTTGAAAACGGTGTTTGAGGAAAATGACGACGAGGACTATTACTGTAAACTCTGCACGGAAAAATATGAATCACCTTCTAAAAAAGACTGGATCATGTGTAAAAAACGTAAGAGTTGGGCCCATGACCAATGCACGAGCGGTCAATACACGTCTAATGATTACGTCTGTGATTTGTGTGAAACATAGTTAATCATTAAAATTTATATAATGTATATTATCATTATACAATTTAGTGTCTATTTCCCCGTGGATTGATTTCAATTGCCCCACACACTATCGGGGAAATAGAAATGGCAATATTTTGTATATCCCTTATTTTTGTTATTAAAATGTTAATTTTAAAAGGTTTTGATTTCAGATTTTTAAAGAAGATAAGTAAAGTTAATTTTTTTACAAAAGTTGTAGGTAATAGTTATTTTGTTTTATTAATTACTAGCTGATACCCGCTCGCTTTGCTGAGTGTATCGAAATTTAACTGATTGATTAAAAGATTCCCTACGTTCATATCGAAATTTAAAATTTATCTATTTTGACAGAAAAAGAAATATAGATACTTTCAGACCGTACAGCTATTTTAGGGGGCATCCATTAATTGCGTGAGGCGTTTTTTGCGATTTTTGAAATCCCACCCCCTCTCCTCTGGTAAGATGTCATGAGTTTTGGCATATATCTTTCCCCCAATCCGCAATCTAATGTGATATTTTACAAAACAAAAAAAATACGTGCTATTTGCGAGACCTTCCCTCTTTCTCCAAAGTAAGATTAGATGAGATTCGGCTCGACCCCATTGGCCCTTGAACGCCTCACTTAATTAATGGATGTTCTCTTAATAGCATAGATTAGTTGCTATCCTACAGGATCTTTAGCAAAATTTCAACAAATTTCTTCCGTTAAGTAATTGTTAATTTTTTAAAATTTTTAGTTAATTATTTTAACACGTTTATTTCTAATTAATATCTTTGACAATGAACAATGAAAAAATTCAAATATTTAAAAAAAACGACATTATTAATTTGATCGGGTGTTAAATTGAAATTCATATTTATTTTCCAGTAAAAATTGTTTATTTTTGTAGTTATACTTCTTTAGGCGCGTTATGAAAAAATGATGAGAGTGAAATTTTAAGATGCGCGCGCATTTTCAGCCAAAAATTAACAAAATGAAGTTAGTCGCAAAACCACTGAGTTTCCTGGCGCGCGTAACTTGAATTTTTGTTGTATTTATTTTCTAATTTATTTATTTTTATATTTAAATTAAAAATAATTATATATACAAATGACACATATTATTGAAAAATAAGTGATTACTTTTCTCGAATTTTGCAGTAGCTGTTATACTATTTGAAATTTAATGATGAAAATGACGTCTGCATTCCATGCATATTCTTAGTTATCACGAAATCTGGGATTTTGAAATGATTCAACCATCTTAGAGTAATAATTTAGTAACACAAGATATGAATAAGACTAAGACATTTACTTTAAAAGTAGCTACTTACTTTATTTTGCCATTTCTATGAAGCTTCGTTTTCATGACATGCATGAATTGTTAACCAGAAAAATAATCCTGACAAATTTTATAAACGTCTTGCAGCTTTCTTTGGATATAATTTATTGATACAAATTAAAATATTATTCTCTTAATTTTATTTTTAATAATTATATCTTTAAATATATATATTATTATTATTAAATATTAAATTACAGTTTTTTTTAAAATTGAGTATTTGAATAAAATTAATAAAAACTAATTTTTAATGATACCAAAGAAGTATAACTTCTCACGCGGGTACATAAGTACACGCAACCATTTTTTTAATTTCAACTTTGTAGAGATTTCTTTCGTTATTGTGTAAAATTGGAGGAAAATGCATTAAAATTCTATTTCACGAACTTTACCGAATTTTTTTAAATGTATGGTTCCTGTAGGACAGTGGTGGTGAACCTATGACCCGCGGGTCAGGCACTGACCTACAAAAGCTTTTTAAATGACCCACGCGTTGATTTTTATAAACATATTTTTTATTTTATAAAAGTGAGAACAGACAATCGAAAATATTAATAAATTAAATTATATTAAAATCCAGGTTGCCGTTGGCTAACTGATTTTCTTTCGTATCACTGCAAATTATTGGTACCATTTTACCCCTCCCCCCTCCCTCTTTCAAAGTGATACCACTGACTAAGTGACCCACGGGCTAGTTTAAAAAAAAAAAAAAAACAAAATTTGACCCACTTCTCAAAATGGTTTGCCATCACTGCTGTAGGATATAATTGTTTTGCTGCCATCTAAAGGGAATCATGCATTATTCTAGTCTTAAAAGTAAGCTATATTATTTTCCCCCAAACTACCACATTGCAAAAATCATATCAATCTTTAACTCTGTGATAAACAAAAAACATATCTATCCCACGGGAATAGTACATTTCTCCTGAGTAAAAATTAGATCAAATCTTCTTAAGGAAAATGAGTTAAGACTCTATTTCGTGGATTTTAATGAAACTGCTTTTAAATACACGGCTCTTATAGAATACATACTTGTTTTGCTATCCCATGGGAACCGTTTATTATTCCGGTATAAGAAATAATCTATATCATTTTCCGGCCCCTAAACTACCACATTACAAAAAAGGGAGTTAATATTTTGCTCTGTAAAAAACAAAAAATATCTATCCCACGGGAACGGTACATTTTTTCTGAATATAAAGTATACTATATGTTAGACCGGATTATAATCTATATCTATGCCAAATTTCATCCAGATCCATTCAGTACTTTTTGAGAGAAAGAGCAACAAACATCCATTCTTACAAACTTTCACGTTTATAATATAAGTAAGAAGTACTCCCACTTTCCCCTATATGTACATATATTGTATAAGTATATGTATTTAGCTTATAACTTTGGGGTTTGAAGGCAAGTTTTGACTATAAAAGGGGCATCTGGGTCCAAAAAGTTTGGGAACCACTAATTTAATGATATGATACATGAGTTTTTACTAGCAAAACTCATACAAATCAAATAATTAAGTTTTAACGAATATTTCCAGTAATTTAAATCTCTTATTAAGATTTTTAAAAGTATGAAATGGAAGAAGAAAAATTTGTTTAAGATATTTAAAGCCTTTTAACTACTAGGAAGTTCAAAACTTATTAATGAAATTTTTGTCGAGTTAATTTAAAACTAAGATTGGTCATTGTTGTGTATGAAAGAGTCTATTGCAAGAATATCCAAGTAATGGGAGACTGAAATAAGTTTTTTTGATGGTTCGACCAATTATGAAAATTAAATTTTTTAAATTTCAATCAAAATAGCTCTCACGTACAGTCCAATGTTCTCTTTTCCTTTTTTATTTTCATTTTGTTTTTCTTTTTCAATTTCATTCTTTAAGTTCTTGAACTACAATGTCAGTGACAGACTTTTTGAGTTGCTTTATAATATTTCCCTGCTCTTTTGTATTTTAAAATATTTTCCTTTCAGATTCAATCCCCACTGAGAAAATATTATATATATTTGACAAAAAATGGGATGTTTTAATTTTTTGCCGAATGACAATCGCTATTTTTAGCAAATATTTAATAAAAAAAATTTTTTTTTCTGTGTGTTGGTTTGTATGTTTGATTTGGTAGAGAAAATTTTTGGTTTTTCCATATTTTTTTTTGTTCGTTCGTTGGGGAAAATGTTTTGATATTTTAAACATAATCGCAATTCGCAATAATATATTATTTAGTTTAGTGGTTTGTTTTATGTGGGTTGACGGTGGCGTCTGTAGTTGACAGCCGCGCACTCAGAGCTTTCAAGCTGCTGGAGCAGGTTTCTCTCGAGCAGCTCTCGAGTGCTTTTCCGCAGCACGGCTGTCGTTGACGGGTTATAGATGAACGCGGATTAAAATGTCAGTTAATTATTTTTGCTTTGAAAATATTTTTTAGCTTTGATACAAAACAAAGTGATTTCGTTTACAAAACGTAGGTATATATCAAACACAATCATACTGGTAGACGTATGAAGCAGTATATACCGACCAAGGGGGGAACATCGCACTGATTATTTCTTGTTTTATCTAGAAAATTGAAATTTTATTAATAATTTCGACTTTTTTCAATATAATAAATTGATTTTTTTTTTCTTCTTCGTGCAGTATTATACGGAAAAATATGATTGGAGAATTCAAATTATTTCACCTTTGATGTCAGAACCATATTTTTCTGATTGAAAAATGGATACCAATTAATTGATTTAAAAAAAAAAAAAGGAAATGATCTTTGGAAAATTTCTTATTTGAAATTTTAATAATATACGTCAGAAAAGAAAAATCTTCAAGTCTTTATATTACATAACTTTTATTATGAAAATTAATTTTGGTTTATCTATCATTTGAAAATTTCGTGTAATCTTTCTTTTCTTTGAATTCCGTCTTCTATTAGAAAAATACTAGCTGGTCCTCGCCCGCTTCGCTGAGCGTATCTAAATTATACTAATTAAATAATGGAAACTTTCATCCCATCAACAAAAAAAGACAGATAGATATTTCTAGTGCTTTGATTCATAGAAAGTTTATGAAAATCAGATAAACTACTTTTCCAGGAAGATATTCTATATAGCTATCTAGAAGAGCTATCTTATTGGTTCTATACGTTTTTATGAATATTATAAAATACCTATACTTGTGTTCCTTAAGTAGCAATACAATTCGAAAATGTTGAATGTATTATAATATATTTAACTGAGTTTTTACCCAAGTTCAAATTTTTCAATAGTAATTTAACACGTTTATTTCTAAACATTATAGACATTCAAAAATTAACAATGAAAGAAGTTTCAATGTTTCAAAAATTGTCATTATTAATTTACCGATGTTATCGGATGTTAAATTAAAAATCATATTTTGCTGTAGAAATTGTAATTTTTATTTAAACTTTTTTAGAATGATTGTGTTAAAACGCTACTTCACAAACTTTAGGGAAAGCTTTTTTAAAAACACGATTCCTGCAGGATAAGTATAATTGTTATGCTATCTTTTGAGAATTGTGCATTATTCTAACATACGAATTAATAATCTATATTTTTCTCTGACCTTTCAACTACCCTATATCAAAAAATCATGTCAATCTTTTGCTCTATGACAAACAAAAACATATCTATCCCCCGGGACTAGTACATTTTTCCTGGATAAAAAAGAGATCAGGCCATCTTGAGGATAATGCGCTAAAACTCTATTTTACGTACTTTAACGAAACTTCTTTTAAATACAGGGTTCCTGTAAGATACAATTGTCTTGTTATCCCAAGGGAAGGATACAATTATGTCGATTTTTTGCTTTATGAAAAATAAAACGTATCTAGCCTACGGGTCCGTACATTTTTCCTGGATAAAAGGTAGACCAATCTTTCTTGAGGAAAATTCCTTAAAACGCTTATCCATGAACTTTTACAAAACTCCTTTTAAATACTCAGTTCCTGAAGGATACCATTCTTATCCTATCCTACGGGAACCGTGCTATATTCTGACATAAAAGGTAGCCTATATTTATTCTCTGACTCTCAATTAACCACCACATTGTAAGAAGTTATGGTAATTATTTGCTCTGTGAAAAATAAAAACATATCTATCCTACGGGAACCGCACATTTTTCCTGGATAAAAAAAGACTGTAGGATAATAAAATTATTTTTTGCCTTGAGGACATTATGAGTTATAACTATTAATATACTCTAATATCATCAGCTAAAAACGTTTAGTTTCAGCATGATTTTTCTTTAAACTAGTTTTTCTATTTTCCCGTTGAAATGAGAAATTTTTCCGAAATAAAACGTATTCTAGAAAATTATTCACATATTTAGCTATCATCATACTTAAATATCACCAATATTTATTTTCAAATAAAAATGTATAGTTTATGCATAATTTTTGTTCCAACCCGTTTTTCAATTTCCCGGATAAATGAGACATGTTCCCGTAATAAAAAGTATTTTTAATGACTCAGATTGTCATTTATCATCATACCAAATTTCAAAATTTTATTAAAACCGTTTTTATTTGGGGAAGAATTAATAATATGTTTCTAAAAACAATTTCGCTAATAATGAATTATTTTTGAAACAACTTCAATAACCATTAAAAAGGTTATAGCGGGCCAACCTTAAAAGATAGACATATGTCGTCGCAGACTTTTCTTAGAACTTTTTAAGAGAAACAATTTTGCTACACATAATTTTTGCGTAACTTTAACCATTTACGCAGGGCAGGCAACAAACGCCCTCAAAAGAAAAAAAATTTCCTGGTTTTTGCAACATTTTCCATTGATGCTCTGCTGCTATTGGTCGTAGAGTGATGTTGAATACCCTAAAGCCTTCGTCGATAATTAAGCTATCCAAGACAAAAATAATTTTTCAATTCGAATCAGTGGTTCCTGAGATTAGCGCGTTTAACCAAACAATCAAATAAACAAACAAACAAACTCTTCAATTTTATATATTAGTATAGATATAGATATTGGATAAGAGTCTTCAATGTACCTCAAATATTTAGAAAGGTTAACAAACCTTAAAATACTTGAAATTTTTTATTAACCACTTGTAAATTCTATCAATTTAAAAAGTCAATATTCAAATATTTTATTAATGATTATTTATATTTCATACAAAGCACTGAAGAAGTTTTAAAAGCTTGATCAAAGTTACGGAAGACTGCGTTTTATTAACAGTAGGTATATGCAACCGAATTTCATCTATGTAGAATATCATCTATCCATAACATATGATATGACAATAAAATATTAATCATCAACTTTAAATAGAAAAATATGAAAGTGATTCGTTGCATAAAACAATGCAAAAGAACTTAAAAATTATGCAAATTGAATACATTTTTGTGAAAAGAAATATTAACATATTGCGTATGTGCAGATACATGATGCAATTCCATTGCATACGATATTGATTTCTTATTAGAACAGGATCCATAATTTATGAACCCAAAAAAAATATAGTAGGATTAAACTCATTAGAAAAGGAAGAGAATATAACAAAAATGAAAGGAAACAAATAACGATCGATCACAGGTTGAAAAGTGGAAGGGGGGGGGTAAGGTTAGAAAGCGGTTTATCTCGATTTCCGACAAAACTACAAGTCCTTTGGAAAAAAAATAAATTGCAAAGTTGTAGGTAATAAGAAGATCTACAACTTTTTTCTACCAATTTTTTCACATAACCTCAAAATTTATGTGAAAAATTCCAATAACCAAGCTTTTGATTTTTAATTTTTAACTGTTACAAAAAAAATCTCTTTTTTCTTATGGTGCAAAAAAACTACATTACAATGTTAAATGTTGCCAGAAAATGCAATAGTTAAAGTGTAAATTTTAATAAACTGCTCAATGTTGTATTTGTACAATACTATTATGTACAAAATTGAGCCATTTATTAAAATTTACACTTTGATTATTGCATTTTCTGGCAACATTTAACATTGTAATGTGTATTTTTTCTGCACCATTAGAAAGTAGAAGTTTTAACGAACAAAAAGCTGACCGGGTTTTTAAAAAAATCATATGTTTTGACGTGAGAATTTTCGATGGAAAATTAGGGTGCTTTTTCAATATTAAGTCAAAATATGTTAAAAAAATAAATATTTTAAATCAAAAAGATTACAGTGTGTATGGGACATTAAAAGGTAAGTTTTTACCAAATTTCGTGAAAAAATTTTTTTTTGTTAAAGGTAAAAATAAAAACCAAAACTTGGTTATCGGATTTTTTAAATACATTTTGAGGTTATGTGAAAAAATTAGTAGAAGAACAATTGTAGATCTTCTTATTACCTACAACTTTGCTATTTTTTTTTATAGTACTTATAGTTTTGTCGGAAATCGAGATTAACCGTTTCTACCCTTAACCCCCCCCCATTTTTTTTCCACCTCCCGACCTCAGATCAACCGTAATTTATTTTTCCTTTCATTTTTAATACATTCACTTCCTTTTCTAATGGGTTCCATCGTACTATAATTTTTTTTTTTCATTTTTACCATTTGCAAAGACTTTTAGTTTTCAATTTTCTAATTTGTTTGAAAAAAACTTATAAAAATATTATAAAAAAATTATAAAAATATTTTTGAATAGCTTCAGATAATTTTTTCTCAATTTCATCTCTTTAACGACCACTTTAGTGCCAATACTCATAGGCGTACCGAATTTATTAAACTGGTTAATTATTTTTTTATCCTTATTGGCCAATGAATGTGCGTATTCCTATGGGTTGGTAAATCCAAAAAAAAAAATTGTTATACTTGAAAGTTATTTTTTAAAATAAAATTGTAAATATTATGTTAGGAAGAAGAAACAGCTATCCCACCATGGATAAACAAATAAAATATCCCTATGCAAAAAATTACCTCAATTTGTTGATGCAGTTTTGATTTATATATAGACAAACCAACAAACAGCTCCATTCATAAATATACCATATGTATAAAAAATGTACTAAAAAAATTTTAGCAGTTGTAACTTTTGATCATTTAAAAATAAACTTATAAAATTGGCATTGTCTTAAAAATAATTTAATGCTGTATAATTTTTTTTTAACCGACTTCAAAAAAAGGAGGAGGTTCTCAATTCGACTGTTTTTTTTTTTATGTTTGTTACCTCAGCATTTCCGACTGGGTAAAGCGATTTAGATGATTCTTTTTTTATTTGAAAGCTGGTGCTTTCCGAATGGTCCCATCCTAATTTGAAGGAAATCGTTCACTTCTAAAGGGTTGAAAACTAAAGGATGAAATACTAACTTCTTATTGGATAGCTCGATTTCAATATTTTTTTTTTATTTGAAAGCTAGTGCTTCTCGTGTGTTCCCATTTTAATTTGAAAAACATCTTTCACTTTTAAAGGGTTGAAAACTAAGGGATAAAATATTAACTTCTTATTGGATAGCTCGATTTTAATAATTCTTTTTTTATTTGAAAGCTGGTGCTTTTCGTGGGGTCCAGTTTTAATTTGAAGGAAATCTTCCACTTCTAAGGGGTTGAAAACTAGGGGATGAAATATTAACTTCTTATGGAATAGCTTGATTTTGATTATTCTTTTTTTATTTGTAGAACACAACTTTAAATTAATCTCCTATCCATTTTTTAAAAAAAAACTCCACTCATAAGGGGTTAAAAATTAGAGATGAAATAATATTATAAATTTTTCCTGGCTAACCCGATTTTGATAATTTTGTTTCTATTACGTACAACTTACCTTTAAATTGTTCACATTTCAATTTGAAGAAAAAAATCCACCCCTAAGGATAAAAATAGGGGATGAAATAGTGACATTTAACCGAAATTTGATAATTTTTTTCTGTTGGAAAGAGTAATCCACTTAGTTTTGTTATTACATTTAAAAGCAAAAAACTTCAACCCTTAAGGGCAAAAAGGGATGATGTAGTAACTTTTAATATTAAACGGCGCTGCCTCATATGAGCAGCGCGTTTGGAAGGTTAACCATTTTCAAGAAAATAAAATCAGTTATCAAACTTCAGATCACTAAAACGCGAGAAATAAATAAATATTATAAAAAAATGAAAAACCGACTTCAAAATAAATAAAAAATCTTAAACAAGAAATGCACTAAAAAGTAACAAAATAATGGCGTATCCTTGCAGTATCTACAACTTACAAATTATTAGGATGATACAATGTACAAGTATTGTTATTTTTGGAGTTGGTGGCAGTCAAGAAAATAAATATTAATGGTAATTTATAAAAATTGTAAAAAGGTTTAGTCGGTAATTAGTATTTTGTAGTTTAAAGGTCGCTAGATATTGTTACAGTTCGAGTATATTGTTTAAAAGTTCATTTGAAAAATAATATTCATAAGGTATTTTCGTTTTTTGCTAACTACCAATATAGTTGTATTTCCTTGACTGACACCAACTCCAAAAATAACAATAGTTGTTTATTGTATCATCCTAATAATTTTTAAGTTGCAGATACTGCAAGGATACGCCATTATTTTGTTACTTTTTAGTGCATTTCTTGTCTAAGAATTTTTATATATTTTGAAGTCGGTTTTTTTTAGAACTTCGTTGTTGAATAAAGAACTGAGGTGCTACAGACAAAATATAGAACAAAATGAGCGATGAAATGTTTATCTTAGAGCTAGCAACTTTTGAGGGCGTTTATCTCAGAAACTTTCTCAAGTTTGCAACTCTCAAAAAGATGCGAAAAATTTTTATACAGGAAAAACCGTGAAATTTTTGGACTTGTTTCAGATTCTGCTCGGTATCTCCTAATCCATGAATTTTTCTTCGAAAGCAATTTGGTATGTTTTTAAGAGCATTAAATTTTTTACAAATTAAGTAATTAGTAAATTAGTAATTAATAGATTACTGAGCTACGGCATTTTGAAAATAGGCCAGTTTTTTAAAAATTGAAAATTTTATTTTTAGATTTTTTTTGGACCAAAGTAGCGTCGAAACCATTGATCCTACGAGCAAAACTTGTTGATCATAATTTGTAGGCAATTTAATAGGCTTTAAACTAAATGCAGAACGAGGTCTGTAGATCTCTTAGTTCACCTTAAAATCTTGGAGAACCCATATAAGATAAAATCACATTTGGGTGGGTACTCCAATATTGGTGGATTGCTGAGTTGTCTTGAGGCTCACCACCGTCGTCCTCTTCAATGATGATAAGGGCAGCATTCTTGCGCATTTCCCCAGAGCAGTTAGCACACATCATAGAACATTTAAGCCCTGCTTTCAGGCAGATGCAGCCAAAACAACATACTAAAATTCAGAGATACATAATGTTTTGCGAATTTATTGTTGATTTTGACTAGCCTATATTTCTTCTGCCACTACTTCGGCAGCCACCTCCAACTTTGACTCCGGTGCCGGCTCCGATAAACTAAATTCAAAAACTCCGACTTCGATTCCGATAAAACCACCTCCATAACATCCCTAATTCTCTAGTATAAACCATTCATTGGCCTATAAAGATAAAAAAATAATTAACCAGTTAAATAAATTCGGTATGCGTATTAGTATTGTCACAAGTCTCAGAATGTGCTGCCATGTGTCCAAGGGAGTGCCGCCATTTAATGACTCTAAGGGTAGTGTCACCTGCTCTCAGCCGTGGGTGGGCCGAACCAATCACCAGTCAAAAGAGGAGCCCCATTATCACAGGATGGGGAAAAATCTTATGAAATTCCAGAATATTCTCTCTCTAAGAGCTTCATCTTTGAGACCACCTAGCACGAAGAATAAAAAAAAAGAATGGACATTTTTACCAAGGAATAATAGAACAGAATGTTCAAGAAAAATTCCAAAATCCTATATAAGCCCTGGCAAAACATAGGCGAATCAGTGTTGAAATAAATCTTCGACCAGTGTTAAAATAAATAGTGAAAGTGAACCGTGTTAAATAAATTGTGAACATTGTGAAATAAAGTGAAACAGTGCAATAGTGAGTGACAATAATTAGTAAATAAGTGACTGTGAAAACTGACTAGTTAAACCGTGAAAATAAACTCATTGTTAACGTGTAGTTTATAAGTGTCAATAGGGTAAGATAAATCAACAAACAATTGTAAAAAATAAATTTGTTGTCATTAAACACAAATCCTCGAACCCGTAAAAACGTTACAGTATTAATAGTGGTAATTAAAGAGATGAAATTGAGAAACTATTGTCTGAAGCTATTCAAAATTACTCTTTAGAATTTTTGAAGTTATACTTCTTTAGGCGCGTTATGAAATAATGATGAGAGTGAAATTTTTAGATGAGCGGCCTTCTTGAGTTTTAGTTTAATGATGAAAATGACGTATATATTTCATGCATATTCTTGGTTATTACGAAATCTGGGATTCTGAAATGATTCAACCATCTTAGAATAATAATTTAGTAAAACAAGATAAGAATAAGATTAAGACATTTACTTTGAAATGTAGCTACTTACTTTATTTCGTAATTTCTATAAAGCTTCATTTTTATGACATGCATGAATTGTTAGCCAGAAAAATGATCCTGACAAATTTTATAAACGTCTTGCAGCTTTCTTTGGATAGAATTTATTGATACAAATTAAAATATTATTCTCTTAATTTTATTTTTAATAATTATATCTTTAAATATATACATTATTATTATTAAATATTAAATTAAAGTTTTTTTAAAATTGATTATTTGAATAAAATTAGTACACGCAACTACTTTATTTCCCTGCAGTTTCTTTCAAACAAATCAAAAAATTGAAGAACATAAGAAATCAATGCGTATTGAACCATGTACGCAACATAAATTTTATCGGTCAAAAAAGGTTAAAATATTCTAGGTCTAAACGATTGTAATTAGCCTATAGAAGATTTGTTTAAGAACAGATATTGGGTACTTACTAATTATATCTTCGCTACATTATAATTTTTTTAATTTTAAAAGATCTTTTCAACCGGTTTAGTTTATATCCTTTAAGGATAATTACTTGATAATTATAATTTTTAATGAATAGTTCAAACCAAAGAAAAATGTATTGATTAACGTTTATTATTATTATAATGACATAGTTCATTGTGCCCTCGTTGGAAAATAATAATTCAACTTTGATTCTCAATTTTGTATACGTCCCGAACAGACGTTGTTCGGTAGAGGATTCAACAAGGATAACGCTAAGGGGCACATCCACATAGCCGACAGTGATCACAAGCTTATAATATTTCACATACCATCAAACTACTTCAAATTCATACTAAATTGTTTGTGGGGAATATCCTGCCGATTTTTCACCAACAATACAGGAACATGGGAGCACATCAGCCTCTGCACTGGGCATTTTATTATTACATCGTATGTATTATATATACGACTTGTAAAAAATGGAATGGGGGAGATGAAAAAATAAATAATAAGAAAAATAAAATTAGACGAACAAATGGGAAAATTCTCTCCATTTCACTCGTTATAATTGACACAGTCTTTCGAAAGTAGCTCTTTCATATATTATTTTCTTTGGAAATATTTAGTTTGGAAAATTCTCTGTGAATGGCACATGAAAAATTGTCGTTTAACACGTGTTTTCTCTTTTTGTAAAAAGGTCATTCCATAGAAAATTTGTTCTTGGCTGTCAGAAGCATTACATAAAGTGTTACTAATTTTATCGTTCATTATGAATAGTGGCATATTTCTTTTATACGTGACTTACTAAGGAGATATTGATTATATTATAAATTTTCAGGTTTCATTTTAAAAGATTCGTATCTCAACAAGCATCGATTTAATGCCATTTTTTAAAGGTTTCCAAGCAAAAAATAAATATTATAACAAAATGAAAAACCAACTTCAAAATATATAAAAATTCTTAAACAAGAAATGCACTAAAAAGTAACAAAATAATAGCGTATCTTTGCAGTATCTACAACTTACAAATTATTAGAATAAGATAATGTACAACTATTGTTATTTTTGGAGTTGGTGTCAGCCAAGGAAATACGACTTAATTGGTACTTAGCAAAAAACGAGAATACCTTATGAAAATTATTTTTCAAATGAACTTTTAAACAATATACTCGAACTGTAACAATATTTAGCGACCTTTAAACTACAAAATACCAATTACCAACTAAACCTTTTTACAATTTTTACAAATTACCATTAATATTTATTTTCTTGACTGACACCAACTCCAAAAATAACAATAGTTGTACATTGTATCATCCTAATAATTTGTAAGTCGTAGATACTGCAAGGATACGCCATTATTTTGTTACTTATTAGTGCATTTCTTGTTTAAAATTTTTTATTTATTTTGAAGTCGGTTTTTCATTTTTTTACTTTTAAATGTAATAACAAAACTAAGTGGATTATTCTTTCCAACAGAAAAAAAAATTATCAAAATTTGGTTAAATATCACTATTTCATCCCCTATTTTCATCCTTAAGGGGTGGATATTTTTCTTCAAATTGAAATGTGAACAATTTTAAGGTACGTTGTACGTAATAGACACAAAATTATCGAAATCGGGTAAGCCAGGAAAAATTTATAATATTATTTCATCTCTAATTTTTAACCTCTTATAAGTGGAGTTTTTTTTTTTTAAATGGATAGGAGATTAATTCAAAGTTGTGTTCTACAAATAAAAAAAGAATTATCAAAATCGAGCTATTCAATAAGAAGTTAATAATTCATCCTTTAGTTTTCAACTTTTTAGAAGTGAACGATTTCCTTCAAATTAAAATGGGACCACACAAGAAGCACTAGCTTTCAAATAAAAAAAAAATCGCTTCACCCAGTCGAAAATGCTGAGGTAACAAACATAAAAAAAAAATACAGTCGAATTGAGAACCTCCTCCTTTTTTTGAAATCGGTTAAAAATAGCAACACGATACTCTTCAATTTATTTTTTAATTTAAGATCTTTTTAATCATTTTGGTTATTAGCTACTTTGGAAGTTTCAGATAAAACTTTTGTACTTTCATTCGACCCTTGGACCACTGGCGTGTAGAGCGGTAATTTAGTCATTGCGCCATTAAAACAATTTTTAGCATTGGGAATACACATTCTGGGATAAAATATTTTAGATATAAGTTTATCTACTTGATCTACGTAGATAAAAAAAAATGGAATTTAGTAGATCAACTTTGATATGCTTAGGCCAATCTAATCTATCTAATCCAGTGGTTCTTAACCTTATTGGAGGTACTTACCCCATCAGTTTCATATGCACATTCACCGAACTCTTCTTTATTTTAACATTTTTTTTTTCAAATAAAAAATATAGGTATGAGACCTACATCTCAATAGATACCTTCTATTAGTCGGGTGTGTGACTTGACCTGCACCAAACCCCTCAGATTGACTTACTGAACCCCTGGGGTTCGATCGAACCAAGGTTAAATAAGAACCACTGATATAATCTAAATATAATAGACCAGGATAGATAATTTTTGAACAGAAAAAAAATTATAGTAGGATGAAACACATTGGAAAAGGAAGAGAATATAAGAAAAATGAATGGAAAAATAAATTACGATCGATATGGGGAAGAGGAAAAAAAAAGAGGGGGGGGTGGAAAGAGAAGAAACGGTTTATCTCAAATTTTGACAAAACTACAAGTCCTATGGAAAAAAGTTAAATGGCAAAGTTGTAGGTAATAAGTATATCTCTACTTTTTGTACTAACACTTTTTTCACATAACCTCAAAATTATTGTGCAAAATTCCAATAACCAAGGTTTTTGTTACTTTTTTCTTGTTTTGATTTAAAATATTAATTTTTTCACTTTATAATGACTTAATATCGAAAGAGCAACCTAATTTTCAATCGAAAAATCTCACGTCAAAACATCTGATTTTTTAAAAGAGTTGGTCAGTTTTTTGTTCGTTAAGACCTCTACTTTCTGATGGTGCAGAAAAAATACACATTACAATGTTAACTGTTGCCAGAAAATGCAATAATCAAAGTGTAAATCTATATATTAATACGTGAAGCAAAAATTTTAAACCCCTTTTACCAAATATTATATGAACGGAAGAGTATGAAATTTGGCACAATTGAAGTTTATATGAGGAAGTTGAGTTTTGAGATAATATTTTTTTATAATAATGTTTCAAAATACCTTAAATTAATGAAAAAAGACGTCACACACACTACCACGCGTTTGACACACACAGACACACAATACACACAAATATGTAGATTTTTAAATCTCAGTTGTTCAGTTTGACCACAGACTTCAACCATATTCCAAATGTCATTATTTAAACAAAATATTGTGAGAGGAATTTAAATTTTGAAATTGTAATTATTGAAATTGAAGGAAACAAATTTAACCGATTATTTGATTATTGAGTAATATTATTAAAAATATATTTAAAAGATACATATAACTTCAAATACACAACGTTTCAACCATTTTATTTGGTCTTCATCAGGTGTTTCTTGATTATTATATAACGTATAAATAATTCATACTATATTCTTTTGGCAAAATCATTCAAATAAATTACACAAACAATTAATTTAGGTAGGTAGGTACTATTTGAAAAAAAAAGCTTAGCTTAATTCAAAGTTTTAAACAGGACTTATGCAGCCTATTTCTATTTTTTTATCTTTGGCTTTTAAATGAAAAAATTTAAACATAAAGGTACTTTTGTTTTACTTTTGAACGTAAGAAACTCACTTGAAATTACTTCTGATGTTTCATAGTCATATTTTTTTTTGTTTGTCTAAAAAATATTTCAGAATACTGTAATTTGAATTGACATACAACATTATAAAAAGAAATATATCTGCTGCGTGGCGTCACAGTACTTTCTTTTACTTTCATTTATGAAACTCAAAAACTTTCACCCCAGAACCGTCCTTAATCGAATTTTCCCAAGAAAAAGTTCCAAATAAAAGTTTTAGCCATTAATAAGTCTAAGAACTATCATAAGCTTAAAGAAAATCTTTGCAACCGTTTTCGAAAAAATTTGAAAAACTCAAAAACTCCAAGAATAAAGTGGAGCTTTCGGTTAACCGATTTCAACAAAAAGCTTCACGGCAAAACAAGATATAATATGAAGGAAAATTTCCAAGTTTGTTGAAATTCGGAAAAGCGTTCGATACGATATGGCTGTCCCACACAGGCACACACAGACATGTTTCTAAAAACTACTTTTTTGGACTCAGGGGACCTCAAAACATTTATGATATGAACGAATTGATATTTAGTTTTGAAATTTTTAGAGAATATTCTGAAATAATTTTGTAAAAGATTTATGGAAGAAAAAAAATAAATATTTTGAAACCTCTACACCTATTTCCTTCCTTAACTTAAAATAAATATTTTCAATCATTACAAGATGCACTTTCTTTAAATGAACCTTGAAGAAAAAATTAGTCAAGAAATTATTTTCCAAACATTCGCAAATGCAATTCATTTATCTGCTGTAGTTAGCTTAGTAACTAAAGTTTTTGAGGCAGTTACAAGTGAAGTGTACCCTTAGGTATATAAAAATTGTAACGAATTATGGTCGAATTTCGACCACTGGGCGACCCATAGTTTTAATAAATGGCTCAATATTGTACATAATAGTATTGTACAAATACAACATTGAGCAATTTTTTAAAATTTACACTTTAATTATTGCATTTTCTGAAAACATTTAACATTGTAATGTATATATTATTTGGCATCATCAGAAAGTAGAGATTTCAACGAACAAAAAGCTCACCGACTATTTTAAAAAATTAGATGTTTTGACGTGAGAATTTTCGTTTGAAAATTATGGTGCTTTTTCGATATTAAGTCATTATAAGGTGAAAAAATTAATATTTTAAATCAAAAAAATTACAATGTATTTGGAACATTAAAAAGTAAATTTTTACAAAATTTCATGACAATTTTTTTTTTTGTAAATGGAAAAAATAACTAAAAACTTGGTTATTGGAATTTTGCATAATAATTTTGAGGTTATGTGAAAAAAGTGTTAGTACAAAAAGTGGAGATATACTTATTATCTACAACTTTGCCATTTAACTTTTTTCCATAGGACTTGTAGTTTTGTCGAAATTTGAGATAAACCGTTTCTTCTCTTACCCCCCCCCCCTATTTTTTTCCTCTTCCCCACCTCATATCGATCGTAATTTATGTTTTCATTCATTTTTGTTATATTCTCTTCCTTTTCCAATGGGTTTATCCAACTATAATTTTTTTTCTGTTCAAAAATTATCTACCCTGGTCTATTAGATTTAGATTATATCAGTGGTTCTTATTTAACCTTGGTTCGATCGAACCCCAGGGGTTCAGTGAGTCAATCTCAGGGGTTCGGTGCAGGTCAAGACACACACCTGACTAATATAAGGTACTAGCTGGTCCCCGCCCGCTTCGCTGAGCATATCTAAATTATACTGATTGAATAATGGAAAGTTTCATCCCATCAACAAAAAAGACAGATAGATATTTCTAAATCTTTGATTCATAGAAAGTTCATGAAAATCAGATAAACTACTTTCCCATGAAGATATTCTATATAGCTATCTAGAAGAGCTATCATATTGGTTCTATACGTTTTTATAAATATTATAAAATACCTATACTTGTGTTTCTTAAGTAGCAATACAATTCAAAAATGTTGAATGTTTTATATATTTAACTGAGTTTTTCACCAAGTTCAAATTTTTCAATAGTAATTTAACACGTTTATTTCTACACATTATAGACATTCAAAAATTAACAATGAAAGAAGTTTCAATGTTTCAAAAATTGTCATTATTAATTTACCGATGTTATCGGATTTTAAATTAAAAATCATATTTTGCTGTAGAAATTGTAATTTTTATTTAAATTTTTTTTGGAATGATTGTGTTAAAACGCTATTTCACAAACTTTAGGGAAAGCTTTTTTAAAAACACGATTCCTGCAGGATAAGTACAATTGTTATGCTATCTTTTGAGAATCGTGCATTATTCTAACATACGAATTAATAATCTAAAATTTCTCTGAACTTTCAACTACCCTATTGCAAAAAATAATGTAAATCTTTTGCTCTAGGACAAAAAAAAACATATCTATCCCACGGGAGTAGTACATTTTTCCTGTATATAAAAGAGATCAGGCCTTCTTGAGGATAATGCGCTAGAACTCTATTTCACGTACTTTAAAGAAACTTCTTTTAAATGCACGGTTCCTGTAAGATACATTTGTCTTGTTATCCCACGGGAAGAGTACAATTATGCCAATTTTTTGCTTTATGAAAAATAAAAACGTATCTAGCCCACGGGCCTGTACATTTTTTTTGGATAAAAGGTAGACCAATCTTTCTTGAGGGAAATTCCTTAAAACGCTTATTCATGAACTTTTACAAAACTCCTTTTAAATACTCAGTTCCTGAAGGATACCATTCTTATCCTATCCTACGGGAACCGTGCTATATTCTGACACAAAAGGTAGCCTATATTTATTCTCTGACTCTCAATTAACCACCACATTGTAAGAAATTATGGTAATCTTTTGCTCTGTGAAAAATAAAAACATATCTATCCTACGGGAACCGTATATTTTTCCTGCATAAAAATAAGACTGTAGGATAAGAAAATTATTTTTTGCCTTGAAGACATTATGAGTTATAACTATTAATATACTCTATTATAATCAGCTAAAAACGTTTAGTTTCAGCATGATTTTTCTTTAAACCAGTTTTTCTATTTTCCCGTTGAAATAAGAAGTTTTTCCGAAATAAAACGTATTGTAGATAATAATTTAAATATGTAGCTATCATCATACTTAAATATCACCAATATTTATTTTCAAATAAAAATGTATAGTTTATGCATAATTTTTGTTCCAACCCGTTTTTCAATTTCCTGAATAAATGAGACATTTTCCCGTAATAAAAAGTATTCTTTTTAATAATTCAGATTGTTATTTATCATCATACCAAATTTCATTAAAAACCGTATTTATTTGGGTAAGAATTAATAATATGTTTCTAAAAATAATTTCGCAAATAATGAATTATTTTTGAAACAACTTTAATAACCATTAAAAAGGTTATAGCGGGCTAAGCTTAAAAGATAAAGATATGTCGTCGCGAACTTTTTTGTAGAAATTTTTAAGAGGAACAATTTTGCTACACATGATTTTTGCGTAACTTTAACTGTTTACGCAGGGCAGACCACCAACGCTCTCAAAAGAAAAAAATTTCCTGATTTTTACAACATTTTCCATCGATGCTCTGCTCTTATTAGTTGTAGCGTGATGTTATATAATTTAAAGCCTCCCCCGATAGTTAGGCTATCCAACACTAAAAGAATTTTTCAATTCGAACCAGTAGTTCCTGAGATTAGCGCGTTTAACCAAACAATCAAACAAACAAACAAACAAACTCTTCAATTTTATATATTAGTATAGATATGGAGATATAAATCCCTTATCTATATTTTGAAATTGAAAAAAAATTATAATATATATAAGTATAATATATATTTATATAATTACTTTAAAAGCGTTCGGTGAATGTGCATATGAAACTGGTGGGGTCAGTACCTTCAATAAGGTTAAGAACCACTGGACTAGATAGATTAGATTGGCCTAAGCATATCTAAGTTGATTTCCTGAATTCCATTATTTCGATCTACGTAGATCAAGTATATAAAATTAGATCTAAAATATTTTTTCTCGGGATCCCAAAAGCAAACCTAAAAAATTACGAATAAAGAAAGCTTGAAAATATACGATGTATAACTAGCACCAACAAGTAGTTCCACTTTGCAAAACTGTTATTGTTCAGCTCGACGACGCAATTCTTCATTTTACATGTTCCGACAAGCACTAATCCATTTTTTTTTTCAAAATATTTTCATGGAAATTGCAAATTCAAAACTTTATTTGTTTATAGTTTGAACATCTGGTTACTGCCAGAGACACGACTTGTATCATCGATTTGAAATCCTTAAATTTCTTCAAAACTCTCTCTCCATGAAAAATGTCATTGTTTATACTTTCACGAAACGCGACTCGAGGAAATTCATCTTTCCACAGCTTTCATCGGGCAGGTGTTCATAATTGTTTTTCTTCCCACAGATCTTTTATAACTCTTATGCGTTAACCAACCTTCTTTGTACAGTCCTACTGTGACAACGACCAGTGGTGTAAAAGGAAAGCTCTAGCAAATAAGCTTAGCTTTTTTATATTTTATTTATTTTTTTAATTATAGAGACCAAAGAATTACTCGAAAGACTAACGAGAATTCGGGTGCGATGACTTAGATGGTATTTGCATGTGTAAATAAATAGTGGTAACTTTTCTAAGAAAATGATCATTTGAATTTTCCTTTATCTAATTGTTATGTAAGAAAATGTTGATATTTAAAAGTTATAATCTGACAATTTTCTAGTTGGCATGTGGATTAAATAACCACTACTAATTGTAAGTAAAAATTGTTATCAAACAATATAATTACGAGTCTTAAAGTTATTTACAGTACACCTTTTCCTATCTTAAAACTGTGTTAAAAAATTAACCTTTTAATGTCCCAAACACACTGTAATTTTTTTTATTTAAAATATTAATTTTTTCACCTTACAATGACTTAATATCGGAATAGCACCTTAATTTTCAATCGAAAATTCTCACCTCAAAACATCTGATTTTTTAAAAAAGTCGGTGAACTTTTTGTTCGTTGAAACCTCTACTTTCTGCTGGTGCAAAAAATTTATATATAAGAATGTTAAATGTTCTCAGAAAATGCAATAATTAAAGTGTTAATTTTAATATATTGTTCAAAAGTGTGTTATATACAATTTTGAGCAATTTATTAAAATTTCCACTTTAATTATTGCATTTTCTGAGAACATTTAACATTATAATCTATACTAATGCATAAAATTGAAGAGTTTGTTTGTTTGTTTGTTTGGTTAAACGCGCTAATCTCAGGAACTACTGGTTTGGATTGAAAAATTCTTTTTGTGTTGGATAGCTTAACTATCGACGAAGGCTTGAGGCTATACAACATCATTCTACGACTAATAGCAGCAGAGCATCAATGGAAAATGTTGCAAAAACCAGGAAATTTTTTTCCTTTTGAGAGCGTTTGTTGCCTGCGTAAATGGTTAAAGTTATGCAAAAATCATGTGTAGCAAAATTGTTCCTCTTAAAAAGTTCTAAAAAAAAGTCCGCGCGGACATATGTCTATCTTTTAAGGTTGGCCCGCTATAACCTTTTTAATGGTTATTAAAGTTGTTTCAAAAATAATTTATTATTAGCGAAATTGTTTTTAGAACCATATTATTAATTCTTAATCAAATAAATACGGTTTTTAATGATATTTGGTATGATGATAAATAACAATCTGAATCATTAAAAAGAATACTTTTTATTACGGGAAAATGTCTCATTTATCCAGGAAATTGAAAAACGGGTTGGAACAAAAATTATGCATAAACTATACATTTTTATTTGCAAATGAATATTGGTCATATTTATGTATGATGATAGCTAAATATGAGAATCATTATCTACAATACGTTTTATTTCGGAAAAATTTCTCATTTCAATGGGAAAATAGAAAAACTGGTTTGAAGAAAAATCATGCTGAAACTAAACGTTTTTAGCTGATTTTAATAGAGGATATTAATAGTTAGAACTTATAATGACCTCATGGTAAAAAATAATTTTCTTTTCCTACAGTCTTATTTTTATGCAGGAAAAATGTGCGGTTCCCGTAGGATAGATATGTTTTTATTTTTCACAGAGCAAAAGATGACCATAATTTCTTACAATGAGGTGGTTAATTAAGAATCAGAGAATAAATATAGGCTACCTTTTATGTCAGAATATAGCACGGTTCCCGTAGGATAGGATTAGAATGGTATCCTTCAGGAACTGCATATTAAAAGGAGTATCGTAAAAGGTCATGGACAAGCGTTTTAAGGAATTTTCCTCAAGAAAGATTGATCTACCTTTTATCCAGGAAAATGTAAAGGCCCGTGGGCTAGATACGTTTTTATTTTTCATAGAGCAAAAAATCGACATAATTGTACTCTGCCCGTGGGATAACAAGACAAATGTGTCTTACAGGAACCGTGTATTTAAAAGAAGTTTCGTTAAAGTACGTGAAATAGAGTTCTAGCGCATTATCCTCAAGAAGGCCTGATCTCTTTTTTATCCAGGAAAAATGTACTACTCCTGTGGGATAGATATGTTTTTGTTTGTCATAGAGCAAAAGATTGACATGATTTTTTGCAATAGGGCAGTTGAAAGGTCAGAGAAAAATATAGATTAATAATTTGTATGTTAGAATAATGCACGTATCTCAAAAGAAAGCATAACACTTGGACTTATCCTGCAGGAATCGTGTTTTTAAAAAAGCTTTCCCTAAAGTTCGTGAAATAGCATTTTAACACAATCATTCCAAAAAAAGTTTAAATAAAAATTACAATTTCTACAGCAAAATATGATTTTTATTTTAACATCCGATAACATCGGTATATTAGTAATAAAATTTTTTGAAACATTAAAACTTCTTTCATTGTTAATTTTTGAATGTTTATAATGTTTAGAAATAAACGTGTTATATTACTATTGAAAAATTGGTGAAAAGCTCAATTAAATATATAATACATTCAACATTTTCGAATTGTATTGCTACTTAAAGAACAAAAGTATAGGTATTTTATAATATTTATAAAAACGTATAGAACCAATATGATAGCTCTTCTAGATAGCTATGTAGAATATCTTTTCTTGGAAAAGTAGTTTATCTGATTTTCATGAACTTTCTATGAATCAAAGATCTAGAAATATCTATCTGTCTTTTTTTGTTGATGAGATGAAAGTTTCCATTATTCAATCAGTATAATTTAGATACGCTCAGCGAAGCGGGTGGGGACCAGCTAGTGTACCTATATATTTTTGCACCATCAGAAAGTAGAGGTTTCAACGAACAAAAAGCTCACCGACTTTTTAAAAATACAGATGTTTTGACGTGAGAATTTTCGATTGAAAATTAAGGTGCTATTCCGATATTAAGTCATTATAAGGTGAAAAAATTAATATTTTAAATAAAAAAAATTACAGTGTGTTTGGGACATTAAAAATGAAATTTTCACAAAATTTCATGAATTTTTTTTTTTGTAAAAGATAAAAATTAAAAACCACAAGCTTTGGTTATTGGATTTTTTCATATAACTTTTGAGGTTATTTGGAAAAAGTGTTAACACAAAAGTTGTCGATCTTCTTATTACCTACAACTTTGCCATTTAACGTTTTTCCATAGGACCTTGTAGTTTTGTTGAAAATTGAGATACACCGTTTCTACCCTTAAACCTCTTCCCTTTTTGCACTTCCCCATCTCAGATCGAACGTAATTCATTTTTCCTTTCATTTTTGTTATATTCCCTTCATTTTCTAACGGGATCCTACTATAATTGTTTTTCTGTCCAATTATTATCTACCCTGGCCTATTAGTGATCAAATGAACTAATCGTAAGCGAAAGACAGCATAACTGTATTACAAGAACAACAGACGCAAATAACGATGATATTGAGCGTTTTTAAGTAAAAAAAAATTATAAAGGCATATTTTTAAAGTGAAACTTTTTGTACAACGTCTCAAATTTTTTGGCCTGTCTTTAGCATGTCGCTAAATGTAACACATTCTCTGCATTCTCATACACATTGTTAGCTATATACCATGTCGTTTTCCGAGGCCTATTGCGCGAGCTATTACTGAATGTAATGAGCTATTTTCCTCTCCATGACAACGTTATATTATATTGTAAGTTGTCATGAATTGTCAATCATATTTATATTGGTATTTGAATTTTGATCAGTATATTGATATAAATGTTATTGTTCACTTGATCATGATAGACAAAGATACAGCTAGTGAGAATAGTGCAAATATCCGACGGTGATTTCAGAGTAGATAACAACAGGCAGATGATCGATTTAACAATAATCAACAAATTCAATAATGAAAATAATATTCGAATATTAATATCAATAATGGAAATTCAAAAATAGTTGCAACGATGCGCGTCAGGTCAGACAGCGAATTCGTGACACATCCCTTTCTTTCTAATCTATTTTCATACTCTAAATCGAATAATTTTCCGAAAATTTTCAGTGACTTAAGTGTCTAAAATTCGAAAAAAAGTTTCACTTGCATCGTGCTTTCGTAAAACCACACAATCATTTTTTTTATCTATCAATCGTGGTCTGAAATGTGAACACTGGCAGAACTAATGGTATTATATGTTTTGCAATGTATCAATAACACGAAGTTGCTATTTATAAAACATTTATATCCGATAATAAATCAGATTTTGAAAGTTTGGAAATTTCAAACAGGATTTGAGTGAAAGTTGGGGGAGAGCTCGTGAAAATCTCGCAGGAATAAGAGGAAAGGACGACGGCGGTGGCGACGAATAAACGTCGGTGTGATGATTCGGCTGAACGCCGCGCCGAAGAGAATCTCACACAAACACACCGACTGGAGTAGGCAAACTGCAAAGCGCATTTTCGAATGTGACTACTTCAGTCAGTAGCGTAATAATCGTCGTCGGAAATGCATGTGCTCGCTACAGTCTTTCGGTAAAATATCTCGGTGTCCTCGTGCTTACAACAATCACGTCCTCGACAACAATGTAATTATTCCATTCAAATTATTCTATATTCCTATAGATTTGTGTTGTTTTACTCTATTTAAATCATTACATTATAGATGTTTTAATTTAATTTTTTATTTATTTGGTAAGTATTGAATAAATTGCATGTGTCTAGTCGTTAAAACAATCTCACAACAATGTACATATTTTATAAATATTGAGTTAAATGCATGTTTGTAATACTTATAACAACCATTACAACAATGGATCCTATTCAAAGTATTCTATTTGTGTTGTATACATTGTTTCGAATCATCAAACTTACTTTAATTGTTTTAGTTAGATTTTTTTTTCTTTACTGTCCATTTTCGCAACTCTTACAACAATCTTCTACAACAATATAATTAGTCTATTTAAATCACCCTATCTTTATATGTAAAATAGTATCGTGACTGATTGATAGGCAAGCTGGAGACTAAACCACTGAAGATAAAAACATGTATTATAATATGAAAGTGTTATCTTTGACAGGACTTGTGACTTCCTTTTCCATTTTAAATATAGATTTTTCAAAATTTCACCCTTAAGTATCTACAAGAACAGTTGAAAATTATAAATACAAATACGAAATTTGCAAGTATGAATCTACATGTACCTACTAGCGATGTAACGAATATTCGCATATTTTTTAACATTCGCATTCAAAATTTCTATTTTTTTATTTTATTAAAACATTTTAATAATTAAATGATCAGGGAACAGTTTTGATTTTTAAGATATAAATTAAAAAAAAAAAAACCTTTTTATATTCTTGATATTTTAATTAATAATGAAAAAATCAAAACTAAAAAATAAGAAATTAAAATCCTTCTTTACGTTTACAAAAACTCCATTTCTAAATTGTTGTATATATTTTGATCATCGAACTTGAGAATCCAATCAAATAAGGTATTTTATAATGTACGAATTGTACTTATTAAGCAGATTATAACTAGGATTTTTACCTTACTTATATTATAAACGTGAAAGTTTCTATGTATGAATGTTTGTTGCTCTTTCACTCAAAAAGTACTGAATGGATCTGGATGAAATTTGGCATAGATATAGATTATAATCCGGTTTAACATATAGTATACTTTATATCCAAAAAAAAATGTACGGTTCCCGTGGGATAGATATTTTTTTGTTTTTTTACAGAGCAAAAGATTAACTCCCTTTTTTGTAATGTGGTAGTTTAGGGTCCAGAAAATGATATAGATTACTTCTCATACCGGAATAATAAACGGTTCCCATGGGATAGCAAAACAAGTATGTATTTTATAAAAGCCGTATATTTAAAATCAGTTTTATTAAAATCCACGAAATAGAGTCTTAACTCATTTTCCTTAAGAAGATTTGATCTACTTTTTACTCAGGAGAGATGTACTATTCCCGTGGGATAGATATGTTATTTGTTTATCACAGAGTTAAAGATTGATATGGTTTTTGCAATGTGGTAGTTTGGGGGAGAATGATATAGCTTACTTTTAAGGCTAGAATAATGCATGGTTCCCATGGGATGGCAGAACAATTATATCCTACAGGAACCTTACATTTAAAAAGATTCGATAAAGTTTGTGAAATAGAATTTTAACTTATTATCCTCGAGAAATCCTAACCAATTTTACACAATTACGAAAAAAATCTCTACAAAGTTTAAACTAAAAATTGACAATTTTTACTGAAAAATAAATATGAATTTCAATTTAACAACCGATAAAATGAAAAATGTGTTTGTTTAAAATATTTGAATTTTTTCATTGTTTATTTCGAAGATATTAATTAGAAATAAACGTAAAATAATAAATTAAAAATTTCAAAATTTAACAATTACTTAACAGAACGAATTTTAATGAAGTTTTGCTAAAGATCCTGTAGGATAGCTACTAATCTATTCTTTTAAGGGAACATCCATTAATTACGTGAGGCATTCAGGGGTCAATAGGGTCGTGCCGAATCTCATCTAATCTTACTTTGGGGAAAGGAAAGGTCTTGCAAATGTCACGTTTTTTTTTGTTTTGAAAAATATCACATTAGATTGCGGGATGGGGAAAAGGGGTATGCCAAATCTCATTACATCTTACCAGAGGGGAGAGGATGGGATTTCAAAAATCGCATAAAACGCCTCGCGAAATTAATGGATGCCCCCTAAAATAGCTGTACGGTTTTAAATGACATTTGGTATGAAAGATTTTCAAGCCCTAAAGGAAGGAATAGAGGTACTTTTTTACTAAAAATCTTATATAAGCTGATTTGAGACAGCTAACATCTCTTTCTTGAAAAGTAGTTTTACGAATTTTGATGAATTTTCTTCGGATCTAAAGTCTGAAAGTATATCTATCATTTTTTTTTTCTGTCATAATAGATTAAATTTTATATTTTGCCCTGAACGTAGAGAATCTTTTAATCAATCAGTTTAATTTAGATGTACTCAGCGAAGCGAGCGGTTAGTATATTATAATTAAAGCGAAAGATCAACTTGGATACCTACTAGAAGTTTGTTAATTTTTTTTGGTAATATGTCATGAGATTTGGAATATATCATTCCCCCAATCCGCAATCTAATGTGATGTTTTTCAAAACAAAAAAATACGTGATATTTGCGAGACCTTCCCTTTGCCCCAAAGTAAGATTAGATGAGAATCGGCTCGACCCCATTAACCCCTGAACGCCGCACGTAATTAATGGATGTTCTCTTAAAAGAATAGATTAGTAGCTATCCTACAGGATCTTTAGCAAAACTTCATTAAAATTCGTTCCGTTAAGTAATTGTGAATTTCTTGAAGTTTTTAGTTAATTATTTTAATACGTTTATTTCTAAATAATATCTTCGACAATGAACAATGGAAAAATTCAAACATTTAAAAAAAATTCACTATTAATTTTATTGAGTGTTAAATTTAAATTCATATTTATTCTTCCGTAAAAATATTAATATTTTATTTTAAACTTTTGAAAGAAATTCATACTATGGAATACATACTTGTTTTACTATCCCATGGGAACCGTTCATTATTCCGGTACAAAAAGTAACCTATATCATTCTCTGACCCCTAAACTACCACATTGTAAAAAGGAAGGTAATCTTTTGCTCTTTAAAAAACAAAAAAAAAATCTATCTCACGGGAACCGTACATTTTTTCTGGATATAAATTTTACTTTATGTTACATCGGATTATAATCTATATACGAGTATATGCCAAATTTCATCCAGATCCGTTCAGTACTTTTTGAGTGAAAGAGCAACAAACATCCATACGCCCATTCTTACAAACTTTCGCGTTTATACTATAAGTAAGGATTTTTCTATTTAAATAATTAACAAAATCAAAAAAAAAAACAAAACAAAACAATTAATATTTTTAGCATCATTAGCATTTTACGCGCACTTTATTTGAAAGTCAACATTCGCATTCGCGAATATTGGAAAAAAATATTCGCGAATGTGAAAAAATGGACATTCGTTACATCATTAGTACCTACATAAGGTTGTTTCAAATTTATTTTTAAATTTTTTCCAAAAACTAATAACTACATTAAAACAAAAATTTCAGTACAAAACGAGCCCTTAATATCAATATTAAGAATATTTATTATATTAAAATCTGAATATTTGATACCTGAAATTTTGTATTGTTAAATTTATATTCAAATTATATTTTTCTTATATTTGGTATAATAACTTTCAAGATACCCGATGAAGTTGGAATAACACCGACGAAACGTAGTGTAAAAAGAAAATAAATTGTTAAAATAAAAAACTGGTTTTTTCACCTGATATTTGCTTAAAATATTAAACTATTAAGACCTGAACCTGAAAATTGGTATCATCAATATTAAGGTTTGCCTCACTCAATTTTTTCATTTTCCATTAACACAGGACTTTTGACAGGACTTTTTATTGTAAAAACAATTCAAAAGAAGGAATTTGAAAAAAATATCACCCTATATAAAAAAGGTCCTCAGGACAAAGTTGGAAAATATTAAAAATGTTAAGTTAGTGTTATTTTTGAACTCTGATATCTTTGAAACGGTTGATCTGAGGATTTTTGTTCTAAGGCCTTTTTTTGTAGAGTATAAAATTTTCCTTAAAACCCATATATCAGATTGTCGTTACCGTGAACTGTTTCAAAGTAATGAAAATTTTAAAAATAAAATTTCCTTTAAATGGAATATGCAAAAATTGATTGGGGCAACCTTTAATATTCATATTAAGAGCTCGTTTTGGTAGTAAAATTTTTGTTTAATAAGAAAATTTTTTTTTTTCAAAAAAACATTTTAAGAACCTCTGCTTTTGTAGTTGTTAAAATCATTCATTTAAGGGATGAAAATTTTATTCTTAGTTAACTATCTTTGAATTACATTTCATCTCTAAAATTTTTTAATTTTAAAAATTTGTAATGAAATCCTTAGAAATTGTCCTGTTGCTTGCAGTGGGTTAATTGCATATTCTTAACAATAACAACAATCTCGACAACAATGTAAATATTCATATCTATACATAACATTATAAAGTTCTAACCAAGACCCATCTATGTATTGAACATTTTTTGGAAAATCTAATTCCAATAGTTATTCTTACAAATAGTCCAAATTCACCATTTTTAAAATTTTTGTCTGTCTGTTACTGCATCACGCAAAAACCACAAGACCAATTTTGATAAAATTTGGTATGAAGGTAATTTATTATCCGGGTCAATATCTTGAATAGTTTTATTCCGGGAAAATGTCTCATTCACTCCGGAAAATAGAAATCTAGTTCGAACCAAAATCACACTGAAACTATACATTAAGTTGTTAACGGATTTTGATGAAATTTGATTTTATCGTGGGTACAGCTGGTAACTTAAATACAGTGAAAACCGGTTATACCGACATCGTTTATAACGAGGAATCGGTTATAACGACTAAATAAAAACTGATCGAATCGCCTCATAAAAAATTTAAACATTCTGCCTATAATATAACAGGATCAAATGACATATCGCTTAAAGCGACGAAATTAATTGGCTATAACGACCAGTCCCCTATATAATATAATAGTAATAATAACAATAATTTATAATAATATTCCTATTTTTTAAATATAAGACCTGATATTTAACATGAATATGCGCAGTAAAGATTCATTAAGTCAAGTAGTTGGAAATTTTTGGAACGAAGTTTCTTTACTAGGCTTAGAGTAAGCTGACAGAAACCATCACGTAACGTTATACTCCCTCCAGATGACCTTCCCTTTCTTTCTTTTTAATTCTTATGTCTTTCTATCACCTGATGTTCACTGCTAACCAACAGTGATTGGTGAAATGAGGTGTGCCGAGCGAAATAGGCAAATCAAAAGATACAAAGAAATAAAAATAACAATACAATCAAAGGAAATCTCATTTTAATTTTGATTTGTAAATGAACTTACGAATTGGCATTGAAATATAATTGTTTGAGTCGAGCTTGGCTTGATTTCAAGGCCAATGTAGGGCAAGTAACTATGAAATTAAGCCAAATAGTAAATCATTGTGAAGTAAAAAGGTAACTGTAAAAATTAACCACCTGTAAAAATTTTCGTAATTTTCTATTTTACTCCCACCCCCCTCACTCAATCCAGCCCAGTTAGTGGCGTAATAGTTAGATTTCCGCTTCATACGTCAGTGATGCTTGGTTCGATTCTTGATTAATCTTAGATTTGCCTTGTGTCAGCGAATTCAATTTTTTTCTCTATTTGGTCAGTTGCGAAATGATTTTTGACGTTAAAGAGACTTTAAACCAGCGCCTTTCAAACTGGTAGCGGCAATCTATAACCATTGGTCGACCTGGGGTGGGGAAGTGGAAAGGGGAGGGCAAGAGTAGAAACGGTTTATCTCGATTTCCGACAAAACTACAAGTCCTATGAAAAAAAGTTAAATGGCAACGTTGTAGATAATAAGTAGATCTACAACTTTTGTACTGACACCTTTTTCACATAACCTCAAAATTTGTGTGAAAAATTCCAATAATTAAGGTTTCGGATTTTTATTTTTATTTTTTACAAATAAAATTTTTTTCATGAAATTTGGCAAAAACTTACCTCTTAATGTCCCAAAAATACTGTAATTTTTTTGATTTAAAATATTAATTTTTTACTTTACACTGACTTAATATCGAAAAAGCACCCTAATTTTCAATCGAAAATTCTCACGTCAAAACATCTGATTTTTTTAAAAAGCCGGTTAGCTTTTCGTTCGTTAAAACCTCTACTTTCTGATGGTGCAAAAAATATATACATTACAATGTTAAATGTTCTCAAAATTGAACGTATAACACAACTTTGAACAATTTATTAAAATTTACCCTTTAATTATTGCATTTTCTGATTTAACATTTACCATTGTAACGTATATATATATTTTTTGCACCATCTGAAAGTAAAGGTTTTAACGAACAAAAAGTTCACCGACTTTTTAAAAAAATCAAATGTTTTGACGTAAGAATTTTTGATTTAAAATTAGGGTGCTTATTTGATATTAAGTCATTATAAGGTCAAAAAATTAATATTTAAATCAAAAAAATTACAGTATGTTTGGGACATTAAAAGGTAAATTTTTACAAAATTTCATTTCATTTACAACTTTCATTTCAAAGTTTTTTTTTGTGTAGAAGATAAAAATAAAATACTAAAAACTTGGTTATTGGAATTTTTCACAATAATTTTGAGGTTATGTAAAAAAAGTGTTAACACAAAAAGTGTAGATCAACTTATTATCTACAACTTTGCTATTTAACTTTTTTCCATAGGACTTGTAGTTTTGTTGAAAATCGAGATAAACCGTTTCTACTCTTACTCCCGCCACCCTTTTCCACCGTAATTTATTTTTCGTTTCATTTTTGTTATATTCTTTTTCTTTTCTAATGGGTTTTATCCTACTATAATTTTTTTTTCTGTTTAAAAATTATTTACCCTGGTCTATTAATGGCACATTGCTCATTGTATATTTGGGGTAAATAGGGTAAATATAGGTCGGTTTGTACCAGTAGTTAGCGTTATATTTGTTTCGTTATTCTTTTGTCAATGTTAAAATTTTATTTCTTTTAAGATTTGGTAGAGATTGTCGACATTTTTTAGGTAAATTTTTGTCAAATTACATTATTTTTTTTTGTAAAAAATAAAAATACAAAAAATCAAATCTTTGAAATTTGAATTTTTCACATAAATTTTGAGGTTATGTGAAAAAAGTGTTAGTACAAAAGTTGTAGATCTTCTTATTATCTACAACTTTGCCATTTATTTTTTTTTCCATAGGACTTGTAGTTTTGTCAAAAATCAAGATAAACCGTTTCTACCCTTAAAAACATCCCCCTTTTCCACTACCCCACCCTAGATCGAGTGTAATTTATTTTTCCTTTCATTTTTGTTATATTCTCTTCCTTTTCTAATGGATTCATCCTACTATAATTTTGTTCCTTTTTTACAATTTTCAAGGGCTAAAAGCACTGGTCTATTTGACTATATTGTTAACTATCTATTAAACAATAAAAGGTAAGGGGTGCAGATTTTAGGGATTTTAATCACAAAAAAATTGTTCCTATCTTAAAAACATATTGATCACGATTATTGTGAATATAACGACCTTTATAAAATGGTCTCTTTAATGTCGTTATATAAGGTTTTAAATTATGCTTATAGATTTGTGGCGTTTAACTTTTCAATCATTACATTTTACTTGTTTTAGTTTGCTTATTTTATTTGGAAAAAGGCGGGTTAATTGCACGCGTCACTTTCTTCGCGTGCATTTCTGGTCCTCGGCTTAATTTTACTGAATATAATAATACTTTGAAAAATATTTGCGCTTAAGACCCACATGATAATCTGATAATTTGATGCCATGTCCATGTTATGCGGGCGAAAATATTTGTATATTTGCCCTCGAAAACTGAAGTGTTAGTTACGAAGTACATGAGCGATGGGAAGGAAGAATATGGGTTTAATCATACCTCCATACGGGTGCTCTCTCTGTAAACAAAATATTCAACAAAATGCTGGATTCGGATAAAATTTTAGATGGCCAATTTTGATTTAACCTAAATATAATTTCGTTCGTTGTTAACAAGTTTAAAAAATTTGTTAAGCACACAACATTTCTCTCATTTCTCTCACCGATTTTTCCATAATTGCGTTAAAATCTTTCCGAGGCAAATAGAAAAGTTTGGATTGTTAAAAGCTGCTGTTCGAGTGTACGAGGTGTAAAACTGGATAATTTTATTACTTAAATTCTGTTGCATTTACGAGAGTTGCTTGCTTGTTGTTTTACTATCGTTTACTTGCACCAGTTTAGTTTTTTTTATGGGACAAAAAGATCAATTTTGATTTTTATTTGGTTGGCTAGCGGAAATAATTACTTGGGACAGTTAAGTTTATAATTTAAGACAAGATTGTAATTGATTGCCGATTTTCTTAAAGACGAAAAAAACCACATAGCATAGATCTATGTTATCGAGTTTATTTATCCTAAATATATTATAGAAAATTTTTGAAGTTATACTTCTTTAGGCGCGTTATGAAAAAATGATGAGAGTGAAATTTTAAGATGCGCGCGCAAGACACAAAATTAACATGATGAAGTCGGCCGCAAAACCGCTTGTTTTTTTTTTAATTAGGCGCGCGTAATTTGAATTTTAGATTGAATTATTTACTTATTTATTTATTTTTATATTTAAATTAAAAATAATAAATTCTTTAAATTTATTTTTAATATTTTATTGAGGTGATACTTCTTTAGGCGCGTTATGAAAAAATGATGAGAGTGAAATTTTTAAATGGGCGACCATCTTGAAACAAAATCTAACAAAATGAAGTTGGCCGCAAAACCACCGGGTTTCTTGGGGCGCGTAATTTGAATTTTTGTTGTATTTATTTAATATTTAAATTAAAAATATATACAAATGACACATATAATTAAAAAATAAATTATTACTTTTCTCGAATTTTACAGTAGCTGTTATACTATTTGAAGTTTAGTGATGTAAATGACGTCTGCATACCATGCATATTCTTGGTTATCACAAAATCTGGTATTCTGAAATGATTCTACCATCTTAGAATAAAAATTTAGCAAAACAAGGCATGAATAAGATTAAGACATTTACTTTGAAAAGTAGCTACTTACTTTAGTTCGCTATTAGGCTTTTGAATTTATTTTTTTTTTGTGATGAATGGAATAATCATATATAAGTTTTATAACAAAAGTATTTTTTTTTTTTATTTTTTCGCAACAATTCCAAATGTATATCAAAATAAAAATAAATTTTTAAATCCAGTACCGGAGACACGCCGACAGCTCCCGAACAAATCCGAGCATGTGTGACGTCTTAATGGTAGTTTTCATACAATGTTTTGTTCTATTTAATTCTGTTGTCATGGTTAAATCGTTTTTTAGCAGTAAATATTCAATATTATTGACAAAAATCACACGTAATAGCCGTAAACGCTCTATTGTTATTAAATAGCTCTACCATTATGACGTCAAAACTATGGTTAGGTGTCAGTTTTTCGAATCACAGTTCTGCGAAACACAATTTTTCGAAACACAATTTTTCGAAACACAATTTTTCGAAAAACAAATTTTTGAAATCACAATTTTTCGAAAAGTTAATAATAAATAATTTTAGGGACCGAAATAATTCGAATAAATCTAGTTTTATTTGCCAGTTTACACAAAACAAATGTAATTGAAAAAAAAAACTTTTATTTAGTAAATAAAATTTAATAATTTTTTGTACATTTTAACATATATTTACTAAACAAAAAAACCATGTAATTTACCTTTGTAAATAGGTGCCTATAAGTTATAGTTTACAGATTGTTCATTTTTGGTAAGATTAGCGTGGCGCTTAGAGAATTTGAAATCGCCCAAAGTTATGCTTTTGTGTACCATAGAAATTGATAAATTTTGACGTCAGCATGAGGCTTAAGCAAGCCATTTGCAAAATTCAAGGTATGAGTAACTATGGGAATTTAGATGGTCCAATTTGAACACTCAATATTTCTTATTTGCGAACACGTTTTTAATATTAAACTTCCATTGAGTGATAATAATTTTCATTTTTTTGCAATTCAAAGGACACATATTTTATATACATCACAAATAACACAAAATTCCAAGAATAAAACACAGAAAACACCATAAAATTAATGAAATTCTAACGAGTTTGAATTCAAGTAATATAGAAAATATAACAGGCAAAATAAACAAACCTTAGATACCACGTATTTTAAAGATGACTATATATTTTAAAAATATTCTATAAATTTAAAATGCTCTAATAATGCAGGATCTGTATTCATAAAGATTTTCAATGAATTCTGAAAACTCATAGATATTTGCAGCATAATTTTTATGTTAAAACATTTAATTTTGTGTAAAACTTCGTGGTGTCAGGAAGTGCACATTTAGTCAAATAATGAAATTCGGATGACTACAATTTCTTTTGTTGCGGGCTCCGCCAAACCCCCGCCAGAGGGCCCCCCTGGACCCCTTTGGCATTTGTAGTAGGAAATTGTTGAATGAATTTATATGAATTGACTTAAAATAAATGACAGTTCCCATAGTTACGTCTTAATTGGCAGATTTATCAAAATCATTTCCCATAAGAAAAATGCGTCTTGAAATCCGGTTATTATTGAAAACGAAGCGAAAACTTGCAAATTAGCACTCTTCATTTTCGTTTTCTTTTGACTTGTTTTATCAGAAACCATCGTCAATTCATGGTGCCACGCTAACCTTACTCTCCCCTTCATTTTAAGTACTACATTATCGCTATTTCCAGAACGAAAAGAGATACAGAAATTGTAAAAAAAAAAAAGTTATATGTACTGACACATTTATGTACCTATTTCATTAACCCTACCCGTCGAGGTTGATTTACACTGATTTTTGTTCCAAAACACCAACTCTACCTGTAGAAGTTGATTTAGACTGCATTATTTCGAAAAATTGTGCATTCAAAAAATTGTGTTTCGAAAAATTGTGTTTCGAAGAATTGTGATTCGAAAAACTAGTCGGACACCCAAAACTATGGTGACCAATCGTGGCGCGTTCACAGTCACGTGATTTTTTTTTAAATTTTATCAATTTTTAAATGTTTATAATTAATTGGAACAATTTTATTCAAAATTTTCTCATTAAATATCAATATTATTAAAATTAAAGTTTTCAAATACATAAAAAACCATCATTTTTTTTTTTTTCAAATTCCCAATTTCTATGATATGCTTCGTTTTCATGACATGCATGAATTGCTAACCAGAAAAATGATCCTGACAAATTTTATAAACTTCTGGCAGCTTCCTATGGATATTATTTATTGATATAAATTAAAATATTATTCTCTTAATTTTATTTAAAAAAATTATATCTTTAAATGTATATATATTTATTATTATTATTAAATATTAATTTACAATTTTTTAAAATTGATTATTTGAATGCAATTAATAAAATCTAATTTTTAATGATGCCAAAGAAATATAACTTCTCACGCGCGTACATAAGTACACGCAACCATTTTTTTAGAAAATATTTATAGATACTAATGACACTTATTACTAATAAATAAGTTATTACTTTTCTCGAATTTTGCAGTAGCTGTTATCATACTATTTGGAGTTTAGTGATGAAAATGACGTCTGCATTCCATGCATATTCTTGGTTATCACGAAATCTGGGAATCTGAAATGATTCAACCATCTTAGAATAATAATTTAGTAACACAAGTTATGAATAAGATTAAGACATTTACTTTGACAAGTAGCTACTTACTTTATTTCGCAATATCTATGAACCTTCGTTTTCATGACATGCATGAATTGTTAATCAGAAAAATGATCCTGAAAAATTTTATAAACGTCTTGCAGCTTTTATTTTCATTGTAAACCATAGTTTTACACAGTATTTCATCCATTAAATAGTGATAAAAATACAAATTAACTGCACAAACGGTGACTCGGAAAAAACGTGTTAAACGTCAGATTACTTTTAGGCTATTAGTACGGCGCGTTGTTCTTAGTGGCGTTAGTATCGGTCTATTTTATCATCACAGCGCAAGTCCGTAATGCTTAAATGCATTTTGGACATTGCTCCGCCATCTCTGTTCAACGCGCCATACTAAAATTCAAAAAAACCGCAGCTCTCGTAAAAGTGTCCGCGTCACGAATAAATTATATTCAGTAGTGATTTAAATTGAATATTTTGATTAATATTATTTACTAGACGTAAGTATTAGTGTAAAAATTGTGCTTATATACTTTTTCAAGTGCTCCAATTATAATTGAAGTTATATATAAGTTATATATGTATTATTTATTGATATAAATCAAAATATTATTCTCTAAATTTTATTTTAATTAATTATTTGTATGCAATAAAAACTAATTTTTGATAATGCCAAAGATGTATAACTTCTCACGCGCGTACATAAGTACACGCACCCACTTTTTAAAAATATATTTAATACTTAACAGCAAATATTTTTCATATGTTCAGAGTACAGAGTTCCTTTTTTTCACTGTATTTTTTTTTTGAAGTATTTTTTGAAGTGATGTTTTGATAATCGAAAAGTGAAGGGGAGTTGACAGTGAAATTTCAAAGACATTGAGAACATAAAAGGTACATAAGAAAAAAGAAAAATATGACGTTGACGAAAAAGAAAGTTGCAGAAATGAATTAACAGAATTTTTGGCACTTTTCCGTTAGCTGGGGTGACACCAAAATTAGGGCTGTTTATAAAAAAAAATTTGACCAAGTTTTGATGACGAATTCTTATAGATCTCGCTAAAATAAATCGAAAATGAAAAATACAATTTTTTGAGTTGAAAATTAAGTTGGGATGATCTTCTTTTTATTTTGGGGACTCTGTCCCCAAACTCGCGCTGGAGGTTGCACCCCTGGGCCCCGCTCCTAAGATAGTTGCAAGGTGTCAAAATTTCGTAATTTGAAAATGACCACACTCATAAAATTTATCTCCTATAAGAAAAAACATTGAAATCGTGCTACTAAAACACTATTTGTCTCGAAAACTAAACGAAATCTCGAAAAATTGTGCGTTTAATTTTCGTTTTATTTTAGCAAGGTTTAAAAATTTGGCAAATTTTGGCGCCTGGGATACAGCAGAATTCCCGAAAATACTATAACATGACCATTAGCGATAGCTCGACGTTCATTTCATAATTCCGTACTACTGACCAATGAACACGAATAAAATCTCATACGAATAGAGTCGAGATTTGCTGTGTATAGAAAAATAATATTAGTTTATTTGTCGGAATAAAATCGCACACGATTTAAAATTCTCGAGATAATTCCTTCGCAGTTAGGATAGGAAAATGCATGCTGTAAACAACATTGCAAACTGATAATTATATAAGTTGATTTCGGAACTAAAATGGATCCTTTATAACAATCAAACGGGTCACTTAGGCACTGGTCTAATATTTTAGATTTTTAACCGACTTCAAAAAAAGGAGGAGGTTCTCAATTCAACTGTATTTTTTTTTATGTTTGTTACCTCAGCATTTCCGACTGGGTGAAGCGATTTTGATGATTCTTTTTTTATTTGAAATCTGGTGCTTCCCGAATGGTCCCATTTTAATTTGAAGGAAATCGTTCACTTCTAAGGGGTTAAAAACTAAGGGATGAAATACTAACTTCTTATTGGATGGCTCGATTTCGATAATTCTTTTTTTATTTGAAAGCTGGTACTTTTCGTGGGGTTCAGTTTTAATTTGAAGGAAATCTTCCACTTCTAAGGGGTTGAAAACTAAAGGATGAAATATTAACTTCTTACTGGATAGCTCGATTTTGATAATTCTTTTTTTATTTGTAGAACACAAGCTTAAATTAATCTCCTATCCATTTAAAAAAAAAAAAACTCCACTCATAAAGGGTTAAAAATTAGAGATGAAATAATAATATAATTTTTTTCTGGCTAACCCGATTTTGATAATTTTGTTTCTATTACGTACAACGTACCTTTAAATTGTTTACTTTTTAATTTGAAGAAAAAAATTCACCCCTTAAGGATGAAAATAGGGGATGAAATAGTGACATTTAACCAAATTTTTATAATTTTTTTTCTGTTGGAAAGAATATTCCACTTAGTTTTGTTATTACATTTAAAAGCAAAAAATTTCAACCCTTAAGGGCAAAAAGGGATGATGTAGTAACTTTTAATATTAAACGGCGCTGCCTCATATGATCAGCGCGTTTAGAAGGTTTAACCATTTTCAAGAAAATAAATCAGTTATTAAACTTCAGATCACTAAAACGCAAGAAATAAATAAATATTATAAAAAAATGAAAAACCGACTTCAAAATATATAAAAATTCTTAAACAAGAAATGCACTAAAAAGTAACAAAATAATGGCGTATCCTTGCAGTATCTACAACTTACACATTATTAGGATGATACAATGTACAACTATTGTTATTTTTGGAGTTGGTGTCAGCCAAGAAAATAAATATTAATGGTAATTTGTAAAAATTGTAAAATGGTTTAGTTGGTATTGGTATTTTGTAGTTTAAAGGTCGCTAAATATTGTTATAGTTCGAGTATATTGTTTAAAAGTTCATTTGAACAATAATTTACATAAGGTGGTATTCTCGTTTTTTGCTAAGTACCAATAAAGTCGTATTTCCTTGGCTGACACCAACTCCAAAAATAACAATAGTTGTACATTGTATAATCCTAATAACTTGTATGTTGTAGATACTGCAAGGATACGCTATTATTTTGTTACTTTTTAGTGCATTTCTTGTTTAAGGCTTTTTATTTATTTTGAAGTCGGTTTTTCATTTTTTTTATAATATTTATTTATTTTTCCCTTAATTTCATGTGTATTAGACGTTAACAATGTTAAAACCGTCGTAGTTGAATTATATTTAATTTTTTTTACTATCAAACGGGAATATTTGGGAATAATCTCTAACATACTTTTCCTCCAATCGATATATTTTTTTCCAGTTATATTAATTATATGTTATTTTTACGTTTTACTTAATCGAAATTTATTAAGCCAAGTAGCATTTCCATTACTGTAATCATTGTATTTCAAAATGAAAGGATGAGAGTAAATCGTTGGATAAATGATATATTATTTTCAATCTCGTTATCGACCTTTGTAATCCTCGTAATCCCCATTCCGTTTGGTGATTCGATGGGCTCAATCAATTTTTTATGGATGCATAAAAACTAGGTTACGGAAATCCACCCCTTATTTAAATCAATTTAACAAATCCAAATAAATTGATTTCGTCGATGTTTGATTGACATGGCACTTTTTAAATGATCAGATTCCCTTTTGTTACTATTAGGTCATTGCACGGAGATATATCGTTTTTTTTTTCTTAGTGGAACCATATGGTTCTTATAGGAAAATTCTATGAGTGTTTGTCCGGACAAACAATGACCTTAATACAGCTCTGTTTTCATATTGAACAAGTGTAGATGGGGTCCTCCGGTAGCAGGTGTTGGTAATTGCACAGGCGAGCGGCAGGTGTCTCTCTGAATGATCTCACCCCCGAGCCGCCCCGCACTCAAATATCCCACTAGCTGGCCTTCGTTATTTGTATTACGCGCCACCACCATCCCATGCTACATAACCTCTCTTTTCATTCCACAACTACCCTTGGTGTACTCTTTCCCGAATGTATTCGGAGTTACTTTGATCTATATATACCTCTCTCTGTTGCACCCACTCTAATGATCGTATCGATCTGTCTCGTTCTTTCGCGTTTTAGTGGCAAAGCACTTAGAAAACAGATGGCGCACCTGTATGGTTTGGGATGTATACATAGGCATAAAAATGCGATAGTAAAAGACAACAATAGGACAATATAAAATAGATTGAAAGAGATAAAAAGCCGGCTGCGTTCAATGATGATTCGTGATGCGTTTCCGGATTTTTCATTGATTGCACTAGCGGAAAAATTAAAGAAAAGTATTTGTTCTCAGAAAAGACAAAATACATTTTTTTTATGAATCTTCAAGAATAAAAAATATTTTTATTGTATTAACGGGATTTGCTGAGCTTCTCGTTAAGGTTTCTTTTAGTCGACGAAAATTTAAAAAACCAATAAATAAACAGTTATCACAAAAATCACTTCAATCACTTATTAAATCGCTTGAATCACTTCAAATTCAAATCGCGTGTGAAGTCAAAAATTTCAATCACTTGAACCACTTGTATATAAAATAAGTACTCGTTGATTTTTGTTAATGGAACATTTAAATTTTCGTTGTCGGCAATAGAACATTCTTGAATGTTCCATTGTCGATGAACATTCTCGAATGTTCTATTATTTTCTAACTCTTTTCGTTGTCTTTGTTCAACTTATAGAGGTAATCAACTTATAAGAGAGTGAACATTAAAACAGTTTACAGTGAAACTAAAAAAATTACGAAATTTAAACCTTTTTGATACCACTGATAATGACTTAATATCGAAAAAGCAACCTAATTTTCAATCAAAAATGCTCACGTCAAAACTTAAGCAATGTGCCATTAATATGACCAGGGTAAATAATTTTTGAACAGAAAAAAAACTATAGTAGGATGAAACCCACTAGAAAAGGAAGGGAATGTAACAAAAATGAAAGAAAAAATAAATAACGGTGGAAAAGGGTGGCGGGAGTAAGGGTAGAAACGGTATATCACGATTTTCGACAAAACTACAAGTCCTATGGAAAATAGTTAAATGGCAAAGTTGTAGATAATAAGTTGATCTACACTTTTTGTGCTAACACTGTTTTCACATAACCTCAAAATGATTGTGAAAAATTCTAATAACCAAGTTTTTAGTACTTTATTTTGTATTTTAGTATTTATTATAAAAAATTAATATTTAATTTATTAAAATTTACATTTTAATTATTGCATTTTCTGAGAACATTTAACATTCTTATTTATATATTTTTTGCACCGTCAGAAAGTAGAGCTTTCAACGAACAAAAAGCTCACCGACTTTTTTAAAAAATCAGATGTATTGACATGATAATTTTCAAAATGAGGGTGCTTTTTCGATATTAAGTCATTATGAGGTGAAAAAATGATTATTTCAAATAAAAAAAAAATGACAGTGTTTTTGGGACATTAAAAGGTAAATTTTTACAAAATTTCATGAAAAAAGTTTTTTTTTTTTAAATAAAATACTAAAAACTTGTTATTGAAATTTTTCACAATAATTTTAAGGGTTCGGTGAAAAAAGTGGGAGAAAAAAAGTTGTAGATCTTTTTATTACCTACAACTTTGCTATTTAACTTTTTTCCATAGGACTTGTAGTTTTGTCGGAAATTAAAATAAACAGTTTTTATCTTTAACACCCCCCTCCTTTCACTTCCCAACCTCAGATCGACCGTAATTTATTTTTCCTTTCATTTTTGTTATATTCTCTTCCTTTTCTAATTTTCATATATTTAATACAAAAAATAAATGCCATTTACATTGTAATTTTCCCCAAAAAAATAGGGTAATAACAGGGTTTGTTTAGGGTAAACTTGAAAACAGCTGAGCCGATTTCAATGGAATTTTCACAAAAAATTATTAAATATTGTAATTTACATTATAGGCTACTTTAAATTTTAAATAGTTTTACCTGTTTGTTTGTTTGTTCTTGGCAAACTTGAAAACGGCTGGTCCGATTTGGACGAGATTTTTACTACAAGTAGTAAATATTACAAAAAGTGCTTTAAAATACTTTTTATTCCAAAAAAATTTTGATTTTCTGAGAAAAAAAAATCTATAAAACTGCGCAACGAAAAACATATATCGGCAGGCAGTTGTGATACAATGTACATATACTAACATATCGTAGAGATGACATGATTTTAAACTATGTAATTTTTTATTCTTATAAATTAATGTTCGCAAATTTGAAAATTATAACCATGATAGAAGTATAGCGATAGCTCAAATTCCTAGAAACCATAACTCCATTGTGACTTTACGGGTAGTTAATATATTATTAATAGTTGGGCTGAGTAAACGTTCGAATTGTCGAGGGAGGAGAAGGAAATCCTCTGCAGTAAATATGATTTCATTCATAAAAATAAATATCATAGTTCAAAAATGAGACCTGTAAGAATAAATAACAAAAACAGACAGTTCGACTTAAGTGATCCCAATTAGGAGTTTGACTAAGAGAGGTGAAGCCGATAGGTAGAACTTCCAGAACAAAAGTCAATCCAGCCCAACTTGTTTTTCAAGAGAAAATAGCAATTTAGATGTGACCATCGCGTTGTGTTTTTTACCAAAAAACTATATTCTTAATTTTCAGTTTATTTTAGCAAGATCTATAAGAATTTGTTGTCTAATCTTGGATCTTGGGAAATAGCAGACTTGCCGATAAGACATAGTGGCCTTAATACTATATCCTAGAATAATGAACCTAAGGCAACCAAACCAGATACCTCAGATCCTAAGATAATACATTAAATATTATTTATCCTAAAAAAAGGTACACTTCCTAAAGGATAGCTACTAATCCATTCTACTAAAATTAATAAATGATTTCATATGACATTTGGTGTGTAAGGTTCTCAAGGCTTAAAATTTTCTTAATATTTTACAATATTCAAAAAAATCGTAAAGATCCTACCTATAAGATAGTTTATATCTGTTCCTGGAAAAGTAGTTTAACGGATTTTTATGAACTTTCTATGAAATAAAGGTCTAGAAATATCTAACTATCCTTTTTTGTAAAAATAGCTTAATTTCTTATTTTGGGTAAAAGTTTCTATTATTCAATCAGCTTAATTTAGATACGCTCTGCGAAGCGGGCGGGTATCAGCTAGTCCTATATAATACTAGTTAATGTAGTAAAATTAAAATGCAATGTTGTTTAATCTACAACACATTTTTTTCGTGTAGTATTCCTATTAAATGCCAATTAGAAACAAAATTCTTACAACGAAACACCTGCGGGAATACTGTGCCTACAGTTAATCAATTAAGGACAGGGTAGGATAGTTTTACTCGTTAACTTAGTCTAGCAAAACAATTAATTATATTAAAATCAGGCTTAATGTTCCACCATAACATAAATAATCTATCCATGTAATATTCCTGGTAGCCGCACTTTACAGTGAATGATCCTTCTATAATATCACTATTGAAATTGCGTTGATCGTGCCTGAGGGATGAAACGAAAATTCAGCTCGTTTTAAGGGCTTATAAACTTGCAATACATTTCTAGTATTTCTAGTATCGATATTTAAAATGATTTTTATCATAATACAATTCTTATTTGAGTAATTAATGAGATAATTAGGTAAAAATGGGAGGTCGAGAATAAAAATTTAACGAGTATTAACGGTTAATTGAGGTGTATGAACTTTACAGTTACAAAGATTAAATTAGATACTTATTACAAATTGGGAAATGTGTGATAATTAAAGACAGACTTAGAATATTAGTAACGTTATTGGCCATTTTTTAACGATTCAAAGTTGCAATGCGTTTCAAATTAAATCGAAATCAAAATATAACATTTGCAAAAAATGTCGCATGATGCAAAACTAGTAAATTGATAAATTCGGCAAATGTTACCGTAAAACAATTTCAACGTTAATTGCCCGAAATAACGAGGTTTGGCACGGGGAGAAATGGATATATATATATATATATATATCCATAGCACATGACTTGTCGACAAAATTTCTTCTTTCACCCCCATTGCGGTCCGTGCATTTACATTGGGGAAACAGATAGAGAAAAACGGAATCGGGAAAAATGAGGCAAAACGAATACGTAAATGTTTTTTCATTACATAATGTGAAGTGATTAGAACGTACCGCCGTTTTTTTTTTGTCAGAGGCAAAACATGTTTGGAATTTAAAAAATTTTCACCACAAAATTTTTCGTCAACATCTGGGGACAAAATTCAATAATATGTTTTTAAAGTGTAATTAGCGTAACTGTAGATTTGTTTCCAAGTGATTTTTAATTACCGAATCAAATAATGCCTTTATATGCAAAAATTGGCAAATTGGCAATTGTGCAAATGCACGCTAATTTCCAATAGACTAAAATAGATCATATATCTATCAATATGACTTATCAGAAATCTAATAGCATTTCGTTTAAGTAGTGAAATATAAAAATGATTTTGACAGAAAAAAATTATAGAAACTTTCAGACTTTAGATCCAAAGAAAGTTCATCCAAATTCGTAAAACTACTTTTTAAGAAAGAGATGTTAGCTGTCTCACGTCAGCTTCTATACGATTTTTAGTAAAAAAGTAACTGTATTCCATCCCCTAGGACTTGAAAATCTTTCATACCAAATTTCATTTAAAATCGTACAGCTATTTTAGGGGGCATCCATTAATTGTGCGAAGAGTTTTTTGCGATTTTTGAAATTCCACCCCCTCCCCTCTGGTAAGATGTAATGAGATTTGGCATAACCCTTTTCCCCACCCCGCAATCTAATGTGATATTTTTCAAAACAAAAAAATACGTGATATTTGCAAGACCTTTCCTTTCCCCAAAGTAAGACTAGATGAGATTCGGCTCAACCCCATCGGCCCTTGAACGCCTCACGTAGTTAATGGATGTTCCCTTAAAAGAATAGATTAGTAGCTATCCTACCGGATCTTTAGCAAAACTTCATTAAAATTCGTTCCGTTAAGTAATTGTTAATTTTTTAAAATTTTTAGCTTATTATCTTAATACGTTTATTTTTAATTAATATAGTCGACAATAAAACAATTCAAATATTTGAAAAAATTTCATTATTAATTTTATCGGGTGTTAAATTGAATATCATATTCATTTTCCAGTAAACACTGTCAATTTTTTAATTTCAACTTTGTAGAGATTTCTTTCGTTAATGTGTAAATATGGTGAGGCCTTCTTGAGGAAAATGCGTTAAAATTCTATTTCACGAACTTGACCGAAACTTTTTAAATGTACGGTTCCTGTAGGATATAATTGTTTTGCCATCCCATGGGAACCAGGCATTATTCTAGCCTTAAAAGTAAGCTATATAATTCTCCCCCAAACTACCACATTGCAAAAATCGTATCAATCTTTAACTCTGTGACAAGCAAAAAACATATCATACAAAAAATCTCTCCTGAGAAAAAATTAGATCAAGTCTTCTTAAGGAAAATGAGTTAAGACGCTATTTCGTGAACTTTAACGAAACTGCTTTTAAATACTTGGTTTCTATAGAATACATACTTGTTTTACTATCCCATGGAAACCGTTCATTATTCCGTTATAAGAAGTAACCTATATCATTCTCTGACACCTAAACTACTAAATAAGGAATTTAATCTTTTGCTTTGTAAAAAAAAAAAAAATATCCATCCCACGGGAACCGTACATTTTTTTTTTGGATATAAAGTATACTTTATGTTACACTGGATTATAATCTATATTTATGCCCAATTTCATCAAGATCCGTTCAGTAATTTTTGAGTGAAAGAGCAACCAACATCCATACATCCACTCTTACAAATTTTCACGATTATAATATTATTAAGACTGCTGCCCGCTCGCTTTGCTGAGAATATCTGAATTTAATTAATTGATTAATAGATTCCCTAGCTTCATAGCGAAATATAAAAATTAATCTATAATATTTTGACAAAAAAAGATGATAGATACTTACAGACTTTAGATGCTAAGTAAGTTCATCAACATCCTTAAAACTACTTTTCTAGGAAAAGATATTAGCTATCTTACAGTTACTATACGATTTTAAATATAAAAAGTTCCTTTAAGAAAATTTGAAATTCTTTCATACCAAATGCCATTTCAAACAGTTCAGCTATTTTAGCAGAAAAGCTTAAGAGCTATCCCACAGGAACCGTTCTTTTTTAAAGAAATGATATTCAATAATATTTTAAGATCTGAGGTATCTTTAACAAAACTTCTTCAAAATTCGTTCGTACAGTAATTGTTAGTTATTTTTAAATTAATTATATTATTTTAATACGTTTACCTATTACTAATTCATTTCTTCGAAAATGAACAATACAGAAATTCAAATATTTAAAAAAATTAATTATTAATTTTATCGGGTGCTAAATTAAAATTCTTATATCTTTTTCTGTAAAATTTTGTCAATTGTTTAATTTAAACTTTGTAGAGAATTTCTTTCGCTACTGTGTAAAATTGGTCAGGCTTTCTTGAGGAAAATGCGTTAAAATGCTATTTTGCGAACTGTAACGAAACTTCTTTTGAATATACGGTTCCTGTAGGATACAATTGTTATGCTATCCTGTGGGATTCACTTGTTTTTCACTATATATTACTGACGCCAAATATAAATAAAAACCACTCTGGAACCCGATTGTATATTGTATCAAAATTATAAATATCAAATAAGGACCAACATAACATTTTTATATAATATTGAAGAAGATACCAATAAAACAGGCAATACGTACGTCTAGCAATAGCCAGCCGCTATGCTATTATAATATTTTTGTCATTTTTAAAAGATAAAAATGGTTCATGTAGGTTATCCTTAGGAGATAGACATGCTGTCGCGGACTTTTTTATCAATATTTTTAACATACACAATTTCGACGCATAAGTTTGATTTATCTCGTAAGGTTAAGCCAGCGTTTGCAATTTAATTACACAAAAATATGATTGTTATGACATCACATTACAAATCTTTGAATTTCCCGACTTTTCTCTACTAAATTATGTATAAATTATAGACATTATGTTACTCAGAAAAAATAACTATATAACAAAAAGAGTTTAATCAAAATCCATTCAGTAGTTTTTGCGTTAAAGATGCACAACAAAGAAATGGACCAAAATTTTCTATAGTTTTATTATATACTAGCTGATACCCGCCCGCTTCGCTGAGCATATCTAAATTAATCTAATTGAATAATAGAACATTTTACCCAAAATAAGAAATTAAGATATTCTTAGAAAAAAAGATAATTAGATATTTCTACACCTTTATTTCATAGAAAGTTCATCAAAATCCGTTAAACTACGTTTCCAGGAACAGATATAAGCTATCTTATAGGTAGGATCTTTACGTTTTTTTGAATATTGTATAATATTAACAAAATTTTAAGCCTTGAGAATCTTACACACCAAATGTCATATGAAATAATTTATTAATTTTAGTAGAATAGATTAGTAGCTATCCTTTAGGAAGTGTACCTTTTTTTAGGATAAATAATATTTAATGTGTTATCTTAGAATCTGAGGTATCTGGTTTGGTTGCCTTAGATTCATAATTCTAGGATATAGTATTAAGGCCATTATGTCTTATCGGCAAGTCTGCTATTTCCCGGTGTCCAAGATTAGACAACGAATTCTTATTGATCTTGCTTAATAATTGAAAATTAAGAATATAGTTTTTTGGTAAAAAAACAAACACGATGGTCACATCTAAGTTGCTATTTTCTCTTGAAAAATAAGTTGGATTGGATTTCTTTTTGTTCTGGGGGCTCTGCCTAACGGCCTCACCTCTCTTAATCAAACTCCTAATTGGGATCACTTAAGTCGAACTCTCTGTTTTTGTTATTTATTCTTACAGGTCTCATTTTTGAACTAAGATATTTATTTTTATGAATGAAATCATATTTACTGCAGTGGATTTCCTTCTCCTCCCTCAACAATTCGAACGTTTACTCAGCCCAACTATTAATAATATATTAACTACCCGTAAATTCACAATGGAGTTATGGTTTCTAGGAATTTGAGCTATCGCTATACTTCTATCAAGGTTATAATTTTCAAATTTGCGAACATTAATTTATAAGAATAAAAAATTACATAGTTTAAAATCATGTCATCTCTACGATATGTTAGTATATGTACATTGTATCACAACTGCCTGCCGATGTATGTTTTTCGTTGCGCAGTTTTTATAGTTTTTATTTTTTTTTCTCAGAAAATCAACATTTTTACGGAATAAAAAGTATTTTAAAGCACTTTTTGTAATATTTACTATTTGTAGTGAAAATCTCGTTCAAATCGGACCAGCCGTTTTCAAGTTTGCCAAGAACAAACAAACAAACAGAGAAAACTATTTGAAATTTAAAGTAGCCTATAATGTAAGTTACAATATTTAATAACTTTTAGTGAAAATTCCATTGAAATCGGCTCAGCTGTTTTTAAGTTTACCCTGGACAAACCCTGTTATTACCCTGTTTTTTTGGGAAAAATTACAATGTAAATGGCATTTATTATTTTGTATTAAATGTTGGAAGATGTAGGCAATAAAGAGTACTCAACAAAACACCTTAAATTTTTTTAGATTAGATAAAAATCTTAGCTGGGAAAATTGATTCCGTTTTTCGTCCGCTCGCGCAGGTGAGATGGAACGGTTTTATTATATAGGATTCAATTAGCAAAAACATTCAATCTTATTATTGGTATATATATAGATTAAGACTTGAAAATAAGTATTATTTAAAAATTAATTGTAATTATAATTTTTATTGTCAATTAGATGGTATAAGTGTGTTACATGATGGTAACCTAATTTTTTAAAAACTAAAAAAATTTTGTATAACGTGTGTTGTAACGGAAGAAATCATGTTACGTTCAGGTTGGTGTTATTGAAGTGTACCGATTAGATGATTCAACGAATCATAAAAAAATTAACCCCTAAAAAGCGGAAGAATGTGTGGGTGGTATAGGAAGTTAACCAAGGGCAAAGATGACATATTGGAAAGAAGGGCGCGAGTCAGATGGAAAGTGATCTTTGCCGTGATATATGTATATATATAACGATATGGAGCCACATAGTAGCGGTTGTGACCGGACAGCCGCACGGGATGGGGACACATTGTGTGGATAAAGAAATGGGGGATAAAGAAAAAGGCACGTTCTGTGTTGCGGGGGAGTCGCGGCGCACACATGTGTGTGCCATGTGCGTCAAGTCAATGGTAAAGAGTGAAACCATATGGCATATGCATTGCACCTTTTGCCAATGACGGCTGTCAAACAGCAGACCGAACACAGGCCGTTGCCACAAGAACGAAACCAGACGTCACCAAACATCATTCGAATCACCCGAAATTTCGACACAAACGCAATTGGAAATCTCATTCACTCCCATTCATTTATTTTATTAATACTAGACACACACACACACACCCACACACACACCCACACACACACACACTCACATAGGCTTATACATTATTGAGAATTCGTAGCAGATTTGCGTCTATAGCGACCACTTTATACATATATAGCGTCTTCTCATTCAGACATTCAAACCTTCATTTCACACCTTCTTTTTCTTATCACTTCCCTCTGATCTCGAAATATACGAATATTATCAAATCAAAAGCGATATTGGACAGATGGGCCAAAATGAATGATCTAAGAAATCTCTTACATAAGCATAAATATTTTCATTTGATCAGTGAAACCATAGGGGCTACGACTAATTCACTTATATATTCGTTTAAAAACTTTAACACTTAACAGATTAATAAAAAGCGTTTAAAAAGTGTTATTTCGTAATTCAATAGCTTTGTTGATAACATCTATACCAATAATAAGATTGAAGATTTTTACTACTTGAATATCTATATAATCAAAACGTTCCATCTCTCCTGCGCGAGCGAACGAAAAACGGAATCATTTTTCCCAGCTAAAATTTTTATCTAATCTAACAAATTTAAGGTGTTTTGTTAAATACTCTTTATTGCCTACATTTTCATAAATTTAATACAAAAAAATAAATGCTATTTACATTGTAATTTTCCCCAAAAAACAGGGTAATAACAGGGTTTGTCCAGGGTAAACTTGAAAACAGCTGAGCCGATTTCAATAGAATTTCCACAAAAAGTTATTAAGTATTGTAACTTACATTATAGGCTTCTTTCTATTTGGAATAGTTTTCCCTGTCTGTTTGTTTGTTCTTGGCAAAATTGAAAACGGCTGGTCCGATTTGGACGAGATTTTCACTACAAGTAATAAATATTACAAAAAGTGCTTTAAAATACTTTTTATTCCGAAAAAAATGTTGATTTTCTTAGTAAAAAAATAAAAACTATAAAATCTGCGCAACGAAAAACATACATCGGCAGGCAGTTGTGATACAATGCACATATACTAACATATCGTAGAGACGACATGATTTTAAACTATGTAATTTGTTATTCTTATAAATTAATGTTCGCAAATTTGAAAATTATAACCATGATAGAAGTATATCAATAGGTTAAATTCCTAAAAACTATAAATCCATTGTGAATTTACGGGTAGTTAATATATTATTAATAGTTGGGCTGAGTAAACGTTCGAATTGTCGAGGGAGGAGAAAGAAATCCTCTGCAGTAAATATGATTTCATACATAAAAAGAAATATCTTAGTTCAAAAATGAGACCCGTAAGAATAAATAACAAAAACAGACAGTTCGACTTAAGTGATCCCGATTAGGAGTTTGACTAAGAGAGATGAAGCCGTTAGGCAGAGCCTTCAGAACAACAAGAAATCCAGCCCAACTATTTTTTCAAGAAAAAATAGCAACTTAGATGTGACCATCGTGTTTTTTTTTTACCAAAAAACTATATTCTTAATTTTCAATTATTTAGCAAGATCAATAAGAATTCATTGACTAATCTTGAACCCCGGGAAATAGCAGACTTGCCGATAAGACATAATGGCCTTAATACTATATCTTAGAATTATGAATCTAAGACAACCAAACCTAATACCTCAGATCTTAAGATAACACATTAAATATTATTAATCCTAAAAAAGGTACACTTTGTCAAGGGTAGCTACTAATCCATTCTACTAAAATTAATAAATTATTTCATGTGACATTTGGTGTAAAAGGTTCCCAAGGCTTAAACATTTTCTTAATATTTTACAATATTCATAAAAACGTTAAGATCCTACCTATAAGATAGCTTATATCTGTTCCTGGAAAAGTAGTTTATTGGATTTTCATGATTTTTCTATGAAATAAAGGTCTAGAAATATCTAATTATCTTTTTTTGTAAAAAGAGCTTAATTTCTTATTTTGGGTAAAATTTTCTATTATTCAACCAGATTAATTTAGATACGCTCTGCAAAGCGGGCAGGTATCAGATAGTATAAAATATAATGAAGAGAATTTAACACAAATACATTTAATAAGAAATAATACTGCCTTCCTAACAAAATACTATTGCCCTTATGTTTTTCTGTATTGTTAACAAAATGAAAAATTGACCTCAAAATAAATAAAAAATCTTAAACAAAAAATGCATTAAAAAGTAAAGAAATAATGGCGTACACTTGTATTGTCTTCAACTTACAAATTATAAGGATGATATAATGTGCAACTATTGTTATTTTCGGAGTTGGTGTCAGCCAAGGAAATACGACTATATTGGTACTTAGCAATAAACGAGAATACCTTATGAAATGTCTTTTTCACATGAACTTTTATACAATGTACTAGTGCTGTGACAATATCTAGCGACCTTTAAACTACAAAATACCAATAACCAACTAAATCTTTTTACAAATTAACATAAATATTGATTTCTTTGACTGACACCAACTCCAAAAATAACAATAGTTGTACATTATATCATCCTAATAATTAGTAAGTTGTAGACACTGCAAGGATACGCAATTATTTCTTTATATTTTTAGTGAATTTTTTGTTTAAGATTTTCGATTTATTTTGAAGTCGGTTGTTCATTTTGCTATTATAATTTTTATTTATTTCTCGATTTTTAGTGATTTGAAGTTTGATAACTGATTTTATTTCTGTGAACCTACAAAACGCGCTGCTCATATGAGGCAGTGTCATCAAATGTTAAAAGTTACTACTTCATCCCTTTTTTTCTTTTAAGGGTTGAATTTTTTTTCTTTTAAACGTAATGAAAGAAACTTAAAAGAATACTCTTTCTAATAGAAAAGTATCATCAAAATCTAATGATTCAGTTAAACGCCACTATTTCATCCCTTTTTTTTCATCCTTAGGGGTTGGATTTTTTCTTTCAAATTCAAATGTAAACGATTTAAAGGTACGGTGTATTAGAAATTAATTTAAAATTATTTTGTACCAAAAAAAAAAAAGAATTATCAAAATCGAGCTATCCAATAAGAAGTAAATATTTCATCCCGTAGTTTTCAACTCTTGAGAAGTAAATGATTTCCTTCAAATTAAAATAGAACCACCCGGAAAGCACCAGCTTTCAAATAAAAAAAATAATCATCAAAATCGGTTCATCCAGGCGAAAGTTCTGAGGTAACAAACATAAAAAAAAACAGTCAAATTAAGAACCAATTAACTAATTGTTAAATAAAAGTGAAAGGGCATTCGCCCTTAAGTGTATAAGTGCCTTAGCAATCTTATGAAAAATCCTGTGTATTGCTATGGGCTGATCCAAGAAATAAACTTATTAAAAAAAAAGAACCTCCCCCTTTTTTTGAAGTCGGTTAAAAATACTAGCTGATACCCGTTCACGTCGCTAAGCGTTTCTAAATTCAACTCATTGATTAATAAAAACTTTTTACCCAACTATTAAAAATTCAACCATTTTGACAGAAAAAGATAAAAATGTATTTAATGACCTAAATACCTTATAATATATCTGTTTAACTATTTCGTCAGTAAGAGACATTACCTATCCAATAGGTTCTATACACTTTTGAGAATAAATCCATGTATGTTTGTCTGTCTGTCTGTCCCTTATGCATTCCTAAACTGTTCAACCGATTTCGCTGAAACTTGGAGTAGGCGTTGTCCGAACCTTAGGGAAGGTTTATTACCGTTTAGATTTTCAGCACAACCTCCACAAGGATCTCCCAGGGAAAATTGAGAGGGGAAGCCATTTATAAAAAAAAATGCGTATTTTAAACTAAAATCAATTCTGCAAAAAGCACGGCCAAAATGTTCACTTTAAACAGAGGCAACGAACTACGGAGCTTTAAAAACCTCGATGGAAATATAATCCTGTGGAGTCGAAAAAACAAAGCTGTCAAGTATCTGGGGGTCTATCTCGATAAATGGTAAATCATGTCTGATCATATCAAAGCTAAGCTAAAAGACGCAAATTTCAAAATGTCGCAGCTATTTCCAATCCTGATCGAAACTAAATGCTGAGTTCTCTCTAATGCTATGTACAGAGATATATGATCAGACCAATAATTACCTAAACCTGTCCTATTTGGTTGAACACACCCAGTAACTATAATAAGTTTCAAGCGCTCCAAAATAAAGTACTCGGGATTGCAATCGGATCTTCTTGGTTCATCCAAAATTGTCAGATTCACAAAGAACTAAACAGAATATACCTGGAGGTATATATCAAGCAAAATGCGGACTTCTTCAACACCTTGGACAGTATGCTACTGCCCAGGCACTGGATCTTGCCGCCTCAAAGGCCCTTGCAGGGCTCAAAGGAGGCTAAAAAAAAACTCCTCCCAGGAGTATTTGTGAGCTCCTTATAGTGACTAAGAGTACTATCAAAACTTCTTTTACAGCCGTGAATAAATATCAATAAATCTATCGAGGATGTATGCAAATAGAGTGCTGTTAGCCTTTGGAAATGGTAAAAAGTGAAAAAAATTATAGTAGGATGAAACCTATTGAAAAAGGAAGAGAATATAACAAAAATGAAATGAAAAATAAATTACGGTCTATCTGAGGTGGGGAAGTGGAAAAGTGCTTTTTTTAAGGGTAGAAACGATTCATCTCGATTTTCGACAAAACTACAAGTCCTATGGAAAAAACTTAAACGGCAAAATTGTAGAAAATAAGTAGATCTACACTTTTTGTACTAACACTTTTTTCACATAACCTCAAACTTTATGTGAAAAATTCAAATTACCAAGTTTTTGGTTTTTAATTTTTATCTTTTACAAAAAAAAAATTATACAAAATTTAATGAAAACCTAACTTTTAATGTCCCAAACTCTCATGTCCCCAAATTCTCACGTCAAAACGTTTGAATTTTTTTAAAAAATTGGTAGGTTTTTTGTTTGTTGAAACCTCTACTTACTGATGGTGCAAAAATATATACATTACATTGTTAAATGTTCTCAGAAAATGCAATAATTCACGTGTAAATTTTAATAAATTGCTAAAAATTGTACGCAATACAATTGTACATAACACAATTTTTAACAATTTATTTATATTTAGACTTTAATTATTGTATATTCTGAGAACATTTAACATTGTTATGTACATATTTTTTTGCACCATCAGAAAGTAGAGGTTTCAACAAACAAAAAGCACACCCACTTTTTAAAAGAATCAGATGTTTTGACGTTAGAAATTTCGATTGAAAATTAGGGTGCTTTTTCGATATTAAGTCATTATAAGATAAATAATTAAAATTATAAATAAATAAAAAATAGAGTGCGTTTGGGACATTCAAAGGTAAATTTTCATTAAATTTAGTGTCAAAAAATTTTTTTTGAGAAAAATCTAAATTAAACCCAAAACTTGGTAATTAGAATTTTTCACATAAATTTTGAGGTTATGTGAAAAAAGTGTTTGTACAAAAAGTGTAGATCTACTTATTATCTACAACTTTGTCATTTAACTTTTTTCCATAGGACTTGTAGTTTTGCCGGAAATCGAGATAAACCGTTTCTACCCTTAAAAACCCCCCTTTTCTATTTTCCCACCTCAGATCGACCGTAATTTATTTTTTCTTTCTTTTTTGTTATAGTCTCTTTCTTTTCTAATGGGTTTCATCCTACTATAATTTTTTTTTTGTTCAAAAATTATCTACCCTGGTCTAAAACCTCTTGAGAGGTCTCAAAGTGAATCACGCAAATGATATCCTTACCATGTAGAGCCATTATCCTATTGACCGATCTGGTACAGTACCCATCAATATAAAAAAAAAAGAATTGGAAGAAGTTGATTATTTAGAAATAGGACTCAAAAATGCAAAATTTTCAACTATGATTGATATTTTGAGTTGGAAATTAAATAACTTATAAAATCAATGCTTGATTTGGTTCGACATTTATATATTTGACTCGAGTTTGTTTTGATTTAAAGTCAAATTTCAGTCAATTAGCTTCAAATTAAGTCAAGTAGTGAATTGCTAACTGAGGAGATAAGGTAATATGCACTAAAAGATTTGGGAAAGATTCGTTAGAAAAATGAAAATGGTGATTGAAAATAATTTATTTATTTGATAATAATTTTATTTTCTACGATTAAAATTGTAGTTGAAAATGCAACAAATTGCTCATATAAATGTTAGATAATTTTAATAAATAATAAGCAGGTGAAAAGAAAGCCAAAACAACGCCATTTTAAGAATTAAATGCATACATTGTGTCAACGATAATTACAATATTTTACCGAACTTAACGCAGGAAATTTCGAAATAAACCCTTAAAATTAATAGATGTAAACATTTTGATAAAATCACAAAGAAATTTCTATCTCATTTAGTATGAAATTATAGTAAAAGAGAAAGCCCCCTTTAATAAAAATGAATAGGTTCGGCTTCCCATCCGGACATCCAGGTGTGACCATCCCGAAAAACACCTGACCGTTTTTAATCGTCACGAACTTACACCTGACTTACTAACGAAAAAAAAATCTATACCTGACAAATACAGTTTTGAACAAACGAAACCCCGATAAAATTTCCAATGCAAAACCGATTCGTTAATTCCGTGAAAGCTTTTATCATTATTTTCAGCGTCTATTGGTTTTTAAGATTAAACACTCGTGCGCTAATTAAAATGGAAATATTCGTGGGAAAAATGTAAAAATTTAAAGCTTCATTTTTTTAAAAAATTCTATTAAAAGCCGGTTAATCTTTAAGTTTATCATTTTCTTCGTCTTATTGTTTTTCAATTGTAACTAACTGGGAGCCAATGCTTTATAATACTGTCCTTATAGAACGTGGTATTTCGAATAAAAGCTCAGATGTTCCTTATAAATAGTTTTCTTAAGAACTTTCCTGTATTATATTTACTCTTAATACTTGAATATATTAAAATTCGAAAGGCTTAACGATGTTAATTTACAACCCTTAACAAAAAAGAAAAGTTTATGACAATCACTGAGAGTTATTTTATAAACTTTTACTTGAAAAAAAAAATTAACCCTTAAATTTTTTTTTTGGAAAATCTTATTTCAACAGTCATTATTATCGATACAGTGGCTAAATCCACCATTCTCAAAATTTTTGTCTGTCTGTTATCGTATCACGCAAAAACCACTGGACGGATTTAGATAAAATTTAATATGAAGGTATTGTACTCATTCGGGTCAGTATTTAAAATCATTTTTATTATGAGAAAATGTCTTATTCTTAAGAGAAAATACAAAAAGTAGTTCGAATGAAAATCATACCACTTGAGTATGCGTTATTTATTTTCATAAACATTCTTTGGTTATATTTTGATTTTTTTTTCTCTATATTCGCTTACAATCTGGATCAGAAAATATTTTTCCTTCTTACTTCTAACATTCTTAACTAATTCCTTCCACAATTTTACAACTTTTTCTGCAGTATCATTAACTACTCTTTAATGTTTTACGATGTCTAAGTCTCTCAAATATCCAGGATCTACCATCCTGGTGTCTAGTTTAAGAATATATAATAAGTCGCGACGTTTCACCATAAATTATAGCTTTATCAGGCTCTCTAATGTATGCTCAGCATTATGGTGACAACAATTTTTACAATTGTCAATCATGAGTGTCAAACTCGACTTTTTAAAATAGAAAAAAAATATCATTGGTATATGCAAGGCTTCAGAAAGATACGAATGCTGAGCATACATCAGAGAGCCTGACAAAGCTATAGTAATGTAACGTTTTTACGAGTTCTTAGGTTTGTTTCTAATGAGAACAAATTTATTTTTAACAAACTATAACTAATTAACTCATTGCCCTGTTTCACTTTATTTCACAATGTTCACAATTTATTTTAGCACTGATCACTTTCACTATTTATTTTAACACTGGTCGAAGATTTATTTAACAATGACTCGTCTACGTTTGTCCGCGGCTTATATAGGATTTCGAAATCCATCTAGAATATTCGGTTCTACTATCCCTTGGTATAAATTTTCATTCTTTTGTTTAACCCTTCGTGCCCGGTGGTCTGATATACGAAACTCTTAGAGAGAGAATGTTCTAGAATTTTCTGGAATTTTATAAGATTTCTCCCATCCTGTGATAACAGTGCGCCTCCTTTGCCTGGTGATTGGTTCGGCCCACCCACGGTTGAGAGCAGGTGACACCACCCCAGAGTCATAAAATGGCGACACCCTATTAAACAAATGGTGGAATATTCTTAGACTTGTGTGAATAGGTTTATTCCAATCGTCTTTCTGGTCATGTTCAAACATTGACCGACAGACAAAGAGCAAGAGAACATTAACCAAGAGACAAGACGGAGTGAAGAACTGTTTTAGCTTAGGCCGAGAGTCGACAAGGCAGTGCATAAGTATCGTCGAAATGGTATCGATATAAGCGCTCGTCACGCTGGTGCATGAAAATGTACGAAAATGACTGGGCTGACTGCTGGATGGTCGCACAAAACAAACCTGCTGGAACAGTTCTTTACTCGCTCTTGTCTCTTGGTCAATCTTTGTCTGTTGGTCGTGTCTTTGCATCGTCATAGCTGGATGATTGAAACAAACCTATTGTAACGTTTTTTACGGATTTGAGGATTTGTGTTTAATGACAACAATTTATTTTTAAACAATTGTTTATTTATTTATCTTACACTATTGTTACTTATAAACTACACGTAAACAATGAGTTAGTTTTCACAGTCACTTATTCACTAATTATTGTCACTCACTATTGCACTGTTTACACTGTAACACTGGTCACTGATCACTTTCACGAGAGATTGTTGAAGATTTATATTCCGACTTTTCGCGTGCACTATTTATTTCAATACTCGTCGAAAATTCATATTACACGTTTGAAGATTTATTCCATACTGTTCGCCTTATGCTTGTCCCGGGCTTATATAGGGTTTCGGAATCCTTCTCGAATGTTCGGCTTTATTAAATCCTTTGCCAGGCGCCACAACTTTCTAATTTTCTTGGAAACTATTTGTCGCCACCACTTTCTAGTTTTTCTGGAATCGTAGATCATTCGAGAATCTTTACCTCTTCTTAATTCATCCAGTATTCCTTTTCGACACACCCTCTCGGTAGGGGTCCCTCGCCACCCCTAATCTGATAACCAAACCGCTTTCTCATTGACCGGCAGATGAGGCAGGTGACACTGACCCAGCCTCTGAAAATGGCGACGCTTCGCCATTTTGAGATTGTGACACTATTAAATATAGTAAAACGTCACGACTTGATACTCTTGTTTCATTCAATGTAAATCCCGATTCATTGCCCCTCTTACTATATCTATTGTCACAAATCCAAGACACCCATTTGTGTCTGGCGCCCGCAGGGCGGGATTAAACAATCACCAGTGAAAAGAATTGTACAAAAGGATGAACCCCCTGAAGTACTTTTATGACCACGGATTAACATTACAAAGGATATGACAAGGAACGAGTGTTCTAGTATTTTCTACATTGATATACCAATGGAGGAGAGAAAGACAGGCGCTAAGATTACAAATAGAAAATGCTAGAAACGGATGATTTATGGCTTGGAAATTTCTAGGCTGATGATCGCTTACTATAAATAATCCGAAAGATGAGCCAACAGTTCAGTATAAAATAAACCACCGAAGAGTATTGAAATAAATTCATTGACAGTATAAAATAAACCACCGAGTGTGTATTCAAATAAATTCATCGAAGTGCTCAGTGTTAAAGTGAACAGTGTTATATAAATTGTGGACATTGTTAAATAAAGTGTACATTGTGTATATAGTGAAATTTAAACAGTACTGTGACTATTGTTGACAGTGAACATTGTTGTAGTGTATAAGTGTTAGAGAAATAAATAAACAATTGTTTAAGAAATAAATTCGTAGTCATTAAACACAAACCAACGAACCCGTAAAAACGTTACACTATCAAAACACTAACTATATTCAAATCCAAATAAAACGATAAAGTAAAAGCCTTGAAAAAGTTTGTTGGATTTAAATAAAATATTAAATTGAAGAGAACGTTTGACGAAAATTTGATAACGTACAAAGCTTTTCCTTATTCTGCAGAAAAAAAAAACTGTGTAAAGGAAGAATTTTCTGGTCAAAGAAGAGAAACGAAAATTACTCGTTGAAAGTTTTGTCATTTCTGAAAAATATGTTGAATACAATTTGAAAAAGGACAGTGGAAAAATGGAATAGAAAACTTTGAACTTATCTCGTGTTCTTTTTTTGTACCTACTGTAGTAATAAATCATTTTATCTATGAAATAGAAGAGATGGGAACTGGGCAGATTATCTGCAAACATTGAAAATGGTGTCTTGTTAAATGTGACAGAATTTTTCGTTTATCTGGAGTATCTTAACTATGTTAATGTTTTTCTTTTTTTTTTTTTGTAGAAAAATGGAAACGAAAATCATCAAGGAGGAAGTTTCCGAAAAAGATTTCCCGGAATCCGAGAGAATTTCCTCGTTGCGAAGTCGAAGTAAAGGTACGTAGAATTTAATTCATAACATAAAAGATGATGGTATAAAATTCGATATTAAAATTTAAGAAAATATTGAACTTACAAATGGGTTACATTAAATCGACATCGGAGATAGAACGCAGTGACCGTGCTAATCGAAAGTTACCTGTATGTGGTTTATTTCTTGTCCAACCCCATTCCCATCCCCATCCCCATCCCGAAAATGTTCTGCTTGTATTTGGAACAAAATTATTTAATTGATTTAGAAACATGCGCATGCACACGTGTTTTTCTCTACATGTCCCATATGAAAATAATGGAACGGGTTGAGGAAACGGGGTTCGGGTTACGGGAGACACCAAATGGAAATTGGGTGTCATTGGGAGTCGGGCTAACCGGTTGGCAGAGTGAGGTTGTATTGAATCTGTATAATAATACACATACAATTGGTGAAAAGGAGGATGAGGAAAATTGTGGCACACGGTACGCGCGGGTTCGATATTTTCCAACTGGAATGTGAACATCTGGAGCCTTAACGGGCGCCGTATCCCAATGGATCTTGTATAAGTGGGAGGGAATTCATTGGTGTGTGTGTATACGCTGATGTTTCGTTCTTCTATTATATTTCCTTCGTGGTTAATGATTTAAAATCTCATCGAAAAAATTTCAAATATGGTTAATTTAAACCTAATATATGGAGAAGAATCAAAAAAGGAGAATGTACTAGAATTTATTCTGATTTAAGAAATAAAAGCTTCGGTCTCAAGGAAGAAGAGCTTTTTAGAATAGTCTCGATAGATATAAGCATTTTGCAATGCATTCATTATAATAAAAAAAAGTGGTTTCGTGTACTTATGTACGCGCGTAAGAAGTTATACTTCTTTGGTATCATTAAAAAGTAGTTATTATTAATTTTATTTAAATAATCAACTTTTAAACTGTAATTTAATATTTAATAATAGTAATATATGTATATATATTTAAAGATATAATTATTAAAAATTAAGAGAATAATATTTTAATTTCTATCAATAAATAATATCCCAAAAAGAGCTGCAAAACGTTTATAAAATTTGTCAGGATCATTTTTCTGGTTAACAATTCCTAGAAGTGATGAAATCGAAGCTTCATAGAAATTGCGGAATATATTAAGTAGCTACTTTTCAAAGTAAATGTGTGGTTGAATAATTTCAGAATTTCAGATTTCGTGATAACTAAGAATATGCATGGAATGCAGACGTCATTTTTAACCGACTTCAAAAAAAAGGAGGAGGTTCTCATTTCGACTTTTTTTTTATGATTGTTACCTCAGCATTTCCGACTGGGTGAAGCGATTTTGATGATTCTTTTTTTATTTGAAAGCTGGTGCTTCCCGAATAGTCCCATTTTAATTTGAAGGAAATCGTTCACTTCTAAAAAGGTTGAAAACTAAGGGATGAAATACTAACTTCTCATTGGATAGCTCGATTTCGATAATTCTTTTTTTATTTGAAAGCTGGTGCTTTTCGTGGGGTCCAGTTTTAATTTGAGGGAAATCTTCCACTTCTTAGGGGTTGAAAACTAAGGGATAAAATATTAACTTTGTACTGGATAGCTCGATTTTGATAATTCTTTTTTTATTTGTAGAACACAATCTTAAATTATTAATCCCTTATCCATTAAAAAAAAACTCCACTCATAAGAGGTTAAAAATTAGAGATGAAATAAGATTATAATTTTTTTCTGGCTAACCCGATTTTGATAATTTTGTTTCTATTACGTACAACGTACATACCTTTAAATTGTTCACATTTTAATTTAAAAAAAAAATCCACCCCTTAAGGATGAAAATAGAGGATGAAATAGTGACATTTAACCAAATTTTGGTAATTTTTTTTCTGTTGGAAAGAATAATCCACTTAGTTTTGTTATTACATTTAAAAGCAAAAAATTTCAACCCTTAAGGGCAAAAAGGGATGATGTAGTAACTTATAATGTTAAACGGCGCTGCCTCATATGAGCAGCGCGTTTGGTAGGTTAACCATTTTCAAGAAAATAAAATCAGTTATCAAACTTCAGATCACTCAAACGCGAGAAATAAATAAATATTATAAAAAAATGAAAAACCGACTTCAAAATATATAAAAATTCTTAAACAAAAAATGCACTAAAAAGTAACAAAATAATGGCGTATCCTTGCAGTATCTACAACTTACAAATTATTAGGATGATACAATGTACAACTATTGTTATTTTTGGAGTTGGTGTCAGTCAAAAAATAAAATATTAATAGTAATTTGTAAAAATTTTAAAAAGGTTTAGTTGGTATTGGTATTTTGTAGTTTAAAGGTCGCTAGATATTGTTACAGTTCGAGTATATTGTTTAAAAGTTCATTTGAAAAATAATTTTCATAAAGTATTCTTGTTTTTTGCTAAGTACCAATACAGTGGTATTTCCTTGGCTGACACCAACTCCAAAAATAACAATAGTTGTACATTGTATCATCCTAATAATTTGTAAGTTGTATATACTGCAAGGATACGCCAATATTTTGTTAATTTTTAGTGCATTTTTTGTTTAAGAATTTTGATATATTTTGAAGTCGGTTTTTCATTTTTTTATAATATTTTCATCATTAAATTTCAAATAGTATAACAGCTACTGCAAAATTCCAGAAAAGTAATAACTTATTTTTTAATAATATGTGTCAGTTGTATATATAAATATTTTCTTAATAAATTATAAAAAATTAATTTAAAGAATAAATTATTTTTAATTGAAATATAAAAATAAGTAAATAAATAAAACAAAAATTCAAATTACGCGCGCCTAGTTAAAAATACCGAGCCGTTTTGGGGGCAACTTCATTTTGTTAATTTGTAATGATAAAATAGAACGGTACTAATGCTTCTAAAACCGCGCCGCGATGCAGACGTAATTTTCATCATTAAACTTCAAATAGTACTTATAACAGCTACTGCAAAATTCGAGAAAAGTAATAACTTATTTATTAATTTATGTGTCATTTGTACATATAAATATTTTTAATTTAAATATAAAAAAATATATAAGTAAATAAATAAAACAAAAAATTCAAATTACGCGCGACAAGAAACCGAGTATGTTTGCGACCAACTTCGTTTTGTTAATTTTTGTCTCAAGATGCGCGCGCATTTTAAAATTTCACTCTCATCATTTTTTCATAACGCACCTAAAGAAGTATAACTTTAAAAAAAAATTTTAGAGCGTATCAAAATTCAATACTTGCTGTTGCAACTACTTAAAAGTTTATACATGTATAACAAGTGAGAAGCATAAGAAATACAATTTTTATCTATTATATCTAAGGGATGTTATGGATATGAAATTTGTGATTTCGATATAGAAATAACATTATATGGATTTCGGATACGGTTATCTACAGGTATGAAATTATTTCTGATTATCCGTTAGTTTCAGTTACGGATATAAGAAAATAAATAGGTATATATAATAAAACAGAAATTGGTTGTATTTCGAACTCATTAGGTTATCAAATTTTTGATATATGTTTGATGGTCATCAGGACAATGGCCCTTAGTTATAAATTGATACTAACATTATTAACCGATTTTAACATTTATTAACGCGCATCAGGTTGACACAGAATTAACAGGATGAAGTTGGTCGCAAAATCGCTCGATTTTTTTTTACTAGGCGCGCATAATTTGAAATTTTATTTTATTTATTTTTGAATTAAAATTTGAAATAATTAATTCTTTACATATATTTTTAATATTTTATTTGGAAAATATGTATATATACGAATGACTCTTATTATTAATAAATAAGTTATTACGTTTCTTGAATTTTGCAGTAGCTGTCATCATACTATTTAGAATTTAGTGACGAAAATGACGTCTGCATTCGATGCACATTCTTGATTATCACGAAATCTGGGATTCTGAAATGATTCAACCATCTTAGAATAATAATTAAGTAAATCAAGGCATGAATAAGATGAAGACATTTACTTTGAAAAGTAGCTACTTTTCATGGCATGCATGAATTGTTAACCAGAAAAATGATCCTGACAAATTTTATAAATGTCATTCAGCTTTTTTTGGATTTTTTTAAATAGTTTTTCACAGTATTTCAGCCATTAAATAGTGATAAAAATACAAATTTACTGTTCAAACGGTGACTCGGAAAAAACGTGTTAAACGTCAAATTACTTTTATGCTATTAGCATGGCGCGTTGTTCTTAGAGACGTTAGTATTAGTCAACATTATATCACAGCACAAGTCCGTAATGCTAAAATGTATTTTGGACATTGCCCGCCATCTCTGTTTAACGCGCCGTACTAAAATTCAAAAGAACCGCACCTCTCGCAAAAGTGTCCGATCCACGAATAAATTATATTTAGTAGTGATTTAAATTGAATATTTCGAAGAATATTATATACTATTCGTAAGTATTAGTGAAAAAAATTGTGCTTATATACCTTTTCAAGTGCTCCAATACAATTGAGGTTAACTATCCATATTTATTATTTATTGATATAAATTGAAATATTATTTTCTAAATTTTATTTTAAATAATTATTTGTATGCAATTAATAAAAACTAATTTTAATGATACTAAAGAAGTATAACTTCTCACGCGCGTACATAATTTAGAAACTTTTCATTTTGAAGATAAAAATCCACCCCCTAAGAATTAAAATAGGGGATGAAACAATGACGTTTAACTGAATCATCAAATTTTGATGATTTTTTTTTACTATTGGAAAGAGTATTCCAATTAGTTCTTTGGTTACATTTGAAAGCAAAAAAATTAAACCCATAAGAGCAAAAGGGGATGAAGAAGTGACTTTTAATATTTAACAACACTGCCTTATATGAGCAGCGCGTTTAGTAGGTTTACTCATATTCAAAGAAATAAAATCAGCAATCAAACTTCAGATCACTAAAGATCGAGAAATAAATAAAAATTATAACAAAATGAAAAACCGATTTGATAATAAATAAAAAATCTTAAACAAAAAATGCACTAAAAAGTGCATTTGTATTATTATTAGTGTTGTTAGTGACTAAAAAGTCAACTAACAAATAATAAGGATGATACAATGTACAACTTTTGTTATTTTTGCAGTTGGTGTCAGCCAAGGAAATATGACTAAATTGGTCCTTAGCAATAAACGAAAATACCTTTTGAAATTTACTTTTCAAATGAACTACAGAATACTTAAAACTACAAAATTCCAATAACTATAAATTAAACCTTTTTACAAGTGAAAATTAATATCTATTTCCTTAGTTGACACCAACTCAAAAAATAACAATAGTTGTACATTATATCATCATAATAATTGGTATGTTGCAAACACTGGAAGGATACGCAATTATTTTTTTACTTTTTAGTGCATTTTTTGTTTAAGATTTTTTATTTATTTTGAAGTCGGTTTTTTATATTGTTATAATCTTTATTTATAAGTCTTATCTACTTAAGAATGCAACTGTAACACAATTAAAATAGACTCTCTATCCGAAACTTTTATATCGGATTCAGTTAATGATACTGCCATTTCCTAATGCCATGGCTTTGAGTAATTCGTAACATTAATACTTTGCTAAAATTTTACTTTTAAACACACCTAAAGAAGTTTCACTTCATTTTTTTACGTAAGTTTTAACTGTTTACAACTTGTTTAGGACTTAAGAATTTTTTTCTACCGATCTATTTTGTTTTTATTGCATGGAATTTGATTGAAATGGTGATTTTATTAGGAAAATATTTAACTCTGTATGTATAATTAGAGGAACGATACAATAAAAATTTAATTTTTCAAGGCATTAAACCATCAATATCAAATTATATCTAGTGAAATTATCCTTCACATACGAACGTTTCTGAAATCACTTATTAATTGCAAGGGAAAATGTATACCAGAGTTGTAATATTCATATCAAATACCACGTAACTAATCAGAACAAAATGGTAACAGCGAAAACGATAATCAATTTTCTTAATTATAAATTTATAAGAAGTCACTCGCTTGCATTCATTAGTCGACATAAAATGCTGAGCTTAGAACAACTCACATATGAAATCATACATTCATACATCATTCAATACTCGTTAATTATTTAAATTTAATCGTCCCCCTGTTTCAGTTAAAATAGAACATTCTACCCTTAAAAATTAATGTGTGAAATCTATGGCTTTGTTACGTATAGGTATAAATTATTTTTTTATTAGAATGAATTGAATTGAGTAAGGAAATGATTTGGTGATTGAAGACTACGAATGTTGTTAATTTAAAAAATTTAAATATGATTAATGGTAGATAAAATATTTTTGAAGTTATACTTCTTGAGGCGCGTTATGAAAAAATGATAAGAGTGAAATTTTAAGATGCGCGCGCACTACTAAGATTCAAAATTAAGATGATGAAGTTGACCGCAAAATCGCTCGGTTTTTTTCAACAAGGCGCGCGTAGTTTGAATTTTTTATTTATTTATTTACTTATTTATTAATTTTTATATTTAAATTAAAAATAATTAATTTTCTAAATATATTTTTAATATTTTATTTAGAAAATATTTACCTATATGTACAAATGACACATATAATTAAAAACTAAGTTATTACTTTTCTCGAATTTTGCAGTAGCTGTTATCATACTATTTGGAGTTTAGTGATGAAAATGACGTCTGCATTCCATGCATATTCTTAGTTATCACAAAATATGGGATTCTGAAATGATTCAACCATCTTAGAATAATAATTTAGTGAAACAAGACATGAATAAGATTAAGACATTTAATTTCAAAAGTAGATACTTACTTTATTTTGCAATTACTATGGAACTTCGTTTTCATGGTATGTATGAATTGTTAACCAGAAAAATGATCCTGACAAATTTTATAAACGTCTTGCAGCTTTCTTTGGATTTTATTTTCATTGTAAACCATAGTTCTTCACAGTATTTCAGCCATTAATTAGTTATAAAAATACAAATTTACTGCACAAACGGTGACTCGGAAAAAACGTGTTAAACGTCAGATTACTTTTAGGCTATTAGTACGGCGCGTTGTTCTTAGAGGCGTTAGTATCGGTCTATTTTATCATCACAGCGCAAGTCCGTAATGCTTATATGCATTTTGGACATTGCCCCGCCATCTCTGTTCAACACGCCGTACTAAAATTCAAAAGAACCGCACCGCTCGTAAAAGTGTCCGCTCCACGAATAAATTATATTCAGTAGTGATTTAAATTGAATATTTTGATTAATATTATTTACTATACGTAAGTATTAGTGAAAAAAATTGTTCTTATATACTTTTGCAAGTGCTTCAATACAATTGAAGTTTACTATCCATATGTATTATTTATTGATACAAATTAAAATATTATTCTTTCAATTTTATTTTAATCAATTATTTCAATGCAATTAATAAAAAATTAATTTTTAATGATGCCAAAGAAGTATAACTTCCCACGAGCGTACATAAGTACACGCACTCACTTTTTTCTGGGTATTAGTAATGGAACTAACAGGAATTTTTTTTTTGATTTATGTCTATAGTCGTTTTAGATTTACAAATTAAAATTAATGTGGTTTTTTGTTAAATTTGTTCATTTTTTATAGATACTTGAATGTTAGTGACATCTGGTGAACTATTGGTGTGATGTATGGAACATACGAATCAATTTAAAATAAAACATAACCGATATATCGGTATGGGGTAGTGGAGGCTCGTTTTAAAAATTTTCAGGGGGGTAGTTGAAAAAGTAGTTTATATGCTTTTCTATTCTATTGATCTAAAATTCTAAAGCAGGGTTTTTCAATCTTTTTAACTACCTGATTTTTTAAGTAAACCAATTTTGGTGACCCCTTAGGATTTTTTTCAAAAATCAAATATTCAAAGCTGCGGCAAGAGGAGCTTTGAAGTTATAAGTTCCCTTTAACACCTTCTACCCATGTCTCTTTCTTTAACTACTACATAGTAAAGGAAATATTGTAATCGGGTCGTATTTTTAATTTCTAGTTTTCACCGGAAATCCACGTTTTGAGGTCCCCTGAATCCAAAAAAGTGGTTTTTAGAAAAATTTTTGTGTGGGGACAGCGATATCGTATCGAAAGCTTTATTCGAAATTCACTTAACTTGGAATTTTACCTAACCGCGAAACTATTGGTTGAAATCAGAAAGCAGCGGAAAGCGGAAAGCCCCACTTGATTCTGTGGAATTTTGGGTTTTTTCAATTTTTGCCGAAAACGGCTCTAACGATTTTCTTTAAACTTGGTACAATTCTTAGACTCATCAAAGCCTACATTATTTATTTGAAACTTATTCCTGAAAAAATGTTAATAGAGGTGTTTCTAAGACAAATGATGGGAGTATATAGAAGCCTACTAAACGTTTAGATTTACCTTCCGTTGCTGGTTACTAGAGCGATTTATTTGAAGGATGCGCCGCAGTAGAAGAACCTCTCAGCTGATTTGTTGGGGATGTTGAGACAGTTTTACTAGTTTCATCTAAACTTCACGAAGTTTTCTTTATTGATTCTCAAGTCGCGATAGCAACACTATACTCTAACTACCCAACCGATTGCGTCCGTTGGATGGTCCGGTTGGCATCTGTCAGTACAACAGATTCCTAGTCATCTGGGGATCTTGGGAAACGAAACAGCAGAAACCCTTGTTAAGTCGTCAACCCTTATGTCTCTAACATCAGCTCAGAGCCCCATCGTAAGAACTATGAACTGGCATTCCTATAACACTTAAAAATATGGAGCGCAAGGAAAAAATGGGAATCCTTACTGGATTTTCCTATCCTACGACTTTTCACCCGCCAGGTGTCAGTCGCAGGTTTCCGAATTAGCACAATTTGACTTCAAACAACTAACTTAATAACTATACACTTGGAGAAATTGCGGATTCTAAACGAGCATTTTTTAGCATATAGTTTAGTTAAAAAAAATGTATATACAATAATAAGAAGGAGTGTTCAAATGTAATTTGATTATTGTAACGGTTGTAACTTAAAAATGTATTTTGAATTTGTATTTACAGTTAAATATGAAAGGTTCTAAAAAAAATTTAAAAAAAAGTTGAAAAAATATTTTAAAAACAGAAAAAAAAGTGGTTGCGTGTACTTATGTACACGCGTGAGAAGTTATACTTCTTTGGCATCATTAAAAATTAGTTTTTATTAATTGCATCCAAATAGTCAATTTAAAAAAAAAACTGTAAATTAATATTTAATTATAATAATAATATATATATATTTAAAAATATAATTATTAAAAATAAAACAAAGAGAATAATATTTTAATTTATATCAATAAATAAATCCAAAGAAAGCTGCAAGATGTTTATAAAATTTGTCAGGATAGTTTTTCTGGTTAACAATTCACGCATGCCAAGAAAATGAAGCTCCATAGACATTGCGAAATAAAGTAAATAACTACTTGTCAAAGTAAATGTCTTAATCTTATTCATATCGTGTGTTACTAAATTATTATTCTAAGATGGTTGAATCATTTCAGATTCCCAGATAACTAAGAATATGCATGGAATGCAAACGTCATTTTCATCACTAAACTCCAAATAGTTTAACAGCTACTGCAAATTTCGAGAAAAGTAATAACTTATTTATTAATAATTTGTGTCATTTGTATATATAAATATTTTCTAAATAAAATATAAAAAAATATATTTAAAGAATAAATTATTTTTAATTTAAATATAAAAATAAACAAATAAATACCACAAAAATTCAAATTACGCGCGCCTACCCAAAAATACCGAGCCGTTTTGCGGGCAACTTCATCTTGTTAATTTGTGATGATAAAATAGAACGCTACTAATGCTTCTGAAACCGCGCCGCAATGCAGACGTCATTTTCATCATTAAACTTCAAATAGTACCTATAACAGCTACTGCAAAAATCGAGAAAAGTAATAACTTATTTATTAATAATATGTATCATTTGTATATATAACTAGTGGTTTTGCGGCTAACTTCAATATGATAATTTTTGTCTCAAGATGGCCGCCCATCTAAAAATTTCTCTCTCATCATTTTTTCATAACGCGCCTTAAGAAGTATAACTTCAAAAATTTAAAATTTTTCTTATTTATTCTTATATCTCGCTTAGTTGCATTAAGTCTACGCTTAAATATGATATAATCATTAGGCAGTAGAAGGAGAAACATTCTTTATGCGCAAAACACCGTTTGCCCCATTCTATTAAAGCAACGAAAGAACAACGAAAGCATTAACGCGTTTTGCTTGTAAAAATCGCAATTTTTAAAACTTTAATTCCATACTTGGTTTTTAATGAAGATATGATGAAAATTCTTTTTTTAGATAAGGGCCAGGTATAATAAGTAAAACAAAAAAACAAAAAAAATTGATCGTCAATGCGTAAAGAAAAATAAAATAAAATATCGTATTATCCCAAAAGGACCGATTTAAAAAAAAACTTATTAGCCTAATGAATTGACTTTTTTATATTTAAAACAAACAAAACGAAAAAAAAAAATTAAAACAAACAAATTCTTACCCTTCAACCCTCTAAACACCAAATCCGATAGTTAAGGCATCTGTGTTTATACTGTTAAGTACTTGTTAAAAATATTCCTCTACAGAAAATACACTCAAAATAATCCGATGATGCTTGAGTGAAAATCACCGGGCGGATGGAAACTCGGACTAGGCATTGGGAAATGGGAAAAGTCTAGATGGATGTTGAGAGTTCTATGTGGTATCTATCATGTAGATACAAGATATGTGTGTTGGTGTGAGCTTGACAGAGCTATAATAAAACTAAGTCCATCTGAACGTCAAACAAAGAGAAGAAAGGGGGATGCTGCGAGTCGAGGCGGCAAATTGGGCGGCCGAACGAAAGGGTGCATTAAATGGGTGAATGGCGTATGTGTGCTGTTTGAACAGTTCGCGCGCATTGTGAACGTGCTAGAGACAAAAGACTGGCGATAAACGCGTCGGCACGTAACCAATTAAACTGTTAATCTCCTCTTCGGCTCTAACCTAACTAACACATATCCACATATACAGCCCTTAATAAGTCCAAAACTAATGTTTCTCAATTCCCATCTATACACACACACACACACACACTGCCTTAGTTAGCTGAAAGCTTAAGCGGCTACTTAAAGCCACTTAAAACGTAACTGGAATACTGACCAACAACACCCCGATATTTCCATTATTAGCGTCGCAAAACAAACACTGCATCCCTTGTTTTTCGCTTCCACCTCCCCTGTAACAACACTTGTACAATTATTGTTACTTGAACAACGAGACAACTAATTAAATCGGTACTTAACGAACATAAATGCGGTGAAATCTCAACAATTTTGTTTTCTCTTTCTCTACAAATACAATTATCAATTGTAAACATTAACTGAAGCATTCACTTATAAGTTTTATGAAAATTTAAAAATAATATCAACGGTAATTAATAGTTTCAACAGTTGTTAATAGCTAAATCCCTCTTAATTTTTATCAATTAGTTGTGTCATTAAAAACCGCATCGTGTTTTAAATTAAACTAGTTGATACCCGCTCGCTTCGCTGAGTGTATCTAAATTTAACTGATTGATTAACAGATTCTCCACGTTCATAGCGAAATATAAAAATTAATATATTTTGACAGAAAAAAAATGATAGATACTTTCAGACTTTAGATCCAAAGCAAGTTCATCAAAATTCGTAAAACTACTTTTCAAGAAAGAGATGTTAGCTGTCTCACATCAGCTTCTATACGATTTTTAGTAAAAAAGTAACTGTATTCCTTAGGACTTGAAAATCTTTCATACCAAATGTCAGTTAAAACTGTACAGCTATTTTAGGGGACATCCATTAGTTGCGCAAAGTGTTTTTTGCAATTTTTGAAATTCCATCTCCTCCCCTCTGGTAAGATGTCATGAGATTTGGCATATATCATTCCCCCAATCCGCAACCTAAAATGATATTTTTCAAAACAAAAAAATAAGTGATATTTCCGAGACCTTCCCTTTCCCCAAAGTAAGATTAGATGAGATTCGGCTCGACGCCATCGGCCCTTGAACGCCTTACGTAATTAATGGATGTTCCCTTAAAAGAATAGATTAGTAGCTATCCTACCGGATCTTTAGCAAAACTTCATTAAAATTTGTTCCGTTAAGTAATTGTTAAATTTTGAAATTTTTTGTTTAATATTTTAATATGTTTCTAACTAGCTGATACCCGCCCGCGTCGCAGAGTGTATCTAAATTAATCGGATTGAATAATAGAAAATTTTACCCAAAATAAGAAATTAAGCTATTTTTACAAAAGCAGATAATTAGATATTTCCAGACCTTTATTTCGTAGAAAGTTCATGAAAACCGTTAAACTACTTTTCCAGGAACAGATATACGCTATCTTATAGATAGGATCTTTACGTTTTTTTTGAATATTGTAAAATATTAAGAAAATTTTAAGTCTTGAGAACCTTTCACACCAAATTTCATATGAAATTATTTATTAGTTTTAGTAGAATGGATTAGTAGCTATCGTTTTTTATGATAAATAATATTTAATGTGTTATCTTAGGATCTGAGGTATCAGGTTTGGTTGCCTTAGATTCATTATTCTAGAATATAGTATTAAGTCCATTATGTCTTATCGGCAAGTCTGCTATTTCCCGAGATCCAAGATTAGACAACGAATTCTTATATATCTTGCTAAAATAAATTGAAAATTAAAAATAAAATTTTTTGGTAAAAAAAAACAACGCGATGGTCACATCTAAGTTGCTATAAGTTGAGCTGGATTTCTTTTTGTTCTGGAAGTTCGACCTAATGGCTTCACCTCTCTTAGTCAAACTCCTCATCGGGATCACTTAAGTCGAACTGTCTGTTTTTGTTATTTATTCTTACGGGTCTCATTTTTGAACTAAGATTTTATTTTTATGAATGAAATCATATTTACTGCAGAGAATTTCCTTCTTTTTTCTCGACGATTCGAACGTTTACTCAGCCGAACTATTAATCATATATTAACTACCCGTAAATTCACAATGGAGTTATGGTTTCTAGGAATTTAACGTATCGCTATACTTCTATAATGGTTATAATTTTCAAATTTGCGAACATTAATTTATAGGAATAACAAATTACATAGTTTAAAATTATGTCGTCTCTATGATATGTTAGTATATGTACATTGTATCACAACTGCCTGCCGATGTATGTTTTTCGTCGCGCAGTTTTTTATAGTTTTTATTTTTTTTTACAGAAAATCAATTTTTTTTGGAATACAAAGTATTTTAAAGCACTTTTTGTGATACTTACTACTTGTAGTGAAAATCTCGTCCAAATCGGACCAGCCGTTTTCAAGTTTGCCAAGAACAAACAAACAGACAGGGAAAACTGTTCGAAATAAAAAGTAGACTATAATGTAAGTTACAATATTTAATAACTTTTTGTGAAAATCCCATTGAAATCGGCTCAGCCGTTTTCAAGTTTACCCTGGACAAACCCTGTTATTACCCTGTTTTTTTTTTGGGGGGGGAAAATTACATTGTAAATGGCATTTATTTTTTTGTATTCAATATATGAAAGTGTAGGCAATAAAGAGTATTCAACAAAACACCTTAAATTTTTCAGAATAGACAAAAATCTTAGCTGAGAAAAATGATTCCGTTTTTCGTTCTCTCACGCAGGAGAGATGGAACGTTTTTATTTTATAGGTACTCAAGTAGTAAAAATCTTCAATCTTATTATTGGTATAGATTAATATCTTCGACAATGAATAATGAAAATATTCAAATATTTAAAAAAATTTCATTATTAATTTTATCGGGAGTTAAATTGAAATTCAAATTTATTTTCTAGTAAAAATTATCAATTTTTTAATATCATTTTTAATATCCTACAGGATCTTTAGCAAAACTTCATTAAAATTGGTTCCGTTCAGTAATTGTTGATTTTTAAAAATTTTTAGCTTATTATTTTAATACGTTCATTTCTAATTAATATCTTCGACAATGAACAATAAAAAAATTCAAATATTTTAAACAATTTCATTATTAATTTTTTCGGGTGTTAAATTGAAATTCATATCTATTTTCCAGTAAAAATTGTCAATTTTTTAATTTCAACTTTCTAGAGAGTTCTTTCGTTATTGTGTAAAATTGGTCAGGTCTTCAGGAAAATGCCTTAAAATTCTATGTCACGAATCTTACCGAAACTTTTTAAATGTACGGTTCCTGTAGGATATAATTGTTTTGTCATCCCATGAGAACTATGCATTATTTTTGCCTTAAAAGTAAGCTATATCATTCTCCCCCAAACTACCACATTGCAAAAATCATTTCAATCTTTAACTCTGTGATAAACAAAAAACATATCTATCCCACGGGAATAGTACATCTCTCCTGAGTAAAAATTAGATCAAGTCTTCTTAAGGAAAATGAGTTAAGACTCTATTTCGTGGATTTTAATGAAACTGCTTTTAAATACACGGTTCTTATAGAATGCATGCTTGTTTTGCTATCCCATGGGAACTGTTTATTATTCCGGTATGAAAAGTAATCTATATCATTCTCTGACCCCTAAACTACCACATTAAAAAAAAAAAGTTAATCTGTTGTTCTGTAAAAAACAAAAAAATATCTATCCCACGGGAACCGTACATTTTTTCTGTATATAAAGTAAATTATATATTAAACCGAATTATAATCTATGTCTATGCCAAATAGTACCAACATGTATAGTTTTAAGGAGATATTTATATATATGTATTTAATGTTCTGTTGAAATTATATCCGTAGAACTCTATTTAGTTGCATGAAGCTTTTACGAAGCGTTTTTTTCTTCGTATTATTAAAAAAGAATGTTGAGTTAAAACAGATGTTAAGGTTGAACACGGCGTTTAGAAACTGATAGTTCCAATTATGAAATCATAGTTTCTCCTGTTTCTTTTGATTCTTGCTCGACAGTTTGAATGAAATGATAGGTTGGGTGTCGGGGGATGAGTCGAATAGATTCAATCTCATTAGAGGTGTTCGTTATATTCACCTCGTCCATTGAAAGATGTGTGCCAAGGGAGAAATATCTAACAAGGGTTTAAAATGGTTGGGAGCGGGCGACGCGGCGGGAACTGGGAACAGGTTGGAAGAGCGATGGGAATCTGTACATATGTATGTGTGTGAGTCCTGTGTTATTTCTGGGCTGTCAGAGGCAGACGGCACGAGCGCCACAGGCGGCCCAAACACCAACTAACTGTCCAAGAGACTCAACCACCGAAAGTGTTTATGACATCGACATTACTGAATTGTACGACTACACCTGCTCGTTTATATACTACATATGTTTTATCCCTGTCGAATCACGTATTATCTCGCTTCGATCTAGTTTTTCCCATCATCAACTACGATACTATCTTATTGGGTACTACTGATTAAACACATTCTATCTGTAATTGATACAAGACCATTAAAAACTAACATATAAAATAAAAACTTAAAGGGGTCTCTTAAAATAAAATTTCTTCTTCTTTAAAAAGCAGTTGCTTATAGAAAACTCTTAATACTGTAACGTTTTTACGGGTTCGATGGTTTGTGTTTAATGACTACGAATTTATTTCTTAATAATTTTTTATTGATTTATCTTACACTCGCGATTCACTGTCGAAGATTTATTTGAATACTCCCGAAGATTTATTTGAACACTGTCTCGCCTTATGCTTGTCCCGGCTTATATAAGGTTTCGGAATATTTCTCGAATGTTAGACCTATTGTCCCTAGACTTTCTATTTTTTTCGGAATCTATTTTGTCGACGCCACTTTCTAGAATTCGTAGAATGATCGATCATTCCAGAATTTTTACTCCTTCTTAATTCATCCAGTAATCCTTTTCGGTACGCCCTCTCCATAGGGGTCCCTATGGTTGTAGCTAGATATGTTCTGAGTTGATTAGGGTTTTAGATAAAATTCATACTTTACGTCTTGAACGTACCAAAGATGAACTCATTCGTGGGCCTGGAGTGGAGATCACCAAATCTGCTATCAAAAGGGCGATGAAAAGTCGGCTGAGACGGCAGCAAAACAAATACTGGCTAGAAATATCAGTAAGAGAATGCTGGGGAAATTTTACCACTTGTTCATTGCAGAGGTTTTACAGCTGGGAAGGAACCAACTCAGGACAGCAACGGGACTGATAACCGGACACTGTAGACTAAGAAGCATCTGCAGACTATTGGGGTGTCTCGACAAGACCTCAATTGCAGATTGTGTGGGTATGGGGAGGAAAACGCGACCTATGTTATTTTTGACTTTGCAAAGTGCAAGGCCCTCGCAAGTGGCGACACCTGTATGGGATAAATGGCGCCCAAACAGGCACAAATCGTGCAAAAAGCTTAGTATATGGACTGTTTCTGCCAGGCACAATGCTGAACCTGGAATAAGTAAGAATTGTTGTGCAACAGGGATACATGGAAATAACAGGAGTACAATAAGCCTAATGTTGTAGTGCGGGGGAACGAGCCCTAACCTGGTTTTCTGCTAACGGGGAAAAAAAAAGGCGGGGCCGTTTATACATTGTGCGAGACTGTTTTAAATCTTTATGTATAAACGTAGCCTTAGCGGAACCTAAGCGGAGGACTCCTGCTCGCGATAATCGTTAATACCCTTATTATTTATAAAACAAACTAAAGCTCTCTTTTCTGTGTATGATGATGTAAGGGTGCCAAGGGGTAAAGATGGTATTGGCCTTCCTTGTCTGAAAAATATTGTCAGGTGCTCTCTTACTTTATCTTTAATTTACAGTAGCTTTAACAGCTATTTTCGCTTATATGCGGGCACTTTTAGATTGGCACCCTTATATCTTTTTGCACGAGAAAAAAAAAGCTTTAATTTGTTATTATATGTAAATGATTAAGCTACATTATGAGTGAAGGAATCATGCGGCGGGATCTTAGGCTATAAATACTATCCAAGAACTATCCACTGTTCCATAAGAACAATGTTTCGATACTTTTTTTCTCAACAACTTTCTATAAATTTCATTTAAGATTCGAATGATTTTTTTTAAGTTTTTTAAGGTCGCTTGGAACGTCCAAGGTCATCAACGAGTTATCTAGTTTTACGAATAAATTTATAAAATTTTTTTATATCAAGATTTAACATTTAAATAAATACCGTTTTATTTTAAACTAGCTGATACCCGCTCGCTTCGCTGAGTGTATCTAAATTTAACTGATTGATGCCAGAGAGAAGACTGAGAGAGCCAGATCGCATGGATACACGTGCTGCCATCTACTCCGAGTAAAGGTTGTTTGGAACTATTCCTTAGTCAGTTTGTGTTCCTTTCTCCACTGGTCTACACTCGGAACGTCTGCCATAGAGAAGGTTCTCTCTGTCAAAACATACTCGGAACGCTTTTTTTTCTTTCTCATGAGCATAGATAAGTCGTAAGCTTTCGCTATTTCAGTTTAGAATGATAGCTCTACTTATTTTGCGATTATCTACGACTTATCTGTGCTCATGAGAGAAAAAAAAAGCGTTCCGAGTATGTTTTGACAGAGAGAACCTTCTCTATGGCAGACGTTCCGTGTGTAGACCGGTGGAGAAAGGAACACAAACTGACTAAGGAAAAGTTCCAAACAACCTCTACTCGGAGTAGATGGCAGCACGTGTATCCATGCGATCTGGCTCTCTCAGTCTTCTCTCTGTTAATGAAAAGATTCCCTAGGTTCATAGCGAAATATAAAAATTAATCTATTTTGACAGAAAAAAATGATAGATATTTTCAGACTTTAGATCTAAAGAAAAGTCATCAAAATTCGTAAAACTACTTTTCAAGAAAGTGATGTTAGCTGTCTCACATCAGCTTCTATACGATTTTTAGTAAAAAAGTACCTGTATTCCTTCCTTTAGGACTTGAAAATCTTTCATACCAAATGTCGTTTAAAACTGTACAGCTATTTTAGGGGACATCCATTAATTGTGAGAGGCGTTTTTTGCGATTTTTGATATTCCATCCCCTACCCTCTGGTAAGATGACATGAGATTTGGCATATATCATTCTCCCAACCCGTAATCTAATGTGATATTTTTCAAAACAAAAAAATACGTGATATTTCCGAGACCTTCCCTTTCCCCAAAGTAAGATTAGATGAGATTCGGCTCGAACCCATCGGCCCCTGAACGCCTCACTTAATTAATGGATATTCTCTTAAAAGCATAGATTACTAGCTATCCAACGGGATCTTTAGCAAAACTTCATTAAAATTCGTTCCGTTAAGTAATTGTTGAATTTTGAACTTTTTAGTTTATTATTTTAATACGTTTATTTCTAATTAATATCTTCGACAATGAACAAAAAAAAAATCAAATATTTTAAACAATTTCATTATTAATTTTATTGGGTGTTAAATTGAATATCATATTTATTTTCCAGTAAAAATTGTCAATTTTTTAATTTCAACTTTGTAGAGATTTCTTTTGTTATTATGTAAAATTTGTCAGACCTTCTTGAGGAAAATGCGTTAAAATTCTATTTCACGAACTTGACCGAAACTTTTTAAATGTACGGTTCCTGTAGGATATAATTGTTTTGTCATCCCATGGGAACTATGCATTATTCTAATCTTAAAAGTAAGCTATATCATTCTTCCCCAAACTACCACATTGCAAAAATCATATCAATCTTTAACTCTGTGATAAACAAAAAACATATCTATCCCACAGGAATAGTACATTTCTCCTGAGTAAAAATTAGATCAAATCTTCTTAAGGAAAATGAGTTTAGACTCTGTTTCGTGGATTTTAATGAAACTGCTTTTAAATACACGGCTCTTATAGAATACATACTTGTTTTACTATCCCATGGAAACCGTTTATTATTCTGGTATGAGAAGTAATCTGTATAATTTTCTGACCTCTAAACTACTACATTACAAAAAAGAAAGTTAATCTTTTGCTCTGTACAAAAAAATATCTATCCCACGGGAACCGTACATTTTTTCTGGATATAAAGTATACTATATGTTAAACCAGATTATAATCTATATCTATGCCAAATTTCATCCAGATCCATTCAGTACTTTTTGAGTGAAAGAGAAACAAACATCTATCCTTACAAACTTTCACGTTTATAATATAAGTAAGAAGTAAGATTTCTAAAGAATTTTGCAACAAGAAAAATATCAGAAAATTCTGTTAAGGTTTTCCTGTTATTGAAATAAGGATCAACAGGATAAAAGTCAAAGAACTTAAATTACCACGGTAAAGAATGCACCGAAGTAATTCAAATGCAATTTTCGTAGCAATCGATTGCCTAATATTCATTTGGAAATGGAAATTTAAAATTTCGTGCAGGTATTAATCCCATAACGTTCGTTTGTGAATGTTTCTACCACGCTTTAATACCAAAACGATATCATATGTCATTCGCAGATAGTAACGAACAACTCCCTGTGGATAAACCGCCCCATCTACAAAGCGGAAATGTTTCTGTGTGTCCGTTTCAACGTGTATACATGTATATCGTATCCAATCCTTATAAAACCACCCACCGCCTATCTCCTTACACACAGGAAGAAAGTTTATTTCCTTTATATATATTGTAACATCAACGGAACATATTTGATACTTTGGAAAAGTTTAACCAACCATCTACGTTCCGCTCTATTGCATTTACGTGATTTTCATTCAAATCGTTTTAAAAATAGCCTCCATAAACTTTATTACTTTTCATATTGTAAAGAAAATGGATAATATTTGAAAGTTATTTCTGTGGTTTTTTTTTTTCAATATCACGATTGCACGCAAATATTTGGCTTGATAACTCAATTGGGGACGTTGAAATGTGATGATATCGTTTTTATTGATCGATTGTAATTTGCTTGCTGAGACCTGAGATCTTTTATGTGGATGTATGAAAGCTTTAAGAAAATGACAAAAACATTTAGGCTGACGACAAGTTTTACTTTTGGTTATCCAAATGGGTGTTTGGATCATGTCTATTATGTCCAATTTAACCTCGGTATTCAACTGCCTATTGTTAACTAAAATTACAGGGCGTAATTGAAGTCAAAATCAGACATCACCTTCAATAGAGACGAGTGATTAATAATAACGTATGTGGTTAAACCAAATAATTTATGGTCAAATCGATTGATTTAGTATAAATTTTTTTTTCGTTTACAATCAAGGTTCTTAAAACGTTTAAGTTTCTTTAATTGCTCTGCCCAATAACTCTAATTACTTTCGTAATGAAAATAAAGTTGTAATGAGTATAAAACTTTTTAACTTAACTCATAAGTTCATGATGTAAAATTTCTAATCTAGTATACTAAAAAAATTATGAATAACTATTTGCAACTCTTATAGACCGAGGTAAATCATTTTTGAACAGAAAAAAAAAATAGTAGGATGGAAAAGGAAGAGAATATAACAAAAATGAAAGTAAAAATTAATTACGGTTATTCTGAAGTGGGGAAGTGGAAAAGGGGGTTGTTTTTAAGGGTATAAACGGTTTATATCGATTTCCGACCAAACTACAAGTCTCATGAAAAAAAGTAAAATGGCAAAGTTGTTGATAATAAGTAGATCTACAACTTTTATGCTAACACTTTTTTCACATAGCCTCAAAATTTATGTGAGAAATTCAAATTACTAAGTTTTTGGTTTTAAATTTTTATCTTTTACAAAAAAAAAAATAGACGAAATTTGGTGAAAATTTACCTATTAATGTCGCAAACCTACTGTTTTTAACCGACTTCAAAAAAAGGAGGAGGTTCTCAATTCGACTGTATTTTTTTTATTTTTAATGTTTGTTACCTCAGCATTTCCGACTGGGTGAAGCGATTTTGATGATTCTTTCTTTATTTGAAAGCTGGTGCTTCCCGAATGGTCCCATTTTAGTTTGAAGGAAATCGTTCACTTCTTAAGGGTTGAAAACTAAGGGATAAAATACTAACTTCTTATTGGATAGCTCGATTTTGGAAATTATTTTTTTATTTGAGAGCCAGTGCTTTTCGTGTGGTTCCATTTTAATTTGAAGAAAATCTTTCACTTCTAAAGGGTTGAAAACTAAGGGATGAAATATTAACTTCTTATTGGATAGCTTGATTTTGATAATTCTTTTTTTATTTGTAGAACACAACTTTAAATTAATCTCTTATCCATTTAAAAAAAAACTCCACTCATAAGGGGTTAAAAATTAGAGATTAAATAATATTACAAATTTTTCCTGGCTAACCCGATTTTGATAATTTTGTTTCTATTACGTACAACGTACCTTTAAATTGTTCACATTTCAATTTGAAGAAAAAAATCCACCCCTTAAGGATGAAAATAGGGGATGAAATAGTGACATTTAACCGAATTTTGATAATTTTTTTTCTGTTGAAAAAAGGAATCCACTTAGTTTTGTTATTACATTTAAAAGCAAAAAATTTCAACCCTTAAAGGCAAAAAGGGATGATGTAGTAACTTTTAATATTAAACGGCGCGGCCTCATATGAGCAGCGCGTTTGGAAGGTTAACCATTTTCAAGAAAATAAAATCAGTTATCAAACTTCAGATCACTAAAACGCGAGAAATAAATAAATATTATAAAAAAATGAAAAACCGACCTCAAAATATATCAAAATTCTTAAACAAAAAATGCACTACAAAATAATGGCGTATCCTTGCAGTATCTACAACTTACAAATTATCAGGATGATACAATGTACAACTATCGTTATTTTTGGAGTTGGTGTCAGTCAAGAAAATAAATATTAATGTTAATTTGTAAAAATGTTTAGTTGGTAATTGGTATTTTGTAGTTTAAAGGTCGCTGGATATTGTTACAGTTCGAGTATATTGTTTAAAAGTTCATTTGAGAAATAATTTATTCTCGTTTTTTGCTAAGTACCAATATAGTCGTATTTCCTTGGCTGACACCAACTCCAAAAATAACAATAGTTGTACATTGTATCATCCTAATAATTTGTAAGTTGTAGATACTGCAAGGATACGCCATTATTTTGTTACTTTTCAGTGCATTTTTTGTTTAAGAATTTTTATATATTTTGAAGTCGGGTTTTTCATTGTTTTATAATATTTATTTTTTGAAGTTATACTTCTTAAGGCGCGTTATGAAAAAATGATGACAGTGAAATTTTTAGATGGGCGGCCATATTGAGATAAAAATTAGCAAAATGAAGTTAGCCGCAAAACCACTGGGTTTCTTGGCGCGCGTAATTTGAATTTTTGTTGTATTTATTTACTTATTTAGTAAGTTATTACTTTTCTCGAATTTTGCAGTAGCTGTTATACTATTTGAAGTTTAGTGATGAAAATGACGTCTGCATTCCATGTATATTCTTAGTTATCACGAAATCTGGGATTCTGAAATGATTCAACCATCTTAGAATAATAATTTAGTAACACAAGATATGAATAAGATTAAGACATTTACTTTGACAAGTAGCTTCTTACTTTATTTTGCAATTTCTATGAAGCTTCGTTTTCATGACATGCATGAATTGTTAAGCAGAAAAATGATCCTGACAAATTTTATAAACGTCTTGCAGCTTTCTTTGGATATAATTTATTGATACAAATTAAAATATTATTCTCTTAATTTTATTTTTAATAATTATATTTTTAAATATATATATTATTATTATTAAATATTAAATTACAGTTTTTTAAAATTGATTATTTGAAAAAAATTAATAAAAAATAATTTTTAATGATGCCAAAGAAGTATAACTTCTCACGCGCGTACATAAGTACACGCAACCGCTTTTTTATTTAAAATATTAATTTTTTCATCTTATAATGACTTAATATCGAAAAAGAACCCTAATTTTCAATCGAAAATTCTCATGTCAAATCATCTCATTGTTTTAAAAGTTGGTGAGCACAAAAGTTGTAGTTCTACTTATTATCTACAACTTTGCTATTTAAATTTTTTTCATAGGACTTGTACTTTTGTCGGAAATCGAGATAAACCGTTTCTACCCTTATCCCCCCTGTTTCCACTTTCCCACCTCAGATCGACCGTGATTTATTTTTCCTTATATATTTTCCTTATAATTTTTTCACTTTTTACCATTTTCAAAGGCTAAAAGCACTGATCTAAAAAGCCATAAATGCAGCGAGAAAAATACAAACATTACGATTCTACAGCTGTGGGCATATTTTAGAAAGCTGAGTACAACAGGATTGAAGGTGAATGGGGCATTGATCCCACTGTATTTTTTTAAAATTTTAATTTTTTCACCTTATAATAACTTAATATCGAAAAAGCACCCTAATTTTCAATTGAAAATTTTCACGTCAAAACGCTTGATTTTTTAGAAAAGTTGATGAGTATTTTGTTCGTTGAAACCTCTACTTTATGATGGTGCAAAAATATATACAATACAATGTTAAATGTTCTCATAAGATGCAATAATTAAAGTGTAAATTTTAATAAATTGCTCAAAATTGTGTTATGCACAATTGTATTATGTAAAATGTATACATTAATTATGGCATTTTATGAGAAGATTTAACATTGTTATGTATATATTTTTGCACCATCAGAAAGTAGAGGTTTCAACAAACAAAAAGCTCACCGACTTTTTAAAAAAAATCAATTGTTTTGACGTGAGAATTTTTGGTTAAATTGATTCGGGTGCTTTTTCGATATTAAGTCATTATAGGGTGAAAAAATCAATATTTTAAATCAAAAAAATGTACAGTTTCTTTGGCACATTAAAAGGTGCGTTTTCACTAAATTTCGTGTAAAGAATTTTATATTTGTAAAAGACAAAAATTATAAACCAAAAACTTGGTAATTTGAATTTGTCACATAAATTTTGAGGTTATGTGAAAAAAGTGTTAGCACAAAAGTTGTGGATCTACGTATTATCTACAACTTTGCTATTTAATTTTTTTCCATAGGATTTGTAGTATTGTCGGAAATTGAGATAAACCGTTTCTACCCATAAAAACACCCCTCTTTTCCACTTCCCCACTTCAGATTGACCGTAATTAATTTTTCCTTTCATTTTTGCTATATTCTCTTTCTTTTCCCATGGGTTTCGTCCTACTATAATTTTTTCATTTTTTACCATTTTCAAAGGCTTTAGCTCTGGTCTATTAGAAATGAAGGAAATCTTAAAAGAAAATTTCAATCGAAAATAACTAAAGGGCTTATGTATATACAGTTTTTCAAAAAATAAAATGCTATAGGTGTTGATTTATAAATGTTAGAGTTAAAGTATCAACTTAGTTGATGTATGTACCCACTAGCTAAAGTATACTTTAACTACACTAATCAGAAAAAGTATACACAAATAAATTTATAAATACTTCCATTAATTATTGATACACGTTCTACTTTAGATAAGTTAAGGAATTTCAATGGTTTGTGTATTACCTACTGTCATACATTAAAGATATTTAATTTCATTACATTACATTATATTTCAGGTCATAAAACCTGAACCTTTTCGTGGAATCACAAAAAGCAAATTTGGATTTGAGAAAAAAATTGGATTTTAGTAGCATGACTCCAATGTTATTTCTTATGGAAGTTAAATTTTATGAATGCTACCATTTTTAAAGTGGGGCAAACGGTGCAATGCGCATGGGCTGGAGAGAATATATTTCTCCTTCCACTGCCTCTTGATTATTTCATATTTGAGCGTAGACTTAATGCTACTCAGCGTGATATTAGTTAAATAAATATTTTTTTAATTCTGTTTTCTATTTGTTAAGCAGATTTTAAAATTTTTCTGAGGCTTTTTTTAAAATTCTCTTTTAGCATTTTTTATATTTTAGTGTAAATACAAATTCAAAATACATTTTTTAGTTACAACTGTTACAATAATCAAATTAAATTTCAACCCTACCTTTTGTTATTGCATATATTTTTTAACCAGAAATAGTTAAGTTGGGAATAAATTTTTTTTTAAATTAAACTAATTATACGCCAAAAAATTGCTCTTTCAGAATCCGCAATTTCTTTAAGTGTATATTTATGAATTGATTAATAATTAATTTTTCTAAAATTTACAAACTAAAAATTAAAATTGCTATAAAATCCAAAATAATTTTTACTTAATTGAAATTTTTTTTTTTGATAGTTCTATATCTGCTTTTTTCATGAAGTAAAGAATTGATCAAATTGTTGTAATACTTTTAATAATTATGATTATTTTTTACTATTTATATATGTACTGTAGTATTATGACGCTATCAACTGCCGTTAGATCTTACAAACATGAATAGTTAAAATTGAATTACTAATTAACTATACACCTGGAGCAATTGCGGATCCGGAGAAAACATTTCAGCAAAAATTTTTTGAAAAAAAAAACTAAAAAGAGTGATTATTTTGTATTATATACCAATTTTATTTTAAATTTACAAATTTTTGAAAAATTAATTATTGATTAACTAATAACTATACCCTTGGAGCAATAGAAAATTCTGAAGGATCAATTTTTTGGCATATTTTTAAAAATGTTCTACGCTAAGTTCTTTCCGGTTATTTTTAATATCTTTTTGCTTTCAATGTTTTAAATGTTTTTTCTCTGTAAACTTAATATGTTCTTACGATAATAACCTACGCAGACGACGTCGCGGGTATCATCTGGCCAACATATATTTTTATTAATTACAATCAACTTGCTTTTCCAAAATCTCTATTATTTTCTCAATTCAAACTCAAATTATTTTTCTTAGATTTGAAAAAAAAAAAATGAAAAATGGTTCGCGAATTAAGGGTAGGTTTTTTAAACATTGACAGGAGACCACCAGATTTTTTTTCATACAAACCTCACATCTTTAACGTAATATTGTAAAAGCAGTAATTATAATAGGAACCGCAAAAAGGAGAAGATGTTTTGATTCCCTGTATTCCTATTATCGCAACCGATTTGCCATTCCAATATAAAAAGTTCAATTTCACCTGAAAGCAGCATTTGTTATAACTATAAATACGTTTCAAGTACAAACATTGAACGGAGCAAGTGTTAATTGAAAGAAAAAAAATTGTTGTTCTCATAGGCAACTAATTTTTCGTGAACGAAGTCACGGGTAGCAGCTAGTTCTAACTATAAAAAATGATTTGCGACTTACCTACTTTTTGACATATTGTTACATTCAGTATTTCAGCATTCGTTTGGCTGCAAGATGATTCCCATGAAAAGCTAAAAAAAAATACAAAAAAATTAATGAAAATCAAACAAGAAAATACCACATGGAAAAAAATAGTGGTGTAAAATTTATAATACTAAACTAGTAATATTTTTACTGCACTTTGTGTTCACTAAAACCACAAATGTAACATTAGATAACACACTGTGTTGTATTCAGCTATAACGTATAGTATTTTTTACTAACATAGTGTAGTAAATATATTTAGCTGTTACAACTGCTGAGTGTTGTACAATTAACAAATTTTGGCGTTTGCGCATGCGGCGCGTACAACATAACCAATAATTTTGACAAATAAATGCAAGTGTCAAAAATTCAACTACATTTTTACTAGTTCGTGTTGTAAATAATACTACAGTTTTTTAATTACACTTAACTGGTAAATGTCACCACACGTGGTGTCATCTATACTAATATATAAAATTGAAGAATTTGTTTGTTTGTTTGTTTGTTTGTTTGTTTGTTTGTTTGATTGGTTGAACGGGCTAATCTCAGGAACTACTGGTTCGAATTGAAAAATTCTTTTAATGTTGGATAGCCTAATTATCGGGGGAGGCTTTAGGCTATATAACATCACGCTACGACTAATAGGAGCAGAGCATCGATGGAAAATGTTGCAAAAATCAGGAAAAAATTTTCCTTTTGAGAGCGTTCGTGGCCTGCCCTGCGTAAACGGTTAAAGTTACGCAAAAATTATGTGCAGCAAAATTGTTCCTCTTAAAAAGTTCTACAAAAAAGTCCGCGACGGCATATGTCTATCTTTTACGGGTAGCCCGCTATAACCTTTTTAATGGTTGTTAAGGTTGTTTCAAAAATAATTCATTATTTGCGAAATTGTTTTTAGAAACATATTATTAATTCTTACCCAAATAAATATGACTTTTAATAAAATTTGTTGTGATAATAAATGACAATCTGAGTCATTAAATAGAATTCTTTTATTAAGGGAAAATGTCTCATTTACCCGAGAAATTGAAAAACGGGTTGAAGAAAAAAATTATGCATAAACTCTATTTTTAGTTGAAAATGGATTTTGGTGATATTTAAGTATAATAAATATGCGAATCATTATCTAAAACACGTTTTATTTTGGAAAAATTTCTCATTTCATCGGGAAAATAGAGAAAAACTGGTTCGAAGAAAAATCATGCTGAAACCAAACATTTTAATAACTCATTTATTAGCTAAGAGTTAAGTAATAACTCATAAGGTCCTCAAGGCAAAATCATAATTTTTCTTTTCATACAGTCCACTTTTTATCCAGGAAAAATGTATGTTCCCGTAGGATAGATACGTTTTTGTTTTTCACAGAACAAAAGATTACCATAATTTCTTGCAATATGGTGGTTTAAGAGACAGTGAATGATATGAGTTACTTTTTATGTTAGAATATTGTACGGTTCCCGTAGGATAGGCTAAAAATAGAATCTTTTACGAACTGAGTATTTCAAAAGAGTTTTCTAAAAGTTTATGAATAAGAGTTTTAACGAATTTTCCTCAGGAAAGCTTGATCTCTTTTTTATCCAGGAAAAATGTTCTACTCCCGTGGGATAGATATGTTTTTGTTTTTCACAGAATAAAAGATAGACATAATTTTTTGCAATATGATAGTTGAGGGAACAGATAAAAATATAGATTATTTCTTATGCCAGAATAATGCACGGTGCTCAAAGGATAGCATGATAATTGTCTCCTGCGGGAACCGTGTGTTAAAAAAAAGGTCGTGAAATAGATCTTTAAAGTTCGTGAAATAGCGTTTTAACACATTTTCTCTTTAGGATTAAAATAAAAATTACAATTTTCACTTGAAGATATGATTTTTTATTTAACATCCGAAAAATAATGAAAATTTTTGAAACGTTGAAATTTCTTTCATTGTTAATTTTCGAATACATATTTAGAATTTAACGTGTTAAAGTACATTTAAAAAATCAACAATTACATTTTTAACTTTTACCATTTTTCAAGACTCCCCACTCTTTAAAATATGTTAGGCCTCCTAAGTGAGCGCTTGCGCTTTTCCTTCTCAATATTTGTGTACTTCTAACTTTTTTTCAGTAGTCAGTACTGAGCTGATTCATAGATCATTAGACATTCAGGCATTCAGCTCCTTGCAATATATTATATCAGATGCAGAAGTACAAGTTTAAAATATATTATTTGTTACAACGGTTACAGGCGTTGCAATAATCAAATAACATTTCAATTTTTTTTACGTTACTCTTTATTTAAGTTTCATATATTCTTTTTTCTTCATTATATTTTAAGTTTACATACGTAAATTTTATCAATAAAACACCCCAGTAGTGTTATGCAGCGTTCCTTTATTATTCCCGTTCCCGTGACATTTTCTACTATAGTTCCACTCTTACTGATCATAGTGTGATGTACCTAAGATAGCTCATGAGTCATGTTATACTTTTAACGTTACAGACATACAATGTTTTTCTTGGTTTCGTCCGCGTGGTTTTAAATTAGCATTATAGGTAGAAAATGTTATCTCTTCAATGGTTCTTAAGTGATTTGTGGATAAAACAAAGAAAGTTTCAACTCCTTTAGAATTGTGCCATAGGTTCCCCACGTTTAACCCTCTCGCACTCTTATCTGACGCAGACGGAGTTGCGCGGGTCAGCTAGTTTTATATTATACTAGTTAATGTAGTAAAATTAACAAGAAATGTTGTTTAATCTACAACACATTTTTTTCCGTGCACAAAAGTAACGACATAATATAATAAATTGTAAAAAAATTAAAACGATAAGAACGAGTCGTGCATAACGAGAAAATTTAATAGTAAATTTTTATTGTAGTCTAAACAATATGATCTGATAAATTGAATACTTAATAATTAGTTTATCTTCAAATACTACTTTTAATTATAGCCGTTAAAGTTGATGAAATAATTACATTATGACAAGTGTCTATATCTATATGTATGTATTAGAAAGAAAATGATATTTTCGTTTCTCGTCCCCTTATTTGTATTTTCACTTAAACACAATTACAATTGATCGAGATCCCTTGTAGGGAAATAATTTCACCCTTTTATCAACGTTTAATTGTTTTATTTTCAACCCTAATTAATAATGGTATTTCTTTAACAAAACACGGAACATTTTAATTAATTGCTTGAATTACTTAATGTCTTCATCTGGCAAAAAAATAATATTATTAAGAGGCGTTTCAGTTGGAATAACAGAGGAAAATGCGAGCATTTAAGAAAATTAAGTTAATACTAACATAATTTTTAATTGAATTGTAATTTTACTTTGAAGATTTATTGGTATTATGAAGAGGAACTAAATAAATAAAATGATAGCTGTTTTCAAATGTTCGCTTTTAATTCAAAAACTACTGGATAGATTTCGATAATTTTTTTTTTGTTTCACTTCTTATATACTTGGTCCTTATCTAAAAAAAAAGTGGTTGCGTGTACTTATGTATGCGCGTGAGAAGTTATACTTCTTTGGCATCATTAATTGCATTCAAATAATCAATTTTAAAAAACTGTAATTTAATATTTAATAATATTAATATATATATATATTTAAAGGTATAATTATTAAAAATAAAGTTAAGAGAATAAAATTTTAATTTGTATCAATAAATAATATCCAAAGAAAGCTGCAAGATATTTACAAAATTTGTCAGGATCATTTTTCTGGCTAACAATGCATGCATGTCATGAAAACGAAGCATAATAGAAATTGCGAAATAAAGTAAGTAGCCACTTGTCAAAGTAAATGTCTTAATCTTATTTATATCTTGTGTTACTAAATTATTATTCTCAGACGTCATTTTCATCATTAAATTTCAAATAGTATAACAGCTACTGCAAAATTTGAGAAAAATAATAATTTATTTTTTAATAATAAGTGTAATTTGTATATATAATTATTTTTAATTTAAATATAAAAATAAATAAATAAATAATAAATGAAACAAAAATTCAAATTACGCGCGCCAAGAAACCGAGTGTTTTTGCGGCCAACTTCGTTTTGTTAATTTTTGTCTCAAGATGGCCGCCCATCTAAAAATTTTACTCTCATCATTTTTTCATAACGCACCTAAAGAAGTATAACTTCAAAAAGAATTATCACGATATCTTCATTAAAAAAAAGTAATTAAAGTTTTAAAAATTGTGATTTTTCCAAGCAGACTGCGTATGCGATCGTTGTTCTTTCGTTGCTTTGATAGAGTGGGACAAACGTTGTTATGCGCAGTGACTAGAGTGGACTAGAGAGGAAATGTTTCTCCTTCCACTGCCTAATGATTATTTCATATTTTTATTATATATATTTATTAATTAATAAAATATTTTTTGAATTCTATTTTTTCTGTTTATAAACTTTTTATGTATCTTTTTTTTTAAATTCTCTTTTAGCAATTTTAAATTTTACGGTAAATACAATTTCAAAATACATTTTTACGTTACAACCGTTACAATAATCAAATTACATTTCAACACTCCCTTTTATTATTGCATATATTTTTAACCAGAAAGAGTTAAGTTAGCAGGAAACATTTTTTTTTTAAATTAAACTATAAGCCAACAAATTGTTCCCTCAGAAACCGCAATTTTCCCAAGTGTATAGTTATTAATTGATTAATAATTAATTATTTAAAAATTTGCAAACTAAAAATTAAAATTGCTGTAAAATACAAAAGAATCACTTTTTTAATTTTTGTTTTAAATTGCTCCTTAAATGCTCTTTCCGGACCCGCAATTGATCCAGGTGTATATGTACTATGACGTCATCACCCGCCGTTTGATCTTATAAACATAAATAGTTTAAGAATTGAATTACTTGTTAACTATACACCTGGAGCAATTGCGGATCTGGAAAGAGCATTTAAGGAACAATTAAAAAGTGATTATTTTAGATTACCTAAGTAGCTATTTTTATTTTTGAGTTTACAAATTTTTAAAAAATTAATTATGAATTTACTAATAACTATACACTTGGAGCAATAGCGGATTCTGAAGGAGCGTTTAGGAGCAATTTTTTGGCATATACATAGTTAAAAATGTTCTACGGTGAGTTCTTTCCGGTTTTTATTATAATTAATTTTTTTAAACTATTTATACATGTTTTACTGTATTATGACGTCATCAACAGCGGTTGGATCTTATGCCGCGTTCACACGGTTCAACTTGAGTTGAACGACAATTTTCAATTTTTTAGACCGTAGCGGGGTAAGCGACGTGAGAAGTGAAGCACAAGCGAGTCGAATTGGAAGCAAATGGAGCAGAATTGAAAGAAAACTGACCGGGGTCAACTCGTTCAACAAAAGTTTGACTGAGTCAAACATTTTGTCGTTCAAGTTGATCGAGTCGAACCCGGTCAGTTGTCTTTCAATTCTGCTCAATTTGCTTCCAATTCGACTCGCTTGTGCTTCACTTCTCACGTCGCTTACCCCGCTACGGTCTAAAAGATTGAAAATTATCGTTCAACTCAAGTTGAACCATGTGAACGCGGCATTACAAACATGAATTGTTTAAAAATTGAATTACTATTTAACTATACACCTGGAGCAATTGCGGGTCCGGAGAGAACATTTCAGCAACATCAAAATTATGCTGTAAATACGTTTGGCAGTTATTCTATGAGGACTTTTTGTTTGAGGATATTTTGTCCGGGGATCAAAACGCATGGAATCTATTGATGATTTCTCTATTGGAATCTATCAGGTAGATAAATTAGGTCCATCTTGTTAACCATACCATACTTTGCTATTATCCAGAAAGTTCAATGCAGGGTTGTCCTGATGTTCAACCAATCTTTTCAAATATTTCTCGCTAATTCTGCAAAGCTCCTCCATTACTGTTGGAATTTTTGTTACATAGCAAGGGTAATAAGGGTGATAATTTGTTGTAAAGTTTTCGCCTGGAATTTTTGGAGGATTTTAATAATGGAGTTGAAAGCTGTTCCCCATAGTTGGATCCCGTAAGTCCAAATTGGTTTTAAAACTGCTTTGTATACCACGAGTTTGTTCTCGATAGATTTTTTTTTATAATTTGTGTTTTTTGCAATCTTTCCCAAGACAATAAGCGAATCTGTTGAACGTATGGACGGGACGACAGGGAATCCCAATTGGGATGCTTTCTACGTGTTTGCGTTTTTTGCTTTCTGCCTGTAGGACAGCTCCAGGAATGACAGCTGCTTCAGTCTAACAGTCTCCTCGCTGTTATCCGAAACATTCGTAGCCAGGTGATTCGGATGATCATTTAAGCGTCCAAGGTATTTGGTGCTGAATCTGGATGTCTCTTCCTTAACTGTCGCAATGCCTAAATCTTTATGGATGTCATGATGATATACCATGGGGCATCAACGATGAGACGCAGGGTTTTAGACTGAAACCCTGAAATTATTTCAATAAAAGAGCTTCTGATAGTTCCCCAACGTTATATTCCATGTGTCTAGACCGGTTTTAGAACGGATTTTTTATTAGCTTACTTTCTACTACTAGCTTAGTTTTTTGCCCCAGTTGTTCGAGCTTTTTGGAGATAAGTTTGCGCCATGTGAGTCGTCAGTCCAAGTGAATTCCGAGGTACTTGGCCTCTGTTATCTGAGGTATTTGTCGGTTATTCATGAAGATGTGAGGGAAAGGATCTCTTTTTGTTGTGAACGTCAGGTGTACCGACTTATTCTCGATAGATAACTGAGATTTCCAAGAAGCTTTTTTGTTTAACTGACTTCTAATTTGTTTGATGCAGTGTTTCCAGGTCTCCTATTCAAATACATGTCTAAATATTTGACAACATCCCTCTGGGGAAGTTCTGATCAATTTAATATTACGGGAAGGGGGATCTCTCATGGCACACTGTGAAGGTAATATGCGCTGACTTGGATGTGTTGATTTTTATTCTCCACTTTTTAGTCCATTCTGACATACTGACACAGCTTCTGGTAGCATCTTCGCAGATTGAAATTCGAATTGTGACATAATATCCTACATTTTTACCAGATTTGGTCCTTAAAGACCTTTTTTTTATTACTAAATTTATCCTCATCTCCCAAAGAAATGCCTATATTGAGGACCTTCCGAATCTTACTTTTTGAACGGGTTGAGAATTTTGGGATAACGCCTGGAAAAGTGTATAGAGCTGCAGGAGATTATGTTAAAAAATAAAAAAAGGTACTCAAAATTTAATTTTTTTCTAAGGACTTTTCACGACCCCCGTATGACAACAATGTTGAAATTTGATCAGAAGCAAATGATTGAAGATGCTTATTCGAATGCAGATAGAAACCAAAAAGTATTCATAAATATAAATCCGACCACACAAAGTTCCACGGAATAAATCATTCAGAACCGAAGTTGAAGTTTAAATGGGACAAAACCGCTATTAATTGGATAAAAATATATCGTTTCTATATCTATATGTGCAGTCCTCTCAAATCTACACCTTAATGAAATACAAAACGTATATAAAATGAAAAGAGTGAAACTGATCATCAATTTCCACGACTCAATATCAGAGATGAAAATGGGCGGAACAATTGTATTGTAAATAGGGAGACTCGGGAGAGCTTTCATCATCCGTTTGTGAAATTTTCCATTCAGTTCCATCGAAATCGTCTCATTCCTAAAGTATTTACACCAGTAACGCCGCCACTGACACCATCCCCATTTCAATCCTCATCTAACACATGAAGCTCACATACAAATTCTCATCCCTTACACACAAACCACACGATTTCTATTCATATGTTCTACACACTCCCATATAAACTGATAATAAATATACCTACATATAACTACATATTCTCCTCCAACCATCACCAAAATTTCATTGTTATCATCACTATTATTATTATAAATTTTTATAATAAACATGTAAAACCTAGATATTATTGCAACCACGGTTTTTACATTTTTTTTTTGGTATTTATCCAGGAAATTTTTACAAATTTTAGTTACCATTCAAATTATATCAAAGGGAAAATTAGGGAGAGTTTGTTTTATAGGAATAAAAACATAAATTTGAAATGATTACGAAAAGGACGATCGTTTTGAGAGATGCTTTCATTACAAAAATTGTTTAAGTGACATTAAATTATAAGGAGAAAATGTGAGATTTAAATGCTGAATAAAGCCTTCAAATGCTTTAAATATAATCATTTCAATTAGCCTATTTCCCGGGAAGATTTTAAAAAGATCCACTAGGGGCAGCACCAGTGGGGAGGTACATATGGGGAGGTACAACAACGTCAAACGTATAGAATTTTAATGGAATTGAAATTTGCAAAAGTGCAAGATCATCTTGTCCGGGATTTAAAACGATGGCTTGCATGTCGTGGCTAAACCGTGTCAGGTAATAAAAATGTCCTAGTTGAAAAGTTAGTGGGTTTATAAATTTTCTCGTACACATGTATGTCATTGTGTTGTTGAAAATTTTATTATTTTAAATAAACTAAGTTGTTTTCTTTTTGTATATTTGAGAATTGAAGAATGCATTGCAAACGGTAATGATAAAAAATTTTTCGTTGGAATTGATGGTGGTAAATGTCTAGTGGATAAACAGCAGCGCATGAAATTACTCAACCCAACTCTACCAAGTTCAACATCATGCAGTTTTCCTACTACAAACTGGGAAAATTTTCCATTCCAAGTAATTCCTCGTTCTTTTTGCTATGCTTTAATATTATGTAGTAAATTAAGTAAATATGCTTAATTTTACACCATCCTGCTTGTATCGACTATCAAACGTACAATTAGCGACAATGTTTTAAAGGCATGACATTTTTCTTTTTGATCACAATATTTATTTATTCTAATAATAATAAGACTTACGTTTGACGTTGTTGTCAATAGAGAGTTCAAAACATATGTACCTCCCCACCGGTGCTGCCCTTAGCGGATCTTTTTTAAATCTTCCCAGGAAAAAGGCTAATTATAATTTTAAACTTAAAATTTTAAACATAAGAGATAACGTAGTATCGTGTATTTAACTTTGCATTTTATTTGTAAAAATTTTCTGGTTTACGACAGGCAATACATAAGTTTCAATACAACGATAGGAAACAATATTTGAAGATATTTTAAAAGACTGAACCGTAATGAATAAAACAAAGTCGCTCCCGCTATCTGTTCCCTTAGATCTTTTAAACTACAAAACGGATTTTAATGCAGTTTTCAGCAATTGCTAGAGTGCTTCAAGAGGAAGATTTTCAGCTATAAAACATGCATATTATAGTAGAGAAAAATCGGAAAATTCAATGATTTGTAATGTGAGATCATAATCAACATATTTTTGTGTACTTACATTGCAAATGCTGGCTAAACCTTATGAGATAGATCAAACTAATATGCGGCGAAATTGTGTTTCTTAAAAAGATTTATAAAAAAGTCCGCGACGGTATATGTCTATCTCCTAAGGATAACCCACAGGAACCATTTATACGCTTTTACGCTAGCTGTACGACGTACGTATTGCCTGTTTTATTGGTATCTTCTTCTATATTATATAAAAATGTTATGTTGTTCTTTATTTGATATTTATAATTTTGATACAATCGGGTTCCAGAATTGTTTTTATCTATATTTCGCGTCAGTAATATATAGTGAAAACAATGAATCCCTTAGGATAGCATAACTATTGTATCCTACAGGAACCGTGTATTTAAAAAAGTTTTGTTAACGTGACCAATTTTACACAGACGCGAAAGAAATTCTCTACAAAATTTAAATAAAACAAGTGACAAAGTTTTACTAAAAAAAATAAATGAGAATTGCAATTTAACATCCGATAAAATTAATAATGATTTTTTTTTAAATATTTGAATTTTTTTATTGTTCACTGTCGAAGAAATTAATTAGAAATTGGTAAACGTATTAAAATAATATAAATACTTAGTTTTTAAATAATTAACAATTACTGAACGGAACGAATTTTACGGAAGTTTTGTTAAAGATACCTCAGAATTCAGATCTAAACATATTATTGAATCATTTATTCAAAAAAAAAGAGATTTGACAATATCTTATGGAACCTGTAAGATAGCTAATATCTCTTCCTAGAAAAGTAGTTTTAAGGATTTTTATGAACGTACTTAGGTTCTAAAGTCTGGAAGTATCTATCATCTTTTTCTGTCAAAATATTATAGATTAATTTTTATATTTCGCTATGAAGGCAGGGAATTTATTAATCAATCAATTAAATTTAGATACCCCCAGCAAAGCGAGCGGGTATCAACTTTATCAATCGTTTTCAAATTTTGACCGTAAGGTCAATTCACAATCGTTTTTACACCGGCTACGTATAACGTTTTTATCTTTATTCCTTTATAATAATTTCTCTGTACTGAATAGTTTACTACAATATTGTAACGTTTTTACGGGTTCGTTGGTTTGTGTATAATGACTACAAATTTATTTTTAAACATTTGTTTATTTATTTATACAACACTTATACACTACAACAATGTTCACTGTCAATAATAGTCACAGTACTGTTTAAATTTCACTATATACAGAATGTACACTTTATTTAACAATGTTCGGAATTTATATAACACTGTTCACTTTAACACTGAGCACTTCGATGAATTTATTTGAATACACACTCGGTGGTTTATTTGAATACTGTCGATGAATTTCTTTCAATACTCTTCGGTGGTTTATTTTATACTCAACTGTTGGCTCATCTTTCGGATTATTTATAGTGAGCGATCACCCGTTTCTAGAATTTTCTATTTGTAATCTTAGCGCCTGTCTTTCTCTCTTCCATTGGTAAATCAATGTAGAAAATACTAGAACAACACGTTCTTGTCTCATCCTTTGTAATGTTAATCCGTGGTCATAAAACTACATACTTCAGGGGGTCCATCCTTTTCTGCAATTCTTATCGCTGGTTATTGGTTAATCCCGCCCTTCGAGCGCCAGACACAAATGGGTGTCTTGGATTTGTGACAATATAATTTAACATTTACCTAGCCACAGCAACGCGTGCCCGGGTCTGCTAGTTAGAAATAAACGTATTAAAATAATTTAGTTCATTTTTAAATAATTAACAATTACTAACGGAAGGAACAATAATGAAGTTTTATTAAAGATACCTAAGATTTTAACATATTATTGAATATCATTTATCCTAAAAAAGGTACGGTTCCTGTAGGATGGCTCCTGATCTTTTCTGCTTTAATAGTTGAACGGTTTTAAATAACATTTGGTATGAAAGATTAACAAATTTTCTTAAAGGAACTTTTTATGCTTAAAATCGTATAGAACCTGTAAGATAGCTAATATCTTTTCCTATAGAAAAATAGTTCTAAGGATTTTAATGAACTAACTTAGAATCTAAAGTCTAGAAGAATCTTTCATCTTTTCTGTCAAAATATTACTGATTAATTTTTATATTTCGCTGTGAAGGTAGGGAATCTATTAATCAATCAATTAAATTTAGATACTCTCAGCAAAGCGAGCGGGTATAAACTAGAATTGTATAAACAGTAAAAACTTTATGTATAATGACAATTAAAAGAATAAATCTAATTGTAAGTTAAAAAGATCTAAATAGCTAATCACTGGTTGCTAATAACCCAGAAGTTGATGATCCTGAATCCAAAATTAAAAAAAAATTAAGTTTGAAAAGCACATTCTATGATATTATGTCGTTATAATAAATTTTTAGAAACGATCCAGACCAAGGGATAAATATTGTTTTTACTCTTTTATATTATTACTAGCTGGTCCCCGCCCGCTTCGCTGAGCGTATCTAAATTATACTGATTGAATAATGGAAACTTCCATCTCATCAACAAAAAAAGACAGTAAGATATTTCTAGATCTTTGATTCATAGAAAGTTCATGAAAATCAGATAAAGTACTTTTCCAGGAAGATATTCCATACAGCTATCTAGAAAAGCTATCTTATTGGTTCTATACGTTTTTATGAATATTATAAAATACCTATACTTGTGTTCCTTAAGTAGCAATACAATTCGAAAATGTTGAATGTTTTATATATATATAACTGAGTTTTTCACCTAGTTCAAATTTTGCAATAGTAATTTAATACGTTTATTTCTAAAGATTATAGACATTCAAAAATTAACAATGAAAGAAGTTTCAATGTTTCAAAAATTTTTATTATTAATATATCGATATTATCGGATGTTAAATTAAAAATCATATTTTGCTGTAGAAATTGTAATTTTTATTTAAAATTTTTTGGAATGATTGTTTTAAAACGCTATTTCACAAACTTTAGGGAAAGCTTTTTTAAATACACGATTCCTGCAGGATAAGTACAATTGTTATGCTATCTTTTGAGAATCGTGCATTATTCTAACATACGAATTAATAAACTATATTTTTCTCTGACCTTTCAACTACCCTATTGCAAAAAATCATGTCAATCTTTTGCTCTAGGACAATTAAAAACATATCTATCCCACGAGACTAGTACATTTTTCCTGGATAGAAAAGAGATCAGGCCTTCTTGAGGATAATGCGATAGAACTCTATTTCACGTACTTTAACGAAACTTCTATCAAATACACGATTCCTGTAAGATACAATTGTTTTGTTATCCCACGGGAAGAGTACAATTATGTCGATTTTTTGCTCTATGAAAAATAAAAACGTATCTAGCCAACGGGCCTGTACATTTTTCCTGGATAAAAGGTAGACCAATCTTTCTTGATAATTCCTTAAAACGCTTATCCATGAACTTTTACGAAACTCCTTTTAAATACTCAGTTCCTGAAGGATACCATTCTTATCCTATCCTACGGGAACCGTGCTATATTCTGACATAAAAGTTAGCCTATATTTATTCTCTGACTCTCAATTAACCACCACATTGTAAGAAATTATGGTAATCCTTTGCTCTATGAAAAATAAAAACATATCTATCCTACGGGAACCGCACATTTTTCCTGGATAAAAATAAGACTGTAGGATAAGAAAATTATTTTTTGCCTTGAGGACATTATGAGTTATAACTATTAATATACTCTATTATAATCAGCTAAAAACGTTTAGTTTCAGCATGATTTTTCTTTAAACCAGTTTTTCTATTTTCCCGTTGAAATGAGAAATTTTTCCGAAATAAAACGTATTCTAGATAATTATTCACATATTTAGCTATCATCATACTAAAGTATCACCAATAATCATTTTCAAATAAAAATGTATAGTTTATGCATAATTTTTCTTCCAACCCGTTTTCAATTTCCCGGATAAATGAGACATTTTCCCGTAATAAAAAGTATTCTTTTTAATGACTCAGATTGTCATTTATCATCATACCAAATTTCATTAAAAACCGTATTTATTTGGGTAAGAATTAATAATATGTTTCTAAAAACAATTTCGCTAATAATGAATTATTTTTGAAACAACTTTAATAACCATTAAAAAGGTTATAGCGGGCTAACCTTCAAAGATAGACATATGTCGTCGTGGACTTTTTTTTAGAACTTTTTAAGAGGAACAATTTTGCTACACATGATTTTTGCGTAACTGGAACCATTTACGCAGGGCAGGCAACAAACGCCCTCAAAAGGAAAAAATTTTCCTGGTTTTTGCAACATTTTCCATTGATGCTCTGCTGCTATTGATCGTAGAGTGATGTTGAATAACATAAAGCCTTCGTCGATAATTCAGCTATCCAACCAAAAAGAATTTTTCAATTCGAAACAGTAGTTCCTGAGATTAGCGCGTTTAACCAAACAATCAAACAAACAAACAAACTCTTCAATTTTATATATTAGTATAGATTCATTAAATATAAATAAACACAGAGAAAGCTTTTGGTATTGAGAGAATAAATTTTAAACCATATTTTTTTTTTAAATATTTTATGTTGTTAACATTTAATTTAATAGTTGTACTGAAACTTTAGGTGTATAAAACATTTTTTTTTTCGTAACTAACTTTGAGAAACTAAAAGTTTTATACTTTTTGAACGTTGTTAAATGCCATGTAGAGACATTTTTTTTATAGATAAAATAATATTTTTTCCTGGACCATGTCCTCCATCTTTCCACATGTAAGTTCGAAACCCAACAGGCATGTCGTGCTATGTGGTATAGTCCAGACTTCTCCCGTTCCATACTGTTCCTCTAGTTGTACTGACTGTTCCCACATTTATTATTATAATTACCGAATAAACGTTGGTTAACAGTTCCGGGGACTTGCTGGTTCGAGTTCTGCATGTTTTAATATTTATAAAATTCATATAGATAAAGAGAACGCATTGGGGATGAAAGCTTTAAATATCCCTCGTTCTCTGTTTTGTGTTTCGTCTATAACGCACATTGTTCCTATACATGAAAATGTTGAGCTGCCAATTTTGCTTGTTTTGGTTTTGAACATGTTTTTGATTATGTGCAAAAAATTTAGGGAAACTTTACGAAATGTAAAAGTGATTTTCAAATTTTTTGCCTTCATTTTTTTAGGACATTAAAAGGACATATTTAATGAGGCAAATTGACGTAACTTGTTTTAACTTTTAGAGAGAGATAGGTAGTGTAGAATGGACATTAGGTTTCAGTTAAACAAAGTATTGCCAAAAGTTCTACTGTGAGTTTTTCCTCACTTGTCCAGATTTTTCGTACTCGTTTCTACAAAAAAAAAAAAAAAATTGAGTAAAATATTGTTAAAGTTTTACTGTTAAGGTCCACATAGAGTGTTTTTGAAGTTATACTTCTTTAGGCGCGTTATGAAAAAATTATAAGAGTGAAATTTTAAGATGCGCGCGCATCAGGATGACCCAAAATTAACAGGATGAAGTTGGCCACAAAACCGCACAGTTTTTTTTAACAAGACGCGCGTAATTTGAATGTTTGTTTTATTTATTTACTTATTTATTTATTTTTATATTTAAACTAGCTGATACCCGCCCGCTTCGCTGAGCGTATCTAAATTAGTCTGATTGAATAATAGAAAACTTTATCCAAAATAAGAAATTCAGCTATTTTAACAAAAAAAGATAATTAGGTATCTCTAGATCAGTATTTCATAGAAAGTTCATGAAAATTCGTTAAAATACTTTTCCAGGAACATATATAAGCTATCTTATAGGTAGGATATTTACGTTTTTTTTGAATATTGTAAAATATTAAGAAAAGTTTAAGCCTGAGAACCTTTCACACCAAATGTCATATGAAATCATTTATTAATTTTAGTAGAATGGATTAGTAGCTATACTTAAGGAAGTGTACCTTTTTTAGGATAAATAATATTTAATGTGTTATCTTAAGATCTGAGGTATTAGGTTTGGTTGCCTTATATTCATAATTCTAGGATATAGTATTAAGGCCTTTATGTCTTATCGGCAAGTCTGCTATTTCCCGGGGTCCAAGATTAGACAACGAATTCTTATAGATCTTGCTAAAATAAATTGAAAATTAAGAATATAGTTTTTTGGTAAAAAACAACGCGATGGTCACATCCAAGTGGCTATTTTCTCTTGAAAATTAAGTTGGGCTGGGTTTATTTTTGTTCTGGGGGCTCTGCCTAACGGCTTCACCTCTTTTAGTCAAACTCCTAATCGGGATCACTTAAGTCAAACTGTCTGTTTTTGTTATTTATTTTTACGGGTCTCATTTTTGAATTAAGATACTTCTTTTTATGAATGAAATTATATTTACTGCAGAGGATTTCCTTCTCCTCCCTCGACAATTCAAACGTTTACGCAGCCGAACTGTTAATAATATATTAACTACCCGTAAATTCACAATGGATTTATGGTTTCTAGGAATTTAACCTATCGCTATATTTCTATAATGGTTATAATTTTCAAATTTGCGAACATTAATTTATAAGAATTACAAATTACATAGTTTAAAATCATGTCGTCTCTACGATATGTTAGTATATGTGCATTGTATCACAACTGCCTGCCGATGCATGTTTTTCGTTGCGCAGTTTTTATAGTTTTTATTTTTTTGCACAGAAAATCAACATTTTTTTCGGAAGAAAAAGTATTTTAAAGCCTTTTTTGTAATATTTATTACTTGTAGTAAAAATCTTGTCCAAATCGGACCAGCCGTTTTCAAGTTTGCCTGGAACAAACAAACAGCCAGGGAAAAGTATTCGAAATAAAGTAGCTTATAATCTAAGTTACAATATTTATTAACTTTTTGTGAGAATTCCATTGAAATCGGCTCAGCTGTTTTCAAGTTTACCCTGGACAAAACCTGTTATTACCCTGTTTTTTGGGGGAAAATAACAATGTAAATGGCATTAATTTTTTTGTATTAAATATATGAAAATGTAGGCAATAAAGAGTATTCTGTTTGAGTTTTTTGTTCGCTCGCGGAAGTGAGATGGAACATTTTTATTTTATAGGTATTCAAGGAGGAAAAACATTCAATCTTATTATTGGTATAGATTAAAAATGTTTAATTCTTTAAATATATTTTTAATATTTATTTAGACAATATTTATATATACCAATGATACATTATGAATAAATAAGTTATTACTTTTCTCAAATTTTGCAGTAGCTGTTATCATACTATTTGGAGTTTAGTGATGAAAATGACGTCTGCATTCCATGCATATTCTTGGTTATTACGAAATCTGGGATTCTGAAATGATTCAACCATCTTAGAATAATAATTTAGTAAAACAAGGCATGAATAAGATTAAGACATTTACTTTGAAAAATAGCTACTTACTTTATTTCGCAATTTCTATGGAGCTTCGTTTTCATGGCATGCATGAATTGTTAACCAGAAAAATGATCCTGACAAATTTTATACACGTTTGGAGCTTTTATTTTCATTGTAAACCATAGTTTTTCACAGTATTTCAGTCAATAAATAGTGATAAAAATACAAATTTACTGCACAAACGGTGACTCGGAAATAACGTGTTAAACGTCAGATTACTTTTAGGCTATTAGTACGGCACGTTGTTCTTAGAGGCGTTAGTATCGGTCTATTTTATCATCACAGCGCAAGTCCGTAATGTTTAAATGCATTTTGGACATTGCCCCGCCATCTCTGTTCAACGCGCCGTACTAAAATTCAAAAAAGCCGCACTTCTCTTAAAAGTGTCCGCTCCACGAATAAATTATATTCAGTAGTGATTTAAATTGAATATTTTGACTAATATTATTTACATTCGTAAGTATTAGTGAAAAAAATTGTTCTTATATACTTTTTCAAGTGCTCCAATACAATTGAGGTTAACTATCCATATGTATTATTTATTGATATAAATTAAAACATTATTCTTAAAATTTTATTTTAAATATTTAATTTGTATGCAATTAATATAAACTAATTTTTAATGATGCCCAAGAAGTATAACTTCTCACGCGCGTACATAAGTACACGCACCCACTTTTTACTGTTTGAAGTATTTTAATCGGGTCGAATTTTCGAACTCGAGCTTTCACTGGAAATACATGTTTTGAGGTCCCCTGAGTCCAAAAAAGTAGTTTTTAGAAATATGTCTGTGTGTGACAGCCATATCGTATCGAAAGCTTTATCCAAATTTTACCAAACTTGGAATTTGACCTCCATATTATACCTAGTTGTGCCAGGAAGCTTTTTGTTGAAATCGGTTAACCGAAAGCTCTACTTTACTCTTGACGTATTTGAGCTTTTTCAATTTTTTTTAAAAACAGCTCTAACGATTTTCTTTAAAATTTCCATAGTTCTTAGACTCATTAGTGGCTACAACTTTTATTTGAAATTTTTTCCTGGGAAAATTCGAATAAAGGCGGTTCTGGGGTGAAGGTTGGGAATTCGTATATACAAATAGCCCTATAGGTTGTATGCATTTATTTTTGTTTATATGTATAGTTACAAAGTGCTTATATTTCTTTTAACTAACAACGTCTTTTTACTAGTCTTAATTTTTTTTTTTAGTAAAGTTCTGAAAAAAATACCAAGGACTAGCGAAAGACGCTTACATAATTATAGTCCCTTTTAATTATGCATGGAGATGTTGTTGAGAAAATTAACATTATTTGATCAATTACTTAAATTTTTGTTTCTAATCGTTCATTGTTGTGTGAAGAAGTTTTCATGGAACTGTATATATGTATGTGTGTAGATATATTTATACAGATTGGGGTAATGGTAAAGTTTGTGAAGGGTAGAGACGCGTCGCAAGGTTGAGGGTTCGTAGTTAGGGTTTCAGTGCGGTGTTATTGGTTAGAGGTTTCCACAAGCCTGTTGGCAATGCTGGTCGAGATAAGACACGTCTACTGTATACACACACATAGCGGCAGATAGACAGACAGACAGACAGTGTAAATCCTCAGCTGATACAGTTAAACCCTCTCTGGGGCAATCTCCCGCCTATCAGCGACATACACACTACCACCACTTGGTTGCTGCTCCTGCTCTCCTTCACTTTAATACAAACACATTCCTGAACGAACCACCACTATCGTTAAATTATCCTATTCCTAACGGCGAATATTCCTTTCGAATGGATATAATATTAAACAGTTCATATTAATAAAACAGGCGTCTATTTCACCACGAGTGAAATTCATTTCATATACCGATAGAAAGAGGAAATGGATTCACATAGATTTCTTTATATGAGTACATATTTAAATGAATTTTCTAAGCCGCAATGGGGAGATGGAAAATGGAAAATTTTGTTTGGTCAGCGTAATTTTATTGGGTGCTTCTTGAAGCTTTTATTGGTACATTAATGCTGATATTTAAGTTAATTGAAATCAAAATTACAATTTAAATTTCTTTTAAAAGAACTAAATGTAAAATTTTTGGAAAATTTTTTTATACACAAAAGTACAGTCAAAGGTCCTTAACAATTTTTAATAGCATAAGTAATGAAGTTTTTACAAAAACTGGATGTTTTTCCGTTTTTTCCAACCTTCTATTTCTTTAACATTTAGTCCCAAGATGCTAAATGTTTGGGGCTAAATATTAAATTGTTTTTTAGTCCATAAAAATTGTTTTCTTGTCTCTTAAGAATCAGATATTTTAAAATATATGGAAATTATGAATTAATTAAAAAAAGCACTCTTATTTATTAAAAAGAGGTACAAAAAGAAAAATTGAAAATTTTCTCTCTTTATATTAATGCGAACGATACCTACCTACATCTTTACATAGTATAAAACAAAGGCGCTCCCGCTGTCTGTTCCCTTATGCCGCGTTCACACGGTTCAACTTGAGTTGAACGATATAACTTTGACTCAGTCAAACTTTTGTTGATCGAGTCGACCCCGGTCAGTTTTCTTTCAATTCTGCTCAATTTGCTTCCAATTCGACTCGCTTATGCTTCACTTCTCGCGTCGCTTACCCCGCTCCGGTCTAACAGATTGTGAATTGTTGATCAACTAACGTTGAACCGTGTGAACGCGGCCTTAGGTCTTCTAAACTACACAATGGATTTTAATGCAGTTTTCAGCATTTGATAGAGTGATTTAATAGAAAGGTTTGTAGATATAAAACATGCATATTATAGTAGAGAAAAGTCGGGAAATTTAAAGATTTATAATGTGAGGTCATAATGAAAATATTTTTGACACTTAAATTGCAAACGCTGGCTAAACCTTACGAGATAGATAAAACTAATATGCTACGAAATTGTGTATCTTAAAAAGATTGATAAAAAAGTCCACGACGGCATATGTCTATCTCTTAAGAATAACCCACAGGATCTATTTTTATCTTTCACATATTACAAAAAAATTATTGTTTATTTACCAAGCTATTATAAACAATATAATATTATTCCTTATCCAATTATATACATTAAATACGTTGTGCAATTCATGTAGATCAAAATTGCCCTTTACATCATATTATAAAAATGAATATCTTAGAAGATATCGCAGATTTAAAAAGCGTTGGCAGAGCGACTGGATATTGTACGTCGTACGTAGTGGCTGTTTTATTGGTATCTTCTTCTATATTATATTAAAATGTTGTGTTGGTCCTTATTTAGAAAAAAATTGAATAATTCTACACCAATTAGTTATGTAAGGTACATGTAATCTTAAAGAGTACGGTTGATCGCCCTACATAGGATAGCATAACAATTGAATCCTACAAGAACCGTCTATTTTCGGTAAGTTCTGTTAAAGTTCGTGAAATAGCACTTAAACGCATTTTCCTCAAGAAGGCCTAACCAATTAACGAAAGAAATCTCTATAAAGTTGATATTAAAAAATTGACAATTTTTACTGGAAAATAAATATGAATTTCAATTTAACACCCGATAAAATTAATAATGAAATAGTTTAAAATATTTGATTTTTTTCATTGTTCATTGTCGAAGATATTAATTAGAAATAAACGTATTAAAATAATATACTAATTTTTTTAAGAATAACAATTACTTAACGGAACTAATTTTAATGAATTTTTTAAGATACCTCAGATGTTAACGTATTGAATACCATTTAACCTAAAAAAAGGCACGGTTCCATAGATGAATTTTTAAATTTCGTTGTGAGGGTAGGAAAGCGAGCGGTTATCAACTAGTATCTATTATATAATTTATTAATATTTTATTATATCCAAAATTTTACAACTGATTTAATACTTCTAAGTTCTGGCCAAGGCTGTATATGTGATCTCCAACCCTTAATCCTAGAACCTTCTTTTTTTGAATTTTCCCAGAAAAACGTTTCAAATAAAAGTTGTAGGCATTGATGCGTCTAAGAACTAAACCAAGTTTAAAGAAAATCGTTTATTTCCGGTGAAAAATCGAAATCAAAACTTCGATTCAATTGCAATACTTCATCTATACCAATAATAAGATTGGAGATTTTTGCTACTTGAATACCTATATAACAAAAACGTTCCATCTCACCTGCGCGAGCTAACAAAAAACGGAATCATTTTTCCCAGCTGAGATTTTTATCTAATCTAAAAAATTTAAAGTGTTTTGTTGAATACTCTTTATTGTCCACATTTTCATATAATTAATACAAAAAATAAATGCCATTTACATTGTAATTTTCCTAAAAAAAAAGGGTTTGTCTAGGGTAAACTTGAAAAAACTGCTCAGCCGATTTCAATGGAATTTTCACAAAAAGTTATTAAATTTGTAACTTCCATTATAGGCTACTTTAAATTTCGAATACTTTTCTCTGTCTGTTTGTTTGTTCTTGGCAAACTTGAAAACGGCTGGTCCGATTTGGACGAGATTTTCACTACAAGTAGTAGATATTACAAAAAGTGCTTTAAAATACTTTTTCTTCCAAAAAAATGTTGATTTCTAGCAAAAAAATAAAAAATATAAAAACTGCGCTACGAAAAACATACATCGGCAGGCAGTTGTGATACAATGCACATATACTAACATATCGTAGAGACGACATGATTTTAAACTATGTTTTTAGTTATTCTTATAAATTAATGTTCGCAAATTTGAAAATTATAACCATGATAGAAGTATAGCAATAGGTTAAGTTCCTAGAAACCATAAATCCATTGTGAATTTACGGGTAGTTAATATATTATTAACAGTTCGGCTGAGTAAAAGTTTGAATTGTCGAGGGAGGAGAACGACATCCTCTGCAATAAATATGATTTCATTCATAAAAATAAATATCTTAGTTCCAAAATGAGATCCGTAAGAATAAATAACAAAAACAGACAGTTCGACTTAAGTGATCCCGATTAGAAGTTTGACTAAGAGAGGTGAAGCCGTTAGGCAGAGCCCCCAGAACAAAAAGAAAACCAGCCCAACATATTTTTCAAGAGAAAATAGCAACTTAGATGTGACCATCGCGTTGTTTTTTTTTACCAAAAAACTATATTCTTAATTTTTAATTTATTTTAGCAAGATATATAAGAATTCGTTGTCTAATCTTGAACCTTGAGAAATAGCAGACTTGCCGATAAGACATAATGGACTTAATACTATATCCTACAATAATGAACCTTAGGCAACCAAACCTGATACCTCAGATCTTAAGATAACACATTAAATATTATTGATCCTAAAAAAGGTACACTTCCCAAAGGATAGCTACTAATCCATTCTACTAAAATTAATAAATTATTTCATATGACATTTGGTGTGAAAGGTTCTCAAGGATTAAAATTTTCTTAATATTTTACAATATTCAAAAAAAACGTAAAGATTCTACCTATAAGATAGCTTATATTTGTTCCTGGAAAAGTAGTTTAACGGATTTTCATGAACTTTCTATGAAATAAAGGTCTAGAAATATCTAATTATCTTTTTTTGTAAAAATAGCTTAATTTCTTATTTTGGGTAAAATTTTCTATTATTCAATCAGATTAATTAAGACACGCTCAGCGAAGCGGGCGGGTATCAGCTAGTTTACTATATAGTAGGTAGTGAAAGAAAGTAAAAATGCAAAATTTTCAACCCACTTTTTGAAGTGCGATACTTTTGTACAGTAGTTTTGAAGTATTGTACTAGCGATGGAACTTTTGCAAAATCCTTTCTTAGTGGTTTCTGTCAATAGTGTATTCTTATACATATAAAGAGATAACAACTCAAATAATAGCGTAATTTTTTAAAGCACAGCTTTCAAATGCTTTGCTATAAAAATAATTTCAACAAAATTTTAGGTTATAACTAAAGTATTTTTGTTGTACAGTACAAGGTATGGGTTTGAGTCCTTGTTAATTCATCACGCTGTCACGAGCGAACCGTTTTCATTAAAACTTTCTATTTAGGTTAATTACGATTTAAAATAACATATTATATGGAAAATTGGTTATTTTATTCCGAACAGGTAGCTAAGGTAAAATTATCTCTTTATTAAAACAATTAATAACGTTTTTGTCAAATAGAGATGAACTGTATATTAATTGTATTATTGTTGTAATAAATTTTGTACCTATCAACTTTATTTTTTACATTTAATTAGGTATAGTTTTTAACAATTAAAAATACCTAGTAGAATTCTAGCATAATTCAACTAAATTTTTTTTAAGTACCCTACTTCACAGTAAAAATGTATGACATAGGTCATAGGGTGTAAGACATAGGGAATATTATATATATTTTATTTCATCGACGAAACAATTTTTTTAAAATTTAAGTGGTATTATTTATTGTAACGGAAACTGTTTCAATTTTTTTTTTGTAAATTTCTAAAACAAACACCAATCATAAATAACTGAAAAATTTTAATGGAAAATAAAAAGTGCAAATAGTGGTTTATGACATTTCTGACTATTCATATTATTTATATCTTTTTATTTGTCGTTTTTTGCCAATGAAATATTGTAGAATATTGCACCTGATATCTTTCCCACATTTGTTATACAACTCAAAACCAAAAATGATTATTTTGATACCAAAAATAAAAACTTTTCTAAAAATACCACTTTGCAAAAATAACTATAAATTTTGTTTTCAATATTCAATGCTATTAGTTACTAAATAAAATAATCATTCGTTTTATACTAAATATTATTGACTTACTCAAGAGTCTTTTCAATAGTTTCGATTTTGATTCTTATTAACTTTAGATTTGAAAGTTTCAAGGCATCGATTAGTTCTTATTACTATTGTCGTTAATGAAAAAAAAAAACTGCTGCGAGGCGTCACAGTGTCAGTATTTTGTTTTACTTTCTCATATAAAACTTGCTGTTGGTTAAAAGAACATAAATAAAACCTAGGATTGGTTAGGTTTGTTCTTTGGATGTGATGCTGAACCGATAACGAATCAATCCAAGTAAATAGGATAATCGCCAAACGCATACACGCTTATGAACTGGTTAAGGGTTATTTTCCCGTGAACGAGTTTGAAAATGTTCGGAATATATTAAAAACAAAGTAATTAAAGTTTTAAAAAATATGCTTTTTACAAACAAAACGCGTTAAGCGGCGAATTTTTCGTCGCTTTGATAGAGTGGGACAAACGATGTAATGCGCATGAGCTGGATAGACGTTGTGTTTCTCCTTCCACTGCCAACTGATTATTTCATATTTGAGTGTAGACTTAATGCAACTCAGCGAGCTATTGGATTATAAAAATATTTTGAATTCTATTTTCTATTTGTTTAGCAGTTCTTAAAATATTTTTTCTAGCTTATTTTAAAATTCTCTTTTAGCATTTTTTATCTTTTACTGTAAATATTAATTCAAAATACATTTTTAAGTTACAACCGTTACAATAATCAAATTACATTTCAACACTCCCTTTTATTATTGGATATATTTTTTAACCAGAAAAAGTTAAGTTAGCGAGAAAAATTGTTTTTTTTTTTTAATTAAACTATATGCCAAAAAATTGTCCCTTCAGAAACCGCAATTTCTCCAAGTTTATATTAGTTGATTAATAATTAATTTTCCAAAAATTTGCAAACTAAAAATTAAAATTGCTGTAGAATACAAAAATGTCACTTTTTTATTGATTTTTTTAGTTGCTGCTTAAATGCTATGTCCGGATCCGCAATTGCTCCAAATGTATAAACCCAAAAATAAATTTTAATGGAACTTTTTGTTTTTTTAAGCTCTCTATTTGCTCTTTATTTACGCAAATATTTGATCAAATTTTTGCAATATTTTTATTAATTTACTATTTGTACATGTATTGTTGTACCATGACGTCATAAACGGCCGTTGGATCTTATAAATATGAATAGTTCAAAAATTGTATTACTAATTAACTATACACCTGGAGCAATTGCGGATCCGGAAAGAGCATTTAAGGGACAATTTTTTGAAAAAAAAAAATAAAAACAGTGATTATTTTGGATTATATAGCGATTTTTACTTTCTTTTACTACTAAAGGAAGTAGGTATTGTAATCGGGTCGAATTTTCGAATTCGAGCTTTTACCGGAAATACATGTTTTGAGGTCCCCTGAGTCCAAAAAAGTGGTTTTTAGAAACATAACCGAAAGCTCTACTTTACTCTTGGCGTTTTTGAGCTTTTTCAATTTTTTTCGAAAACGGCTCCAACGATTTTTTTTAAACTTTCTATAGTCCTTAGACTCATTAGTGGCTACAACTTTTATTTGAAACTTTTTTGTGGGAAAATTTGAATAAGGGCGGTTCTGGGGTGAAGGTTGAGAGTTCTTATATTCATATAGCCCTTTAGGTTGTATGCATATAGTACTGTTTATACAGGGTGTACCAGCTAGACCGGCCATTAGAAGTTTCCGGAGAACCTGAAATAATAGAAATCTAAAAATTGGGATTAAAACCTAACTGCATTGGAGCTACCTTCCTAAAATATTTTTAGTTTTCTGGCACTTCCGGTATAACCGGAAGTGCCAGAAAACTAAAAATATTTTAGGAAGGTAGCTCCAATGCAGTTAGGTTTTAATCCCAATTTTTAGATTTCTATTATTTCAGGTTCTCCGGAAACTTCTAATGGCCGGTCTAGCTGGTACACCCTGTATGTATTGTTACAAAGTGCTTATATTTCTTTTAACTAACAGCGAGTATTTTCATGAATGAAAGTAAAAGAAAGTTGTGTGACGCCTCGCACCAGATATTTAAAATGATTTTCCTCTACAAATTAAATATTTTCTTAGCATAATAACCTACGCTGACGACGTTGCGGGTATCAGCTAGTTTCCAACATAAAATTATTAAAGCTCTCGCAAGATAATTTTTAATACATTTCAATATTTTCCATTTGTTTATCCAATCTACCTCCAGATCGCCTCCACCGTATGCTATTGATTTAAACATAAATAAATTCTTACAAATAATTAATATAAACATAGCTAATGAGAAATGTCACGAACATAAAAGCTTATTGAATTCCTCTCAGAAATACGTAAATAAATGCTTAATTTTTAAAAATTATTGATATTCTTTCACTATATTTAACCCATTCCAAATAATACAATTTAATATTTTAATTGAAAATTACGAAAATCAATTTAAATTTTCTTGCAATACAAAGTTTTTTTTTTTTTTTTTTTGTTCATCTATCGAACGATTGAAAAAGAGTTGAAACTTGCTTCTGAATACTTACGTTCAAACCAAGCAAAAGATGCGAACTTTGATATAATATCGCTTACGGCTATGCAACCGAAATAGAACGTTGCTTTCACCCCTTTTTATAAATTCAAAAAATTACAATGCGTAAAATGAAGATATAACGTGTTTCATTTATTTTTCTTTTCCCATAATGGAAAAATGAATAAAAGATATTTTAAATACGCTGTTAAATGAATTGATTATTCAAGAAAAAATTTCTGTTTAGGTTTAAATGTTGGTGTGATAATAAACGATGTTACACATCGATAAAAATAGTTTTTTTTTTTTGAAAATTCAAATTTTCCTTTTCAATTTCCTGGATGTGAATGAATGACGTCGCTGGTTTGCATTTTTATTTGTTCAATAATGAAAATAATGAAATATCTTTCAGAACCGACCGTTCACACAACCCTCGTCTCATTCCCCACACGATAGTCGGGGCGGTTTGTTCCAGATCCTCCCTCTCCGTTCAGTTTTCGCGAGCTTTTCTCTACTATCTGTACGTTATATGGAGTGACGTTATGCGCACCATCTGTGAACGGGCGCGTTAATTAGATTGCGCGCCACGAAACAAAAGACTCCTGCCAAAGACAGTTGAAAACTCACAAACAAACAAATACCTCTACCGACTCGCGATATAATGACCTGTCAAAAACACCAACGACTTCCTCTCTCTAAGGCTAAGTAAATCCGCCACCACGGCATGTGGGTCAGGAGAATGGCGATGGAAGGTTCCTGGCACCGAAATGCCCTCTTCTCCCTTACACATACGGACATAATATACGCATCCACCATCAATAGATTTACTTACACATTGCTTTCTTTTACTTATATTAGACAGCTGAACATTTTCTCGCCCCACAATCATTTCAATGTCTTCATTATGCACGTTTCACCAATTTACTTCAAACAAAAAAGTTAACTGTCAAAATATCCTTTACTTTTTCATCAACTGACGTCTGAGGTATAACAGGAACTGTTTTGTAAATATTTTAGTTGGTGTTCAAAGTAACAACAAACCTCCTTTAAGTCTTCTTTATTTTGGATATACAAGCAAACTGTCGTTGAGAAGTGGTATTAGTGCGCATGGATGACATAGAAGGCCCTATTTCAAAAGCTCACTATATGTACACATAATATGAGCTTTTCACCGCACACTTTGATGTGAACAACTCACCCAGTTTGACACTATCAGTGGCTAGCAGCAATGTTAGTGTAATACATTCCTCCCCAATAAACGTGAGGGGTTGATGAAGGTTATGAATAGGATGGATGGAGTTGAGGGCATAACGGAACGTGCGACACATTCAGAGAATATCATCGACCCTTCAACACCATCATCATCATCATCACCACCACCACCAACAAAATCATCCCTTTTATCGCGGTGGTGTTTTCCCGTCCGTGTCTCCAATACAGCTTCGTATTATTCCAATGATCAGAGGGAGTTATCGTGCTATCGCCAATCCATCCATCCAACTATATACTGATCTCCCGAATTTCTCATACTGTCATTTCTTCGCACGCACACATACTGCATTGTAAGTACACGTGCACACCCTGACAGAGACAGATAACGCACGACGGTTTGTCATATTGGGATAAAGAAACTTTTGACGTGTTGTTTTACTTTTCGAAATTCAATTTGATGAAACTGCGAGACATGAACGAACGGTTAGGGAAAATTCCTCCTGTACTTACGATTAGTCAACCCTACTCGAATACCTTCGTATATACCACATATTGTGCAAAACAATTAGACTAAAACGCATCCCTTTACTTTGTTGAGTCCAATCTCTTTTATTATACACTAGCTGATAACCGCCCGCTTCGCTGAGTGTATCTAAATTTAACTGATTGATTAAAAGATTCCCTACGTTCATAGCGAAATATAAAAATTAATCTATTTTGACAGAAAAAAAAAATGATAGATACTTTCAGACTTTAGAACCAAAGAAAGTTCATCAAAATTCGTAAAACTACTATTCAAGAAAGAGATGTTACCTGTCTCACGTCAGCTTCTATACGATTTTTAGTAAAAAAGTACCTGTATTCCTTCCTTTAGGTCTTGAAAATCTCTCATACCAAATGTCATTTAAAACCGTACAGCTATTTTAGGGGCACCCATTAATACTGCGAGGCGTTTTTTGCGATTTTTGAAATCCCATCCCCTCCCTTCTGGTAAGATGTCATGAGATTTGGCATATATCATTCCCCCAACCCGCAATCTAATGTGATATTTTTTTAAAACAAAAAAATACGTGATATTTCCGAGACCTTCCCTTTCCCCAAAGTAAGATTAGATGAGATTATACTCGAACCCGTCGGCCCCTGAATGCCTCACGTAATTAATGAATGTTCCCCTAAAAGAATAGATTAGTAGCTATCCTACAGGATCTTTAGCAAAACTTCATTAAAATTTGTTCCATTAAGTAATTGTTAATTTTTTGAAATGTTTAGTTTATTATTTACATACGTTTATTTCTAATTAATATCTTCGACAATGAACAGTGAAAAAAATTCAAATATTTTAAACAATTTCATTATTAATTTTATCGGGTGTTAAATTGAAATTCATAATTATTTATTTTCCAGTAAAAATTGTAAAAATTTTTTAATTTCAACTTTAAGGAGATTTCTTTCGTTATTGTGTAAAATTGGAAGAAAATGCGTTAAAATTCGATTTCACGAACTTTACCGAAACTTTTCAAATGAACAGTTCCTGTAGGATATAATTGTTTTGCCATCCCATCGGAACCATGCATTATTCTAGCCTTAAAAATAAGCTATATCATTCTCCCCCAAACTACCACACTGCAAAAATCATATCAATCTTTAACTCTGTGATAAACAAAAACCATATCTATTTCACGGGAATAGTACATCTCTCTTGAGTAAAAAGTAGATCACGTCTTCTTAAAGAAAATGTGTTAAAACTATATTTCGTGAACTTTAACGAAACTGCTTTTAAATACTCGGTTCCTATAGAACACAAACTTGTTTTACTATCCCATGGGAACCGTTCATTATTCCAGTATAAGAAGTAACTTATATAATTCTCTGACCCCTAAATAACCACATTTAAAAAAGTAAGTTAATCTTTTGCTCTGTAAAAAAAAAAACAAAAAAATTTCTATCCCACGGGAACCGTACATTTTTTCTACTAATATTACTTACTATACTTATATTATGTTACTTATCTTAATAATATTATAAACGTGAAAGTTTGTATGGATGTTTGTTGCTTTTTCACTCAAAAAGTACTGAATGGATCTGTATGAAATTTGGCATAGATATAGATTATAATCCGGTTTAACATAAAGTATACTTTATATCCAGAAAAAATGTACGGTTCCCGTGGGATAGATAATTTTTTGTTTTTTACAGAGCGAAAGATTAACTTCCTTTTTTACAATGTGGTAGTTTAGGGGTCAGAGAATGATATAGATTACTTCTTACACTGGAATAATTAACAGTTTCCATGGGATAGTAAAACAAATATGTATTCTATAAGAAGCGAGTATTTAAAAGCAGTTTCATTAAAATCCACGAAATAGAGTCTTAACTCATTTCCTTAAGAAGACTTGATCTACTTTTTACTCAGGAAAGATTTACTATTCCTGTGGGATAGATATGTTTTTTGTTTATCACAGAGCTAAAGATTGATATGATTTTTGCAATGTGGTAGTTTAGGGGAGAATGGTATAACTTACTTTTAAGGCTAGAATAATGCATGGTTCCCATGGGATGGCAAAACAATTATATCCTACAGGAACCGTACATTTAAAAAGTTTCCGTAAAGTTCGTGAAATCGAATTTTAACGCATTTTCTTCCAATTTTACACAATAACGAAAGAAATCTCTACAATGTTGAAATTAAAAAATTGACAATTTTTACTGAAAAATAAATATGAATTTAACATCCGATAAAATTAATAATTAATTTGTTTCAAATATTGGAATTTTTTCATTCTTCGTTGTCGTAGAAATAAATAAGAAATAAACGTATTAAAATAATAGACTAAAAATTTCAAAATTTAACAATTACTTGAGTCTTAACGGAACAAATTTTAATGAAGTTTTGCTAAAGATCCTGTAGGATAGCTACTAAACTATTCTTTTAAGAGAACAGCCATTAATAACGTGTAACGTTCAGGGGCCGATGGGGTCGAGCCGAATCTCATCTAATCTTACTTTGGGGAAAGAGGGAAGGTCTCCCAAATATCACGTATTTTTTTATTTTGAAAAATATCACATTAGATTGCGGGTTGGAGGAATGATATATGCCAAATCTCATGACATCTTACCAAAGGGGTGGGGAGGAGATTTTAAAAATCACAAAAAACGCTTTGCGCAATTAATGGAGACCCCCTAAAATAGCTCAACGGTTTTAAATGACATTTGGTATGAAAGATTTTCAAGTCCTAAAGGAAAGAATTAAGGTATTTTTTTACTAAAAATCCTAGTTTTACGAATTTTGATGAACTTTCTTTGGATCTAAAGTATGGAAGTATCTATCATTTTTTCTGTCAAAATAGATTAATTTTTATATTTCTCTATGAACGTAGGAAATCTTTTAATCAATCAGTTAAATTTAGATACACTCAGCAAAGCGAGCGGGTATCAGCTAGTCATTTATATTACTAAATCCTTACTTATAAAAGTGTCCAGGGTTCTTTTAAGATTTATCTTAAAATGTTCTTGCGTTTGCTTTATGTAACTCGCAGGTAAAACTTTAAAAAAAAATCCGCATTTCAATTACAAATAAATTAAAGATCGTTAGATCTCCCCCGATATCACCCGTTGCACTGATTTCAACGGTAAATATAAAATCGAACTGGTGCAATTGCGATAGAACGACATCAATTTTAATATTTACGAGTACGTACAAGTACATGACATGATTTTGACGGTTCATACGCGCGCTTTTCGTTCGGCCGCGTGTTTTGTACGGATGTATTTATAGGGATGAATACACCCCATACCCATATATCGTCATTCCAATTTTACCTCGCACCCGCCACACGTATGGGCAAATCAATAAACAGCGGCTTTGAATATTTGAATTTGCTTGCGGAACGAAACAGGTGTCATAAGCAAATATCGGTTTTGAATTTGAATTAACGTTTACCAACAACTCGAAAGCTTCATCTGCGTTTCTCTCTCTCTCTCTCTCTCCCCGTTAACGTTCGAATTTTATTATTTGTTGTTTTATAATATATATACAAAACGCTTAAATAGGATATTTTAAATCCATCACTGTCATTTATTTTGTTTGTATGATTTTAACATTATATATATATGATATATATGATACATATGACATATATGATATATATGATATATATGATATGATTTTTTTTTTTAGGTTCTCAGTCGAAAAATGTTAACGACCGAAGCAACACATGCAAAACTCCCGATTCACCGGAAAGTGCTCGATTGTCATCATCGGTGAATCAAAGTTCGAACAACAACAATACGAGCACAAACAACAACAATCCATCGCCAACAACTGCATCTAGTCAAATCCAACAATCGCAACAATCAGTTAACAACGTACCTCGTCGTTCTAGTCTATCGCCAAATACAAATAACAATATATCAACAAATTTAGTCACGAATCGTACAAGTCATTCACCATCGCCAACAACACGACCCGTAACGACCGTAAATGGTGGTGCTCTCAGTCCTTTAGATGTAAACTCGTCGGACAATTTGGTCGTAACAACGACGCCACCGTTGTCATTAAACCTCGACAACATAAACCATGGCCATCATATGAACAACAGCGGCAATCACAACAATTACCTCAACTATAATCCATTAAGACAATTGAACACGGTCAAGAAGTTTTTATGCACGCTGGTTCAATTCGGAGCTGATATCGGTGTGGAAATTGGTGATCGGGTGCGAAGTTTGGTACTTAGTCTTGTGGTAAGTAATGTGAGAGGCAACTGGCGCCAAACTTGATTCAATTTAACGATGTTTTGTATTAGATATTAGCTCATTAGAACACATAAACTTTCAAAATTGAATAATTTGATTTCATTAGTGGAAAGGGCGTTATTTTCAATGTGGAATTAAATATCCCATTGAATTAAATTAAAAATAATTATATATACAAATGACACATATTATTAAAAAATAAGTTATTACTTTTCTCGAATTTTGCAGTAGCTGTTATACCATTTTTCTAGTTAAGTGATAAAAATGACGTCTGCATTCCATGCATATTCTTGGTTATCACGAAATCTAGGATTGTGAAATAGATTCAACCATCTTAGAATAGTAATTTGAATTTTTGTCTTATTTATTTTTATATTTAAATTAAAAATAATTAATTCTTTAAATATATTTTTTATATTTTATTTAGAAAATATTTATATATATATAAATGACACATATTATTAAAAAATAAGTTATAACTTTTCTCGAATTTCGCAGTAGCTGTTATTGTAGCTTATTATTTGGAGTTTAGTGATGAAAATGACGTCTGCATTCCATGCATATTTTTGGTTATTGCGAAATCTGGGATTCTGAAAACATTCCCTGCGTTCATAGCGAAATATAAAAATTAATCTATTTTAACAGAAAAAGGTGAAAGATACTTTCAGGCTTTAGATCCAAAAAAAAGTTCATCAAACTTCGTAAAACTACTTTTCAAGAAAGAGATGTTAGCTGTCTCACATCAGCTTCTATACGATTTTAAGTAAAAAAGTACCTGTATTCCTTCTTTGAGGACTTGAAAATCTTTCATACCAAATGCCATTTCAAACCGTACAGCTATTTTAGGGGGCACCCATTAATACTGCGAGGCGTTTTTTGCGATTTTTGAAATTCCATCCCTTCCCCTCTGGTAAGATGTCATAAGACTTGGCATTTATATTTTCCCCAACCCGCAATCTAATGTGATATTTTTCAAAACGAAAAAATACTTGATATTTGCGAGACCTTCCCTCTATCCCCAAAGTAAGATTAGATGAGATTCGGCTCGACCCCATCGGCCCTTGAACGCCTCACGTAATTAATGGATGTTCCCTTAAAAGAATAGATTAGCAGCTATCCTACAGGATCTTCAGCAAAACTTCATTAACATTTGTTCCGTTAAGTAATTGTTAAATTTTGAAATTTTTAGTTTATTATTTACATACGTTTATTTCTAATTAATATCTTCGACAATGAACAATGAAAAAATTCAAATATTTAAAAAAATTAATTATTAATTTTATCGGGTGTTAAATTGAAATTCATATTTATTTTCCAGTAAAAATTGTCAATTTTTTAATTTTAACTTTGTAGAGATTTCTTTCGTTATTGTGTAAAATTGGAGGAAAATACGTTAAAATTCCATGTCACGAATTTTACCGAAACTTTTTAAATGTACGGTTCCTGTAGGATATAATTGTTTTGCCATCCCATGGAGACTATACATTATTCTAGCCTTAAAAATAAGCTATATCATTCTCTCCCAAACTACCACATTGCAAAAATCATATCAATCTTTAACTCTGTGATAAACAAAAAACATATCTATCCCACAGGAATAGTAAATCTTTCCTGAGTAAAAAGTAGATCAAGTCTTCTTAAGGAAAATGAGTTAAGATTCTATTTCGTGGATTTTAATGAAACTGCTTTTAAATACTCGCTTCTTATAGAATACATATTTGTTTTACTATCCCATGGAAACTGTTAATTAATCCGGTATAAGAAGTAACCTATATCATTTTCTGACCCCTAAACTACCACATTGTAAAAAAGGAAGTTAATCTTTTGTTCTGTAAAAACAAAAAAATATTTATCCCACGGAAACCGTACATTTTTTCTGGATATAAAGTGTACTATATGTTAAACCGGTTTATAATCTATATCTATGCCAAATTTCATCCAGATCCATTCACTACTTTTTGAGTGAAAGAGCAACAAACATTCATTCTTACAAACTTTCACGTTTATAATATTAGTAAGATTTATTAGATAAATGAAAGCCAAAAATGAGGAATGTTAAACAATTTGAGCTATGTTCTAAGAAGTATAGAGGGTAATTAATGACTACATTGGCAAATAAAATTTCCACCAAGAAACGTTCCAAGTATGATATGTGAATTACCAAAAACTTTTTCTAGTTTTACATGATAAATTATTTATTTATTTTTTGTTTTTGTTACAGAGCTCAAATTTAAGTATTGAAGAATTTCACCAGGCTCTTCAGGACGTCACTAATTTTCCACTTCGACCGTTCGTCTTGCCGTTCCTACGCACGAATCTGCCATTGCTACAGCGAGAAATTCATACATTGGCACGTAACGCAAAACAGGTACGAAACCAGGGCTTGTTAATACTAAATACCTTTATAGATCATGCGATAATAACTCAACGAAATTTTATCATTGCGCATTATAAATGACGTTGAGAAAAACACACAGCTTTATTGTTTTTCCTTTTCGAAAACCCCCGTATGGAAAATGCGACGTAATATTCAATATTACGGCCACTTGAGTAAAGCTGTTACTCGTCGAAAGTTTTCACATAAAAAAAAAAAAAGAAAAAAAAAACACACACACAAACACACACACACATATACACACATTCTGGAGCAACAACAGAGTGGAGCAGTTGGGGTTTTATTAACACTTTTACCAACAATTATTAAAAAATACAAATCACTTTTAAGATCGAATACGTTAATTAAGTGTTTGAACTTTTCCTTCGGTGCCCAATAAAAAAAAAAAAAATTCCGACAGTGATTAATACGAGTCGTATAAATTTTCTTTTATTAGCCGTTTCGTTTCGTCTCGTATTTTGGGACAAATAAAAAGGAAATTAACGAACGGTAGTGAGTGAATGTTCGTATATATATATACAGGGTGCGCCATCTAGACAGGACTTATTGAAATGTTGAATAACTCCGCCATTTTTCAGCCGATTTTGGAAAATGAACAAGATTCATTTAGGGTATACAATGCCATTTATTGACAATTCACTCAGAATACAATATCGATCAAATGACCGCCTCCATTAGACACACAAAAAGCGGCCCTTTTTTGGGCATTTTTCATTGTATTTGACAACATTTCGGGCGTAATAGCAGCAATTTCCGCTTTAATATTAGCTTTTAGTTCTTCAATAGTCTTTGGTTTGCTGGCATACACCTTACTCTTCAAATAGCCCCACAGGAAAAAGTCTGGCGCCGTCAAATCCGGCGAACGAGGAGGCCACTCCAAATCACCCTTTTTTGACACAACGCGTCCCGGGAACTTGCTCTGCAAAAACTTCATAGTAGCAACTGCGGTGTGACAAGGTGCGCCGTCTTGTTGAAAATAGAAGTTTGTTAGACGGTGTTTCCGCATTTCCGGACAAACAAAGTGCGCCAACATCCAACGATAGCGTGCACCGTCGACGGTTTCTCCAACTTTGAAAAAAAATGGTCCAATAATCGTTTTCGAGCACACTCCGGCCCAAACAGTAACTCTTTGGTCGTGCAATGGTGTTTCGTGAATGATGTGTGGGTTTTCTGTTCCCCAAATTCGACAGTTTTGTTTATTGACCCCGCCAGAGAGCGTAAAATGAGCTTCGTCCGTCATCAAAATTCGGTCCCAAAAATCAGGCTCGGCATCGATCTTTCTTGCGATCGTATTCCCATATTCGAGGCGACGCGGCTTGTCCGTTTCCAACAATCTTTGGGTTAGTTGCACTTTGTATGGAAAAAGATGGAGATCATCCTTCAAAATTCTTCTTAAAGTGGTTCCACTCACATTCAGCGCCTGAGAACGACGCCGATACGACACACTTGGATTTTCGGCAACACTCTCTCTCACCGCTTCAACAACTTCATTGGAGCGTCGCGGACGCGGTCGAATGGGTCGCGGGCGAGTAGCTACAGACCCGTGTTCAAAGAAATTTTTCGCCAAAGTACGAATTGTCTTGGCGGAAGGCGCCGAATGTCTCCCATATTTCTTACGATACGCACGCACAGTTTTCACAGTTGAACGATTGTTTTCAATGTACAGCGCTACAATTTCAGCCCGTTTTTTTGGCGTAAACCGATCCATGACTATAATGGCATAGACTGACGTTTCAGAATCTTGTTCATTTTCCAAAATCGGCTGAAAAATGGCGGAGTTATTCAACATTTCAATAGGCCCTGTCTAGATGGCGCACCCTGTATATGGGTTTTACTTGTGATTTATATTATTATTCACGTTAATGTATTTTTTTTTTTTGCCAACAGACACCATTACAATATGTTCGAACCCACGACCATGTAATTCTCGATCCGACATTTTCACCGTCTGAGGCGTCCGATATTTTCTTGTCGGGCGAAACACCGTTGGCGCTTCACCGCCGAAGGCCTTCAGACAGGTACCGGTTTTTTTTTTTTGACGATCGAAGAAAAATGAGGGTTAATCAAATTATGTTAAAAGAAATATTAAAGAAAATATCATATGATGTACATCTTCCCGGGGCGCAAATGTTTCAGCCTGATGCTGTCTTATCCTTTTACTTGGAGGTAGGATTTCCCCATTATTGGAAGGTCGACGTATTTACAGTGTAACATCTGTCGCACTCGTGCTACCCATCTGGTGCCTCCGTACTTACTTTTTCCCCAAACTCTGTCCTGATTCTCCCCCTTTGTAGTCCCCAGGAGAACCTAAATGATTCATTTTTTTTTCTCTCTTTGTTTGTGAGGAAAACATTTGCTTTAATTTTTTCCATTAAAATATTAGAGAGAGAATCAAAAAAATTTCAAAAACTTTATAAAATTACAATAAAAACTAAATAAAAGGATTGAATACATTGACAACTTTTTCCTGTTTAAGACTACGTATAGGTTATAATAAAATAATAGAATTAATAAAAATATTCGTACTGAACGAATTGCATTAAAAGGACAATATTTTTGAAACCTACAAAGTACACGGAAAAAAATAGTGGTGTAAAATTTACAACACTAAACTAGTAATATTTTTACTGCACTTTGTGTGCACTATAACCACAAATGTAACATTAGATAACACACTGTGTTGTATTCAGCTCTAACGTATAGTATTTTTTACTACCATAGTGTAGTAAATATATGTAGCTGTTACAACTGCTGAGTGTTGTACAATTAACAAATTTTGGCGTTTGCGCATGCGCCGCGTTCAACATAACCAATAATTTTGACAAATAAATGCAAGTGTCAAAAATTCAACTACATTTTTACTAGTTCGTGTTGTAAATAATACTACAGTTTTTTAATTACACTTGACTGGTAAACGTTACCACACGTGGTGTCATCCTATATAATACTAGTTAATGTAGTAAAATTAACAAGGAATGTTGTCAAATCTACAACACATTTTTTTCCGTGTAGGTATTTCGGATAAACCGAATTTCGTCCTAATCGTTTTAACTGTTTATTTTTTTAAATATTTCATCAGAACACCTTTTTAGTTGAACATCTTTATTATTTTCATTCATTCGTTATAAATCTTCCTAAAATGATCGATTTTTAGTATAAAATTTATTGGTCCAGGTCGTTTGGTAGTTTTTTTACCTGGTAAGTTTTCCGGGAGTTTTAAAAATTAGTAATTTTATAGATTTCGATGTGCTCTTTCCGAATTTCAACGTTGCCACCTCGTATCCTTTCCGCTCGCACCGCCATATTGGGAAATGCCGCTTACAACACTGTTTCTTGACAATGTGTCCTTTTTTACTGATTTTACGGTGTAAACATTTCCGTACTAAATGATAGTAGAAAAAATTTCCCACAATTTATGTATTAACTTTCATTTTCGTAAAATTAACAGTTTTTGCGTACGAGCGCCGCAAACTTTTATACATCTACACCAACCCGTGACATTACATTTCCAGAGCTAAAGCCTTTGAAAATGGTAAAAAGTGAAAAAAAAAAAATAATAAAAGTAGGATAAAACCCATTAGAAAATTAAGAAAATATAACAAAAAATGAAAGGAAAAATAAATTACGGTCGATCTGAGGTGGGGAATTGGAAAAGGGAGAGGTTTTTAAGGGTAGAAACGGTTTATCTTGGTTTCCGACAAAACTACAAGTCCTATGGAAAAAAGTTAAATAGCAAAGTTGTAGATAATAAGAAAATTTATATTTTTTATTTAGTCTTTTTTCACATAACCTCAAAATTTATGTGAAAAATTCCAAACACCAATTTTTTTATTTTTTTATCTTTTACAAAAAAAAAACTTTTTCTTGATATTTGGTAAAAACTTACCTTTTAATGTCCCAAACACAATGTAATTTTTTTGATTTAAAATATTTATTTTGCACCATATTTTGACTTAATATTGAAAAGCACCCTAATTTTTAATCAAAAATTCTCACGTCAAAATATCTACTTTTTTAAAAAAGTTGGAAAGCTTTTTATTCGTTCAAATTTTTACTTTCTGATGGTGCAAAAAATTACATTACAATGTTAAATGTTCCCAGAAAATGCAATAATTAGTGTGTAAATTTTAATAAATTGCTTAAAATTGTACATAATACAATTGTACATACTACATAACACAATTTTGAACAATTTATTAAAATTTACACTTTAATTATAAAATTTTTCCAGAACATTTAACATTGCTATGTATATATTTTTGCACCATCAGAAAGTAGAGGTTTCAACGAACAAAAAGCCCCCCAACTTTTTTAAAAAGGCGGATACTTTTACGTGAGAATTTTCGATTGAAAATTATAATAAATATTTTAAATCAAAAAAATTTTAGTGTGTTTGGGACATTAAAAGGTAAGTTTTTACCAAATGTCATGAAATTTTTTTTTTGAAAAGAAAAATAAAAAAATAAAAAAAAACTTCGTTATTGGAATTTTTCACATAAATGTTGAGGTTTTGTGAAAAAAGTGCTAGAACAAAAGTTGTAGATCTTCTTATTATCCACAACTTTGCCATTTAATTTTTTTTCATAGGACTTGTAGTTTTGTCGGAAAACGAGATAAACTGCAAAAATTAAAGTGTAAATTTTAAAAATTATTCAAAATTGTGTTATGTACAATTACTGTATTACTTATGTACAATTTGGAGCAATTTATGAAAATTTACACTTTAATTATTGCATTTTCTGAGAACATTTAGCATTGTTATGTATATTTTTTTTTCACCATCAAAAAGGAGAGGTTTCCACAAACATCAAGCTTATCGACTTTTTAAAAAAATCAGAAGTTTTGACGTCAGAATTTTCAATTAAAAACTAGGGTGTCGAAAAAGCACTTTTCGATATTAAGTCATTATACGATGGATAATTTAATATGTTAAATAAAAAAAAAAAAATGCAGTTTGGGACATTAAAAGGTAAATTTTCACCGAATTTCGTGTAAAAAGATTCTTTTTTAAGATAATATTTTTTTACAAGATAAAAATTAAAAACCAAAAACTTGGTTACTGGAATTTTTCACATAAATTTTGAGGTTATCTGAAAAAATTGTTAGCACAAAAGTTGTAGATATTCTTATTATCCACAACTTTGCTATTTAATTTTTTTTCAAAGGACTTGTAGCTTTGTCGGAAATTAAGATAAACCGTTTCTACCCTTAAAAACACCCCCCTTTTCCACTTTCCCACCTCAGATCGATCGTAATTTATTTTTCCTTTAATGTTTGTTATATTCTCTTCCTTTTTGAGAGGTTTCATCCAACTATAATTTTTTTTGGGTTCAAAAATTACCGACCCTGGTATAAATAGACAAATACACAGTTAAAATTGAATGTCACGGGTAGCGTAGATGTATAAAAGTTTGCGGCGCTCGTACGCCAAAACTGTTGATTTTACGAAAAAAATTTAAAATATTTGTTCTTCTTTCATTTTGTATAGACATATTTTATAAACAAGAAATTTTTTGGAAAACCAGGAATTCCAAAAAATATGAAATTGGTAAATTTTTTTCCGTGCGCGCTGGTGATCAAAATGAACTTAGAAATTGGTGTAATGAGCTTTTTTGTACAGCCGTAGGGGTATAATTATGGTGAATTTGCTCCCAGAATATATTTAAACTATACTTGGAGGATTTGCGGGTATTAATGAAATAATAAGATCCTGAAATTTTCAGGTCCCTAAAGCAACTTGTTTCTGAGGAAAAACAAATTTTGTAAAAATCAGAAAAAAAAATTTTTAGGAACGAGCTTCATCTAAATTTCGGATATGTTTAAGAGGCTGATTAGATCAATCGATCCACGCGTTTCTGAGATTTTTTTCTTCTGATTTTTACAAATTTTGTTTTTCTCAAAAATCAATCTGAAACTTTCAGAATATTATTATTTCATTAATACCTACAAATCCTCTAAGTATCGTTAAAATATCTTCCCAGGAAAATTCACCATACTTTTACCCCTAGAATGCACTTTTTTCTACCAAATAGTTTATTTAGAAAAATGAAAAACTTTTTCACTTTTTGGCTAAAAAATTCTATCCGTAAGAAGTAGCAAATGTGAAAGGATTTTAACATCCCAAAAAACGTAGTTAAAAATACCTCTGATTGGACTTTCAAAATGCCAAATTTCTAAAAATTATTTTATAAATTTTTTTCGTTAAGTGAAAATGCATAGATATTTTTATGAAACACCTAATATCTATCTTTAATGTGAAGTGAAGATGCATAATTGGAACATAAATTTTATTCGAGCTTACTAATCACGTCCTAAAAGTTTCAGATGACCACAAAACTTGGTATAAACAGTAAACGAAGGTAGTTTGAGTGTGAAAGCCACGTTTTTATTTCAACTAAACATTTAATAATGGCACTATAAACGTAAAATTTTATCAAAATCATTTTTGTCACTGAAATAAATTTTAAATAGTGAAAATTAATTAAATTTATCAGTCAATTTTCAATTGAATCTGTCTCTTATAAATCAGCGACATAAATTGAATTAAACGAATTTAAATCATTGCGAAAATTTTATCTTATTGAATTAATAAAATTCCAGGAAAATTTATATCAAAATTACAAAATGGAAAACATAGATATGTCAATTTTCTTATCTGTTCTACGATTGAAGACATCTGAGTTATTGGACAACTTAAAATATCTAATTCAAAATCTTTTAGTTTTTATAATGAAAGACGTCGACTTTTGAAGAAATTTATTTGAAACGATCTGTCTTTGAGTTGAAAGATTCCATATATTATGTATAGGGTGGATTAGTACTTATATCTATTATTATTAGTATTATAACTATCTTTGTTTCAACATTGACTTTTTTGAAGTTATACTTCTTTAGGCGCGTTATGAAAAAATAATGAGAGTGAAATTTTTAGATGAGCGGCCATCTTGAGACCAAAATTAACAAAACGAAATTGGCCGCAAAACCACTCGGTTTCTTGTCGCGCGTAATTTGAATTTTTATTTTATTTATTTATTTATTTTAATATTTAAATTAAAAATACTTTTATATACAAATGACACATATTATTAAAAAATAAGTTATTACTTTTCTCGAGTTTTGATGAAAATGACGTCTGCATTTCATGCATATTCTTAGTTATCACGAAATCTGGGATTCTGAAATGATTCAACCATCTTAGAATAGTAATTTAGTAAAACAAGGCATGAATAAGAGTAAAACACTTACTTTGAATAGTAGCTACTTACTTTATTTTGCAATTTCTATGAAGCTTCGTTTTCATGACATGCATGAATTGTTAACCAGAAAAATGATCCTGACAAATTTTATAAACGTCTGGCAGCTTCCTTTGGATATTATTTATTGATATAAATTAAAATATTATTCTCTTAATTTTTTTTTAATTATTATATCTTTAAATATATATTATTATTATTATTAAATATTAAATTATAGTTTTTTAAAATTGATTATTTGAATGCAATTAATAAAAACTAATTTTTAATGATGCCAAAGAAGTATAACTTTTCACGCGCGTACATAAGTACACGCAACCACTTTTTTTTAATTATTACACTCCCATTTTCTGTTAATGTATACACATTATAATCCAAAAAAATAGAAAATCATTCTAAAGAAATTTCAAAGAGAGCTTTTCTCACAAATACGTATAAAATGAATACGGCCAACTTTTATAAAAATTATTACAAAATGAAAAACTGGCTTCAAAATAAATAAAAATTCTTTTAAAAAAAATGCACTAAAATTAAAAAAAATGCGTATAAACCAGTGCATCAGACCAAGAGTATCTTTAAACTCTAGTTTAAAAAATCTTTTAAACTCTATTAAGGATTATTATTATTAAAAGAAGTTCTGTTGGACACTAGAACAATATTATCGTTTTCGGCTGCTTTTCATTTTGAATAAGTGGTTTTATTGACTAGGGTAAATAATTTTTGAAGAGAAAAAAAATTATGGTAGGATGAAACCCATTGAAAAAGGAAGAGAATATAACAAAAATTAAAGGAATAATAAATTACGGTTGAACTGAGGTGGGGAAGTGGAAAGTGTTTTTAATGGTAGAAATGGTTTATTTCGATTTTCGACAAAACTATAAGTCCTATGAAAAAAAGTTAAACAGCAAAGTAGTAGATAATAAGTAGATCTACAACTTTTGTGCTTTTTTCACTATACTTCAAAATTTATGTAAAAATTTCCAATGACCAAGTTTTAAGTTTTTTTTATTTTATCTTTTCCAAAAAAAAAAAAATTTTTATGAATTTTTGTAAAAATTTACCTTTTAATGTCCCAAGCACACTGTATTTTTTTATTTAAAATATTAATTTTTTCATCTTATAATGATTTAATATTGAAAAAGCACCCTAATTTCCCATCGAAAATTCTCACGTCAAAATACCCTATCTGATTTTTTTTAAAATTCGGTAAGCTTTTTGTTCGTTGAAAACTCTAATTTTTGATAGTGCAAAAACTATATACATAACAATGTTAAATTTTATCAGAAAATACAATAATTACAGGGTAAACTTTAATAAATTGCTCAAAATTGTACAAAATATAATTGTACATAACACAATTTGGAACTATTTATTAAAATTTACACTTTAATTATTGCATTTTCTGAGAACATTTAACATTGTTATGTATATATATATATTTTTGCATTATCAAAGAGTAGAGGTTTCAACAAACAAAAAGCTCATCAACTTTTAAAAAAAAATCAGAAATTTTGACGTGAAAATTTTCGATTGAAAATTAGGGTGCTTTTTTGATATTAAGTTATTATAAGATGAAAAAATTAATATTTTAAATTAAAAAAAATACAGTGTGTTTGGGACATTAAGAGATAAGTTTTCATCAAATTTCTTGTAAAAAATTTTTTTTGTAAAAGTTAAAAATTAAAAACCAAAAACTTGGTTTTTGGAATTTTTCACATAAATCTTAAGGTTATGTGAAAAAAGTGTAAGTATGAAAGTTGTAGGTCTTCTTATTACCTACAACTTTGCTATATAATTTCCATTGTACTTATAGTTTTGTCGGAAATCGAAATAAACCGTTTCTACCCCTAAACACACTCCCCTTTTTCACTTCCCCACATCAGATCGACCATAATTTATTTTTCCTTTCACTTTTGTTTTATTCTCTTCCTTTTCCTATGGTGTTTTCTTCCTTGGTTATTGGAAGTTATAACATAATTTTTGAGGTTATGTGAAAAAAGTGTTAGCACAAAAGTTGTAGATCTAACTATTATACTACAATTTTGCCATTTAACTTTTTTCCATAGGACTTGTAGTTTTATCGGAAATAGAGATAAACTGTTTCTACCCTTAAACCCCTCCCCCTATTCCACTTCCCCACCTCAGATCGGTCGTAATTAATTTTTCCTTTCATTTTTGTTATATTCTCTTCCCTTTCCAAAGGGTTTCATCCTATTATAATTTTTTTTCACTTTTTATCATTTTCAAAGACTAAAAGCACTGGTCTATTAATGTTCCACTCCCACAAATTTAAGTACATTCTAAAACCTTTACTTCTGATTATTTTTCCTTCCATTCACAGAATTTTCAATTATTTTTGTGTTTACTGACAAGATACTGGCTTAATACAGTTTTTATAAGTGAAAAGGTTGTACATTAATTTTTTTTTTCGATAGGTTCTAATGATGATTCCAGTAATGATTGAGTCAGTAAATTTCATTTTGGAATTGTTGAAAGTCGTAACGATTTTTAAGGGCATTTAGGATACAATTATTATTATACTAATCGTTTTTGTAGTTTTAATTAGATATGATTAAGAAAACATTTTAATGTTTTCTGGAAATTCGATGGTTTTGGAACGTTTGGAATGTGCAATGTGTGTTTAAGTTGCCATGGCAACAGTCCGTGTGCCATAAGAAACCATTAGTCATTTTAATAAAACTACTTCAGCAGTTGGAACCGAACTCCGGGCACACAGCATTTGTATATGACATACGGCGAGTCTTATTCAAGGCATTCTCCGGCGGCAGCCACCTCACCATCGCGCCCCTTTTACCCCATTCCACATAATCGACGTCTTCATCCCCTATCCAACTCTTTCCAATACGCCGTGCACAAGTGGGAATGGGGTGGGGGGGCGGAGGGGGCAAGTTATGTGAAGCTTTAGCGTCTTCCACCGTTAAAAACACATCATCGCTGATAGATTAATATTCTTTCAGCGTCTTTTACATAAATGCGCCAGATTTACTATTGTATAGGTTTTATGCAAATGTTTAAAGCAATTTTAAAATTAAATAATAAATTTTGTAATTTCTATGATAAAACTTGTTTTTATATTTGTTTGAGTTTTCAATAATGCGATACGTCTTGTACAGAAACAAACCAAATACAACGCATAGCAAAATTAAACATCGGCTACGACGCGTCACATAACTTTCTTTTACTCGCTGTTCGTCATGAAAAACAAAAATAAAATCATCGATTGGTTAAAAATTATAATTAGAATGCATCATACAGAACTATATATGTATTAAGCCTCAATGTGTATATGTTACAGTTAAAGCATCAACTTAGTCGATATATGTACCAACTAGCTAATGTATACTTTAACTAAACTAATCAGAGAAAGTGTACACAAATAAATTTATGAATAACTAGCTGGTCCCCGCCCGCTTCGCTGAGCTTATCTAAATTATACTGATTGAATAATGGAAAGTTTCATCCCATCAACAAAAAAGACAGATAGATATTTCTAAATCTTTGATTCATAGAAAGTTCATGAAAATCAGATAAACTACTTTTCTAGGAAGATATTCTATATAGCTATATAGAAGAGCTATCTTCTTGGTTCTATACGTTTTTATGAATATTATAAAATACCTATACTTGTGTTCCTTAAGTAGCAATACAATTCGAAAATGTTGAATGTATTATATATTTAACTAAGTTTTTCACCAAGTTCAAATTTTTCAATAGTTATTTAACACGTTTGTTTCTTAACATTATAGACATTCAAAAATTAACAATGAAAGAAGTTTCAATGTTTCAAATTTATCGATGTTATCGGATGTTAAATTAAAAACCATATTTTACTGTAGAAATTGTAATTTTTATTTATAATTTTTTGAAATGATTGTGTTAAAACGTTATTTCACGAACTTTAAGGAAAGCTTTTTTAAATACACGATTGCTGCAGAATTAGTACAATTGTTATGCTATCTTTTGAGAATCGTGCATTATTCTTACATACGAATTAATAAACCATATTTTTCTCTGACCTTTCAACTACCCTATTGCAAAAAATCATGTCAATCGTTTGCTCTGAGAAAAACAAAAACATATCTATCCCACGGGACTAGTACATTTTTCCTGGATAAAAAAGAGATCAGGCCTTCTTGAGGATAATGTGCTAGAACTCTATTTCACGTACTTTTACGAAACTTCTTTTAAATACACGGTTCCTGTAAGATTCAATTGTCTTGTTATCCCACGGGAAGAGTACAATTATGTCGATTTTTTGGTCTATGAAAAATAAAAACGTATCTAGCCCACGGGCCCGTACATTTTTCTTGGATAAAAGGTAGACCAACCTTTCTTGAAATTCCTTAAAACGCCTATCCATGAACTTTTACGAAACTCCTTTTAAATACTCAGTTCCTGAAGGATACTATTCTTATCCTATCCTACGGGAACCGTGCTATATTCTGACATAAAAGGTAGCCTATATTTATTCTCGGACTCTCAATTAACCACCTCATTGTAAGAAAATATGGTAATATTTTTCCCTGTAAAAAATAAACACATAGCTATCCTACGGGAACGGCACATTTTTCCTGCATAAAAATAAGAATGTAGGATAAGAAAATTATTTTTTGCCATGAGGACATTATGAGTTATAACTATTAATATACTCTATTATAATCAGCAAAAAACGTTTAGTTTCAGCATTTTTCTTTAAACCAGTTTTTCTATTTTTCCGTTGAAATGAGACATTTTTCCGAAATAAAACATATTGTAGATAATGATTCGCATAATTAGCTATCATCATACTTAAACATCACCAATATTCATTTTTAAATAAAAATGTATAGTTTATGCATAATTTTTGTTCGAACCCGTTTTTCAAATTCCCGGATAAATGAGACATTTTCCCGTAATTAAAAGTATTTTTTTTAATGACTCAGATTGTCATTTATCATCATACCAAATTTCATTAAAAACCGTATTTATTTGGGTAAGAATTAATAATATGGTTCTAAAAACAATTTCGCTAATAATGAATTATTTTTGAAACAACTTTAATAACCATTAAAAAGGTTATAGCGGGCCAACCTTAAAAGATAGAAATATGTCGTTGCAGACTTTTTTTTAGAACTTTTTAAGAGGAACAATTTTGCTACACATAGTTTTTGCGTAACTTTAACCATTTACGCAGGCAACAAACGCCCTCGAAAGGAAAACATTTTCCTGGTTTTTGAAACATTTTCCATTGATGCTCTGCTGCTATTGGCCGTAGAGTGATGTTGTATAGCCTAAAGCCTTCGTTGATAATTAAGCTATCCAACACAAAAATAATTTTTCAATTCGAATCAGTGGTTCCTGAGATTAGCGCGTTTAACCAAACAGTCAAACAAACAAACTCTTCAGTTTTATATATTAGTATAGATTCCACTAGTTATTAAGTACACCTTCTACTGTACATTACTTAAAGTATTTCAATAGTTTGTTTATTATCTACTGTCATATATGATAGATATTTTTACAATAATATGTTGTCAATATGTCAATATGTAATTATTTGGTTATTAATTAACTCAAAACAAATAAACCAAAAATTATTCAAGAAGAAGAAAAAAAATACGAAAATAACTAGATGTTACTTATTTGATTGAATCAGACTGAACGTACACTTACTGACACCGCGAAGTTTCACACAGATATGATATTTGTTTTTTTTTTAAACTTTGCAGTGTCAGTAAGTGCACGTTCAGTATTTTAAACTAGGGTATAGAATGAAACCAAAAAATATTGCCAGTGTAGATAGAATCATTCAATGCGAATCAGTGGGTTTATACTCTGACTAGTTAATGAATGCATTGACTTGATACAGGATGCATCATTTAAAATAATATATACTTTCACAAAAACAACAAGTGAAAACATGCATCAACTAGTTAGTGTATACATTCACTAAAATTTACGCAATTTCTATTCCCTATAGACCAGAGTAAATAATTTTTGGACAGAAAAAAAATTATAGTAGGATGAAACCCATTGGAAAAGGAAGAGAATATAACAAATATGAAAGGAAAAATAAATTACGGTCGATCTGAGGTGAGGAAGTGGAAAAGGGAGGTGTTTTTAAGGGCAGAAACGATTTATCTCGATTTTCAAGAAAACTACAAGTCCCACGAAAAAAAAAATAAATTGCAAAGTTGTAGATAGTAAGTAGATCTACAACTTTTATACTTACACTTTTTTTCACATAACCACAAAGTTTATGTGAAAAATTCAAATTACCAAGTTCTTGGTTTTTAACTTGTACAAAAAATAATTTTTTACACGAAATTTGGTGAAAACTTCCCTTTTAATATCCAAACACACTGTATTTATTTTTTTATTTAAAATATCAATTGTTTCACCTTATAATGACTTAATATCAAAAAAGCACCCTAATTTTCTATCGAAAATTCTCACGACAAAACATCTGATTTTTTTAAAAAGTCAGTGAGCTTTTTGCTCATGGAAACCTCTATTTTTTGATAATGCAAATATATATATATATACATAACAATGTTAAATGTTCTCAGAAAATGAAATAATTAAAGTGGAACTTTTAATAAATTGCTCAAAATTGTAGATAATACAATTGTTCGTAACACAATTTTGAACAATTTATTAAAATTTACACTTTAATTATAGAATTTTCTCAGAACATTTAACATTGTAATGCATATATTTTTTGCACCATCAAAAAGTAGAGGTTTCCACGAACAAATATCCCACAGACAAATAAAGCAAGGGTATTTTGTCTACCCACTTTGTTGACCAAGTAAAAATTTAACCATTTCCAAATCTACACGGAAAAAAACAGTGGTGTAAAATTGACAACACTAAACTAGTAATATTTTTACTGCACTTTGTGTTCACTATAACCACAAATGTAACATTAGATAACACACTGTGTTGTATTCTCTAACGTACAGTATTTTTTACTACCATAGTGTAGTAAATATATGTAGCTGTTATAACTGCTGAGTGTTGTACAATTAACATATTTTGGCGTTTGCGCATGCGGCGCATACAAAATAACCAATAATTTTGATAAATAAATGCAAGTGTCAAAAATTCAACTACATTTTTACTAGTTCGTTTACGTTTAAAGTTTTTTTAATTACACTTGACTGGTAATAAAAACTAAATAAAACGATTGAATACATTGACAACTTTTTCCTGTTTAAGACTACGTATAGGTTATAATAAAATAATAGAATTAATAAAAATATTCGTACTGAACGAATTGCATTAAAAGGACAATATTTTTGAAACCTACAAAGTACACGGAAAAAAATAGTGGTGTAAAATTTACAACACTAAACTAGTAATATTTTTACTGCACTTTGTGTGCACTATAACCACAAATGTAACATTAGATAACACACTGTGTTGTATTCAGCTCTAACGTATAGTATTTTTTACTACCATAGTGTAGTAAATATATGTAGCTGTTACAACTGCTGAGTGTTGTACAATTAACAAATTTTGGCGTTTGCGCATGCGCCGCGTTCAACATAACCAATAATTTTGACAAATAAATGCAAGTGTCAAAAATTCAACTACATTTTTACTAGTTCGTGTTGTTAATAATACTACAGTTTTTTAATTGCACTTGACTGGTAAACGTTACCACACGTGGTGTCATCCTATATAATACTAGTTTATGTAGTAAAATTAACAAGGAATGTTGTCAAATCTACAACACATTTTTTTCCGTGCACACAATGCTCCGAGTAATTAATTTTTTCCAAAACTAATTGTTGAGAAATGCTGAAATCATAAAAACTATAGCACATCCATTACTTTTATAAATACATATATTCGTGAGCTGTGTACTTGATAACATAAAAATTGGCAGAGATATCCAGGGCAACAAACATTTTTTTTTTTTTTTGTAAAGCTTTGTATACGAGTATTTGAGTAGATCAAATAAAATATATTTCTAAAGAATTTAAAGATTCTTTTTATAAGGGAATAATAGGATTTTAATTCTGCATATTAAAGCTTATTACATAATGTAGGTTACCTAATACGCTTAAGCTTTAAGTTCAAATCTTTTTTCTATACGAAAATTTCTTGAATGTTTTATAAATACCTTACTAAAGAAATAAAATGAAAAAGTCTTTTGAAATTGGGCGTAAAGTGGATTTCATTTAGGTAGAAATAAATCCAGACGTTTGAGAATAATAGGAATAAAGAAAGTTTTATTGAGGGAAAAGTTTTGTCTAATCGACGTCTTATTTTATTTTATTTTTTTTTTTTGTAAAAAGAATATAGAAAACGCTTAACGTTCAATATAATAATAATAATCTGGCATCTTCAAAATAAGGTTATTCTAAAGTTTAAAAAAATTTTTTGGCTCATTTTCTTGGACTAATAATTAAGGCCTACAACTTTTATTTAAAATATTTTCCTGAGAAATTCAAATAATAAAGGTTTGTGGGGTAGAATATTTTAGAGAATTTATAGATTGAAAACCAGTTCTGACCGAGATTGACGGCGAAATATCCTATTCGAGTAATGGAGTACAAAATACTCACAAATTCAACAAAACATTTTATAGATTTGATAAAAAAATTACGAAATTAATAAAAAATAATCTACATAAATAAAATGATAGCTGTTTTCCAATGTTCGCTTTTAACTCAAAATTTTCTGGATAGATTTCGATCAATTTTTTGTTTTACTTTTTATATACTTGGTCCTTATCTAAAAAAATAATTATCACGATATTTTCATTAAAAGCAAAGTAGATAGTTAAAGTTTTAAAAATTGCAATTTTTACAAGCAAAACGCGTTAAGCGGTGGATTTTACGTCGCTTTGATAGAGTGGGGTAAACGATCTAATGCGCATGGGCTGGAGAGAATATGTTTCTCCGTCCACTGCCTACTGATTATTTCATATTTGAGCGTAGACTTAATGCAGCTCAGCGAGATATTAGATTAATAAAAAAATTTTAATTCTATTTTTATTTGTTTAGCAGTTTTTGAAATATTTTTTGTAGCTTTTTTAAATCTTTTAGCATTTTTTATATTTTACTGTCAATACAAATTCAAAATAAATTTTTATGTTACAACCGTTACAATCATCAAATTACATTTTAACACTCCATTTTATTATTGCATATATTTTTTAACCAGAAAGAGTTAGGTAAGCGAGTTTTTTTTCTTAATTAAACTACATGTCCAAAAGTTTCTTGTTCAGAATCCGCAATTTCTCCAAGTGTATATTTATTAATTGATTAATAATTAATTTTTCAAAAATTTACAAACTAAAAATTAAAATTACTGTAAAATTAAAAAAAGTAATTTTTTTAAGTTTTTTTAATAAAAATTGCTTTTTAAATGCTCTTTCTGAATTCGCAATTGCTCCAGGTATAAAGTTAATAGTTAATTAATAATTAATTTTTCAAAAATTTGTAAACTAAAAATTAAAATTACTGTAACATAAAAAAAAGTTACTGTTTTAAGTTTTTTTTTAAAAAATGGTCTTTAAATGCTCTTTCCGGATTCACAATTGGTACAGGTGTATGGTTAATAGTTAGGTAATTAATAATTAATTTTTCAAAAATTTACAAAATAAAAATTAAAATTACTGTGAAATAAAAAAAATAATTTTAAGTTTTTTTGAAACAAATGCTCTTTAAAGGTTCTTTCCGGATTCGCAATTAATTAATTTTTCAAAAATTTGCAAATTAAAAATTAAAATTACTGTAAAAAAAAGTATTTTTTTAAGTTTTTGAAACAAATATTCTTTCCGGATTCGCAATTGGTCCAGGTGTATAGTTAATAGTTAAGTAATAAATAATTAATTTTTCAAAAATTTGTAAACTAAAAATTAAAATTACTGTAAAAAAAAAGTAACAGTTTTAAGTTTTTAAAAAAAAAATGCTCTTTAAATGCTTTTTCCGGATTCGCAATTGGTCCAGGTGTATATTTAATAGTTAATTATTTAATAATTAATTTTTCAAAAATTTACAAAATAAAAAGTAAAATTACTGTGAAATTAAAAAAAAAGTAATTTTTTTAAGTTTTTTTAAAAAAAATGATCTTTAAATGCTCTTTCCGGATTTGCAATTGGTCCAGGTGTATGGTTAATAGTTAGGTAATTAATAATACAGTTTTCAAAAATTTACAAACTAAAAATTAAAATTACTGTGAAATAGAAAAAATCATTTTAAGTTTTTTTGAAACAAATGCTCTTTAATTGCTCTTTCCGGATTCGCAATTGGTCTAGGTGTATAGTTAACAGTTACTAAACAATTAATTTTTTAAAAATTCAAAAATTAAAAATTAAAATTACTGTAAAAAAAAGTATTTTTTTAAGTTTTTTGAAACAAATGCTCTTTCCGGATTCGCAATTAGTCCAGGTGTATAGTTAATAGTTAAGTAATTAAGAATTCATTTTTCAAAAATTTGCAAACTAAAAATTAAAATTACTTTAAAATAAAAAAAAAAAGTTACTGTTGTTTTTTTGAAGTTTTTTTGAAAAATATGCTCTTTAAGTGATTTTTCCGGATTTGCAATTGGTCCAGGTGTATAGTTAATAGTTAATTAAAAATTAATTTTTTAAAAATTTGCAAACTAAAATTTATAATTGCTGTAAAATACAAAAAAATCACTTGTTTTTATTTTTTTTTTAAATGTGCTCCTTAAATGCTTTTCCGGATCCGCAATTGCTCAAGGTATATAGTTAATAGTTAATTTATATTTAAATTTTTAAAAAAATTTAAACTCTAATTTAAACTTTATTAAGTAAAATCGCTATAGAACCCAAAAAAAATTTTTAGTTCAATTTTTTTAAGTTCTCTAGCTGCTCTTTTCATTACGCAAATAGTTAATCAAATGTTTGCAATTTTTTTAATAATCAATTATTTTTAAATATTTATACATGTTTTGTTGTACTATGACATCATCAACTGCCGTTGGATCTTGAATAGTTTAAAAGTTGAATTACTAATTCACAATACACCTGGAGCAATTGCGGATCTGGAAAAAGTATTTAAGGAACAATTTTTTGAAAAAAAAAAATAAAAACAGTGATTATTTTGGATTATATAGCATTTTTTATTTTTGAATTTACAAATTTTTGAATAATGAATTATTGATTAACTAATAACTATACACTTGGAGCGATTGCGAATTCTGAAATAACAATTTAGGAGCAATTTTTTGGCATTTAGTTAAAAATATTCTGCGCTAAGTTCTTTCCGGTTATTTTTAATATATTTTTGCTTTCAATTTTTTAAATGTTTTTCGTCTGTAAATTAAGTATGCTCTTAACATAATAACCTACGCAGACGACGTCGCGGGTATCAGCTAGTTTCTAATAAAATTATAAATTATATCTGTGTAAATTTTAATTTTTTTTTTTCAGTTATTTTGAGAATGGATCTGCACCCAATAATCAAACCGGTGCAATTAGTTCTACAATAAACGCATCCTCGCACGATTCCACCGCTGATTACACACCGCCAAATAAACGACAAAATTTAGGGGCGCACCATTATCAGACGAATCCATTTCTCGTTGCACCCTCATCGGCCATGTCTCATCAGACCGCATTATTTTTTCCCAATCTCGCCAACAATTTATCGGCACTGAATGCGAATCTCTCGACAAACCCACATCACATTGATCCCTATGCGACGCCACCGTTTAACAATCAACCACCCCAAGGGGCTGCAATCAATCGAACAATGCCGGCGAACGACGCTGACACCACCGAGTCGTCATCCAATCTCGGCTATCGGAACTTTGCCATCAATTCAATGTCCACGAACAGTTTAACGCGCGGCGATGAGGAATGGAAAAACATTCACGTCATGCTCAACTGTATTTTATCGATGGTCGAAAAAACAAAACGCGCCCTTACTATTCTACAGCAGCGCAACGGCCAAGATCAAACCACCGATTGGCTACGCAAACAAGACATTGGAATTGATTTGAAAAAAGCAGCCAATGAAATTATGGCACAAGTAATCCAATTTTTTCAGTTCAATATTTGATCAAACTTTAACTAAATATTTTACTTTAGGCGATTCGTCAAACGGAAGACCGCGTGGCGGAAGTTAAACGGAAGGCAGAGGAAGCTGTGAATGAGGTGAAAAAACAAGCGGTTATAGAACTGCAAAAGGCCGTACAAACCGCGGAAGCCAAAGCTTGTGAACTTGTCGCCACTGAAAGAATCAAAATGGAAAAAATGTTAATCGGTAACACTCTATAAATGGAAAAGGCGTAGATTTGGGAAAAGTTAAGACAATTTTCGTTTTAGATGCGAGGAAACCGAACAATGACGATGTTGGGAATAGCCAAAATTCAGATATGCACGATAACAGTCAATCACCACCGATTCAATCGCAAGTGGCGACATCCAATCAAAACGTAAGTGTACTAAAGTTTTTTTAAGGGAGTCCAAAAATTTTCAAAAGACTCTAACTAGGTGAATAGTTGTCAGATTTTGCTAACTTAAAGCTTCTTCTTTTAACCCTCCCAGTAGGAAGGGGGTTAGACTATTAAGCCTAGTACTCACTCATAGACATGTTGCATGATTCTGGTCTCTGAGACGCGTCTTAAGTTGTCTCCGTACATAGGTCTATAGACGAATCCCCGTCTAGGGTCTGTTGCGAGATAAAAAATTTCAGGTCTAACGTCTCCCAATCGGAATGGAAGACTTTAAGCCTAGTCCTCACCAAAAGCCATGTTGCAAACTTTGTCTAGAGCCCATCTAGAGATGGTCTATAGACATGATCTATAGACCGTCTAGAAATACTGTTCCTAGTCTCGTCTAGTGTTCCCATTATGATGTGAATTTCTTTGCCTCATCTTCACAGTCCACCCTGGATGAAAAAATAAAATAAACGAAGCTGGTCCTGACTTGCCTCTGTATACTGTCAACATGTTGTGGAACATGTCTAACGTTACATGCTGCCTCCTAAAGTCTCCCATTCCAGAATATTAGACATGTTGCAACATTTTGGTGTCTGAGACGCGTCTCAGATTGTCTCCGTAGATATGTCTATAGACGAATCCCCGTCTAGGGTCTGTTGCGAGATAAAGAATCGCAGATCTAACGTCTCCCAATTGGAATGGGAGACTTTAAGCCTAGTCCGCACCAAAAGCCATGTTGCAAACTTTGTCTAGAGCCCGTTTAGAGATGGTCTATAGACACGATCTATAGACTATCTAGAGACAGTGTTCTTTGTCTCGTCTAGCGTTCACACTACAATGAGAATTTCTCAGTCTCATCATTCGACCCTGGAAGACAAAATAAAATAAACGAAGCTGGTCCTGGGTTGCCTCTGCACAAAAGTGACGCCCATACTGTCAAAATGTTATGGAACATCTCTAATGTTGAATGCTGTCTCTTAAAGTCTCCCATTCCAGACTAGTAGACATGTTACACGAATTTGGTTTCTGAGACGCGTCTCAGGTTGTCTCCGTAGACATGTCTATAGACCAGTGGTTCATAACCTGGTTTCGATCAAACCCCAGGGGTTCGGTGAGTCACTTTCAGGGATTCGGCGGAGGTTAAGACATAGACCCGACTCATAGAAGGTATATAAAGTTTATAGGTACCTATGTTTTGTATTTAAAAATATCATATTTTATTTTTCAACTAAGAAGAGTTGAATGCTTTTATGAAACTGGGGGAGGGTCTCTACCTCCAACAAGGTTAAGAATCACTGCTATAGATAAATCCCCGTCTAGGGTATGTTGCGAAACTAAAAATCGCTGGTCTGATGTCTCCTGATATGGGAGACTTTAGGACACAGCATGCGACGTTTTTTTTTCCCCCGTTAGGAGAAACCCAGGTTAGGGCTCGTTCCCCCCGTATTGTACTACTTTTCTGCTCATTTATCCTTGCTGTACAAGGATCCTTGTTTATTCCACGTTCAGCATTCTGCCTAGCTGAAGCAGTCCCTGTACTAAGACACCCCAATAGTCTGCAGATGCTTCTTCAGTCCACAGTGTCCGATTACCACTCCTGTTATTGTCCTGAGTTGGTTCCTTCCCAGCCATAAAACCTCAGCTGTGAGGGGCAGATTCTCCCTATCATTCTTTTGCTGTGCTTCTGGCCAGGAATTTCTTTCCAGTATTTGTTTTGCTGCCGTCTCGGTCGACTTTTCATCGCCCTTTTGACAGCAGATTTGGTGATCCCCACTCCAGGCTCCGGACTCATGAGTGGGGTCATCGAACCAGCCCTTGCGAAGGGTATCAGCATCGAGTTTCTTCATTTCCCTCAACTTCCTTATGCCCCGGTACCCAACCAAGTTTGACTCGGTTGTGCTTTTCCAGGTCTTCCAGGAGTTGCTGGCACTCCAGCACCAGCTTTGAGTTGATCATTTTATTGGCGATCGCTTTTAGCGCTGCCTGACTGTCAGAGAGAATCTGTATGTTCCTATTTCGATAGCCCATATCTAGATTCTCTTTAGTATATATGGCAATGGCCGTGACCTGGCAACGTTAGACGTGTTCCGCAACATTTTGACAGTGTAGACGTCATTATTGTCTAGAGGCGAGCCATGGTCAGCTTCGTTTATTTTATTTTGTCCTTCATGGTGGACTGTGAAGATGAAACTTGGAAATTCATATCGTAGTATGGATGCTAGACTAGACAAAGAACAGTGGCTCTAGACGGTCTATAGACCATCTCTAGACGGTCTTTAGACAAATCGCGCAAAATGTGTACTAGTGAGTTGTAGGCTTTACGCTTATTGTTTTTTAAACCAAGCCTCAGCCAAAAAAACTCTGATGTAAGTAAAAATATTAAAGATATCTTTACAGGCATGTTGGAATTGTGGACGAAAGGCGAATGAAACATGCAGTGGATGCAATTTGGCTCGTTACTGCGGCGCATTTTGCCAGCACAAAGATTGGGAAAACCATCATTCCGTCTGTTGTCAACAATCGAGTCTGAACGTTGGCAAAATGGTCGCCATGAATATAGCCGGTTCGATCACATCGTCAACGACATCCTCGTCCACAGCCATGTCGAACAAACACAGTTTACCGACAGTGAACTCGTCCGGCAAAGGAGTAGTCGTGGCAACGACAAACGTTTCAACGGCGGCTCCGACACGCGACTCTAAAATGACGTCCCAAAGACTTCCTGTCGACGGCACGGCGGCAAACAGCCGAGCAAACACTCCGGTCACGTCCACAAATTTGAACATTTCCAGCACCAGATCCAATCGCGACACCGACCGTGGTTCTAGTCTTATTTCAAAATGACGATACACGAAAATTTTGAAGAGCATTCATAACATTCACGGTACTAAAATACGTTTTTCAAAAAAATAATCATACAAATTCATTTCTTTCCTAATTATAATATTCACTATTTAATTTATTTCTAAACACTTGAATATTTCACATTTAAAATAATTATTATTAATTTATTATGGAAATCAATCAAAAATCAATGTATCAACATGAAATTGACAACAATGCTGGATTAATTAACCTTCCCTATTCTATTTAGAATAAGCTATTAAATGTATTAGTGTTTATTCAGGCTAAAACTAATTATAATATGGTGAAAATTATTACATATTCTTTTGAAAGTCAGCTGGTAATTAGACCAGTGCTTATAGCCTTTGAAAATGGTGAAAAGTGAAACAAATTATAGTAGGATAAAACCCATGGGAAAAGAAAGAGATTATAACAAAAACGAAAGAAAAAATAAATTAGGGTCGTTCTGAGGTGGGGAAGTGGGAAGGAGGGGGTGTTTTAAGAGTACAAACGGTTTATCTCGATTTTCGACAAAACTACAAGTCCTATGGAAAATAGTTAAATAGCAAAGTTGTAGGTAATAAAAAGATCTACAACTTTTGTGCAAACAATTTTTTCACATAACCTCAAAACTTATGTGAAAAATGTAAATAATTTAAATTACCAGGTTTTTCGGATTTTTAATTTTTAACTTTTACAAAAACAATTTTTTTACACGAAATTTGGTGAAAACTTACCTTTTAATGTCCCAAACGCGATTCGAGCGTTTTTTGGCAATTGATAAAAAAAAAGCATTTGATATTTTTACTATCCATTTTTTATCGTTTGTTTGTTTTTGCTCAGAGTGTAGACAAAATTAATTGCAAAAAAATTTTTTTTTGAAGTTATACTTCTTTCGGCGCGTTATGAAAAAATGATGAGAGTGAAATTTTTAGATGGGCGGCCATTTTGAGACAAAAATTAACAAAATGAAGTTGGCCTCCAAACCACTCGGTTTCTTGGCGCGCGTTATTTGAATTTTTGTTGTATCTATTTACTTATTTAACTATTTTTATATTTACATTAAAAATAATTATATATACAAATGACACATATTATTATAAATAAGTTATTACTTTCTTCGAATTTTACAGTAGCTGTTATAGGTACTATTTGAAGTTTAATGATGAAAATGACGTCTACATCGCGGCGCGGTTTTAGAAGCAATAGTAACGTTATATTTTATCATCACAAAATAACAAGATGAAGTTGGTCACAAAAACGCTCGTTTTTTTAACTAGGCGCCCGTAATTTGAATTTTTGTTTTATTTATTTACTTATTTTTATATTTAAATTAAAAATAATTAATTCTTTAAATAAATCTTTCATATTTTATTTAGAAAATATTTATATATATATATATATATATATATATATATATATATATATGTATATATAAATATAATATATATATAATACAAATGACACATATTATTAAAAAATTAGTTATATTAATTTTCTGGAATTTTGCAGTAGCTGTAAAAATATTTGAAGTTTAATGATGAAAATGACGTCTGCATTTCATGCATATACTTAGTTATCACGAAATCTGGGATTCTGAAATGATTCAACCATCTTCGAATAATAATTTAGTAACACAAGTTCTGAATAAGATTCAGAAATTTACTAAAAAGTAGCTACTTACTTTATTTTGCAATTTCTATGAAGCTTCGTTTTCATGAAATGCGTGAATTGTTAACCAGAAAAATGATCCTGACAAATTTTATAAACGTCTTGCAGCTTTCTTTGGATATTATTTATTGATATAAATTAAAATATTAATCTCTTAATTTTATTTTTTATAATTATATCTTTAAATATATATTATTATTATTAAATATTAATTTTCAGTTTTTTAAAATTGATTATTTGAATGCAATTAATAAAATTTAATTTTTAATGATACCAAAGAAGTATAACTTCTCACGCGCGTACATAAGTACACGCAGCCACTTTTTTTTTCATTGAGTTATGCGTCTTTGAAGTAGAGAGGAAAAAAAAGGCCGTGTCCTCGTTGCCATGATTTCTACCCTTGTGGTCATTTGAAAAATAAAACAATGATGGACTCTTGATAAGTATGAAAGCAGATGGTGCTATCGCATGAACCTAAACTGAAAAAAAAAAATTTCTTAAAATGGCGGCTACTCCAAAATAAAGGTCGATTTTTTCACTAAGTTTTTAACTTTGTCAATTTTTTTAAAAATATTACAAATTTCAAATTTTCATTTTTTCTTGGTTCATGCAATAGAGAGATATTTAAAGAATACTCTTGCTAAATTTCAAGTAAATCGGCTGATTAAAAATTGAGATATTGTGGCTAACGCATCGAAAAAAGTAGTTTCGAGAAAAACGCGTTTAAAGTTTTGGGTAAAGTTACATCCAGAGGCCATACAATGGTAGTTAATACTTACATTTTTTAATAAGCGGTTCCTGGTCCAAAAATAATTAAAAAAATTTGAAAAATTCTCTTAAGGGCTTATTCTTAAAGGTTTAAACTATGAGAATATGAAAGAAAAGAAAAATCGATTTTTTCAAATTTCTAGACTAGAATACCCCCTTAATATCGAAAAAGCACCCTAATTTTCGATAAAAATCGGTGAGCTTTTTGATTTTTGAAACCTCTACTTTCTGATGATGCAAAACAATATATACATTACAATGTTAAATGTTCTCAGAAAATGCAATAATTAAAGTGTTAATTTTAATAAATTGCTCAAAATTCTACATAATGCAATTATACAAAAACAACTTTGAGCAATTGATTACAATATTACCTTTAATTATTGCTTTTTCTGAGTACATTTAACATTGTAATGTATGTATATCTTTTTTCCACCATCAGAAAGTAGAGGTTTCAACGAACAAAAAACTAACCGACTTTTTAAAAAAATCAGATGTTTTGAAAATTGAAAACCAAAAACTTGGTTATTGGAATTTTTCACATAAATCTTAAGGTTATCTGAAAAAAGTGTGAATACAAAAGTTGTAGTTCTTCTTATTACCTACAACTTTGCCGTATAACTTTTTTCCATTGTACTTATAGTTTTGTCGGAAATCGAAATAAACCGTTTCTAGCCTTAAAAACACCCCTCTTTTCCACTTCCCCACCTCAGATCGACCATAATTTATTTTTCCTTTCATTTTTGTTATATTCTCTTCCTTTTCTAATGGGTTTCATCCTACTAAATATTTTTTTCACTTTTTACCATTTTCAAAGGCTAAAAGCGCTGGTCTATTTGTAATTTAAGTTCTTTGGCAGAGAAGAATAACAGTTTCACTGGACTACCTGAATTTTTTCCTACAATACCAAAAATAATTTATGTTATTTAGTATATAGATCAATTAACTATTATTGTTTATTTACGAATATTGTAAGTTTTTGTTTTTAAAAAAAATTGATTGAAATTAAAACAGACGTTTTATTGATTCCATGTTATAGGTACCTTATTATTTTTTTTTTTTATAAAAAATATATAAAATAAACTTCTTAAGATATCACATTTAAAATGTATTAAAAAGAAGAAAATAACTTTTTTCCCTGGGTGGTGCTGGTAGGGTACTGCTTCCATCTCTGGACTGTACCGAAGCTGCTTTTGTTTGAGTCTTGTGTCCATTATGAAGATGCACACTCTTAATCAAACCAAGTATTTTAAAACTAAAAACGTCGGGCGCATTTGGCTGAAATTATTATTCATGCCAATAAAAATAGGAAATACCGCGCAGAATCTGAAATAAGTTCAAAAATTTCACGTCTTTTCCCTTATAAAAATTTTTCCACAACTTTTTGAGAGTTGCAAACTTGAGAATACATAGCTCTAATTGGTCCAAACAACATACTAAAAAATCAGAAATACTCATGTTTTGCGAATTTATTGTTGATTTTAACTGGGCTATATATTATGGTATAGTAGATTTAGATGGTAGGAAAAAGACAATACGAAAATAGTATGCTTTTAAGTTTTGATCTATGTTCGACAATTATCGTTTTGTATTCGTTTTTACTTTCTTTTACTACTATATAGATAGTAAAGGAAGTATTGTAATCGGGTCGAATTTTCGAATTCGAGCTTTCACCGGAAATATATGTTTTGAGGTCCCCTGAGTCCAAAAAAGTGGTTTTTAGAAACATGTCTGTGTGTGACAGCCATATCGTATCGAAAGCTTTATCCGAATTTCACCAAACTTGAAATCTGGCCTCCATATTATACCTAGTTGTGTCGCGAAGCTTTTGGTTGAAATCGGTTAACCGAAAGCTCTACTTTACTCTTAGCGTTTTTGAGCTTTTTCAATTTTTTTTGAAAACGGCTCCAACGATTTTCTTTAAACTTTCTATAGTTCTTAGATTCATTAGTGGCTACAACTTTTATTTGAAACTTTTTCCTGGGAAAATTCGAATAAGGGCGGTTCTGGGATGAAGGTTGGGAATTTGTATACCTATATGTACATATATATAAGCTGTATAGTGTATACATATTACTTTCTTTTACTACTTAATAGGAAAGGAAGTTTTGTAATCGGATCGAATTTTCGAATTCGAACCTTCAACAGAAATACATGTTTGAGGTCCCCTGAGTCCATGAAAGTGGTTTTTAAAAACATGTCTGTGTGTGACAGCCATATCGTATCAAAAGCTTTATCCGAATTTCACCAAACTTGGAATCTAGCCTTCATATTATACCTAGTTGTGCTGCGAAGCTTTTGGTTGAAATCGGTTAACCAAAAGCTCTACTTTACTCTTGACGTTTTTGAGCTTTTTCAATTTTTTTCGAAAACGGCTCCAACGATTTTCTTTAAACTTTCTATAGTTCTTAGACTCATTAGTGGCTACAACTTTTATTTGAAACTTTTTTCTGGGAAAATTCGAATAAGGGCGGTTCTGGAATGAAGGTTGGGAATTCGTGTATATATGTACATATAGCCCTATAGGTTGCATGCATATAGTACTGTTTATATGTATTGTTACAAAGTGCTTATATTTCTATTAACTAACAGCGAGTATTTTCATAAATGAAAGTAAAAGAAAGTAGTGTGACGCCTGGCACCAGATATTTTTTTCGTGTAAATAATAGAAATTTTAGAAATTCAAAAATATCTGCATATGCATTTTCAATCCAAGATTTTAATCCAATTAAAATAAACTTGTTTTTCGACCTTGGTCAAATCTTCACCGAAGAAATGAGAAGTTTTGATTTATATTTTAAAACATTTTTGAATAATACATTTTATTTAGATCATTCCATTTATTAAAAATCAACTTTTCAAGGGGAGTTTTCTTGCAAATTTTTTCCTAAATCTTATCAAGTCCAAGATATCTTGGAGATTTTCTTGTGTTTAACTTTAAATTTTCCTCTTAAATTAACAAAAGGCTGCATTTGCTATAGTCAATTTTCATTGTAGAGAAAATAAATAGAAAAATTCCAGTCGTTATTTTAATGCTGACAATTACTTGATAAGATTTAGGAAAAAATCTGCGAGAACTCCCCTTGAAACGTTGATTTTTATTAAATGGAATGATCCAAATGAAATGTATTATTCAAAAATGTTTTAAAATATGAATCAAAACGTCTTTTTTCTTCGGTGAAGATTTGACCAAGGTCGAAAAACAACTTCATCTTATTTGGATTAAAATCGACGATTGAAAATGCATATGCAGATATTTTTGAATTTCTAAAATTTCTATTACACGAAAAAAAACGATTACAAAACGATGATTGTCGAACTAGGTCCAAACTTAAAAGCATTACAATTTTCGTACTGTCCTTTTCCTACCATCTAAATCTACTGTAACATATAAAGGCTAGTCAAAATCAACAATAAATTCACAAAACATGTTGTATTTCCGATTTTTTAGTATGTTGTTTGTACCCATTAGGGTGGTTAAGTATTCTCAAGTTTGCAACTTTCAAAAAGTTATGGAAAAATTTTTATAGAGGAAAAGACGTGAAATTTTTGAACTTGTTTCGTTAATAAATACATTTTCGAGTTTGAGCGTTCACCGGAAATACATGTTTTGAGGTCCTTTGAGTCCAAAAAAATGGTTTTTAGAAACATGTCTGCGTGTGTGTGTGTGTGTGAAAGCCATATCGTATCGAAAGCTTTATCCGGGTTTCACCAAACTTGGAATTTGACCTCCATATTAAACCTAGTTGTGCCGCGAAGTTTTTGGTTGAAATCGGTTAAGCAAAAGCTCAACTTTATTCTAGGAGTTTTTGAGCTGGTAATGGTTTGGATTTTTTTTTTTGTTTGGTTTAACATTTATTTTTTGCTTAGGTTTATATTTTAATAGGTATTTTTCTTTGTAAATATGATTGAAAATTTTTTTCTAATGAAATAATTTAGTTTTTCATAAATCCTTTCAATTAATCAACCGGCATTACTATCAATTTCAATGTATGTACCTGAGTCAAAATTTTAAACCTATTTTAGACCTCAAAATCTGGGTTCAAGTAGAAGTTGAAGTTGAAGTTCAAGTTGAACCTCCAAGAGGCATTTATTCGACAAAATACCATGTTTAGGCCCAAAATAGGTCTATAGCAAAAACTTCAAATGGACCTCTCTCTTTCTTTTCTCCACTCTTTCATTGTCACTCTCTTTTATTATTTTATTAGTAGGGTTTTTTTCAAAAAGAATAAGATTTTTAATTTAATATTTTTTTTTTTTAATCATTAAATATAAAAGTTTCATCAATATAAGCGATAAATTTAAAGTAATAAGAATATTACAAATATCAGTTCTTAATTTCCTTGTCCTTGTTTACCAGCTCCTTTATTATCGCCATTGCCATCATTTTTTTCCAGGATTTCCTTATATTATAATCCACAATATTCCCATTCATGCGCATTTCTTTAGAAATTTTATTTAATTATGTAACATCACTCTGATTACTTTCAAGATAATAAATTAAAGCAAATTTCTTCACACTTTTTCTTTGAAACTCGGTTTTTTCACTTTTAAATTTTTTACATTTACACTTTTAGGCCTTTTGATATAGACAATATTGAGAAATAATCAAATAGTGAAATAAGTTTATTCAATTGCTGTATAATAACTCGTGTAGCACTCGAACGGTTAACAGGAGACTAAAGCTGAGTAAAAATGAACCAGAGTGAACAGGATTAAGGGACAAACCGGTAATGTATACAAGAATACACAATATTATACTAAGCATCTAAGTAAAGGAAAGAGAGATTTTCAGATTCCAGATCAAAACTTTGGGTTATTAGTAAATAATATTTGCAATAGGTATTGTAAAAAAAGAAAATTTACAACCATATTTTATGTTTTATGATCATAAACCTTTTTTAAGGACGAGACGATATGTTCACATATGATCACATATATAATAAAAATTTAATGTAGGTTTAAATGAAGACGATGGAATCTATCTGAGGCTCATTTTAGTCTTTGGAGGCCCAAAAGAGGGTCAAAGTACCATTTTAGGGCCAAAGGAGGTCTGAAATTTCGACGCGGGTATGTTATAAAAGAGTTTGATCTTAGTTACTATTTAAGTAGGCCTAACAATTTTCGATTTGTATCTTACATGTTTTGAAATTTTTGAATTTTTTAACAGAGAAATGACTAATAGGTTGGTTACTAGCATTATATTACTAATTTTTTTTAGTCATAAAATTGAAAATTAGAGAATGAAAAAACATTGAAAGGATAATGAGAGGATCAAATGAGTGAACGTTTATTGCTTTAAAAGTCTTTCTATTTTTTTTTTTTAATTCAATGCTTTTGAATTTTTTTATTATTTCATTATTATTTTTTACTCATGATAGAGTGAGTTTTTAGTTTACACTAGATGAGTCATTTACTGCAACTTATAGGTAGAATTGTTATCCTTAAAGTGACTCAAAAATATTGTCCATTTTTAAAATTGATTTTTTAATTATTTTATCTGTTAAAATAATATAACTAGATTATTACAACTCAAAACTTCTCTCAAATGCAAGATGTAGAAAATTGTTAGGCCTATAGAAATACTAACAAATATATTCAATCAAACGCTTTTGTTACAATATATAGATTGAAAGTGCCAGTGACAATGATTGATTAAATGAAAGGGTTTATTTTTTATAAACCTAATATTTGGTCTTGTATGGTTTAAAATTTGATTTTCATAATATAAAACATTTTTTAGAATTTTTTAAAAATTTTTTAAATTAATTTGTTGTTTTTTTAATAGAACTAATCTATCCAAACATTAGTGCTATATATATTTTTTACAAGTATGTTCCACCAAATCGATTTTCTCGAAATTTTTGCGATAAGTAGTTACCTGATAGTTGCTTAAAATATATTTTTTTGTTGGGTTTCAACTAAGAGGGTGGTATGAAAACAGCCCGCTAAATATTTCATTAATGTTTTTACCACTTAAATATTTTGTTGTAAGCCGAAAAAAAAAATACAGAATATAGAATTCATTAATTTAAATGTTATTTTGAAAAATTTGTTCCGTTATCTTTATTAGTTTCGGAGAAAAAAAATGTTGGTTAAGACTTGAAATAAACGAAGTTTTACTTTAAATTTTGGAATATTGAGCTTGAAGATATCTTGGAGATTTTCATGTGTTTAACTTTAAATTTTCCTTTTAATTTAACAAAAGACTGCATTTGCTATAGTTAATTTTCATTGTAGAGAAAATAAATACAACAATTCCAGTCATTATTATAATGTTGACAATTACTTGATAAGATTTAGGAAAAAATCTGCGAGAACTCCCCTTGAAAAGTTGATTTTTATTAAATGGAATGATCCAAATAAAATGTATTATTGAAAAATGTTTGAAATATGAATCAAAACTTCTCATTTCTTCGGTGAAGATTTGACCAAGGTCGAAAAACAAGTTCAATTTAATCGGATTAAAATCGACGACAAATTCAAATTATGCAGATATTTTTGAATTTCTAAAATTTATATTACTTACACGAAAAAAAACGATTACAAAACGATGATTGTCGAACATAGCTCAAAACTTAAAAGCATTACAATTTTCGTACTGTCCTTTTCCTACCATCTAAATGAACTATAACATAAGTACAATATAAATCGTTTATAACGACACCGGATATAATGAACAACCGGTTGTAACGTACAAAACCATCGGGTCCCGTGAAATGTCTTAGAAAAAATACATAGGAAACCGTTTATACCATACAACCGTTTATAAAGTACAAAGGATCTAGCCCAATAGCCATAAGCAAAGTGCCCCGGGCGGTTTTTGAAAAATGCTTCCGTGTGCTGATTCCTCTCCATGAAAAACTTATTTTTTGGCGCAATTTTAATCCGCTACCCCTACTTGTATTGGAGTTACAGGGGAAACTACCCCAGACGTTAAGATTTTTTTTCTAGAAAACTATTGAAGATTTTTTCATGAATTTAAAACTGTATGTAGATATTAATAAACGCATAATATATATTTTTTTCAGAAATTTGTAAATCTATAAATGATAAAAAATATTATTTTTATTTTTTGATGGTGGTTTTTTACATCAATTCTTAAAGTGACACCTTTTTTTAAAAACGTGATAAGTGCATTTATTATCTATCTTTTATTTAAAAAAAGTCGCTTTAAGAAATTAGTTGTCGCTCACCATCAAAATGAGGTCATCCAGGGACAGGTTTGTAATAAACAGCCATGAGTCAATGCATTTCGTAAATGCAATTATTGCTTTATGGCTTGTATATATATGCCATAATATGGTTTTCGTCAAGAAAAAAAGTCCTGAGACAGAAATTAATTTTTGAAATTTTTTAATAGGCCTATTAACAATATATTGCTGGGATCTTTTATCCATTCTTTATACTAATAATAAATTCAACGAAAGTTTGCTAAATAATACCTATACTTGTAATTAATTTGGATCTTATATTACCTACGTATACATACTCAAATATTGTTAGTATTATTATTTGAATCAAGTAATATTTTTGATTGTTATAACTAAAGTAATTAGAATCATAATTTATTGGAAATAATAGTAATTTAGAAATTGAATATAACCTTTGCTTAGTCGCTATAGGATTCTTCTTCTACACCTAATTGTCGATATAGTTTTGGAATTCTACAAATTCATTTTTTTGCTGGCTTACGTTTTTTACGTTTTGATTTATAAAGACCATGTAATAAATAGTAGGAGTATATAACCGCTGCAGCACAGATACAAAACAGCCACCAATTCTATTTCCATTACCACAATCACATAAGTACGTATTTTTTAAACCCTTCAACATGTTTTTAGTTTCATATTATCATAAGGTTCATATTCAACAAAGCAATTTGGTTTTTCTATTGAAATGCCTTCGATTGCACTTCTCCCTCTTGTAATTGTTCTAAAATGTTTTAAATATTAAAGGCTTAAGCCTGCATTAGTTATTATTTTGGAAAGATAACAAACTGCTTGCGCCAATTGATAAGTGCCGTTGAATATTATTTTAAGATCTTCTTCAGTAGTTCTGATAATGTCTACTAAACCCGTAGAATTTATCATTGAAAACTTTTTTTTACGTCGATTGAAATTCTAATTGACGTTCCTTCATATAAGAAATTATGTTATCCGCCATGACAACTCCTGATTTACCTAAGTCTATTCCCAAACCTAAAGTGCAATAATTCAGCTATCTTACACAGTGATTAAACCAAGAAAAACAATTTGTCCCTTAAATCTTAATAATAGCATCTGACATATATTATATCATTTGATGGATCCAACATTTTGAGAACCACTGGTTGAATTTTATTTACTAAATAAAAAGTTTTATTCAATTACTTATTTTAGATTTTTTTATTTCGTTTGCGTAATCTGGCAAATAAAACTAAATTTATTCTTATTATTTCAGTCCCTAAAATTATTTATTATTAATTTTTCGAAAAATTGTGTTTCAAAAAATTGTAATTCGAAAAAAAGTAATTCGAAAAATTGTGATTCGAAAAATTGTGATTCGAAGAATTGTGATTCGAAAAACTGACACCTAACCAAATACAAGCCATAAAGCGATAAATGCATTTACGAAATGCATTGACTCATGGCTGTTTATTACAAACCTGTCCCTGGATGACCTCATTTTGGTGGTGAGCGGCAACTAATTTCTTGAAGCGACTTTTTTCAAATGAAAGATAGATAATAAATGCACTTATCACATTTTTAAAAAAAAGTGTCACTTTAAGGGTTGGTGTAAAAAACCACCCTCAAAAAATAAAAATAATATTTTTCATCATTTATAGATTTACAAAAATCCTGAAAAAAATATATATTATGCGTTTCATTTATATCTACATACAGTTTTAATTTTATGAAAAAATCTTCAATAGTTTTCTTGAAAATAAATTTTAACGTCTGGGGTAGTTTTCACAGTAACTCCAATACAAGTGGGGGTAGCGGGTTAAAATTGCGCGACAATAAGTTTTTCATGAAGAGGAATCAGCACACGGAAGCATTTTTCAAAAACCGCCCGGGGCACTTTTTCTATGGCAATTGGGCTAAACCTTTTATGTGATAACGTAATTTCAAGGTGTACAAAAAGTCTCTCGGATTTCGTTCAAACTTTGCATAAATATTACTTACACCTAATTAATAAGGACGTATAGAAAAAAATTGCAAGTTTTAACAAAAATTATTTCATATAATTTAATATAATATGTATAATGCTATAAGTTAATACAATTGCATAACTAACTTTACAGTGGTCATTAATATCCTATTATATTAAATAAAATGTATTATCAATACAATGTATGGTTGTTTGTTTTGAGCCCCTGAAACAAATGCATTCAAATGATTGTTATGAATTACATACAATATGTCAAATTAATAAGAATTTACCTTTAATAATGAGATGGTTCCTCGTTTAAGAGCAGTTTAATGTCGTACCGAGGATAATAGATATAAAATAAAAACGTTCATTGAACGTATATTCAAAAGGTATTAAATTCATCCAATGCAACTTATTGTTTTGTTCTAAAACCAACAATTTAGAAATAATAAAAAAAAAATTGATAAAATTTACTTTTTGTGTAGGAGATTTGCACCTTTGATTCCATCTATTAATCTTGCGATCGAAGTATCCAATTTAACATTAAAACAACTTCACTTTAGGTATAGATATACATAAGAAAGATGAGATTTTCTCTGGTTAAGTAGATATATGGGGTTTCCGTGATCGGCGTAGTCAGAGCACGCTCTGAACAAATGGTCGATCTGAAAGAACATCTTTGGTCCAGATGAAAACATCGGCGTCATCATCTCCAAACACCAACTAGGTAGGTACATCTCCAAATTATCCATTTTCGAATCTTTCTCCCAAATTGGTTTTCACAAAACGAAAAACGTTGGTGAACATTTTGTTCGCAGTTTACTTTCGTGCTCAGGACAATCAATATAAATTTATTAAGCATCAAGATCCATCTTCTTGTATATCAAAAACTAAAATGCAAATATTTCTTAAAAATTAAGTTGAAATTTTTCGAAACAGTAAATTTCGGGCTATCAAAATATTACCACTTATTTTTGTTTTAATATTGTTTTTCGCAACTTTTTTTTCTTTAATTCTTAACAACAAGTTAACAACAGGTATAAACATGAGAAAGATGAGATTTTCTCTGATTATGAAAATAAATGGGGTTTCTGTGATCGGCGTAGTCAGAGCACGCTCTGAACAAGTGGTCGATCTGAAAACACATCTTTGCTCCAGGGGACAACACTGGCTCCATCATCTTCAATCGACACCTTCATCTCCAACTGATCTCCAATTTCAGATACCACGGTAAAAAATTCTGTTTGAAAAAAATTTTTTGTAACCATATTTATATAAAACTTAAAGAATTAGCTTTAATAAATGCATACCTCGATATATTTCGATCGTATATTTTATCAAATTAATTTTTTCGAAAAATTAAACTAAGGGAGAATCCTTTGTACTGACAGTCACAACGCTGGGGGCAGTTTAATGTCATGCCCAGGACTATCAATGGAAGATTCAAAGCTTGAGTCCACGGCAGCTTCGGCTTTCACCTCAAACTGAGAAGTGATGACTTCAAATGAAAATTATATATTATAAGTGGAAAAATCTAAGATGCCAACAAAAAAAAGATTTGTAAGAAAAAATTATACGAATTTATGAAAAAATTCACTAAAAACCTTTTTTGAATAGCGACTTCAAATTATTTCATATTCTTGGAGACTGATTGTTGCATTATTACAATCTTTTTATGCAAAATGTTATCCAAAAGTCATTCAAGGTGGTATCCAGAGGTTATCCAAAGGTAATATCAAGAAGTAATCCAAACGAATCATCCAAAAGAAATCCAAAGGTAATATCCAAAGGTAAAATCCAAAGTTAATCCAAGGGTGAAATCCAAAAGAAATCCAAAGGTAATCCCAGAAGTTTGTCGAAGGTAATCCTGCACCACTTAACATACAGAACCACTTATACACTTCACACTAATCCACTAATGCACCACTTATTCACATATCCAATAGAGACGGCGATATCCAAAAATAATCCAAAGGCGATATCTAAGAGTAATCCTAAGGTCCAGGTAATATCCAAGAGTAATCCTTAGGTCCAGGTAATATCCAAGAGTAATCCTAAGGTCCAGGTAATATCCATAGGCAATCCAAAGATCCGAAGTAATCCAAAAGAATCGTCTGAGAAGAACAAAAGATCCTCTAAGTCGTCGTTTTTCCTAGAACAAAAATTTCAAATTTTTCAAATAAATGGACATTACAAGTCGGATGATTAACTCAAAAATTCTAAACTACTACTACAATCAACCCTAACTACTACTACTACACACACAAAAACATGCCTTAAATACTAGATGCCTTCAGGATCAGGCGACGCCGCGTCCATCACCCTTCAGCAAAACCGAAACGATGCTAACCAATGAAACAAACGAAGGATTAAACGAAAAAACAACGACCTTGATCAATGTTGATGCAGTTTGGAAGTGACTTTGTCAGGTTTGACCACCTGTCCAATGCCCTCCCAATAAATTAACTTATAATACGTTAGTGTTCAGGATCTGGCGACACCGCGTCCATTTCCCTACACAATTACAAATCGATGCCTTAAAAACTAACGCAAGATTCAATGATACAACGATGCCTTATAATTAAAATGTTCAGGAAGAGACTTTGTCAGGTTTTACCACCTGTCCAACGCCCTCCCAAAACACTCGGAACGCAAACCCCTTACAAACTAAAAAATCTAACTACAAAGCGCACAAAGGTCAAAGAAACTACAAAAAGTATGCTTCGGAGCGCCTTTTAACAGCCCCTACTCGCAGTAAAAAAACTAAACTACAAAAAAACCACACAAAAACTTCTAATAAAACTACACACACAAAAAAACACATGCCTTAAAATGAATGTTTATAATACGTAAGTGTTCAGGATCTGGCGACACCGCGTCCATTTCCCTACACAATCACAAATCGATGCCTTAAAAACTATCAAAGGATTCAATGATACAACGATGCCTTACAATTAAAATGTTTTGGATGAGACTTTGCCAGGTTTTACCGCCTGTTCAATGCTCTCCCAAAACATATGGAACGCAAAACCCTTAAAAAGTAATAAAAATCTAACTACAAAGCGCACAAAGGTCAAAGAAACTACAAAAAGTATGCTTCGGAGCGCCTTTTAACAGCCCCTACTCGCAGTAAAAAATTCTAAGCTACTAAAAAACCACACCAAAGCTTCAAGTAAAACCTAAACGCTAATGCTAAATAAACTTAATTTATGAGTAAAATGTTTCTCTGTAAGAAAATGAATAAGTCCCGAAATGTGGAGTTTCTAAGTCAACATCCATTAAAACCAACGAGATTTGTAAAAAACATAATAATTTAAAAAATATCTAATAACCAAAACTCGTGCAATGATATTAAAAGAATGACCCAAGACGGTGAATTGTTGAGCCGCCATCTATCTTTTCGTATCTAATTTACATGTACCTAATTTAAAAATGAAATTTAAAAACCAAAGGCTATTTGTTCCAATTAATAACTAATAATTAACTTATCCCGAGACGATAAGTTGTTAAGTCACCATCCTGTCCAACCTACGCTACATGCAACAAACCTGAAAAGATCAAGAAAATCTAAAAAAAAATTGACTAACAACTACTTACTTAGCCCTGTTGGCAAGTCATGTTTAAGTGTAGGTGAGGGATGGCGTTTTTAATTTCCAATATTTTCACAAAATATTTAAGAAAATGTAAAAACGATAATTCCCACACATACACCCACAAACACACACACACTCAAGAAATCATACCCAACTATACACCCAAATAGATAGGCGTTAAATATCTGGATATCATTTCTTGGTATGCAAAGTATTCATCGAGAAAATGTAGATGAGTTAAACTACACTCAGTTCTCAACAAATCCAATCTCAATCATCCTCAATTTCTAAGTGGAAATGTATGAGAATGTTCGATTGTATAGCATTTGCCACAACTTACAAACAGGACAAAGTTGAAGGACTGAAAAGCGGGCAGAACCTGGAATCTTATCAAATAACTAGGAAGGCCTAATTTTTGAGAGTAAACTTTAGTCCCTGGACGATGAGTTGTTAAGTCACCATCCTTACCAACCTACGCACCATGCAACAAACCTGAAAAAATGGACAAAAATCTAAAAAAAAAGTTGGCTAACGACTACTTACTTAGCCCTGTTAGCAAGTCACGTTTAAGTGTAGGTGAGGGATGGCGTTTTTAATTTCCAATATTTTCACAAAATATTTAAGAAAATGTAAAAACGTCAATTCCCACACATACTCCCACAAACACACACACACAGGAAATCATACCCAACTATACACCCAATTAGATAGGCGTTAAATATCTGGATACCATTTCTTGGTATGCAAGGTATTCATCGAGAAAATGTAGATGATTAAACTACACTCAGTTCTCAACAAATCCAATCTCAATCATTCTCAATTTCTAAGTCGAAATGTATGAAAATGTTCGATTGTATAGAATTTGCCACAACTTACAAACAGGACAAAGTTGAAGGACTGAAAAGCGGGCAGAACCTGGAATCTTATCAAATAACTAGGAAGGCCTAATTTTTGAGAGTAAACTTTAGTCCCTGGACGATGAGTTGTTAAGTCACCATCCTTACCATCCTACGCACCATGCAACAAACCTGAAAAAATGGACAAATTCTAAAAAAAAAATTGGCTAACGACTACTTACTTAGCCCTGTTAGCAAGTCACGTTTAAGTGTAGGTGAGGGATGGCGTTTTTAATTTCCAATATTTTCACAAAATATTTAAGAAAATGTAAAAACGTCAATTCCCACACATACTCCCACAAACACACACACACAGGAAATCATACCCAACTATACACCCAATTAGATAGGCGTTAAATATCTGGATACCATTTCTTGGTATGCAAGGTATTCATCGAGAAAATGTAGATGATTAAACTACACTCAGTTCTCAACAAATCCAATCTCAATCATTCTCAATTTCTAAGTCGAAATGTATGAAAATGTTCGATTGTATAGAATTTGCCACAACTTACAAACAGGACAAAGTTGAAGGACTGAAAAGCGGGCAGAACCTGGAATCTTATCAAATAACTAGGAAGGCCTAATTTTTGAGAGTAAACTTTAGTCCCTGGACGATGAGTTGTTAAGTCACCATCCTTACCATCCTACGCAACATGCAATAAACCTGAAAAAATGGAGAAAAATCTAAAAAAAAATCGGCTAACGACTACTTACTTAGCCCTGTTAGCAAGTCATGTTTAAGTGTAGGTGAGGGATGGCGTTTTTAATTTCCAATATTTTCACAAAATATTTAAGAAAATGTAAAAACGTCAATTCCCACACATACTCCCACAAACACACACACACAGGAAATCATACCCAACTATACACCCAATTAGATAGGCGTTAAATATCTGGATACCATTTCTTGGTATGCAAAGTATTCATCGAGAAAATGTAGATGATTAAACTACACTCAGTTCTCAACAAATCCAATCTCAATCATTCTCAATTTCTAGGTCGAAATGTATGCGAATGTCGATTGTATAGAATTCGCCACAACTTTCAAACAGGACAAAGTTGAAGGACTGAAAAGCGGGCAGAACCTGGAATCTTATCAAATAACTAGGAAGGCCTAATTTTTGAGAGTAAACTTTAGTCCCTGGACGTTGAGTTGTTAAGTCACCATCCTTACCATCCTACGCAACATGCAATAAACCTGAAAAAATGGAGAAAAATCTAAAAAAAAATCGGCTAACGACTACTTACTTAGCCCTGTTAGCAAGTCATGTTTAAGTGTAGGTGAGGGATGGCGTTTTTAATTTCCAATATTTTCACAAAATATTTAAGAAAATGTAAAAACGTCAATTCCCACACATACTCCCACAAACACACACACACAGGAAATCATACCCAACTATACACCCAATTAGATAGGCGTTAAATATCTGGATACCATTTCTTGGTATGCAAAGTATTCATCGAGAAAATGTAGATGAGTTAAACTACATTCAGTTCTCAACAAATCCAATCTCAATCATTCTCAATTTCTAGGTCGAAATGTATGCGAATGTCGATTGTATAGAATTCGCCACAACTTTCAAACAGGACAAAGTTGAAGGACTGAAAAGCGGGCAGAACCTGGAATCTTATCAAATAACTAGGAAGGCCTAATTTTTGAGAGTAAACTTTAGTCCCTGGACGTTGAGTTGTTAAGTCACCATCCTTACCATCCTACGCAACATGCAATAAACCTGAAAAAATGGAGAAAAATCTAAAAAAAAATCGGCTAACGACTACTTACTTAGCCCTGTTAGCAAGTCATGTTTAAGTGTAGGTGAGGGATGGCGTTTTTAATTTCCAATATTTTCACAAAATATTTAAGAAAATGTAAAAACGTCAATTCCCACACATACTCCCACAAACACACACACACAGGAAATCATACCCAACTATACACCCAATTAGATAGGCGTTAAATATCTGGATACCATTTCTTGGTATGCAAGGTATTCATCGAGAAAATGTAGATGATTAAACTACACTCAGTTCTCAACAAATCCAATCTCAATCATTCTCAATTTCTAAGTCGAAATGTATGAAAATGTTCGATTGTATAGAATTTGCCACAACTTACAAACAGGACAAAGTTGAAGGACTGAAAAGCGGGCAGAACCTGGAATCTTATCAAATAACTAGGAAGGCCTAATTTTTGAGAGTAAACTTTAGTCCCTGGACGATGAGTTGTTAAGTCACCATCCTTACCATCCTACGCACCATGCAACAAACCTGAAAAAATGGACAAATTCTAAAAAAAAAATTGGCTAACGACTACTTACTTAGCCCTGTTAGCAAGTCACGTTTAAGTGTAGGTGAGGGATGGCGTTTTTAATTTCCAATATTTTCACAAAATATTTAAGAAAATGTAAAAACGTCAATTCCCACACATACTCCCACAAACACACACACACAGGAAATCATACCCAACTGTACACCCAATTAGATAGGCGTTAAATATCTGGATACCATTTCTTGGTATGCAAGGTATTCATCGAGAAAATGTAGATGATTAAACTACACTCAGTTCTCAACAAATCCAATCTCAATCATTCTCAATTTCTAAGTCGAAATGTATGAAAATGTTCGATTGTATAGAATTTGCCACAACTTACAAACAGGACAAAGTTGAAGGACTGAAAAGCGGGTATAACCTGGAATCTTATCAAATGACTAGGAAGGCCTATTTTTTGAGAGTCAACTTTAGTCCTGAGACGATGAGTTGTTAAGTCACCATCCTGTTCAGCCTACGCAACATGCAATAAACCTGAAAAAATGGAGAAAAATCTAAAAAAAAATCGGCTAACGACTACTTACTTAGCCCTGTTAGCAAGTCATGTTTAAGTGTAGGTGAGGGATAGCGTTTTTAATTTCCAATATTTTCACAAAATATTTAAGAAAATGTAAAAACGTCAATTCCCACACATACTCCCACAAACACACACACACAGGAAATCATACCCAACTATACACCCAATTAGATAGGCGTTAAATATCTGGATACCATTTCTTGGTATGCAAAGTATTCATCGAGAAAATGTAGATGAGTTAAACTACATTCAGTTCTCAACAAATCCAATCTCAATCATTCTCAATTTCTAGGTCGAAATGTATGCGAATGTCGATTGTATAGAATTCGCCACAACTTTCAAACAGGACAAAGTTGAAGGACTGAAAAGCGGGCAGAACCTGGAATCTTATCAAATAACTAGGAAGGCCTAATTTTTGAGAGTAAACTTTAGTCCCTGGACGTTGAGTTGTTAAGTCACCATCCTTACCATCCTACGCAACATGCAATAAACCTGAAAAAATGGAGAAAAATCTAAAAAAAAATCGGCTAACGACTACTTACTTAGCCCTGTTAGCAAGTCATGTTTAAGTGTAGGTGAGGGATGGCGTTTTTAATTTCCAATATTTTCACAAAATATTTAAGAAAATGTAAAAACGTCAATTCCCACACATACTCCCACAAACACACACACACAGGAAATCATACCCAACTATACACCCAATTAGATAGGCGTTAAATATCTGGATACCATTTCTTAGTATGCAAGGTATTCATCGAGAAAATGTAGATGAGTTAAACTACATTCAGTTCTCAACAAATCCAATCTCAATCATTCTCAATTTCTAGGTCGAAATGTATGCGAATGTCGATTGTATAGAATTCGCCACAACTTTCAAACAGGACAAAGTTGAAGGACTGAAAAGCGGGCAGAACCTGGAATCTTATCAAATAACTAGGAAGGCCTAATTTTTGAGAGTAAACTTTAGTCCCTGGACGTTGAGTTGTTAAGTCACCATCCTTACCATCCTACGCAACATGCAATAAACCTGAAAAAATGGAGAAAAATCTAAAAAAAAATCGGCTAACGACTACTTACTTAGCCCTGTTAGCAAGTCATGTTTAAGTGTAGGTGAGGGATGGCGTTTTTAATTTCCAATATTTTCACAAAATATTTAAGAAAATGTAAAAACGTCAATTCCCACACATACTCCCACAAACACACACACACAGGAAATCATACCCAACTATACACCCAATTAGATAGGCGTTAAATATCTGGATACCATTTCTTGGTATGCAAAGTATTCATCGAGAAAATGTAGATGAGTTAAACTACATTCAGTTCTCAACAAATCCAATCTCAATCATTCTCAATTTCTAGGTCGAAATGTATGCGAATGTCGATTGTATAGAATTCGCCACAACTTTCAAACAGGACAAAGTTGAAGGACTGAAAAGCGGGCAGAACCTGGAATCTTATCAAATAACTAGGAAGGCCTAATTTTTGAGAGTAAACTTTAGTCCCTGGACGTTGAGTTGTTAAGTCACCATCCTTACCATCCTACGCAACATGCAATAAACCTGAAAAAATGGAGAAAAATCTAAAAAAAAATCGGCTAACGACTACTTACTTAGCCCTGTTAGCAAGTCATGTTTAAGTGTAGGTGAGGGATGGCGTTTTTAATTTCCAATATTTTCACAAAATATTTAAGAAAATGTAAAAACGTCAATTCCCACACATACTCCCACAAACACACACACACAGGAAATCATACCCAACTATACACCCAATTAGATAGGCGTTAAATATCTGGATACCATTTCTTGGTATGCAAGGTATTCATCGAGAAAATGTAGATGATTAAACTACACTCAGTTCTCAACAAATCCAATCTCAATCATTCTCAATTTCTAAGTCGAAATGTATGAAAATGTTCGATTGTATAGAATTTGCCACAACTTACAAACAGGACAAAGTTGAAGGACTGAAAAGCGGGTATAACCTGGAATCTTATCAAATGACTAGGAAGGCCTATTTTTTGAGAGTCAACTTTAGTCCTGAGACGATGAGTTGTTAAGTCACCATCCTGTTCAGCCTACGCAACATGCAATAAACCTGAAAAAATGGAGAAAAATCTAAAAAAAAATCGGCTAACGACTACTTACTTAGCCCTGTTAGCAAGTCATGTTTAAGTGTAGGTGAGGGATGGCGTTTTTTATTTCCAATATTTTCACAAAATATTTAAGAAAATGTAAAAACGTCAATTCCCACACATACTCCCACAAACACACACACACAGGAAATCATACCCAACTATACACCCAATTAGATAGGCGTTAAATATCTGGATACCATTTCTTGGTATGCAAAGTATTCATCGAGAAAATGTAGATGAGTTAAACTACATTCAGTTCTCAACAAATCCAATCTCAATCATTCTCAATTTCTAGGTCGAAATGTATGCGAATGTCGATTGTATAGAATTCGCCACAACTTTCAAACAGGACAAAGTTGAAGGACTGAAAAGCGGGCAGAACCTGGAATCTTATCAAATAACTAGGAAGGCCTAATTTTTGAGAGTAAACTTTAGTCCCTGGACGTTGAGTTGTTAAGTCACCATCCTTACCATCCTACGCAACATGCAATAAACCTGAAAAAATGGAGAAAAATCTAAAAAAAAATCGGCTAACGACTACTTACTTAGCCCTGTTAGCAAGTCATGTTTAAGTGTAGGTGAGGGATGGCGTTTTTAATTTCCAATATTTTCACAAAATATTTAAGAAAATGTAAAAACGTCAATTCCCACACATACTCCCACAAACACACACACACAGGAAATCATACCCAACTATACACCCAATTAGATAGGCGTTAAATATCTGGATACCATTTCTTAGTATGCAAGGTATTCATCGAGAAAATGTAGATGATTAAACTACACTCAGTTCTCAACAAATCCAATCTCAATCATTCTCAATTTCTAAGTCGAAATGTATGAAAATGTTCGATTGTATAGAATTTGCCACAACTTACAAACAGGACAAAGTTGAAGGACTGAAAAGCGGGCAGAACCTGGAATCTTATCAAATAACTAGGAAGGCCTAATTTTTGAGAGTAAACTTTAGTCCCTGGACGATGAGTTGTTAAGTCACCATCCTTACCATCCTACGCACCATGCAACAAACCTGAAAAAATGGACAAATTCTAAAAAAAAAATTGGCTAACGACTACTTACTTAGCCCTGTTAGCAAGTCACGTTTAAGTGTAGGTGAGGGATGGCGTTTTTAATTTCCAATATTTTCACAAAATATTTAAGAAAATGTAAAAACGTCAATTCCCACACATACTCCCACAAACACACACACACAGGAAATCATACCCAACTATACACCCAATTAGATAGGCGTTAAATATCTGGATACCATTTCTTGGTATGCAAAGTATTCATCGAGAAAATGTAGATGAGTTAAACTACATTCAGTTCTCAACAAATCCAATCTCAATCATTCTCAATTTCTAGGTCGAAATGTATGCGAATGTCGATTGTATAGAATTCGCCACAACTTTCAAACAGGACAAAGTTGAAGGACTGAAAAGCGGGCAGAACCTGGAATCTTATCAAATAACTAGGAAGGCCTAATTTTTGAGAGTAAACTTTAGTCCCTGGACGTTGAGTTGTTAAGTCACCATCCTTACCATCCTACGCAACATGCAATAAACCTGAAAAAATGGAGAAAAATCTAAAAAAAAATCGGCTAACGACTACTTACTTAGCCCTGTTAGCAAGTCATGTTTAAGTGTAGGTGAGGGATGGCGTTTTTAATTTCCAATATTTTCACAAAATATTTAAGAAAATGTAAAAACGTCAATTCCCACACATACTCCCACAAACACACACACACAGGAAATCATACCCAACTATACACCCAATTAGATAGGCGTTAAATATCTGGATACCATTTCTTAGTATGCAAGGTATTCATCGAGAAAATGTAGATGATTAAACTACACTCAGTTCTCAACAAATCCAATCTCAATCATTCTCAATTTCTAAGTCGAAATGTATGAAAATGTTCGATTGTATAGAATTTGCCACAACTTACAAACAGGACAAAGTTGAAGGACTGAAAAGCGGGCAGAACCTGGAATCTTATCAAATAACTAGGAAGGCCTAATTTTTGAGAGTAAACTTTAGTCCCTGGACGATGAGTTGTTAAGTCACCATCCTTACCATCCTACGCACCATGCAACAAACCTGAAAAAATGGACAAATTCTAAAAAAAAAATTGGCTAACGACTACTTACTTAGCCCTGTTAGCAAGTCACGTTTAAGTGTAGGTGAGGGATGGCGTTTTTAATTTCCAATATTTTCACAAAATATTTAAGAAAATGTAAAAACGTCAATTCCCACACATACTCCCACAAACACACACACACAGGAAATCATACCCAACTGTACACCCAATTAGATAGGCGTTAAATATCTGGATACCATTTCTTGGTATGCAAGGTATTCATCGAGAAAATGTAGATGATTAAACTACACTCAGTTCTCAACAAATCCAATCTCAATCATTCTCAATTTCTAAGTCGAAATGTATGAAAATGTTCGATTGTATAGAATTTGCCACAACTTACAAACAGGACAAAGTTGAAGGACTGAAAAGCGGGTATAACCTGGAATCTTATCAAATGACTAGGAAGGCCTATTTTTTGAGAGTCAACTTTAGTCCTGAGACGATGAGTTGTTAAGTCACCATCCTGTTCAGCCTACGCAACATGCAATAAACCTGAAAAAATGGAGAAAAATCTAAAAAAAAATCGGCTAACGACTACTTACTTAGCCCTGTTAGCAAGTCATGTTTAAGTGTAGGTGAGGGATAGCGTTTTTAATTTCCAATATTTTCACAAAATATTTAAGAAAATGTAAAAACGTCAATTCCCACACATACTCCCACAAACACACACACACAGGAAATCATACCCAACTATACACCCAATTAGATAGGCGTTAAATATCTGGATACCATTTCTTGGTATGCAAAGTATTCATCGAGAAAATGTAGATGAGTTAAACTACATTCAGTTCTCAACAAATCCAATCTCAATCATTCTCAATTTCTAGGTCGAAATGTATGCGAATGTCGATTGTATAGAATTCGCCACAACTTTCAAACAGGACAAAGTTGAAGGACTGAAAAGCGGGTATAATCTGAAATCTTAACAAATAACTACGAAAGCCTATGTTTTGAGAGTAAACGTTAGTCCCGAGAAGATGAGTTGTTAAGTCACCATCTCTTCTATCCTACAGGACTTGTAAGGAGCCTGAACTATAAAGGAGTATATAAGAACCAATGCCTGAATGATTAAGGAATTTGATAATGCCCCGAGTTGGTGAGGTGTTAAGTCACCATTCTTTGAAATCCTACGAGTCTTGTTATTAACCTAAAATATAAGTATGTTTAAAAGAACCTAAGTTTTTTAACGATAACATGATTAATTATTATTGAAACCCTTGTTTAATAACTATTATGGTATAAAGAATAAAATTTAGCATTAACCTTTTTTGTTCTTAATATCACACAGCTCAAAATAACTACAAAAAGTATGCTTCGGAGCGCCTTTTAACAGCCCCTACTCGCAGAAAAAAAAACTATTCTACTTATAAACTACACAGTCCTTCCCTATAAGCCCAGGAAGCGTGTTTTAAGAAAGTTGATGAAAAACAGCAAGCGTTTAGTACGTTGTATGCGAACAAAAATGGTCACTTATCTTTTATTTAACTGGGTTAGGCGCCGATCAGATGATCCGGAAGCAGCAGTTGAATCTACAGATGCTCCACTTATCGATAGAATTGAGAGATAATCCAAGAATAATCCAAACGTGATCCAAGGAATAATCCATAGATGATCCAAAAGTAATCCATAGGTAATCCAAAGGCGAATGTAATCCTGAATCACTTTACACACAGCACTTCTTCCTCACTTTTAGAGGAAAAACTCTTTCCTTACATACCATAAAATGGCTTACTTACACTTGAAGCACTAACACAAAACACTTCACTGTAATCCAAAGGTTATCCAGAGGTAATCCACGGTATTCCATAGGTAATCCAGTCTTCTGATGATGACCTCTTCATTATGTTCGTTGCCTTCATTGTCTTCAATTTGTAAATTTTTTAATTTTATGATGAAATTTAATTATGCAATGATAAAAATCTTTAATTTTTTTTTTTTAATTTTAAATTATTTTTGATTTTACAACTACTTTACTTTAATATGGACGATACGTTATATTGTGTAGATTCTTGCCAAACGTTATCTGTCCAAGGGCCACGCGGTGCCCAAAAACAAAAACAAAAAACGGACGAGGGAAAAAAAGAAACTTAAAAACTAAAAACTAACTCTTTGCTACAAAAGAGTATTAAATGCAATCTCCTGCTACAAGGAGTTTTCCCCCAATTACCTGCCTCAAAACAGAAACTGTTTGACCACCACTGAAATAAGAAAATTTACTACACCTAAAACCAGGATTTGAACCCGTACATAGTGCCAATAGACACCCTGGTTGTCCAATGCTAAGCGACGCGGTTATTTTGGACATTTTCTTCTTCTTCTTGAGTCTTTTGTGTCCATTGAATTTACATTTAAAATTTTGAAAACAAAAAACCGCGCGCGAACGAAATTATACCGAACAATGTAGTGGCCAAAACAGTTCCTCCTATCAGCCCAACCCCCTAGCTGAAAGAAAGACTAAGAAAAAGGGTTAGTGTAAAAAAAACCAGGAACTTAACTTTGCTGATGGGATCCCAGCGACATCAGCAACCAACATCTTTGTCGATGTTAGTTTACCAAAATCCAATTCAACAGCTCCATCTTCAGTCACCATCAACTGCAACCGCATCCCTTCACCAACCACGCTCCAGAAAACAGCATTAGCTCCAATATCGACTTCAGTCCTGTTTCGAAACCTTAATAAAATGGAAAACAATAAATTAAATTAACATTAGAAGAAAAGACATAAAAGAGTTCATTTTATATTTTACATACCTCGTACGAAGACTTGGAAAATATGAACCATTTGACTTTCATATGACCGTATGGTCAGAGGAAGTTTATAGTCGTATCCGGGATAATTTTTTGTGAGAAGACCAGTTGACTTAAACGTGGGATTTTTATTGGCGTCAATGAAGAGATTGAAGAATGATGATTTTTGGTAACATTGATGCAATTGAAATCATTGTTGATGTTGTGTTGATCGGCGTAGTCAGAGCAGGCTCTGAACAAGAGGTCGATATGAAAAGAAACCCACTCTTGTGCATGCAATTGGTAATAGAACAGAATGATGAAGTCCAACTTCGCTTTACTAAAAGATTCTCCACATATTCCAGCGTTAAATCATCGGTGTTTAATGTTCTTGGTTGGTTAAAAGACACAAAACCTAGTTATATTAAGGTCATGAATAAATGTTTGTGATGATTAAGAATATTTTATTTTATACTTTTTTCGTAGATATGAAACTACTTGATGGGCCCTCGGTCATAGGCAGTTTATTGTCTTGCCCGGGACAAAGAAACTAACAGAAGTAAGAAAAACGAAAATCTTCACGCAAAATTCATACTTTTAAAAGCACGAGAAATTTTTTTCTGCTATTCAAGAGAAAATGTTTTTCCTGAAAATAAATACAAAATATTAAGTCAAGTTACCTACTCATTTTTTAAAATTGTTTTTCCAATCATTCAACTATACTAACCATGAATTTATATTTATAATTTTTTGGAATATCTCATTTAATTATTTGATTGTTAACAGCAAAATTGAGATTTAATTTTAAAACCTGAAACAGTCCAGAAGATTGTGACAACATTTTCTTATCAAATGTAATGTGGTTGTTTAACTTTAAAGTGTGAGAGATAAAATGAAAATTTTCTACATATCAAAAGGGATTTGTATAAGCTAAATGTGGTTCAATAATATCGTACAAGTACTTTACCAATTTTCACTGAAGGTATTTTTAATGAAGAATTTTTGTGACAACACTGGCTCCATCATCTTCAATCGCCACCTTCATCTCCAACTGATCTCCAATTTCAGATACCACGGTAAAAAATTCTGTTTGAAAAATTTTTTTTTGTAACCATATTTATATAAAACTTAAAAAATTAGCTTTAATAAATGCATACCTCGGTATATTTCGATCGTATTTTTTATCAAATTAATTTTTTCGAAAAATTTAACTAAGACAGAATCATTTGTACTGACAGCCACAACGCTGGGGGCAGTTTAATGTCATGCCCAGGACCATCAGTCGAAGATTCAAAGCTTGAGTCCACGGCAGCTTCGGCTTTCACCTCGAACTGAGAGGTGGTGACTTCAAATGAAAAATTTATATTATAAATGGAAAAATCTAAGATTTCAACAAAAAAAGGATTTGTTAGAAAAAATTATTCAAATTTATGAAAACATTCATTAAAAACCTTTTTTGCGTAGCGATTTTAAGTTATTTCATATTCTTGGAGACTGATTGTTGCATTATTACAATCTTTTTATGCAAAATTTTATCCAAAAGTCATTCAAGGTGGTATCCAGAGGTTATCCAAAGGTAATATCAAGAAGTAATCCAAACGAATCATCCAAAAGAAATCCAAAGGTAATATCCAAAGGTAAAATCCAAAGTTAATCCAAAGGTGAAATCCAAAAGAAATCCAAAGGTAATCCCAGAAGTTTGTCGAAAGTAATCCTGCACCACTTAACATACAGAACCACTTATACACTTCACACTAATCCACTAATGCACCACTTATTCACATATCCAATAGAGACGGCGATATCCAAAAATAATCCAAAGGCGATATCCAAGAGTAATCCTAAGGTCCAGGTAATATCCAAGAGTAATCCTAAGGTCCAGGTAATATCCAAGAGTAATCCTAAGGTCCAGGTAATATCCAAGAGTAATCCTAAGGTCCAGGTAATATCCATAGGCAATCCAAAGATCCGAAGTAATCCAAAAGAATCGTCTGAGAAGAACAAAAGATCCTCTAAGTCGTCGTTTTTCCTAGAACAAAAATTTCAAATTTTTCAAATAAATGGACATTACAAGTCGGATGATTAACTCAAAAATTCTAAACTACTACTACAATCAACCCTAACTACTACTACTACACACACAAAAACATGCCTTAAATACTAGATGCCTTCAGGATCAGGCGACGCCGCGTCCATCACCCTTCAGCAAAACCGAAACGATGCTAACCAATGAAACAAACGAAGGATTAAACGAAAAAACAACGACCTTGATCAATGTTGATGCAGTTTGGAAGTGACTTTGTCAGGTTTGACCACCTGTCCAATGCCCTCCCAATAAATTAACTTATAATACGTTAGTGTTCAGGATCTGGCGACACCGCGTTCATTTCCCTACACAATTACAAATCGATGCCTTATAAACTATCAAAGGATTCAATGATACAACGATGCCTTACAATTAAAATGCTCTGGAAGAGACTTTGCCAGGTTTAACCGCCTGTCCAACGCCCTCCCAAAACACTCGGAACGCAAACCCCTTAAAAACTAAAAAATCTAACTACAAAGCGCACAAAGGTCAAAGAAACTACAAAAAGTATGCTTCGGAGCGCCTTTTAACAGCCCCTACTCGCAGTAAAAAAAACTAAACTACAAAAAAACCACACAAAAACTTCTAATAAAACTACACACACAAACAAACACATGCCTTAAAATGATTGTTTATAATACGTTAGTGATCAGGATCTGGCGACACCGCGTCCATTTCCCTACACAATCACAAATCGATGCCTTAAAAACTATCAAAGGATTCAATGATACAACGATGCCTTAAAATTAAAATGTTCTGAATAAGACTTTGCCAGGTTTTACCGCCTGTTCAATGCCCTCCCAAAACACATGGAACGCAAAACCCTTAAAAACTAATAAAAATCTAACTACAAAGCACACACATTCTAAAAAAAAACTACAAAACTATGCTTCGGAGCGCCTTTAAACAGCCCCTACTCGCAGTAAAAAATTCTAAACTACTAAAAAACCACACCAAAGCTTCATGTAAAACCTAAAAGCTAATGCTAAATAAAACTTAATTTATGAGGAAAATGTTTCTCTGTAAGAATATGAATAAGTTCTGAAATGTGGAGTTTCTAAGTCAACATCCATTCAAACCAACAAGACTTGTAAATATTTTAATACTTAATAAAAATATCTAATAACCAAAACTCGTGGAATGATATTAAAGTAATGACCCCAGACGGTGAGTTGTTAAAACGCAATCCTCTCAAATCTACGTAACATGCAACAAACCTGAAAAGATGAAAAAGATGAAGAAAAAACTAAAAAAAAAATGGCTAATGACTACTTACTTAGCCCTGTTATCAAGTCATGTTTAGGCGTAAGTGAGAGATGGCGTTTTTAATTTCCAATATTTTCACAAAATATTTAAGAAAATGTAAAAACGACAATTCCCACACATACACCCACAAACACACACACACTCAAGAAATCATACCCAACTATACACCCAGTCAGATGAGTGGTAAATATCTGGATACAATTTCTTGGTATGCAAGGTAGTCATCGAGAAAATGTAGATGAGTTAAACTACATTCAGTTCTCAACAAATCCAATCTCAATCATTCTCAATTCCTAAGTCGAAATGTAGGAGAATGTTCGATTGTATAGAATTCGCCACAACTTTCAAACAGGACAAAGTTGAAGGACTGAAAAGCGGGTATAACCTGGAATCTTATCAAATAACTAGGAAGGCCTATTTTTTGAGAGTAAACTTTAGTCCTGAAACGATGAGTTGTTAAGTCACCATCTCTTCTAACCTACAGGACATGTAACGACCCTGAAGTAGAAAAGGGGCAAATAAGAACCAATGCCTATGTTCCTATAAAGAATATGAAAATGACCTGAGACGATGAGTTTTTAAATCACCATCCTGTCCAACCTACACAACATGCAACAAACCTGAAAAGATGGAGAAAAATCTAAAACAAACAATCGGCTAATGACTACTTACTTAGCCCTGTTAGCAAGTCATGTTTAGGCGTACGTGAGGGATGGCGTTTTTAATTTCCAATATTTTCACAAAATACTTAAGAAAATGTAAAAACGACAATTCCCACACATACACCCACAAACACACACACACTCAAGAAATCCTACTCAAATATACACCACAGATGAGTGGTAAATATCTGAATACAATTTCTTGGTATGTTAGGTATTCATTGAGAAAATGTAGATGAGTTAAACTACATTCAGTTCTCAACAAATCCAATCTCAATCATTCTCAATTTCTCAGTCGAAATGTATGAGAATGTTCGATTGTATAGAATTCGCCACAACTTTCAAACAGGACAAAGCTGAAGGACTGAAAAGCGGGTATAACCTGGAATCTTATCAAATAACTAGGAGGGCCTATTTTTTGAGAGTATACTTTAGTCCCGAGACGATGAGTTGTTAAGTCACCATCCTGTCCAACCTAGGCAACCTGCAACAAACCTGAACAGACCAAGAAAAAACTAAAAAAAAAAATCGTCTAACAACTACTTACTTAGCCCTGTTAGCAAGTCATGTTTAAGTGTAGATGAAGGATGGCGTTTTTAATTTCCAATATTATTTGTAAATATTTAAGAAAATGTAAAAACGACAATTCCCACACATACACCCACAAACACACACACACAAGAAATCATACCCAACTATACACCCAATTAGATAAGTGTTAAATATCTGGATACAATTTCTTGGTATGCAAGGTCATCATCGAGAAAATGTAGATGAGTTAAACTACACTCAGTTCTCAACAAATCCAATCTCAATCATTCTCAATTTCTAGGTCGAAATGTATGAGAATGTTCGATTGTATAGAATTCGCTACAACTTTCAAACAGGACAAAGTTGAAGGACTGAAAAGTGGGTATAATCTGAAGTCTTAACAAATAACTACGAAAGCCTATGTTTTGAGAGTAAACGTTAGTCCCGAGACGATGAGTTGTTAAGTCACCATCTCTTCTATCCTACAGGACTTGTAAGGAGCCTGAACTATAAAGGAGTATATAAGAACCAATGCCTGTATGATTAAGGAATTTGATAATGCCCCGAGACGGTGAGGTGTTAAGTCACCATTCTTTGAAAACCTACGAGTCTTGTTATTAACCTAAAATATAAGTATGTTTAAAAGAACCTAAGTTTTTTAACGATAACATGATTAATTATTATTGAAACCCTTGTTTAATTACTATTATTGTATAAAGAAAAAAATTTAGCATTAACCTTTTTTGTTCTTAATATCACACAGCTCAAAATAACTACAAAAATTATGCTTCTAAGAGCCTTTTAACAACCCCTACTCGCAGAAAAAAAAACTAATCTACTTAAAAACTACACAGTCGTTCCCCATAAGCCCAGGAAGCGTGTTTTAAGAAAGTTGATGAAAAACAGCAAGCGTTTAGTACGTTGTATTCAAACAAAAATGTTCACTTATCTTTTATTTAACTGGGTTAAGCGTAGATCAGATGATCCGGAAGCAGCAGTTGAATCTACAGATGCTCCACTTATCGATAGAATTGAGAGGTAATCCAAGAATAATCCAAAAGTAATCCAAGTAATCCAAATAGGTAATCCAAAGGCGAATGTAATCCTGAATCACTTCACACACAGCACTTTTTTTTCACTTTTAGAGGAAAAACTCTTTCCTTACACACCATAAAATGGCTCACTTACTCTTGAAGCACTTACACAAAACACTTCACTGTAATCCAAAGGTTATCCAGAGGTAATCCACGGTATTCCATAGGTAATCCAAAAGTAATCTTGTGATGATGACCTCTTCATTATGTTCGTTGCCTTCATTGTCTTCAATTTGTAAATTTTTTAATTTTATGATGAAATTTAATTAAGCAATGATAAAAATCTTTAATTTTTTTTTAATTTTAAATTATTTTTGATTTTACAACTACTTTACTTTAATATGGACGATACGTTATATTGTGTAGATTCTTGCCAAACGTTATCTGTCCAAGGGCCACGCGGTGCCCAAAAACAAAAACAAAAAACGGACGAGGGAAAAAAAAAGAAACTTAAAAACTAAAAGCTAACTCTTTGCTACAAAAGAGTATTAAATGCAATCTCCTGCTACAAGGAGTTTTCCCCCAATTACCTGCCTCAAAACAGAAACTGTTTGACCACCACTGAAATAAGAAAATCTACTACACCTAAAACCAGGATTTGAACCCGTACATAGTGCCAATAGACACCCTGGTTGTCCAATGCTAAGCGACGCGGTTATTTTGGACATTTTCTTCTTCTTCTTGAGTCTTTTGTGTCCATTGAATTTACATTTAAGATTTAAAAACAAAAAACCGCGCGCGAACGAAAATATACCAAACAATGTAGTGATCAAAACAGTTCCTTCTATCAGCCCAACCCCCTAGCTGAAAGAAAGACTAAGAAAGGGGTTAGTGTAAAAAAAACTACGAACTTAACTTTGCTGATGGGATTCCAGCGACATCAGCAAGCAACACATTTTAAGTGTTGTTTACACAACAGCCAAACAGCTTTTGATGAGGCAGCATCTGTGGCAGCTTCCAATGAACAAACAGCTCCAGAAGATCCAAAGACTGCAAGTGGGTTCAGCATGTGCTCCGTGGATACACCTCAATTCCTTTGGTAAGTGAATTGATTCCAAAGTAAACTCCATGAGAAACCGTTTCCTGAAAAAAGATTTTTTTTTACTTACAAACTTAAAAGTTATCTAACACAACTTCAAATCAAATATAGCAAAAATTAATTCTTATGCTTACACAAATGTCTTTACTGATCACGTTTCTAGATTGCTTACAATAAATTGGTTAAAAGAAAATATTCTTGATTGCATAAAAGCTACAATAAATTACAACAAATTAAAATCAATAAGTAATGATATTGATTTAAAAACTTCCCATATGATATACAAGCCCCACTATCTAGCTGTAGACTCCTTAATCAGGGAATAAAAATCCCAAACTGCTGAAGCTTCCATTAAAACAAGTCTCAACCTACGCAACGACGTCTGCGTAAGTTATTAACTATTATGTTAAGCTAATGTTATGCTAAGAACATATTTAATAAACAAAGGAAAAGTAATTAAAAAATTGAAAGTAAAAATATATTAAAAATAACTGAAGAGAACTTAGCGTAGAACATTTTTAACTACATGCTAAAAAAATTGCTCCTAAAGTGCTACTTCAGAATCCGCTATTGCTCCAAGTGTATGGCTATTAGTTAAACAAATTAATTAATTTTTCAAAAATTTGTAAATTCAAAAATAAAAATTGCTATATAATCCAAAATAATCACTGTTTTTATTTTTTCTTTCAAACATTTGTTCCTTAATATTCGTTCCGGATCCGCAATTGCTCCAGATGTGTAGCTAATTAAAAATTCAATTTTTAAACTATTCATATTTATAAGATCCAACGGCAGTTGATGACGTCATAGTACAACAATACATGTATAAATAGTTAAAAATAATTAATTATTAAAAATATTGCAAAAATTTGATCAATTATTTGCGTAACGAAAAGAGCAGTTGGAGAATTAAAAAAAACAAAAACCTCATTTAAAAATTAATTTGGATTTTATAACGATTTTATCGTTAAGTTTGAATTTTTTTTTAAATTTAATAATTAATTAACTATCAACTATGAACCTGGAGTAATTGCGGATGCGGAAAGAGTACATATTTAAGGAGCAATTAAAAAAAAAACTAAAAATTAATCTCTAAAAAAGTTAACTCTTTTGTATGTATTTTACAGCAATTTTAATTTTTAGTTTGCAAATTTTTGAAAAATTAACTTTTAATCAACTAATAACTATACACTTGGAGAAATTGCAGATTCTGAGGGAGCAATTTTTTGGCATAAAGTTTAATTAAAAACATTTTTATGATTGAACGTTGTTGCATTAATAAAATTTCAAACGTTCTTTAAAAATTGTTCGTTTCAAAATTGTAAAGTTACCCACTTTTTGTACAATAAATATTACTTTAAATTGTTTTACGAATTCAGAACTATTTAAATCACGGTCATAGTTAAATCAAAAATTAAAGTTCGACTTGGAATCGATTAAAACAATTATGAATATAATTTCTTAAATATAAATTTTGAAATATGATTTTTATCATATAATAAGGGGCGCTTTCCAAATAACTGATAAAAGTTTGGTTATAATAAATGTTAAATGAACCAAATTAAGTTTGAAATACGGTTTAAAATAATTAATAATCAATAATAAATAGAAGTAATAATTAATACTCATATGTAAGTTTGTTTGCCTATGCTACTACAATATGAGGTGTGTGTATTTAATAGGGTTATCAATTGACTTTACAATGACACTTAATTCACATAACCAAAATCAACAAAAGCGACGTAATAACGGACGAATTCAAACCGATTCAATCTGAACTTCGACCGCAACGACGTGAGCTTCGCTCTGTCTCTAACCCCCACCACATTCACGCGGAATCACGCGGCCATCAAGCCATCACCTCAACCGCGCCAAGAACCCAAAAAGAATATTTCAAACATTGGAAAATGCAAATTTTTCCCTCGAAAATCCAATAAAAATATTTAATCATAAAAAACTGCTTTTCTTCGAGAATATTCACATAAAATTGCAACAATAGAACAACATTTTTTAAAAAAAATTTGGAAGAATCATATGCAAAAATTTAAGCATTGTCACCAACATTAATAAAATTTGTTACCTACATACTAGAAAAATGGTTCAAATCAATCACGAGTGTGTTAATTTTCACGTACTTAATATAAAAATTTTTATTGTTTGTCCAAGAAAAATTACTTATTAGAACAAACATTTCCATGATTGATCGTTGAGACATTAATCGATGAAAGTTATGGGTTCCAAACACGTTGAGATTAGCATCGCTACATGTCACAAGTATCGGTATCGTGATACAAATCTCACCGTGTATGGGCCGGTCTCAGTATCATCAGTTGAAACAATATCGTTACAAATCTCAGATGCATGCCTCACCACCTGACGCGATGCAAGTAGCGATGCAGATCTCAACGTGTATGGGGCCCATTACAGTTGGAAAACAAAAGAACAATGGATGAAAATTGACGATTTTATCCAGAACACTTTGGTTGGGGGGAGGGTAAATTTTAAGAAAATAAATTTAAAAAACTACGCCAAAATATATGATTTCCAAAACAAAAAAAAATTATTAAAAAAAAATCGTGTCAAATTTTTTAAGTAATGTAATTTTTAAGATTATTCTTCATTAAAAATTTTGTACTAATTAACAATTATTTAAATCATGTTGTTAAATAAAAAATTAAGTTCGACTTGGAATCAATGAAATTAATTTTAAATGTAATTTCTATGGAAAATCATCTAAAAAGCGGCACTTTCCAAATAATTAAAAACAGTTTGGTTATTATCAATGGTAAAATAGCTAAATTTAGTTTGAGATTCGGTTCAAAATAATTATTAATCAATAATAGAATTAATAATTACTACTCATTTGTAAGTTTGTTTGCCTATGCTACTACAATATGAAGTGTGTGTATTTAATAGGGTTATCAATTGACTTAGCAATGACAATTAATTCACATAACCAAAATCAAGACAAGCGAAGAAATACCGAACGATTTCAAACCGTTCATTTTGAACATAGAACCGCAACGACGTAAGCTACGCTTTATCTTTACCCCCCGCCAACTTTCCCGCGATCGAACAAACCCGCCAAAAAACCCACGCCAAAAACCCAAAAATAAAATTTGATATCATCGGAAAATTACAACTTTTCCCCACGAAAATCCAACCCAAAATGCAATATCAGACCCAAATCATACAAACTGATGCAATTTTTTCTTAAAAAATCACAATGAAAATAGACCGATTTAATTTTTTTTAAATTGCATTTAAGGATTCACCGTTCATCATATTATGGCTGATTGGACCACGCTAATTTTAAAAGTCGATTAAATCAAAAAATTTCGTACTTACAGTCGAAAAAATTGTTTCACGCCAATCACGACACTTTTAACTTTCGAGTCACTTAAAATTTTCTTTGATTTTCCAAGAAAAACCGGCAAGAAAAATTTTTTTTCCGCATAGATCTACACCTTAACGATCAATAGATGCTACTGGCGGAAAACGAAAGACAATGAGCGCGAATGGTCTATTTTACCCAGAAGGCATTGTGCAATCTAAACTGTGAACCAATCAGAAAGCTCAATTTTTTGACAGTTGAATTACGCTGAAATGCATCTTGATTTAAATTTGAAATTTTTCAGATGGAAAATGCATTGATTTCACCAAATTTCACCATGAAACGATGTTTTATTTCAGATTTTTCTATATTGCACATATATCATAAGATTTATTAAGTTCAAATGTCAAAATTAACCTACCTGGAGAACGAATCCCGAAAGAAATAATTTTTCAAACATTTTATAGATTCTTCGTCTTCTATTCAAATGAAACCACTTTATGGCATTGATTCTTTAGCACCATCCCAAATTCTAGAGCTTCAATTTATGCTTAGGTCCCATTTTTAATGAAATATCAATTGGTCAACCTGAAGAATCATTCCCAGAGGAACTATTTCTAAAACATTTTATCAAATCAAATCTCGTCTTGGAATCAACTGAAACAACTTTGGCGTTGATTCTATAGCACCAACCCAAACTCGTTCTTGAGCTTTTTTGGCTTCGATCCTATTTCTATGAATTGCCTACCAATTTTATGATTTCCATAGATCCTTGGTGGTTGTCCAATCATTAAATTACATCTTGGACAACACAATGAACAAGACTTCGTTTCAAATAGTTTTATTAGCATCAATAATTATTACAGGAGAAATCGATAGTTACATCAAAGACAATCGTATGAACAAATCATGTGCAACCAAAATGCATTGAAACTGATAGTTACTAATATTAACATAAAGTGCATTCTGCTTTTAAGTTAACACATTCAATTTATTTCATCTCAAATAAAAAAGGATTACAACAGAAATTATGGTATCAATGTTAAGTTGTTGTTTGTTCTAAATCATGTTTTGCTCTGGTCAATTGTCCAAGGGACTTATCGCAGCTGGACACCTGATAAATATTGACACCTCTTATGTAGTGTTTCTTCAAAGGTACGAGTATCACTTGCATAATCTAAAACAAGAAATTAACAGATTATTTATCATCTTTGTTCAAAACCTGTTGGATCGATCCCTGGTCGAAACTTGTATCACTCAAAACAAGTCCAGACCAAGATCGATCCACAAGCAATAAGGAAATAGCATGGGATTCATACGGCCATGTGGACATTGATTCGATCACAATTCATTCGATACAATTTCATAATCTTTCACTAAAATCTTACAAGTTCAACATTCACATTACATATTTAATAGCTGATACCCGCGACGTCGTCTGCGTAGGTTATTATGTTATGAACATATTTAATTTACAGAGGCAAAACTTTTAAAAAATTTAAAGCAAAAACATATAACAAATAACCGGAAAGAACTTAGCGTAGAACATTTTTAACTATATGCCAAAAAATTGCTCCTTTAGAGTCCGCTATGGCTCCAAGTGTATAGTTATTAGTTAATCAAAAATTAATTTTTCATAAATTTGTAAATTAAAAATTACTATACAATCCACAAAAATCCCTTTTTTAATTTTTTTTTTCAAAAAATTGTTCCTTAAATGCTCGTTCCGGGTCCGCAATTGCTCCAGGTGTATAGTTAATTGGTAATTCAATTTTTAAACTATTCATGTTTATAAGATCCAATGGCAATTGATGACGTCATAGTACAATACATAGTTAAAAATAATTAATTATTAAAAATATTGCAAAAATTTGATCAATTATTTGCGTAATAAAAAGAGCAGATAGAGAGCTTAAAAAAACAAAAATTTCAATTAAAATTATTTGGGGATTTATTGCGTTTTTATTTCTTGCGTTTGAAAATTTTAATTATAACTATCAACTATACACCTGGAGCAATTGCGGATACAGAAAGAGCATTTAAGAAGCAATTTAAAAAAAAAAAAACTTTAAAAAAGTGATTTTTTTGTATTTGACAATTTTTGAAAACTTAATTATTAATCAATTAATAACTATACACTTGGGGAAATTGCGGATTCTAAAGGAGCATTTTTTATGGCATATAGTTTATTTAAAAAAAATAATGTTTCTCGCTTACTTAACTCTTTCTGGTTAATAAATATATGCAATAATAAAAGCGAGTGTTGAAATGTAATTTGATTAAAAATGTTTTTTTGTTTGTGTTTACAGTAAAATATAAAAAATGCTAAGTAAGAATTTAAAAAAAAGCTAAAAAAATATTAAGTTTTTTTAATACTAACTTATTGTAAGTTTTACAAACTGCTAAACAAGTAGACAATAGAATTAAAAAAATCTTTATTAATTTAATATCTCGCTGAGCTGCATTAGGTCTACGCTCAAATATGAAATAATCAGTAGGCAGTGGAAGGAGAAATATATTCTCTCCAGCCCATGCGCATTAGATCGTTTGCTCCACTCTATCAAAGCAACGAAAAATCCACCGCTTAACGCGTTTTGCTTGTAAGAATTGCATTTTTTAAAACTTAAACTACTTTATTTTTAATGAAGATACGAGGATTGTGATCATTTCTGCAGCTAATACAAAACTTCGCGTTGGACGGAGATAACTACGTGGCCTCCTACAATATCCTCGTGGAAAGATACACCTTTCCACGCCGTCTCCTTAATTATTATATGTACCAGATACTAGGCTTCAATCCAAAAATCCACAGCCTAAATAATTGACCTTACCATCCATCGAAACTCCATCGTAGCCCTAAAACAAATTGCAGATATAATTAACCTTGCTGACACTCTCCTTTTCTATCTTTGTTACCAAAACCTACCCGCTTCGGAAAATCAAGCATTCGATTTCCACAATTCCTCTCCCATCCCGTCCTGCGACGATTTGTTCACCTTCGTCCTCCAGCAAGCAAAAACGATGGAGCTGCGCGAGGACCTGGATGCGGTCAAGGTAGGTGCGGTCAGTGGTACGCAAGCAAAGTCGAACCGCGTATACATATCACAAGCGTTGTTGCATACGTTGTTGCGCCGATCAACACCATCCAAAGTGAAGGTGGCGTCGACCAACACGGCGACGTTGACCTGCACCGGAACCGACCTGGAGGTCCTCTTGGGAACGACTAGGTGTCGGGTTCAGGACGCTTTCGGGGACTATCACCCGGCGCGGGCCATCGTAGACAACGGCTCCCAGCGGACACTGATAACCGCTGGGTTGCCCAAGCGCTTGGGGCTGAGGATTTATAACGAGAGGCGCCGCATAGTCGGAGTCGGTCAGTCAAGATTGAAGACGCTTGGCACCGTGACCGCATATTTTTCGTTCGTCCATCTGAAAAGACATATAAAATAATCGCCTATGTCATTCCAAAAATATGCGATGAATTACCTGCGGACAATTTACCAAACCGAACTCCCCCGCACTTAGCGCGTTTGAAGCTGGCTGATCCTCTTTACATTGCGCGGAGCCCGGTCGACATTCTGTTGGGAGCCGATGCCTACGTCGACTTGCTGATGGACTCCACCCCAAATATCGTCAGGGGTCGACCTTCCGCGATTAACACCGGGCTTGGCTGGGTGGTGATGGGAACCACGTCTACGGTGGCGGAACACCGCGAACTGCAATCTCTTTTGGTGCAAACAGCTACACTTGAAAACGACATCGCGCGATTTTGGAATATCAAAGAGGTGTCAATGGTACACCCATGTGTTTCGCCCGAAGAATTAATGGTCAAAAATCAGGATCGGGATACGCATTCTCGCGATAATGAAGGACGTTTCGTCGTAAGGCTCCCGTTCCGCGCTGGCACGGATCATCTTACATTAAACAACCGTGCGTCAGCGATTTGCTCGGATTTCAATCTGGAGCGTCGTGTCTTTCGGAATCTCGATCTATCTCGCATGTACAATTCCTTTATGACTGAGTTCGTTGAGCAAAAACACATGAACAATCTTTATAATGAAATTTTTATTGTTATACCTTTACCATGATTTATAACATTCATTATCTTCTTGTAGGGTTTAAAGCGTTCTTCCTGCTTCTAGGTAACATCTCTATATCGACAACTATCGATATCTAAGTAGTTAAACTTGACAACTCTCTTGCAATTTCTTTAAAGGTATCACTTGCATAATCGAAAATAGACAGATGAGTATTCATTGTCTTCATTGTGAAATTTTTGGTGTTATACCATTAATGAAGCAAGACACCGCGGAAAGAAGTTAGCGTAGAACTTTTGTTTTTTAACCGACTTCAAAAAAAGGAGGAGGTTCTCAATTCGACTGTATTTTTTTTTTTTTTTTTTTTATGTTTGTTACCTCAGCATTTCCGACTGGGTGAAGCGATTTTGATGATTATTTTTTTATTTGAAAGCTGGTGCTTCCCGAATGGTCCCGTTTTAGTTTGAAGGAAATCGTTCACTTCTAAAGGGTTGAAAACTAAGGGATGAAATACTAACTTCTTATTGGATAGTTCGATTTTGAAAATTATTTTTTTATTTGAAAGCCAGTGCTTTTCGTGTGGTTCCATTTTAATTTGAAGGAAATCGTTCACTTTTAAGAGGTTGAAAACTAAGGGATGAAATTCTAACTTCTTATTGGATAGCTCGATTTCGATAATTATTTTTTTATTTGAAAGCTAGTGCTTCTCGTGTGTGCCCATTTTAATTTGAGTAACATCTTTCACTTCTAAAGGGTTGAAAACTAAGGGATGAAATATTAACTTCTTATTGGATAGCTCGATTTTGATAATTCTTTTTTATTTGAAGGCTGGTGCTTTTCGTGGGGTCCAGTTTTAATTTAAGGGAAACCTTCATTTTTTAAAGGATTGAAAACTAAGGGATGAAATATTAACTTCTTACTGGATAGCTCGATTTTGATAATTCTTTTTTTATTTGTAGAACACAACCTTAAATTAATCTCCTATCCATTTAAAAAAAAAAACTCCACTCATAAGGGGTTAAAAATTAGAGATAAAATAATATTATAATTTTTTTCTGGCTAATCCGATTTTGATAATTTTATTTCTATTACGTACAACGTACCTTTAAATTGTTCACATTTCAATTTAAAGAAAAAAATCCACCCCTTAAGGATGAAAATAGGGGATGAAATAGTGACATTTAACCGAATTTTGATAATTTTTTTTCTGTTGGAAAGAATAATCCACTTAGTTTTGTTATTACATTTAAAAACAAAAAATTTGAACCCTTAAGGGCAAAAAGGGATAATGTAGTAACTTTTAATATTAAACGGCGCTGCCTCATATGAGCAGCGCATTTGGAAGGTTAACCATTTTCAAGAAAATAAAATCAGTTATCAAACTTCAGATCACTAAAACGCGAGAAATAAATAAATATTATAAAAAAATGAAAAACCGACTTCAAAATATATAAAAATTCTTAAACAAAAAATGCACTAAAAAGTAACAAAATAATGGCGTATTCTTGCAGTATCTACAACTAACAAATTATTAGGATGATACAATGTACAACTATTGTTATTTTTGGAGTTGGTGTCAGTCAAGAAAATAAATATTAATGGTAATTTGTAAAAATTTAAAAAGATTAATTGGTAATTGGTATTTTGTAGTTTAAAGGTCGTTAGATATTGTTACAGTTCGAGTATATTGTTTAAAAGTTCATTTGAAAAATAATTTTCGTAAGGTATTCTCGTTTTTCGCTAAGTACCAATATAGTCGTATTTCCTTGGCTGACACCAACTCCAAAAATAACAATAGCTGTACATTGTATCATCCTAATAATTTCTAAGTTGTAGATACTGCAAGGATACGCCATTATTTTGTTACTTTTTAGTGCATTTTTTGTTTAAGAATTTTTATATATTTTGAAGTCGGTTTTTCATTTTTTTATAATATTTATTTATTTTTTATAAATCTATACACCAAAAAATTGCTCCTCAAATACTCTCTCAGAATCTGCATCTCTCAGAATCTGCATTTGCTCCAGGTGTAAAGGTGACCGTTAATAAGTTATTCAATTTTTTAAAACTAAAAAAAAATCAACAATTAAAATCGCTTTAAAATTCAAATCAATAGTTTTTTCGTTCAAAAATAGCTCCTCAAATGCTTTTTCCGGATCCACAAATGCTCCAGGTATATAAGCTCCAGGTAATAGCTAAATAGATATTCAAAATGCTAACTATTTACTAACGTTTTTTTCCTACAAAAAATTTCTCCTTAAATGTTTTTCCAGATCCACAATTGCTCCAGATGTAGTAAAGTTAACCGTTAGTTAGTTATTCAAATTTTAAAAAATTAAGCATTACCTAAACAATTAAAATTGCTATTTAAATCCAAATTACTAACTTTTAAATAAAGTTTTTTTCTTACAAAAAATTGCTCCATAAATGCTCTTTCCGGATCCACAGTTGCTCCAGGTATATAAATAATTAAATATATATTGAAGTAACTAACTTCTTACTAAAGTTTTTTTCTTACAAAAAATTGCTCCTCAAATGTTCTTTCACGATCCACAATTGCTTCTGGTGTAAAGTTAACCATTAATTAGTTATTCAATTTTTTTTTAAATTAGACATAACCTCAAAAATAAAATTACTATTAAAATCTACTAAAAACTAACTTTTTATTATAGTTTTTTTCTTTTGTTCCTTAAATATTTTTTCTAGATCCACAATTGCAAGGTGTAAAATTAAACCGTTAATTAGTTATTCATTTTTTTAAAAATTAGACATAACCTTAATAATTAAATTGCTATAAAATCCCAGTTAATAATTTTTTCTTATAGATTTTCTGTTCAAAAAATTGTTCCACAAATAATCTTTCCGGATCCACAGTTGCTCCAGGTGTATGATTAACCGTTAGTTAGTTATTTTTAATTTTTATTTTATAACGGATTTAATTGTTGAGTTTAATTTTTTAAAAATTGAAAAAATAATTAACGATTTAATTTACACCTGGAGAAAATGCAGATTCTGAAAGAACATTTGAGGATCAATTTTTTGGCTTATAGTTTAATAAATAAAATAATATTTCTATGCTAACTTCTTTCCGGTAAGCAAGACTTACAAGCTTTCTTTTCTTTTTAAGTTTTTAGAATTTAAATTGTCCTTCATACTTGTAGATATTACATCTTATCGCCATCGATGTAAGTATTAACAATTCTTATTCACTTATTACAATGGTTCTCCTGGGATAATCTAAAACCATAATTTGACAGATCCGATTTTACCATCTTTACTTTTTTCATATTTACCAGGAGTTTATAATCCTTGTAATCTTCTGGTAGTGTTTGATACACTCCTTTCATTATCACAGTAGTTGTAAACATTCAGTTACTTCCATAGTTTAAACCATTTGCATAATCTTATCGAAAAATGCACCAATAGCAATTTATCATTTTTTATGGATGTACCATTATTAGAAACTCTTCGTTTATAATCCTTGCGTTATCCTTTTAATTTTAAAGGTGTCCTTCACCCTTCGGCTTCAATGATTTTGACTTGAGCATTGCCAATTTTATGAAGGTGGTAATTTAAGGAACAATGGCCCGGGCCTATTAGGAGCCTTACGTCCCTTTTGTCGAACGACAATATCATGAGTTCTCTTCTTCAAGTACTTGATAAATTTTTTAGTTTGTCTCTGTCCTGGAGCATTTCTCCAGTACCAGGTCTCAGTTTTAATCTGGCGTTTTTATTCATTTTTTGTGATTCCACAAAAAGGTTCAATGATATCTTGAGGCACCATTTTTGGCCAGTTGGTCGGCGCGGCGTTTTCATTCATCTCCACACTCTCATGATCTGGAGCCTACCGTAGATTGTTGAAAATCGAAAGCTCCGTGAGAGCGTGTTACCAAACAAGTAAATGACAGTGCCTTTAACGCTGTTTGATTTTCACAAATATGAGTAGGTACTTATATGGAGTTCCTTGCATTATCGTTCCAATATTTAAGGTGTCGTTCCTCCTTTTGGGAAGAATCTTTATTTGATCGTCAATTACTAACTGTTCATAATTATGCACCTACAATGAAATAAATGTAAATCAGTATGCAAGTAGCACAGTATGCAATGGAGCACAAAAAATCTAAAACAAAAAATGCACTAAAAAGTAACAAAATAATGGCTTATTCTTGCAGTATCTACAACTTACAAATTATTAGGATGATACAATGTACAACTATTGTTATTTTTGGAGTTGGTGTCAGCCAAGGAAAAAACGACTATATTGGTACTTAATAATAAACGAGAATACCTTATGAATATTATTTTTCAAATGAACTTTTAAACAATATACTCGAACTGTAACAATATCTAGCGACCTTTAAACTACAAAATACCAATAACTAATTAAACCTTTTTACAAATGAACATTAATATTTATTTCCTTGGCTGACACCAACTCCAAAAATAACAATAATTGTACATTATTTCATCCTAATAATTTGTAAGTTGTGCACACGGCAAGAATAAGCACTTAATTTTTTTACTTTTTAGTGCATTTTTTGTTAAAGATTTTTTTTGAAATTTTTTAATTTTTTAACAGAGAAATGACTAATAGGTTGGCTACTAGCATTATAATTCCTATTTTTTTAAGTCATAAAATTGAAAAATAGGGAAGAAAAAACATTGAAAGGATAAAATGAGTGAACGTTTATTGCTTCAAAAGTCTTTCTATTTTTGCTTTTTTTACTTTCTTTTACTACTATATAGATAGTAAAGGAAGTATTGTAATCGGGTCGAATTTTCGAATTCGAGCTTTCACCGGAAATATATGTTTTGAGGTCCCCTGAGTCCAAAAAAGTGGTTTTTAGAAACATGTCTGTGTGTGTGTGTGTGTGTGTGTGTGTGTGTGTGTGTGTGTGTGTGTGTGTGTGTGTGTGTGTGTGTGTGTGTGTGTGTGTGTGTGTGTGTGTGTGTGTGTGTGTGTGTGTGTGTGTGTGTGTGTGTGTGTGTGTGTGTGTGTGTGTGTGTGTGTGTGTGTGTGTGTGTGTGTGTGTGTGTGTGTGTGTGTGTGTGTGTGTGTGTGTGTGTGTGTGTGTGTGTGTGTGTGTGTGTGTGTGTGTGTGTGTGTGTGTGTGTGTGTGTGTGTGTGTGTGTGTGTGTGTGTGTGTGTGTGTGTGTGTGTGTGTGTGTGTGTGTGTGTGTGTGTGTGTGACAGCCATATCGTATCGAAAGCTTTATCCGATTTTCACCAAACTTGAAATCTGGCCTCCATATTATACCTAGTTGTGCCGCGAAGCTTTTGGTTGAAATCGGTTAACCGAAAGCTCTACTTTACTCTTAGCGTTTTTGAGCTTTTTCAATTTTTCTTGAAAACGGCTCCAACGATTTTCTTTAAACTTTCTATAGTTCTTAGACTCATTAATGGCTACAACTTTTATTTGAAACTTTTTCCTGGGAAAATTCGAATAAGGGCGGTTCTGGGGTGAAGGTTGGGAATTCGTATACCTACATATATGTACATATATATAAGCTGTATAGTGTATACATATTACTTTCTTTTACTACTTAATAGTAAAGGAAGTATTGTAATCGGATCGAAATTTTGAATTCGAACCTTCAACAGAAATACATGTTTTGAGGTCCCTTGAGTCCATGAAAGTGGTTTTTAAAAACATGTCTGTGTGTGACAGCCATATCGTATCAAAAGCTTTATCCGAATTTCACCAAACTTGGAATCTAGCCTTCATATTATACCTAGTTGTGCCGCAAAGCTTTTGGTTGAAATCGGTTAACCGAAAGCTCTACTTTACTCTTGACGTTTTTGAGCTTTTTCAATTTTTTTCGAAAACGGCTCTAACGATTTTCTTTAAACTTTCTATAGTTCTTAGACTCATTAGTGGCTACATTTTTTATTTGAAACTTTTTCCTGGGAAAATTTGAATAAGGGCGGTTCTGGGATGAAGGTTGGGAATTCGTGTATATACATATAGTCCTATAGGTTGTATGCATATAGTACTGTTTATATGTATTGTTACAAAGTGCTTATATTTCTTTTAACTAACAGCGAGTATTTTCATAAATGTAAAAGAAAGTAGTGTGACGCCTCGCACCAGATATTTATTATTTCATTATTATTTTTACTTTTTTTTACTACTATATAGATAGTAAAGGAAGTATTGTAATCGGGTCGAATTTTCGAATTCGAGATTTTACCGGAAATACATGTTTTGAGGTCCCCTGAGTCCAAAAAAGTAGTTTTTAGAAACATGTCTGTGTGTGTGTCTGTGTGTCTGTGTGTGACAGCCATATCGTATCGAAAGCTTTATCCGAATTTCACCAAACTTGGTATTTGACCTCCCTATTATACCTAGTTGTGCCGCGAAGCTTTTGGTTGAAATAGGGTAACCGAAAGCTCCACTTTACTCTAGAGGTTTTTAAGCTTTTTCCATTTTTTTCGAAAATGGCTCCAACGATTTTCTTTAAACTTTCTATAGTTCTTAGACTCATTAATGGCTACAACTTTTATTTGAAACTTTTTCCTGGGAAAATTCGAATAAGGGCGGTTCTGGGGTGAAGGTTCGGAATTCGTATACCTATATGTACATATATATAAGCTGTATATAGTATACATATTACTTTCTTTTACTACTTAATAGTAAAGGAAGTATTGTAATTGGATCGAAGTTTTGAATTCGAACTTTCAACGGAAATACATGTTTCGAGGTCCCCTGAGTCCAAAAAAGTGGTTTTTAGAAATATGTCTGTGTGTGACAGCCATATCGTATCGAAAGCTTTATCCGAATTTCACCAAACTTGAAATCTAGTCTCCATATTATACCTAGTTGTGTCGCAAAGCTTTTGGTTGAAATCGGTTAACCGAAAGCTCTACTTTACTCTTGGCGTTTTTGAGCTTTTTTATTTTTTTTCGAAAACGGCTCCAACGATTTTCTTTAAACTCTCTATAGTTCTTAGACTTATCAGTGGCTACAACTTTTATTTGAAACTTTTTCGTATATATTATATGTTATAGGTTGTCTGCATATAGTTCTGTTTATATGTATAGTTATAAAGAGCTTATATTTCTTTTATCCAACAGCGAGTTTTATAAATTAATGTAAAAGAAAGTACTGTGACGCCTCGCAGCAGATATTTTATTCATGAGTCATTTACTGCAACCTAACTTATAGGTGGATTTGTTATTCTTAAAGTGACTCAAAAATAGTGCACATTTTTAAAATTGAATTTTTAATTATTTCATCTGTTAAAATAATATAAGTAACTAGATTATTGCAACTCAAAACTTCTCTCATATATGCAAGATGTAGAAAATTGTCAGGCCTATAGAAATACTAACAAATATATTCAATCGAACGCTATTGTTATAATATATAGATTGAGAGTGCCAGTGATGACGATTGATTAAATGAAAGGGTTTATTTTTTATATAGGTACCTAATATTTTGTCTTGTATGGTTTAAAATTTGATTTTCATAATATAAAACATTTTACAGATTTAAAAAAAAATTTTTAATTAATTTGTTTTGTTTTTTAATAGAACTTATGGTCGCTATCTAAACATTAGTGCGGTATATATTTTTTAAAAGAATCTATGTTCCAAAAATCGATTTTCTCAAAATTTTTGCGACAAGTAATTACCTGATAGTTGCATAAAATATATTTTTTTGGTGGGTGTCAACTAAGAGGGAGGTATGAAAACAGCCCGCTAAATATTTCATTAATATATTACCACTTAAATATTTTGTTGAAAGCAGAAAAAAAATACAGAATATAGAATTCATTAATTTAAACGATATTTTGAAAAATGTATTCCGTCATCTTTATTAGTTTCGGAGAAAAAAAAATATTGGTTAAGACTTGTAATAAACGAAGTTTTACTTTAAAGTTTGGAATATTGAGCTTGAAGATATCTTGGAGATTTTCATGTGTTTAACTTTAAATTTTCCTTTTAAATTAACAAAGAACTGCATTTTCTATAGTTAATTTTCATTGTAGAGAAAATAAATACAACAATTCCAGTCATTATTATAATGCTGACAATTACTTGATAAGATTTAGGAGAAAATCTGCGAGAACTCCCCTTGAAAAGTTGATTTTTATTAAATGGAATGATCCAAATAAAATGTATTATTGAAAAATGTTTTAAAATATGAATCAAAACTTCTCATTTCTTCGGTGAAGATTTGATCAAGGTCGAAAAACAAGTTCATCGTAATTGGATTAAAATCTTCGATTGAAAATGCATTTGCAGATATTTTTGAATTTCTAAAATTTCTATTACACGAAAAATAAAAAACGATTACAAAACGATGATTGTCGAACATAGCTCAAAACTTAAAAGCATTACAATTTTCGTACTGTCCTTTTCCTACCATCTAAATCTACTATAACATAATATATAGGCTAGTCAAAATCAACAATAAATTCGCAAAACATGATGTATTTCTGATTTTTTAGTATGTTGTTTGGACCCAGTAGGGCTATGTATTCTCAAGTTTGCAACTCTCAAAAAAGTTGTGGAAAAATTTTTATAGAGGAAAAGACGTGAAATTTTTGAAGTTGTTTCAGATTCTGCGGGGTATTTTCTAATCTATGTAGTTTTAGTCGAAAGCTAGTCTGTACGTTTTTTAAGAGCATTAAATTTGTTACAAAATAAGCCCAACCGGAGCTCCGCAGGTCAATGGATTACCGAGTAACGGCACTTTGAAAATAGGCCAGTTTTTTGAAAATTTTAGTTTTCGACCCTTTTTGGATCGAAGTTGTATCGAAACTGTTGATCCTACGAGAAGAACTTATTGAGCATAATTTAAAGACAATTTAATTAGCTTTAAACATCTAAGCCCTGCTTATAGGCAAGTGCAGTCACCTCTCAGCAACCCTTCTTGCATTAGCTGCATTTGCTCTGCGGGGGCAGGAGCTTGCCGACTGGCAATGTGGATGAGTCCAGCCGTGGTCATGCATGTTAAAAAATCACTTCATATAGCAAAAAAGTGTTTCTAGGTATGTACATTTCTAGGAGAATTTAATTTTATATTTTATTTTTTTTTAACAGATTTTGAGAGAACTACGAAGCTTGCAGACCCCACTCTGCACTTAATTTAAAGCCAATTAAATTTCCTACAAATTATATTTATAAGTTCTGTTCGTAGGATTAATGGTGTCAATGCAACTTCGATAGAAAAAGGTCTAAAACTAAAAATTTCAATTTTTGAAAAATTGTTCTTTTTTCAAAGTGCCGTAACTTAGTGACCCATCAACGTACAGAGCTCCGGTTGGGCTTAATTTATAACACATTTAATGGTCTTAAATAACGTACAGGAGATCTTTCGATGAAAAATGCATGAATAAAGAGTTAAAGTGTATATATGTATACTATATATTTGTATAGTATATATAGTTACTAAAAAAAAGTTTCAATCAGATTATAAATCAGTGGAAACGAAAAGAAACTCCAGTCTATAAGAACTTAGAACACCTTAAATATTGTATGCTTTTAAGTTTTGTTCTTTGTTCGACAATCATCGTTTTGTAATCGTTTTTTTTTTGAGTAATAGAAATTTTAGAAATTTAAAAATATCTGCATATGCATTTGACGATTGTAATCGAGGATTTTAATCCAATTAAGATGAACTTGTTTTTCGACCTTGATCAAATCTTCACCGAAGAAATGAGAAGTTTTGATTCATATTTTAAAACATTTTTGAATAATACATTTTATTTGGATCATTCCATTTAATAAAAATCAACTTTTCAAGGGGAGTTCTCGCAGATTTTCTCCTAAATCTTATCAAGTAATTGTCAGCATTATAATAATGACTGGAATTGTTGTATTTATTTTCTCTACAATGAAAATTAACTATAGCAAATGCAGTCTTTTGTTAAATTAAAAGGAAAATTTAAAGTTAAACAGATGAAAATCTCCAAGATATCTTCAAGCTCAATATTCCAAAATTTAAAGTAAAACTTCGTTTATTACAAGCCTTAACCAAAAATTTTTTACTCCGAAACTAATAAAGTTAACGGAACAAATTTTTCAAAATAACATTTAAATTAATGAATTCCATATTCTGTATTTTTTTTCTGCTTACAACAAAATATTTAAGTGGTAAAAACATTAATGAAATATTTAGCGGGCTGTTTTCATACCTCCCTCTTAGTTGACACCCACCAAAAAAATATATTTTATGCAACTACCAGGTAACTACTTATCGCAAAAATTTCGAGAAAATTAATTTGGTGGAACATACTTTTAAAAAATTATGTCAATTTTTAATTGTTGAAACTTACTACAAAACTTGTTGGTTCTTTAGGTACTTCTTTCAAGTTTATTAACTTTTAACACGATTTCTTAAATTTTTCAAATCAAACTGCTTAATGGCTTTAACAATTAAATAAATTAACTTTAAGTCTTAACTAACGCGTTATTCATACGGCAGATGGTTTGTGAGGATAGTAAGAATTCAGGCCACAACTTTCACACGCTTCTTCCCACAAATACTCTTACAAGAAAAAAAGCTTCTATTAGATACTTATGCACTGGAACATACTCAGTGCGAGGCTTAGGAGTGAGAAAAGAGTAGAATAGCCTGCGTTTAGACAGGACAAACACGAACGAAGCGAACTACGTATCTGTACAATAGTCAAAAGACATTAAATAAAAGTGAATACACTCGATATCCTCTTTTTTTCTATACTCGTAGTAGGTACTAAATAGTTCAGCTCATATCCTCTTTCATGTGGATAATTCAAATAATACGCTTCATTTATATTTGTTTTCGTTTAATTTGATTAAAAAAAGGATTTTCAATATACAATCTCAATTAAAATAATCATTTTAATTCTATAACAATAAAAGCGGAGTTAAAAAATTCCTTTTTTTTATAGTGTCCAAAAATTGATAGTATAAATTTAAAAAAAATGGATCTGAAAGGAGATCTTAATATCAATATTGAGGTTTAACTCAATCAAGTTCTTTCATTTTCCTATTAATAATAAACAATTTTCTACTTTAATTTTCATAACTTTCTATTAACAATCTGAAAGAAGGGATTTAAACAAAATGTATTGCTCTACAAAAAAGGTTCTTTGAACATCGTTGAAAAATATTGAAAAAGTTAAAGAGTGTCAAATAACTTTCAAACAGATAATCTGAGGAGTTTTTTTGAAGGATATTTTCGGAAGCTGTTGAAATCTTTAATGTACTTCTAAGGTACTATAATTAGTATCTTAACTACCCAACCTTCCCATACTGCCGTACTGAATCATAAATAACAGAGAACTCATGTTAATTACACCAGGGTTGCGAATTTTTGAACCCAAAATAAAAAAATAAAGTAGAATTAAACCGATTAGAAAGGGAAGAGAATATAACAAAAATGGAAGGAAAAATAAATTACGGTCGATCTAAGGCCGGGAAATGGAAAAGGGGGGGGGGTGTTTTTAAGGGTAGAAACATTTTATCTCGATTTCCGACAAAACTACACATCCTATGAAAAAAAAGTTAAAACAGCAAAATTGTAGATAATAAGATCTACAACTTTGGTACTAAAACTTTTTTCACATAACCTCAAAATTTCTGTGAAAAAGTCGATTAACAAAGTTTTTGGTTTTTCATTAATATTTTTAAAAATCATCATCATTTTAATAATCCGTTATTCAAATCTATCATTTTCAGCTAATTAACATCGGATAGGCCATTGCTTTTGTATGATGACGTAATTACATCGGCACAAAAATTTACTCTGATTTCATTGAAAATTTGTAAAAATGTGCCGGAGATCTACACAATAAGAACGCATAGAAAATACTTGCAATTTTCAACAATATTTATTTCAGCGAAAGACAGCTGATTAACATAGGATAGATCATTGCTTTTAGAAAAAGCAAATTTGCGCGATTTAGAAAAATCATATAACAAAATCTCACTCTTGAATCTATACTGTATCTAGCTGATAGTAACAATTTCCATTGTTCTATCTTCAAGTCAGTTAAATTTTCATTTCAAATACAAAGTACTTCAATAAATTCGGTCTTTTTAGCTGTTATACCATTTTTCTAGTTCTAGTTTAATGATGAAAATGACGTTTATATTTCATGCATATTCTTGGTTATCACGAAATCTGGGATTCTGAAATGATTCAACCATCTTAGAATAATAATTTAGTAAAACAAGATAAGAATAAGATTAAGACATTTACTTTGACAAGTAGCTACTTACTTTATTTCGCAATTTCTATGAACCTTCGTTTTACATGCAAACATGCATGCATTGTTAACCAGAAAAATGATCCTGACAAATTTCATAAACGTCTTTCAGCTTTCTTTGGATTTTATTTTCAGTGTAAACCATAATTTTTCACAGTATTTCAGCCAATAAATAGTCATAAAAATACAAAATTACTACACATACTCGGAAAAAAACGTGTTTAATGTAAAATTACTTTTAGGCTATTTAGTAGCGTTCTATTTTTTTCAATACAAATTACCAAATGACACATATTATTAAAAAGTGGGTGCGTGTACTTATGTACGCGCGTGAAAAGTTATACTTTTTTGGCAGCATTAAACTGGCAGCACATTGGTCGACATCATGCCACGTGACCCAAATCGCTGGAAAGCGAGCGATACATGAGATTGCACCCAGAGAGTAGCCTAAAAGTAATACTTCTATTACATTAAACACTGTTTTCCGAGTAGTCGTTTATTTGTAGAAAATTTGTATTTTTATGACTATTGAATGGCTGAGATACTGTGAAAAGCTATGGTTTACAATGAAAATTAAATCCAAAGAAAGCTGCCAGACGTTTATAAAATTTGTCAGGATCATTTTTCTGGTTAACAATGCATGCATGTTTGCATGCAAAACAAAGCTTCATAGAAATTGCGAAATAAAGTAAGTAGCTACTTTTCAAAGTAAATGTCTTAATCTTATTCTTATCTTGTTTTACTAAATTATTAATCTAAGATGTATATTTATGTATATTTATTATTCTAATAAATTAATAAGTAAAAAATACAACAAAAATTCAAATTACGCGCGCCAGGAAACCTAGTGGTTTTGCGACTAACTTCATTTTGTTAATTTTTGTCTTAAAATCTTTAAATTTCACTCTCATCATTTTTTCATAACGCGCCTAAAGAACTATAACCTCAAAAATAACTTATTACTTTTCTCTAGCTGTGATGAAAATGACGTCTGCATTTCATGCATATTCTTAGTTATCACAAAATCTGGAATTCTGAAATGATTCAACCATCTTAGAATAATAAATTAGTAAAATAAGATAAGAATAAAGTTCAGACATTTACTTTAAAAAGTAGCTACTTATTTTATTTCACAATTTCTATGGAGCTTTCATAGCATGCATGAATTGTTAACCAGAAAAATGATCCTGACAAATTTTATAAACGTCTTTTCGCTTTCTTTGGATTTAATTTATTGATATAAATTAAAATATTATTCTCTTAATTTACAATTTTTTAAAATTGACTATTTGAATGCAATTAATAAAAACTAATTTTTAATGATGCCAAAGAAGTATAACTTCTCACGCGCGTATATAAGTACACGCAACCACTTTTTTATTATTTTATTTTAATTTTTTTATTTAATCGTGGACTTTATTTATATTCTTTTAACCAACGGCGACTTACCATAGTGTAGATTTGGTTGCATATACTATAACATGATAAAGTATAGGCATTTTTTTTAAATGTGAAAGTAGATGCCTATGTTATAACATAATCAATTAATATTAACATTTCCTTTTATTAATAAAAAAAATCTCCTTATTCATTTTAAGATTTCTATGCCAACGAATTAAAACTTATTTATTCATACGCCATATTTTTGAAATTTTTTTCAATTAAAATTTTCTCGAGGAAATGTTACCACTAAAATTTATCAAAATGTCTTTCCTTCAAATGTTACTTATTGGACAGATAATTTATTTGGGACACCAAACCCTCGTAAATGACACGACAAGCAGTACGTCAAATCCATAAATTTTCCAAATTAATTCATTTTATTAATTTTTTTTTTCAGCAACCATGGAACTAAATCAAACCACTGAATCAGTTTCGACAGTCCCAGAAAAACTGATGCGAATGACCAAAGATGATTTATTCGTTACGTTGAAACACTTCTGGACATTGTACATACGAAGAAATAGAGATTTGTAAGTTAAATGAGAACATTTTAAAGCTTAACTTTCTAACTTATACTGATTAAAGACATAAAGTTGACATTGAAGATTTGAAAATTATCGTTGGTCTTTATGAAGGCAATGTAATTGTTGATTGATTTAAATCGTAAGGTTTATCTATAGTTTTAAAAATGATTGTTGCAGTTGGAAAATGAGATTGAAACGAGATATATGAGCATTCCGAAGGCTAAGGATGTCTATGGATATCTGCGAGAGGCTTATAAGACTTTGTATCAGGTGTCGGAGGTTGAAATTGGACCGTTTGAAAATGCACTGTTTCGAAAAGCTTATGACGAAACGCATGATGAACAACCACCAGGTATTTGATCCAGATAAATTTCTTTACTTTTGTGGCGACGAGAAACGGAATTCGAGCATGCAGTGATACCTCTCGCAACTGCCCTGACGAAACGACATTATATACCTTAAGCAATTCAATTTGTTCGGGGCTGGCCAATGTAATTGTATATACTATGTGCAAATAAATGTGGCTAACCATTCCCACTTTACACCTCGATAAATTCCTTGACCTCTTATATACCATATAACCATGATCAAAATAAAACTTTTTTTTTCAGATCCAAAATCTACAACAACTGAACCAACAAGAAAACTTAGTACAAAACGTGGACGAAGATCAATTGGAACCACTTATGATAGCTTCCAGTTTTATAATTTGGCAACTTTCTCGATTCTACTCAAAATTTTCGTATAGGTCCATCTTTAAGTGTTGTTATCTTTTTGTTAATTTTGGGTTTTATGGTGTTAACAACAACAGGATTAAATAATAAAACATACAAATAATTAACAATTCATTGTTTTAATTACTGCTTGTAATGGGCTTTAATAAAATCAGCCCCGCGTTCCCCGACCATGACGACAGGTGCGAACAAGTTGCCAGTGGGGACATCCGGGAAAATGCTCGCATCGATCACCCACAAATTTTCAACGCCTCGCACCTGTAGATTTGCCTCCGTAACAGCCATTGCTACAAAATGTTTCAGCATGAGCAAATAAACCAAAAAAATTTAATTTTTAATTTACGATCATCTTTTGGTCCAATTTTACAGGTTCCGACTTGATGATTTTCTGGATTGGTAAACCAACGAATTGCACACTCCCAATATGTATCTGAATTGAAATCAAAGGGACATTGCCGAACAGGACTTGTATTTAATCTAATAAGATTTTTCAATGAAGTATTGGCCACTAAACTTTCAATAAATCTATAAAAAAAAAATTAATCCTTACTATCATTTTAAACGTAAAAGTTTATAAGAATGAATGTTTGTTGCTCTTTCACTCAAAAAGTACTGACTGGATTTAGATGAAATTTGGCATAAATAAAGACTATAATCTGGTTTAACATATAGTATACTTTATATCCAGAAAAAATGTACGGTTCTCGTGGGATAGATATTTTTTTTGTTTTTTACAGACCAAAATATTAACTTTCTTTTTTGTAATGTGGTAGTTTAGAGGTCAGAAAATGATACAGATTACTTCTCATACCGGAATAATAAACGGTTCCCATGGGATAGCAAAACAAGTATGTATTCTATAAGAACCGTGTATTTAAAAGCAGTTTCATTAAAATCCACGAAATAGAGTCTTAACTCATTTTCCTTAAGAAGACTGGATCTACTTTTTTACGCAGGAGAAATGTAATATTCCGTGAGATAGATATGTTTTTTGTTTATCACAGAGTTAAAGATTGATATGATTTTTGCAATGTGGTAGTTTGGGGGAGGAAGATATAGCTTTTTTTTAAGGCTAGAATAAAGCATAGTTCCCATGGGATGGCAAAACAATTATATCCTACAGGAACCGTACATTTAAAAAATTTCAGTAAAGTTCGTGAAATAGAATTTTAACGCATTTTCCTCAAGAAGGCCTGACCAATTTTACACATTAACGAAAAATATCTCCTAAAAGTTGAAATTAAAAAATTGACAATTTTTACTGGAAAATAAATATTAATTTCAATTTAACACCCGATAAAATTAATAATAAAATTTTTTTAAATAATTGATTTTTTTTCATTGTTCATTGTCGAAGATATTAATTAGAAATAAACGTATTAAATAATAAACTAAATTTTTTAATAATTTACAATTACTTAACGGAACGAATTGTAATGAAGTTTTGCTAAAGATCCGGTAGGATAGCAATTAATCTATTCTTTTAAGGGAACATCCATTAATTACGTGAGGCGTTCAGGGGCTGGTGGGGTAGAGCCGAATCTCATCTAATCCTACTTTGGGGAAAGGGAATGTCTCGCAAATATCACGTATTTTTTTAAGAAATTTTGAAACGTTTTGAAAAATATCACATTAGATCGCGGGTTGGGGGTAAGGGCTATGCCAAATCTCATGACATCTTACCAGAGGGGAGGGGAGGGGATTTTAAAAATTGCAAAAAACGCCTCGCGCAACTAATGGTTGTCCCCTAAAACAGCTGAACGGTTTTAAATGACATTTGGTATGAAAGATTTTCAAGTCCTACAGGTAGTACAGGTACTTTTTTTTACTAAAAATCGTATAGAAGCTGATGTGAGACAGCTAACATCTCCTTCTTGTAAAGTAGTCTTACGAATTTTTATGGACTTTCTTTGGATCTAAAGTCTGAAAGTATCTATCATCTTTTTCTGTCAAAAAAGATTAATTTTTATATTTTGCTATGAACGTAGGGGATCTTTTAATCAATCAGTTAAATTTAGATACACTCAGTGAAGCGAGCGGGTATCAGCTAGTAAATTATAAAATGTCAACCTAATGCCTTCAATAAGAACTTGAACGTCTTGTGGATCTTCCAAGAGATTCGCGTAAATTTTTGGTGGTGAAAACGAAGAATTGTCCCGCAATTCCAAATATCCCACGGACTTGGGTCTTAGAACGGTCGGAGTTATCCTAGAAACTAAATCACATTAAATAGATTCGTAAACGATTTTAATTTTTTTACGTCATTAAACGACTCCCAAATCCAGGATTTGCCAGTTCATATGGCGATCCCGTCTTGGAACAATTAGCTGTGAAGCCTTCAAAGAAAATCTGGACATCCGGAGGATCAATTTCAGGATTTACAAATCGTGTATGTATAAATCCAGTCAACTAAATCATAATGATTAATTGTTTTTACAATTTTTTTTTTTTACTTTTAAGGACCTGTGATAATCCTGTTGACGTCATCGGACCTTTTCGTTCATCGAAAAATTCTTTGATTGTCTCGTAGTTAATTGTTGCATAACCATTGTCATTTAACACATCAAACGCAACACTAAACGAGGCGTGATTCTTTAAATTCCTTCCAACTCCAGGTAAATTTTGCACGACCTTAATCCCGAATTTTTCGAGATGTTCTTTGGGTCCGACTCCTGATAACATGAGAATCTGAGGTGATTGAACAGCCCCTGCCGATAGAACAACACCTTTGCGAGCTTTAACCAGGTAAAGTGCGCCATTTTTACTAAACTCCACTCCATAGGCCACTTTAGTGGTTTCGTTAATTAAAACTCGAGTTACCTAAAAAAAAAATATTAAACAGAATTATAACGTTTGAAGACTGGAAAGATAATTACGTGAGCATTTGTGCGTATTTGTAAATTTTTCCGGGAGAGCACTTCCGGTTTGTAGAGAAAAGCTCGGGCTGTCGAAACCCGAGCCCCGTTATCGTTTAAAGCTTGGGCCGCCGTGAAACCAATCTGAGATTTTCCGTTTAAATCGATGCCTGATGGCAAACCAAATTCCGCGACCGCTGCTAGAATATCGTTGGCTAACGGTGGTATATCGTTAAATCTTTGTATCGGCATGTAACCACCCTTTACGTGAAACTCCTCCTAAAACATTAACCGTTAATAATTTCCGCACAAAAAAAATTTTCCAGGAGTTCCAGCCTCAGCGAATGTTCCAATATTCTTGTTATCTTCCGATTTGAGGAAATACGGAGCGACATCCGCAAACGTCCAATTATCCACCTGGAAGCTGTCCCAGTCTTGATGATGTCCTCGTATGTACATCATTCCATTTAATACGGTTGTACCACCCATAACCTTACCTATACATTTTTCAACTTTTTTCAAATTGATTTTCTCTATTTGGTTTTTACCTCGTGGCCATCGACAGCTGCCGTTCTTTGAGCGACATGAGAAATTTTGGGATTCCAACACGAAATTCCAGTCGATTTCTGGTTTACCGACATAGGGGAAATACATGGCTGGAACACTGGAACCAGTCGGCATCGGACCTCCGGCTTCCAACAACAACACGGTATCATTGGGATTCTCAGAAAGTCGAGAAGTGACCACAGATCCACCAGCTCCTGATCCCACCACAATAAAGTCAAATTCATCCTAAAACAAAAGGAATTAAGTATGAAGCAAAGAACCACAAGAAAGTTGTAAAACGAAGGAATTATTAAAACTAAATTTGAACAAATGTTTGAAACCGGAAAGACCAACATCTACTGAATATTCGAAGTCTTATCTTAGGTACGCAACTTTTATGGAACAATAGGAGGTCGATCGATAAATAAAAATGGCTTCTGAAAAGAGGAGATTGGTAATTGATGCCATTAGACACCTAGACTAAACAGAGTCAAGTCTTTGAAGAGTAAATATAAGCTTCTGTGTGATGGTACGATTGAATATCGCGAATGCCTTCAATTCAACCGTTTGGAAAAGGATCTTAAAGGTCCTAAAGGAGACTCATTGTACTTTCAAAAAAAGATATTGAGTTATCTTGATGAAAGATTTTGGGAGGTCGAAATTTAACACAAGTAAGATGAGGTCGTCTTTAGGGATTCTTTTCTGATTTTGGAATCCATTGGGGAAGAAAAACAATTGATACTCCCGGATAACCCTGAATATATTGGAAATAGCTTTTTGTTTTCTAGAGAACTCCGGGTCATAGCGAATTGCTTTTGGGAGAGAGACTCTGAAGCCTAGTACGTACTAGTAGACATGTTGAGCGATGTTAATCTCTGAGACGCGTCTCAAGTCGTCTCCGTAGATATGACTCTAGACGAATCCCCGTCTATGCAAGATTCCAGATCAAAAATTGCAAGTCTAACGTCTCCCAATTAAAACGGAAGACTTTAGGAGACAGCATGCAACGTAAGACATGTTTCACAACATTTCGACAGTTTGGACGTCCCTATTGTCTAAAGGCGGGCCATGGCCAGCTCCGTATAATTTGTTTATTTTATTTTTTCCTCCATGGTGGACTGCAAAGATGAGATTGAGAAATTTACGTTGTAGTGTGGAGGTTTGATGATACAGAGATCAGTGTCTCTAGATGGTCTAAAGACCGTGGCCATAGACCATCTGGGGATGGTAAATGACTAGATTCCCACTGTATTCAAGTTCAAGTGTCCCTAAGCGGTAACTTTAAAGCCACTAATGGGGGAAAATAAAGAATCAAATGATGAACTGATGTGGTTTACGGATGGATCGGCTATGGATGCTCCGGATGGTGCTGGAGTGTCGTCAACTCCCGGAAGACCTGGTAAAGCACAACCGAACCAAACTTGGTTGGTTTCCGGGGCATAAGGGAGTTGATGGTTATGAAGAAGCTGATGCTTGTAGGAGGGCTGCTTCGATGATCTCACTCGTAGGCTCAGACCTGGAATGGAGATCATCAAATCTACTGTCAAAAGAGCGATGAAAAGTCGGCTGCAACAGCAGCAAAATAAATACTGGCTAGAAATTTCCGATCAGAAGCTCAGCAAAAGATTTACGGGGATAATTTCCCCTTCGATCACTGCTGTGGTTTTTTGGCTGGGAAGGAACCAACTCAGAACAGTAACGGAACTGATAAACTGTAGACTGAGAAAGCATCTGCAGACTATTGGGGTGTCTCAACAGGACCTCAATTGCAGACTGTATGGGGATGGAGAGGAAAACGCGTGAAAAGCTTAATACACGGAGTGCTTCTGCTAGGCAGAATACTGAACCTGGAATAAGCAAGAATCCTTGTACAACAGAGATAAATTAGCAGAAAAGGAGTACAGTAAGCCTAAGATTGCAGCGCGGGGGTACGAGCCCTAACCTGGTTTTCTGCCAACAGAAAAAAAAAAAATGCTTGTGTTTGGTACGACATGAGGATAGCCGTAAATACACTCAACAAGATGAAGTTAGTCAATTAATCTGTAATCTTAAATGTATTGACTTACATCGGGCGTATCAATCATACAACCTGTGGGATCGACCAGATCACATTCCGCTTTTAAATATCGTTCCAAAAGATCCATAAACGGACTGTACGTAGACCCACCGCATACGGACGCCATTGTTTTATCATTGCACGATCCATCGCTACATTTACATATTGCCTTCGGGCAACCTAAATACTGTTCAAACACTTTTTGATAAATATCGTAATTGTGTTCATCCGTAAATGGACAACCGAAAATACCATCGATCGTCATCAAACTAAAAATAAAAATTTATTAAATTGATTTTCGAATGTTCCATAACAACAATCGAAATTCAAACGAGCAAAAATCAAAGATCGTTTTTAACAGAATTTTTAAGTATTGGGATTGTGATTCGATACTCGACAGTGATTAAAGGCAATCAGTGATTAAAATTAGTGATTGTTGTACAGTTTTGCAAGTTTCTTGTAGGTAAAGTACTCACCAAACTAACAATAAAAATGCGTTCATGGTTTGAACAATCAACGTAACATGAATTTAAGGTACGTGCAAAAGGAATCCACTTAGTGTCTATATTTATACGAAACTATGCAAGGTAAAATATTTAAAGGTGAATAATTAGAGAGATAATGGCGACAAAACTGTCAATGGTCGCTTCAAATTTTATTATTAAAATACATAATTAATTACAGAGCAAAAAACCTCGAACGTTATTCCCCAAATAATTATCTCTAAATATACTTAAATTATCTCTAAAGCTTTAATACAACAATATAAGGCCATAAAAAGTAAAAATAAATAATTATAATTATATTAGCAAAAGAACAAAAATAAGTTTACTTTAAAATGAAGATTTGCTTGCAAAATCCAAAATATGTAAATCTATAAATTCGATAATAAGGATCGGCTGGACGACAGGCAAAACTCTGGAGTGTGGCAAATCCCAGCAACTTGGAAATGGTAAGAAGGTGTCAAAGTAAAATCCTTCGATCATTTCTGAGAATTGGCAAATCTATACCAATAAAAAGATTGAAAATTTTTGCTTTTTGAAAAGTTATATAATAAAAACGTAACGTCTTACCTGCGCGAGGGAACAAAAACAGAATTATTTTTCTTAGCTGAAATTTTTATCTAATCCAAAAAATGTAAGGTGTTTTGATAAATACTCTTTATTACCTACATTTTCATAAATTTTATACAAAAAAATTAATGCCATTCACATTGTAATTTTCCCCAAAAACACATTGTTTGTCCAGGATAAACTTAAAAACGGCTGGGTCGATTTCAATGAAATTTTCACAAAAATTTATTAAATATTGTAACTTAGATTATAGGCTACTTTTTATTTCAAATTTTGTCTGTCTGTTTGTTTGTTCCTGGTAAACTTAAAAACGGCTGGTCAGATTTGGACGAAATTTTCACATACAGGTAGTAAACATTACAAAAAGTGCTATATAACATTTTTTATTCCGAAAAATTTTTAATTTCTGAGCAATAAAATAAAAACTGTGCAACGAAAAACATACATTGCCAAACTTGAAAACACTCAGCGAAGCGGGAGGGGATCAGCTAGTATATCATAAATTCAATGTGATCTGGGTGTTGAAGACGTCATGAGGCATATTAAAGGGATGCCAGAAAGATACGTGTAAGAATGGAAATGCTTCAAAAGCAATAGGGGAGCCCGCTCAAGAAGGGGTCTTAAAAAGGAGTACAAAGATAAAAAAAATGATTTAGTCAAAAAATAGATCAAATGTGTGACACACCGTGTGGTCACGTTGTTTTTTATCGACATTTAATTAGATTTCTTAAACTTGTGTTTATCAAAATGTTTAAATTTCTCAACATCGAAGACCGTGATCACATGGTGTACCATTTACACCATTTTTTTATTCAAATGTACTTTGCTAGTCTTAGATTGTGACACACCGTGTGGTCACACCTGTAAATATCGAGAAATTTGAAGAATTCTTAACTTTAATTCAGTGATTAAATAAAACAAGGGTTAAAGATAATCTTTTTGAACTTACGTTTTGGCAAAGCAACACCGTGACCACACGGTGTGTCACAGTCTATAACTAGTATAGCAGATAAGAATTTGAAACATTGTGACCCATCATCTGGTCACACTTTTAAATATTGAAAAATTGGAAAAAATCTTAACAGTCTTAAGACTCAAGTTTTGAAAAGGCAACAACGTGACCACACGGTGTGTCACACCTTTTTTTTTTCTATTTTTAATTAAATTATTTTTTTTCCATTTTTTTACTCCTTCCTTATCATCTTAAATACTAAAAAAAATAGGGTTCAAGGAAAAAAAAAGGTGTGACACACCGTGTGGTCACATTGTTTAATGCTAAGATCTTAAATGGACTTGGGCCAGAAAACCCATTGAGAGTTCACTTAAACGGCAAAAATCCAAAATTGTATGCCATTGCGGGAAAAAAATATTTTAGATCTAAGTTTATCTTCATGATCCAGATAGATCAAAAAATTAAATTCAGTAAATCAACTTCGATATGCTTAGGCCAATCTAGATCTAAGGGTGTTATATTAGATCTAAATAGATATAAAGGCTTATTTCGTTTTTAAACAAGCTTAGATCAACTTAGACCCAAGAAAATCTTAGATTTACCGATGTAGATCTACGTAACTTAACATCGGTCTAATTAAATCAAGGACTTTCCCCTTGCATAATTTATAATATATAACTAATATAACTATATATTACAATATATTAACTATAATTACATGGGTTATTACATAGCTGCCTGTTGAAGTCGGAATAACACCGACGAAACGTCGCAAATTGAAATAAATAAAAAAACATGTTTTTTTTGTTTATTTAAGATCGCATCAACTACCATGGTCATTAGCGACCGTTGAATCCGAAAACCCAGAAAAAAATCTAAGGCTTTCATTGGGATTCGAACCTAGGACCACTGGCTTATGAAGCAACTATCTTGTCCACAACGCCACTAAGTAAACACTGTTAAAGTGGTCTACTAAATCCTGACTTATCTATATAATTAATTAGCTTAGACTTGAAAAACTGGAGATTAGTTCATTTTTAATATGAAATTAAAAAATTTTTTGTGTAAATAATTTAAAAAAATAAATATATTTTTAATATCATTAGCTCGCGGAGATGAGACGTAACTTAACATCGGTCTAATTAAATCAAGGACTTTCCCCTTGCATAATTTATAATATATAACTAATATAACTACATATTACAATATATTAACTATAATTATATGAGTTATTACATATCTGCCTGTTGAAGTCGGAATAACACCGACGAAACGTCGCAAATTGAAATAAATAAAAAAACATGTTTTTTTTGTTTATTTAAGATCGCATCAACTACCATGGTCATTAGCGACCGTTGAATCCGAAAACCCAGAAAAAAATCTAAGGCTTTCATTGGGATTCGAACCTAGGACCACTGGCTTATGAAGCAACTATCTTGTCCACAACGCCACTAAGTAAACATTGTTAAATTGTTCTACTAAATCCTGACTTATCTATATAATTAATTAGCTTAGACTTGAAAAACTGGAGATTAGTTCATTTTTAATATGAAATTAAAAAATTTTTCGTGTCAATAGTTAAAAAAATAAATATATTTTTAATATCATTAGCTCGCGGAGATGAGATGTTTGTAATAGCTATACGTATAAACATATACTAAAATTAATGCATCTGCTTATGTATTTGCTTATAAATAGATTAATTGCAATCTTGTAAAATATCAATACATCTATACAATTTTTTTTTCTGATCTAAGTTTATTATGTACCATTGTAGATCACATTAGATCTAAATTTTTTTCCGGGAACTAAAAATTACTTAGAAATCTAAATTAACTATCCACGAATTCTCAGCTAAATGTTAAAACAAAACATTCATAGTTTATACAAAACAATTACGAAGTTCTACGTAAATAATTTTCTGAGAATAAGTTAATCAGAAATTACATTTTATGCATTTTTATGTGCACCACTTAACCAGTGCATTAACTCAGTGCATCTCAAAGGTTGTAGACTACACACGATGGACATAAAAATTTTTTTGGGTCTGCTACTCTTCTTCTGTTTTGGATCTGTTGAAAGGTATGAATGTTTTTATTTTAATTTTGTAAAATTCTGTACCTTTAAATAAAAATGTGACCTTGATATGATAAATTCGTTGGTCGTTCTGTCTGTCTGACAAGACCTTTTTTCTTAATAATTCGAATACTTAGATTTACTACAGACTGGCGAGATAGTAATGACAGTCCCTAGGTAGGTGCTGGCTTTTTCTAGACAGAACAAAGAGTCTTATCACATTAGTCGGGATGATTAATAGAAGAAAAATCCTTATCTTGCACTTATCTTTTTTATATTATTGATTTTTTGTGGTTTTCAGTGGAAATCAAGTACCCGAGAGATTTTTGCCGATCCAAATTGAAAGACGAATGATGAAATCCCCAACTCTGACTAAACCTTTCAATGCAAACAGACATCAACAATCTAAGACCAAAACGGCTCGAGTAGCTACTAAAAAAGTACAAACCATCATTAACCAGAAAAAAATTCAAGCTGCAAAAAATCAGATCGCTAACAAAAAAATTCCGGGTACCACTAAAAAGCTGATCAGTAAGAAGTATCAGAAGCCGACTTCAATTCTGCCACGAGCAAGTAAACGACGTGAACCTGCAACTAAACCCACAAGTGCAAGTCCGACAGGACTCCCTAACCAAGTGGTTCTAGCGTGCATCCAGCACGTGAACGAAGACTGCTTACTACGATGCTATCAACTCGAACAACTCGTAGCCAATGCCAGACAAAAGTGTGATCAGCTCAAAGCGAACAAATATTCACGAGATGCTCAGCTGGCCTGTTATTCGGCCAAAGAAATGGCTGAGGTCGTAGTAAGTTCTTGTATTTACCCCTCCCTCCCCATCATAAATAACTATTATTTTTTTTAGTTTTTCATATATAAAACGAATTGCCTTGGATGATCATTCAATATCAAAAATATCTACAAATATGGAACGTTTTTAGATAAGACCAAGTTTAAATAAATATTTGAGAATATAAAAAAAAAACAATGGAATAAGATAAATAAGGACATAATAAAATATTAAAATTTTATCGTAGAAAAATGTTTTCATTAGTTTTGGGTAATCAAGTAAGCTATGACTTCCTTGAAGCTTATTGGTTGATTGGAAGCACGAGGCATTTCTATTGATTGAAATGTTGATACTTCCAAAGATTGCTTGGATGCAATTTAAATTATGTTGGTAATACATTTATAATAAGATTAAGAAGAAAATCAAGTAGTCTATAAGTTAACTCATTCCATGAATGTTGTAGTTTCCAAGACCTACTTTGATGATGTATTATAAGCAATTAAATGAGTTTGGCAAACTATTGACAGTTATACAAGCTACTACCCGCCCGCTTTTCTAAGTGTACATAAATAAAAATAGTTGATAAGTAGAAATTTTTACTTCAAAATATCAGCTATTTGGACAGAATAATATAGTAGGTAGTTATCTTTCCGGGTCTTCTGGAACTTCCAGATTTTAAATCCATAGTTGTTTTCATAAAACTCAATTTCTTATTCTTTCCTGGCTTGATTATATGGCTAGGACCCCGTTACCTTTATTGACAGGTAGACTCATCACTTTGGTCATCTTCATCCACGGTCATCTTCAGTTCAACTTAAAGGGATGCTTAAGAAAGTTCCTCGAGCATTTTCTGTAAATCTGATTGAAAATTGTTCCTCAAAACCCTCTCCATTTGAATTTTCCCAGAAAAAAGTTTCAAATAAAAGTTGTAAGGATTAATGATTCTAATATCCACATCAAGTTTTAAAAAAATTGTTAGAGCCGTTTCCGAAAAAAAAAGTAAAAACCCATAAATTTAGTAAAATGTACCAAACCCTTCTAGTACAAGTTTAACGTGCACTTGGTCGGTTTTTTTATTTTATTAGTGACTTTTGAAATGTTCAAGGCTAACTTCAAAACTGTTTCAAATGTCATTTTAAGTTTTTACTGGGATTTAAATAAACCGATATAAAATCCCCCCTCTCCCTAACTGGAAATAATGGCTAAGTTTACGATAACATTTTTGGTGGCTTTTGCACGGGACATGGGCAAGACAACACGCAGTTCCCGTTCCAGGAGCACGATAAACTCGGATCGGTCGACCGGCAGCAAAACGACTAAAGGTAAAAAGGGCAGTTCTTCGACGTCAATCACCAAAAACCGTCGCTCCAAGGAACGATCGAGAAGTACGTCATCGAAACGTAGCGATAGCACATCCCAGACGAGCGTGGTAAATGGTTCCAGGTCGACGACGCAACGATCAAAAAAAAGCGTGAAGAAATCGATGTCGACCGGATTGAGTACGTCGACGACGTCGTTACGACGCCGAAGTTCCCGCCGCTCGCACAGTGTTGTCCGGATGCCAAAGCCCTGGATTGAAATTTACATTCATCAGCCTTTAGCTTTCATGCATTGCGACTACGAAATTGTCAGTGGCAAATTCAAGTATGGAATCGATTTTGTGTATTTTGGATCCATTATTCGAGTAGGTACTTGAATCTCAGATCATTAGCGTTACTAAATACCTTACCATTTTTCTCGTTACCAGAAAATCAGGGTAGGACTCGTTCCCCCCCCCCCCCAACTACAGCTATAGGTTTATTCTACTCCTGTTATGCTCATGTATTCCTAATATACCAGGATTCTTGCTTATTCCAGGTTCAGCATTCCTAGCTGAAGGAGTCCTTGTACCCTCTACCTGGAACCTTGTACCTATAAAGTTTTTGCGTGATTTGTCCCTAGTTTTGGCGTCATTTATCCCCTGCAGGTGTCAGTCAAAAATGACATGGTTCGCGTTTTCCTCCACATCCCCACAAAGTCTGCATTTGAAGTCTTGTTTAAAGACCCCAATAGTCTGCAGAGGCTTTGTCACTGCAGTTTGCAGTGTCCATTTATTAGTCTTGTTACTGTTCTGAGTTGGTTCCTTCCCAGCCGTAAAACCTCAGCAATGAGCGAGGGGCAAATTCTCCCCAGCATTCTCTTGCTGAGCTTCTGACCAAAAATTTCTGACCAGTATTTGTTTTGCTGCTGTCTCAGTCGACTGTTCATCACTCTTTTGACAGGCGATTTGGTGATCCCCACTCTAGATTGCGGGCCTACGAGTGGGGTTCTCGAACCAGCCCTTGCGCAAGCATCAGCTTCTTCATTACCCTCAACTCCGTTATGCCCCGGTACCCAACTAAGTTTGAGTCGGTTGTGCTTTCCCAGATCTTCCAAGAGTTGACGACGCACCAGCACCAGCTGATCGCTGCATTGGCGATCGTTTTTAGTGCTCCCTGACTGTCAGAGAAGATCTGTATGTTCCAATTTCAATAGCCCGTAGGGATACCCGTGACCCCCGCCTGAAAAATAGTAGTCGACTCCCCAAACGGTACTGAGATGCCCCTTCTTGGTTCCCCTCCCACTACTCCCGTACCAGATCGTCCGTCCATAACCGATCCCTCCGTGAACCACACCACTTCATCATTTGATTCAACACTTTACCATACTCTATTATAGTAAATGGTATACCAATTGAGTTTGGAAATTTCAATTTAGGAAGGCTGAGCGGTAGACATTATCCGAAACGTTCAAAAAAAAAATTTATTTGCATTAGGTTATTTACACTCGTATCCCTTACCCTTTATAATATTATCTCATAAACTAATATAGAAACACCCCCCAAACTACCCCTCAGGACTGAAGATTAAAGGTTGACCCACACTAATTGTTCTTGAATCTTCCAATTTTGATAAAAAATGTGTTTATTGAAAAAAAAATTAATTCCACTTTAAGGGTTGTTTAGGGTTATATAAAAGGGGGATGAAAATGTACATGCCTCTAAAGAGCAACTTTCAAGTGGAAAAGCTCAAATATGATCAATAAATGTTACTTTTTTTAGTGTTATACAAATGATGGTTCTTTGACTCAATGCGTGTATAAAACCAACAAGTTTGACTTTGGTTTGTTCACAATCACCCATTTTGTTACCTTTACAAACGAGGAAATTATCGCATTGCATAAAGGTGTTTGTACTTTTAAGGTTTACGATAAAAAAGCTCGTTGTAGCATGGCGTAAGTGATATAAATTCAAATTGAAACAGAGTTGATCTCAACGATTCTTCAGGAGTTATAGAAATCTACCCAAGACCTGGTATTTACCAGAGTCACCTAAGAAAGATGACCATTTTGCTGAAGTTTTCAGTTGCAATCCGATGACATCCGCAGCACGATTAGTTACAAGAAAAACGTTAAACGACGCGACAAATGTGGATCTGCGAACAAAACTTGAACATGAATTGGGTATGTAAGGGTGGCCCGACAAAAGCGCGCCAACTAACCCAAATCGTAAACAATAAAGAAATCTACGAGTTTCAGAACCGTCCCACAAAGTACGAGCATTGGCCCATATCCAATGCATGATATCGGGTAAACAACCATATCCTAATTTTCCTACCTGCCCGCTTATCTTCGATCAGCTTCTGACAACGATACAAGACGAAAAAGGTGGCAAATCAAAAAAACACCACAAGAAAGGTAAACGAGAGGACGGTCCAATCAATTCCGTATTGATACCGGGCGAAATGGTGTTTACCGGTAATCAAAACACTTTTTACCAACTTTTTTTTTTCTAAACTCTTTGATTTATAGATCCCAGAACGATTGACTATGGATTCATGAATAGTCAAGCAACGTGTTCCTTACAAATTTTTCTGTCGGTACTTCATTTACTGACACCCGCGCAACAAGTCTTGTTCAATCCCATCGTGATTACGATCGGAAGCGTTTACAATTTACCGTTTGACCTTTTGACAAAAATGGGGTGAGAAAATCGAAATCAAAAAATTTAAATTTAATACAAATGCAAGGTGGTTTTGTAGGTGTACCGAAATTTATATGTTGTATTCGTGCAATTTGTTTGGTGAGATACGAACGAGGGCGAAGCCGATTCCAGCGACCGACAACAAAATTTCTTTTAACGAGGGCCGAGCATTTTTAATGCACAATTTGGATTCGATTGAGTTTATCAAGTTTATTCAAACCAATCGTCTTCGTATTGAGGTATCCCATCGTTATATCCATCGAGTTTAAATCAAAAATTAATTAAAAAAATTTTCTTGTAAAAATTTTGATTTTTATCAGCCCCACTGTTTAACAATTTAGTTGTGAAAACCCCCTGAAATTGAGAAGATAAAATCATTAGGATAGCGTGTAGGCAATCATTATACATCAATGCCTAATTGCCTATACATCTACAATGGGTGTTTATTTTTTTAAATAAATAATACCCATTGATTTCACTTGATTCAGTAGTTTCCAAACTGTTTCAGTTTTCGGTGTCCTTAAAATATAATGGGAATAGTTTGCTTAGAGATTAAATTTAATTTCAGTTGTTTTAAAGTCACTCAGGTAGAACCGGGTACCAAAATTAAAAGAACTTCAAAAGAATTTTGACTGCGGATTTTTTTTTATCTGTATGATAAACTCTGAGCTGAAAGAAACTGCACCCAAAAATTGTGTTAGTCTTTCACTGGTATATAAGAAGAGCTGGGAATGTTATAGAAGTAATCCTGAAGCAATTTAGCTCATTTCCTGGAATTGTAATAAAATACTCCTAGATACGCACCTAAGACCCAACTCTGGGTCACAATTCCAAGTTATAGCAAGGAAATGCGTTTTAGGTATGTTCCAATCGTCCTTCTGATTATGTTCAAACATTGATCAACAGACAAAGAGCAAGACAAGAAGTGTATTTCTCCTTTATTCCAGACTTTTCCCTATTCGGGGTCGCCATTTCCTATCTTTTCCCTCCATCCTCTATAAATCTCTTTTCTTTCATGTCTTCTGAGACACCGTCCTTCCATCTCTTCCTCGGTCTTCCTATTGGTCTCCTTCCTTCCACTTGAATTTGGTCCACTCGCTTCCCAACATAGTCCTCTCCGCTTCTCGTCGCATGTCCAAACCAATGCAGCCTTATTTCCTGTATTTTCTTGGAGCACTCTACCAGTCTCTCGTATCCTTTCATTCCTGACCGTGGCCTTTCTCGTCTTCCCCAGTATCCACATTAGCATTCTCATCTCTGCCACATCCAACTTCTTCTCGTGGGCCCTCCTGGTTGCCCAAATACCACTGCTATAAATAAGCGCTAGCCTCACAACCGTCTTGCATAATCGACCCTTGACCTTACTGCCTATTCTTCAACCCCACAACACTCTGGATCCTCTTTTCCAGCTCTTTCACCTAACCTGAAATCTGAGGTTCACTTCCCTGTCGAAGTCACCATCTTCTGTTACGACGAGATATTTAAAAGAGTTTACCCGTTTCCATTTTTCTCGCTGTAGCTCTACATCCCCAGTGTTGGCACTTCCTCCAAACCACAGGAATTCTGTTTTTGTCTTGCTGATCCCGAGCCCGCCGTCTTCTATAGCCTCCGTTCACTTTTTTAGTTGTTCCTCAACTTTATCTTTGCTTTTTTCCACCAACAAAATGTCATTCGCAAAGAGCATTGACCAAGGCGTCAGCTTCCTATAATTCTCCGTCACGACATCCATGACCAGGTTGAACAGGTACTGATTCAGGGTGAATTCCTGGTGGAGGCCCCCATCACTGGGAATCCGTCGGTCACACCCACACTTATTCTCACTAGAGTGTGTGACTGATGATACATATCCCGACAGTTCGCACGTACGCTACGCCTTCCTTCCTCATCCGCATCCCAAAAACTTCTCTCGAAACGGTAGCGTAGGCTTTTTCTAGGTCTATCAAAACTCTTATCATTGCCATGATTTCAAAACTTAACAAACCCCCCTCTAATCCATCATCATACCGACCAATCAGTCTCCTACCTCTTTTATCAAAAATTTTTGAAAGACTCCTATTAAAAAAAATCCTACCTATCATAGAAAATAATAACATCAATTCGGATTTCGTCCCTTCCACTCTACCACTCAACAATGTTTCAGGGTCGTAGATACGAGTACCATATCCACTGCCCTCGAAAAGTAGGAATACTGCCTTGGCAGCTTTCTGGATGTTGCACAAGCTTTCGATCGCCTGTAGCACCCAGGACTTCTATTTAAATTAAAAACATTCTTTCCTCCACAATACTTTCTCCTTTTACAATCCTACTTAACAAAGCGCTGTTTGAGAGTGAGGTGCGGCGCTGTATTCTCCCCCATTTCATTCATTCAGGCGGGTGTTCCCCAGGGTAGTATCCTCTGACCCATTTTATACCTTATATACACGGCCGACATCCCAACTCATCCTCACACCGTAATAACCACGTACGCGGACGACGTGTACAAATCCAGTTTTAGCCGCCAATAAAATGCAGCAGCATCTTGACCTGATCTCGGAAAAATAAACAACAATAAATGTACACAAATAACATTTGCACTGAAGCTACGGACTTGCCCTCCAGTTCGCATTCACAACAACACCCTTCCAACAACTACAACAGTACGATATCTTGGTTTTTACCTTGACAGCCGCATGACTTGGAACCTCCACACAAGACTTAAAAGACAAGAACTAAATAGACGATACGGACAGCTACGACAACTTTTAGGTCTCCAATCCCCAATAAGCACTGATAACAAACATACACTTTACAAGACACTAATACGACCAATATGGAGTTACGGAGTGGAACTGTGGGGTTCTGCCAAACCATTTAACATCCAACGGATCCAATCCTTCCAATCCAAAGTCTTACAACGCATCCTGAATGCTCCTTACTATGTAAACAACCACATAATCCACAAAGACCTCAACATTTCTTTTGTTACCGATATAATTTCAAAACGTTTCCGTACCTTTCACTTCAAACTTATATCACACCCTAATCCAAGCGCCCAAGCCCTTTCCTCATTAACCAACCCAAACCTCACCTCACGGCGCTTAAAACGCCGATGGCCCCGTGACCTCTTTTTTATAGAACCATAGGGAGTCCCTAGCACTGGTTAGTAATTCCAAACCAGTCTCCGGCCATATGACTCGAAGCTGAGTATATGGGGATACCCTTAGCTCCGAGGCACATTAAATATGGAATTATGAATTTATTTTTTATACCATCACATTTACTTATTGTAATTACAGATTGCAAAGAACTTTAAGAAAAAAAAAAATAAAACTCTTCACACAACAAGCCTCTTCTCCCTGAACTACTCCATCACCTCCTTCAGGACAAACAGCGCATCCGTTGACCACCTATCAGGCATGAAACCAAACTGCTCCCCTCCGATTTTAGTCTCTTCTCTTATCCTTTTTTCGATCACTCTTTTGTAGATTTTAAGAACCTTTTAAGTCCTCTGTAGTTTTTGCAGTTCTGGATGCTTTCCTGTAAGGCTATTATAGGTTTTCCCTCCAACTGTCCGTTCTTCCTCGTACACCTTCGACACCAAATCCCACAATAGATCCCTCATCTCCCAGAGCCTTCCAAACTTCCACCGCTATTCCACTTTGCCCCGCAGCCTTTCCGTCTGTGCATCGCCATAGCGGGATGGTTCCAAAAAACCTTTTATTTCATTCATTACCCATAATAAGTCACTTTTGCTACAGTTTTATCGTATTTACGACTTTAATTTCGAAATTACGCTCAAATTGAACTGTTGTTTCGTTTTAGATTCGTGGATTAAGGAACCAGAAGGTGATCATCGATCGTAAGCCAACTCTATTCGGATTCGAGCACACGGACAAACATTTCAATGAAATTCTTTCGCGGTGTACACGAACGGTATACCACAACACATACTTTGCGGTCCGTGAACGGGACATCTTGTTGTGTGTGGCCACCCTTCCGAACAGCTCTCTGTTGCACCATCAATGGACCTACTACACGATTCAGTCGTGTGTCGGTGCCTCGATACCATTTCAGAACCATCTGAACATCATGTATCCGACGCGGATGAAACTCGCCGAACTGAATTTGGTCGACGTGGAGGACAGCACATTGAAACAATCGGATCTGTTCCACAGCGACACAAACGTATCGATGAGCGTGACATTTCCGTATCCGCTACAACCGTTTATTGTTAGTGTACTGTCCACAGAGCGGCCCTACAATCGGATCTTTTTGATTTTTTATGATGAAACGATCGCAACGAATATTTATAACGATGTCGTGCAGTTTAACATGAAAATTTTGAAGAATGCCTTCTTGCTCGATTATGCTGATTCAAGTATTTGGCTTTTGTTTGTTTTGGTGTGCTTTCCATATGCAATGGACAGGTAATTTAAAGTTACTGGGATTTTCGCCTGTCCGTTTCACGTGGAATGCATGGTGTGAACGTTAACTAAATTTTTCGTTTTTAGGTTTTTTGTATATTGCTCGAGATAAGGACAAGTTGAAGTTTGAGGAGGAATATAGCCATTGTCGCAATGCCATCACTGGGTTCATGTTGGATAATATGCGAATGACCTGCATGTTCTTGGAAGGCCCAGCCGTGGGTTATATTCAGCACGTGTGGCATTCGGTGATGTTACTGAACACGAACATGGTGAAAGTTATCTACGACAGCGATTTGATTTTCAACACGCGCATTTATTCGACGTTACTGGCCACGGTTGGCGTGTATACGTTCACGTTGCACGAACCCCTCGAAATGTTGTTCAAGATGACGTTCACGTTCATGAAGGGTAACATGCCGCTGGCTTGTCGACGCGTAAATTCATCAATTAACCCATTTAAAATTAGGATAAATAACTGTTCAAGAATTCTGTTCATAGGGTATCAGAAAGTTGGACTTGTTGTTGAAGGTTGAGTTTATGACGGAGATTTGTCAGGCCCGACTCTGTCCCACGCTCCAGGAGTTGATGGCGTTGAACGAAGAGTTTGGTGTATGGTTGACGTGTGCCCGTGTCAGTCCTGCCGGTGTGCCATCGTCGATTGATTTCACCACAATGGATTTGGGGCGACGCGGCACTTATTTACCGCCCGAATTTCAAATTAAGTGAAAATTGAACGCGTATCTACACCTAAATGCTTTTATATTTACTAAGAAAATGTATTTTTATTATTTACACCCTTATATATACACTTTTTTTAAACTTTTTGAAGTTATACTTCTTTAGGCGCGTAGAGAGTGAAATTTTAAGATGCGCGCGCATTTTAAGCTAAAAATTAAGTAGTTAGTCGCAAAACCACTGAGTTTCCTAGCGCGCGTAATTTGAATTTTTGTTGTATTTATTTTCTAATTTATTTATTTTTATATTTAAATAAAAAAAAATTATATATACAAATGACACATATTTAAATAAATAAGTTATTACTTTTCTCGAATTTTGCAGTAGCTGTTATACTATTTGAAATTTAATGATGAAAATGACGTCTGCATTTCATGCATATTCTTGGTTATCACGAAATCTGGGATTCTGAAATGATTCAACCATCTTAGAATAATGATTTAGTAAAACAAGATAAGAATAAAATTAAGACATTTACTTTGACAAGTAACTACTTACTTTATCTTGCAATTTCTATGAAGCTTCGTTTTCATGACATGCATGAATTGTTAACCAGAAAAATGATCCTAACAAATTTTATAAACGTCTTGCAGCTTTCTTTGGATATAATTTATTGATACAAATATAAATATTATTCTCTTAATTTTATTTTTAATAATTATATCTTTAAATATATATTTTATTATTATTAAATACTAGCTGATACCCGCCCGCTTCGCAGAGCGTATCTAAATTAAGCTGATTGAATAATAGAAAATTTTACCCAAAATAAAAAATTAAGCTATTTTTACAAAAAAAGAATAATTAAATATTTCTAGACCTTTATTTCATAGAAAGTTCATGAAAATCCGTTAAACTACTTTTCCAGGAACAGATATAAGCTATCTTATAGGTAGGATCTTTACGATTTTTTTGAAAACTGTAAAATATTAAGAAAATTTTAAGCCTTGAGAACCTTTCACACCAAATGTCACATGAAATAATTTATTAATTTTAGTAGAATGGATTAGTAGCTATCCTTTAGGAAGTGTACCTTTTTTAGGATCAATAATATTTAATGTGTTATCATAAGATCTGAGGTATCAGGTTTGGTTGTCTTAGGTTCATTATTCTAGGATATAGTATTAGTCCATTATGTCTTATCGGCAAGTCTGCTATTTCCCGAGGTCCAAGATTAGACAACAAATTCTTATAGATCTTGCTAAAATAAATTGAAAATTAAGAATATAGTTTTTTGGTAAAAAAAACAACGCAATGGTCACATCTAAGTTGCTATTTTCTCTTGAAAAATAAGTTGGGTTGGATTTCTTTTTGTTCTGGGGGCTCTGCCTAACGGTTTCACTTCCTTTATTCAAACTCCTAATCAAGATCACTTAAGTCGAACTGTCTGTTATTGTTATTTATTCTTACGGGTCTCATTTTTGAACTAAGATATTTATTTTTATGAATGAAATCATGTTTACTGAAGAGGATTTCCTTCTCCTCCCCCGACAATTCGAACGTTTAGTCAGCCGAACTATTAATAATATATTAACTATCCGTAAATTCACAATGGAGTTTCTAGGAATTTCACCTATCGCTTTACTTCTATCATGGTTATAATTTTCAAATTTCCGAACATTAATTTATAAGAATAACAAATAACATAGTTTAAAATCATGTCGTCTCTACGATATGTTAGTATATGTGCATTGTATCACAACTGCCTGCCGATGTATGTTTTTCGTTGCGTAGTTTGTATAGTTTTTATTTTTTTTGCTCAGAAAATCAATATTTTCTTGAAATAAAAAGTATTTTAAAGCACTTTTTGTAATATTTGCTACTTGTAGTGAAAATCTCGTCCAAATCGGACCAGCCGTTTTTAAGTTTGCCAAGAACAAACAAACAGATAGGCAAAACTTTTCGAAATAAAAAGTAGCCTATAATGTAAGTTACAATATTTAATAACTTTTTGTGAAAATTTCATTGAAATCGGCTCAGCTGTTTTCAAGTTTACCTTGGACAAACCCTGTTCTTACCCTATTTTTTTGGGGAAAATTACAATATAAATGACATTTATTTTTTTTGGATTAAATATATGAAAATGTAGGCAATTAAGAGTATTCAACAAAACACCTTAAATTTTTTAGATTCGATAAAAATCTTAGCTGGGAAAAATGATTCCGTTTTTCGTTCTTTCGCGCAGGAGAGATGGATCGTTTTTATTATATACGTATTCAAGTAGTAAAAATCTTCAATCATGATTATTGGTATAGATTAAATTACAGTTTTTTAAGATTGATTATTTGAATAAAATTAATAAAAACTAATTTTTAATGATACCAAAGAAGTATAACTTTTCACGCGCGTACATTAGTACACGCAACCACTTTTTTTTATAGTTTCCAAATAGATTCATAAAGTTAGGTAGTAATAATACATTGGTGTAAAACTAGTTGCCTATACGCAACATTATAGTTAAGTATAATTGAATTAAAACGCAGTGGCTATGGGGCTCGATCCCCGTTGAATCCTAGACTTCAGATCTTAGACCTATTACGATAAAAATGACCAACATAATTTTTTTTAGACAATCATGATATGACCTTACGATTAGATGTAAAAGCGACTTAAAGCAACCCAAAAAAAAGAAATTGATTTCACACTTTCCATTGGATTTAAAGAAGTTAGGCAGTAAAGGAACCTTCATGCACAAATATTGCCTACACACAACATTCGATTATTAAATTGATTCCAGCCCAATGAATTGGGTTTGACACGGCACATTTTTGCTGAGATTATCAACCCAACTACAAAATGCAAATTTTTAACTTCTAAAAACAAAAGCGACTATTTATTCCTTTTTTCAAATGTTATTATTTTGTTTTTCTTACAAAATTTTCACAGCTTTTGCTTGGTATTTTGATTGGCACGTAAAGTTAGGTTACTCAGATTGCATGCATATTCATATGGTTGCCTACATGCAACAGTTGTATAAGCCATTGTGTAGTTTTTTGATTAAAATTGAGGAAAGGAGAACTTAAAAAAAGTGGATTATGGTTAAAAAGGGGAGAAAAATGTGTGACATACCGTGTGGTCACGATAAAATTTGAAGAAATTTGTACTTACCGTGGTAAACTTAATGAAGTTAAAAATACTCTTTTACATTAATTTCAATGATGTAACAGCGTGACTACACGGTGTATCACAAATTTCTTTGACGTGATAACGTCTTATAAATTGATAAACTACGGCAGCCAGTCTGAAAAAGAACGTCCATTTTGCCACGTTCCATTTGAGCATGTGCGTGCAAGCGAGAACGCGATACAAGTGATAGTGAGGCACGATAGTATTGTTGAATCCTAGACAACGTGTTTTGTGTTTTCTTTTACAATTTATTTAATAAGATTTTTAATTGATTTTTTATTTCATAATATTCAGTCTGATTTCATTTTGAAAAAATTGTTAACTCCTTTGTATTATAAAAAATAATAATAATTCAGTAATTATAATTCACTTCATAAAAGTACGCAATTTTTCATCAATAAGGTATTCTTTATGACGTGATCACGTAAAACTTTCTTCCGTAAACCGGTTTTACAGACAACCAATTTTTTTTCGTTTTTTTTTTTTTACTTTTATAAAAATAGCTCAACATTTTTATAAATCTAAGTATTGGTAAGAACATCATTGGGACGCATTGGAGAGTTTCTTGGTATGTATCAGGACAAGGGAAAGAAAATAATTTTTCTTTTCGTGAATATCAATAGTAATTATTTTTGTCACAAAAAATTCATAATTCAATGAAAAATCAATCATATTTATTTATGCTAAGCAAAGCGGGCAGGTAATATCTAAATAAACGTATTAATTCAGTAAGTTTTAGGGATCGTGTGTTTCAGAAACTAAGTGCTTTTTATTAAATGCTCTCAGTATTACAAGAGTTATAATTGCTTAACTAAAAAAACATTCTTAGGGTGTAAGTTTTAGTCGCACATCAGAGTTAACACCCACCATTTTTTTTTCTTAGTCTCCAAATAAGGTCGCTATAGAAAACGCTGATTTAAATAACTGAAATTTCATAACAATAAAAGTTCATTTGTTTAAATGATATTTGAAAAATTGACAGTCAAATCTTTCTTTGTGCGGATCCGCATTAAAAAAAAAACACATAAAAAAGTGTTTGGAAACCTAATGAATACTTATTACAAATTATTTTTATACAGCATATGAGAGAAAAACATTGTATTTGGTAGAGAGGAACCGCACTAAAAATATCGCACTAAGAAAAATGAGGTTAGCGTGTAAATAAAAAAAAATGCAATTTTTCAGATTGTTCAAATAGAGCCTTTAAGCCATACTGAATTAACCTTAAAATTGTGAAATAACGCACTGTTCAAGTATGTACACCGCGCAAAATAAATCGCACTAAAAGAGGACCGCGCTAAAAAAGGTTTGACTGTTAAATATTACCGTGATCAACGTGATATTATTCATGAACATAATGCTCAAACCGGTCAAACGAACGGGACGTTGTGCCATACGAATCATATGAATCAGGCCGAGACGAAGTTTCGGACTTTTCGTATACCACAAACAGTTGTACGCTCCATCCGCTACTTTCTCAGCCTAGAACCGTTTTAGTTATACTAAATAATTACAAATTATTATAAAGATTTTTTAGAGATTAATTTTTTTCCCCTTGTTTTGCGGGTTCTGGCATATTCCTTCCCTTTATCACCGCAACCAAGAAGGTCTATTGTGATGTTAAGCTTTTGAAGAAAGCCAGCACCTGCCCAGGGGCTGCCATTGCTATCTCGCTAGGCGTCATGTCCGTCTTTCTTAGATGCTGCAGTCTTCTGATTAAATATCGTACATGTCTCGAATGTTCCATAGCAACAATCGAAATTTAAATATGGGACAATCAAAGTCTTTGAAATAAATAATTCATTTTAACAGGATACAAGATATACTTACCTCGGTTTCCAGCCAACTTCCACACAGACAATAAATCGCCATATGAATGATTATCACGACAATGTACAAGGTCAACTTGTACAATCTCACGAAATCCTTTTCCTACAAACATGCCTTGTATATATGGGTTGTTCTTTTACAAACCGCACAAAATCTGAGCATATTTGAACTTGACATTTTAGAATCGCTTGAAATTTTTTTTACAGCTTCTATGCGTGAATATAACAACCCGTATTTTTGGATTTTGCTCAAAAAATTTTTTTTTTGGAAACTATGCCCATTTAAATTTTCGATGATATTTGAATTTTCTCCAACCTTTGCCTATTTGAACTTTTATATCTCCAGTTCTACTATTCGGATTTATGTCGGACTTTTTTTATTCTGTACTTTGTTACTTAAGGTTTGAAAATATATTTTTTAAAAAAAAATTTTGCAGTAATTTTATAAAAAATTGCAATTTAATTGTTTATAAGCTTATATCACCCTCTTACTCCAACTTGAATCGAATTAAAAAAATATCATTTTATTTCTTATTTTATCATCTACAAAATCCTGTTTACAAAAAGTTGGGATGTCTCTTATTTTGGAAGATATTAAATATTTTCGAGCACAAGGTACCGAAACGCGCTCCGCGTGCGTCTAATTCCTAAGATCTCCAACGCTCTAGCATCTACTTTACATTTCTGAATGTTAACCATTTTGCGTTTGAGTATAAACATGTTTGTTAGAAGAACTTTAAAATAGTTTTCTCATTACAAAACTAAACGTTAAAATGCAAAAATGCATTGAAACGTAAAAATGAGGTAAATTTTTACTGTTAAAATTTTTACAATAATTTTTTTACTTACTTAATTTACAAAATTATAAAAAATTCACCAGAATTATCTATGTCCCTAAATATTTATGAGGAAAAAGAACTAGTAGTATCTGCAGCAATTAATTCGTTCAATCAGGATTTGTATTTAATTGGATTGTCTGCCATTCACAGAATTAAAATTTTCCAAAGGCGTTATTCCGATAAAAAAATAAAAAGAGTATCTGAAACATTGTCGAAAAAAAATTTTCATCCAACTATTGACGAAAATGATGAAAATAATTTACTAGAATTTAGATTTTATAAAAAATGAACCCAAAATGGTTTCTAAGATTGTATATTTTTCTGGGTCTAGTGCTCAATATAAAAAAAAAATTGTAAACCTTACTTACCATGAAGAAGATTTTGGTCTTATTGCAGAGTGACACTTTTTCCCAACTTTTTATGGTAAGGGCGCATGTGATGGATTAGGAGGAACTTTGAAAAGGTTAACAGCAAGTCTTCAAAGAACTTTCAATCCCATCCTAACACCAAAACAATTATTTTAATGGGCAAATGAGCCTTTTCCTAATATTTCTTCAAAATATGTCACTAAAGAAGAATATTTTGAAGTTTTTTTTAAGTAAGTAATTATCAGATGAAAAGGCTAGTTTTTTATTTTAACAATTTATTTACACTATGTTTCGTCGGTGTTATTATTATTCTTATTATTATTATTATTATTGTTATTATTATTACTAAATTTGACATTTGAAATTTTTTATTGTTAAATTTATATTCAAATTATAGATATATTTTTATTATATTTGATATAACAATTTTCAAGATATCTGATGAAGTCGGAATTACATTGACGAAACGTAGCGTAAAAAGAAAATAAATTGCTAAAATAAAAAACTGGTCTTTTCATCTAATAATTACTCAAAATATTAAACTTGTAAGACATGAAAATTAGTATTAAATATTTTGAAGGAAAACGAAAGTTAGAGGTTCGATTTAGAAAAGCTACAACCGCCAAAGGGACATTAGAATTTTATGCTATAATACCGATTAAAAAATATTTTCTTTGCAAGACGAAAATGATGCAATTAAGTACTTTTAAAAAGTTGCAAAATACAATATAAATATGTCAACATGTACAACAATTATAATAAAATGAAAATTAATATCTTGAATACTTTTAAGTTTAAAACAAATACGTCCTTTTCCTACATCGCAACTGCATTCATTACATTTCCTTGGGTTCCAAAATATTATATGATTCATTTTTGAGGTAAGTATATCTATTGAAGTTTGCTTTTTAACGTTTTACTTTGTAATGGGGAAACTATTTTGAAGTTCTTCTAACAAACATTTTGATACTCAAACGCAAAATGGTTAACATTCAGCAATGTAAAGTAGGTGCTAGCGTTTAGATCTTAGGAATTAGACGCACGCGAAGCGCGTTTCGGTACCTTGCGCTCGAAAATATTTAATATCTTCCAAAATAAGAGAGATCCCAACTTTTGGTAAACTGGATTTTGTAGATGATAAAATAAGGAATAAAATGATATTTTTTTAATTCGATTCAAGTTGGGGTAAGGGGGTAATATAAGCTTATAAACAATTAAATTGCAATTGTTTATAAAATTATTGCAAAATTTTGTTTTAAAAAATACATTTTCAAACCTTAAGTAACAAAGTACAGAATAAAAAAAATCCGACATAAATCCGAATAGTAGAACTGGAGATATAAAATTTCAAATAGGCAAAGGTTGGAGAAAATTCAAATATCATCAAAAATTTAAATGGGCATAGTTTCAAAAGAAAATTTTTTTGAGCAAAATCCAAAAATACGGGTTGTTATATTCACGCATAGAAGCTGTAAAAGAAATTTTAGGCGATTCTAAAATGTCAAGTGTCGAATGGTGTACGATTTGTAAAAGAATGACCCATATGCACTTTTATCACCTACCAAAGCTCGGAAACTTACTTTCGGTGCCAAAATCAAAAATGAGGCCATTAGAAATAAATCGACAAACGAATCCATACCATTTTCAACATTATAGGACACTCGCAGCTTTTCACAGAAACTTAAACGAAAAAATCGATTAATTGTTATTAATTTCTGTTAATAACTGGACATTTACTCAAGAAGTGTTCTATGGTAAGTAACGTAACATTTTAAATCGTTCAAAGCTTTCTCTTCCGTTTGCGCAGTTATGTTTTTTAAGGCGCAAGCTAAAGCTCGAAACTGTATCACGGCATTGGCCACATTAAAAATGAACAAACAATCGCTGCCCGTGATAGCAGCACATACAAATACCACCTGCACGATGATGAATGCGTTTATGATTTGAAAATTGGGAAATTCCTCCTCGTGCATCCAATCAGGAAATCTTTAAAAAGGAACCAAAAAATTAATTAGTGCAATTGACTGATTATTGAATCGTTTGTACCCAGTCAGAATTGCATGGTTTCGTTTGCTCGATGGTAAGGCTTTGTTGAAGGGAAATAAGACCCAAATGAAACAGGTGATAAGGGATGAAATATTCAACGTCCAAAACAGGTACTTGGCTAGTTTTAGTAGACGTAAGGCTTCGTCGCGATTGTCAAAGGCATCGACCGGCCAAAATTCATTGAAAATGCTTTGAACAATTTCAGCCAAATATTTTTTATTGATCGAACTGCAAATGCATTTGGTGAAAGCCTGTGAAATGCATACAAAATTCTCACTCCTTTCTTCAGTTCATCGTCGAAAATTCTTACACAGACAATGACAAACGTGGAAAACGAGGCGCCCACTAACACATCCAGATTCGTTCGATACAAATAGAAAATTCGCAGTTGAAACGAAATTTCCAACGTTGAAATGATCACGTAATAGCGTTTGCCGAGGCGCGACAACCAATCGTTGTCACACGGCCACATTGCACCCCATTTCAAGAAAAGCTTCGCCGCCCATACAGTCTCCGACAAAACACGCAAATGCACCTCTGCAACCAAAAATGATAATCAATCGAAAGAATGGAATGAACAAAAATCTTACCTCGAGACGCTGATAAAATGCTTTCCATTTCGCAAAGATTCCACTCATAATCATTTAAGAGATAATGTCCCCTGTTTTTATTGCATTTGCTCATCTGATGATTTATTAATAGACCATATTTGAATCGTTTAACGACATAAAATTACAGGTAACATTTGATTGCACCGATAGGTAATTGTAGACAATTATCCAATTTTATACTTATCGAATGACTTCTGCTTTCAAGATTAAAGACAGGTCAAAAAAGCAATTAAGATTTTTATATTAATAAAATTAATTGTAAAGGTTATGCAATTATTGTACATATCAAGGTTATGGTTGCCTATACAACGCAATTTTAAAAATATTTTTAACAAACTGATTGATTAAAAGTTCCCTACGTTCACAGCAAAATATAAAAATTAATCTTTTTTGACAGAAAAAGATGATAGATACTTTCAGACTTTAGATCCAAAGAAAGTTCATCAAAATTCGTAAAACTACTTTTCAAGAAAGATATGTTAGCTCTCTCACATCAGCTTCTATACGATTTTTAGTAAAAAAAGTTCCTGTACTCCTTCCTGTAGGACTTGAAAATCTTTCATACCAAATGTCATTTGAAAACCGTACAGCTATTTAAGGGGGCATCCATTAATTGTGCGAGGCATTATTTGCGATTTTTGAAATCCCGCCCCTCCCCTCTGGTAAGATGACATGAGATTTGGCACATATCATTCCCCAAACCCGCAATCTAATGTGATAATTTTCAAAAAAAAAAATATACGTGATATTTGGGAGACCTTCCTTTTCCCCAAAATAAGATTAGATGAGATTCGGCTCGACCCCATCGGCCCCTCAAAGCCTCACGTAATTAATGGATGTTTCCTTAAAAGAATAGATTAGTAGCTATCCTATAGGATCTTTAGCAAAACTTCATTAAAATTCGTTCCGTTAAGTAACTGTTGAATTTTGAAATTTTTAGTTTATTATTTTAATACGTTTATTTCTAATTAATATCTTCGACAATGAACAATGAAAAAATTCAAATATTTTCAAAAATTTCATTATTAATTTTATCAGGTGTTAAATTGAAATTTATACTTATTTTCCAGTAAAAATTGTCAATTTTTTAATTTCAACTTTGTATAAATTTCTTTCGTTATTGTGTAAAATTGGAAGAAAATGCGTTAAAATTTTATTTCACGAACTTTACCGAAACTTTTTAAATGTACGGTTCCTGTAGGATATAATTGTTTTGCCATCCCATGGGAACCATGCATTATTCTAGCCTTAAAAGTAAGCTATATCATTCTCCCCCAAACTACCATATTGCAAAAATCATATCAATCTTTAACTATGTGATAAACAAAAAACATATCTATCCCACGGGAATAGTACATTTCTCCTGAGTAAAAAGTAGATCAAATCTTCTTAAGGAAAATGAGTTTAGACTCTATTTCGTGGATTTTAATAAAACTGCTTTTAAAAACACGGTTCTTATGGAATATATACTTGTTTTGCTATCCCAGTAAGAAGTAATCTATATCATTTTCTGACCCCTAAACTACCAAATTACAAAAAAGGAAGTTAATCTTTTGCTCTGTAAAAAACAAAAAATTATCTATCCTACGGGAACCGTACATTTTTTCTGGATATAAAGTATACTATATGTTTAACTGTATTATAATCTACATCTATGCCAAATTTCATCCAGATCCATTCAGTACTTTTTGAGTGAAAGAGCAACAAACATCCATACAAACTTTCACCTTTTTCATATTAGTAAGATGTTACGTCAACATTTTCTATCCTTAACGACGACCAATGCATATTACTGAGTTGATCAAACATCCTCTGAGACATCCAGGAGCCTCAATGAGTCTCCGAGATTTTTTTCCCATTCACTTATGCCATGAATCACAGTCAATTCATTATTACAGCCCTGAATCTGATCAAATAAGCATCGATCAGATCGCCAGAGTAACTACGGAACAGTCTCTCAAGCGTTGTCGCGAATTCTGTGTAATTTTGTGGGTGGTCATTTTCTACAACTTTTGCACTTTATTCTGGATTACTTTTTTGTAGTCGGTGCTTGTCGGTGGTCGGTCTTTTTGCGCCCTCGTCTGCTTTAATGTTTCCTGCAATTCCTCTGTGGGATGGTATTACGGCGGTAAGACTTCTGAATCCTTAAATAGGAGTTATAAATTCAGTTCCCTATCCTAGGACATTCTTAGTGACTGGATTTGATAGTGCATTGATTAGAAATTTTGAATCACCTCATTTTAGTACTGTAATAAATATCGATAGAAAAGGTTAGATCTTTCCAGATTATTCCTTCGAAGCCGGTCAAGCATTGTATTCTTGTTAATAAGTTCGTTATTTTTGGGTCTTCCACTAAAAGTAGCAACAAAAACGTCTTTATAAATTTTCTGTGCGACGATTAGTTGGCCCAATACAAGTAAAAACTATGTGCCCTCTTTTTTACAAAGAGCTGGTCGCGGGAACAAAGTTGGCGCGGAATTGGCGGATTTGGGAGATTTTTCATCAAGTGTGGTCGTTTCAGATAACCCAGATTTTCTCACTATTCCACTAAAAGAAAGCATGTGAACATGTACTATCAGGAAAAAAGAGATCTCGAACTTACATCAACCAAATGGGGAGCCCCCTAGGATACACTTCGCAGCACACTCCTGTCCTATGTACGATCTGTAATGGAATATAGAAACTAAGTTATGATTACTGCAAGCCACAACTGCAGAAGCTTGATAAAGTTCAGAACGTGGCACTAAGAATCATCAAGGGTGGTCCAAAATCAACGCCGATTACAACAATGCAAATTCAAACTCCTATTGAACCACTGCGAAGTGGCCACAAAAAATGGGAGCGTATAAAGCGGGTAAACCCCGAAAAATGGCAGTACTCCCCCAAAGCTCCAAATAGACCCAAAACGCACACCTCTCCTCTAACAAAGGAAAATAAAATAATAAATCAATATGGTTTAAAGTTAGATAATCCTGCTCCTGGCAATATAATGAAAGGAATATATAGCGAACTCCACACCGCCACCTTTTGACTAATGAATCAAAACTTCTCAAAATCATTCTATATGGATATCGAGCTATGAAAAGCCTCTCTAGAAGCAGTTCACTTCAAATACCCACGATCAGAGTTCCTGCACATCTATACAGATGGTTTATCCATCCCAGGATCCGAAAAAACTAGTACTGATTACTACAGTGATATATTTGAAGGATGTGCCGTAATTTGAGAACCTCTAAGCTGTTTTGTTGGGGAAGTAAAGCCAATTTTGTCATGAAGTAAAGACGTACTTTTTTCTGATAGCAGAAAACCAGGTTAGGGTTCATTCCCCCCGCACTGCAGCCTTAGGCTTTTGGTACTCCTGTTCTACTCATGTATTCTTGTTGTGCAAGGATTCTTGCTTATTCCAGGCTCAGCATTCTGCCCCACAGAAGCTTACTAGCTGTACTAAGCTTTTTGCGTGATTTGTACCTGTTTGGAGGTCATTTATCCCATACAGATGTCGCCATTTTGTGGGGACTTTGCAGTCAAAAATGACATGAATCGTGTTTTCTTCCCCATCCCCACACAATCTGCAATTGGGGTTTTGTTGAGACACCCCAATAGTCTGCAGATGCTTTTTCAGTCTATAGTATCCGGTTATCAGTCCTCTTACTGTCCTGAGTTGGTTTCTTCCCAACCGTAAAAGTTCTCGCTGAGCTTCTGACCGGGAATTCCTTGCCGGTATTTGTAAGACGTACTTAATTGAGTCTCAAGTTACAATAGCGGCTCTATCATCTAACTACTAACGATTGCGTCCGTACTAACAAATGTCGAATCTTTTTGGACAGTCTTGATAAAACAGGTTGGCACCTGGTATTACCATGGATTTCCAGTCATGTTGGTATCTTGGAAAATGAAAAGGCAGATATCATTGCTAAGTCTGGCCCCTGTCTAAATCAACCGCTAACCCTTACGCCCCCAACGTAAGCTCAGAGCCACATCTCAAGCAATATCAACTGGCATTCCTATAACCCGCAAAAAAATTAAGCACTAGGAAAAAATTGGAATCCTTACTGGAATCTCCTATCCCACGACTTCTTTCCCGCCAGGTGTCAGTCGCACCTTTCCAAACTACTACGGAACATGAGTCCCTATGCAAGCACTTCCATCGTATGGGCATCCTTCAGAATCCGATCTACTCCTTCTGTAATGGGGAACCCGTGAACGCCAAGCATCTGTCCTACACTTGCAAACGAAAACAATCCCAATGCTCTCAAACTTCTACTGGACGGCGCGGCACCGAATGGCAGAAATATGAAGAATGGGCGTTGGATAAAAAGAAGCAGAAGAAAAAGAAAGAAAAGGGTGGCAACCCCACAAATTTGGATTTAGCTTTATACCAACCCCTGATATCTAAACCAACCCTTGATATCTAAAAAAATCCTCCCTCTGACTTTTGCAACCCTACATGTCAATGTTCAATGGAAAAATTCCTTTTCTAAAAATCATTTCCAAATTTCGTTACTATAGTTTTGCCAAAAAGCATAAAAACGGATTCGATACAATGAAAATTGCGACAATATGCTGGTTTATTTTGATGAAAAACGTTGTTGGGTATTTACGACAGCACGAGTGTGACCCCAACTATTGTACCAACAATGGGGTTTGTGTTATGAAGGCACAACGAAAGCACTGTCAATGTTTATCGCAATACTATAACGGTGTGCATTGTGCTTTAAGAACAGACTTATGTCAAAGTCCCATTATTGGTCGATGCTCGGTCCAAGGCACTGTAGCCTGTATCGAATATTTCGGTGGAATGACTTGCGAATGCGAACCGAATGTTTATACTGGCAAATTTTGCGATCAAGAAGATATTTGTAGGATATTTTTGGATTTTTTTAATATTCAATTGCAGTATTGATTTACTTTTAGTTGACGGTGGTACATTTCAATCTGAACCCATGATTTACTTAACGAAAAAGAATGCACCTGATGACCTATCGCCTTATTTACCCCAATTGTCGATAGCTTACCAGGTGATTGTGGCTTTTAAGGAAGTTCATGATATCAAATTGATTCGCTTATATATCGCTGGATATTTAACGAGACACTTATTAAAGATGAATACACTGCAATTGTTGCAGGTATCCTCTGCGAGTGGATGGCCGAGTGATTTAAGTAAATACTTCATGAAAAATAAGAAAAAAAAAATTTTAAATTTTTTTTCAAGCTCAAAAATTCAAGTTGAACTCATCCCGAATTTTTCGACACTCCGGCCCAAAAAGTGCGACAATCCTATTGGTGACCAATATGAATTTAATTGAACGATTTGATTTTCAAATTAATCCAATCGTGTCCTTTAAAAAGTGCAGTCCTATTGTACGATTGTCAGGTGGACCTTGCAGGTAGTCACAATAATTGTAACCTTAAAATTTTGAAAAAAAAAAATTCCAGTTCCGTGAATTATATCACGACTCGACTGATTGATAAATTTCTATACAAGCTTAAGACGACCACGGTTCCTATGTGCAGTTTAAATGAAACTACAGATGCAGTCAAAGTGGAATATTTCAAGGCTGACGATGATCCTGAAGGAAGTATGACCCAGGGTTCTGATATGCATCGACCACTTTTTGACTTTCGATTTTTGATTTTAGTCTTGACAAATCGAGAAATTTTTAATGAGAAATCTTTTATTGGTAGGACATTGATGGGACTCGAACGTTTTGTGATTACAGTGAAAGCTGTTGAAGTTGGAAGTGAACCCTCTTACGATACGGTACTATCCATTTACAGTAAAATTTACTATTTTCATATTTGGAATTCAGTGTTGGTTTGATAACAGACGACTAGGTCGATTTCGTATCCAGGTACCAACCAAAGTGGTCATTTTTGTCTACGACAAATTTTTGCTCAAAGCCAACATTTCGGAGTATGAAAGTGGCGATGAACAATTTACAGTGCATTGGAAATGCACGACAACCTGGTACTCACCGCTTACTCCGGAAGAAGGTGACACTATTCCATGTGGCGCATATTTTAAAGGTAAATGCTTAATTAAAAAAAAATTAGTTCAAATAAGGAAGGGATAAAATATTAGGATGAAAGGGTCCAGAGACCAAACTTTAGTACTGCCTGGTCACCCACCAACAAATGCTCAAGGATATCCTCTGAAGGTAGCCCCTTGAACTTCACTAATGGAGGATCATCACCAAACAAGTGTTCCCAGGAACATCTACCAGTAGTAGGAAAAGCTACATTCCAGAATCTCTCAATGGCCAAAAACCACGCCAACTATGGAGGATACCCGTTGGGATGCACCTGAACCAACGTCTCCTTAGAATTAAACCAAGAGCAGATAACTGGGTGCAACTTTTAACAGACTAACTTCTGCTGAAAATGAATTCTCACCAGTAGTACCAATATCAACGAAATCCAGAAGTTTTAGTCAAAATCCCCGAGATCCTGGTGTCTCTTGATGCTTTTGGCGATAGAAACAAAGATCTCTTCAAGTTGGTAGGAGAATCATTTCAAGAGTTTGATAACCAGATGACCTCAGATGGATACATACCTAAACCCTCAGGGAATGACCTCCTAAACAACTCAAACTACCATCAAAGGCTGAAGCACATATGAATTCTGGATTCCTTGGTGCAACTTTTAACAGACTAATTACTGCTAAAAAAAATTCTCACTAGTAGTACCAATATCAACGAAATCGAGTGGTTTTAGTTAAAACCCCTGAGATTCTGAGATTTAAACCTTCAAGTGGTGAGGAGAATCATTTCAAGAGTTTGATAACTAGATGACCTCAGATGGATACATACCTAAACCCTCAAGAAACAACCTTCTAAACAATTCAAATCAGCAACAAATGCTGAACCACCTAATAATTCTGGATTCAGAGACCTATAGGTACCAATAGATACCCCGTTCACTTTTTTAACAAAAATCATGCATTTTACGTGCTATCGGGGATAACCTTATAGGTGAGTTGTTATGATCCTACTAACGAGGTTTGAGTTACCCAATTTCTACTGGTTTATCATAGACCCCTCAACTGTGTCACGTGGTTACTAAAAGAGGATTCTCGATTTTTATTCTTTACGAAATATACATGTCCGTAATAAAGCCCATCTGGACGTATGAAATACAGCTGTAGAGAGTCACCAGTCAACAAAGTCCAGTTAAAACTCCGAGACCAGAAGATTAAACCCTGGTATTTTCGCATATCACGACTTAAATAAAGATCTTAAGCAACCATAATCAAGATCTTAAGCAAAGATCATTCCTGAACCATTGGGTATCAATTCTCCTAAACACCTCCTTTCTTCCCTTAACAGAAGTACCTTAACCTCGAGTTATAGAGTGCAACCTTTCCACCTCAATGATCTTACTTAAAAAGAGTTAATGAGATTCGAGTCTTACCAGTCTCTGTTAGGTTAGGAGTCAATATGAGAAAAGTTCAATAATCAAGTCTTTTATGTTTCAGATAGTCAACAACCTGTACTTAGCTTCGATTCCTGGAAGCACGAGGGACAGTATCAAGTCACCCTCGAAGTGGAACCGATAAAATCCGACATTCAGTTTCGACACAAAGTTTCGATCGGTATCCAAGTGGTGGTGACCATTATCCAGTTTCCGACAATTCGTATTGTTTGTATTCACAACTGTGGTGATGGTAACGAGCATTCGATTGACGTGGTGGATCGAACCCGACCAATTATCCTCGTGGGCGAATGCGTGGAGCATTGCAACCACACCAGAGGCTTTGTGTGGGACATCAAAGACATGGATCGACACGATGTTCCATCGTACATGATGCTGACGAAAAATCCCTTGATCATACCACCCGACTATCTTCCGGATGAACCATTCTTCATTGTCACCCTTACAAGTAACAAGCCAGAAAAAAAATTCTTTAATATTGATTTGCTTTTATGAAATAGCTGTTGGAAATTCTGGCGAGGCCGAGTATTATTTGTGTACCCGCAAACCGGTGGTGCTACCGTTAAATTATTTACATACCACATGCCTCTATCAGAACTACGAGACGATTTTTACAGTGTTGATCGATCGAATCGATTTGTGTTTGAATGTTCGTGACGACTTTTTTCCATTATACTTTGAGTTTTATTATAAAGTCGATATCGTGGCGAATCAGTATGGGGTTTTGGTTGCCCATGGAGCCTCCTCCTATATACCCGATGTTATTCTTCCCGGTTCTTCCTTTCCTGGATCCCTCACGATTGTTGTGGCCACTGAAAATCATGTAGTTACAGAATTCGAACAGGAAATCGAGGTATTTAGATACTTTCTTCAAGACAAACGATTTTTTAAAATGGTTTTAAGGTGGTAAGTCCCGTATCGACCACCCATCAACGATTTGAGTTTGTCAAGCAACTCTTTTATGGTGATCCTCGACAATGGCACCGAACTTCGATCGAGTATAGCATTCAAAACAATGAACTTTCGGAGGTGGTACAAAAATTCTACTTGATTCTGTCTGAATTGTACGATTTGCCCAAAGTACCAAATCAACGGTACACCGAGGAGATTCTGAGCTTTCAAAACATTGTTTTCGATCGATTATATTATGCAACCACTGATTTGAGCTTTGATACGGCAGTGGATCTCTTGCAGTTTTACTCGGTCATTCATATGCATGTACTGACAATCGATCAGCTGATACGTCCAATGGTTATCCGGAAAATTGGAAGTGTGATCATCTTCTTGTTGAGTCGTTTCAAGGAAATTTTTGAAAGACACTTAATCGAAGCACCAAATCGATACTATCGAGTGAAAATATCGTTAATTTGGTACGTTACCAATTGAAAATTGATCTACTGGTTGACTAACCAAAATTTTCAGTTTGTTACTGGAAGGAATTGTAGCTCTTAGCGGTAGTAAGTATCAAAAAATTGAGGTTACCGAAAACATGGATTATTTCGATCGTTTTGTCGAAAAAGTTACGGCTAAAGAATTGGATTTGGAAGTAGATGATGATGAAACTTTTGAACTATATTTGGATTATAGTTTCGTGGATGAAAATGCAGATTTTATTGCGCAGGTATATTGGGTACCTAAAAATGTTTCTATTTTTTTCTGGTTATAGCATGGGGAGTCTACCAGAACCATAGTGGAGTGTCTCACCTCGACTCTCGATTTGATGGGTCTCCTACCAGAATATGAAAACATCGACTTGACCATATACAATCCAGAATTTTCAATTGAATCTCGTAAACAAAACTTACCGACAGGTGATGCTTTCGTTCAGATGGATCTCAGGAATAATTGGACCAATCGCACCAAACCAATTGTGATGCATCGAATCGGTGAGGTGTTCGTTAAGGATATAATCGGCGAGGACTTGCAAATGGTGGCCGTGCATCTGTTAGCGACTGACGGAAACCTTTTTTGGTGGTACCCGTTAACAACGTACACCCCTAACTTTTCGGTGCTCGTACGCTTTCGGTCGCAATCAACGAAAGATGAACCTCTCAAGTTTAGGGTTCATATCTATTACTATTTACCAAAGCATATTTTTCATATTCAACCACATTCGACTCGTGTTGTACAACTGGGGATTCTCGAGGAACTCACAATTCACACGGTTTCGATTACCAATGAGAATTTTGGGACTTTGGTCGTTGAAATTAATATGCCAGGCGATAATACAGTGCGGGTATTATCCCATTTATTTTGAATACCAGTTTAGACATGGTTGTACCATTTTAGGTGATCGGATCATTCTACAGGTCTGCAACACTTCGTGACTTTCTTAGAAAGAATGTGTTTAACAAGATCTTAGGTTCTATGAACAATGACGAAAATAAGGTCTTCTATAATTACAGGGATCTGAAACGGCGTAGGATTCTGTACATTGTAGTGGTTTCCCTTGTAAGTGTCTAGGTACCTGAAGGTGCACCCATTTGCAAAACGCACCTTTGGATTTACCTAATACCAACAAACTTAAAAATTTATCTTTTTTTTTTTTCTCGGAACAGGAAAAAACTCGAAGTGTCCCCTACAAGATATCTACTTACGATTTTCATTGTCTCAAATGGAAGTACACTGATCAAAATGAATGGAATCTTATACCTTATGTAAGACAAGGGTGGTGAAATATAAGAATATGGTTGTAACTTGCCTTACTCTCTCTTTTAGAATCCAAAATTAAACCAGGAATTGTACTGTGAGATCGACATAATCGAAGGGTCATCGGATGATAATCTGTTTTCATACACTCTAGAACCAAGAAGGGTACAATTTTATGGTTATGTTCCTTTGAGCATCAACGGCAACATTAAGCATTGCTATGTTATAATCAAATGTTTGTTTATTATTTTCGTGTTGTTTGGACTTTTGTTGGCCATTGGAAAGTTGATTGATATAAATGAAGCAAAAACGGTTTAGTTATACCCTTTATATTTTTTATACAGGGTGTCCTTAAACAGGTTGTAACTGCCATAGTTGGGAAAATTTCAAAATAAAAGTTGTGGGGGGTCTCTTTGAAATTAGGAGGGTTAATCAAAAGACATTTTTTTTTTTGGAGAAAAAAAGTGTGACACACCGTGTGGTCACGTTGTTACTTTGTGAAAATTACAGTAAATTTTTTTTTTTATAATTTTTTTAATTTAGCAGGGTACAAATGTTAACAGTTTTTATTCGTATTTGACTGTGAAAATATTCGAAACATCTTACTTTAAAAAAAACCTTGTGACACACCGTGTGGTCACGTTGATGCTTGATCGAAATTCAAGTAAGAATTATAAGAAATCTTTTTAAAACAAAAATATTAAGATCTCATTAAATTTCTTAACATTGAACAGTGTGATTTCTTGTGACCCACCGTGTGGTCACATGGTTACTTTATCGAAATTATAAAAAAATTAACTTTAGTCAATCAACATTATTTTGCAAGCAATATTTTTAAATATCTTGACAATAAAAGTCGTGACCACACGGTGTGTCACATTTTTTTCTAAGAAATAATTTTCCCAAATTTTGTTCTTACCAATCTTCAATTAAATAGTCTAGAATTTTTTTGGCTAAAATTGGAAAAAAATTGTGACACACCAGGTGGTCACGTTGTTCCTTTATCAAAAGTGCGGAAAAAAAATTTTTCTTATCATTTTTTAGTCAAGCAGAGAACAAATGTTAACACTTTTTAATTTGTATTGGACTGTAAAAATATTCGAAATTCATATTTAAAAAAAAAACTTGTGACACACCGTGTGGTCACGTTGTTGCCTTATCAAAATTTAAGTAAGATTTCTATCTTTTTAGGGCAGAACTATTATGAGCTCATCAAATTTCTTAAAATTGAACGGTGTGACCACATAGTGTGTCACACTTTTCCTCCATATTCGACTGAAGTAAGGCTGTAAGGCTTCTTGTGACTCACCGTGTGGTCACATGACTGCTGTATCAATTTTATAACGAAAAATGCTTTACTCATTCAAAACTCTTTTAGCAAGCAAGATTTTCAAATATCTTGATAAAAAAAAGTCGTGACCACACGGTGTGTCACACTTTGTAAACATCTTTAGTATAGATTTATAAAAAAAAATCACGTCATTACTTCGTTATAACTAAACTAAAGCAAATGTCATTGATTATTTTTTGGTATAAGTAGAAAAGTTATAAATCTCTTTAAACTCAACATTGATCACAAAGTGTGACCACACGGTGTGTCACACTTGTAAAGAAAAATGAAAACCCAAAATTTTGTTCATTCCATTATTTAATTGAAATGTCTAAAAAAATGCAACTTTTTTTGGCTAAAATTGGAAAAAAAATTGTGACACACCGTGTGGCCACGTTGTTCCAATGTCAAAATTTTAGAAAAAAAAAACGTTTTTATTTTTATTTCTAGCAGGGTACAAATGTTAATTTTTTTTCATTGTATGGGACAGAAAAAATCGGAATATTTTACTTTAAAAAAACTTGTGACACACCGTGTGGTCACGTTGTAGCATTATCAAAATTTTAGTGTGATTTCTATCTTTTTAGGGCAGAAATATTAAGAGCTCATCAAATTGCTTAACATTGAACGGTGTGACCACATGGTGTGTCACACTTTTCCTCCAAATTCGCCTGATAAATGCATTTTTTCCAAAATCTCAGACATTGATTTCGTAAGAATTCTTGTGACTCACCGTGTGGTCACATGGTCGAAATTATACCTTTAGCAAGAAATATTTTCAACGATTTTGACAACAAAAGTCGTGACCACACGGTGTGTCACACTTTTTTCTGGGAAATTATTTTCCCAACTTTTTTCCAACCAATCTTTAGTTAAATAGTTACAAAAGAAAAAATTTTTTTGCGACAATTGGAAAAAATTTGTGACACACCGTGTGGTCACGTTGTTGCATTATCAAAATTTAAGTAAGTATTTTATATTATTAAAACAGAAATGTTAAAAGTTTATCAAATTTCTTAATATTGAACGGTGTGACCACATGGTGTGTCACACTTTTTATCGACGTTGATTTTATCTGATTTCTTGTGACCCACCGTGTGGTCACATGATTGCTTTGTCAAAAGTATACCAAAAAATTTAACTTTAGTCATTCAACATTTTTTTAACAAGCAATATTTTCAAATATCTTGACAACAAAAGTCGTGACCACACGGTGTGTCACACTTTTTTATTAGAAATAAATTCCCTAACTTTTTTCTTGAAATTTTCATTAGGTACTCAGATGGGTATATTTGTATCATTGGATACCCTGTATAATAAAGTGTTATTGATCTAAGAAGTATTAAAAATTTTCAGAGAAAAACGCATTATTTAGTGGATAATCGAGAACATGAAACTTATCTTTACATTGTTATCGTGAAGACTGGAAGTTGCTGGAATGCAGCGACCACATCTCATGTTGGTATCAAGCTGTACGGCACACAGGGCAACAGCAAAGTAGTATCAGTATTTTCAAATAGAAAATTCGATTTAATTACTGAAAAATAAAGAAGGTGTTTTTGTAGAGGCATGTTTTGCAGTGTGCCCTTAAGTCAGCGATGCCGTTACAACGTGACAGTGTCGAGTGGTTTGCTCTGACAACGGGAAAATCTCTCGGAAATGTTGTGGCAATTGAAATTTGGACTGACCATCGCGGCTACGCACCCGCATGGTATTGCGACAAAATCTATTTACGTGAATACAAGAAGAAAATTGAGTGGATTTTTGTCGTCAAAAAATGGCTTTCATTGATCTATGACGACCAGAAAATCCATCGAGTTGTTTATCGCACGCAAAGTGTTGAGGAAGCAAATAGAAAACGGTTTCATTTCGATAATTTTTACTATTATCATTTGTGGTTTGGAATGTTTACACAGTACGTGGTGCATTTTACCCCAAAACAGTGTAGTTACCCCAAAAAGCTTGAGACATCCAAAATATATAGGAAACATTACGAATTTTCTGTTTCACTAATTAATAAAAATAGAGTACTGAAGATAGATACCACTTATTTTAGTCTATCTCAAAAGATTAGTTACCCCAATAGAGTGTAATTACCTCAAAAAACTGAAGTATAACACAAAACTTACTTTTAAAAATTTTAGTCACTCCAAAAACTTTGGTTACCCTAAAAACAAACCTTAATTACCCCAAATAACTTTAGTTACCCCCTATATACCTAACAAATTTAACAAATTTTCTGGTTTGCCTGTAATAAAATATGGGAAAATGTAGAGGGATACCACTTATTTACATTTTTTTAGTATATCTGAAAAGCCTACTTACCCCAAAAACTTGAATACTACCTAAAACGTTAGTTACTCCTAAAAATTGTTGTTATCCAAATTAAATCTTAGTTACTCTGAAAAATTTCGGTCGCCTAAAAACCTTAAGACTCAAAAATCTCTGATTACCTAGCAAATTTAACAAAGTTATACAATTTTATCTTTGAAAAAAAATACCATTTTATTCTTTCCCAGAAACTAGTTACCCCAAAAAACGAAACATAATTCTGAGATACTAAAGATTATTTTAATTATTTATGATTTTTTGTTTCCTAGCACATCTCAGAAGTCTAGTTACCCCAAAAGAGGGTAGTCACTTCAAAATACTTGAATCAAACTTCTTCTTTTTCTTTCTCCTGAGCTTTTCTCTATTCGAAGTCGCCGTTAGACGAAAAGTATTCCCACTGTCCTCCTCTTCATGAATACTGCAAACTTCATACCCTTTCTGTCATACTTCCAACATTGAGGGTTCCAATTCTTAGGACTCGCTTCTTTAACTCCGACCGTCCTTGACGAGGTAGCCTTAGCTGCGCGTCGCTTACAGTGGACGCCCTAGCCGTTATACTTTCTAACACTAAAACTCCCTTTGGAACCGGCACCAAGCTGAGCTGGCTTGTCCCCCCTTAGTGGCTGGGTTAAAACACTTGAATCAATACAACTCTTTATTTTAAAATAAATACTTAGTTACCCCAAAAACAATTTTAATTACCCCAAAAAACTTAAGTTTTCTCAAGAATCTAACAAATTTTACAAAATTGTAAATTAATTCATCTAAAAAGATACTTAATAGTACATTTTATCCCTAGAAAAGTGTAGTTACCCCAAATACCTAGGAAATTTAACACATTTTTGTATTTCAAATTAAAAAAAATGGGATACGGAATATGGATAAGACTTATTTACATTTGTTTTTTAGTATAATATATCCCAGTTAAAACACTTAAATCAACACAAACCTTTATTCCAAAAAACTTAGCCCAAAAAAACTTTTAGTTACCCCAAAAAACTTTGGCACCTTAAAAATCTAACAAATTTAATAAAATTGTGATTTAATTCATGTAAAAAGATACTTTATAGTAGATTGAGCCCCTAGAAAAGGGTACTTACCCCAAATACCTAGGAAATTTAATATATTTTGTATTTCACATATAAAAAATATGGGAAAACTGAAGATGGATACGACTTATTTACATATTTTATTTAGTAAATCCCAGGAGTTACCCCAAAATACTTGAATGCAACTCAAAATCGTGTTCAAAAATACTTAATTAGCCCAAAGAAATTTTAGTTACCCCAAAAATCTTAAGTTATCGTTTCTATTTTATCATACCAAAAACCAAATTACCCCATAGTATTTTAGTTACCCCAAAAACCAAAGAAATTTTATTTCATCCATGATAAAATTTAGGACACTAAAGTAGGTAGTATACCATTTTTTTTTAATTTAGTAAGCCTCGTGGTTCTTTAACGTGCTTCGCCAAGGTGTTGTTTGCATTTACCCAATTGGCACTGGCCTGCTATTTAGTGTTAATACTGTTGAATATGCAAGCCTATGACGACGATGCACTTGGTGATTATGGAGAAATTCGATGGAATGCAGTTGTACTGTCTGCACTTATTGCATCATTACTCACCGAATTCTTGACGTACATCTTAACATTTCTCTTTGAGTAAGTAACCTGTATATAATGAGAATCTCATCTCATCTATAATCTGATCGCATTTTCGATTATATTATCTTAGAGTGTAAGTAAAATAAGCAAAACTGCATAAGACTCGATCAGTAATAAAAGTTTTTTTTTTGTTGACCCTTAGATATTCAGAATTAGTAACGTCGAGATTTCTAACCCCTCCAGGAACCATAATGGAGTCACATCAAAGAGTAGCACAGATCAGTCGAATTATTATCCTGTAAGCAAATGATTAAATATCAATCGTCAAATAATTATCTTCGACCATCTTCCAGGGCACTTTGTGGCAGCATGACTCTGTTCATTTTTACTCACCTCGCAATTATCTCAGTGTCTTTCGGCATTCGTAAAAGTTACATGTGGTTATATGCAGTAATACTGTTCTTATTGTTTACGGTGGTCGTGTTTGAGAGTCTGATTGTGGTTGTTCGCTTATACTGTACAAATTTAACTCTTAAAGTCGGTATTTTGTCGGTTTTCTTTATTCAAAGTATACTGTTGAAGTTTTAGAAGAAAGACAGGTTATGGTTTCGAAAAGTGGGAGCCAGGAAGGATGTGCGACGGGAGCTTGAAGATTATTACGCTGTCAATAAGACGACTGTCTTGAAAAAGGACCAAACTGTTCCAGTACCACTGTATCTAAGACAGGTTTTATAAGACTAAAATTTTTACGTAGATTGATTGCATAATTGTGTGGATTCTAGGCGTTGGCTAAACGCGAAGCTCGTTTTCAAGAGTTCAAATGGCTGATTATCGAATTTCTTTTGTATACACCACATTTGTCTGTGCTGTTCGTACTGTTTATCGTTCATCGAGACTTGTACGGTTATTATGCGGTGGATTGCATCGAAAAAATGGTCGTTGATGGAGCTTACACACATACAATTCCAATGGAAGAAATCACTTCAATTGATGAGTATGAGCTTTGAGCTTTAATTTTTTGTGCTTAGTTATCACAATTCGACCAGAGCTAGAGCCTGGTAAAAAGTGAAAAAAAATTATAGTAGGATGAAACCCATTAGAAAAGGAAGAGAATATAACAAAAATGAAAGGAAAAATAAATTATGGTCGATCTGAGGTTGTGAAGTGGAAAAGGGGGGTGTTTTTAAGGGTAGAAACGGTTTATCTCAATTTTCGACAAAACTACAAGTCCTATGGAAAAAAGTTAAATAGCAAAGTTGTAGACAATAAGTAGATCTACAACTTTTTTACTAACACTTTTTTCACATAACCTCAAAATGTATGTGAAAAATTTAAATAACCAAGTTTTTGGTTTTTTATTTTTATCTTTTACAAAAAAAAAATTTTTTCATAAAATTTGGTAAAAACGTATCTTTTAATGCCCCAAACACACTGTTATTTTTTTGATTTAAAATATTTATTTTTTTACCTCATTATTGGAATTTTTCAACTAAATTTTGAGGTTATGTGAAAAAAGTGTTAGCATAAAAGTTGTAGACCTCTTTGTTATCTACAACTTTGCTGTTTAACATTTTTCCATAGAACTTGTAGTTTTGTCAAAAATCGAAAAAAACCGTTTCTTCCCTTAAACCTCTCCCCCTTTTTCCACTTCCCAACCTCAGATCAACCATAATTTATTTCTCCTTTCATTTTTGTTATATTCTCTTTTTTTTTCTAATGGATTTCATCCTAATATAATTATTTTGGGTCCAAAACTATCGACCCTGGTCTACTACAGTGAAACCTGTTTAATGTGGTTGCTATAAATGAATTCACAAAAGAGGTTTGGCTGTATTCAGACACGAAGCTGAATTATTTTTCTTTTTAACAGCCTTTGGAATTATTTGAATTTCACACTGTTACATTCCACCCATTGGAGACCCAACAGTTGGTTTGTGAATACCAATTTTAAGATGATGGGCGTTGTAAGGTTTGAAACTATCAAGATTATCTGTTGAATAGCCTAAAAAAATTTTTTTGCGTACATTGATTTTGCCCATATAAACCCATACAATAGGTTTGTTCCAATCAACCTGCTTTGGTGATGCACAAACAAGAGCGGGTGAAAGAACTGTTTGCATTTACTTCGTGCTTAAGTCTACCATCAGCTTGGGCTGAGAGTCGACCCAAACGATGCCGTATGAAAAGCTAGAATACGTTAGTAAGTGTTTATATCCGACCATCATAAGGTGACAAGTTCGCTTAAGTTACAAACTCACCCGCTCAAAGCAGTACATAAGCATTGCCAAAACAGCCAGGAACGAAGTTTTGGGCTCATCGCGCTCGTGTACGTAAATGTTCGACTATGGTCGTGCTGGATGGTCGCTTGGAACGAACCTAATATAACATCACTATTAAGAGCTAAGTTTTTTTAACCCAAACACATGATAGAATCTAAAAACCTATGGTTTTACTTGTTTTTTATGGAACAAATCAAAAAAATAATAGGCTTTTAAAGTCAAAAAGCTCATTTTATTAAAGAGACTTATGTCTAATGAAAGTTCTTTCTATTTTTTAGCATTTGATGCGTTGATCCAAAAAACTTTTCTTTGAAATCACATGCGTGGGTTAAAAATTTCACAAAACTTTTATCATTACCTCGTTTACTGTCCTTTTAGGAACTTTTGGAGTTATTTTTTAAGTTGTAGAACAAAACAGATACCAAAAATTTTGGGCTTAGCAAATTTTTCATAATTGAAATATAGAAAATTAGTTTTTTCTTTACCTCAAGCTCTCTTATATTTTCCGAGTCTCTTGAAAATGGTGGGTTGTATGAAAATTCTTCTTAAAAGTTCAAGAGACAAGATAATCGAAAAAGTTCAATAACTTGTCAAGCACTTGTTTAAAGAGCTTTCAGTTTAATATCACTCATTGCCTTCACTACAAGTTATGTAAAAAAAGAGCTTTTTATTTCAAAGGTAAATTACAAAAAATGAAACTTTTCTGCTAGTTATGCTTGAGCTTTCGATTCAATTCTAATCTTGTTGTGAAAGGATCAAATAATTTGCTACTTTTAATTTACTGTTTGATATCATAAAAGTTTAAAACAGCTCATTTTCTTCGAAGATTCAGCCACCAAGGATATTAAAGCTAAAAGCTCCAAAATTTGACCATTTGTGTGTCTAAATTGTTATGCTTTTAAGACCAATCTAAACTGTTAGTTGTAGATCAAAGAAAAGAGTTCAACCATTTTTGGTATAGAACGTAAAATAAGGGAGGATTTAAGGTGTATGTGTGCCATACAAAGATTAGTTGTACTTTTTCCGGATTTTTTGGTTTACCTCAACAACGGTTTATTTTATTAAAGATTATATGGAAAAAAACTTATAGAGTTTGTTCTGATCTATAATTTTGCTAATAACAAAAAATGTTCTCAATAGCACAGGAGGGGAGCCATTTGCAAAAGCTCTATTTAAGCTTTAATAGTTTTTCCAATAGATTCTCAATTTATTTTACTAAGATATTTAAATTTTTTTCCAGCTTTTTATGTACTTAGCCTCAAACTTTTTACATTGGTTGAGCTTTATTTGATACATCTTTAACATGAGCTTTTTAGAGCCATTTTGGTTATTTGCAAAGTTATAGGACTTAAAATTTACAACAAGTTTTGCCCCAAACAAATTTTCATACAATCAATCGCTTTCGAGATAGAAAGCAAAATGTGGATACATTTTAGATGAAAGTTTGTAAAAGTTCGAAAAAAGCGAACAGTTGCACCTTCCCATAGTGGCTTATCTCGAAAACGGTAGATCGCATGAAAATTCGATTGAAACAAAACGTGTACAATTTGTTGTAATGTACAACTTAACAAATAACTCTTAATGTGTTTAAAAGCTCAGGAAACGATATTTTTCTCAAAGCTTTGTTTCCAATTTGATTTGGGCTTGAATATTTGCACTTGAGATGTTGAGAAAAAATTATGAAATAATACTATGATATTTTTATATATTTTCAACTTTTTATGTTTAGCTTGAACAACTTTTTGTTTGAAATTTAATCATAGTTAAATCAAAGTTAATCAAACTTAAACAATAATCAAGCTTTTATAAGTATCTCGTTTCCTGAGCTTTTTAGAGCATTTTTGCTTATTTTAAAAGTTGTAGAGAATATAATTTACAGCAAGTTTTCTTCAAAGCAAATGTTCATAAAATCAATCGTTTTCGAGATAGAACGTAAAATAAAGGAGGATTTTAGGTGTATACATATTATAATGCATACATAGACCAGTTGTACTCCACCCACATTTTCAAAGCTTATCTCAAAAATGGTTGATTTTATGATCAATTGCTTCAAATAAAACTTGTTTAATTTTTTCTGCTATTAATCTTTGTAAATAAAGTTAGAATTTTTAAAGCTTTAAGCTCAAATACACGGATAAACCAAATTTAAATAGATTCTTGAATCAACTCATAACAAATCCAATATTAGGAATAAATGAAGAGTTTTTAATTATATTTCATTCCAATATTAACCAGGTTTTGATCTAGGAAAAGCATTTTTAAGCTTTGAAAGTCAATTTTTGTAAAAAAGCTCCGTTAAGATCGAGATCCGTACCAGTTGGTAACAGTTAAAACAGTTAATCTTACCTAAATTTTTTGAAACGTCAAACTTAAATTGAGCTTGAGCTTTTATTACTTTTAATTCCACGAAGGAAATATCTAAAAATTTCAAATTGGAACAGACAAAATCATGCTAATAGTTGTATGGATGTGGTGATTTCAATGCTCCATTATGAGAGGAACCTAAATTTTTCTTTTTGGCCCTTTTAACAGTTGTAATGCATTTTTATTTAGGTTACGTCAGTTACGGACACCGTTCAAATCATGTCACATTCCGTCAATATTCGTTACCAAATACGGTTCGTACTGTTACGAGCCTTTAACATCCACCAACAAAGATCGCAACAATTACGATCCCGGATGGAAACCGATTAAAGTCAACAGTGATTTTAGTGCACAAGAGAAAGCGCCCTTTACTTACGCGAGCACTTCTACTGTCCAAAACGATCGAATTATAGGTAGGTACATTTGTGTCACTATGTGAATCTTACTAATATTATAACCGTGAAAGTTTGTATGGATGTATGGATGTTTGTTGCTCTTTCACTCAAAAAGTACTGAATGGATCTGGATGAAATTTGGCATAGATATATATTATAATCTAGTTTAACATATAGTATACTTTATATCCAGAAAAAATGTACGGTTCCCGTGGGATAGGATTTTTTTTTTACAGAGCAAATTATTAATTTCCTTTTTTGTAATGTGGTAGTTTAAGGGTCAGAAAATGATATAGATTACTTCTCATACCGGAATAATAAAGTATGTATTCAATAAGAACCGTGTATTTAACAGCAGTTTCATTAAAATCCACAAAAAAGAGTCTTACCTCATTATCCTGAAGAAGATTTTATCTACTTTTTACTCTGAAGAGATGTACTATTCCCCTGAGATAGATATGTTTTTTGTTTATCACAGAATTAAAGATTGATATGATTTTTGCAATGTGGTAGTTTGGAGGAGAATGAAATGGCTTACTTTTAAGGCTTGAATAATGCATGGTTCCCATGGGATGGCAAAACAATTATATCCTACAGGAACCGTACATTTAAAAAGTTTCGATAAAGTTCGTGAAATAGAATTTTAACGCATTTTCCTCCAATTTTACACAATAACGAAAGAAATCTCTACAAAGTTGAAATTAAAAATTTGGCAATTTTTTTTAAACAATTATTAACACCCGATTAAATTAATAATGAAATTGTTTAAAATATTTGAATTATTTTATTGTTCATTGCCGAAGATATTAATAAGAAATTAACGTATTAAAATAATAAACTAAAAATTTCAAAATTCAACAATTATTTAACGAAACGAATTTTAATGAAGTTTTGCTAAAGATCCTGTAGGATAGCTACTAATCTATTTTTTTAAAGGAACATTCATTAATTACGTGAGGCTTTGAGGGGCCGATGGGGTCGAGCCGAATTTCATCTAATCTTACTTTGGGGAAAGGGAAGGTCTTCCAAATATCACGTATTTTGTTTTGAAAAAAATCACATTAGATTGCGGGTTGGAGGAATGATATATGCCAAATCCTACGACATCTTACCAGAGGGGAGGAGACGGAGTTTCAAAAATCACAAAAAACGCCTCGCGCAATTAATGGATGCCCCCTAAAATAGCTGTAGGGTGATAAATGACATTTGGTATGAAAGATTTTCAAGTTCTAAAGGAAAGAATAAAAATACAGTTACTTTTTAACCGACTTCAAAAAAAGGAGGAGGTTCTCAATTCGACTGTATTTTTTTTTTTTTATGTTTGTTACTTCAGCATTTCCGACTGGGTGAAGCGATTTTGATGATTCTTTTTTTATTTGAAAGTTGGTGCTTTCCGAATGGTCCCATTTTAATTTGAAGGAAATCGTTCACTTTTAAGAGGTTGAAAACTAAGGGATGAAATACTAACTTCTTATTGGATGGCTCGATTTTGAAAATTATTTTTTTATTTGAAAGTCAGTGCTTTTTGTGTAGTTCCCATTCTAATTTGAGGAACATCTTTTACTTCTAAAGGGTTGAAAACTAAGGGATGAAATATTAACTTCTTATTGGATAGCTTGATTTTGATAATTCTTTTTTTATTTGAAAACTGGTGCTTTTCGTGGGGTCCAGTTTTAATTTGAGGGAAATCTTCCACTTCTAAGAGGTTGAAAACTAAGGGATGAAGTATTAACTTCTTACTGGATAGCTTGATTTTGATAATTCTTTTTTTATTTGAAAACTGGTGCTTTTCGTGGGGTCCAGTTTTAATTTGAGGGAAATCTTCCACTTCTAAGGGGTTGAAAACTAAGAGATGAAATATTAACTTCTTATTGGATAGCTCGATTTTGATAATTCTTTTTTTGTTTGTAGAACACAACCTTAAAATAATCTCCTATCCATTTTAAAAAAAAAAAGAACTCCACTCATAAGGAGTTAAAAATTAGAGATGAAATAATATTATAATTTTTTTCTGGCTAACCCGATTTTGATAATTTTGTTTCTATTACGTACAACGTACCATTAAATTGTTCACATTTTAATTTGAAGAAAAATATCCACCTTTGAAGGATGAAAATAGGGGATGAAATAGTGACATTTAACCGAATTTTGATAATTTTTTTTCTGTTGAAAAAAGTAATCCACTTAGTTTTGTTTTCACATTTAAAAGCAAACATTTTCAACCCTGAAGGGCAAAAAGGGATGATGTAGTAACTTTTAATATTAAACGGCACTGCCTCATATGAGCAGCGCGTTTAGAAGGTTTAACCATTTTCAAGAAAATAAAATCAGTTATCAAACTTCAGATCACTAAAACGTGAGAAATAAATAAATATTATAAAAAAATGAAAAACCGACTTCAAAATATATAAAAATTCTTAAACAAGAAATGCACTAAAAAGTAACAAAATAATGGCGTATCCTTGCAGTATCTACAACTTACAAATTATTAGGATGATACAATGTACAACTATTGTTATTTTTGGAGTTGGTGTCAGCCAAGGAAATACGACTATATTGGTACTTAGCTAAAAACGAGAATACCTTATGAAAATTATTTTTTAAATGAACTTTTAAACAATATACTCGAACTGTAACAATATCTAGTGACCTTTAAACTACAAAATACCAATACCAACTAAACCTTTTTACAATTTTTACAAATTACCATTAATATTAATTTTCTTGACTGACACCAACTCCAAAAATAACAATAGTTGTACATTGTATCATCCTAATAATTTGTAAGTTGTAGATACTGCAAGGATACGCCATTATTTTGTTACTTTTTAGTGCATTTTTTGTATAAGAATTTTTACTAAAATCATTTAGAAGCTGATATGAAACTGCTAACATCTCTTTCTTGAAAAGTAGTTTTACGAATTTTGATAAACTTTCTTTGGATCTAATCTAATCTATCATCTTTTTCTGTGAAAATAGATTAATTTTTATATTTCGCTATGAACGTAGGGAATTTTTTAATCAATCAGTTAAATTTATATTCACTCAGCGAAGCGAGCGGGTATGAGCTAATATTACAAATTTTCTTAGGACGTTACAATATTCATCCTTCTGGTGGATATTACGTGTTTCTTGGTCGTACAATCAACAATTATCGATTTGTCTTGAACTATTTGAAGTATTACGAGTGGTTAAACAGAGGAACGCGACTGATTGTTGGTGAGTTCAATGCTTTCAATCCAAATGCAAATATGTTACTGGTGACTCAGGTGATTGTAGCCCAAAAAGCAATCGGACATATTCACACTGAAAGTAAAGTAAGTCACGTGAAGGTGATTGAAAAATTAATTTTTTAACATTATTTTCTTGTAGATTTACACCTTGAAATTTACTGCAAATGGTGATCTGTTCACTGCAAAAGAATTTATGGTATATGCACTGTTCTTGATAACCACCTCGTTGATTTGTATCTATCAAATTATCGTTTCGAACTCGCAAAATGATTTATGGTCAATTTGGAAATTTTTTGATTGTTTAATGGTATTCTTAGGAATACTTTTAGCAGTGTTAATTGCAGCACGTACTTATTACGTGGAAGAATTGTTCAAGCGTATGTTTATGTCACGAAATAATTACTTCATCGACTTCATTCCAGCGGCCAAAGCTCAACAGTTGGTCGAAATCGTGTCAGGTGTTTTAATTTTAATCGCCACATTTAGAATGTGGCGCTTTTTAACCATCCACGACACCTTCTTTCTGGTCCAGTTCACACTGTGCAAGTCGTTGCCCTCAATATGGAGACTCACCGTGACGATGGCACTGGTAATTGTTGGATTTGCGTCCATTTTTCATCTACTTCTCGGACCCTATTACGAATTTGCCAATACGTTCGATCGTGCATTGATTCTGGTCTTTAGCATGGGCTTCGGAATGGCCCCAGAGCTTCGGATCGAAACTTTAGATCATGTCGGTCCACTGGCCTACGTTCTCTACGCATTCTTCTACATAATTTTCCGCATATTTTTCATCAATTTATTCATGAGTGTGCTCATTGCAAATATTGCATCGGCCCGAAATGCACTTGAAACCCACTCATCCGAGTATGGCGTTATTGAGTATGTGTTTGAGCGGATTTTTCGTAATGAGCTTTTCACTGAAATGTACCGAAAGCGTATCATAAGAAAGTCAAAAAAACAATTATTGTAATTATATGCGTTTATTATGCAACTTAAAGTTATGTTTATAAAATAAAATTTAACGATGTGCTCGAGCATAGATTATCTCATGTTTGATTTCTGATTGTTGCAGTGGTCGTACATTCTTCGTGATCGTTTGTTTGTCGCATTTGTTGGACGATCCTAAAGTTCGAAAGAGTGACACCTGAAATTGTTACAATTAAAAATGGCATTGGCTATAGTGAAAAAATCGACATTTAGGGTTGAAACATACAATTTGACAATAAAACAAAAATTATTTATCCGATTTGGACGGGACTAGTTTTAAATGAATGAGCTAAAAAAATTAGGGGATGCGTGTTTTTGGGATTTTTCAAAAAGTTTATTTTAAGGGGTGAAAAATCATTGTTTTTATTTTCACTGGCACCCCCCAAATAATATATGAGACAATGTTTTACCATTTGTTTTTGAGTCATATGTAAAAATGTAAAATGGAACATTTCGAACAAGTTTGGTCTTAAAAAAAAAACTACCCCTCCCCCATACAAAGCTCACTTTATGAGTACTTTTAATATGTTGTTCAAATGAAGAAAAGGTGAAAACTTTTATAAAAACGATTTAAAATGGTTGATGGTATAAAAATTGACCATGGACAAAACTTATTGAAAATCGGGGATTTTCCATAAAATTTTTCTTTTCATCCCTTTAAAATAAGCTTTTTGAAAAAACCCAATAATCAACTATTTTTTTTGGACGACAATTTTAACCCTTATAAATATCTCATGTGCGTGTGTTAAGGTATCTAAACTTTTGTAAATATCTCGTTTGATGTACATTTGTTGTAATTTTGAGTTATTATAAATTGTAGATCAAAAAAGGTCCCCCAGTTCGATTTTAAAAAAATTTCATAGATTCATTTGTTTTCGAGATAGAAAACAAAATGTGAAAAGGGTTTTTTAACCAAAGCTCTCACAGGATTTGAGGAAACTTTTTTTACGTTGTTTGAATAAACAAAAGATGAAAATTATTATAAGAGCTTTGACATTACACTTTATACATAACTCAATTCGAAAAATTCATAAAATCTCATGTGCGTGTGTTGAGGTACCTAAACTTTTGTAAATATCTCGTTTGATATACATTTGTCGTAATTTTAAGTTATTATCAAAGTTGTAGATCAACAAATTTTCCACCAGTTTGGTCTCAATAAAATTTTCATAGAATCATCCGTTTTTGAAATAGAAGACAAAATGTGAATGGGGTTAAACTGCATGTTCAATTTTTACTCTTCAACATTTATTTAAACCCTCGATTTAAAATGGTTGATGGTATAAAAATTGACCATGGACAAAACTTATTGAAAATCGGGGATTTTCCATAAAATTTTTCCTTTTCATCCCTAAAAATAAGCTTTTTGAAAAAACCCAATAATCAACTAATTTTTTTGGACTATAATTTTAACCCTTATAAAAATCTCATGTGCGTGTGTTAAGGTATCTAAACTTTTGTAAATATCTCGTTTGATGGACATTTATCGTAATTTTAAGTTATTATCAAAGTTGTAGATCAAAAAATTTCCCCCCAGTTCGATTTAAAAAATATTTCATAGATTCATTTGTTTTCGAGATAGAAAACAAAATGTGAAAGGGATTTCCATCCAAAGCTCACACATCGTTTATCGGTACTTTACATGTTGATCCCATAAAAAAAAGTGCAAACTATTATATAAGCTTAAAGTTTACACTTTAAACATAACTTGACTCAAAAAATTCATAAAATCTCATGTGCGTGTGTTAAGGTCTCTAAACTTTAAACTTTTATCAATATCTTGTTTGATGTACATTTGTCGTAATTTTGAGTTACTATCAAAGTTGTAGATCAGAATATTTCCCACCAGTTTGGTCTTTCAAAAATGTTCATAGAATCATTCGTTTTCGAGATAGAAGACAAAATATGAATGGGGTTAAACTGCATGTTCGGATTTTTACTATTCAACATATATTTAAACCCTTGTTTTAAAATGGTTGATGGCATAAAAATTTACTATGAACAAAACTTATTGAAAATCGGGAATTTTCCATAAAAATTTTTTCATCCCTTAAAATAAGCGTTTTGAAAAAACCCAATAATCAACTAATTTTTATGGACGACAATTTTAACCCTTATAAAAATCTCATGTGCGTGTGTTAAGGTATCTAAACTTTTGTAAATATCTCGTTTGATGGACATTTATCGTAATTTTAAGTTATTATCAAAGTTGTAGATCAAAAAATTTCCCCCCAGTTCGATTTAAAAAATATTTCATAGATACATTTGTTTTCGAGATAGAAAACAAAATGTGAAAGGGATTTCCATCCAAAGCTCACACATCGTTATCGGTACTTTACATGTTGATCCCATAAAAAAAAGTGCAAACTATTATATAAGCTTAAAGTTTACACTTTAAACATAACTTGACTCAAAAAAATTCATAAAATCTCATGTGCGTGTGTTAAGGTCTCTAAACTTTAAACTTTTATCAATATCTTGTTTGATGTACATTTGTCGTAATTTTGAGTTACTATCAAAGTTGTAGATCAGAATATTTCCCACCAGTTTGGTCTTTCAAAAATGTTCATAGAATCATTCGTTTTCGAGATAGAAGACAAAATATGAATGGGGTTAAACTGCATGTTCAGATTTTTACTATTCAACATATATTTAAACCCTTGTTTTAAAATGGTTGATGGCATAAAAATTTACTATGGACAAAACTTATTGAAAATCGGGGATTTTCCATAAAATTTTTCTTGTCATCCCTTAAAATAAGCGTTTTGAAAAAACCCAATAATCAACTAATTTTTATGGACGACAATTTTAACCCTTATAAAAATCTCATGTGCGTGTGTTAAGGTATCTAAACTTTTGTAAATATCTCGTTTGATGGACATTTATCGTAATTTTAAGTTATTATCAAAGTTGTAAATCAAAAAGTTTCCCCCAGTTCAATTTTTAAAAAAATGTCATAGAATCATTTGTTTTCGAGATAGAAAACAAAATGTGAAAGGGATTTCCATCCAAAGCTCACATTTATCGGTACTTTACATGTTGATCCCATAAAAAAAAAGTGCAAACTATTATATAAGCTTAAAGTTTACACTTTAAACATAACTTGACTCAAAAAATTCATAAAATCACATGTGCGTGTGTTAAGGTACCTAAAATTTAAACTTTTATCAATATCTTGTTTGATGTACATTTATCGTAATTTTGAGTTACTATCAAAGTTGTAGATCAGAATATTTCCCACCAGTTTGGTCTTTCAAAAATGTTCATAGAATCATTCGTTTTCGAGATAGAAAACAAAATATGAGAGGATTTCCATCCAAAGCTCGCACATCATTTGTGGGTACTTTTAAGATATTGTTTCCATGAAAAAAATGTAAACTAGTATATAAGCTTTTATCTTACACATGGTGTATAACTCAACTCGAAAAATTCATAAAATCTCATGTGCGTGTGTTAAGGTACCTAATTTTTTGTAATTATCTCGTTTTATATACATTTGTCGTAATTTTGACTTATTATCGAAGTTGTAGATCAGATAATTTCCCACCAGTTTGGTCTCAAAAAAAATTTTCATACAATCATCCGTTTTCGAGATAGAAGACAAAATGTGAATGGGGTCAAGCCGCATGATCAATTTTTTACTATTCAACCCTTGGATTAAAATGGTTGATGGCATAAAAATAGGCCAGGGACAAAACTTATTGAAAATCGGAGATTTTTCGTAAAATTTGTTTTTTCATCCCTTAAAATAATCTTTTTGAAAAACACCCATTAATCAACTAATTTTTTTTTGGACTACAATTTCAAGCCTTATAACATAAAACTGCCACTATTTTACGTCATTTTTCATATGGAAATTTTTTTTTGGGGTGAGTTAAAGAGTGATTTTCAACCCTTAAAATACTTTTTTTGTCAAAAAAATTGATGGTCGTTAAGCTATAGTTAAGAGTAATATAGCAATATCAGTGAGGGGTTGAATAATTTTTACCTGATTCTTTGAAATTTTAATTGGATTCGGATAAATGATCCATGTGACGCTTTCATTGTATGGCTCAGTGGTTAATGATCCATGGTATGTGTAATAGCCCTTGCAGTGGGCTTGTTCATCGATCCATTTCAAGCAATCTATAAATAGGTCAGATTAACAACTGATCAAGGATAGTTCAAATTGTATTTATCACCTCCAGACACGGTACAGGATGACGAGATTTTCGTGATGTTTTTGATATGATTACTCAACAATTCAAATTGTGAATTTATCTCGTAATCGTCTTCGGCGTGTAAGAAAAATGCAACCACAGCCAAGCCATCGGGCTTATCAGCCGCCTCACTAAAGCTCGAATACTTTTGATTATAGTGCACTGCATGGGCTTCCATTGAAAATCTAAAAAAACAAAAATAATTAAAGAAAATTAAAAAGGAATTTGGTCGATGTCATACGCGCGTCCTTCGAAGATATGCTCACATCCCATATCATCATTGTCACTCCAATGAAAGTGCAACTGCTCGAACACGTAAAGGTCTTCGTGCAGTGGTCCACCTTGTAACGTGGCCCCATTATCCCGATCTAAACGTACCATTGCTAAAAATCAATCAAAATGCATTAAGTTTGCACCTTGAACTGAATTGGTTCTAATCACCTGTATAACCGGTGTTGGAGAATGTGGCCGAGCCGACATTGTCCCAGTGGCCGTGAAACTCTAACGGCTCGAAATGGTCGTATTTTCGACTGGACTCATGTTCGATTGCAATTGGCGATTGCACGCTCACGTACAGTGTTAAGCCTGCATGGGGCTTCACCTCACCCACACTCGACTCATGTTGATTTGTCTCCAAATTCAAATCTTCAATTCACAATCAAAATTACATTCATATCGATAAGCAAAAAAAAATCAGAGTACCTTTCAAGTCATTCAAATCAGGGTCATCGATGCAAATGCAGTCGTTCTTCGACATTGTATATCACCTTAAACAAACAACACACAGACGTTAAGTCTATTACACATCATAACAACAGAAGTGATTTAAGTGATTAAGAAGTGATTTATAACACGAAATAAATTTTATTAAGAACAGATAATGATAAGGAAATAATATTTGTGTTCAATCATAAACATGTCTTAGTATTGTTTAAATTGGCACTTCCTTATTTGCATACAATGCGTCATTGTTAATTAAAATTATTACCTCTAAAGAATTTGTTTTTAATTCAATCATTCTTTGCCCTGGCTTGTACAAAACAAATTTTTACTACTAAATGTGCACTAGTAATTGACTTTCTCCTCCTTTAAATGAAAATATAATCCCATAATTTAGTCGAAGTATGGATCAGGCGTGAGCATTAAGTGAGGAAGGAATTGAAAGATGCATTCTTTTGCATTTTTATGGATATTTCAAAAATGGAGACGTGAAACAAAAAATATGTGGTATGAAAAATTAAAGGAAAATAAATTTCCAACAAGAAACGTTCAGTGCATTTTTTCACTGGGATGCCCATATGAGGAGATACAAGGGGTGGAAATTTACCAGTTTAAAAAAAAAAAACTTTCTTCCACATTTTTGTTAATATCTTGCAAAAAGTGGCTTTTGATGAAAAATATACCGTACACAAAATGGAAGTAAATTAAATTTCCAACAAAAACTGCAAAATGCATTTTTTTATAAGGATGCATATTTGACGAGATATTGCATATGGAAATTGCAGTAAGTAACAAAAGGTACAACCACTTTATACAAAATGCATTTTTTTGATATTAAACTTGTTGAAAATAACAAGGGGAGTAATAAATGAGAGCATTACAATCATAAGAATCAATTTTTCTCACAATCAGTCGAAGACCCGTGAACCAGTGGTAACACATAAAAAACGTAATAAAAAATTGAAGTGTTGAAATGAAAATATCATTATTTGCTTTTTCTTGAATATCTTAAAATAGGGGCCTCTAGTGAAAAATATGTAACTTACAAAATTTAAGGAAATTAAATTTCCAATAAAAAAGTTTTGTGCCACTTTTAATTCAGGTGGATATTTTACGAGATATGGAAGATGGAAGTTGCAACAATTAAGAAAATTGGTGCATCCAATTTTTATTCAGGGTTATTTTTGGTATTAATAGTTAAAAATTAATAAATAAGTTAATAGTGAAAAGATTTTTTATAATGATCAGTGTTTCTCAAACGGTGGTTCACACATCACTGTTAATACTTGAAAAACAAAGTATTGTCATGGTTTTCCGTGAATATCTGGAAAATGGTGAGTTCTAGGCAAAAATATATAGAGTTTAAAATTAAAGTAAATTAAATTTCCAATAATAAAAGTTAAATGCAATTTTTCATTAGAATGCATAATTGATGAGATATGGAAGATAGAAATTGCAATAATAAAAAATAAAAAAAATTGGTGCACCCAATGTTTGTTAATGCATTTTTTAAGTATTTTTTGCTGAATATTGTAAAAAAGGTTAGTAAAGAAAACATTTTAATCTTAAGTGTGACTTAAGTGTAATCTTAAATGTAACTAACAACAGTGGTCCGTGAACAACAGGTTGCGCATTAAAATATAAAGCTCTAGTCTTGTACTTTTTCTTGAATATCTTGCAAATTATTACTTCAAGTGAAAAATGTGTTATGTTCCAAATAAAAGTGAATTAAATATCCAACAAAAAATGTATGATGTAATGTTTTGCTAAAATGTCCATTCGACGAGATATTAAGGGTAGAAGTTGTAACAATAAAGAAAATTGACACATCGAAGTTTTCAAAGCTTATATATTGAAAATTATAATTTTTAGTGATAAATGTGTTATGTACAAAATGAAATTAAATTGAATATCCAATAAAAAATGTACAAAGCAATTTTTCGCTAAACTTTTCATTTAACGAGATACTGAGGGTGAAAGTTATAACAATAAAGAGAATTAATGCATCAAAGCTTTCAAAGCTTATATCTCAAAAATATAACTTCTAGTGAAAAATGTGTTATTTCTAAAATTAAAGTAAATTAAATTTCCAATAAAAATGTTCTATGCAATTTTTCGCTAAGATGTTCATTTGATGATATACCCAGGGTGGAAGTTGTAACAATTAAGGAAATAGATGCATCGGAGTTTTCAAAGCTTATATCTCGAAAATATAACTTCTAATGAAAATTGTGTTATGTACAAAATAAAAGTAAATTGAATAACCAATAAGAAATGTTTGATGCAAATTTTTGCTAAAATGTTCCTCTGACGAGATACTAAGGGTTGAAGTTGTAACAATTAAAAAAAAAGATGCATCGAAGTTTTCAAAGCTTATGTCTCAAAAATTATAGCTTCTAGTGAAAAATGTGTTATTTATAAAAATTAAGTAAATTATATTTACAATAAGAAATGTTCTATGCAATTTTTCGCTAACCTCTACATTTAACGAGATACTGAGGGTGGAAGTTGTAACAATAAAAGAAATTGATGCATCGACGTTTTCAAAGCTTATATCTTAAAAATGATAACTTCTAGTAAAAAATAAGTTATTTATCAAATTAAAGTAAATTAAATTTTCAATAAAAAACATCAAATGCAAATTTTCACTAAAATGTTTATTTAACGAGATATCGAGGGTAAAAATGGGAAAAATAAAGAAAATTGACACATTGAAGTTTTCAAAGCTTATATCTTGAAAATTATACGTTCTAGTGAAAAATTTGTTTCATATAAAACTAAAGTAAATTAAATGTTCAATAAAAAATGTTCAGTGCAATTTTTCGCAAAAATGTCCCTTTGACGATTTACTAAGGGTTGAAGTTGTAACAATTGAGAAAATAGATGCATCAAAGCTTTCAAAGCTTATATCTCGAAAATATAACTTCTAGTGAAAATTGTGTTATGTACAAAATAAAAGTAAATTGAATATTCAATAAGAAATGTTTGATGCAAATTTCCGCTAAAATGTCCATTTAACGAAATACTAAGTGTGAATAGATAAAATAATAAAAATAATTAAAAATAAGGGTAAAAGTTGTAACAATTAAGAAAATAGATGCATCGAAACTTTCAAAGCTTATATCTCGAAAATTATAGCTTCTAGTGAAAATGTGTTATTTATAAAATTGAAGTAAATTATATTTACAATAAGAAATGTTCTATGCAATTTTTTGCTAAGATGTCCATTTGATGAGATACTGAGGGTGGAAGTTGTAACAATAAAGAAAATTAACACATCGAAGTTTTCAAAGCTTATTTCTTGAAAATGATAACTTCTAGTGAAAAATTTGTGTTTTACAAAATTATAGTAAATTAAATTTCCAATAAGAAACGCTAAATTCAATTTTTCACTAAAATGTCCATTTAACAAAATACCGAGGGTGAAAGTTATAACAATAAAAAAAAATGACACATCGAACCTTTCAAAGTTTATATCTTGAAAATGATAACTCCTAGTGAAAATTGTGCTATGTACAAAATCAAAATTTATTAAATTTCCAATAAAAAATGTACTATGCAATTTTTTGCTAAAATGTCTATTTGACGAGATACTAGGGGTGGAAATTGTAACAATTAAAAAAAAATGCATGGAAGTTTTCAAAGGTTATATCTTGAAAATTATAGCTTCTAATGAAAAATTTACTGTATTCAAAATTAGAGTGAATTAAATTTCCAATAAAAAATGTAAATTGCAATTTTTCGCTAAAATGTCCATTTGACGAGATAATGAGAGTGAAAGTTATAACAATAAAGAAAATTGACACATCGAAGTTTTCAAAGCTTGAAAAGCTTGAAAATTGTAACTGTTAGTGAAAAATGTTTAATGTACAAAATGAAAGTAAATTAAATATCCAATAAAAATGTGAAATGCAATTTTTTGCTAAACTCTCCATTTAACGAGATACTGAGGGTGGAAGTTGTAACAATAAGAGGAATTAATGCATCGAGGCTTTCAAAGCTTATATTTTGAAAATAATAACTTCTTGTGAAAAATGTGTTATGTAAAAAATTAAAATTATTTAAATTTCCAATAAAAATTGTTAAATGCAATATTTCGCTAGTATGTCCATTTGATGAGATACTGAGGGTGGAAGTTGTAACAATAAAGAAAATTAACACATCAAAGTTTTCAAAGCTTATATCTTGAAAATGATAACTTCTAGTGAAAAATGTGTATTATACAAAATTAGAGTTAATTGAATTTTCAATAAAAAACGTTAAATGCAATTTTTCACTAAAATGTCCATTTAATGAGATACCGAGGATGAAAGTTGTAACAATAAAGAAAATTGAGACATCAAAGTTTTCATAGCTTATATCTTGAAAATTACACGTTTTAGTGAAAAATTTGTTTCATATAAAATAAAAGGAAATTAAAAGTCCAATAAAAAATGTTAAGTGCAATTTTTCGCTAAAATGTCTCTTTGATGAGATACCAAGGGTGGAAGTTGAACAATTAAGAAAATTGATGCATCGAAGTTTTCAAAGCTTCTTTATTGTTGTGTTATTTTAAAAACAACAGGAGAAGTAACTAAAGAAAAAATTGTTACCATTAAGTCCAGTGTTTCTTAATCGGTGGTTCATGTACCACTAGTAAAAAAAAAACAGAGGGTAATTTAAATGTGAAATTAATTAATGGCATTGACAAATAATTATTTTAAGTTTTTTTCACCAATAGTTTCTGTGAGTTTTCCATCATTTTCAAGACATTTTCTCTGAAGCAATATAAAATTATCAGGTAATGAAACTCTTGCATAATATTTTATGTACATAATACTGATAGTAGTTGTAAGAATAAATCGATTTAAAGAAAAAGTGTAAGTACAACTTGTAACATAAATTGTCTAGTGAATAATTTATTAATTCGATCGATTAAATTTCACGAGACATGAGTTATTGTTACCATTTTACGACAATTTAGTTCAACTGTGTTCTATAAAATTATGACATTTTTCTTTTTCTCTTACCAATTTTTAGGTTTCAACACACACACACAGAATTTATTGTTGTTAATGTTCAAGTTCACAACAATGGCGTGTTTGATTGAAGTAAACGTACTTTGTACAAGTCATTTCCTCACATTATTATCCACCAGGTAAATAGTGAAAAATTCAATATTTGGATTATGAATGTTCTTGAAAAGCATTTTTTTTTTTGTTCGAAAATTCGGATTCACTGTTTTGTAACGGCTTAAAATTCTCGTGTGTATAGTTTAGAGTAAATTTATAAATATATTTGTATAATGGTTAGGCAAACATTTAATCTATGGTATATTAAAAATGATTTATGAATGTTTCACATTATATTTGTATATGAAAAAAAAAAATATTCTCATTCATATTATTCTTTATTTATATATAAAGTGATTATATAATCAAGTTGATTACTTATCTTACTATTATTAACATTCATTATCTTATCATCTTTCAAAAATATGAGTAAATAATTACATTTAAATCGATTTTCTACTCGAAACTCTGGCTTGAATATCTAAACAAAACTATTTTAGATAACAGTCCTACCCTTCATTTAAATAGTTTAAATAAAAATTCCATTAAAAAAATTCTGTTTGATTGTCGCTGTATTGTAACCTCTTTTAGGGGAAAGTGGGATATTTGAGAGCATCTAACTTAAAATATTCTTAGTTAATAAAACAAAATAACAAATATAATAAACATTACTTATCTGCTTTAATAATCTGAACACGAAACTTTTTAAAATTAATATAGCAATAACAAAAATAAAAATATAAAAAGATTGCCTATTTACCCGATAGTGTGTGGGGTAATTGAAATCAATCCACGGAGGAGAAATAGAAACTAAATTGGGTAATGATACATATAATACAAGTTTTAATGATTGTTGACTATGTTTCACACAAACCATAGACGTAATAATTAGACGTGTATTGACCGTTCATGCATTCGTCATGGGCCCATTTCCTACATTTTTTACACATAATCCAGTCTTCTTTAGGGGATGATTTATATTTTTCCGTGCAGTAGGGGAAAGTGGGGTATTTGAGAACAATAAACATGAAATTATTCTAATTAATAATATAAAATAACAATTTTAGTAAACTTTTGCTATAACATAAACTTTAACTTATCTACTTTAATAATTTGATCACAAAACTTTTTTAAATTAACATTAGAACAACAAAAATATAGAATATAAAAACTATTGCCATTCCTATTTCTCCGGTAGTGTGTGGGGTAATTGAAATCAATCCTCGGAGGAAATAGATACTAAATTTGGTAAAGATATACAAAATATAAATTTTAATGATTAACTATGTTTCACACAAATCACAAACGTAATTATTACACATGTATTGACCGTTCGTGCATGCGTCATGGGCCCATTTCTTACATTTGGTACACATAATCCAGTCTTCTTTAGGGGGCGATTCATATTTTTCCGTGCAGAATATGCAATAATAGTCCACGCCGTCACTTTCCTCGAACACCGTTTTTCAAATTTCTAACGACCGCTGTATTGTTAACTGATGTTGGGTTCGTTGTACTTCTTCGTTGTTGAATATTTTTATTTTTCTTTGCAGTTTGCTGTTTTTGTTTTTCCACTAATTGATGTCTAATGGGAGTGCTGGATAAAATTTGAGAATGTTTTCTTTTTCTTCGTTGTGAAGTTTCTATTTTAGGAATGATCGGCACGTTGGCTATGTCAGAGAGGGGCACAGGAGTTAACGGAGCAAGAGAAGTGTGTATGGTTAAATCGGTTTGATGTTCATGATTATGGTTGTGTGATGTTGTCGGTTGATCGTCCACAGGAATTGTTTGCTCAGCTGCAGTAGGAGTAGTAGTAGTAGTATCACGAACGGAAGTAGCATGTGGAGTGTCATGACTGTCAGCAGTGTTGAATTTATCAATAAAAGGCATATTTGCGAAGCATTCGTTAAACTTGTCCGTATCGATTGGATGAATTCCAGCCACTCTAAAACCATTGATCGCTTTGCTTATGTTGGCTGTCTTGTTGTACGCATTAGTAAACAGCTCGGCCACTTTGTATTGGGTGATCCGTTTGCCAGAATTGTTAACCATTTAGAGCTCACTCTGTCGATTGTATGCACATTTCAGTGCACTGAAAAAAGTTAAGTCCAGCGGTTGCATTTTATGTGATACATGAGGCGGCAAGGAAAGAACATGAAGATTGTGTTCTCGAAAAAGCGTGTATGCCCCCAAGCTAATGTGACTTTCGTGATTATCTAGTATTATCAAGACAGGCTCGTCCTCGGTAGGTTTAACAAAATTAATGAAGTGCTGTAGGTATTCAACGAATATGGACTCATTTATCCAACCAGAATCAGAAACCGTGCCAATCATATCGTTATTAACGCCATTCAGCAACAGATCACACATACGCCTTCTTTTGAAGATAAACATTGGAGGTACATATATACCGTTTGCACTTATCGCACAAACAACGGTAGTGGTGATACCGCGCTCAGCGCTTGTCGCTTTTCCAACTTGCTTCAAACCTTTAGGCGCCAATATTTTCGAATTACGTTGAACAGTGTTGATACCGGTTTCGTCAATGTTAAATATACGGTGACTAGGAAAATTGTATTTGCGTTGGAGGGCTTCGAGTTGATCGAAAAACAGTTTAATTTCGGTGGCATTGAACGCTTGAATTCGGTTAAGTGACGTTGCTTCTGGAGTTCGTAGACTGATGGAGGGATGTCGAGACATGAATGAATAGTACCAGTCTTTACCAGCCATCTGAGATTCTTGGTTAAATTTATGGCTCAATTTGTTGGCTTCAGCAAATGTAAAGGCAATCTTTCGTAGTGATCTAGGTGTGATGCCGTAAAAAGACTCGCAACAATCGAGGATGTATTTTTCCAATTGATTTTCGTGACTATGATTGAAGACAGGGTGTCGTCCTTTTTTCGGTTTCTTAAATTCTTCTAGATGCACTTGTCGAAATAATGTTGATTTTGGTACTCCGTATTTGGTTGCTGCTTTGCTTAAAGAAAGTCGTCGACATCTCACATCATGTCTCGCGCGTTGGAGATTTTCAATTGTGTACCGCGGTGTTGTTTTTCTTGTGTCATTTCTGGGCATCTAAAGAGAGAATTTTTTTTTCCGTAGAACAATCATAATTATTGGAAACAACAGCACAAAATAAAATTGATTCAAACAAATTGATCAAACAAAACAACAACAACAAGTCAACAAAACGAAACGTTGCATCAGAGTTTAAAATAAGAAAATTCTTCGAAAAAATTGTAAAATAATTAATTTCTTACATATTAATAAGAAACGTCCACATTTACCCCGCGAAAATCGTTCCAAATTACCCGATTTAGGCAATTCATATTAAAATGCTCGATACTTAAAATATTTTCTTCATTTAACTTAAATAGCCACATAAAATTAATAAATGAATTGTAAATGAAAGACAATAACAAAAAAAATACGCCCTAAAGGTCAAGAAATAATTTTTTCAAAGATTTTTACATACGGCAAAAATTGTAACAAAAGAACAAATTTTATTTATTTACTTACCGTGACAGTAAGGTGTAAGCGGACGTAAATTTAAATATATTTTTTTTATCCAGGAACTAATGATCATCAAACATGTCCATTTAAACACTAATGTAAACAGATATATTCGCGAAAAAAGAAATAATTATCAATTAATAAATCCGGTCTTAGTTGAAAAGATTAAAATCTTTACATAGTATAAAACAAAGTCGCTTCCGTTGTCTGTTCCCTTAGATCTTTTAAACTATAAAACAGATTTTAATGCAGTTTTCAGCAATTGATAGAGTGATTCCAGAAGAAGGTTTGTAGATATAAAACATGGATATTATAGTAGAGAAAAGTCGGGAAATTCAAAGATTTATAATGTGATGTCATAACAAACATACTTTTGTGCACTTACATTGCAAACGCTGGCTAAACCTTACGAGATAGATCAAACTAATACGCAAAGAAATTGTGTATCTTAAAAAGATTGATAAAAAAGTCCTCGATGGTATATGTCTATCTTCTAAGGATAACCCACAAGAACCATTTTTATCTTTTACATATTACAAACAAATTATTGGTTATTTGCCATGCTATTTTAAACAATACAGTATTATTCCTTATCAAATTAAATACCTGAGGTACATTGTGTATTTCATGTAGATCAAAATTGCCCTTTACATCATATCATAAAAATGAATATCTTAGAAGATATCCCAGATTTAAAAAGCGTTGGCAGAGCGACTGTATATTGTACGTCGTACGTAGTGGTTGTTTTATTGCTATCTTTTTCTTATAAATTAAATAAAATGGTATGTTGGTCCTTATTTAGCTCATAACATTCGAAAAATTCTACGCCAATTAAGTATGTAAGGTACATGTACTTTTAAAAAGGTACGGTTGGTCACCCTACATAGGATAGCATAACAATTGAATCCTACAGGAACCGTGTATTTTCGGTAAGTTTTGTTAAAGTTTGTTTAACACATTTTAACGCATTTTCCTCAAGAAAGCCTGACCAATTTTACACAATAACGAAAAAAATTTCTACAAGGTTTAAAATAAAACATTGACAAAGTTTACTGGAAAATAAAAATTATGAATTTCAATTTAACACCCAATAAAATTAATAATGAAATGTTTTTAAATATTTGAATTTTGTTGTTGTTCATTGTCGAAGATATTAATTAGAAATAAACGTATTAATAAACTAAATTGTTAAATAATTAACAATTACTTAACGGAACTAATTTTAATGAATTTTTGTTAAAGATACCTCAGATCTTAACATATTGAATACCATTTATCCTAAAAAAAAGGCACGGTTCCTGTAGAATAGTCACGAATCTATTCTACTAAAATAGCTGAACGGTTATAAATGACATTTGAAATGAAAAATTTTCAAGTCTTAAGGAACATTTTATATTTAAAATTGTAATGAACCTGTAAGATAGCTAATATCTCTTCCTAAAGTGGTAGTTATAAGGATTTTGATGAACTTACTTTGGATCTAAAGTCTGAAAGTATCTATCATATTTTTTTGACGAAATAGATTAATTTTTAAATTTCGTTATTTGAAGGTAAGGAATCAATTAATCAATCAATTAAATTTAGATACTATCAGTAAAGTGAGTGTGATGACGTGGGATATTCACCTAAAGAAATGGTTGACGTTAGATCGTTGAACATTTCCTTTGACTATCTCTTAGTATTTATCGTGATATCAACAATTGCCACTTATAGACTGTTAGCTCATATTTAAAATTGATTCTTATAAAATTTGATCTAGACACTATAATTTAGGAGGTATTGCGCAAAAACTCAACACAATCATCTATTGTACAATTTAAAAAAATATATAAAAACTTGAAAGACTCATATCTCAGTCATTATTTAAGCTACAAACCTTATTTTAGTCTCAAACTATTGAAAATTTATTCTACCTTACTAATATTATAAACGTGAAAGTTTGTATGCATGTTTTTTGCTTTTTCACTCAAAAAGTACTGAATGGATCTGAATGAAATTTAGCATAGATATAGATTATAATCCGTTTTAACATATGGTCTACTTTATATCCAGAAAAAATGTACAGTTTCCGTGGGCTAGATATTTTTGGTTTTTTACAGACCAAATGATTAACTTCCTTTTTGAAGTTATATCTACTTCTTTAGGCGCGTTATGAAAAAATGATGAGAGTGAAATTTTAAGATGCGCGCGCATCTTGAGACAAAAATTAACAAAATGAAGTTAGTCGCAAAACCACTGAGTTTCCTGGCGCGCGTAATTTGAATTTTTGTTGTTTTTATTTTCTAATTTATTTATTTTTATATTTAAATTAAAAATAATTATATATACAAATGACACATATTATTAATAAATAAGATATTACTTTTCTCGAATTTTGCAGTAGCTGTTATACTATTTGAAATTTAATGATCAAAATGACGTCTGCATTTTCAATGCATATTCTTAGTTATCACGAAATCTGGGATTCTGAAATGATTCAACCATCTTAGAATAATAATTTAGTAACACAAGATATGAATAAGATTAAGACATTTACTTTAACAAGTAGCTACTTACTTTATTTCGCAATTTCTATGAAGCTTCGTTTTCATGACATGCCCGAATTGTTAACCAGAAAAATGATCCTGACAAATTTTATATACGTCTTGCAGCTTTCTTTGGATATAATTAATTGATACAAATTAAAATATTATTCTCTTAATTTGATTTTTAATAATTATATCTTTAAATATATATATTATTATTATTATTATTAAATATTATATTACAGTTTTTTAAAATTGATTATTTGAATAAAATTAATAAAAACTAATTTTTAATAATACCAAAGAAGTATAACTTTTCACGCGCGTACATAAGTACACGCAACCACTTTTTTTGTAATGTGGTAGTTTAGGGGCCAGAAAATGATATAGATTACTTCTCATACCGGAATTATAAACGGTTCCCATGGGATAGCAAAACAAGTATGTATTCTATAAGAACCGTGTATTTAAAAGCAGTTTCATTAAAATCCACGAAATAGAGTCTTAACTCATTTCCCTTTAGATTTGATCTACTTTTTACTCAGGAGAGATGTACTATTCCCATGGGATAGATATTTTTTTGTTTATCACATAGTTAAAGATTGATATAATTTTTCCAATTATATCCTACTGGAACCGTACTTTTAAAAAGTTTCGTTAAAGTTCATGAAATAGAATTTTAACGTATTTTCCTCAAGAAGGCCTGACCAATTTTACACAATAACAAAAGAAATCTCTACAAAGTTGAAATTAAAAAAATTGACAATTTTTACTGGAAAATTAATATGAATTTCAATTTAACACCCGATAAAATTAATAATGAAATTTTTTAAAATATTTGAATTTTTTCATTGTTCATGTTCGAAGATATTAATTAGAAATAAACGTATTAAAATAATAAACTAAAAATTTCAAAATTTAACAATTACTTAACGAAACGAATTTTAATGAAGTTTTGCTAAAGATCCCGTAGGATAGCTACTAATCTATTCTTTAAGGGAACATCCATTAATTACGTGAGGCTTTGAGGGGCTGATGGGGTCGAGCCGAATCTCATCTAATCTTAGTTTAGGGAAAGGGAATGTCTCCCAAATATCACTTTTTTTTGTTTTGAAAAATATCACATTAGATTGCGGGTTGGGGGAATGATATATGCCAAATTTCATGACAGCTTACCAGAGGGGAGGGGGGGGGGGTTCAAAAATTGCAAAAAACGCCTCGCGTAATTAATGGATACCCCTTAAATAGCTGTACGGTTTTAAATGACATTTGATATGAAAGATTTTCAAGTCCTACAGGAAGGAGTACAGATACCTTTTTACTAAAAATCGTATAGAAGCTGATGTGAAACAGCTAACATTTCTTTCTTGAAAAGTAGTTTTACAAATTTCGTTGAATTTTCTTTGGATCTAAAGTCTGAAAGTATTTTTCCTTTTTTTTCTGTCAAAATAGATTAATTTTTATATTTCGCTATGAACGTAGGGAATCTTTTAATCAATCAGTTAAATTTAGATACACTCAGCGAAGCGAGCTGGTATCAGCTAGTTTACCTATTTAAATCTGACTGGGATGACGTGGGATATTCACCTAAAGAAATGATTGACGTTAGATCGTTGAACATTTCCTTTGACCAGCTTTAAGTATCTATCGTGATATCAGCATTTGCCACTTACAGACTATTAGCTCATCTTTAAAATTGATTCTTATAAAATGTGATCTAGACACTATAATTTAAGAGATATTGCTCAAAAACTACAACACAATCATGTATTGTGCAATTTTTCAAAAAAAAATTAAAACTTTAAAGACTCATATCTCAGTCATTATTGAAGCTACAAACCTCATTTTAGTCTCAAACTATTGGAAATTTATTCTTTTTTAAATAAAACAAGAATAAATTTTTTTGTTAAATTAACCATTTAAGAGATATTCATCGAATTTATAGACAGTTAAACAAAATTTGGATGTAAATATCACACAACATATCAATCAAAAATATACCCAAATAAGATTTCAAATAAAAAACCCACAACAAGTGTTATCAATCTTCATAAGCCCATTTTTAGGCACTTTTAAAAATAATCAAATGTAACAACATGATAAATATTTGACAAGGTCACCAAATCATACTATGTATATCAAATTGAAGACTGGACATCAATAATAGGCTAAGTGCCAAAAATTAAAAAAAAATAGTTAGACCCGAAAAAGGAAGCGAAGTTCCATTGCCAACAACGTAAAAAGCGAGATAAATGCCAAGATTATTAATAGTAACAATTAATGTATTAGGTTGTTGGCAATGGCACTTAGCCTATTATTGATGTCCAGTCTTTAATTGTATGAAAGACAACTATAGCTCAACAATGTCTCAGAATATATTGTTGCCCCACACATCTTCCATATAAAATAATGTAAATAAACTCTTTGTTCACAAATCAATTAAATAAAATATTTAAAAAAAATTAAATAAATAAGTACAACTATGCACTTTACCTGTTATGCAATTGCAATACACTTAAAACAAATTTTTATTTGTATTGTTACAAACACAAATTTTCAACAACACGTGGCCTCAATTAAATTGTTTTAAATTCTCTTATTTTGTGCTCAATTTTTATTATGCACACATTTTTATTTCTTTTTTTTCAAATTGAACTAATAACATTTTATTGTGCGAAAATAAAACAATAAAAGTTTCATACAATGTTGTTTGTTGCACTCAATTCCCATGCACACGCCTTCCTTTAGTCGCGTATTGCCAACGATAAATCTTTGATCAAACTAAACTTGTAAGGTTACTCGGCAAATAATTTCAACGTTGAATTTCCAACACACATATTAGTCATTAAATACTTGTACATTTTATATTTCCATTTAAATATATGTACATAAATGAAACAAATACATTGCTATTGTGGCATACACACACACGTACATATGTGTATGTATAGACACATATACTATATACAAGTACGAAATGTGTAAATGAGATAATTTATCATCAAGATAAATAATAAATTAGCAGATGTGAATTGTAAAAATTGCATCCAATACAAATACAAATTTTAAAAAAAGAGCACACACACACACACATGCAGTTTAAAATGTGTGAAATATTGTGGCCATGTAAATTTTCATTGTTAATTGCTGATATTTAAGAGTCTATATAAATGTACATGCGAATGATTAAGGTCATGATGCAATTTTTTCAATGTTTATTAGTGTGCCATTAAATGTATACAAATACATTCATAAATGAGAAAAAAAATTTAATACATACATATTTATAAATAGGAAATTTATTTATTTATTTTGTACATCCATTTTTTTTTTATTTGGACTTATATAAAACGAGGAGAAGATAAAAAAATATGTCGCAGATAAGTTTATTGAAATTTTATTCGAGGAAATGGAATGGACGTAGGCTGTGATAAAAAAAATATTGGATTTCATTGTTTAAGATTGGTTTTAGTTTGAAGCATTGGGTCAAAGGTGGGTGGAAAAAAAAAGTGTGACACACCGTGTGGTCACGACTTTTGATGTTGAGAGATTGACAGTGATGTTAAAATTAAGAGACATTAGTACGATATACCTTGTGGTTACAACTTTTGATTCAATTTAAAATTCGAAACAATAGCGTGACACACCGTGTGGTCACGACTTTCGTTGTTGAGAGGCCTGACAAACTCATATTATGATCACACCATTTTTTATAAGGCAAGAGACCTAAATCCCAAAAAAAGGGCTAAATAGGGGACAAAATTGTGACACACCATGTGGTCACACCTTTCAATGCTTACAAATTAAAAAAAAACCACTAGAGAAAAAAGTGTGACCCACCATGTGGCCACAACTTGTAAATAAAAAAATAGAATTAATATTGAAACATGTTAAAATCAAACTTTTTTTTGTGACCACCCGGTGTGTCACATCTCTTTTTTAAAAAATGAAAAATTAAGTGTGGCACACCGTGTGGTCACATTTTTTTTTTCAATTTTTTATAACTCAATAAAGAAAATGCACAATAAAAATAAACATTTTTTCAGGCTAAGTTGGAGAAAAAAGTGTGACACACCATGTGGTCACGACTTTCGTTGTTGAGAAACTTGACGAAGTCATACCATGGTCCCACCATTTCTTACGAGAGACTCATCAAAAAAAAAGATCTAAATAGAGGACAAAATTGTGACCCACCATGTGGTCACAACTTATAAATTAAAAAATAGACTAAATTATATTCAAACATTTTTTTCTACTTAAATTTGAATGACACAATGATGTGACCACACGGTGTGTCACACCTCTTCTATAATTTCTAATAAATTAATTCTTTAGTTTTTAGACAAAAAATATTTTTTAAAGTAAAAATGAAAAAATAAGTGTGACACACCGTGTGGTCACGCCTTTCGATGTTATGAGATTTGAAAAAATATTAACATCCATGGCACACCGTGTGGTCACATTATTTTTTTCAATTTTTTATAACTCAATACAGAAAATGCACAATAAATAAAAAACATTTTTCAGGCTAAGTTGGAGAAAGATGTGTGACACACCGTGTGGTCACGACTTTCGTTGCTGAAAGGCCAGACAAAGTCATACCATGGTCTCACCATTTCTTATAAGAGACTCATCAAAAAAAAAAATCTAAATAGGGGACAAAATTGTGACCCAACATGTGGTCACACCTACCAATGCTTAGGATTTGAAAAAAAAAAAAAAAAAACTAGAAAAAACAGTGTGACCCACCATGTGGCCACAACTTATAAATTAAAAAATAGACTTAATTATATTCAAACATTTTTTTCTACTTAAATTTGAATGACACAATGATGTGACCACACGGTGTGTCACACCTCTTCTTTAATTTCTAATCAATCAATACCTTAGTTTTTAAACAAAAAATATTTTTTAAAGTAAAAATGAAAAAATAAGTGTGACACACCGTGTGTTCACGCCTTTCGATGTTAAGAGATTTGAAAAAATTTCAACATCCGTGTGACACCGTGTGGTCACATTATTTTTTTCAAATTTTTGTAATTCAATAAAGAAAATGCACAATACGAAAAACATATTTTTCAGGCTAAGTTGGAGAAAAAAGTGTGACACACCGTGTGGTCACGACTTTCGTTGTTGAGATGCCTGACAAAGTCATACCATGGTCCCACCATTTCTTATAAAGTACTCATCAAAAAAAAAAGATCTAAATAGGGGACAAAATTGTGACCCAACATGTGGTCACACCTTACAATGCTTAGGATTTGAAAAAAAAAAACTAGAGAAAACAGTGTGACCCACCATGTGGCCACAACTTATAAATTAAAAAATAGACTTAATTGAATTCAAACATTTTTTTCTACTTAAATTTGAATGACACATTGATGTGACCACACGGTGTGTCACACCTCTTCTTTAATTTCTAACAAATCAATACCTTAGTTTTTAGACAAAAAATATTTTTTTAAAGATAAAATGGAAAAAAAAAGGGTGACACACCGTGTGGTCACGATTTTCATTGTTGAGGGGCCTGTCAAACTCATACTATTATCACACCATTTTTTAAAGGCAATATCCAAGAGACTTATCCAAAAAGAAAGCCCAAATAGGGGACAAAATTGTGACACACCATGTGGTCACACGTTTTGATGTTGACAAATTTAAAGACATGTTAACACTAGAGAAAACAGTGTCACTCACCATGTGGTCAGAACCTTAAAAATTAGAAATTCAATAATAGAATTGGCATTGAAACATGGTTTTTCACTTAAATTGAAAAACGCAACAATGTGACCACACGGTGGGTCACACCTCTTCTTATAACTCCGAGTTGGATGTTCATTTTTAAGCGATATCAAAAATTGAGTACAGCTTTTCTGTTTCATGAAGATCAATAGTACATGACTTTATATCTTCCAAGAACGGATTATTCATCCAGAGGATCATTTGCAAAGATCTTCATTTTCAGCGATAAAATTGGCAGTTTAAACTCTTAAATGTTGCCTTATTATGTTAAATAGGACCAATAGGACTCTCAGTAGTTGACAGCAGTAGCAATAAAAAATTCATCCAAAAGAGGAAACATTTACAAATTTTCTTCTTGTAAGTGACTATTCCAAAGAGCGAGTTTCGCAGCCGGTCCCTGAAATATGTATCCAATTTTCCCCGGTCCACAGATGCAATAAATAAATATTATAAAAAAATGAAAAACCGACTTCAAAATATATAAAAATTCTTAAACAAGAAATGCACTAAAAAGTGACAAAATAATGACGTATCCTTGCAGTATCTACAACTTACAAATTATTAGGATGATACAATGTACAACTATTGTTATTTTTGGAGTTGGTGTCAGCCAAGGAAATACGACTATATTGGTACTTAGCAAAAAACGAGAATACCTTATGAAAATTATTTTTCAAATGAACTTTTAGACAATATACTCGAACTGTAACAATATCTAGCGACCTTTAAACTACATAATACCAATTACCAACTAAACCTTTTTACAATTTTTACAAATTACCATTAATATTTATTTTCTTGACTGACACCAACTCCAAAAATAACAATAGTTGTACATTGTATCATCCTAATAATTTATAAGTTGTAGATACTGCAAGGATACGCCATTATTTTGTTACTTTTTAGTGCATTTCTTGTTTAAGAATTTTTATATATTTTGAAGTCGGTTTTTCATTTTTTTTATAATATTTATTTATTTCTCGCGTTTTAGTGATCTGAAGTTTGATAACTGATTTTATTTTCTTGAAAATGGTTAACCTTCCAAACGCGCTGCTCATATGAGGCAGCGCCGTTAAATATTAAAAGTTATTACATCATCCCTTTTTGCCCTTAAGGGTTGAAATTTTTTGCTTTTAAATGTAATAACAAAACTAAGTGGATTACTCTTTCCCACAGAAAAAAATTATCAAAATTCGGTTAAATGTCACTATTTCATCCCCTATTTTCATCCTTAAAGGGTGGATTTTTTTCTTCAAATTGAAATGTGAACAATTTAAAGGTACGTTGTACGTAATAGAAACGAAATTTTCAAAATCGAGTTAGCCAGGAAAAATTTATAATATTATTTCATCTCTAATTTTTAACCCCTTATGAGTGGAGTTTTTTTTTTTAAATGGATAGGAGATTAATTTAAAGTTGTGTTCTACAAATAAAAAAAGAATTATCAAAATCAAGCTATCCCATAAAAAGTTAATATTTCATCCCTTAGTTTTAACCCCTTAGAAGTAGAAGATTTCCCTCAAATTAAAACTGGACCCCACAAAAAGTACCATCTTTCAAATTAAAAAAGAATTATCAAAATCGAGCTATCCAATAAAAAGTTAATATTTCATCCCTTAGTTTTCAACCTTTTAGAAGTCAAAGATTTTCTTCAAATTAAAATGGGACCACACGAGAAGCACTAGCTTTCAAATAAAAAAAGAATTATCAAAATCGAGCTATTCAATAAGAAGTTAGTATTTCATCCTTTAGTTTTCAACCCCTTAGAAGTGAACGATTTCCATCAAATTAAAATGGAATCACACGAAAATCACTGGCTTTCAAATAAAAAATAATTTTCAAAATCGACCTATCCTATAAGAAGTTAGTATTTCATCCCTTAGTTTTCAACCTCTTAGGAGTGAACGATTTCCTTCAAATTAAAATGAGACCATTCGGGAAGCACCAGCTTTCAAATAAAAAAAGAATCATCAAAATCGCTTCACCCAGTCGGAAATGCTGAGGTAACAAACATTAAAAAAAAAAAACAAAAACAAAAATACAGTCGAATTGAGAACCTCCTCCTTTTTTTGAAGTCGTTTAAAAAGGTTGCAGAACACTGATCTAACATATTAACCATATTAAGATATTGAAAAAAATTCATACTGTATATGGAGATATTTATTACTTATTCGTATGTTTGGTTGTCTATACTATTACATTGTATTATATAAGTTGTCACTACTTTCCACCAGGTAGCGCTATATTAATTTTGGTAAACTTTAATTAATATTTAAAAAAAAATATATTATAATTCCCGTAAATCTCTTTTTACCGGTATTTTAGATTAATAAAGTTAATGATAATAATATTTTAATGATTTATTTTAGTTTTCCAAGCCAATTTACAACTTGGTTAGGTTTTAATCATAATATACATGATTATACATAATGATTTTATTTACAAGACTATGGAAATAAGACCAATAAGACATTACATTAATTTGTTTATATTTTCAAATATTTCCCAATATTTAATTTATTACATGCACCTGCAAATAAAAACACAAATAATTTATTGATTTAAAAGAAAGAATTTTTTCATATTTCAGCGGGTTGTAACTTGCAACCAGTTGCAATTGTTTCAGAGAAGACTGGATCAAAAATTTAGTCTATCATAAAAATAGCATTTTACTTGATATATTAAAATAAGCAGAAAGGCCGTTTTGTAAATTGTTTTTGTGTCATTTAATTAACAGGTAAATATTAACTTTATATATTTACTAGTAAAAAAATGTATTTACATGCGGTACTTTTTAAGGTTACAAAATGTCCGGTTGGGATTCGAACGATGCCTCAAGTGGCGGTTCCAAATATCACCGACAATCTTCAAACAATCAACGCTATTCACGTGGTTTTCAAAGCCGAAACAGCCGCGACTCGGGTCGACAATCAAACAATTGGAGAGCCTCGTCCCAACAAGAATCATTCGCTTCAAATCCTGACGACATGGAAGCGATTAATTCGTGGGGCCCGGATCTAGCACCCGCCAAGCCCAAGCCAACATTCCAACGTCGTCGACGCACCGATGACGATCAGGTCGTTCAAATCCAGGTCCCGTCCAGTAAAGTGGGTCTTATCATCGGTCGTGGCGGCTCGAAAATTCGAGAACTTCAAGAATTAAGCGAGGCGGAGATTAAAATCAAACGGGATGGATGCGACGATGAGTCTATCACAGAAATTGAGATAATCGGTTTGGAGGAAGCGGTGAAAAAAGCTCAAGAACTAATCGGGGAATTGACCCAGGAGCGACAGTATGGACAGTATGGGAATAGTCATAAAAGCACCGGACCAGAACCAGAAGATCCCGATACAGAGCAAGTTTTTGATTGGCAAGCAATGCAACGCACATACCAAGAAGAAACGAAACAATTCTGGGGCAAACTTCCGGAAATCATTAAAAATTTCTATCGGGAAGATCCGGAAGTAGCCGCCATGTCCCCGGCGAAAGTTTCCCGAATTCGGGCGGAAAATAACAACACGACCGTAGGCTTTGTGTTCGATGGGGAGCACACCATGAAAATTCCCAATCCAATCGAACGTTTCGAGCAATGTTTCGGTCCGTATCCCGAAATTTTACAGGGAATCGTGTCGATGGGATTTGAGAAACCGTCGCCGATTCAAGCCCAAGCGTGGCCGGTGCTCCTAAGTGGTCAAGACCTGATCGGTATTGCCCAAACCGGAACCGGAAAAACCTTGGCCTTTCTTCTACCGGCACTGATTCATATCGAGGGACAAATAACACCACGTGCCCAAAGGACAGGACCTACGGTCCTGGTGCTGGCACCTACCCGAGAACTCGCGCAACAAATCGAGAAAGAAGTGAAAAAGTACAACTATAAAGATATGAAGGTGGTTTGTATTTATGGGGGTGGAAGTCGTCGGGAACAGGTGGCGACCTGTACGGGGGGAGTTGAAATTGTTATCGCGACCCCGGGACGGCTCAGTGATCTAACCGTCGCTGGTCACATAGACTTGAAATCGGTCAGCTATCTGGTGTTGGACGAGGCGGATCGAATGTTGGACCTGGGCTTCGAGCCGCAAATCCGGAAAATTTTATTGGACATCCGACCAAATCGACAGACGGTGATGACAAGTGCTACGTGGCCTCCAGGAGTTCGACGTCTCGCTCAGTCCTACACCCAAGACCCGATCCAGGTCTGTGTCGGATCTTTAGACCTGGCCGCTGTACACAGCGTAATACAAACGATTGTTGTCCTAGAAGACAATAACGATGTCAAATATGGCGAGGTAAAATTTTTGAAGTGAAACTTCTTCGGTTTTTTATGCTTAATTTTAGCTTTTAGATTTTTTCAATTCGATGGACGAGGAGACCAAGGTGATTGTGTTTTGTGGCAAAAAGGCGCGGGTCAATCATTTGGCCAGTGAACTTTGTCTGAATGGAATTAGTTGTCAGACAATTCATGGCGATTTGGATCAGTGCGATCGGGAACAGGCTTTGGTCGATATTGCAAATGGCGCTGTGCAAATTCTCATCGCGACCGATGTCGCGGCCCGGGGCATTGATATCGCCGATATAACGCACGTCATCAATTACGACTTCCCGCGCAACGTCGAGGAGTATGTACATCGGGTCGGACGGACAGGACGTGCCGGCCGTCAAGGAGAAGCTATCAGTTTTGTGACACGAGGCGATTGGGGCAATGCCAAGGAACTGATTGGGATTTTGGAGGAGGCCAATCAAAACATTCCCGAGGAGTTGTACAATATGAAGGAACGATTTGAAGCGTATCAGGAGCGGCGACAACGCGAAAAAGCGGCTCTTGGCGGCGGTCGTGGTGGAGGGGGCGGGGGTTTTAGAAATCGACCACGATGGTAGTTTTTTAAAAGTATTATAATTTTTCTATTTAATTAAGTTGTGATATGAGTTATCGATTATTTTGTTAATTATAATAAATCATTTTTTATGTTTTGTAATAAAATTAAGTGAAAAAAAAAACCGCAAGAGGTCTCTGTGGGCACATTACGTCACAATTCTGTAACATACAGTACATACGTTATGTAACTGTTACATTCATAAAATGTGGTGTCACGTTGTGTGCTCACTGAAGCATGATTTATGTATACCAAATTTCTATCTTTAGATCGCTCCAGGAAAGATTTATATATAAATTAAAATTGATACAGAAGGTAAGTTTGTTATCAAAATTTAAGTAAAAATAAGTTAAACTAATTAACTTTGATTTTGTTATATATTGATCGTAAATCATAATAAACGTAGATTTTTATCGATGATCGAACATCAAAACTTATGATTTGTATACATAGTATAAATGTAACATGTTTATTGATCAGAGTAGGCATAAGCTTTAAACCGATCTTAACCGAACCACCATTAACATTAGTATTAATAGAACAAACGAAGATAACCGAAGTGTTTCTATCTGGTTTTGACAAAAAGATTAACTTTCTTTATAATTTAAATTTTACAATGAAAAATCATTTTTCATCTATTTTTTACTAATAGACCTTTTTAACCACTTTTAACCTTTGAAAATGGTGAAAAGTAAAAAAATTATAGTAGAATGAAACCCATTAGAAATGGAAGAGAATATAACAAAAATAAATATTATAAAAAAATGAAAAACCGACTTCAAAATATATAAAAATTCTTAAACAAAAAATGCACCAAAAAGTAACAAAATAATGGCGTATCCTTGCAGTATCTACAACTTACAAATTATTAGGATTATACAATGTACAACTATTGTTATTTTTGGAGTTGGTGTCAGCCAAGGAAATACGACTATATTGGTACCTTATGAAAATTATTTTTCAAATGAACTTTTAAACAATATACTCGAACTGTAACAATATCTAGCGACCTTTAAACTATAAAATAACAATTACCAACTAAACCTTTTTAAAATTTTTACAAATTACTATTAATATTTATTTTATTGACTGACACCAACTCCAAAAATAACAATAGTTGTACATTGTATAACCCTAATAATTTGTAAGTTGTAGATACTGCAAGGATACGCCATTATTTTGTTACTTTTTGGTGCATTTTTTGTTTAAGAATTTTTATATATTTTGAAGTCGGTTTTTCATTTTTTTATAATATTTATTTATTTCTCGCGTTTTAGTGATCTGAAGTTTGATAAATGATTTTATTTTCTTGAAAATGGTTAACCTTCCAAACGCGCTACTCATATGAGGCAGCACCGTTTAATATTAAAAGTTACTACATCATCCCTTTTTGCCCTTAAGGGTTGAAATTTTTTGCTTTTAAATGTAATAACAAAACTAAGTGGATTATTCTTTCCAACAGAAAAAAAATTATCAAAATTAGGTTAAATGTCACTATTCCATCCCCTATTTTCATCTTTAAGGGGTGGACTTTTTTCTTCAAATTGAAATGTGAACAATTTAAAGGTAAGTTGTACGTAATAGAAACAAAATTATCAAAATCGGGTTAGCCAGAAAAAATTTATAATATTATTTCATCTCTAATTTTTAACCCTTTATGAGTGGAGTTTTTTTTTTTTTAAATGGATAGGAGATTAATTTAAGGCTGTGTTCTACAAATAAAAAAAGAATTATCAAAATCGAGCTATCCAATAAGAAGTTAATATTTCATCCCTTAGTTTTCAACCCCTTAGAAGTGAAAGATTTCCCTCAAATTAAAACTGGACCCCACGAAAAGCACCAGCTTTCAAATAAAAAAAGAACTACCAAAATCGAGCTATCCAATAAGAAGTTAGTATTTCATCCCTTAGTTTTCAACCCTTTAGAAGTAAACGATTTCCTTCAAATTAAAATGGGACCATTCGGGAAGCACCAGCTTTCAAATAAAAAAAGAATCATCAAAATGGCTTCTCCCAGTCGGAAATGCTGAGGTAACAAACATAAAAAAAAAAAAAAAAAAAAAACATACAGTCGAATTGAGAACCTCCTCCTTTTTTTGAAGTCGCTTAAAAATGAAAGGAAATATCTGGTGCGAGGCGTCACACAACTTTCTTTTACTTTCATTCATGAAAATACTCACTGTTAGTTAAAAGAAATATAAGCACTTTGTAACAATACATATAAACAGTACTATATGCATACAACCTATAGGGCTATATGTATATACACAAATTCCCAACCTTCATCCCAGAACCGCCCTTATTCGAATTTTTTCAGGAAAAAGTTTCAAATAAAAGTTGTAGCCATTAATGAGTCTAAAAACTATAGAAAGTTTAAAGAAAATCGTTGGAGCCGTTTTCGAAAAAAATTGAAAAAGCTCAAAAACGCCAAGAGTAAAGTAGAGCTTTCGGTTAACCGATTTCAACCAAAAGCTTCGCGGCACAACTAAGTATAATATGGAGGCCAGATTCCAAGTTTGGTGAAATTCGGATAAAGTTTTCGATAAGATATGGCTGTCACACACAGACATGTTTCTAAAAACCACTATTTTGGACTCAGGGGACCTCAAAACATGTATTTCCGTTGAAAGCTCAAATTTGAAAATTCGATCCAATTACAATACTGCCTTTACTATTAAATAGTAAAAGAAAGTAATATGTATACACTATACAGCTTATATGTACATAGGTATAGGTATACGAATTCCGAACCTTCACCCCAGAACCGCCCTTATTCGAATTTTCCCAGGAAAAAGTTTCAAATAAAAGTTGTAGGCATCTATGAGTCTAAGAACTATGGAAATTTTAAACAAAATCGTTAGAGCCGTTTTCGAACAAAATTGAAAAAGCTCAAAAACGCCAAGAGTAAAGTAGAGCTTTAGGTTAGCCTATTTCAACCAAAAGCTTCGCGGCACAACTAGGTATAATAGGGAGGTTAAATGCCAAGTTTGGTGAAATTCGGATAAAGCTTTCGATACGATATGGCTGTCACACACAGACACACAGACACACACACAGACATGTTTCTAAAAACTACTTTTTTGGACTCAGGGGACCTCAAAACATGTATTTCCGTTGAAAGTTCGAATTCAAAACTTCGATCCAATTACAATACTTCCTTTACTATTAAGTAGTAAAAGAAAGTAAAAATTAATTACGGTCGATCTGTGTAGAGGAAGTGGAAAGGGGGAGGGGGTTTTAAAGGTAGAAACGGTTTATCTCGATTTCCGACAAAACTACAAGTCCTATGGAAAAAAATTAAATAGCAAAGTTGTAGATAATAAGTAGATCTACAACTTTTGTGCCGACATGTTTTACACATAACCTCAAAATGTATGTGAAAAATTCAAATTACCAAGTTTTTGGTTTTTAATTTTTTACTTTAAAAAAAAATTTACACGAAATTTGGTGAAAACTTACTTTTTAAAGTCCCGAATAAACTGTAATTTTTTTGATTTTAAATATTAATTTTTCCACCTGTGTTATGTACAATTTATTAAAATTTACACTTTAATTATTGCATTTTTCTGAAAACATTTAACATTGTAATGTATATATTTTTGCACCATCAGAGGGAAGAGGTTTTAACAAAAAAAACGCTCACCGAATTTTTAAAAAATCAAATGTTTTGACATGAGAATTTTCGATTGAAAATTAGGCTGCTTTTTCAATATTAAGTCATTATAAGGTTAAAAAAGTAATATCAAAAAAAAACAGTGTGTTTGCGACATTAAAAAGTAAGTTTTCACCAAATTTCGTGTACATTTTTTTTTTTTGTAAAAGATGAAAATTAAAAACCAAAAACTTGGTAATTTGAATTTTTCACATAAATTTTGAGGTTATGTGAAAAAAATGTACGTACAAAAGTTGTAGATCTTCTTATTACCTACAACTTTGCTATTTAACTTTTTCCATAGGACTTGTAGTTTTGTCGAAAATCGAGATAAACCGTGTCTACCCTTACCCCCACCCCTTTTTCCACTTCCCCACCTCAGATTGACCGTAATTTATTTTTCTTTCATTTTTGTTATATTCTCTTCCTGTTCTAATAGGTTTCATCCTATTATAATTTTTTTCTGTTCAAAAATTATCTACCCTGGTCATAATACTTAAGACAAAACTAAAATTTTAACTAAAAAATAAGTTTCATAACAAATTAAAACTAAGCCTAAAATCTCAAAATTATAAGTTCCAAACGTTATTAACGAGCTTATAACTTATTATCGAATGAATAATAAAACTTTTTTCTTAGTTTTCGTGGATGAATTGATTCTAATTGTACAAAATTTTCGTCCATTAATGAGAAACAGCCGTTAAGTTTTAGGCTCTAAAATTAACTTAAGACTACTTATGAAAATTTGAATCGTTTAATGAGTTAGTAGAAGCTTTTTCGATTGCAACCATAATAAAATTATTGTTCTAACAACTCAATTTTCTTGAGAAATTCACTCAAAAAATTTCTCATCAATTTTGGACATCACCTGTCGCTTTGATATATTTTCTTGTCCATGACCCTTTAAAAAAAGTTAATGGTATTTGTACGAGTGTTTATTTTAAAGATTATTTCATGATCTTTAAGATAGAACCAATAATGGAAAGCCATCTCATTTACTTTAACTATAATTTTAATATTTAAATTTAAAATTTTAAAATTATTAAAGTCAATAAGTTCAGATGTCAGAAAGTGCACTTAGTGTATATAGTGTAGAGCAGTGTGTAAGGCGTGTAACAAAAGTCTAACTGATTCCTTATTATATATCGTAAAGCTTAAAAATTAATTATTTAAGTAATTAATGTAAGAAAATGTTAAAAGGTTGTAAGTGATAACCATTTAAGAATGAAAATTTAATTATTTTTAACAGGAAATATTTAAAATGATGAAGCACTAGGGTACACTGGGTGCATTTTCGTGTAAAAACAAAACGTCACTCACGTCACCAATGGTTCTTTCATATTTCTAACCTTTCTTTTTTGAAAAATAATTTCCGAAAAAAATGTCTTTTGGAACTGTTCTTGGTACATGGAACAGCGACCGAACACATTCCGACAAAGAAAGGTATTTTTCACATACTAAAACCACCCATACAACACTGACCAAGTGACCATTTTCTGCTCCAGATGGATATGTATATACCCAGCGTATATCAACAGCAAAAAAACTCTAGCCCAGGGCCGTAAAATCAACAAAAGTAAATGTGTCGAAAACCCGACCTACCAAGAAATTTACGACGCTCTAACAACCACTGGCCTGCAGGTCGGCGTCGAGAATAAACTTTACAGCCGGGAACGAAGCAAAGAGCCACTGTTCCGAGGTCGCATTCGTGTCCATATGAAACACGACGACGGCACGCCAATCAAAGAGGAATTTGCCACGCGAGAAACCCTACTGGAATATGCTGCGATGACGATTCCCAAATTAAAATCTCGACAAGTCCACGCACAGCCGGTCACTAGCACGGGGGCTGCGAGTAAAAAAGGAAAAGGTGGCAAGAAACGACGATGAAATATAAAATTTTGTATTTACATGATAAATAAATAAATTAATAAATAAATAAAAAATAATGAATTAATTTAAGCTTCTATATTGGTAATTTCATTGACTATTTCTGGAACACTTGGTTCAGTCGTGGAAATTTCCTGTTGAATTGCTTCTGTGGTGGGTTCAGGTTCACTTGTTGCGTTTTCGTCTTGAAGCGTTTCAGGGGGTTGTACAATTGGGCTATCGACTGATTGACGAGCTTCTAATCGTTCCCGATGACGTCGAGGTGCTAGTCGATGACGACGAGGCACGTCGTCTAAATTCCGCTGTCGATGCCGAGTTCTGGCCTCCATTTCTGATTCATGAATCCGATTTTGAACTTCTGCTTCATGAATACGCTCTTGGACTTCTGACTGGTGATGCTCCAACTCAGGATTATCAATGTGATGATGATGCTCGTGGTGATGTTCCTGAACTTCTGGAGTCACGGCTCGATGATGATGTGCTTCAGGTGTCCGATGATGGTGTGATTCTGATGACCGATGATGATGATGCGCTTCTGGAGTTCGATTACGGTGTCGACGTAATGGACGTCGGCGTCGATGGATATGTCGTCGTGGTTGTCCCACAACCGGATCAGCTTCCTCGTCATTTTCAACATCACTCGCTACAACTGCAGCAGGATTTGATTCCTCGACCACCTGATCATTTTCTGATACCCCGACTTTTTGTTTGTTGGCTGTCGCCCGGAGTTTTGCTGTTATCTCCCGGATTTTCTCTTGAAGCGTGACTGTCGCCCTCGGTGAAGCTTCCGCTTGCACGTTACCCTCTGGTTTTGTACGGATTCGATTGGCCATTTGTAATAAACGAGTTTGGATTTCTTTGATCGAATTTTGGGCCTCTTTCAACGTTTGATTGCCCGATTGATGACGATCGATAAAATCGTTAAATTTATTTCGGGTTTCTTGAACGAGCTCCTGGACGGTTGATGAGGTTTTTTTCGTGGTTTTACCACGATTCTTCACGTTGTCCTCCTCAACGGCTTGCATCTCGACCACTTCATTAACTTGACTTTCTTGAGCAATCAAATTTGAATTCGCTTCTTCAAGCAAACCCGGTGCCTCGGTCACTTCTTCCTCTTGTTTCGTAGTTATTTTCGCACTGTCCTCGCCGCCGAGAACAGTATGAGCTGAATCGGAGAAATTTAGAAAGTCCGGGGCTGAAGTTGAAGCTTGACTTTCGGCTATCACCGCATCATCAGATCTAGGTACTACGAGACAAACAATAAAATAAATTTTTCAAACGCTACAACAATCGTTGTTAATATACCTCGAATTTTAGACTCGAACGAGTCGTCAATGATGAGATCAATGTCTAAAATTTTTGCGTTAGTTTTCATCGTTTCACGACATTCACTATCTTCGGCCTGGGAACTGTTAAATTTTCGCAAAAGACAATAACATTTCGCCTCGAGTTTATCAAAATGCGGCTCGCCATAGCATGCTTTACATAAATGCGTGCAATGGTTTATTGCATTTTCGATTGTTGTATCGTCATTGTTGATTGGAATAGCACAGGTAAGATCTAAAAATTAAATAATGAATTTTTTAAATACTTAATTACTTTAGGTGTTACTTACTTAAAACTAAAATTGATATCAATAACAATCGTAGCGTTATTGACCACATTGTTGTACTGAGATATTAAACTAATCGAATAATTAAAATTCCATTGAAATTTCATTTTTATACCCCAATTGTAACAAATGGAATTTGCTGACTAATAAAAATTTTCTATTAAAGTTTTGTTCCACTTTATTTTATAATTAAAATAGTTTCTCAATATATAAATTAAATGTTTATAAACATTTTCCAAGTAAAACTTTTAAATTTTAAATTATGCAACATATTAGCAAATATCATAACATATAATGTTTAGAGATCGTCTTTATCGACATCATAGCGTGTTTATTTCTTAAATGAATTGATGCTATTTCGAAAGTGTTATTAAATTTTATTGTTATTATAAATATTTTAAGAAATGTCTTCAGGCTCAGAATCAAATTCTAGCCGTGAGGCAAGTCCTGCGTCCAGTGTTAAATATCACGAACCCGTGCCAACTCCAGGTCATGGACTCGAGCGTGAATCCCGGTCTCGGTAACATAACCAATATTTAAAAAAAAATTTAGTTTTAAGAGTTTTTCTAATTAGTTCCAGATCAAATTCCCAAGCGAGAAGCCGAAGTAGATCCGGTTCGGGGTCGCAATATTCCCAACGATCCGGATCACAATCGTCACGTCGATCGAGTCGCTCACCATCTGGCAGTCCTCGCCGAGAAGGCAGTCAGTCACCTCAATCAAATCACTCTCGATCGCGATCCCGATCTCAATCCCAATCTGGTCGCTCCCGATCCTCGTCCCGTGGGTCAAAACAATCAGAACGGTCACACACGTCGAGACAGTCGCGCAAAAGGTCGCGATCGCACGAGTCGAACGTGTCCGACAAGTCGAAAGTGTCGCGAGCATCAAATCAATCGGGATCGCAAGCGTCGATTCGATCGCGGTCTAATTCTCAAGGATCACAACGATCGAAATCACGATCGCGGTCCCGATCGAAATCACGATCCCGGTCCCGATCGAAATCACGGTCCCGGTCCAGGTCCAGATCACGATCAAAGTCTCGATCTCGATCGAAATCATCAGAAAAAAATCGGTCACGATCTCAGTCACGCGAGTCAGACGTGGTTAAAGTTAACAAGAAGAAGAATTTGATTGACTCAGAAAGTGAAGAAGACGATGGAAAACCGTCAGGTAAGCAGTCAATAAAGTTTAGATATCTCACTTGTCAAGTGAGACGACAATCGTCGCCTTATAACAATTGTCTTGTATGCGACGATTTTTTTTTAACCGACTTCAAAAAAGGAGGGTGAAGCGATTTTGATGATTCCTTTTTTTATTTGAAAGCTGGTACCTCTCGTGTAGTCCCATTTTAATTTGAAGGAGTTCTAAGGGGTTGAAAACTAAGGGATGAAATACTAACTTCTTATTGGATAGCTCGATTTTGATAATTCTTTTTTTTATTGGTAGAGCATAATTTTAAATTAATCTTATATCCATTTTTTATAAAAAATTCCACTCATAAAGTGTTTAAAATGGGGGATGAAATAATAAATTTTTCCTTGCTAGATTTTGATAATTTTTTTTCTATTACGCACATCGTACCTTTAATTTGTTCACATTTAAATTTGAAGAAAAAAATCCACCCCCTAAGAATGAAAATTGGGGATGAAATAGTGACGTTTAACTGAATCATCGAATTTTGATGTTTTTTTTTTCTATTGAAAAGAGTATTCCACTTAGTTCTTTTATTAGACTTGAAAGCAAAAAATTTCAACCCTTAAGAGCAAAAGGGGTTTTGATGATTCCTTTTTTTTATTTGAAAGCTGGTACTTCCCGTGTGGTCCCATTTTAATTTGAAGGAAATCGTTTACTTCTAAGGGGTTGAAAGCTAAGGGATGAAATATTAACTTCTTATTAGAGAGCTCGATTTTGATATTTTTTTTTATTGGTAGAACATAATTTTAAATTAATTTCATATCCATTTTTTTATAAAAAACTCTACTCATAAAAGGTTAAAAATAAGGGATGAAAAAAAAATTTTTCCTTGCTAATCAGATTTCGATAATTTTTTTTTTCTATTATGTACATCGTACCTTTAAATTATTCAGATTTCAATTTGAAGAAAAAAATCCACCCCCTTAGGATGAAAATAGGGGATGAAATAGTAACGTTTAACTGAATCATCGAATTTTGATTTTTTTTCTATTGGATCGAGTACTCCACTTAATTATTTCATTACATTTAGAAGCAAAAAATTTCAACCCTTAAGAGCAAAAGGGGATGAAGTAGTAACTTTTAACATTTAACGACGCTGCCTCATAGGAGCAGCGCGTTTAGTAGATTTACCCATATTCAAAGAAATAAAATCAGTTATCAAACTTCAGATCACTAAAAATCGAAAAATAAATAAAAACTATAACAAAATGAAAAACCGACTTGAAAATAAATAAAAAATCTTAAACAAAAAATGCACAAAAAAGTAAAAAAAATAATTGCGTATCCTTGCAGCGTCTACAACTAACAAATTATTAGAATGATAAAATGTACAACTATTGTTATTTTTGGAGTTGGTGTCAGCCAAGTAAATAAATATTAACGTCTATTTGTAAGAAGGTTTAATTAGTTATTGGTATTTTGTAGTTTAAAGGTCGTTAGATATTGTCACAGTACTAGTATATTGTACAAAAGTTCAGACACCAACTCCAAAAATAACAATAGTTGTATTTTCTTATAATCTTTATTTCTAGGTCATCAATATAGTGTGAATCGGCAATTTCTGGTTGGAAATTCACGATTTTTGTCATGAAGTGACAAATGTCGTCTCACTTGACAAGTGACACGTCTTACGGTAGTCACCAAATCTAATACAAATTCTAATTTTAGCTACGGCCGAGGCTTTGTTTGGCGACGCCGATGATATTAGCAGCGAAGAAGAAAGTGAACAAAAGTCTCAAAAACAAGCTGATTCTGACGAAGACAATGTGCGACGTGGTGCCTCTGACGATGAACGACGTGATGAGCGAAGCGACCAAGAATCAGAAAAGGACGAAAGAAGCGATCGTGAAGAAGTAAAATTTAACTAAATATTAATTGATCAAGTAACGATTTTTCTTTGTGTTATAGAACGAGGAACCTCGTGAAACCACTGAACAAGAACCGGAAGTAATCCCCGAAACACGGATCGACGTGGAAATAACGAAAATCACGACCGATTTAGGGAAAGACATTCATTTCGTCAAACTTCCGAATTTCCTCTCGGTCGAAACACGACCTTTCGATCCGGACACATACGAAGATGAAATTGACGAGGAGGAAACGCTCGATGAAGAAGGTCGAGCACGGCTGAAACTCAAAGTTGAAAACACGATACGTTGGCGTGAAACGTTCGACAAGGAAGGCAACGTGTTAAAAGAATCAAACGCTCGCTTCGTTAAATGGTCCGATGGCAGTTTCAGTCTTCATCTGGGCTCGGAAATATTCGACGTGTACAAACAACCGTTACAGGGCGATCACAATCACTTGTTCATCCGACAAGGCACCGGTCTACAAGGCCAGGCCGTCTTCCGTACCAAGCTCACGTTCCGACCACATTCCACTGAAAGTTTCACCCATCGAAAGATGACCTTATCGTTGGCAGATCGTTCCTCGAAAACGGCCGGGGTTAAGATGATATCGGCAGTTGGGAAAGATCCCGATCAGGACCGGAAAACTTTGTTGAAAAAAGAAGAGGAGAAATTAAAACAAACGCCGCGTACAAAACCGACACGGAGACGTGGTGAGGGAAGTACCGGGGCTCGAGCTCATGCCATTGGTAATGGAAGTAATGCGTATCGAGAGGAAGAGGCCAGCGATGAAGAGGGGGCGATATCTTTAAATGCTATCAAAAACAAATATAAATCGGGATCGAATGCACAACCAAAAGGTAAAAGAAATCTTTTGCTCAATTATCATAACATAAATTTTAATTGCTTTTGGTTATAGGTGGCGCAATTTATTCATCGGACGAAGAAGGATCGGATGTGGACACAAGTCGACATCGTCGAGTCGACAAAACCAAAGCTCTCAAAGATTCCGATGAAAGTTCTCAAGAGAGTGAATGAGCTTAGTTATTTTATAATTTATCTGTATTTGTAATATATAAGAATGAGTTAAAATAAAAAATTTTAATAGATCTTCCAAGTTTGATATACCCAATATACCTATGTGAAAATTTAATCGTTTAATGGGGATAAAATGAAATGCCTATATGGGAAAAAGAATAAATAAATTAGTGGTATCCAAGCGATATTTTTATTTCTAAAAATTTATCGATCTTTAATCATAGTTAAAATGAGTTTACCAATAAAAGTTATGATTTGAATAAGAAAATATTAAAAAATAAATGTGTCAGTTAAGAATAACTCGAGTAGAGTAGACTTCGGCTTCGAGCCGATCTTAATCGAACTACCTTTAACATTATAATAATTAAGAGATAAATAAAAGAGACGAAGATACCCAAATCCATTCTATCTGATTATGGCATCAAAATTATAATATATAAGTTTATACCGCGGGTATAAGTTTTATACCCGCTTCGCTGAGTGTATCTAAATTTTACTGTTTGATTAAAAGATTCCCTACGTCCAGAGCGAAATATAAAAATTAATCTATTTTGACAGAAAAAAATGATAAATACGTTCAGACTTTAGATCCAAAGAAAGTTCATCAAAATTCGTAAAACTACTTTTCAAGAAAGAGATGTTAGCTGTCTCACATCAGCTTCTATACGATTTTTAGTAAAAAGGTACCTGTAGGACTTGAAAATTTTTCATATTAAATGTCATTTAAAACCGTACAGCTATTTAAGGGGGCATCCATTAATTACGCGAGGCGTTTTTTGCAATTTTTGAAATCCCCTCCCTCCCCTCTGGTAAGATGTCATGAAATTTGGCATATATCATTCCCCCAACCCGCAATCTAATGTGATATTTTTCAAAACAAAAAAAGTGATATTTGGGAGACATTCCCTTTCCCTAAAGTAAGATTAGATGAGATTTGGCTCAACCCCATCGGCCCCTGAACGCCTCACGTAATTAATGGATGTTCCCTTAAAAGAATAGATTAGTAGCTATCCTACCGGATCTTTAGCAAAACTTCATCAAAAATCGTTCCGTTAAGTAATTGTTGAATTTTAAAATTTTTAGTTTATTATTTTAATACGTTTATTTCTAATTAATATCTTCGACAATTTTCTGACAATTTTTTTCTTGACGAAAACCATATTATGGCATATATACAAGCCATAAAGCAAAAAATGCATTTACGGAATGCATCGACTCGTGGCTCTTTATTACAAACCTGTCCCTGAATGACCTCATTTTGATGGTGAGCGACAACTAATTTCTTAAAGTGACTTTTTTAAATGAAAGATGGATAATAAATGCACTATCCGCAATTTTAAAAAAGGTGTCACTTTAAGGGTTGATGTAAAAAATAACCAAAAACTAAATATTATGCGTTTTATCAATATATACGTACAGTTTTAATTTCATGAAAAAATCTTTAATAGTTTTCTAGAAAAAAAAAATTTAACGTCTCGTAACTCCAATACAAGTGGGGGTAGCGGGTTAAAATTGTGCGACAATAAGCTTTTCATGAAGAGGAATCAGCACAGGGAAGCATTTTTCAAAAACCGTCTGGGGCACTTCCTTATGGCTATTGGGCTAGAACCTTTGGCATAGATATAGATTATAATCCGGTTAAACATATAGTATACTTAATATTCAGAAAAAATGTACGATTCTCGTGGGATAGATATTTTTTTGTTTTTTACAGAGCAAAAGATTAAGACTGAAACACATATTATAATGTAAATAGTAATAAGGATAATTAGTATTAAGTCAAGTCAATTAATAATTAAGATAAAAATTAGTTAAAATTACAAGACACTGGGTTTTTACAGTCCTTTTTTCCAGACGAGCTAAACGAGAAAAAACAATTTTTTATTTATTTTAGAATAGTTTTAAGAGGTAAATAATATTAATTCTGGTACTCTTAGTTTCTAGATCATGTAAAAACTTATAAAAACAAACCAATATAATCATGGACCATAAATAAAACTTCTATTTATTTAATTAAATATGGTAGGAAAAGGACAATACGAAAATTGTATGCTTTTAAGTTTTGACCTATGTTCGACAATCATCGTTTTGTAATCGTTTTTTTTTTCGGGTAATAGAAATTTTAGAAATTCAAAAATATCTGCATAATATGAATTTGTCGTCGATTTTAATCCAATTAAGATGAAGTTGTTTTTCGACCTTGGTCAAATCTTCACCGAAGAAATGAGAAGTTTTGATTCATATTTTAAAACATTTTTGAATAATACATTTTATTTGGATCATTCCATTTATTAAAAATCAACTTTTCAAGGGGAGTTCTCGCAGATTTTCTCCTAAATCTTATCAAGTAATTGTCAGCATTATAATAATGACTTGAATTTTTGTATTTATTTTCTCTACAATGAAAATTAACTATAGAAAATTCAGTCTTTTGTTAATTTAAGAGGATATTTTAAAGTTAAAAACATGAAAATCTCCAAGATATCTTCAAGCTCAATATTCTAAAATTTAAAGTAAAACTTGGTTTATCCGAGATAATGTGGGGAAGAGGTACCTCGGATAAGCGAAAACTCGGATTACACGAAAGAAATAATTCTATTTTTTTCTGTTTTTAATTTTTTTTTTTAAAATTTCTCTTTTAGCATTTTTTATATTTTACTGTAAATACAAATTCAAAATACATTTTTAAGTTACAACCGTTACAATAATCAAATTACATTACAACAATCTCTTTGTTATTATTTCATATATATTTTAACCAAAAAGAGTTAAGTTAGCGGGAAAATTTTTTTATTTTAACTAAACTATATGGTAAAAAATTGCTCCTTCAGAAACAGCAATTTATCCAAGTGTATAGTTATTAATTGATTAATATTAACTTTTCAAAAATTTGCAAACTCAAGAATTAAAATCGCTATAAAATCCAAAATAATTTTTAATTGAAATTTTTTTACTTTTTTTTAAGTGCCTCTATCTGCTCTTTTCATTACGCAAATAATAATTAATCAACTTTTTGTAATATTTCTAATAATTAATTATTTTTAACTATTTATACATGTATAGTTGTATTATGACGTCATCAACTACCGTTGGATCTTACAAACATGAATAGTTTCAAAATTTAATAAAAAAAATACTAAAATTACTTAATTAATAAACTAATTAAATATACACCTGGAGCAATTGCGGATCTGGAAAGAGCATTTAAGGAACAATTTTAAAAAAATATACAGCAATATTATTTTTGAGTATACAAATTTCTGAAAAATGAATTATTAATTAACTAATAATTGTACACTTGGACCAATAACGGATTTTGAAGGAGTATTTAGGAGCAATTTAAAGAAAACAAAAAAAGAAAAAAGTGACTTTTTTGTATTTAACAGCAATTTTAATTTTTAGTTTGCAAATTTTTCAAAAATTAATTATTAATCAATTAATAATAAACACTTGGAGAAATTGCGGATTCTAAAGAAGCAATTTTTTAGCTTATAATTTAATTTTAAAAAATGTTTCTCGCTAACTTAACTCTTTCTGTTTAAAAAATATATGCAATAACTGGGAGTGTAGAAATGTAATTTTATTATTGTAACGGTTGTAACTTATAAATGTATTTTGAATCTATATTTACAGTAAAAAATAAAAAACTTCTACAAGAGAATTTAAAAAAAAAGATATAAAAAATATTTTAAAAACAAAAAAAAATAGAACTCAAAAAATATTTTATTTATTGTAATATCTAGCTTAGCTGCATGTAGTCATATCGCGTACGCTCAAATATGAAATAATCATTAGACAGTGGAAGGAGAAACATTTTCTCTCTTGCCCATGCACAATAACACCGTTTGCCCCACTCTATCAAAGCAACGAAAGCATACGCGGTCTGCTTGGAAAACTCGCATTTTTTAAAACGGTAATTTCTTTGTTTTTAATGAAGATATCGTGATAATTCTTTTTTTTAGATAAGAAAACAGTATATAAGAAGTAAAGCAAAAAAAAATTGATCGAAATTAATTCAGTAGTTTTTGAGTTAAAAGCGAACATTGGAAAACAGCTATCATTTTATTTATATAGAAGCTAAATGTGTCAGTTAAGATTAACACAAATAGAGTCGACATCGGCTTGGAGCCGATCTTAATGAAACTACCATTAACATAAATAATAATTGACGAGACGAAGATATCCGAATCCATTCTATCTGATTATGCATCAAAATTATAATATATAAGATTTGTGAGCAATTGAAATTGTACCTAAAATCTCTAAATTATAAAATCTAAACGATATTAACGATCAAATAATTCATTATTCGATTAAATATTATCATTTTTACAAAGTTAATTAATTCTAAATGTAAAAAATGTTTGTCCACGAGTGGAAAATAGCCATCAAGTTTTGGCTTCGAAAATCAAATTAAAAACTAGTAATGAAAAATGGAATCGTTTAATGAGTTAAAAGAAGCTTTTCTGGTTGCAACCATACCAAAATCATGACTCAAACAACTCAATTTTCCTGTAAAATTTGCTCAAAGAAAATGTCTCATCTATATTGAAATTAATTGTCGCTTTGGCATATTTTCGTTACGATTACTATTTAAAAATAGTTTATGATGCTTGATGTTGTGTTTATTTCAAAGATTATTTTGTGATCTTTAAGATAAAACCCACTGTGAAAGGGCATCTCATTTAATTTGATTGTAATTTCAAATTAATCTTTTTATAATTATTAAAAATTATTATGCCATTGTTAAATGTCAAAATATGCACTCAGTGCATACAGTGTGGGGCAGTGTAATAAACGTGTAGCAAAGGTGCATGAATCGCATGAATATTCAATTAGAATTAAATTTTCAGGTTCAATTTGATGATTATCGATCGTCATTCGATCGTTAATAAAATAATAATTTAGTTTTAATGGTTAAACTAGTTAAAAATTATGATTTCTATAAATTAAACGATTAAATTAAATGTAACAGATATTGTATGCATAAACAGAGTAGACATCGGCTTTAAGCCGAACCACCATTACCATGTGTAATGTTGACCAAACGAAGATAACCGAACAATTTCTATCTGATTATGACGTGAAAATTAGTCTCATTAGTCTAATTTCAAATTAAGTTTGATCGATTAATATCCACTTATAAGTAATGGAGCATCTATTTATTGCAATTTCTTTGATTCTATCTTTTAGTTTTATCCACAAAAAACCACTCGAGTATTCTCAGTTCCCAAGAAATTAAACAAAGCTAATTTTTTGTAAATATATATTTGTAATATAAAACGAATTAAAAGTACATTGTCAAGAACTTGCTGCACCCATTTTAGCCCTTCTTGGGCGCAATGATTCCTTCGAGCTGTCCTTTGAGTTGCTGATTGGTTTTCTTCAGCAACTGAACCTCTTCGTTGTGACGACGCTCCTCAGTGGCACGCTGTTCATTGTATCGTCTCTCGGCCAGTTCTGATTTCGAACGTTGTTCAATCAATTGCCGTTCCAAATTGGTTTTCTCTTCCCGTAATTTTTCCACACTTTCCTCTAAATCGGCTTTGCCTTGCTCCGACTAGAAAAGATTAAGATTATAATTATTTAAGCCCTTTTGCTTTGGAAGCTTTCCATACGAGTAAAGCTTTTCGCATTCCAAATGCAACGCTAGATATATACAGGGTTTGATAGGCTTCCATGGTCATTCGAAGTTCATCTCGAACTCGTAACAAAAGTAAACCCCGCTCTGCACAATTGATGGTGACTTGACGAATGATTTCATCTGAAATAGTTTATATCTCTTAGATACAGGGGTAAGACTTAAAAATCGGGTCTAAACCGAAACACTGCGTGTAGAGTTGACGTCGCACGGGGCAGATTCCCGTTTCCCGCGCTTGGCGTTGGTGCAATCGCATGTCCAACTGTTCTTGGAGATTGATGACGTCGAGACGCGTCGCCGGATTTGTTGAGACTTGTTGACGCCAAGATTGGCCATCTTCTTCCCACTCGATGGGCGGTAGAATTGTGTTGAGGATTTCGTCCACCTCGCGTCTCACATCGGCTGTAGGTGGTGCCGATTTACTTCGGACTCCAGCTGTGGCATCTTCCTTTCAATACCCCCCAAAAAATATAATCTGATTAACCTAGATAATGTATGTGGCACTTACTTTCTTTTCGACGTGTTTCGTCACTAAAATTGGGTTATCATATTTGATAAGGGTATCAGTTTGGGCGAGTACTCTTTCAGCCATTACTAGCCCTTTTTTGGGTAGATATATAATATGATTTAGATTTTCCTATGAAGAAATTTGAAGACTCAAATAAATCGATTGTAAAAACATTTTTCCTTGGCAACCAATAAACATAATGTAATTGGCTGAAACGAAAGCCTGTATGGAAAGAACATTTTGTGCATATAAATATATAAATAATAGGCCAGTCAAAATCCAAGTACAAAATGAGTTTTTAGTATGGTGTTTGGACCCATTAGGGCAAGGGCGGGCAATTTTTTCGGTGAGCGGGCTGAATAAAAATTTTCAATGATAGCGCGGGCCGTATTAAAGTGAACGAGTTAATTTTTAAAAAAATCAGTACCTACCTGAAAATATCAAATACTTGAGTTTTGTAAATTAATGACCGATTTTTTACGATGACTGTTATTTTTGTGAGTAAGTAATTCAAAGCGGGCCGGATTCGATATTATCGCGGGCTAGATGTAGCCCGCAGTTGCCCACCCCTGCATTAGGGCTATGTATTCTCAAATTTCCAACTCCCAAAAAGCGGTGGAAAAATTTTTATACAGGAAAAACCGTGATATTTTTGAACTTGTTTCAGATTCTGCTCGGTATCTCTTAATCCATGCATTTTTCTTCGAAAGCTACTCTGCAGATTTTTTAAGAGCATTAAATTTCCCTACTGGAAAAATCTCATAGAATCTCATAAAAAAACCGTCGAAGATATTTTATGTGTATTTTATGAGATTTTATTGTTTTTTTTTTGTCCGGCAAAGTACTCATAGAATCTGATAAAAAATATTTTTTGGTGAAATTCTTTGAGATCCTATGAGTATTTTCCCGGACAAAAACACCAAACTACCGTTGGGCATACCATAAAGCTCGTTTGTACATTGCAGATGTAATGTTGAATTTTCTTATTTTCAACGATAACTCGAAAATCCTCACATTTGGCTATAGGGATATGAGTTATGAAAATATGGGGAGTTAGAAGAAGAACCGAACAAGGCGTATAAAATTGGGTAGTGCCATTTAAAAAAAATTATATTCAACACAATTTAGCACGTGCTACTTTACAATGCATTTTGAGATACTAAATAACAAAAATTTAATGGTTTCGATAATTTCAAGTGTAACTGCATCTTTAAGCTTTCAAACGAGCCTATGTCGAGCTTCGTACACAATTAAATGTGGGAGTTACGGATATTTTACATTAACACCAAAATTCTAACAAAAATTTTTTTTTTCTCAAAAACCGTAAGGATTAAATGAGGTCTTGTTATTATGAAAGATGTTCAGAATTATTAATTCAATCGAGATATGGAAAAATTAATTGTCCATGCCATTTAAAATAACGATTTTAGTGTCGACTTCCGGTATAACCGGAAGTGTCAGAAAACTAAAAATATTTTAGGAAGGTAGCTCCAATCGCTCCAATCCAGTTATGCCATAATTCCAATTTTCAGATTTCTATTATTTGAGGTACTCCGGAAACTTCTAATGGACGGTCAGGCTGGGACACCCTGTATATGATAGTTCTTTTGTTCCCGATCTTATTGTTAAAATGGGTTGTTAACCGTTGATCCTACGAGCAGAACTTGCTGAATATAATTTGTAGGCAATTTAATTAGCTTCATACGAAGTGCAGAGCGGGGTCTGTAAGCCTCGTAGTTCTCTCAAAAGCTTAAAAAAAAAAACAAAAAAAAGTAAAATTGCCTTTTCCCAGAAATGTACCTAAACACTTTTTTGTTGCATGAAATGATTTTTAAACATGTATGACCTCAGAACCTGGACTCATCCACATTGCCAATCGGCAAGTTCCTGCCCCCGCAAAACTCCTCTTTTGTAAATTCAAGAAGAGTGCAGAGATAGCTACATTTGCCTGAAAGCAGGGTCTAGATGTTCTGTGATGTGTGCTACCTGCTCTGGAGAAATGTGCAAAAATACTGACTCTACTAGACAACTCTGTCGATCCATCAATACTGGTGTACCCACCAAAATTTGATTTTACCTCATATGGGTTTTTTTAGATTTTGAGAGAACTACGAGGCTTACAGACTCCGTTCTGCACTTAATGTAAAGTTAATTAAATTGCCTAAAAATTATATTCAATAAGTTCTGCTCGTAGAATCAATGGTTTCGACGCAACTTCGATCCAAAAAAGGTCTAAAACTAAAATTTTCATTTTTTGTGAAAAACAGGCCTATTTTCAAAGTGTCGTAACTAGGTAACCTATTGACGTGCAGAACTTCGGTTGGGCTTAATTTATAGCAAATTAAATTCTCTTAAAAAACGTACAGAATAACTTTCGAAGAAAAATACATAGATTAGGAGATACCGAGTATAAACTGAAACAAGTTCAAAAATTTCATGGTTTTTCCTTTATAAAAATTATCCACAACTTTTTGAGAGTTGTAAACTTGAGAATACATAACCCTACTGTGTCCAAACAACATACTAAAAAATCAGAAATACATCATGTTTTGCGAATTTAGCTATTTTTTGAAGTTATACTTCTTTAGGCGAGTTATGGAAAAATGATGAGAGTAAAATTTTTAGATGGGCGGTCATTTTGAGACAAAAATTAACAAAATGAAGTTGGCCGCAAAACCACTTGGTTTCTTGGCGCACGTAATTTTAATTTTTGTTTTATTTATTTATTTTTATATTTTATTTAGAAAATAATTATATATACAAATGACACATATTATTAAAAATAAGTTATTACTTTTCTCGAAATTTGCAGTAGCTGTGATGAAAATGACGCCTGCATTTCATGCATATTCTTAGTCATCACGAAATCTGGGATTCTGAAATGATTCAACCATCTTAGAATAATAATGTAGTAACACAAGATATGAATAAGATTAAGACTTACTTTACTTTGACAAGTAGCTACTTACTTTATTTCGCAATTTCTATGGAGCTTCGTTTTCATGACATGCATGAATTGTTAGCCAGAAAAATGATCCTGACAAATTTTATAAACGTCTGGCAGCTTCCTTTGGATATTATTTATTGATATAATTTAAAATATTATTCTCTTAATTTTATTTTTAATAATTATATCTTTAAATATATATTGTAACGTTTTTACGGGTTCGTTGGTTTGTGTATAATGACTACGAATTTGTTTTTAAACAATTGTTTATTTATTTATCTAACAATTATACACCACAACAATGTTCACTGTCAACAATAGTCACAGTACTGTTTATATTTCACTATATACACAATGTACACTTTATTAACAATGTTCAGAATTTATATAACACTGTTCACTTTAACACTGAGCACTTCGATGAATTTATTTGAATACACACTCGGTGGTTTATTTGAATACTGTCGATGAATTTATTTCAATTTTCTTCGATGGTTTATTTTATACTCTTCGAACATTTATTTGAATACTGACTGTTGGCTCATCTTTCGGATTATTTATAGTAAGCGATCATCCGTTTCTAGAATTCTCTATTGGTAATCTTAGCGCCTGTCTTTCTCTCCTCCATTGGTATACCAATGGAGAAAATTCGAGAACAACACGTTCTTGTCTCGTCCTTTGTAATGTTAATCCGTGGTCATAAAACTACATACTTCAGGGGGTCCATCCTTTTGTGCAATTCTTATCACTGGTTTTTGGTTAATCCCACCCTCGGGCACCAGACACAAATGGGTGTCTTGGATTTGTGACAATATTATTATTAAATATTAATTTACATTTTTTTAAAATTGATTATTTTAATGCAATTAATAAAAACTAATTTTTAATGATGTCAAAGAAGTATAACTTTTCACGCGCGTACATAAGTACACGCAACCACATTTTTATGTCGATTTTGACTGGCCTATAATGCAAATGGCTGAGGCGAAAATTTGGATTGAAAGAGATCATTTTGTGCATATAAATAAATATATTTCGAGACGGTAATTTTATTTTTTACTTTATTTGCAAAATTTCATATAAATTGAGGATTGTTTAAATTTACATATTATTAATACTTAAAATTTATCAATTAGTTGTAGAATGTGTTGTTGTTCTTGATCTCTCCATTCACTATTACCAGCATCTCCCAAGTTTCCAGCATATTCTACAACAAAAATTAACAAATAAAATCGATATTCATATCAGAAGGAAAGGTAATATAGATAGCTTTAAAAAAAATTAATTGGAAAAAAATGTGACACACCGTGTGTGTCACACCGTTGCCTTGTTAAATCAAAGTAAAAAAAAAATAAATTTTTTTAAATTACCTCTCATTATATGTCGTATCGTTTTCATCGTGGATGATCGTAAATTTAAAATTTGCTGCACGCGTTGTTTAATGGAGGGCGGACCACCCGTTGACACCTCCAAAATAACATAGTCGACCAATTGTAACGTGAACAATCCATTCTCCAATCTCTTGAGATATTTTTCATTTTTACGCTCCTCATCTTCGTCGTCATCATCATCATCATCGGAATTCTCATCCAACTGTGCCTCGATCTCCTCGACTTTCTCCAAATATTTAAAGTGCAACTCCAACAGTCGATCGACTTTCTCGTGATCGTTCTCGGTGAATTTACTCACTAACCTCTGACGCTGTGAGCCGCGACAATTTCTCAGCATACTTGATATTATTGACACGACATGTTCTGAAATCAGATTATAAATAAGATTCATTGACATTTTTTTTAAAGGTATTATACCCTCATGTTGTTCGGAAGACAGCGTTTTCTTTCGATTTTTCGTCGGTGTTTTCATAAACAAAGGAAAAATGGTACGTAATCCTAATATATCGACAAATTTATTGCAATTATCTTTTCCATCGGGACCCGACATTGCATAGTCTAAGACTTTCAGTGAACCATTTCGTGACAATTTTTTCTCTCTAAAAATTTAAAAAGTTTCAACTCTTGGAAGACAACAGGACTTGCGGGTGGTACCTTAACATTAAATTCATTAGTTGTAAACCTTCGCCTTTTAAGAACTTGTCTCGATTTGGTGCCTCGAACAAACAACTGCACAGACAATTGAACAAATTTTCCATCATTTCCTGTTCCTCGGTCGTATTGGGATCGTGGCGTTTGTAAAACTAAAACAAAAAAATTTCGTTGATTACCACCTATTGGCGCAGTGATTAGAGCAGTTGCTCTCCCCACTTCAAGCGGTACGGGTTCGATCCTCGTTGAATCCTAGACTTAATCTTTAAATTGACTAACAGAAATTTTCTGTGTTTAGACAGTCGTGATATGACCTTAGATGTTAAAGCGACTTAAAACACCAAAAAAAAAAAAAAAAAAATTCGTTGGTAGTGAACGACCTACAGCTAGCTGTTGCAGTAGCACATCAATTCCATCCATTTCGCCCAACATGATTCGATTGTCGTGATTATCTTGCAATAGGATACTTAAAATTTCACTGGCATACAATTTATTGGAATCGAACGGTCCACGTTTTCGTAACCGTTGCAACAGCCATTGCATCAGGCCTTGACGGGCTGCATCCGAGCAAATACTCGGTCGGGCCTCCGTTAAATTTTCAAAAATTCCTGAAGATAAAAATTGGAACATTTCAAGGGTTTTTCGAGTGTATCATCAAATCAATACCTAATGTATTATGAACTCCATTGGCTTCCTCTGGTACAGTCTCATCCAAACGATCCATATTTTGAATGAGAAGCGCACAGATTTGCTGATCTACGATTGCATTTAGGAGTGCATCGGCTCCATCAGGACTTTCATTCAAAATATCAGCATCAGTAAGCTCCTGAAATAATAAAAATTAAATATAAACGCCCCCCTTATCTACGATTAGTAAAAATGGTAAGCAATTTAAAGGGTCTAGCCGAATAAGCCTATCTCAGCGGGACAGGTTGTTTTTTACTCGGACGTTTATTTTGTTCTTTTCCACATAAGGGGCATCCATAAATAACGTCAAACGAATTTCATGGTTTTTTTTACCCCCCCCCCCGTCTTTGTCACAGCTGGTCACATTTGTAAGACCCACCCCTCCTTAGTGTGACGTCACATAGTTTACAATTTTACCTCTACAATAAAGTAATACAGTGGTACCTCGACATACGAGTTTAATTCGTTCCGCAACCTTGCTCGTAACTTGAATTACTCGTATCTCAAATTTTATCTTTTTTCTCTACTAAAAATATCAGATGCACGACCTGTTGCAACTTTTTGAGACCTTTCTTCGACTTGCTAAACCGAACTCGTATCTCGAATTTCGCTCGTAACTCAAAGCAAAAAATCACTCGCTCGCCGGCTCGTATCTCGAAAAACTCGTATGTCGAGGTACCACTGTAATTGAATTAAAACACCAGTTTAAAATTTCTTTTTTTTCAATTTAAATGATTTTTTTAATAAAAATGACATCAAATCAAACATTTCAGGAAATGTCCTTTTGAATTTTAGTACGGCACGTTGAACAGAGATTGCGGGGCAATGTCCAAAATGCATTTAAGCATTACGGACTTGCGCTGTGATGATAAAATAGACCTACTATACTAACGCCTCTAAGAACAACAACCCGTACTGATAGCCTAATAGTAATCCGACGTTAAACACGTTTTTTTCGAGTCACCGTGTGTGTAGTAAATTTGGTTTTTTATGACTATTTAATGGCTGAAATACTGTGGAAAAACTATGGCTTACAATGAAATTAAAATCCAAAGAAAGCTGCAAGACGATTAGAACAAATATTTGCATTAACAAAAAAAAAAAACATTAATTATATTTATTAAAGATCAAACTTAATCATCTTGAGTCCATGGACTTGAAACCCACTCCTTTAAACACTTAGATTAAAATAGATTTTGAAATGTGATGTCACAAAATTCTGAACCCCTCCCACTCCCTTGTTACACTTCGTCGACCCCTCCCTCCCCTTTAATGTGTGACGTAATTTATAGATGGCCCCATATACCTCTAGGTGGGAGTAGTAAGTATACTCGATATTAGACCGCTACCCCGTCTATTCTAGAGGGGTTACAACCCTTAACTTAATTTTTAAAAATTTTATTATTATCAATTTTATTTATTATCAATTATCAAAAAAATTTATTTTATGCAACTATCAAGTAACTACTTACCACAAAAATTTCGGGAAAATCAAATTTTTGGAACATACAGTGTTATCTCGACATACGAGTGCCCCAACATACGAGTTTTTCGAGATACGAGCCCTGATTTGAGTTACGAGCAAAATTTGAGATACGAGTTCGGTTTAGCAGGTCGAAGGTCTCGAAAAAAGTTGCAACCGGGCGTGCATTTGATCTTTTTAATAGAGATAAAAGATAAAATTCGAGATACGAGCAAGTTTGCGGAACGAATTAAACTCGTATGTCGAGATAGCACTGTACTTTTAAAAAATATATTCCGCACTTATGTATGGATAGCGACCATTGTAAAAAACAACAAACTCATTAAAAAAATTTTAACTCTATAAAAAGTTTGGAGCACTTTTGAAGCAATAAACGTTTTATCCTCATTTTATCCTTTCAATGTTTTTTTCCTCCTTAATTTTCAGTTTTATGACTTAAAACAGGTATAAAAACAGCCCCTTAAATATTTGATTAATTTTTTTAACCCCCTAAATATTTTGATGTGAGCACAAAAAAAATACAGAATAAAAAATTTATTAATTTAAATGTTATTTTGAAAAATTTGTTCCGTTATTGATAAGTTTCTGAGAATTTTTTTTTAAGTTATGGGTTGTAACCCCCCTAACTCCGATAATGGAAGGGGTAGTGGTTTAATATCGAGTATACTTACTACTCCCACCTAGAGTTATATGTAGAAAAGAACAAAATAAACGCCCGACTAAAAAACAACCTGGGCCCACTGGGATAGGCTTATTCGGCTAGACCCTTTATTAATTTTACCACCCATATAATTGGTTACCTGTAATAAATCGACGACAGCAACGGCTATGTCGGTATTCTCATGAGACAATAACTCCAATAGCGATGGGATCACTTGCAACTCGACAAATAGCGGATATAAATCCGGGACAGTTGCAACGGAATGGAGCTCTTGTAATATTTGATGTAGCTCCACTTCACTTTCCATAAACTTCTCGGGGGTGTCCGGGAATTTAATGCGCATCTCTCGATTTCTTAGACAACGCTTTTCAAATACCAACACCATACGTTTAATGGCACCCTCATCAATAACCTCGCCCTGTAATAATTAACTATACCAACCCTGTGTACATTTAGGGGCTGTTAAATATTACCTCTGTCTCTTCCGTTTCGACATACTTGAGAATTTCTTGTTTTTCTTTCTCGGATAGTTCCAGCAAGTCGGTGACGTGTTGTGTGCTTTGACCGCTGGCTTTCGAGGCGTTTTTCGAACTGTTGCGGGCCTCATTTGCGATTTTGTTGGCACGGGCTTGAGCCATGCGACGGATTTTCTTTTGGCGTTCGGCCTCGTTTTCATTGTCCGAGTCGTTTTCGTTTTCGCTGGGACGCTTCAGCACCTGCGGAGGCTGAATGCAAAAGGTCACAAACTTGCTTTCAATAACCCGGTAAATCATTTCAAAACTTACCTTGTACGATAGTAGTTCTCCAATATCCATTTTCAATTATATTAATGATCAACTACAAGAAAAATAGATGTAAACATTACATGTTAAACTAACCTCAAATTGTAAACAAATCGATAAAAAAATTTTAATAACACAATTTTCTGGTTCTACTATAGATATAGTTGAGAAATTGATCAAGAAATTTATAGACCAACTTTTAATTTAACTTACTTAAGTAAAATGCTGTTAATAAGTCAAACAAGTCAATCTTAGCATCGCCGTACTTGATAGTACTTGACAGTACTGGCCGTGTACTGCGTAAACTGCGCTAATGGTGGTAAAAAGCGGAAGTAATTTACTGATCTAAAAATGTCGATAAAGAAGATCTGTAAATTTGTTGTCAGTTCTTCCTTACCGACAATTTTAGGTCAGATTTTTGGCATTTGGTGCGGTTTTGATGCGGCGCCGCGTCCGCGCCGCATAGAAATTTTAACGTCATTCACGCCCCGCTTTCCCATTTTGAAAAATGGAAAAATTCATTCTCAAATTTTTCGATTTCAAATTTTCCAAAATTAATTTTTCAAAATCTTGTTGCCTTGAGGGAAAAAGAACAAAACAAATGGACGCCTATCATTGATCGTTAATAAAGTGTGCCCTGGTTAATCCATATAGTTTTAATGTGTTAATATGCGTTAAAACAGCAAAAAGTTCAGTCGAGACTTTACGATTGATTTTTGCGACGAAACTTAGAAAATTGATGGTTGAGAATAAAATCGGAATAGTTATCGCGGTTGATTGTTAAAATTTTTCGTCTTTGTCGAGATATTCGTAATTTTCTTACATTGTATGTTTTGCATAGACAACCCACATAACAGTTATGTATAATGCGATTGTCCGTGCTAAGCATTTTATGAAGAAGAAAAATTACGAATAACACGGAAAGGAGAAATATCTGAAATTAAATAAGGGCTGGTTCTAGAAACAAAAAGAAATATTTAACAAAATTAAATTTTTATTGAACTTTATTGTATACATAAGATATAGAGGAATACATTTTAAATGTGCTTCGTTGCAATGATAGAATGCACTAGGGATGTTTCCTTTGAATACTATTTCAGCAACCTGTATTTAGCATGCATAATTAACCTAATATTTATGAGCTTTTAAAAAACGTTTTACCAGTCACTTACCAACCATTTTCTCCATCTACACAATAATTCGAAGGCAATAAAAATTACAATATTTGAAAATATCCATTAACTTTGGTTAATGGATTTTTTAATAAAAAGTCGATTAATGTCAATTTCAATGAGTATTGCTCTTAAAAGGATATGAAGAAAAGAAAAATGAGGACAATTTCAAATCATAATGTGGTTAAATTAGGTGACCTTTTCCTTGATAGAGGCCATTTGCAGGTCTAAATGGAGGTTTGTAACATACCAAAGGGAACTGACTCGTCTTGTAAAATCTAAACTGGTGGCTTCGGGATAAGGTTCTTAAAACATCCTCTCGAATTGCCTTGATATAAACTACTTGATCTAAAATTCATACTTAAAATAAGGCAACTCGTTTAATTTACAAGTCACAATATCAAGCACAAATAATTTCAAGAAATGTTCAAATACTTGACTTGATGCATCTCTAGTGAGAGAATCGATTTAAATTTTCATGATAAGCACACAATAAATTGGATGGGATGAGGAAAATGTTTAAATTTGATTATAACATATTCGATAAACGTTTATTATTTATTGATTTGGATACATTTAAAATTACATTTAAATACAATCAACGATACATCAAATGCATTAGATATAATAGATGATATAAATATCAATTTCTTTTTAATTTCAAAAGTGAATCAATACAATTAATTGCATTTGCAAATCTAATCGAATTAATTGAATACACTTTCAAAATTAATGCACACGTAAAAATGACGAGGGTTGATATGCAAGTAACATAAAGTACATAAATTGAACACCCTGTGATTCCATTATATAACCATCCCTCATTCCTTCAATTGATATCTGCAATATCAATGCAATCTGATTGCATTTTTCTCGCGTTTGACAAGTTTTTAATTGCAATTATTAAACTTGTAGGTCACATATTGCAATCGGTGCAATTAAATGAGAATCGCATCGTTTCATCTTGTATAGAGACATCTTAGAAACGACAACCTACGTCGTGGTTTTGTAGTTCCAACCGGTCCCAATCGGGCTTCTTCATAGATAGGAACATTTCCACGGTAACAAAGACAAGCTCAACGTTTTCTCTATATAGTTGATTTTCATGAGAATCATTCATTCGAAAATTCAATGGTAATAAATCGCATGACTTAAACAACAAAATTTAGATAAAGCGGATGATCGTTTTCATTAAGTCGATGACACGATCAGAAAAATTCGTGACGTCAATTTTTAATAACAATATTTCATATTATAGCCATAGTTGCATTTAATATCAATGCTTTGAAATGAGTATGTATTTAATTGCTTGTCATTGTTAAATAAGAAAATTATCGTCGACATTATGTCCATTAATTTTCCTGTCTTCGATTAAAATGCATCTTTGAAAAACATTTAAAATCAATTTATTTCTAAACCAATCCCGCTTAAAGATGTCTTAATGTTATCTCAAAAAAGTTTTTTCAGAATTTTTTTTTTTGGAAAAATATCTAATATTATTTCTTAGACGTCTTTATGACGTCCAAAAGATATCAAAAGATAAAATAATGAAATTTCAATTAATCTTTTTGTTAAACTGGATTTTATCTGATTTTAAGATCTAGCCTATCCAAATAAATGTTATTGTTTGGTTTAAATCATTAATTTTTTGGTGTTTTAAGTCGCTTTAAGATCCTAAGTCTAAGATCCCGCTTTAAAACGACTTTCGCCGAGCTGGTTAATGGATGAAAAATATTTTATATTCAATTAGATATGTCAATAAATATATTGCAAATAGGTTGTCTAAAAAATTTCAGTCCAGAATATGATGAATTAACAATTAAAACATTTTTTTTTTAAACATTTCACTGGTTTGGTTAATAGACAAATTCCATACCAATCGAAAGTATGAAGCCTATAGAATATGAAAACGTTAGGTTGCTTATTTTTTCTCGTCACAACTGTTGGGTTAGCAGGTACAAATAAGTAAATCGATACTAGTAACTTGCACTGGTCTGGTTAATGAATTAAAGTTAAATAAAATTAACTAACCGGAAAGAAGTTAGCGTAGAACTTTTATTTTTTTATTAAATTATATGCCAAAAAAATGCTCCTCGAATACTCCTTCAGAATCAGCATTTGCTTCAGGTGTAAAATTAACCGTTAATTAGTTATTCAATTTTTAAGAAAACTAAAAAAATCAACAATTAAAATCGCTTTAAAATCGAAATTTACAATTTTCTCTAAAAGTTTTTTCGTTCAAAAAATTGCTCCTTGAATGCTCTTTCCGGATCCACAATTGCTCCAGGTGTATGATTTACCATTAATTAGTTATTCAAATTTAAAAAAAAATAGACATAACCTAAACAATTAAAATTGCTATTAAAATCCAAGTAACTAACTTTTTATTAAAGTTTTTCTTTCGAAAAATTGCTCCTTAAATACTCTTTCCAAATCCACAATTGCTCCAGGGGTAAAGTAAACTGTTAATTAGTTAATCAATTTTTTACTAACTGAAAAAATCAACAATAAAATTCGCGTTAAACTCTAAATTTTCAATATTTTCCTTCAAAAAAGTGCTCCTCGGATGCTCTTTCCGGGTCCACAATTGCTCCAGTTGTATGATTAACCGTAAATTAGTTATTCAATTTCCTAAAAATTAGACATAAACTCAACAGTTAAAATTGCTATTTAAATCCAAATTACTAACTTTTTACCAAAGTTTTTTCTTACAAAAAATAGCACATTCCAGATCCACAATTGCTCCAGGTATAAAGTAAAACATTTGTTAGTTATTCTATTTTTAAAAATCTATTAATGAACAATTGAATTACTATTTATCGATTAATTATATACCGGGAGCAATTGTGTATTTGAAAAGAGGATACTAGAAGCAATTTTTTGAAAAAGAAAACTTAAATAAAATATTAGTTTGGATTTTTATAGCAAATTAAATAGTTGAGTTTTAAAATTTTTTAAAAACTGAATAACTAATTAACGGTTAATTTTACCCCTGGAGCAATTGTGAATCTGAAAAAAGCATTTAAGGCGCAATTTTTTTGAAAGAAAAACACCCAAGTAAAATGTTCGTAATTTAGATTTAAATAGCAATTATAATTGTTGAGGTTATGTCTAATTTTTAAAATATTGAATAACTAATAAATGGTTAACTTTACCCCTAGAGCAATTGTGGATCTGGAAAGAGCAATTTTTCGAAAGAAAAACTTTAATAAAAAGTTAGTTACTTGGATTTTAATTGTTTAGGTTATGTCTATTTTTTTTAAATTTGAATAACTATTTAATGGTAAATGATACACCTGGAGCATTTGTGGATCCGGAAAGAGCATTCGAGTAGCAATTTTTTGAACAAAAAAACTTTTAGCGAAAATTGTAAATTTGGATTTTAAAGCGATTTCAATTGTAAATCTAAGGGTTCGACGGAGATCGAACCCAGTGCCACTGACGCATGTATCGGAGAGAGCCAACTTCTCTAACCACTGCGCCACTAAGTGGACTTGTTCAATTATTGACAGCCATCAATTTTTTGAAAGTTAATTGAAGGATCGGCAGTTGAACTTTCTAGGCAGTTCAAGAGAGAGAGCGATTGCCTATATATATAATGCACAGGCAGTCAGAAATCAGTCAGTGAATACAAATGATTCAAGTAATAGTGACGTGAGCGATTTTAAAAGTGATATTTGTGATAAATTGTTGATTGATTAAACATTTTGTGAAATTTCCATCGATTAAAAGAACAAGGAAAGGTCACTAGGTGGCGTGGATGACTAAATAGTTGCTCTAAACGCCAGTGGTCCTGGGTTCGAATCCCAATGAAAGCCCAAGATTTTTTTTGTGGGTTTTTGGATTCGACAGTCGCTAATGACTATGGTAGTTGATGCGACCTTAAATAAACTTAAAAAAAATCTTTTAAATATTAAGAAGATAGCGTAATGTTATCTAAATGAAAGACAAGACTGTTGTCTTTTTCACAATTTTCTGTTATTTAAAATATACCCAAAAGATAGAAAAATGATAGCTTTTTTAAGATGGCTAAATATCTATCCAGTTGAAATTCATTAAAATGTTATCAAAAAGATAACAAAATGATAACTTTATTATCTAAAAAATGATAAAATCCAGAAAAATCTTTTGGAAACATGTTTTGACAGATATTTTAAAGTTAGCTAAATGATAACTTTTTTGACGTCAAAAAGATAACTTGAAATTACATTAATAATTTCTAACAAAACTCGTTTTATCGAATGGGATTTTATAATATGATACAATTAAATTGAAACGAGTTCAATTTTTGAAGTCTTGACGTTAAAGATTAACAATAGACATCTAATGTAATGCGATTTTCTTTGATACACTTGTTTGCTAATAATAGACGAACATTTTCTTCATGAGATTATCAATTAGTACAATTCAAGTAGATACTTATCTAATTAACGTAAAATAAATTGAAATAGCTTCAAGTGACCTGTTACATAGTTTGTTATCTGGCTATAGGTAAGTTCAACTTGTGAGATTGTAATATTAACGTAAAGTGGTTGTTAGAGTCAAATGTTTGGCTCGTAACATAACATTTTTTTTTTCTTAAAACTTCTTACAATTAACGACATCACAGAAATAAATCACAGAACAGCTTTGGGTTGTTGCTTTTAAAATCAAGCAAAACGAAGGGATTTTTATAAGACATTGATTCTGAACGATTGAATAGGACTTACAAGACCAGGTGTGTCGGTAACCTTTTGAGTTAGTATCTTTAATTTTTATAAGAAAATATTTTTTGTAAACTGTAACCCCTGAATAACTTAAAAAATCAAATATGGTACATTTTTCTTAAATAATCAACTTTAATTATCTACCTAAAAAATCCAAAGTCAACTCTTTTTGATAATACTTTATAACCTCAAAATAAAAGTATTGGCCCTCTCATTTACCCGATCCTTGTGGGGTAGTTAAGAACAATCCAAGGGAAAATTAATCACGAAATTATAATATAATGACATCATTAAATTTTTATTAATTTTTTACTACGTTGGGCACAAATGAGACGTAATCCTTACTACATAGACCGCTGGTACATTGTTCATGTGCCCATTTGTTACAAAATGCTCCCTTAATCTTATTAAGAAGAAAATTCGTATTTTTCGTTCTAAAATATATTTTAATAGTCCTCTTTGTCCCTTTCACTTTCTTTGAACACCCCTTTTAAATTTCTGACGACCACTATATCCTTAACTGGTGGCTTCAATCTTAATGTTGTATTTTTTTTCCTTTTAAATATTTATAGTTATCGTGTGAAAACTTCAAGAGTGGCACTCAAAAAAAAAAAAAATCTGCTGCGTCGCGTCACAAAACCTGATTTTTCATGAAACTTGTTGTTGGTTAGCTAAATCCATAATCTTTACTTAAAATAAAACTATTTCGGGAAAGTCGGGTAGTTGAAAATGGGTTTTGATTCGGTGGAAATATTAAAAATTGAGAAGGAGGATGAAAAGATTTCAGAATAAATAGTTACAAATGTAATTTAAGAAATTGGGAGAAAAAAGAAAGAACATCTTACCACAGTTAAGGAAGCTGCAGTGGCTGAGAAAACACCTGAAGAAGTTAAAGCAGAAAAAAGTGACGAAGTTGAAGTAAAAGATGAAATTGAACCAGTTGAAGAAAATGTAGAAATAATTGTGTAAGAATTAGAGATAAAAGAAGAAAAATATGAAGTTAAAAACCAAATGGAAGCAGCTAAAAAAGAAAATATAGATGAAAAGGTAGAAGAAAATTAGGAAAAAAATTAAATATGAAAAGATTAAGGAAGAAAAAAGGTTAGAAGTAGAAAAGAAGAGAGTAGTAAAAGAATAAATAGAGAACTAGAAGTAAAATCGGGAATAAAATATAAAGTAGAATCAAAAGAAGAAACAGAGAAGAACCAAAAAAATAAATTATCGAGAAAGAAATTTCAGAAATTGGACTCAAAGATCAAAGATGAAAGAGGAAGCGATTAAAAATGGCGACTAAAAATGGAATTTTAACATGCAGTGATACCTCTCGCAACTGCCCTGGCAAAACGACGTTATATACCTTAAACAATTCAATTTGTATGAGGCCAGTGCTGGTCATTGTAATTGTATATAGTAATATGTAAATAAATATGGGTAACCACTCCCACCTTACATTCTGGTGACCCCGAATTGCAGCACGTAAAGCAGCGAGGAACGGTCATTCTGCCTAAACCTGCAAGTTTCACCTAATATTTTGGACGCCGTACAGTCGCCACATACAGCGGACCCTCTCACGAAGGACTCAACTATGGAGTAGCGGCATCCTAGGCTACTCCATACCCGTCCCACGTCGTCTTCGGACTCGAGCCACAGCGGCCCCGGCTCCACGACGGCTCCAATCACAGCAGCCCAGAATCTTACAGCCCAACGACGACAATAATCGTGATCAAGTCACTAGGAGGGGAGTAATGTGGCGACTGGAAATGGAATTAGAAAATGCAACAATACCTCTCGCAACTGCCCTGAGGAAACGACGCCATATACCTTAAGCAATTCAACTTATACGGGGCCAGTTCTGGCCGCTGCAATTGTATATATTATATGTAAATAAATGTGGGTAAGAACTCCCACCTTACAAAATGTTTTCGACAACAGTCGCAAATGGTGGTCGTTAAATACTGCCGATGAAATGCTTGGTATAATTGAAGCTTTACTAGGAGAGGCGTATCATAAAGATGGTAGACCAAAGTATCTTTATCGTCACAAATGAAATGGTTTTGATAAAGAAATTCGTGGGAGTTTCAACTAAAAACGAAAAAAGGAGCATTCGGGGATGAATGTCTACTATCAGGAGGGTGGAATTAGGTAGTAGGATACGTAATATTTATACCAAATAGTAGGTCCGGGAAGAACAAGGCAACGTGGTCATATACTAAAGAATAATTTAGGTCACTTAGTGGCGTGGTTGACCATATAGTTGTCCTATATGTCAGTGGTCCTGGGTTCGAATCCCAATAAAAGCCCAAGATTTTTTCTGGGTTTCCGGATTCGACGGTCGCTAATGACCGTAGTAGTTAATGCGACCTTAAATAAAAAAAAAAAAAAAAAGAATAATTTAAATTAATAATACAATGGGCACATGAACAATGCACCAACGGTTAATCTAATATGGATTACGTCTGGGATTTGTGCAAAACATAGGAAACTGTGATTAAAAATGTAATTATATCAGTACCCAATTTAGATCCTATTTCCCCCGCGGGTTTATCTTAATTACTCCACAGGGTATCGGGCAAATTACAATTTTTCTATTTTTGTGATTATAAAGTTAACATCAAAGAGTTTTAACTTCTGTTTTTATAGGTATAGACAAGTAACGTTAACGTTATCAGAAAAGTTGATAATATTTAAGAAATTGTTTTATTAATTTAGATTATTGTAAGCCACATTCTTAACTTCTCACTTTCCTCGAGTAGTTTAAAAGAATTTTTTAGTGTCTGACTCAGAGATCCTTTCAATTTTGAAAACAGATTTTAATCGTTTTTATTGCAATAGGTTACCGAAGTTCCCAGTCGTTAACATTAACTTGTTGCGTATTCTATAACATTTACAAGAAAGTTTTTAATGCAAATATTTCCAAAATTTGGAAATATATACCAAAACCAAGAAAAATGTTTCGCAACATCTGCATATAGTATTTACAAATATTACCATAAAATACGTTTAGACACTGAAGAAATACGTTGAAATGACCAACACATGACCATTTCAAGTTTTCAACTGAAGAAAATATCGAAAAGAAAATCAATTCAAATCGTTCAACTTAACTTAAGTGACGTATACATGGGCTGTATATATTGGTCACTGGTTGGTCATAATTGGTCAGATTAAATCAGTATAAAATCTAAACTTGACCAATTACTGAAAGCACATGACCAATTATGACCAATCAATAACCAAATGGCATACTTGAAATAATTTGGTTCAAAGTTTTCATTGATGACGTCAATGGAACGTCATTTCGAGCAATTCCCGCTTGTACAACTCTTGCATGTAGACGTGCAGTTCGTCCTCCAACGCGCCCTGTTCAATGTCCTGCAAGCTGCTGTTGCTGATGTTCTTCGGTGTGGAGCTTTCCTCGTGCACCGTCAACACTTTGGGCACCACATTCTTCTCGTCGTGGTGCCGTTTCAAGTACTTGAACAAGTCCCGCAGCGTTTGCATGTAGCGGCGCTCCGGGAAATCGTTCCGCTCCGCAAAAGCGCGTCGATTCCCGGTCAAACCGCTTCCCGATGAGACGACGCTTGTCGTCGATGTTTGGCCCCGGTGTTGATTCCCACTGGACGTCGGCATCATTCTCTACAAAACAATGGTAACAGAAATTATTTCCACCTTCTGATGCAATGTATAAAAATTGTAACAAAACACTCGAGCTTTGAATAAATTTTGTGCTTTGTCTAACGATACAAAGATGGACTCGTAAAGCTTTGAAGCATACGTTCAAAGTTGCATTGATGGATGCATTCATAACCGTTGGATCAAACTTTCGTTTGAGTCAAAAGAACTTTTCGTCAAAGAAAATTTTTTTTTATCCTTTCGTGGCTCTTATCCCACTCAGAAAAATGTTTTTAAGAAAAATACATTTTTCGTTAAAGCTTTTAACTCAGAAAATGATATACCTGTATCTTTAACCATACGACAAAAAAAAACTGTGACACACCATGTGGTCACATCGTTGCTCTTTCGAAATTGAATTTGAAAAAATAAAATTTTTGATTTGAGAAGGATATTAAGTTTTTTTTTTTTTTTTTAATTTTTAACTAAAACCGGCGTGGCCACACGGTGTGTCACACTTTTATTTTATTCTAAGGTTGCTCTTCCTTATGGTTTTTTGTACGTAAAGGTAAAAAAAAATCACTTATGAGAATTGCAAGAGGGAAAATATTGCACCAAAGCAATTTCGAGAAACTTTCTTAACGGTATCCGACGTTTGCAAGCTTTTAAAGCAGCTTTTAAGTGAAAAATGTTAAAGTGTGACACACCATGTGGTCACGTCGATACTTCGTCCAAAAATAGGTATAACAATTTATTTTAACCGTTATTTACTTTAAGCATATGCAAATGTGAAAAATTTTGTAAAATTTATTATTTGATTATTATTGGTTTCTGGCGTAACAGTGCCAGCCAATGGAGTGAAGTTGCCACGAAATTCAAATAGTCCATAAACACTGATAGTTATATATATAACAGTGCAAATATTTACCTGTTGTTTGTGAAAATTGCAGTGGTGCAATGCATTTCGTCCAGAGCCGTCAGTGCTGTTGTCGGAAGTAGTTGGCAATGGTTCCTGGGCACATTCTCGTAGTAGTGCCGAGTAGGAACGCTGCTCAAATCGTCGACTTCCTTTTTGTGCCATACAATGGCAACATTGCGCGAACGTTTCCTAGTGAACATCAACTATTTGTATATTAGTTACTTGAGGACCTTTTTTAGGACCATCATTCACTTTCACTCATTCTGTGGACGATCGTACATAAAACTATCAATTTGAAAATTTTCACTAGGTTTGTTCCAATTGTCCTTCTGGTGGTGTTCAAACATTGACCAACCGACAAAGAGAAAGACACATTGACCCAGAAGCAAGAGTGAGTGAAGAGTGAGGGCTGACAAGGCAGTACATAAGCATCGTCGACTGCTGGATAGGACTGGATGTTCCCACGGAACGAACCTGCTGAAACAGTTCTTCCCTCACTCTTGTCTCTTGATCCATCTTGTCTTGCTCTTGGTCTGTTGGTCGTGTCTGTGCATCGCCATAACTCGATGATTGGAACAACCCTAATGAGTTCATTCATCAGAAATCATATTGAACAGGAGGAAGACCATCAAAAAAGGTAATCATCAATAACTGACAACTGCTTTGATTCTCCCAGAAACTTTGGAGTTTTACTCAGTTCACGCTGTTTATCGTTTAGTCATGACGTTACAAAAGTGATCAAGTGGTACAAGAAGTGGTTACATTACAAACATGGGAGACGTGTAAAGTGGATGAACCCTGAACAATGGCAACACTATGGCAAAGCTCCAAATGGACTCAAAACGCAAACCTCTCCTCTAACAAAGGCAGAAGAACTAATAAATATGGTTTAAAGTTAGATAATCCTGGTCCTGTCACTATAATGAACGAAACGTATAGCCAACTTCCCACCGCCATCCTTCGAATAATGCGTGAAAGCTTCTCAAAATCGGATATCAAGCTACGGAAAGCTTCTCTTGAAACCATTCACTCCATGTACCCAGAGTGAGAGTTTCTGCACATATATTCAGATGGTTCGTCCATCCTAGGATACTGAAAGACTGGTGCTGGTTACTAGCGATATATTTGAAGGATGTGCCGTAGTTGGAGAACCTTTAAGCTGTTTTGATAGGGAAGTAGAGGCAGTTTTACTAGCTACACCCAAACTTCACAAAGTTCTGACGAACCATAAAGCTGTCTTCTTTATTGATTCTCAAGCTACAGTAGCAGCACTATGGTCTAACTATCCCCCCCCCCCGATTGCATCCGTACTAACAAATGTCGAGCTGCCTTGGACAGTTCCGATAAAACAGGTTGGCACCTGTCATTATAATGGATTCCCAGTCATATTGGTATCTTGGTAAATGAAAAAGAAGACACTTTCGCTAAGGCCCTCTCTAAATCAACCACAAACCCTTATTTCTCTAATATCAGCTCAGAGCTACATTTCAAGTACTATCAACTTGGTATTCTTATAACACCTAAAAAAATGAAGCATAAGGAAAAAATGGGAATCCTTACTGGAATCCCCTATTCCACGACTTTTTCCCCACCAGGTGCCAGTCGCAGCTTTCCCAACTACCACGGGACACGACAACCTATGTGAGTACTTGCACCGTAGGGGTATCCTACCGACTCCAATCTATTCTCTCTGCAAAGAGGAACCCATGAACGCCATGCATCTTGGCCATTGTCCTACCCTTGCAAAAGTTAGGAATGTAAACGAAAGCAATCAAAACCATCTACTCTCTAACCTCTACAAGATGGTGCAGCACCGAATAGTAGAAATGTTAAAACTGAGCTTCGGATAGAAAGAAGAAGAAGAAAAAGTTGTCAAGGAGCTATCGATGTCAGCTTACCTACTAAAGTTAGCTCCAATATTTGCCCCGATGAGAAGAAAAAAATCAAGATTATTATTATTGTCACAGTCCAAGTCTTGGGCTCACGATTGTGTGGGCTGAGACCGTCTTAGACATTTTGTCTAAACCTCACGCTGAGTATCTCAACGAAGCGTGAAGGATGGATAAAGGCGAGGCTATTCGACTGAAAAATAAGCTTCTGAAACGTTCTCAAAGAGCTTAGTCTTTGATACCACCTGCAGCAAGAGTTTGCCCAGTAAAGGATTACTCGGTGAATGACAGAGAATAAAACTTCCAGCGTTTTCTACGTGTAATTCTTTATGGATGGCAAAGGACAGATTGTAAGACAAACGAATCGAAAGTTCTAGCAACTGAATAAGTCAGATAGGAATGTTCTGGAAGAATGGTCGAGTTCTTATATAAGAAAAACAAGCTCAGTCAGGGTCAGTGATACATAAATCGTCAACGTGAGTCATAAATAAATCGTCAACGTGAGTCATAAATAAATCGAAAACATGAGTCATAAATAAGTCGTCAACGTGAGCTATAAAAAAATCGTCAATGTGAATCATAAATAAATCGTCAACGTGAGTCATAGATAAATCGTCAACGTGAGTCATAAATAAATCGTCAATGTGAGCTATAAATAAATCGTCAACGCAGTAATAAATAAATCGTGAACCGTGAGTCATAAATAAATCGTCAACGTGAGTCGTAAATAAATCGCAACGTGAGCTATAAATAAATCGTCAACGTGAATCATAAATAAATCGTCAATGTAAGCTATAAATAAATCGTCAACGTGAGTCATAAACAAATCGTCAACGTGAGTCATAAATAAATCGTCAACGTAAGCTATAAATAATTCGCAACGTAAATCATAAATAAATCGTCAATGTGAGCTATAAATAAATCGTCAACGAGTAGTAAATAAATCGTCAACGCAGTAATAAATAAATCGTAAATCGTGAGTGTTAAATAAACAGTGAATCGCGAGTGTTAAATAAATTGTGAACAGTGCAGTGCATATAGTATAATATAAACAGTGAGTGGCAATTAGGGACTGTGACTATTGCAACAGTGATCTTAATCACTGCTAACGAGTGTAAATAGTGTAAATAAACAAACATTTGTTAGAAAATAAATTGTCGCCATTCAAACACAAATGCAAGAACCCGTATAAACGTTACATTATTATTATAAGGGTTGCTTTTTGTTCTGAGTCCTGAATGGCTAACAGCAGCTAAAAAATGAGAATTCTAACTATTAACAGTTACAATAGAAGATAAAGATGAATTATAAGATAAGGGGAGTTGATGATTACCTTTTATGACGTCACTTATATTCAATACGTTCATATGGATTTATATGTAGGTACCTTGAATGCGTTGCGAAATTTGTTCGACATGAGATGATAGAGCATGGGGTTGATGGTGGTCGAGACGTAGTACAAGACGCCGGATATATACGTGACGATTTCGTAGATGTGCAACATGTTGCCGCCGCCGACGTAAATCGCAATTAACCGTTGAATATGAAACGGAGCCCAACAAATGAAAAATGCCACGACGACAGCCACTGAAACCAAACAACATAATATCAAACAATTACTATCTGAAGCTCTTTCATTACATTCAGTGCCTCGAGTGCTTTTGAATAAAAACCTTTTGAGCTTTATTTGTTTTCAATAATATTACAAAGCATTACAGCGCTTAAAACATACAATCGAGGCAAGTTTAAGCTCTTGCTAAGCTATTTTCGTTAAGTATTGAACAAGTAGCAGTTATGGGGAGTTGAAAAGCTCACTTAGATGTAACCTTATTCAATGGTTTCGACCAATATACGTAAAAGCTTATAATTTTCATGATTGGTTTTGATAAAATATCAATAAATGAAACATTGAGAGAAAGCTCTGAGACTGTATAAATATATTTACCTATATGTACGGGCTGGTCAATTTAAAGATGTCCCCAAGAAAATTTAGATTTACCTGCAGCTTTGCAGAATAAAAACCAAGCCGAAAATCTTAAGTCTTTAAGTCATAAAAACTGCATTGGTAAATAGCTGATAAATAGCTAAATTTAATGAAGCTTTTTCACAAAAGTGCCCTACTTTCACTAGTTCCAGGTAGGATGGAGCTTAAGGTTGACAGAAAAGATGAAAAAATTGAAAGCTTCTTAAGTCTCATGGTTTTTGCAATTTCTGAGTTAGTAAGATATGAGAATGTAAAGATCTTAGAAATCAAAGCTCCCAAATTTCGAGGAGCTTTTCTAATAATCTTGTTTCCTGTGATTTAAAGGACATTTTTAGTTATTTGCAAACTAGTCTCGTTTAGAAAACATGCTATAAGTTTGATTCTTAACAAATTTCCATGAAGGTTTAAATTTTTTTTAGTACTGTTGCAATTTCAAGATAAAAGTGCATTCTTAGATATCAAGTAGAGCTTAATGTCGAAATCAAAGACAAAAATTATTTTTTAAAAGTTTCATAATACTTAAAGTTTTAGCACAAAGCTCTAAGAAGTTGAACCTTTCCAATTTTCTCATGTCCTATGATTTTAAAGCTTTTTAAGTTAAGTTCAAGACCAAAATTGAAAAAGTTTGTTTCTTAGCATAAGAAAGCAACTTTTTAGATAAACCACCAAATATGTAGGGAGAGACTGCACATAAATTGCACATGCACCTTAATTCCTACTAAAAATTTTTAAAAGCTCACCTCCATTAGATATTAACAAAAGACAATTTTTCATTAATTTTAAGCTTTAACCATAAAAAGCTGGAAACTTTTTGAATAACGATGTATTGGAATTTTAAATTAGCTTTCGTAACATCCAAATTAACTGGAGAAATACTCCGGGGCAGAAACAAGCTTAGAAATTCATAAAATACTATATATATAGCAATAGCAATGGCAGCCCCTAGGCAGGTGCTGATTTTCTTTAAAAGCCTAATGCTTCCCTAGTTAATACAGAGCGTCACATCATACAATAGACTTCATTGGTTGTGGTGACAAAGGGAAGAAATATCTTAAGATTCGTAGAGCGAAAAACAAAAAAACATCCAAAATAATCAGACTAATGGGAGCTTCTGTTTGTAACATTTCGTATTCTATTTCGAAAACTTTCCAATTTTGTTATAAATTTAGCGCTCGACACCCTTGCAAATATCTGAAAATGTTATTAAAAGCACAGGAAACGAGATTATCACAAAAGCTCAACTGCGAAGAGCCTCGAGCTTGAACATATTTACATGTGTGAACGATATTAATTAAAGCTTTCAAATTAATTCATATACAACAAAAAAAAAGTTATATGAGAAGCTTTATTGGCTTTTAGAGGCTTGTTGTCTCTCATTTTAACAATGATTTTCAGTTTATCTTTAATTATCTGTGAAAGTGAGCTTTTTACAATCCGGTTTTTTTACAGACCAAATTTTGTAGTAGCTTTTAAAAATGCTTTGGACTCCTAGACTCAAATACTCGAGCAGTAACTTCGAGCTTTCAACTCGATTTTAATTCTGTGCCAGAAAAACCAAGTAAATCAATAAAGTTTTTTATATAGTTACTAACAATTTTCATTTAAAAATTTATTTATAAAATATAATATAAGGTTTGCGTCTTGAATAAAATCAACTGAATCTGTTGCTTACAAGGATATCATTGATATATAAAATTTCAGTGTAAATTGGTTATCATATCCTTTGTATATACTTCAAAATTAAATTTCTAATAATTTTTTTAGACCAAAAGGTGTGACCACATGGTGTGTCACGTTTTGTTTGACGGTGACCAACCATTTTTTAACCCGTCAAGTAGTTTTTCCGACAACCGACTTCAAAAAAAGGTCCTCAATTAACTGTATTTTATATGTTTGTTACCTCAGAATTTTCGATTGAATGAGCCGATTTTGATGATTTTTTTTATTTGAAAGCTGGTGCTTTTGGTGTAGTCCCAGATTGATTTGAAAGAAATCATTCACTTCTAACGGGTTGAAAACTAAGGGATGTAAATATTAACTTCTTATTGGATAGCTCGATTTTGATAATTCTTTTTTTTATTGGTAGAACATAATTTTAAATTAATATCATTTCCATTTTTATAAAAATCTCCACTAATAAGGGGTTAAAAATTAGGGATGAAATTATAAATTATTCCTGGCTAACCCGATTTCAATAATTTTTTTCTATCGTACATCGTACCTTTAAATTGTTTACATTTCATTATGAAGAAAAAAATCCACCCCCTAAGGATGAAAATAGGGGATGAAATAGTGAAGTTTAACTGAATGATTGAAAATTGATGATTTTATTTTATTGAAAAACGTATTCCTCTTAGTTCTTTCATTACATTTAAAAGCAAAAAATTTCAACCCTTAAGAGCAAAAGGGGATGAAGTAGTAACTTTTAACATTAAAACGGTGCTGTCTCATATGAGCAGCGCGTTTTGTAGGTTTACCCATATTCAAAGAAATAAAATCAGTTATCAAACTTCAGATTACTAAAAATCGAAAAATAAATCAAAATTATAACAAAATGAAAAACCGATTTGAAAATAAATAAAAAATGTTAAACAAAAAATGCACTAAAAAGTAAAAAAATAATTACGTATCCTTGCAGTGTCTACAACTTACAAACTATTAGGATGATATAATGTACAACTATTGTTATTTTTGGAGTTGGTGTCAGCCAAGGAAATAAATATTGATGTTCATTTGTAAAAAGGTTTAATAATTGATTGGTATTTTGTAGTTTAAGGGTCACAAGATATTGTCACAGTACTAGTACATTGTATAAAAGTTCATTTAAAAATTAATTTTTTAAGGTATTCTCTTTTTGCTAGGTACCAATATTGTCGTATTTTCTTGGATGACACCAACTCCAAAAATAACAATAGTTGTACATTTTATCATCCTAATAAGTTGTAAGTTGGAGACACTGAAGGGTTACGCAATTATTTCTTTACATCTTAGTGCATTTTTTGTTTAAGAATTTTTATTTATCTTCAAGTAGGTTTTTCGTTTTGTTATAACTTTTATGTGTTGGTAAATAAGTGCCAAGTTACTATGATAACTAAAGTAATTACTAAAATAACACCTGTTATTTGCATAAAATACCTACTATCTATCTATACCAATAATAAAATTGAAGATTTTTACTACTTGAATACCTACATATATAATAATAACGTTCCATCTCTCCTGCGCCAGAGAACGAAAAACGGAATCATTTTCCTGAGCTAAGATTTTTATCTAATCCAAAAAATTTAAGATGTTTTATTGAATACTTTTTATTGCCTACATTTTCATATATTTAATACAAAAAAAAAATGCCATTTACATTGTAATTTTCCCCCAAAAAACAGGGTAATAACAGGGTTTGTCCAGGGTAAACTTGAAAACAGCAGAGCCGATTTCAATGGAATTTTCAAAGAAAGTTATTAAATATTGTACCTTACATAATAGGCTACTTTAAATTTCGAATAGTTTTCCCTGTCTGTTTGTTTGTTCTTGGCAAACTTGAAAACGGCTGGTCCGATTTGGACGAGATTTTCACTACAAGTAGTAAATATTACAAAAAGTGCTATAAAATACTTTTTATTCCGAAAAAATGTTGATTTTCTGAGAAAAAATAAAAACTATAAAAACTGAGCAACGAAAAACATACATCGGCAGGCAGCTGTGATACAATGTACATATACCATATCATTACGTAAAGACAATATGATTTTAAATTATGTTATTTAATATTCTTATAAATTAATGTTCGCAAAATTGAAAATTATAACCATGATAAAAGTATAGCGATAGGTTAAATTCCTAGAAACCATAATTCCATTGAGAATTTACGGTTAGTTAATATATTATTAATAGTTCGGCTGAGTAAACGTTTGCATTATCGAGGGAGGAGAAGGAAATCCTCTGCAGTAAATATGATTTCATTCATAAAAATAAATATCTTAGTTTAAAAATGAGACCCGTAAGAATAAATAACAAAAACAGACAGTTCGACTTAAGTGATCCCGATTAGGAGTTTGACTAAGAGAGGTGAAGCCGTTAGGCAGAGCCCCCAAAACAAAAAAAAATCCAGCTCAACTTATTTTCAAGAAAAAATAGAAAATAGAAAATAAACTATATTTTTAATTTTTAATTTTCAATTTGTTTTAGCAAGATCTATAAAAAATTGTTGTCTAATCTTGAACTCCGGGAAATAGCAGACTTTCCGATAAGACATAATGGCCTTAATAATAAATCCTAGAATTATGAATCTGAGCCAACCAAACCTAATACCTCAGATCTTAAGATAACACGTTAAATATTATTTATCGTAAAAAAGGTACACTTCCTAAAGGATAGCTGCTAATCCATTCTACTAAAATTAATAAATGATTTCATATGACATTTGGTGTGAAAGGTTCTCAAGGCTTAAAATTTTCTTAATATTTTACAATATTCAAAAAAACGTAAAGATCCTACCTATAAGATAGCTTATATCTGTTCCTGGAAAAGTAGTTAAACGGATTTTCATTAACTTTCTATAAAATAAAGGTCTAGAAATACCTAATAATTTTTTTTTTGGTTAAAATAGCTGAATTTCTTATTTTGGGTAAAGTTTTCTATTATTCAATCAGATTAATTTAGGTACGCTCAGCGAAGCGGACGGGTATCAGCTAGTTATACAATAAAGGGTATAAGACATATCAATTTTTATGATTTACTTCAAAAGTATAATTTTAATAAAAAAATAACCATCAATAAAATCCTTGTTAAATTTAAATAAAATTCTTGAGACTTGAAAACTCTTTGATATTTATACCTATGAAAATACCAAGTGGGACACTCTGTATATTTTTTTTTTCGACATCACAACTGATAAAGTAATTACAAGGAATCATCTTTGATGAAAAAATTGCCGCTCAGAATGTTTTATTTAAACACGATTTGTGCATAAAGCATTTTTCTTCTTTGATGATAACATTCTGCGTTTTCTGTTTCTTTTTGCGACCTCAAGTTTATATTCTCAAAGAAAGAATGTAACGAAAAAAGGTATCACTTACATGTTTTCTCGTGTACTAGCACAGAGAGTCGTAAAGCTAGTTGAAAAATAATATTTCATGTTCATACTAATTGGAATCGGATAAGTATCACAAAAAATAATCTACAGTTGTAACATTCAAATAGAAGATTACCGCTTTGGTAGACTCTAACATTTCCTTTGATCGTTTAATTAATGAAGTTCATAACGGCTTACATACTTATATGTGTTTTACAGGTATTAAAGGTAGTCCTTGTTTCCACGAGTCAAAGCATTGCCTGTGCATTTTATTAGAAATGTAATGGAGAAGTAATTATAATAATTTTAAGTCAAAGTTTATATCCCATACGAAAAATGTATATCCTAAAATATATCCGGATAGAAATTCCATATATATCCGTAGGCCCATATATACATACGTATGTACAAATATAACAAAAATTGTAATTGGTTATGTACTTATATTTTTCTTAAATGTCATTTAAAACCGTTCAGCTATTTTAGAGAGCATCCATTAATTGCGCGAGGCCTTTTTTTGCAATTTTTGAAATCCTTTCCCCTCCCCTCTGGTAAGATGTCATGAGATTTGGCATAAATCATTCCCCCAACCCGCAATCTAATGTGATATTTTTTAAAACAAAAATATACGTGATATTTGCGAGACCTTCCCTTTCCCCAAAGTAAGATTAGATGAGATTCGGCTCGACTCCATCGGCCCCTGAACGCCTCACGTAATTAATGGATGTTACCTTAAAAGAATAGATTAGTAGCTATCCTACCGGATCTTTAGCAAAACTTCATTAAAATTCGTTCCGTTAAGTAATTGTTGAATTTTGAAAATTTTAGTTTATTATTTTAATACGTTTGTTACTAATTAATATCTTTGACAATGAACAATGAAAAAATTCAAATATTTAAAACAATTTCATTATTAATTTTATCGGATGTTAAATTGAAATTCATATTTATTTTCCAGTAAAAATTGTCAATTTTTTAATTTAAACTTTGTAGAGATTTCTTTCGTAGTTGTGTAAAATTGGTAAGGCCTTCTTGAGGAAAATGCGTTAAAATTCTATTTCACGAACTTTACCGAAACTCATTAAATTTAGGGTTCCTGTAGGATACAATTGTTTTGCCATCCTATGGGAACCATGCATTATTCTAGTCTTAAAAGTAAGCTGTATCATTCTCCCCCAATTTATATATATAGATATATAAATATTTGCGAGACCTTCCCTTTCCCCAAAGTAAGATTAGATGAGGTTCGGCTCGACCCCATCGGCCCCTGAATGCTTCACGTAATTAATAGATGTTCCTTTAAAAGAATAGATTAGTAGCTATCCTACCGGGTCTTTAGCAAAACTTCATTAAAATTCGTTTCGTTAAGTAATTGTTGAATTTTGAAATTTTTTGTTTATTATTTTAATACGTTAATTTCTAATTGATATCTCCGACAATGAACAATGAAAAAATTCAAATATTTAAAAAAATTTCATTACTAATTTTATCGGGTGTGAAATTTAATTAATAATTATCATATCAATCTTTAACTATGTGGTAAACAAACGGGAATAGTGAATCTCTCCTGAGTAAAAAGTAGATTAAATCTTCTTAAGGAAAATGAGTTAAGACTCGATTTCGTGGATTTTAATGAAACTGCTTTTAAATACACGGTTCTTATAGAATACATACTTGTTTTGCTATCCCATGGGAACCGTTTATTATTCCGGTATGAGGAGTAATCTTTATCATTTTCTGGCTCCTAAACTACCACATTACAAAAAAAAAGTTAATCTTTTGCTCTGTAAAAAAACGAAAAAATATCTATCCTACGGGAACCGTACCTTTTTTTTGGATATAAAGTATACTATATGTTAAACCAGATTATAATCTATATCTATGCCAAATTTCATCCAGATCCATTTAGTACTTTTTGAGTGAAAGAGCAACAAACATCCATACAAACTTTTACGTTTATAATATAAGTAAGATTGTGCGAATAGTAAACTAAAAGGCTCGCCACCGGGTTTCAAAAATTTTTAATGTGTAATGAGATTCAAAGATTATTTACCTGATACAGACCCGCTGAAAGGAAAAATATTCTATTGTCATGTCCTTGACGTGTAGGTGTGAGCTGAGCCTCCCCTCTTATAAAATTTTTAACTAATTTCACGCTGAGAGCTCACCGAGACGTGAATAAATAGTGTACGAGTGAATCAGTACAGTGTTTAATTAATAGTGCATCAAGTAAGTGAAATGCTTTTCGAATGCAATATTTACACAATTTTCGACGGTTTTTAATTAAACTATCGGCCACTGATTCTTTATGATAACAAATGCACAATGTACATTTTCTTATGAAAGTGCATCAAACATTTCTTGTCAGGCACTTTCAGTTAGGTACTTGAAATTACTTGATTCACCAAGTCAAGTATCACTGACCATTTTGTTCAACGAATTGAGCTTAATATTTAAGCTTTGAAATGAAATTAGTTCAATGCCTTGACTTGATATTAAAAAATTGATATTTGACTTGAACTTGCCTCGATTTTAGGCCAACTTAAATTCAAGTAACTTCAAAATCAAGTTATTTAGTGAGTCGTTACTTCTAAATAGAATATTGAACATTTGTATTGTGTAATATCGTTTAATTTTTTTATGTTGTCATATAAAACCAGGGTAGATAATTTTTGAACCGAAAAAAAATTATAGTAGGATGAAACCCGTAAGAAAAGGAAGAGAATATAACAAAATTGAAAGGTAAAATATATTACGGTCGATCTGTGGTCGGGAAGTGGAAAAGGGGAAGGGTTTAAGGGTAGAAACGGTTTATCTCGTTTTTCGACAAAACTACAAGTCCTATGGAAAAAAGTTAATTAGCAAAGTTGTAGACAATAAGAAGATCTACAACTTTTGTACTAACACTTTTTCACATAACCTCAAAATTTATGTAAAAAATTCTAATAACCAAGGTTTTGGATTTTTATTTTTATCTTTTACAAAAAAAAAAAATTCATGAAATTTGGTAAAAACTTACCTCTTAATATCCCACAAACACTGTAATTTTTTTGATTAAAATATTTATTTTTTCACCTTATTTTGACTTAAAATTGAAAAAAACACCATCATTTTTAATCGAAAATTCTCACGTCAAAATATCCACTTTTTTAAAAAAGTTGGTAGGCTTTTTATTCGTTGAAATCTCTACTTTCTGATTATGCAAAAATAATGTACATTTCAATGTTATATGTTCCCAGAAAATGCAATAATTAAAGCGTACATTTTAATAAATTGCTCAAAATTGTACAAAATATACAACTTTTAGCAAGAACTTGGTTTGTGGAATTTTTTACATAAATTTTGAGGTTATGTGAAAAAAGTGTTAGTTACAAAGTTGTAGATCTTCTTATTGTCTACAACTTTGCTATTTAACTTTTTTCCATAAGACTTGTAGTTTTGTCGGAAATCGAGATAAACCGTTTCTACCCTTAAAGCTTTCCCTCTTTTTCTTTCATATTTGTTATATTCTCTTCCTTTTCTAATAGGTTTCATCCTACTTTAATTTTTTTTTCACTTCTTACCATTTTTAACGGCTTTATCTCTGGTCTGTGGCAGTGAAATTCTTGGAATTTAAAATTTTTACCTTTAATTAAATAATGTCTAGATAGCCAGATCTCAAAGTATCTTCCTCTATTACCACTCCTTACGAACGAAAAACTTTTAACCTAAAAACGATTTCCATTGTAAAATCACATGCTTAATTTATCTCTTTTTTTATCCCCCCCCCATAAACTCACTCCATTTGTCGTACAATGGAGAGAAAACGTTGAAATCAATTCAATACAAATTCGTTTAATCCACCCCAAACATACCTTAAAAACTTTAAATTCATCAATTACACGGTAAAATCCAGAGAAATCTGTTGTCATTATCCAGCTTTCGATTTCAATAAAAGTCAATTTCCAAATTAATTCCTTCTGCTTTTTTGTCGCTGTTGCTGTTCCTCTCGAGACTTAAAGATTGATTTCACCAAATGTGTTCCATTTAATTAAATTCATTCGTAATAATATTGCCACTGAAAGCACAGATGTTTAACATCCACCCCATTTAAGTATTTTATTTACTGATTCGTATATCAATAGCGAATCAAGTGAATTAATATCTCATAAAAATTTGATAAGTTAATGATGTCATTAGCGAGCGAGTGGTAACATTTCAAGGGTTGAATAAATTGATTTTTATCATTAATCAATGCTCTGACTATACTGAATATAGAGAAACGGTGGATGATTGAGGTTAATTTGAGATAAGATTGAGGACGGCAGATAATTCAGAAATGGTGAATTTCAAAAATTTAGCGAAAATGGTCGATGGTCGAAAAATACGTCCGCATACTGTCATGGTAAGTCAGATAATTTTTATATGTACTTTTCATGTTCTTTTCGTGCCACCTCATAAAATACAGCCCCTAGACTAAACTTTTTGTGGTTGGCTAAAAATGGTATACAATCGTCAGTGTGAACTCTACATATTTAATGGAAATCCTGACAAAAGAATCACCCAATTGTACAAAGCTTGCAAAGCTTTTTATTAATGAATAAGCAAAGCTGTCAGTGGATTCAGAGTGGGTGGAATTCAACCCTTCGATACTTACAGACAAGACTTTTGACAAGACTTAATTTAAATAAATATGTTTATACCAGTAGTGTGCGGTGACTTTTGAAACAGGGCATGCGGTAAGAAGTGGGGGGGGGTATAAGAACCACATTTTTAAAATTAATTTTTTTATTTGATAAACATGGTGTTATAAGTATTTTTTTTTAAATTAGCCTTATTCGACGCTCCTTCTTACAAAAATCATCAACAACCGCATCATATAATGTATTTAAAAACCACGAAAATAGTTCTTATCCTAAAGAATAGAACATTTGTATGGCCTTTGGGTCAATAATTCAAAATAACTCACAAAATGTATCAGTAACAATTAAATTCACTGTTTAGATTCAAAACGGCAAACGCATCTGCAGACCGTTAATTAGCTACGTTAAATGCCGAGAGAGATAGTATTTGACCTTACTATTGCGCATGCGCGACCAATACGAAGCAAACAATCGCATGCTACTGTCGCCAACGCATTCATTTGGCTTTTGCCGTTCATTTAATTTGGTAAACTACACCTATTTTATGAGTGATACCTTTCATTATTACGTAAATTAAAAAAAATTATAAATGATAAAAATATATCATTTTTAGAATGATTTTACAAATGCAATTACATAAATTAAAAATAAATCAAAAAAAAAATTCAATTTTTATAATTCATCTCACAATCTCAAGGCATGCGGCGCATCTACAGCATGTATGGAATGCACGCTTCTGGTTTATACTATGTGGTATCCCAGAGATGGACTGTCACAGTGTTGGTCAACTTTTTCAGGTCTGCTTTAGTTGGTTTGAGTTCAGGGTCTACAATTTCATCTGTGGTGGCTGTCTTTGTTTCTTTGACATTTGACATAAGCTCATAGTTACCTTGCCAGTAAGACCTCCTTGGTCGCGGTGATAAAGGGAAGGAATATCCTAGGACCTGTAAAACGGAAAAAAAAAACCTTGCGAGGGGTTTAAATGAACACATCAACATTTTAAGTGACAGTCAGGCAGCATTGAAGGCACTGTCATCTAAGACGGTTGGGTCTAAGCTGGTTTGGCAATGTCAACAAGCTCTAAGGGAGTTGGCATCTTGCAACAAGGTCTATGGTGGGCTCCGGGGCATGAGGGTATAAAGGGTATCGAAAAGGCCGATCAACTGGCTGAAAATGGCGCTTCATCCGACCTCATAGGACATTAACCTTTTTGTGGAATCACAAAAAACAACAAAATCAGAAACGCTTTTCTAGTTTAGGAGACCAAAACCAAGGCCTCGTACTGGAGGAATACTCCGGGGTATAGACAAGTTAAAAAATTCATAAAGTAATCCAAGAAGTAAAGAAGAGAACTCATGACATATTGTCACTCGACAAAAGGGACGTAAGGTTCCTAACAAGCCTCTATACGAGCTACTGTACCCTAAATTACCATCTCCACAAGTCGACACCAACATATGTCATCACTGCTGGAAAGGCGGCGCACATTTTGTGCTCATGTGAGGCAGCTATCAAAAGAAGACTGCAGCAATTTGAAACGACGAGCATGACGCCTGGGGAAATAGCAATGGTAGCCCCTAGGCAGGTGCTGGCTAATTTTAAAAGCCTGATGTTCCCCTAGTTAATACAGAGGGTCACATCACAATAGACCTCATTGGTTGTGGTGATAAAGGAAAAGAAATATGCTGAGATCCATAGAACGAAAAAAATGCCCATAATTAATTGGTTGGAATTATTGAGATTTTGTAGGGCCTTGAGACATGATATGGAGTCTGTGAATATAACCGAGTTATGTATTGGGTCTTTAGCCTGGATGCTGTTTAGGGCTTTTACACCGGCGGAACACATTTTGTGTTCATGTGAGGCAGCTTTCAAAAGACGCCTGGTGAGATAGCAACGGCAGCCCCTAGGCAGGTGCTGGCTTTCTTTAAAAGCCAGGAGCTCCTCTAGTAAACACAGAGGGTCACATCTTAATAGACCTCCTTGGTCGCAGTGATAAAAGGAAGGAATATCCTGGGACCCGCAAAGCGGAAAAAAAGAGCTTTTGGACAATCCTCTTCTCGTATTAAAGCAGTTTTTCAAACTTTGTGGCACTGATCACTTCCGGCTGATGCTGTCCGTTTCTTGTCATTCCAACAGCAGGGGTTTTACGGATATATGGTATGGATTGCACCACTTTGGTGGCGCCGCACTCACAGCAGGTGGCTGTGGGTCAGTCTTCTGTGCCCCACTCTCAGTCTGTACAGGCTTACCTCAAGGTTTCTTGGCAACTCTTGCCCAGGTGGTTTCTCTGACGTGGATACTTTAATTTTATTGAGTTTTTGTGGTTAGGATCGCCAAAACCCGTTCCACAGCCCCCTAGTTACTTCCTTATACTACCTTATTATTAAGGATTTTGTTTTCGAGAACTTAAAACCCGTTTTGTTTGGCCAACCTTTTTCTGGGCTAGTTTCACAGAAGCTTGGTAGTTCTTACCACTACAGGTGATTGTTAAGTCATCTGTCAAAAGTAATCCTTTCATTGGATTTTCAATGTCATTAAAAATGTTATGGATGCTACCTAAGAAAAGAAGAACGTTCAAAACAGATCCCTTTGGGAGTCCGTTTTCTAAGGTTTCTGGATCAGAAAGTGTATTATTGACTCTTATACTGATTGTTCTTTGAGATAAACAGTTTATAAGGAAAGTCAGCAGATTCCCACCCATATTAATGTTTTCTAGGTGTCTCAGGACACCATGTTGCCATGTCATCTCCCAGACTCTTTCAATGTCTAATGCCATAACCACAAGTAAGTCAAACTCCTACTAATCGGGATCACTTAAGTCGAACTAGATGCTTTGGTTATTTATTCTTACAGGTGTCACTTTGAAACTTAAATATTTATTATTAAGAATGAAATTATATTCACTGCAGAAGATTTCCTTATTACTCCAAGTTTTACTCTCAATTAATCGAACAATGGATGGGTAAACCGACTCCCTCGATAATTCAAACGTTTACTGAGCTAAACTATTATAAATAATATAACTACCTTTAAATTAACTATGGATTTATGGTTTCTATAGGAATTCAAATTATCGAGAGTTCTCAAGATTTAAAGTTCAACTAAAAAAATAAAATTTTTTATTCCACTTCAGATTAGATTAAATTATTCCAATGAAATTTCATTGTATCAACTAACAGAAAAAAAATTTTCTAGAAAAAAAAGCCTCATATAATATAGAAATAAACAAATATTCCGTAAAATCATAAAACAAGCTTTCCGCAGAAACCGTGTAATTTCGTCCTCTAAAATCTGGACTTTATACTGCGTTTTCTTTTTAAAAAAAAAATGGTTCTAATGGAGTGTACAACGATGTGTATAAATAAAATTTTATGACCACCACGGTGTCATCATCATATTTTTGATGGTTGTGTTCCATACAACACAAAGAGCCGACGAGGGCCATAACATCATAAAAAACGAAAAGTTCGTCTCCACTTAACAATTGTATGACAACTATATAAAAATATTTCCAGTATTGAAACGAATAAAAAATATTTCATTGCCATAATATTTAGGTGGTTGAGAAACAATAAAACAAGTTGAGCTTTAGACGAGGCTTGTTGTTCTTTTTTTTTTTTTTTTTAAATTTTACAATTGAAATTTTTGCATTGAAAATTGATCAATATTGCATTTCTGCGTGCAAACTGTACGTGTCAATAGGTGACCATTGAAATATTCGACCAATCTAAATTTTAGGCTGATTATCAATGCAATACTTCATTTTGTTAAAAACATATCGGATCAGTAAGTTTGAATAGTTAAATGATTTGGAGCCGTGAATGCAAATTGCAATGAGCTTTTATCTAATAGCAAGCTCGAAAATAAATTTTTTAAAATTATTAGCGATTTAATGATTATTACTAATTGTATGAGAGTAAAGTGTAAAAGTTCTTTGTTGGAAAAAATTATTGAAATTTTTTGTGTACCACCGTGTGGTCATACCGTTAATAACCATAAAAAATTGGTACTTTTTATTGTTTTATGAGTCTTCCAAAGATTATTTCCATCAAATATTCATCTCGTCCTCTGTGACCCATCGTGTGGTTCACAAAAAGTGTCATTTTTTCCTTATAAATACTACCAAATATTTCTATCCTAAAATTTTATATCATACTAGCTGATACTCGCCGGCTTCGTTGGACGTGTCAGTTTATGAACCAAATTCTCGCCATTTGCAAGATGTATTAATATTGTCGCAGTCTTAGAAGCAAGGAAAATATTTTAAGGATGGAGAATGTCGCCATTTTGTGAGTTTGGGGGTGGCGCCGGCTCTTTAAACTGTCTCAGCCGTTGTCTTTGTTCCCCATCGTGGGTTGGGCTCTCGACTGTATGGGCTGAGACCGTCTTAGACCTTTTGTCTTGACCTCACGTTGAGTACCCCAACGAAGCGTGAGGAATAAATAAAGGCTAACAGCTAGGTAGTTGGCTAACACAAAAATAACTAGAAAGTTCTCAAGAGGTTGGACCCTCGTGGCGCGAAGAGATTGACCAATCAAGGATTACTCGGTGTATAAGAAAGAGGACAATTTTTTTGGAAGTTTCTACCTGTAATTCCATATTGATAGGAAAAGGAAAGATCGTAAGACAAAAGAATAGAAAGTTCTGGCTAAGGATTAAGTAGAGAAAATGTTCTCGAAGATAGCCAAAATAATATAAAAAGAGGTTTGTTTGAACGAAGAGTCAGTCATAAATAAATCGTCAAAGTGAGTTGTTCATAAATTGTCGAGTGTTATATAAATCGTCAACATGATACATAAATAAATCGTCGACCGAGTTATAAATAAATCGCCAACCGAGTTATACATAAACCGTCAACGTGAGTGATACATAAACCATGAATCGTGGGTGTTAAATAAATTGTAAACAGTGCATTGTATAAAGTGAAATATAAACAGTGAATGACAATTAGTGACTATGACTATTGTAACAGTGAACTTAATTATTGTTAACTAGTGAAATAGTGTAAATAAAAAAAAAACATTTGTTAAAAAATAAATTTATCGTCACTCAAACACAAATCCAAGAATCCGTAAAAACGTTACAATAAAATAACTACCCTTAAATCAACTATAATTTTATAATTTCTAGGAGTTCATCTTATCGAGAGTTCACTGGATTTAAAGTTAAATTATGGAATTTAAATTATTTTTAATTTCGAATATATATTACAAACGTCATGTAAAACGATGCAACTTGTAAAAAATTTAGCGAGTCAAAAGGACAAACTGTGTGGCGACGACATACATACATTGCACATTACACATAGCGATCAGTAAGTGTAGAAAAGGCTTAAGAATCAACGTAAACTCTACCAAAAACCATTGTAGAAATAGACTTGAATAACAAATCGAATCTAAACAATCGGTCTGCAAAGGGTTAATGCATAATTATGGATTGTTCCAATTCACATATCTCGCTTTCATAACATCAAATTGATGAATTTAATCATTTTCAATACACCAAAGATCAGATAATTACCATTAAAGCATTTAAATGCAAATTTCAATTCAATTCTTGTCTACAGAATATTATTAATACTCGTATAATATCTAACGTAGAATTCGTTATGGCTTTGAAAACATAAATCAACAGATCTGACGTCACATTTTGCATTTTGTTTGACGTCACATTAAGATATCATACAAAAATGTCATTTTAATTTTCGACTTTTTCGATGGTATACCAAAAACTTGCTGTCTTATACACACCTTGCCCCGAAAATTACGACTACAATAAAATATATATATATATATAAATTTTGTGACAATAACTTAGGGTCACACCGTTAGTATTGTAAAAATAGTTTGAAAACTACTAAAAATAATGAAAAACAGGTGGTTATTAATATAATTATTGTAATTAGAGACCTGACTTGAGATCAGGTCAAATTTTATGACTAATATTCAAATTCACGATTAAATATTTTAATTTTCATTCTTACATTAACGCTATAGTTTGTGACACACCGTGTGGTCACACTGTCGATTAACAGGAGATTTTATTTTTTTTTTTGGATTTTTAAGAGCTTTACATAGTGTTGTTTAGAAAAGGGTTAATCAAACTTTTCTTTTTAATATCATCCATACGTGAACCACCGTGTGGTCACACTGTTGCCAATCTTGGCCAGTTATTTATTTGAACCTTTTATTAAACGTTTTTTCCTTCAAATATTAATTTAATTTTTTGTGACTCAACATGTGGTCACAAGATTAATATCCATTAGAGAAATGTGCACGTTATTGGACTTTGTGTTATAGTTAAACCAAACATTTTTCCAACAAATTCTTTCAGATTTTTATTTGATTTTGTGATCCACCGTGTGGTCACACCATTAACAACGTTTTTATAAGTTTTTCTCATAAAAGTCCTTGTAAAATTATATGAACCACCGTGTGGTCACACTTTGACTAATATGGTGTAAGGAGGTAGACCTCAGTGTCAATCCCTCTAAGACGATGGTGCTGCCTTTCACTCGAAGGAAGAAGCTGGAATGCTGAATGCCTTCAGCTCTCTTCGGATAGTGGCTCCAATTCTCAAAAGAAGTAAGATTCCTGGACTTGACTCTAGATAGTGGGTTAACCTGGAGCTCACAACTTAAAAATATAGTGGCCAAGTGCTAAAGAAACTTGATGATGCCAAGAAGAGCACTTAGTCAAAGATGAGGCTTAAGGCTGGAAATCATGAGAAGTCGTCTGTGACATAAGGATGTGTGGTGTGGTGGCCCAGGTGTGAGCAGAGCGGGGATAGCGGGGGACCTGACCAAGATCCAGCGGCTTGCCTGTCTTTGCATCACGGGGGCAACGCAAAGCACAACCGCGGTGGCCATGGAGACTCTGCTAGTTCTGCTTCCACTTGACTTGTGAATAGGAATGGAGGCTAGGCTGAGCTCACATAGGCAATTGAATAATGCTTGGCGGTCAACTCCACACGGGCATGCAAAGATAGTGGACGTCATCGCCAGCCCCCTCATAGGGATGGTAAGCAACTGGATGCTTACCATCTTGTTACCAGGTTCAAGTGCTCCTATATGGTAACATAGGGTATTAAGTCATAAATAGAGGGAAATAGGGAACCAAATTATGGACGGAGGATCTGGCGTAGGAGTAGTGGGGGGAGAACCAAGGGGGCGCATCACAGTGCCACTTGGGGGCTCGGCCACTATTTTTCAGGCGGAGATCATGGCCATTGCCAAATGTGTCAGAGAGAACCTTGATTTCGACTATCGGAATATGAACATACAGATTATCTCTGATAGTCAGGAAGCGCTAAAAGCGATCGCCAATACAACGATCAGCTCTAAGCTGGTACTGGGGTGTCAGCCACTCCTGGAAGACCTGGTAAAACACAACCAAGTCAAACTTGGTTGGGTACCGAGGCATAAGGGAATTCAAGGAAATGAAGAAGCTGATGCTTGCGCGAGGGTTGGTTTGATGACTCCACTCGTGGATCCAGAACCTAAAGTGGGGATCACTAAAAAGCAATGAAAAGACGGCTGAGATGGCAGCAAAACAAATACTGACAAGAAATACCCGGTCAAAAGCTCAGCAAGAGAATGATGGAAAGAATTTGCCTCTTGATCACTGCTGAGGTTTGACGACTGGGAAGGAACCAACTTAGGACAGTAACCGGAATGATAACCGGATACTATAGACTGAGAAAGCATCTGCAGACTATTGGGGTGTCTCAAGAAGACCTTAATTGCAGATTGTGTGGAGATTGGGAGGAAAACGCGACCCATGTAATTTTTGACTGCAAAGCCTTCACAAAGTGGCGGCACCTGTATGGGATAAATGACGCCCAAACAAGCACAAATCGTGCAAAAAGCTTAATACAGGAGCTGCTTCTGCTAGGCAAAATGGCCTAAGGCTAGGCCTGGTCTAGGCTGAACCTGGAATAAACAAGAATCCTTGTAAAACAGCGATACATGAGCAGAACAGGAGAACAATAAGCCAAAGGCTGCAGCACAGAGGGAACGAGCGCTACCCTGGCTTTCTGCCAACGGAAAAAAAAACACATTTTTTTTTAAAAATTTAGTATTTGAAAATGTTTTTTCTTAAACTACTTACAGTTGTTAACAAGTGCATTAAAATTTTTTTTCGATGCATCAATCAATACACAATGTGCAACTTCCATCGATATCAATATAAACGATGTCCACAGAAACAGCTCGTTAATCAAAGTTAAATTGCACTTTGAAAAATTAAACGTTGATTTTGTAACGTAGAAAAATTATTTTTCCTGCAGTTTTTAAGTAAATAATGATGAAAGATGCAATTATAAATGCATTTTTCTATAAAGTTATTTTTCCAATTTTCCAATTTCTCTAATAAAACTTTGGGAAGCTTTTGAAAAGCTCACACCAACTTTGTTTTGATGGATAATTAAAAATATTTTATAGTGACCAAGTTGACTAAATTACTTTGGGTCTCATAGTCACAGATTTTTATATAAAGAGCTGTGACCACACGGTGGTTCACAAATAAATAATTTGATAGAAAAAGTGGTGAAATACACCTGGTTAATCCAAATTATTATCCTATAATTTTAACTAATTGTGTCGTTCTTGAGACATTGATATTATTATTTAAGTTTCATTTCCCAATCAATTCATGTGTACAATTTACCTAATAAATTATGCAAATTTGAACGATTTAAATTCAAATATCTTTAATTTACGAACATATATAAGAATATCTAATTAAAATATTTTCTGAATATCTCGGTCGAAATCATATATAGGTAGGTAAGACGACGAAGAAGTGATTTAAGATCAATGTGTATAATTATTGTGTTGGTGACCTTCTTGATTGCGGCAGTAAACATGCAATTATACAGCGTGTTTTCTTCGTATACACACAGATTCGTTAACGATATGAGAATGTAACATTCTTAACTAGCTAAAAACCTTTTAATTGAACTTTGTAACCATTAAAATTGTGTGCTCTTTACCGTAATTTTAAAGAGGCGTTTTTTTCTATTCGGGTTTTTAAAAAATTAATCCGAAATTTCAAGGATTTAATTACTGAAACAGGAAAAATTTTCTACCTGTTGTTATTAGTATAGTAATTACCAGGTTTGATTTTAATCACTAGAAAATTTACTTTTTTTTGGGGTAATTATTTATAAAATTTTTTTTGTACCTGGAAAATGAAAGTTAGGATAATTTATTCGTGAATATTGAGAATTTTGACAGGTTATCTACTTTTGCAAGCTATTAACTTAATCAGTGTGCAAATTGATTTTTTTCGAGATGATTTGGGTGCAACTTAATTTTGGTGCATTTATAATTTTTTTTTTGTAAAAATAAAAATAGACTGGTTGACATTAGTTGTTTCGTCTACGATTATAGCGACAAAAAATGAATAAGCAATTTATTTTTTAATGTATTTTATCAAAATATTTCCCATATATTGAATTAAGTCATTTTGAATTCGATTTGTTAGGCCAGAAAATAAAGTTGACCAAATGGATTTTTAATTGAATATCTAATATACTTAATAAATACACTAATTCAATTTAACTACCCCCCCTTGTTTGATTCTACGAACTTGCTATGTCTTCCAATTTTTATTTTTATAAAAAAACATATATCATCAATTAATTTAGACCAAATACTCGTTTACCTCTATAAGCCGTCAGTTTTTTATTTTTATTATAAATTGAAATGTTAGCTTCAAAAATCTTCTATATAAATAAAATGATAGCTGTATTCCAATGTTCGCTTTTAACTCAGACTCTACTGGATAGATTTCGATCATTTTTTTTTGTTTTACTACGGATATACTTGGTCGTTATCTAAAAAAAGAATTATCACGATATCTTCATTAAAAGCAAATTGGAAAAATTACTTTCATCCATGATGTTGAATAATTGAGATGGAATTGGACAATAATTAAAAACAAATGTTAAATTGTCAAATGTAGCTACGTTTCGTTGTTATTCACATTTTCATAACCTCAAATATTGCCTGATGAAGTTGTAAATAGCAACGAAACGTAGCTACATTTGACAATTTAACATTTGTTTTTAATTATTGTCCAATTTCCCGATAAATTCCATCTCAATTATTAAAAGCAAAGTAATTTAAGTTTTAAAAAATGCAATTTTTACAAGCAAAACGCGTTAAGCGGTGGATTTTTCGTCGCTTTGATAGAGTGGGGCAAACGGTGTAATGCGCATGGGCTGAAGAGAATATGTTTTTCCTTCCACTGCCTACTGATTATTTATTACATTGATTATTACTACATTTACATTGTAATTTTCCCCAAAAAAACAGGGTAAGAACAGGGTTCGTCCAGGGTAAACTTGAAAACAGCTGAGCCGATTTCAATGGAATTTTCACAAAAAGTTATTAAATTTGTAACTTCCATTATAGGCTACTTTAAATTTCGAATACTTTTCCCTGTCTGTTTGTTTGTTCTTGGCAAACTTGAAAACGGCTGGTCCGATTTGGACGAGATTTTCACTACAAGTAGTGAATATTACAAAAAGTGCTATAAAATACTTTTTATTCCGAAAAAATGTTGATTTTCTGAAAAAAAAAATAAAAACTGCGCAACGAAAAACATACATCGGCAGGCAGCTGTGATACAATGTACATATACCATATCATATCGTAAAGACTATATGATTTGAAACTATGTAATTTGTTATTCTTATAAATTAATGTTTGCAAATTTGAAAATTATAACCATTATAGAAGTATAGCGATAGGCGAAATTCCTAGAAACCATATTTCCATTGTGAATTTACGGATAGTTAATATATTATTAATATTTCGGCTGAGTAAAGGTTCGAATTGTCGAGGGAGGAGAAGGAAATCCTCTGCAGTAAATATGATTTCATTCATAAAAATAAATACCTTTGTTCAAAAATGAGACCCGTAAGAATAAATAACAAAAACAGACAGTTCGACTTAAGTGATCCCGATTAGAAGTTTGACTAAGAGAGGTGAAGCCGTTAGGCCTCCAGTACAAAAAGAAATCCAGCCCAACTTAATTTTCAAGAGAAAATAGCAACTTAGATGTGACCATCGCGTTGTTTTTTTTACCAAAAAACTATATTCTTAATTTCCAATTTATTTTAGCAAGATCTATAAGAATTCGTTGTCTAATCTTGGATTCCGGGAAATAGCAGACTTGCCGATAAGACATAATGGCCTTAATACTATATCCTAGAATTATGAATCTAAGGCAACCAAACCTAATACCTCAGATCTTAAGATAACACATTAAATATTATTGATCCTAAAAAAGGTACACTTCCTAAAGGATAGCTACTAATCCATTCTACTAAAATTAATAAATGATTTCATATGACATTTGGTGTGAAAGGTTCTCAAGGCTTAAAATTTTCTTAATATTTTACAATATTCCAAAAAACGTTAACAACCTACCTATAAGATAGCTTATATCTGTTCCTGGAAAAGTAGTTTAACGGATTTTCATGAACTTACTATGAAATAAAGGTCTAGAAATATCTAATTATCTTTTTTTGTAAAAATAACTGAATTTCTTATTTTGGGTAAAGTTTTCTATTATTCAATCAGATTAATTTAGATACGCTCTGCGAAGCGGGCGGGTATCAGCTAGTTCTTAATACAATTGAAGGAAATAGAATTTACTACAAAAATTGTCTCATAAACTTTTTCATAGATCTTATACTGAAGCTTTTACTGAGCTTTTTATAACTAAGAAAAAGGGGACAGTAAAAATTAGTCACTTGTGATTTGGATTAACTTTTTGGGGCTATATCTTAAAAACTAAAGGCTTTCATGAAAAAAATGTTCTCACTTAAATGAAAGATTACAACATTTCCTACCAAAAGCGCAACAATTTTTTTTTAAGTCCATTAGTATCATACAATCTCAGACTTCTAAGATAATTACAATTGTCGATTTGTGTATTTTCTTGACTTGCGACATCAATCACTTTTTAAGTTATTGATCGTGTTACTTAAATGCAATAGCAAAAATAGCAAGGAAAAAAAAGGAATTAATTTTTTTTTCATTGTCTTAAAGTTTTTTAAATTCATCTATAAAAACCACAACTGTTCAAAATAAATCCTTTTTCTATTTATATTTGCTGTTATAAATAAATTTCATTAATACATTTCTTAAGTGTATTTTGATATCAATTGCTGGGGCACATTTTGATGCAATTAATCCTGTCATCAATTGCCTATTTATATGGTCACATAAAAGAGAAACAAATATTTATTCATATTTTCAATGGTTATGAGTGGCAACGTGTGGGATTTCGGTTTTCATTGCGACTTCTCTCCATGCACATCGTATAGTTGCATTTATCAAATTGCCAACAAGACCTTGACGGATTTACTTGAACCCTCAATTAGATGCAATTCTGATTGATTACATTTATTGTATAATTTTTTTCGTACTAATGAAGTTTAGTTTTTTTACCCCTCTCCTATTTAAATTTAATAGCTTTTAACATGACATTACCGATACAATGTTATATCATATTTGTATTAACGAATATATATGAGCAAATAAAATTACATTTATTCAACGATATCATCAAACATAATGACTTTATTGTGTTTATTATAAACATTTCCTTTCGTTTATTTGTCGATTCTGTTTATATTACGACAATTTTCTTTATCATCTTCCCATATTGAACACATTATGGACTTTGATGAAAGAAATTAAAATTGTTTACTTATATGATTTATTATATTTTTATAATCGAGTTTTTTCTTTTCTATTTTTTGAGGTTTAACCAAAAAAATGGCTCCAAAATTAGGCTTCATTACAAAGAAAGAACTTTTTTTGGGCTATATCTCACAAATTAGTGGTTCTAACTACCGATCAAGCCATCCAGGTAAAACAAAAAATTATAACAAAATGAAAAACCGACTTCAAAATAAATAAAAAACCTCAATCAAAAAATGCACTAAAAAGTAAAAAAATAATTGCGTATTCTTGGAGTGTCAACATTTAACTAATTATTTGGATGATATAATATACAACTATTGTTATTTTTGGAGTTGGTGTCAGCCAAATACGACTATATTGGTAATTATAGCAATAAACGAGAATACCTTATGTAATTTATTTTTAAAATGAACTTTTATACAATGTACTAGTACTGTGACAATATTCTATGACCCTTAAACTACAAATACCAATCAATTATTAAACCTTTTTACAAATGAACATTAATATTTATTTCCTTGGCTGACACCAACTCCAAAAATAACAATAGTTGTACATTATATCATCCAAATAATTTGTAAGTTGTAAACACTATAAGGATACGCAATTATTTTTTTGCTTCTTAGTGCATTTTTTGTTTAAGATTTTTTGAAGCTATACTTCTTTAGGCGCGTTATGAAAAAATGATGAGAGTGAAATTTTATCTTGAGACAAAAATTAATAAAATGAAGTTTGCCGCAAAACCACAGGGTTTCTTGGCGCGCGTAATTTGAATTTTTGTTGTATTTATTTACTTATTTATTAATTTTAATATTTAAATTAAAAATAATTATATATACAAATGACACATATTATTTATAAATAAGTTATTACTTTTCTCGAATTTTGCAGTAGCTGTTATACTATTTGAAATTTAATGAAGAAAATGACGTCTGCATTCCATGCATATTCTTAGTTATCACGAAATCTGGGATTCTGAAATAATTCAACCATCTTAGAATAATAATTTAGTAACACAAGATATGAATAAGATTAAGACATTTACTTTGACAAGTATCTACTTTCTTTATTTCGCAATTTCTATGAAGCTTCGTTTTCATGACATACATGAATTGTTAACCAGAAAAATGATCCTGACAAATTTTATAAACGTCTTGCAGCTTTCTTTGAATATTATTTATTGTTAAAATATTATTTGATAATTTGAATAAAAACTAATTTTTAATGATACCAAAGAAGTATAACTTCTCACGCGCGTACATAAGTACACGCACCCACTTTTTTATTTATTTTGAAGTCAGTTTTTCATTTTGTTATAATTTTTTGTATTACCTGGATTGCTTGATCGTTAGTTAGAACCTCTAATTTGTGAGATATTGCCGAAAAAAAGTTCTTTCTTTGTAATAAAGCCTAATTTTGAAGCCAATTTTTTGGTTAAACCACAAAAAATAGAAAAGAAAAATTCGATTATAAAAATATAATAAATCGTGTGAGTAAACAATTTTAATTTCTAGATGAATACAGAAAGATGAAGATGATACAGAAAATTGTCGTAATATAAACAGAATCGACAAATAAACTTATTTTATTTTTTTGAATACGGGTAAACCTACTAAACGCGCTGCTTTCTATATGAGGCAGGACCGTTAAATGTTAAAAATTACTACTTCATCACCTTTTGCTCGTAAGGGTTGAAATTTTTTGCTTTTAAATGTAATAAAAAAACTAAGTGGAATACTCTTTCCAATAGATAAAAAAAACATCATAATTCGATGATTCAGATAAAAGTCATTATTTCATCCCCTATTTTCTTAGGGGTGAATTTTTTCTTCAAATTGAAATGTGAACAATTTAAAGATACGATGTACGTAATAGAAAAAAATTATCGAAATCGGGTTAGCTAAGAATAATTTATAATTTCATCCCTTATTTTTAACCCCTTATGAGTGGAGTTTTTTTTTTTATTAAAAATGGATATGAGAATGATTTAAAATTGTGATCTACCAATAAAAAAAAATTTTCAAAATCGAGCAATCCAATAAGAAGTTAATATTTCATCCCTTAGTTTTCAACTCCTTAGAAGCAAAAGATTTCCTTAAAATTTAAATGGGACTACACGGAAAGCACCAGCTTTAAAATAAAAAAAGAATTTTCAAAATCGAGCTATGCAATAAAAAGCTAATATTTCATCCCTTAGTTTTCAACCCTTTAGAAGTAAAAGATTTCTTTCAAAATAAACTAGGACCTCACGGGAAGCACCAGGTTTTAAATAAACAAAGAATAATCAAAATCGTATCACGCAGTCAAAAGTTCTGGGGTAACAAACATAAAAAAATACAGTCGAATTGATAACCTCCTCCTTTTTTTTGAAGTCGGTAAACAAAGATGCCCAATATTAAAATCAACCCTTAATGCATTATTTAAACAGATCAAACTGGCTTTAGACGAATATCGAATTGCACAATATAAAATTTACTTAGAAAAATCCACCCAGAAGACCGAACAATCTTTCAAGGCAAGCGACAAAAAAAATCCTCAAAAAACACCCTCCCCCCCTACCTTAAAAACAAATTCCGTGACCTATAAAAGCGACAGTACAAAAAAAAACACCTTGGTGGACCTTGATGGATTATCTGGAAACAAAGTCCTTAGAAATGACAAAATCCCCAGTACGGTTCTAAAAACATAACGAAAAAAGGTCTGGAAAGTCTTTATAATAATAATCTATCTAAAAGGTACTTCCGGAAGTTTTGGAATCAAGACTTTACAGTTATCTGCAAACCAAAGAAGCCTCCGTATTTACCAGCTAACTACCGTCCAATAAGTCTGCTACATATTCTTTTAAAACTGTTTGAAAAATTGGGCACCCACCTGCTAAAAGATGGTGTAATACCGCCATTCTTATTTGGTTTTCGTCAAGGAACATCAACTTGCAACCAACTACCTAGGATTACTGAAACGATTGTGAAAAGATTCGAAGCAAAATAATTCTCAACAGCTCTCAACAGTCGTTTCTTTGCAATCGTTCATTTAGAGTCTTCGTTCTCCCAGGATTTCCCCTATTCGGGGTCGCCGTTCCGTATCTTTTTCCTCCATCCTGCCCTATTCTCGGCGTCCTCCTCTATCAGTCCCTTTTCTCTCATGTCTTCTAAGACACAGTCCTTCCATCCCTTCCTCGGTCTTCCTACTGATCCCCTTTCGTCCACTTGAATTCTGCTCACTCGCTTCCCAATATAGTACTCTCCCCTTCTCGTCACATGTCCATACCACTGCAGTCTCCTTTACTGTATTTTCTTTGAGCACTCTATCACTCCAACTGTCTCTCTTATCCTTTCATTCCTGATCATATCCTTTCTCGTCTTCCCCAGCATCCACCTTAGCATTCTCATCTCAGCGATATCAAACTTCTTCTCGTTCTCGGCGTCTTCTTCTACCAGTCCCTTTTCTCTCATGTCTTCTAAGACACAGTCCTTCCATACCTTCCTCGGTCTTCCTACTGATCTCCTTTCGTCCACTTGAATTCTGCTCACTCGCTTCCCAACAAAGTACTCTCCCTTTCTCGTCACATGTCCATACCACTGCAGCCTTCTTTCCTGTATTTTCTTTGAGCACTCTACCACTCCAACTGTCTCTCTTATCCTTTCATTCCTGATCCTGTCCGTTCTCGTCTTTCCCAGCATCCACCTTAGCATTTTCATCTCAGCGACATCAAACTTCTTCTCGTGGGCCCTGTTGGTTGCCTAAGTCCCAGTGCTATAGATGAGCGCTGGTCTTATAATCGTCTTGTATCGTTCATTTAGATTCATTGAAGAGCGAAGCAAAAATATTCACTTTTCGGAGAATATGGTATCCAGACGTGATAAAGGTAAACAGCACCATGGTACGATGGAACGGCACCTTTGACACTGTCAGATACCTGGGGGGTACATTTGAACTCAATATTGACTTGGAGTTATCACATCCACTTGATGGAAGACTGGTCAGTGGTCATGTTATACCCTCTTATTAACAGGAATTCAAGCTTGAAGATGGAGTGCACTCTTTTGATTTACGAGTCAATATTGAAACCACTTGTTAGGTACTCAGTACCCATATGGTCTTCAGTATCAAGGACGAACATTACCAAGCTCTAGATGTTCCAAAATAAGGTGTTAAGGATCAGTAAGAATTCTCCGTGGTATATAAAGGACCTCCAAAATCAACGAGAACTCAACATGGAGTACATAAAACGGTTAGCCGTTACTTATTTATCATGTCTGGAATACCATAAGAACATTTACAGAAGACCACCTATTGGCGCAGTGATTAGAGCAGCCCTCTCTCCGCTCTATTCGTCAAGTGGTACTGGGTTCGATCCCCGTTGAATCCTGGACTTAAGATCCTAGACCTCAGATAAAATTGACCAACAAAAATTTTCTGTACTTAGACAGTCGTAATATGACCTTAGATGTTAAAGCGACTTAAAATAAAAAAATAAAATTTACAGAATTGGCTGCGACAAAATTAAAAGAAAGTTAAAGGCCAGGTTGCCTCAAGATGTTTGCTGGAATTGATCGACAAATAATTTAATGGAATGAAAACTTTTGTATATTGGCTGAGCTGGGGAAAAAAGAAACACTTAGAGAAATTAAAAATGATTAAGTTTTCTACAAAAATTGTTTAGTAATTTTCTTTTTCGAAATTCATTGGCTTAGCTTCTATGAAACTGTTACGAGAAAGGTTTTAACGGACTTGAAATTTTTTTTTCAATTTGTTATGTTTTCAGCTTGTATGGTCTTAGTGTGATATTAAAAAAATTATAAAAAATTAATTTAAAAATGTGTTTCCCTACAATTTAATACACCAAATAAACGTGCCCCTTAAAATCAACCGGGGAAATTTCCTAATTAAATTCTACTTAAAATTTTACCTTTCCAAGGTTCACGGTTAAATTTTTATCACAACGTTACGAACAATATTAAATATAAATTTTGATTAAAACCACTTATGGTAAATTTTTTTTTTTTATTAATAAATATTATTCGCAAGTCTTGAACATGAACGAAATTTGAACTCAAGTCCTTGAAGTTAATCAATAACTAATGAAAAAATAAACATATTGTAACAGATGCAGAAATTTTTAAACGATATCTTCAAAAGTCTCAATTTTTACAAGAAACCTGTTCATCATAAAATTAAAGACGGAGACCGAACCAAAAATTTCCGATCAATTTTTTGCCAAGTCCAAGACTCTAACATGTATTGATCCATTTACAATGCAGAAAAGGTAATAATAAACATTGGACATTGTGTCATTTGTGAAATAAAATTTTTACGATTTTCTCATATTTCTGGCACTTATAAAAAAACATATTGCTTGCAATTCATAATTTAAAACGTAGGGGAAAGTCGGGTTATTAAGAATAGCGTTGCTTTGGTTTGGTTTTGATCAATTTTTTTGCAATTATTTTTGTGTTGGGATTTGTTTTTTTGTATTGTTTTGTATGCCTAGACATTATAATAGAATGAAAAATCCTACTAGGATATGTGAAACTAAAGTTTTGCAATTTGCCATACAATATGTAAGATGTAACTCGAGTGATCATCAAATACGAAGTGCCAAGTCCATTCAAGAGCCAAATAATTTTATTACTGACATTGCAGCTGAGAAAAATAACTTGAATGAACTTATAGTCAGAACGAAATATAACTTTAGTTTGTGACAATCAAACTGATAAGGATGTGATTATTAATACTTTTGTTCTTGTTTGAAATAATCAAAATTCCTGTTATTCCTGAAAACACCAACTTTTAAACCAAGAAAAAGAAAATGTTCTCAAATTTTATCTAGCTTATAAAAAATCAGGAAGAAAAGTAAAAAATACAAATTGACAGGGAAACTAAAAAATATAAATTCTATTGAAAAGGAAAAAAAATACAACATTAAGATTGAAGCCACCAATTAAGGATATAGTGGTCGACAGAAATTTAAAAGGGGTGTTCAAAGAAAGTGAAGGGGACAAAGAGGACTATTAAAATACATTTTAGAACGAAAAATACGAACTTTCTCCTTAATAAGATTAAGGGAGCATTTTGTAACAAATGGGCACATGAACAATGTACCAGCGGTCAATGTAGTAAGGATTACGTCTAATTTGTGCCAAACGTAGTAAAGAAATTAATAAAAATTTAATTATGTCGTTTTATAATTTAGTGATTAGAGTTTTCCCTTGGATTGATCTTAATTACCCCATAAGGATCGGGTAAATGAGAGTGCCAATAATTTTATTTTGAGGTTATAAAGTAAATCTCAAAAAGGGTTGACTTTGGATTTTGTAGATTGATATTTTAAGAAAAGTGTACCATATTTGATATTTTGAGTTATTAAAGGGTTGCAGTTTATAAAAAACATTTTCTTATAAAAATTTAAGATACCCACTCAACAGGTTACTGACACACCTGGTCTTGTAAGCCCTATTCAATCATTCAGAATCAATGTCTTAAAAAAATTCCTTCATTTTGCTTGATTTAAAAAGCAACAACCCAAAGCTGTTCTGTGATATATTTCTGTGATTTTGTTAATTATAAGAAGTTTTTAGAAGAAAAAAATTTATATTACCTGACAAACATTTGATTCTAACAACCACTTTACGTTAATATTAAAATCTTACAACTTGAACGTACCTATAGCCAGATAACAAATTAATAAGTCACTTGAAGCGATTTCAAGTTATTTTACGTTAATTAGACAAGTATCTACTTGAATAATACTAATTGATAATATCACGAAGAAAATTCTAGTCTATTAAAAGCAAACAATCGTATCAAAGAAAATCGCATTACATTAGATGTCTATTGTTAATCTTTAACATCAAGACTTCAAAAACTGAACTGATTTGCATTTAATTGTATTGTAAAATCCCATTCGTTAAAACGAGTTTTGTTAGAAATTATTAATGTAATTTCAAGTTACCTTTTTTTCTCCAAAAAAGTTATCATTTAGTTAACTTTAAGATATCTGTCAAAACATGTTTCCAAAAGATTTTTCTGGATTTTATCATTTTTTAGATAATAAAGTTATCGTTTTGTTACCTTTAAGATAATATTTAAATGGATTTCAACTGAATATATCAGATTTTGTTGTAAAATCTCGTTCAATTAAAATTTTTTTTAGTCATCTTAAAAAAGTTATCATTTTTCTATCTTTTTGATATATCTCTTAAATAACAGAAATTTGTCAAAAAGACAAATTCAGTCTTGTCATTCATTTAGATAACATTGCGTTATCTTCTTAATATTTATATCGAAAATTCTGTATTAAGCTCCCCGTTTTTTTTTTTTTTTGGTTTATTTAAGGTCGCATCAACTACCATGGTCATTAGCAACTGTCGAAACCGAAAACCCATGTAAAAATTATTGGGCGCTGATTGGGATTCGAACCCAGGACCACTGGCGTGTAAAGCAACTACTTACTCAACCACCTAGTGACCTTTCCTCGTTCTTCTAATCGATGAAAATTTCACAAATCGTTTAATAAACCAACAATTAATCACAAATATCACTTTTTAAATCCTTGACATCACTATTACTTGAATCATTTGTATTCAATGGCTGACTTCCGACTGCCTGTGTGTTCTGTATACAGGCAACCGCTTTCTCTGGAACTGTCTAGAAAGTTCAACTGTCTTTCAATAAACCTCAGATAAATTCAATAAGGTTGTATTGTTTATTGTTAAAATCTATTGTTAAAACCAAAAGTTTGACTTGACTTGATCTTAAATCAAGATTAAATCTAATTTTGAGATATTTAGTGAAAATATTAAAAAACTGGACCGCTTAACCCCTTTCATGTCCAACTCACACCTGATTGATTGAGATTCTAAAACTTTTAAATATAAAAAACCATAATAAGAGGATGATTTTATAGTGACATTTATTTGGAACTCTCTGGCTGTGAGTCAATCTTGCACTTGTCCGACTTCAAAAAAAGGAGGAGGTTTTAAATTCGACTGTATTTTTTTATGTTTGTTACCTCAGAACTTTCGACTGGGTAACCCGATTTTGATAATTTTTTTTTATATTTTGAAGTTGGTTTTACATTTTGTTATAATTAACCGACTTCAAAAAAAGGTTCACAATTCAACTGTATTTTTTAAATGTTTGTTACCTCAGATTTTTCCTTGGTGATCCGATTTTCATAATTTTTTTTTATTTGAAAGTTGGTACTTTTTGTGAAGTCCAATTTCAATTTTAAGGAAATCTTTCAATACTAAGGGGTTGAAAACTAAGGGATGAAATATTAACTTCTTATTGGATAGCTCGATTTTGAAAATTGTTTTTTTATTTGAAAATTGGTGCTTCTTATGAAATATTAACTTCTTATTGGATAGCACGATTTTGATAATTCTTTTTTTTATTAGTTGAACATAATTGAAAATTATTCTTATATCCATTTTAATAAAAAAAAAAAAAACTCTACTCATAAGGGGTTAAAAATTAGGGATAAAATTATAATTTTTTCCTGGCTAACCCAATTTCGATAATTTTGCTTATATTACATACATCGTACCTTTAAATTGTTCACATTTCAATTTGAAGAAAAATATCCATCCCTAAGGACGAAAATAGGGGATGAAATATTAACTTCTTTCTCATTGGTTAGCTCGATTTTGATATTTTTTTATTTTTTGGTAGAATATAATTTTAAATAAATTTCATTTCTATTTTTTTAAAAATCTCCACTCATAAGGGGTTAAAAATTAGGGATAAAATAAAAAAATTTTCCTGGCTAGGCCGGTTTTGATATTTTTTTTCTATTACGTACATCGTACATTTAAATTGTTCACATTTCAATTTGAAGAAAAAAATTCAACCCCTAAGGATGAAAACAAGAGATTAAATAGTGACGTATAACTGAATCATCGGATTTTGATGATTTTTTTCTATTAGAAAGAGTATTAATCTTAGTTCTTTCATTACATTTAAAAGCAAAAAATTTCAACCCTTAGGAGCAAAAGGGGATAAAGTTGTAACTTTTAACATTTAAATGGAGCTGGCTCATATGAACAGCGCGTTTAGTAGGTTTACCCATCTTCAAAGAAATAAAATCAGTTATCAAACTTCAGATCACTAAAAATCGAAAAATAAATAAAAATTATAACAAAATGAAAAACCACTTGAAAATAAATAGTAAATGTACTAAAAATAAATAAAAAATTGCGTATTCTTATAGTGTTTACAACTTACAAATTATTTGGATGATATAATGTACAACTATTGTTATTTTTGGAGTTTGTGTCAGCCAAGGAAATAAATATTAATGTTCATTTGTAAAAAGGTTTAATAATTGATTGGTATTTTGTAGTTTAAGAGTCATAAGATATTGTCACAGTACTAGTACATTGTATAAAAGTTAATTTGAAAAATAAATTTCATAAGGAATTCTCGCTAAGTACTAATATAGTCGTATTTTCTTGGCTGACACCAACTCCAAAAATAACAACAGTTGTACATTATATCATTCTAATAGTTTGTAAGCTGTAGACATTGCAAGGATACGCAATTATTTTGTTGCTTTTTAGTGCATTTTTTGTTTAAGATTTTTTATTTATTTTAAAGTTGGTTTTTCATTTTGTTATAATTTTAATTATATTGCTCAAAAACATTGGATAAAAGTTTCACGATAAACCAATCGTATATATTAAAATAAATCTTAAATTGATTTTAATAAAGGAAAACTTTGTGTGGAATGTTTACATAACTTTAGTCTTAAATTTAGTTCATTGAAAATTATTACAATCAGAAATGAATTGTCGTTTTATTACTGTTATATTTTTTAAGAACTTGCCTCCTTAAAGTCTATTAAAAATAGCTTTTTCATTTACCAACTACTTAATTACACGCCAATATTTGATCTTCTAAATATAATACAATGAAGGGTCATGAGAAAGTTTACAAGGTATTTTTTTTTTTTTTTTGATTTATTTCTTGACACATGCCTTATTGGCTTAATTGAAATGGAGACAATTTTTAAAAAATTTTATATATTCTGTAGTTAAAAATATATGTCAAATATATTTCACAACTGATGAAAGAAATCAACATAAAAAGCGCAGTATTTTGGGGGATGAAAAATAATAACTTCATATTTTAATATATTACGTTATCCTGACATTTCAAAAAAAAAAAAATAAAAATTGTATATCTATAAACACGTCTTGACGAATATAAAATATCGAAATGTATAAGACCTTTAAAAAGATTCGAGTACCTATATGTAATAACGCTGTACGATGTCAAGAGGAATTTAACGTCAAAGAAAAGTAACAGACAATGAAAATTCAAAATATGAAAACTTGATTAAAAAAAATTCAATTTAAAAAAATAGAAATGTTCGATATTTGACAAAATTTTTCTGAGAAAAAATATAATTAGTGTACATAATGCATATTCAGTTTTACGACTCCACATTTTCATCTATTTTCTTTTGACTAGATTTTTGTGAAATATTATTGTATAAAGTTTCTGTGATCTTTCACAAAGTTTTCATTGATATATCGTTTCTATAATAATACAATCATAAAAGATGATAAAAGCTCTTGAACTATAAATGGAAAAGATAGAAAATTTTTAACGGTCTTGATTTGGCTATTTTATTAAGTGGTAAATAAAAAAAGAGACGTTTTTAACATTTATCAGTAGATTGATAGTTGCAAGAGAAGAATTTGATAAAATTTAAACAATTTTCTAGAGAATGACTCAAAAAATGTGAAACTTTCAACCCCCCTTTTGCAAGTACTTAAGGGTGGAATTTCAAAAAATCCTTCACTAGTTGGAACTTATCAACTTCTGTATTAAGAAAAATAATTTCAGAAGTTTTGATTGGAGGAAATGGGTATACATCAGAGGTGTGGCGACTGAAAATGGAATTGGAAAATGCAGCGATACCTCTCGCAACTGCCCTGACGAAACGACGTTATATACCTTAAGAAATTCAATTTATACGGGGCCAGTTCTGGCCACTGTAATTGTAAATATTAAATGTAAATAAACGTGGGTAACCACTCAGCCATCCGGATCATCTAAGCCATTCTTGGATCAAGAACTACCCCAACCCCAAATATTTCAAAATAAACTAAATAGTCCAAAACTTTTTCCAATTAACCTAAAACTTATTTCTAAAACTACCACTGTCAACGATGGACAGGACCAATCTCAAAGGAAACTTAGCGCACTACAGGGACAGAAGCTCAGCAAAAGAATGATGTTCGCTCACTGCTGAGGTTTAACGGGTAGGAAGGAACCAACTCAGAACAGTAACGGGACTGATAACCGGATACTGTAAACTGAGAAGCCATCTGCAGACTATTGGAGTGTCTTAACAGGATTTCAACTGAAAACTGTGTGGGGATGCGGAAGAAAACGCGATCCATGCCATTTTTTAATGTAAAGCTCTTATAAAATGGCGACACCTGTATGGGATAAATGAAGTTTAAACAGGCACAAACCGTGCAAAAGCCAGGGACTGCTTCTACTAGGCAAAATGCTGAACCTGGAAACCTGGAATAAGCAAGAATCCTTGTACAATAAGCTTAACGATGTAGTACGGAGGGAACGATCCCTAACCTGACTTTCTTCTAGGAGGAAAAAAAAGAGACATACTAATTAAGGATTCTCAAAGAAAGTAAGACTCTGGTAAAGATTTCCTGAAGAAAATCAAGAAGAGTCGATTAAATGGATTTTCGAAGAACAAAGCTGAGCGCTGTCCAAGTGACCTAAACCAAGCTACGAGTTGGTCACATTTAAGCGACTCATCACTGGCTCCTGGTAGGAGGACACCCCAAATCGTGCGTTGTGTGCCATACGGTGATTTTTGTCCAACATCCCTTGGTTGGATATAAGGGCTTGATCTGACAGCAAGGATCGCTGTATGAGGCAGATTTGGAGCCGAAGCAGGCAGGGGGCTACTGTTCAGTGATATTCTGGGGGCTAAGTGGGTTTGGGGTGGGGGTGAAGAGATGAAATATTCACGATCATATTGATCTTTGGATGAGCATTTCTATTTTTTATTTCATATATTTTACCCCATCCCCCCATTTATCCTTTTCCTTCCAATGTTGAATGCTAAGACTATCTAATATTGTTATTCTTCTTATTCTTAATGATGGGGTTTCAATTGTACGTTTATTTTAGATGCTATTATAACTGTTATGTAAAGGTGGTCCCAGAAGTACCCGATCTGACATATAGTTGACTGCTGTTGCTTACAAAAAATTACTATGGTAGAAAGAACCAACCTTAAAAAGCTTAGATTATTCAGTATTTTTTGGCAGCCATCAATAGTGAACACTCTCAGTAAAGTAGCAATAGAAAAATTGGTCATCCAATATCATTTGAAAGGTCTAAATCCAAGCAATATCAAAGCCGAGTTAGATTCTACTCTGGGGGAGTCTGCTCCTTCGTTTACAACAGTAAAATATGGGTGTTAGAGTTTAAACGAGGTCGTAGGACAGTGGTTCTTAACCTGGCTAGGATCGAACCCCAGGGGGAATGTGTATATGAAACTAGTAGGGGTCAGTACTTTCAACAAGGTTAAGAACCACTGTCGTAGGAACTACCAAGACGAACATCAAGGTGACCGCGCCAGAAATGGTCAAAAAAAATCCACAAATTGGTATTGGATGACCATCAATTGAAAGTGCATGAGCTAGCAGACATAGTATGAATTTCAAAAAGTGCTGTCCATCACGTACTAACTTACTAACTGAAAATTTGGACATGAAAAACCTGTGCGCAAGATGGGTACCATGCTTACTCACAGTGGAACAAAAACAGCCCTGTCAGGATGTTTCAACCGAGGGTTTAGCGATGTTTCGCAGCAATGAAGTCGAGTTTTTGAGTCGATGGATGAAACATGGGTCACTTCACACCTGAGACGAAGAACTAGTCAAAAAATGGACTAAAATGGGAGACTGAACCAAGTTTAGAGAAATTTCGTAATAGTTTCCTCAATGAACTGTGATCCTTACTAAAGAAAGATTTGTTGAAATTCCATCCCTAAGTAGTTCAAGTTGAAAGATTTTTTACACCTTTCTACTAAATTTTTTTGGAAGTTCTATTCTTACAGTTATCAATCTACCTACAAATATAGTCTAAGAGCTAGCAACGTTTTCAAGAGAGAATTTTAGGTCGGCCAGTTTTTATATATGTTATCTCTCGGACTATCCCGGACATCATACGGGCTGTCTGCCTGTCGGGAGGGGTTGCGTTAATTAGTACGCATCGCACCTGTACAGGTAAAATATTGACATTTTCAGAAAAAAAGATAAAGTTTCAGATGAAATTTGAAGAAAATAACATTTTAGATAAAAATGTCGAGTGACTAATTTTCGTAAGGTGGCTAGTTTGCCCGCTACAAGCTTGGAAAGGTTGGCTCGACCTGACGTCATTTGAGTGGCCAACCGTTCAGTGATACAGCCGTTGTGCCGATATGTATACAATGAGTTTTACAAGCTTGTAGCGGGCAAACTAGCATCCTTACGAAAATTAGTCACTGGACATTTTTAGGTAAAATGTTATTTTCTACTAATTTCATCTGAAACTTTTTCTTTTTTCTGAAAATATCAATCTTTTACCTGTACAGGTGCGATGCGTACTAATTAACGCAACCCCTACCGACAGCCAGACAGCTATGATGTCCGGGATAGTCCGACTATATAAAAACTGGCCGACCTAAAATTATTTTTTTTTTGACGTCGCTAGCTCTCGTACTATAAAGAAGCTTTGCTGTTATAGGGTCCTATCTATATATATAAAAGAGTAGACCGTTTGGCTGACAGACACGCTGGATATTAAACCATAGCAACATTAATTTAAAGAGTGTTATTCCTGAATAGACTATGGTTTTCACAAGTCAAAGACTTTTTAAAATTTCATTCTTAATAATTCCTAAGGGGGTTGGATGCGAAAAATTCATTCACAAAAATGATGGGAATTTGACATCTGATTATTTTTTGATTTTGAATTCACATACACGAAATATTTCACATTTCAATGAACATCTAGTCTATGTTTTGTACACCTACACACACTTTCGTATATTTTCTTTTTATTATTTTTTCCGAGATTGCTTGAGGGTTTCAACCCCTTTATAATTTCGGATAAAACTTATATGAAGCATGAAATTTATACGAAATTTTCTGTGCTTAGTTCCAACTGAACGTGAGTTGAGATTAATAAGGTCCAGTGCAACAGAAACTTGTAACAGAAGGGTTTCAGGATTGAGTAAAAGTTTTCACTCACCTAACATTCGCAGAACGCGTCGTGACGACTGACCCTGATGCCGACAATTACCACTACGTATCGTGATCGACGTGGCACTTGTCGACGACGCACACGACTCCTTCTTCATCATATTGGACGCCCGCAATCGAAACCCAATCAATATATACAAGATCGTAATCAACGTCATCGGAATCACGAAAAAGACGAGCGTGGAAATTTCAAACGAATGCTGTAATATGACCGTTTTTACCGCACACATCACAATGGTCGGATCGATCGGATCGCTCACAACGCCAAACTGTAACGCTTGCGGTATGGCGGCGGCCAGCGAAAACAGCCAAATGCCCAAAATTATTTTTACGACCCGCGATAACTTGGACATCGTGTGCGACAAGAACGGATGACAAATGGCCACGTACCGCTCGATCGTGAACGCGGTGATCGTCAACACGGTCGCGTTCGCCGACGTTTCGGCCGTCAAACCGCGCACCACACAAAACACCTCACCGAATATATACGGATATCGTGACCACAAGAAATAGATCTCTTGCGGCAGGCCGGTGATCAATAACAATAGATCCGAAATCGCTAGACTAAACAAATAGTAATTGGTTGCCGTGTGCATCGTTCGATTTCGACCAATCACAACACACGTGCTTATATTACCGAGAATACCTGTTAATAGGATCACTAAGTAGACGACGGTGATTGGAATGACTATGTAGAGAGGATCTCGTTTTGGACCCACATGGGAATAGTACGCCTCGAGATTTTTGTTGTTCGCGACTATTGAAATGCTCGTCGACAAGGCATCGTTGAACAGTTCGTCGGTATAGGAATAGTCGGCCGGAGACGTTGACTCGAGGCGCCTCGACATGTCCATATCAACCATTTTCAGCTCTTTTGCTTCACTTGATCCCAAAAAATCGACTCATTATGATACCTTATGGTTTAGAAGACGTTATCTGAAAAAAAATTAAATAACTTAAAAATTTCTGTCCTAAATATATTCCGGATAGTTTTGGTCACCCAAAATAATTTCAAGGTAAGGTGTCTACTAAAACTGCTCTGAACTAACATTTTAAGGAAAACTACAACTGAACATTTTGGTAAATGATATCTGACTGCTAACAATATGTTATCGGATAAATAAAACAAGTAATCTTAAGACACGGCCATGACGAAAACTTCTACAATGAAACCTGTAAGGTGGGAGTGGTTACCCACATTTATTTACATCTATACTAATATATAAAATTGAAGAGTTTGTTTGCTTGTTTGTTTGTTTGTTTGATTGTTTGGTTAAACGCGCTAATCTCAGGAACTACTGGTTCGATTTGAAAAATTCTTTTTGTGTTGGATAGCTTAATTATCAACGAAGGCTTTAGGCTATACAACATTACTCTACGACCAATAGCAGCAGATCATCAATGGAAAACGTTGCAAAAACCAGGAAATTTTTTTCCTTTTGAGAGCGTTTGTGGTCTGCCCTGCGTAAATGGTTAAAGTTACGTAAAAATCATGCGCAGCAAAATTGTTCCTCTTAAAAATTTCTAAAAAAAAGTCCTCGACGACATATGTCTATCTTTTAAGGTTGACCCGCTATAACCTTTTTACTGGTTATTAAAGTTGTTTCAAAATAATTCATTATTAGCAAAATTGTTTTTAGAAACATATTATTAATTCTTACCCAAATAAATACGGTTTTTAATGAAATTTGGTATGATGATAAATGACAATCTGAGTCATTAAAAAGTATATTTTTTATTACGGGAAAATGTCTCAATTATCCAGGATATTGAAAAACGGGATGGAACAAAAATTATGCATAAACTATACATTTTTATTTGAAAATGAATATTGGTGATATTTAAGTATGATGATAGCTAAATATGCGAATCATTATCTACAATACGTTTTATTTCGGACAAATTTCTCATTTCAACGGGAAAATAGAAAAACTGGTTTAAAGAAAAATCATGCTGAAACTAAACGTTTTTAGCTGATTATAATAGAGTATATAAATAGTTATAACTCATAATGTTCTCAAGACAAAAAATAATTTTCTTATCCTAAAGTCTTATTTTTATGCAAGAAAAATGAGCGGTTCCCGTAGGATAGATATGTTTTTATTTTTCACAGAGCAAAAGATTACCATAATTTCTTACAATGAGGTGGTTATTTGAGAGTCAGGTATAAATATAGGCTACCTTTTATGTCAGAATATAGCACGGTTCCCGTAGGATAGGATAAGAATGGTATCCTTCAGGAACTGAGTATTTAAAAGGAGTTTCGTAAAAGTTTATGAATAAGCGTTTTAAAGAATTTTCCTGAAGAAAGATTGGTCTACCTTTTATCCAGGAAAAATGTACGGGCCCGTGGGCTAGATAAGTTTTTATTTTTCATAGAGCAAAAAATTGACATAATTGTACTCTTCCCGTGGGATAACAAGACATTTATATCTTACAGGAACCGTGTATTTAATAGAAGTTTCGTTAAAGTACGTGAAATAGAGTTCTAGCGCATTATCCTCAAGAAGGCCTGATATATTTTTTATCCAGGAAAAATGTACTACTCCCGTGGGATAGATATGTTTTTGTTTGTCATAGAGCAAAAGATTGACATGATTTTTTGAAATAGGGTAGTTGAAAGGTCAGAGAAAAATATAGATTATTAATTCGTATGTTAGAATAATGCACGGTTCTCAAAAGATAGCATAACAATTGTACTTATCCTGCAAGAATCGTGTTTTTAAAAAAAACTTTCCCTAAAGTTCGTGAAATAGCGTTTTAACACAATCATTCCAAAAAAGTTTAAATAAAAATTACAATTTCTACAGCAAAATATGATTTTTAGTTTAACATCCGATAACATCGGTAAATTAATAATGAAAATTTTTGAAAAATTGGAAACTTCTTTCATTGTTAGTTTTTGAATGTCTATAATGTTTAGAAATAAACGTGTTAAATTACTATTGAAAAATTTGAACTTGGTGAAAAACTCAGTTAAATATATAAAACATTCAACATTTTCGAATTGTATTGCTACTTAAGGAACACACGTATAGGTATTTTATAATATTCATAAAAACGTATAGAACCAATAAGATAGCACTTCTAGATAGCTATATAGAATATCTTCCTGGAAAAGTAGTTTATCTGATTTTCATGAACTTTCTACGAATCAAAGATCTAGAAATATCTATGTGTGTTTTTTTGTTGATGGGATGAAAGTTTCCATTATTCAATCAGTATAATTTAGATACGCTCAGCGAAGCGGGCGGGGACCAGCTAGTATAATATATACAATTACAGTGTCCAGAACTGGCCGCGTATAAATTGAATTGCTTAAGGTATATAACGTCGTGTCGTCAGGGCAGTTGCGAGAGGTATTGCTGCATTTTCCAATTCCATTTCTAGTCTCCATGAAAATTTTTTTTTTCTCACGTTAACGATTTATTTAAGACTGAACTCTTCGTTCAAACGAACCTCTTTTTATATTAGTTTGTTTAGTTTTGAGAATGTTCTCTCCTTTTATTCGTTTACTAGAATTTGTTAATCCCTTTGTTGTTCTTTAGTCCCTTTCTTATACTACCCTCATACATCTAGTAATCCTTTATGGTCAAACCCTTCGCGCCATTGTGGTCCGAAAGTTCTAGAAAATGTCTACAATCACGTCGCTCCCATTGGCTGGTTGACTAGCTTGGCTCACCCATGGCTGAGACAATTAAAAAAGCAGGTGTCACTCCCAAACTTACAAAATGGCGACACTCCCCCATCTTTAAGATCCTTAGACTGTGACAATATTTCCAAATTTAAAACAGAAGTATAGATCCATATACCTTGTATGAGTCGGATATGTATCTTAACGTCCGCCAAACCCCTGAGGTTGTATTTTAGCGGTCTACCTTGCTTAAAGCCCTCTGCAAGGCACCCGTTGACTCCTCTACAGTGCCTTCCACTGATATCATTACAGAGTCGTCTGTAAAAGTTGCCATGCCAACTGCTTCTGTCTGGATAGTATCTCTGGTGTATAGAAAGTGGAGAACTGGTCAACATATGTTACTCTGAAGTAACGCTCAGTTATATATTAGTTTAGGATTTCATCGAATTGCTTTGGAAGGTCTCTATGCATTTGGAATCGCAGTCCCTGATTCCATACCTTGTCGAATCCCTAAGATACGTCCATAAACACACTGGAGCATATTTTCTCATGTGCACCCTATTACCCTGTATTACCTTATTACCTCTATTACGTTGGTGATTCTCTGGGTTTGTTCGACGGTGGAGTGATTTTCACAGAAGCCAAACTGGTAGACGGGTATCAGATTTCTTTCTTCTATCTTGAAACGTTTAAGAAGTAATCTCTCAAACAGGTAAGAGGAAAATTGGCCTAAAAGATGTCTTCTCATGCGGGGTTTTCCAGACTTTGGAATCTTGGACCTTTCCATTGTCTTGGATCATATTTAAATCTGAAGCAGCAATTGATAATTTAGAGTAGCTTTCTCAGTCTCTTTTCAGGCAGCTTCCCCAGTAATAAGATCGTATCCTGGTGCTCTCTTGGGATTGGTCTTACCCTTATTTCCAGTCTTTAGTTCTTTCAGCGTGACTAATTGGATTTAACTTCATCATGCTTACCAATGGGTCTTAAGCCTTCTTCAGCTGTTTGTCTATTCGTAAGTAGTGGTTGGAAGATATTTTCAAGACTCTTCGTCAATAGACCTTACATAATGATATCTTATTGTTAACAGTTAGTTGTTTGAAAAAAGAGTAAATTATCTTAAGTTTTGTACATTCTAAGACTCATGGGGGAAAAAATGAATGTACTAAGAATATAAAAGAAACGTAAAAAGACGGAATTTTTGGGTCATTTTATCTGATTACTAACAATATATGGCACCTGAAGAAAAAAGAACAAACTATTTAAAGAAATAACCTGTCATATTTAATTTACAATCGTAAAATTATCGTAAAAATAAATATCATAAAATACTCAAATCTATAGGTACCGGTTTTATTTGCTTAAATCTTTTAATAATTGTTAAATCAAATAAATAAAAATGTTTTTAATTAATTGGGAAATCCAATAACAACGTCATTAAACACACGTCGCGAAATTGTCTAATAAAATTTTCCTCTTGTCTTTTAGCACTACCAAGAATTGGTGGTAGATATATTGTACATTTTATTAAGTGACAAGATCTATTTGTAAGGGGATGTAAATCAATCAAATCGAACACGTTTACGATTCTTTCCCTCACGTATTACTTCAGGTATATATAAATGCATTCTTAACTGCACTGGAAACTTTTAAAATCGATTAAAAAACGACATTCAAAGTTTTCACTATAATAAAAGAATGTGAAATGTCAATGTTTCAGTAATTCTTTTTATTAAACATGTAGAATGCCTAATGTAAGCCAATCCACTGTCAAGTGTTGACATAGATAATATAATACACGATTGGATCATTCTATTGGATTGGAAGAAAGTTCTTGTGATTTGTAGTTGGCGTTTGTTTCGTTATTCCTTTGTCAATGTTAGAATTTTTTTCTTTTAAAAATTGGTAATTGATACATTTAGGTCACTATAGGAATTAATTTCGTGAAATTTTGTTTACAAATTTCAATTTACGATCAGTTTTAGCATGGAGTGCAAAATAAGCATTTTTGACACATTTTTTATTTTCATAAAAGCAAGAAAGCGGCTGATCTTCGTTTGATTTACATTATTGTAGATGGTCAATTTTTCATCGCCAGTGGTAATTCGTTTTAAAAATAGGTTGATTGCATTTCGTTCAATTGAATTTGAGCAGAACCCAATAATTGATCTTTTAAACAAGTCCAAGACGATTTATATGATTTTCATTTGTTTTTTGTGATATATTTTACTGTTCTATAATCTCTCGCGCAGTTATGTGACGGTTTGATTCAATTATCGTTTTCACTTCGGCATCATTAATTTGAGAAGGTCAACCAGAACGTTGGTCATCGTTCATTGGGAAATCACCAAAACGAAATTCTGTTAAGCAATCAACACCATAAACTTTACATAGCTCTTTGTGAGCCGCAGCCGCTTTCTTGCCTTTATGAAAATAAAAAAAAGTAAAATGTTTCGAAAATGCTTATTTTGCACTTCATATTAACACTGATGGTAAACTGAAAATTATAAATAAAAATAAACAAAAATGGTTTCTATAGTGACATAAAGGTATCGACTACTGAATCTTTAAAGAAAAAAATCTAACATTGACAAAAGAATAACGAAACACTTACTTACAGCTTACTACTGGTGCAAATCAAAAGAACTTTCAAGTCGATCTAACAGATTGTACTATGGAAATTCTAATAATGGACATTTTAATATTAGTTATTGAGAGCCAACGATTTTCGGAGATTTTAGAAGATTCAGCAATCGAATTTTCTGAAATTCATGTTATGTCTATATAAAGACAGTCTATGAATTCATTTGAAGTGATTTCAGTCAGTGAATACAAGTGATTTTTTGTGATAAATTGCTTATTTACGAATAAAAATAAACTTAATAGTTCGGTTTAATTTTGTAAAATGTCGATCCCATAAAAGAGCTTTTAACGAGATTTAGAAGAATCAGCAATCGAATTTTCTGCAATTCATGTTATGCCTATATAAAGAGAGTCTATCAATTCAATTTGAATATCGTTCAAAGTGATTTCAGTCAGTGAATACAAGTGATTTATGTGATAAATCGCTTATTTACGATTAAAAATAAATTAAGTAGTTCGATTTATTTTTGTAAACTTTCTATCCCATAAAAGAGCTTTTAACGAGAAGCAACAATGAAAATTTTGTAGTAAAAAGTTGAGCTCCCTAAAAATCAGACTATAAGAATGCCTAATTACATTCAGGAGTTCATTAGACCATATCAGTTTATAAGGCTATTGGAATCGAAAAAAAGGTCACGTTTTTTAATTCAATCATAAGAAAAAAGCTCCATTAAGATCAAGTTTTTTAATTGCTTTTTAAAGCTCAAATCAAAGACATTTTCAACTCATTCTAATAATGGATATTTGAATCTCAGTTTTTGACAGCCAACAATTTTGTAAGTTTTAAGAAGATGCAGCAATCGAATTTTCTGAAATTCATGTTATGTCTATATAAAGACAGTCTATGAATTGATTCGAAATGATTTCAGTCAGTGAGTACAAGTGATTTTTTGTGATAAATTGCTTATTTACGAATAAAAATAAATTAAGTAGTTCGGTTTTTTTGTAAACTTTCTATCACATAAAAGAGCTTTTAACGAGAAGCAACAATGAAAATTTTGTAGAAAAAGTTGAGCTCCCTAAAAATCAGACTATAGGAATGCTTAATGGCATTCAGGAGTTCAACAGACCTTATCAATTAATAAGGCTATCGGAATCAGAAAAAAATTTGCGTTTTAAATTCAATCATAAGAAAAATGCTCCATTAACATCAAGGTTTTATAACTGCTTTTTAAAGCTCAAATCAAAAACATTTTCAATTCATTGATTCCATTTTTTAGAAATATTTTAACATTCAAACTTTTATATAATTTCTTCCTCAATAAGAGGATACATTAAGTGTATCAGACCTCTGATTAAAGCAGTGAATTGCAGAAAAATTTAAAATAAAAGCAATTACTAATAACACCAAGTTTAAGCACTTACTAAGAGACTACCATTATAACTAATGTTTTGTCTTGATCCATAGGAAAATTTTAGAAGTCTTTTGTAAAATGAAAACTTTTATCAAAGCTTCAGCCTACACAAGACTTAACTAATCACTATATTTTTAACATGTTTAAACTTGAAAGCTTGACTTCTGTTGATGTTGCTAAGTGACGATGCTAAAATGGTTCATCAACGAGTTAATAATTCAAAGCTTAGAGTTCAAAGCTGATTAAATGTTTGATAATTGTGCATTCGTGGACTTCAGTAGGAACTGATACTGCCACGAAGTTAATCAAAGTTTTAATAGATGATAAAGCTTAATTTTTTCATGCTGTTATCGAATTAAGTTAGAACATTTCTCCCAACGTCACTTATGTAGTTCAAGCGAACGACACGTTAAAGTAAAGCTTTCGTTTGACTAAAGTCAAAGCTTTATAATTGTAAATATTATTGACGCTTTTGAACGTGTTTTCGTCAAGTCGTCTCGAGAGTGATTGTCATGTGGTGTTGGCGTTGCATGAAGATATTTTCTCGTTTGATTTGAAAAACTTTATAATGGTAGCTTCAAAGTTAAGCTTTAACAGAACATAAACATGCAATTCATTTATCATAGCTATGCAGGTTGAAAGCTAATATTCTACGAGACTTTCATATTTTCATTTGGTGCACTATACGAGCTAGTCGAGTGCATTTTTGTTTTAAATCGAAACTTTTCTAGCATTTATCGAGATAAATTTTCATATCAAAACATTGCAGATGTTATGGTACATTAAATTTGTCGTAACAGATAGTCAAGGTGGTCTCCTTGTTTGTTTTAGAATTGAACATCATATGAAAGTTTGAAAAGTTATGGTCCACCAACTATCAATTTTGAGATTTTTTTTTTTAATTTTTTCGATTATCTTCCACTATTCGAACTCCTAACCTGCCTCGTCTCCACTAGGGCTCAATTCACCGCAGCTTGAGCTTTTACAGCTTTTTCAACTTAACGCTGCCATAGCTCCACAATGGCTCGACTCACCGCAGGCACTACCTTATAACGAGACAACTCACTGAAACCACAGCTTTACGTCTTATCGTAACTACGTCACTGGAAGAGGGATGCTTTATGTGATATGTAATCATTTGCATTTGATTTAAAATTGATTTGAATTCAAGGCTTAATACGCCAGTCAAAATTGACATAAAAATCACTAAATTCCTTTAGGGCTATGTATTCTCAAGTTTGCAACTCTCAAAAAGCTTTAGAAAACTTTTTATACAGGAAAAACTGTGAAATTTTTGAACTTGTTTCATATAACTACTGTTATTTACTCTTCTGTACGTTTTTAAAGAGCATTAAATTTGTTACATATAAAGCCTAATTAAAGTTTTGCTTGTCAATGGGTTACCAAGGTACAGCACTTTGAAATTAGGCCAGTTTTTTTCAAAAATTGAAAATGTTAATTTAAGACCTTTTTTGGATTGAAGTTGCGTCGAAACCATTAATTCTACGAGCAAAACTTAATATATATAATTTATAGGAAATGTAATTACCTTTAAAATAAGAGTAAAGCAAGGTCTGTAAATCTCGTAGTTCTCTCAAAATCTTAAAAAAACCCAAAATCAGATAAAATTGTATTTTCGTATTTATAAGGGTTTTCTAAGATTTTAAGTTGAACTACTTGACTTAGAGACCCCACTTTGTATTTCATTTAAAGCTAATTAAATTGCCTAAAAATTATATTCAGCCAGTTCAGCTCGTAGGATCAATGGTTTCGAGGCAACTTCGATCTAAAAAAGGTCAAAAACTAAAATTTTAATTTTTTGGAAAAACTAGCCTATTTTCAATGTGCCGTACCTCGATAACCCATTGACGTACGTTGCTTCGGTTGGACTTAATTTGTAACAAATTTAATGCTCTTAAAAAACGTTCAGAACAGCTTTCAAAGAAAAATGCATGGATTAGGAGATACCGAGCAGAATCTGAAACAAGTTCAAAAATTTCACGGTTTTCCCTGTGTCCAAACAACATACCAAAAAAAGTGGGTGCGTATACTTATGTACGTGCGTGAGAAGTTATAATTCTTTGGTATCATTAAAAATTAGTTTTTATTAATTGCATAGAAATAATTAATTAAAATAAAATTTGAGAATAAGATTTTAATTTATATCAATAAATAATACATACGGATAGTTAACCTCAATTATATTAGAGCTCTTGAAAAAACACATTTTTTTTAGTAGTACTTGCGAATAGTAAATAATTTTAATCCAAATTTTCAATTTCAATCACTACTGAATATAATTTATCTGTGGAGTGGATACTTTTACGAGAGGTACGGTTCTTTTGAATTTTAGTACGGCGCGTTGAACAGAGATGGCGAGGCAATGTCCAAAATGCATTTAAGAATTACGGACTTGCGCTGTCATGATTAAATAGACCGATACTAACGCCCCTAAGAACAACGCGCCGTACTTATAGCCTAAAAGTAATCTGACGTTTAACACGTTTTTTCCGAGTCACCGTTTGTGTAGTAAATTTGTATTTTTATGACTATTTTATGGCTGAAATACTGTGAAAAACTATGGTTTACAGTGAAAATAATATTTAAAGAAAGCTGCAAGACGTTTATAAAATTTGTCAGGATCATTATTCTGGTTAACAATTCATAGATTCCATGAAAACGAAGCTTCATAGAAATTGCAAAATAAAGTAAGTAGCTACTTTTCAACGTAATTGTCTTAATCTTATTCATGCCCTGTTTTACTAAATTATTATTCTAAGATGGTTAAAGAATTTCAGAAACCCAGATTTCGTGATAACCAAGCATATGCATGGAATGCTGACGTCATTTTCATCACTAAACTAGAAAAATGGTGTAGCAGCTACTGCAAAATTCAAGAAAAGTAATAACTTATTTTTTAATATTATTTGTCATTTGTATATTTTAATATATTTAAGGAATTAATTATTTTTAATTTAAATAAATAAATACATATAATTAATATAATTTAAATTACGCGCGCCTAGTTAAAAAAACCGAACGGTTTTGCGGCCAACTTTATCATGTTAATTTTGTGTCTTAGTGATGCGCACGCATCTTAAAATTTCACTCTCATCATTTTTTCATAACGCGCCTAAAGAAGTATAAATTAAAAAATCAGAGATTCATCATGTTTTGTTAATTTATTGTTGATTTTTATTGGCCTAAATAGCTTGAAAATTAAAACAAGAAGATCCCTAACTAATAATAAATAACATTTCTTACAAATATTTGCTTTGTTTTTAAATATCGCGGAAATGATTAACATTTTTAAAACGCTCTAATTTATATTCAAATAATTTTACATATTTCTTAATTTTTCCGTGTTATTTTTGAATTTTAATAAAAAATAATATCGTGGTCTTAATATCTCGCTTCATCAAGCTTTTCGTTCCGTTTGATTGGCATTCAAATTTAGAAAGGGGAATAACGCGCAAAGACTTTCTTCGAATTCGATCATTCAATTTTCCCTTACTTCCGTGGCAGCATGTATCAATCAGTACGCTTTATGAGTTGGACAAACATGAAAATTGTATCGATTTGATTACGTTGAATTGAAAACGAAAAATTTCCATTTTATGCAACCAAATCGATAAAATCCCCTCTGGTGAAGAGTTTTTTGTAGGATCGAATAAAAACTTGCATTAAATTATCTCAGTACTGATTCTCATCTACCTGTGCATTGGAAATTTCCTTTAAGCTTCCTGGAATACCACAAAAATGTGCATTCCACTTTTTTGTAATCACTTTAATCGTTCCATGTTACAATTTTATGTTATTTGCTCAGATCGAAGTAGTGGCGAAGATTTTATCGAAAGCATTGGGGGTGGTGTGGGGGTTAAACTCTCAGACCTTCTTACCTCCGTCACTATTTCCAGGCCAAAACGTTCATTTGATTGTGTAGATACTTGGTAAGAAATAATTTCATTGAATCAAAACGCCGGAAATTCGATACAAACAAGTTAACGAGTCACTGATTTTCAAGCATTGACGTTGAGGAATTTCATTTTCAAGAACCGATTGACATATAATCCCTCTTTTGCATTATTGTTCTTGACTTAAAAATACATCGTTTGAATCGGGGGTTGAAAGACAAATTTATGAGTTTTAACTGAAGTGTACATTTGTAAGTATACCCCTAAATTTCTATAAAACAATCTAGATAAATAAATAAAAATTATAACAAAATGAAAAACCGACTTGAAAATAAATAAAAAATCTTCAACAAAAAATGCACTAAAAAGTAAAAAAATAATTAGCGAATCCTTGCAGTGTTTACGAATTACAAATTATCATGGTGATATAATGTACAACTGTTGTTATTTTTGGAGTTGGTGTCAGCCAAGAAAATACGACTATATTGGTACTTAGGAATAAACGAGAATACCTTATTAAATTTATTTTTCAAATGAATTTTTATACAATATACTCGAACTGTGACAATATCTTGTGACCCTTAAACTACAAAATACCAATCAATTATTAAACCTTTTTACAAATGAACATTAATATTTATTTACTTGGCTGACACCAACTCCAAAAATAACAATAGTTGTACAGTATATCATCTAATAATTTGTAATTCGTAGGCACTGCAAGGATTCGCTAATTATTTTTTTACTTTTTAATGCATTTTTTGTTTAAGATTTTTTATTTATTTTAAAGTCGGTTTTTCATTTTGTTTTAATTAACCGACTTCAAAAACAGGAGGTTCTCAATACAACTGTATTTTTTTAAAATGTTTTGTTACCTCAGAACTTTTGACTGGGTGATCCGATTTTGATATTTTTTTTTATTTGAAAGCTGGTGCTTCCTGTGTTGTCCCATTTCAATTTTAAGGAAATCTTTCATTTCTAAAGGATTGAAAACTAAGGGATGAAATATTAACTTCTTATTGGAAAGCTCGATTTTGATAATTCTTTTTTTATTTGAAAGCTGGTACTTTTTATTTGGTCCTATTTTAATCTGAAGGAAATCTTTCATTTCTAAAGGGTTGAAAACTAAGGGATGAAATATTAACTTCTTATTGGAAAGCTCAATTTTCATAATTCATTTTTTTAATTGGTAGAACATAATTTTAAATTAATCTCACATCCATTTTTTTAAAACTCCACTCAATAGGGGTTAAATATTACGGATAAAATAATATTGTAACGTTTTTTATGGGTTCGATGGTTTGTGTTTAAATGACAACAAATTTATTTTTAACAATTGTCTATTTATTTATCTTACGTTATTGTTGCTTATACTCGTATACTACTACACTGTTATTTACAATGTACACAATGTTCACTATTACAATAGCCACAGTCACTGTTTATATTTCACTCGATACACTTTATTTAACAATGCACTGATAATTTATTTAAGTACTTATCACTTTGAACACTGTCGAATATTTATATCGCACGTAATGTCGTTTATTTACACTGTTGATTCACAACTCTCGAATATTTATTTGAATACTGGCCCGCCTTATGCTTTTTTTTAATGAATTTTCGCCATTGTCTCTCAACTTTATATTTTTCTCGGAATCTATTTTTGTCGACACCTCTTTCTAGAATTCGTTGAATTATCGATCATTCCAGAATCTTTACTCCTTCTTAATTCATCCAGTAATCCGTTTCGGCCCACCTTCTCTGTATGGGGTTCCTCACTACCACTAATCTGATAACAGACCGCCTTCTCATTGGTCGGCTGATGGTGACGTCCACTCCCGCTGGGCCGGGTAAGTGTAGGCGTTAAAATGGCGCCATCTTGATCTTGGGATTGTGACAATATTATAAATTTTTCTTGGCTTACTCGATTTAATATCGATATTTCAATTTGAAGAAAAAAATACACCCTCTAAGGATGAAAATAAGAGATAAAATAGTGGCATTTAACTGAATCATCAAATATTGATGATTTTTTTTTCTATTGGAAATTATATTTTACTTAGTTCTTTCATTACATTTAAAAGCAAAAAATTTCGACCCTTAAAAGCAAGAGGGGGTAAAGTTGTAACTTTTAACATTTAACGGCGCTGTCTCATATGAGCAGCGCGTTTAAAAGTTAAACTTCACTATTTCATCTCCTATTTTCATACTTAGAGGGTGGATTATTTTTTTCGAATTGAAATGTGAACAATTTAAAAGGACGATGTACGTAATAGAAAAAAAATTATCGAATTCGGGTTAACTAGCAAAAATTTGTAATTTCATCCCTTATTTTTAACCCCCCTATGAGTGGAGTTTTTCATAAAAATGGATATGAGATCAATTTAAAATTATGTTCTACCAATAAAAAAAAATTATCAAAATCGAGCTATCCAATAAGAAGTTAATATTTCATCCCTTAGTTTTCAACCCCTTAAAAGTAAACGATTTCCTTAAAATTAAAATGAAACCACACGAAAATCACTAGCTTACAATTAAAAAAAAGATCGTCAAAATCGGTTCACCCAGCCGAAAATTCTGAGGTAACAAACATAAAAAAATACAGTCAAATTGAGAACCTCCTTTTTTGAAGTCAGTTAAAAGTGCGAAATTGACTCACAGTCTGAGAGTTCAAATAAATATCACTATAAAATCTACCTTTAATTATGGTTTATTATGTTTAAAAGTTTTAAAAGCTCGATCAATTAGGTATGAGTTGAACATGAAGGGAGATAAACGGTCCAGTTTTTTAAATATTTTCCTTAAATATCTCGAAATTTGATTTAATCTTGATTTTAAGATTAAGTCAAGTCAAGCTTTGTATTTCAAAAATTAAAATTTTTTTTTTTTAGTTTTCAATATTTATCGTAATAGAATAAACAGAAAAGCTCTTACTAAGCTTTAATTTACAACGAACAACTAAAAACGCATTTATAAATTAATCTTGAAAATTAATATTACAATAAATAGGTCATATTTGAGTGCGGCTTACGAATAATAATTGATAATTGTTTCAATAAAAACGATTTTCTAGTAAATCTGAACGTGAGGTTTTAATTAATTGCACAAAACTAATTGGTTGCAAGGTCAAGGCTTTGCAATATTATAACTAAATCCATACAAAAACTCCTCGGAAATAATATCCAGGTAATAATTAATAATTCACAAACCTTGCAACGATCGATCAATTGTTAATATTATAATAATTGAAAAAAAATTTTGTAGTTAATTTAATCGTTTGACAACACATTGTAAAATTTTTTGAAGTTTTTTATTTTTATTTTTTTACTTTTTCTTAAAAGATTCGAGATGAAAATGAAATTTGAAACATTTTCCTCTAGACATGTTTGATAAAAGGAGCTTTTCAACGCCGAAATTAAATTAAAATTGAGTAGATTTATAGTTGAAGCTGGAATCATATTAACACCTGTTAATTGTACACAATTAATTCACGAATATATTTTGTTAAGTTGATGCGAGAAAACAGGTTTTAAGATAATTCCAAGTTATTTTCTATATATTTAGTAATTAATTATTATAATCGGGGAATTTTCACATTTAACAAATTTAAATTTTATCAATGTCAATGTTACCTTTAGAAATTTTCAAAAAATTCTTCTATCATGTAAGGCAATGAATTTCAGTTTTTGGAAATGGGTTATTGACAACTCTTAGAGACCTTATATGCGACAAAAGATCAAAGAAAAATTGATTTTGTAATAACTTTACAACTTGTTTCATTTTCAATCGTGAAAAATTGGAAAATTAAATTATTATTTTCATCGTTTGACGTTACTTATGATGAAAAATATTTCAATGAAAAAATGTTGTTCCCTAAATTCAATTTCGAATTTTTTCAAGTCAGAGGTAACGAAATATATTTAACAATAAATAAAATAATTGAAATGTATCTTTAGTTGATTGAAAAGTCATATTTAGGGTTGCAAAAGTTAGGGGACGTAATTTTTTTTTATATATAAGTCAGGTCTCTTACCAAGAAATGCTATCAGGAGTGCCACAGGGAGGTGTACTCGAGCCATTTCTCTACACAATTTACATGTACGACTTCCCGAAAACAAATTCAAGGATATAGACGCAATACGCTGGTGATGTCGCCATATTGTGCAAGGGGGATTGAATTGAAGTAGCAAAAAGAATTCAAGAGAATACAGCACTGGTTGATGGGTGGTGTAAAAATGGAGAATCCGTCGAAGCCCAGAGAAAATCAAGGTAATAATGTTCCTCCTTAATACAAACCACTTCCCAATAACTCTGGACGGAAGAACAGTACCGAGGATGGACACAGTTAAATATTTGGGTCTAACCATTTAAGCAACTAAAATGGCTAATCGGTAACAGGGCTTTATTCATGCATCTGAAACAACTCTTGTATCTTCAAGCCGTGAGAACTGTTTGGATTTATGGGTGTGTTTCGTCAGGGCAGTTGCGAGAGGTATCGCTGCATTTTCCAATTCCATTTCCAGTCGCCACATCACTCCCCTCCTAATGACTGTTGAGCTGTGAAACTTTGGGTTGTCGAAATTGGAACCGTCGTGGAACCGGGGCCGCTGGGGACGAGCTGCTGTGGCTCGAGTCCGAAGAGAACGTGGGACGGGTATGGAATAGTACAACCAAAGCCTAGGATGCCGCTACTCCATAGTTAAGTCCTTTGTGAGGTGGTTCGATGTATGTGGCGACTTTATGGCGTCCTCGCCATAAATAGCCGTTCCTCGCTGCTGCGTTGCGTGCTGCAATTCGGGGTTACCAGAATTTAAGGTGGGAGTGGTTACCCACATCTATTTACATATAATATATACAACTACAGTGAAAAATTGCTTAAGGTATAAAACATCGTTTCGTCAGGGCAGTTGCGAGAGGTATTGCTACATCCTCCAATTCCATTTCCAGTCGCCACAGAGGTAAGCTTTGGTGCACAGCATCCAAAAGCCAAATAAAACGATTACAGGTGACTCAGAACTCTGAGACTTGTGACTAAGACCCACCCACCTTGCACCACGACCACTGTTATTCAAAGCAGTTATCGTAAGCTAAGCGAAACATTTTCATTTCATCCCAACCCAACCGTACGGGAAAACCTTATCAATTTGCCTCCACCCAGGAACCAAAGAAGGCTCAAGGTATGCTGATTCGATTGATTATTGATTGATGGTAATCATATTCATATGACAGGTTGAACTGACTCGAGTCAGCTTCTGCGCTTTATAATTGTATCTGGATGAGCAAAAATTTGATATTTATGATATTAAATCTGGGAGTACCTCAAGGGAGTGTTTTTGGGGTTCCTCTTACACCTGTTGTATACTTCGGATTTGCCTACAAGCGATGACCCTCTGACCGGGACTTTCGTGGACGATACGGTAATCATGGCAACTCATACTGATGCTTCCATTGCCTCTCAGTATATTTAACAACCCCTGAATCTGCTGAGCACGATGAAAAATCACTATGAAGCCAAATCAGTGCAGGTCATCTTCGCACTTAGAAAAAGAGTATGCCTTACGGTCACCCTGACTTCTGTTGATATCCCCTCATCAGACAGTGTTAAGCAGCCCCCCACAACTCCATGTTACAAAAATGTGACAATTTTTACTGGATTTGCAGTAAATTAATAGAAAACGAATTGAACGAAGACCACAAAGACTGACAAAGACCGAAGAATTTATGGAAGTCGGAGGTTAGAAATAAATTTTTTTTAAACGTCAGGCAAATTATTAAAATGAAACTTTTTTTAATGTTTTCATTATTATTGTTATTATAAAAGAATAATAATGGTAAGTATTTTTATATAATAACTCTGATAAGTTTAAGTGACAGGGGGCTGTTTGAGACGTATGACTCTTATAACAACACAAATAGTGAGCAGCTGTTTTTCCACTAGCGCCACCTAAAGGACCCAAAGGTACTAAGATTTCCGTATAAATCGGTCACGTTTTTAGCCTTTTTCGTGTCTAAGTGACAGGGAGCTGGTGTTAAGTACCTTGGGGTCTATCTGGAACGAAGGCTTACTTGGAAACGTCACGTTAACCAAAAAATATTTTTAAAAAAAAAGTCAAAATCTGGACATTCGGGATTGAGTTATGGGGCCCTGCTAGCAAGTCCAACATTAAAATATTAGAAAGAGCTCAATCAAAAATGTTCAGAGAGCTGGAAGACGATCCATGGTACATGACCAATGAAGTCCGGACTTAATAATTATATCAGTAGCCAGTAAGATTGAGACTCGTACTACCAATTACTACGAAAAGCTCCACCAACACCTGACCCTACTAATGTTACCAGCCCTGGAGCCTCAAAATAGTAGGCGATTAAAGAGTAAGGTAGCCCTTGACCTGGTTATAAATTAAAGAGATACTCCATTGGAAGTATTCTCTATCTAATCAGGAGCTAATGAGGACCAAAAGCACTAATTGTTACACTAATAATTTAGAAAAAAAAAATTGTAATAGAAACCTAAGTTTTTTTTATATTTTTAACATACCAACGAAAGTCTTAAATGTTCTTATACCCACGTAAAAAATACTCGAGAGTAAATTTTAATAAGAATCAGTAATATTTCTTTGGTGCGACTACAAAATTTAATGAATTCAAAAATTTTTTTAAGCTGAAATTAAAAATTTCAAATTAAATTTCGTTTAAAAAGAAATTTTTTCCTTAAAAAAATATTTGTTGTCTCCCAGTCTTATACAATTTTTTCATACAATAAACATCATTATACAAAGGGAATTTAATTAGACACAAAATGATACTTTGGTGCAAGAATGATTGTACAGAAAAAAAAAATGGAAAAAAAAAGAAACAAATTCCTGGAATTTTCTTGTCAAAAAAAAAAACTTTTTACATGATGGGCGAGATTGAGGGAAGAGCAGGGTGCTCCTAACTCCTAATTTTATATAGTACAAATAATTTTTTTACGTTTCATTAAATATCAACAATTTCAAGTCTCGTTAAATTTTTTTGTAATTTAACGAGTCAATTGTGACGAAAAAGAAAAAAAATTTTTGAAGTAAAACTTTTAAAGGTAACAGACACACACACACATCCACAATTGGCGACACACCGACCAACACATTGATGAACTGGACTTTACCTTGTGTGAATTAAATTGTTTCCACAAGTCTCAAAAAAAAAAAAAAATTAAAAAATAAAAATCCAATAATATAGCCCAAAATTTTTTAAATTTGTATTTTTATCACATAGGTCGTCGACTTATCGAAACAAACAAAAGGTGAGAAGTGATATAAATCCTTTTTTTTTTTTTTTTTTTTGATTCTCCTGATTTTCAATTTATATTATGAAAAAATGTTCATTCGATAAAGCTCATAAAATTTCCTTTCATTTGAAATTCGTTTCTCGTTTGACTCTTATTATTATTTATCCATCAAGAGAATATTACAATGTGTATTTGAGTCGAGTCCTAAACAAATAAAATCTTTGTTGCACATTTGAATTGTCACGTGTGAGAAAGCATCGTTGCGAGAATGGTCAATAAGTAAATTTAATTGAGATCAACTTTTCGAGTTAACCAACACAATCAATAGATGAAAACGTCAGACAGGGACTTACCACTTGACTTGACTAGATTTTCAAACTCTTGACCTTAACTTGACAATTTAAAATCAAGCATTAAAATTGCAACCTTATACAGGGATTCTGGCTATTAGGTCAAATATTAGACTTGCGATAAGTAAGAATTATTGTTTTTAACGAGCAAAATAACTAGGGATTCATCAAATCAAATAGCTCGAGATTTTATTAAGTCTTGATTTTCAAAATACTTGACCTTAACTTAACAATGTCAAATCAGTCAAGCATTAAATTTGCAAATTGTTTTCTATACAAATCTATATCAAGCACAATTCATTTAATAAAAACTTTTTGACTTGATTAATCCTTACAGTCATAGGTGTGAATTGCATCAAGAACTGTATAGAGGGGTTCTGTATAGAGGCTATTAAGTCGAATGTTCCCGAGTCGAAATTTTAGACCTATTTTAGCCCTAAAATGGATCTTTTACCCTCATTTCAACCTACAAAGAGTAAAATGAACCTCATCTCATCCTAAACGATATTCCATCGTCCTCATTATAACCTACATGAAATTGCTATTATATTTTGTGAACCTCGTTTCGCCCTAAAAAAAGTTTTATCATCATAAAACATAAAACTTGGTTGTAAACCTGCTTTTTTTACAGTATTGCAAATATTATATACTAATAACCCAAATTTTTGATCTTTCTCTTTCTTATACTTGGATGCTTAGTATAATATTGCGTAGCCTCTACTAGTATAGAATTTATTGTGTATCTGGGTATGATCCATTACTGGTTTGATCCTTAATCCTGTTCACTCTTGTTCATTTTTACTCAGCTTTAGTCTCTTGTCAACCGTTCGAGTGGCTACGTTCGTCATAATACAACAATTGAATAAACTTATTTCACTACCTATTTGATTTATTTTTCAATATTGGCTATATTAAAAGCCCTAAAAGTGTAAATGTAAAAAATTTAAAGGTGAAAAAACCGAGTTTAAAAGATAAAGTGTGAAGAAATTTGCTTTAATTTATTATGTTTAAAGTAATCAAAGAGATGTTATACAATTAAATAAAATTTCTAAAGAAATGCGCACGGTTGGGTATATTGTGGATTATAATAAAAAGAAATCCTGGAAAAAAATGATGGCAATGGCGACAATAAAAGAGCTGTTAAACGAGGACAAGGAAATTAAGAATTACAAACTGATATTTATAATAATCTTATCACTTTTAAAATCGCTAATATTAATGAAACTTGAATATTTAATGAATAAAAAAAAACAAAATATTAAAATAAAAATGTAAATCTTTTTGAAAAAAAATCTACCAATAAACAGTAAAAGAGAGTGATAAAGAAAGAGCGGAGAAAAGAGAGAGAGAGAGAGAGTAAATAAAAAAAATTTTGTACCCCATTTGAACCTAAACATTGTATTTTGTCCGATAAATGCCACTTATAGGTTCAAATGAGGACCAAAATTCAAATGCAAATGGTCCTCTTTTCAATCTACTTGAACCTCTGAATAGCCTAGATTTTGAGGGCAAAAATAGGTCTAAAATTTCGACTCGGGTTGCAATAAGTAAGAGTTTTTGTCTTTAACGAGCAAAATACAAAGGGATTTATCAAATCAAGTAACTTGAAATTTTATTAATTCAATTGAACTTAACATTTTGACTTGAAAATGAAAAAACCTTAGAAGTCAAATTAAACTTGAAATGATCAAGTAATTTTTTGACAAGATTTCAAATCAACTTGCACTCAAATAGCTTAAAAATCAAGTCAAGAAGTGAATTTCTATTTTCTTCTTGACTTGATAGGTTCCTAGACTTAAATAACTACTTTTGTCTTTAAAAAAGCGAAATATTATTATTATTACCATTAGTTCATTGGGCTATTTTAAGTTACCTTACAAGATTACGGTATCTGCATTGAGCTTGGTGAACTTGATATCGGTTTTGGGGGTTGAAAAATGATCATCTTCCCTATCTCCGAAACAACTAGATTTTAACCGTTTGAACATTTTCAACTTTGCTTCTCTTGTAACTACCATTGTGTTTAAGCAAGCAAAATATTAGTTCAGAGCCCATAAGAGTTATTATCTACCAAAAGTGCATTGGACTAATTTAAGATATGTTTCAAGTACTTGCAGAAACGGGGGTGGGGGGGAGGTGTGTTCTGATCAGTCGCTCGTCTCTCCTAGCTCATTCAGTAACCGTATAGTTAACTTTTTCTTCTATTTTTATAGTATATATTCATTAAGAAAATGTAATAAAATGGATTCTTATTCAAAGTTTCCGAAACAATTATCTGAAACGTGTAAGACTTTAAACGTATTATGAACTTTACTCGTTTCTTGGGTAATACGGGGTTTATCCGGGTAAAACTAGGTCTAATCATTAATATAACTTTACCCATGGAAAAAATTGTGTCCGAAGTATAAAAACTTGGCTACTGCCATCTGTTTACTGCCTACCTTTACTTAAATATGTTTTTTAAACATTTTTGGCTCACACATTGTTGAAATACACAAGTTTAACCAAGTGAAAGCAAGCAGAACGCGGTTTACTTGGGTAAAGTCTGAAAAGTACACAAGTTCGAGTAAATTTTGAACTTTTACCCAAGTTTCATGGTTGTAACGGAGTTTACCCGATTAAACCTAGGTTCAATTTTTTTTTTTTTTAATTTACACTGACACATATATAATTGGTTATTGCTCATCTCTTACACTCATTAGAGTTACTCATATACAAAAGAATCCTCCTTAATTGCCCATCAGGATCTGAATCCTATAATTCTATATGATGACGGGGCCCAATATGATAGCGTGGGCTTGGCATGATGGAGATCGCTCCCGATGGTAGACTCCCCTTAATCTATAATCTGGTCACCAGGAACTCATCTTTTAGCCATCTATCACCTTGGGGTTTTAATAGTGGCGGTATTAATGGGCTAGAGCGATGGCACAGCTTTTCAAAGTGGTTGTGCAGACAGAAATAGCATCAGCCACTGATGGGATGTCTAAGAGAGTTTACGGAAAGTCTCGTTGGCAACATACCAAGGAGCATCTATCATCTGTCTCATTACTTTGAATTGAGTGGCTTCGATTAATTTTATGCTTGACTTGCTGGCAGATCTCCACAGTTTGATACCGTACGTCCAGATTGGTACTATGACAGCTTTTTAAATAAGTAATTAGCTGTCTAAAGGAAGTTTAGAGCCTCTTCCCAACAGTCAGAAGTTGTTAGAATCTGTTTTTTATGGACTAGGTACCAGGTAGGTCCCCTATCTAGATAAATACTAAGGTATCAGGCGAATCGCGGATGAGTCTGATTTGAGATGAGAACTGATTTGGATTTGTTGATGGTAATTTTCCATTTTTGGGTCCAAGTGTTCAGTAGGTCCAAATGGAGTCAGTGTTAGCGGCCATAATCACTGTTTCGTCCGCGAAAGTCTCCATCATGATGTTTTCTGTAGTAAGCAGATCCGATGTTTATATAGTTAAAGCGTAAATTTCAGTGAATGTATACAGTAACTAGTTGATGCATGCTTTCACTTATTGATTTAATAAAATTGGTGTTTCATTCTATACCCTAATTCAAAATACTAAATGTACACTTACTAAGACCGCGAAGTTTTACAAAAAACCAAATATCTAATCTGTGAATACTTCTACTAGTTAAAGTATAGACTTTCTACTGGATATAAGTTAGAGTATTTCACGAGTTTCTTTATTATCTACTGTCATACATGATTAATATTTTTACAATTTTTTTTATGAATAAACTCAAAACGTAAAACCAAAAATTATTCAAGTAGAAGGAAAAATAAATTATTGTGTGGTTTCACGAAACCACGATGCAAGTGAAACTTTTTTCGGATTTTAGGCATTTTAGTAACTGAAAATTTTCGGAAAATTATTCGATTCAGGGTATGAAAATAGAATAGAAAGAAAGAGATGTGGCACGAATTCGCTGTCTGACTTAACGCGCGCCGTTGCAACTAATTTTAAATTTCCATTATTGATGTTCATACTCGAATGTTATTTTCATTATTGAATTTGTTGATTATTGTTAAATCGATCATCTGCCTGTTGTTATCTATTGTAACATCACCGTCGGATATTTTTGCACTATTCTCACTGGCTGTATCTTTGTCTATCATGTTGAAGTGAACAATAACATTTATATCAATACACTGATCAAAATACAAATACCAATACAAATATGATTGACAATTAATGACAACTTATAATATAAAAAAAAACGTTGTCATTGGGAGAAAATAGATCATTACATTCAGTAATAGCTCACGCAACAGGCCTGGTAATACGAGCTTTGCCGAACACGTGCCGATTCCCTGCCGAGAATGTGTTACATTAAGCGAAATGCTAAAGACAAGCCAACAAATTTGAGACGATGTATAAAAAGTTTCACTTTAAAAACGAAAATAACTAGATGTAACTTATTTGGCTGAATTAGACTGAATTAATTATAAAAATATATATCATGTATATAATAAAGAAACTATTGAAATACTTTAACTTATATCCAGTAGAAAGTGTATACTTTAACTAGTGGAAGTATTCATAAATTTATTTGTGTATACTTTCTCTGATTAGTTTAGTTAAAGTATATTTTAGCTAGTGGGTACATATATCGACTAAGTTGATGCTTTAATCTTTAACAAATCCCCTGAACGAATACTCTGTGCTATATAATGGATTTATATTTATTTTAAACGTTTGCTGTCTGCAAAATCAAACATTGATCGGCTAATTTAATCCTTGAATAGACACGAAACGTTTAATTACGTGTTTCATTTATGATACAGTTTAAATGATACTTGAACGACGTTTTTTCCCTCCCATTTTAAAGTGACATTTGAACTCGATACAAAACGCGAGCAGGACTTTCGAAGGAATATTTAATATCACTTTGATATATGATAATTTAGTTCTAGAATCTGACACACAAGACGTATTACAAGACGAATGATCAAGCTTTGAAAACTTTATGATTAAAAATTTCGTTTTTAATAGTGACATAAAAATAGAAAAGTAAAAAGAAAAAATTTGGGCAAGTTTCCAAGTATTTTTCTTACTGCATTACTGCAAAATGTTTTTTTTTTTTTACGCGTTTACAAAACATATTGTGATCTATTCATGTTGTAATCGTACGAAAAACTTTTTTGATTCAATATCAATTAAAACTTTGTCGTTTTATGTGCTTTTGATTGATTCACATCGTATCATATTACAAGTTTTTTGTTGAATAAAAGCCTAGAGGAAATTTTTTTTTCCATCACACAATCAAATAAACATCAAAAATTGTATCCTTTATATTAAACATTGATTTCCGGTTGAAGACTCTTTAAACAGTATTAGTTTTCAAGAGTTTTCACATGAGACTTTTCTTTGCTTATGCAACTTATTCCTTGAAAAGAAAATTTTTCAGGTGTCCCGCCACTAAAATTTTTCTATCGATAAATAAAATTCGCTTACAGTCAAGCGTTGAAACATTCTCTCAAAATGATCCCTTAAAATTGCATTTTTGAAAATTATTTTAATATTTTATCACTTAGAATCACTTTGCAAAAGTTCAAATTTAAACTTTGGTTACTATCTTATTTATTGCGCTCTTCAGGACAGAAAATTTTCTACAAATTCGGTTTTAATTATATTTTTAGATAATTACCCTTTTTCGTGGTAGAACAAAATTTCACAGCTCGACTCACCGCAACCACAAGCTACCTCACACAAGTGATTTAAACACAATGTGTATTGTGATCACACGAAAATGTAATAATTGCGTGGTTAGCATCAAAATATAATCGGTAAGCTCGACAAGAAGAACGCAACTGGACCAATTTCAATTTTCTACAACTCAGTTCCTTGACCTGCCTCTTCTGTCGATGGTTTCTTGATAGCTTGGTTCACCACGTAACCACAGCTCTATAACTAGACTTATCACAGGTTGTATCGTAACTACCCAACTGCAAGGGGAGAAGGTGAATTATTTTTATAATTTATCACAAAAATCACTTTACAATCACTTTTTAATCACTCGTATCACAATCACTTGTGTTCTTCGAATGGCTTAATTCGACTCGATCGATTGACTGACTAAATGCTGTGTTCAGAATGGCTTTTTATACGCACTCCATGTGTTCCAGAAACTTCAACGGCCGAATCTTCTACAAAATTCCAAAACCTTAGTGGCTGCCAATAATTGAAAAAGTTCAAATGTTTATTATTGTAACTTTCATGGAAGTTTCATTCTTTTCCATCGCTGTTTGTTGTCTCTATCTTGTTCAATACAGTATTGTTAATTATTTTGCTTCAATAAATTTAGATAACCAACACCTACAATTATTTCTTGGAATGCATCAAGTCAAGTAACTGGATATTTAGTATAATAAATTTTGCTTGATACTGATTTTGACTTGAAAATGAAATTATTTGATTTTTAAAATATTTGACTTGTGCTCAACTTGATTTTTTATAAAATTTAAGTCAAGTAGCTTGAAAATCAAGCCAATCAATTATAAAAGGGGTTTCAAGAAAAAATTTTTTTCTTTTTTTTTGTAAAACTTGTTGTAGGGGTAGCTTTGAAGGTATGTCTTAACCCTTAAACTTAGACAAAGAATAAAATTGCATCAGAATTAAAATTTCCCTATTATAATACGAATATTTATGAATTTCAACCCTTATAAGTTATAATCCTTTAAATCTTATGGACATAGAATAACTACCCTATTATTCATGGTTTAGTCCTTAAAAAGGTCCTTTCCGTTACTTTAAAAATATTCTGTAAGTTTTTTTACGCCTATAAATATTATATTGATGATTTAAATCAGCGGTCGGAGAACCGGGGTAAATTGCCCCAAATGGGGTAAAAATGTTTATTTTGAAACTGTATGGCCGAAGACTTTCTTATGAAATTATTTGATTTTTAAATATTAACATTTGACTTGCGCTCAACTTGATTTTTAATTAGATTTAAGTCAAGTAGATTGAAAATCAAGCCAATCAATTTAAATAGGGGTTTTAAAATTTTTTTTTTTTTGTTAAACTTGTTTCGTTTTCATTGGACTAACAATGGTTTTTGTAGGGGGAGCTTTGAGGGTGGGTTTTAGCCCCTAAACTTGGACAAAGAATAACATTGCATTAGAATTTGCCTGTTATAATAATAATATTTGTGAGTTTCAACCCTTATAATCCTTTAAATCTTATGGACATAGGATAACTATCATTCATGGTTTAGTCCTTAAAAAGGTCCTTTTCGTAACTTTAAAAATATCCTGTCAAAGTTTTTCGCCTATAAATATTATATTGATAATTTAAATCAGTGGTCTGGGAAACGGGGTAAATTACCCCGAATGGGGTAACAAAGAAATTTTTTGGGGTAATAACGATTTTTTTTTTGAAATTGTATGACCGAGGACTGTATTCAAATTATTCTTCGAACAAAACGCCCCTATTTTGAAGTTATTGAATCAAACATAAAGCAAGACTATTTCTCCAAAACTTGAAGGGGGGAAGTTTTCAATTAATTTTTTTTTTTAATATGAAAATTTAATTGTATTTGTCTATTACATTACATACTAACTACTTTGACGCAATTTTTTTTTTCGTGTAAGTTAATTCAATAAATAATGTTTAATTTAAAACATTGATTGTCCCCTTTTTAAATTAAGAGAGTTAGAGTCAAAAACTTAGTTTTAAAAATTAAGAATTTTTTTTTACTTACACATCGATAAAGACATCCACTTTGATTGATCATAAAATACACTGACACTTTTTCGTCCACTGAATCACACCTGTTGACTTAGAAAGGATAAACGTAGCACGTTCGCGTCTATTGTTGCGAGGCGAACGTAAGAATTACGCGAAATATGTGCGAATAGAAACAGAAGCGCACTGCACAGACTATGTGTGCGTACTGTTGTATCCGTCAGGCAAGATATTCAGCAAAACGGTTTGCTGGCGCGGGCGTTCTTGGGCTACGACAAGCGCATAAATCAACAACCATCCGAAAATGTTCTTCTCAGTTCTCACCACTTGCATTAATACACACAAATAAACGAGTGATTGCTCGATGAAAATCCAACTACGGCTATATAACCTTCTATAATTGTTGAAGTAATAAAAAATCGACTCGACTCGACTCGAACGAATTATATTGAAAATAAAAACATCTAATTAAATCAAAAAAAAATTCAAGTTAATTAATTCCGATTGAATATTTATGAATTAAAACCTGGTATGATACAATTTTCAGTAGAGACACATTGATAATAAAACGAACAAAGTCGAAAGAAAATAAAATTTTTACATGCATATTAATAAAAACTTCTCTTTGATTTTTGAAAAAAACTCTTTGAAGTATTTCATTTGGAAAATACTGTAGCGTTGTAATAAAAAAAAAAAAAAATTCACTCAGCATATTTCGAAAGAAAAAGGTTTTCTATTAAAACTATTTTTTTTCTATTTTTTTACTTTTAGGGGAAACGGGGTAAATTGAGAACAACTAATTTATAAAACCATACATTCGTAAAACATTAAGCAATATTTCGTGGTGCCTTTGATGTTATGCCGTAAAAAGACAAAAATCGATTTCTTTTTTTTTCTTCCTGTTTTTAAATAAAGACATCTTCAGTGAACTTGAATAAGTATATAAAATTCATAAATAAATTGTACATGAAAGATTTATAGACCAGAGCTAAAGCCTTTGAAAATGGTAAAAAGTGAAAAAAATTATAGTAGGATGAAACCTATAAGAAAAGAAATATATAAAAATGAAAAATAAATTACGGTCGAGCTGTGGTCGGGAAGTGAAACGGGAGGAAGAGTTAAGGGTAGAAACGGTTTATCTCGATTTCCGACAAAACTACAAGTCCTATGGAAAAAAGTTAAATAGCAAAGTTGTAGATAATAAGTAGATCTACAACTTTTGTGCCAACACTTTTTTCACATAACCTCAACATTTATGTGAAAAATTCCAATAACCAAGTTTTTAGTTTTTAATTTTTATCTTTTACAAAAAAAAACACAATTTTTCGCAAAGTTTGTTGAAAATTTACCGTTTTATGTCCCAAACACATTTTAATTTTTTTTTTTATTAAATTTTGTTTTCTTATTTTGACTTAATATTGCAAAAAACACCCTGATTTTCAATCGAAATTTCTAACGTCAAAAAATCTACTTTTTAAAAAAGTCGGTGGGTTTTTTGTTCGTTGAAACCTCTACTTTCTGATGGTGCAAAAATAAACATAACAATGTTAAATGTTCCCAGAAAATGCAATAATTAAATTGTAAATTTTAATAAATTGCTCAAAGTTGTATTTGTACAAATTGTATTATGTACAATTTTGAGCAATTTATTAAAATTGACACTTTAATTATAACATTTTCTGGGAACATTTAACATTGTAATGTATATTCTTTTTGCACCAAAAAGTAGAGATTTAAACGAACAAAAAGCCAAAAAAATAGATATTTTGACGTGAGAATTTTCGATTGAAAATTAGGGTGGTTTTTCAATATTAAGTCAAAATAAGGTGAAAAAATTAATATTTTAAATAAAAAAAAAAACTATACTGTTTTTTCAAATATACTGTGTTTGGGACATAAAAAGGTCAATTTTCCCCAAAGTATGTGAAATGTTGTTTTTTTTTGTAAAAGATAAAAATTAAAAACTAAAAACTTGGTTATTGGAAGTTTTTAAATAAATTTTGAGGTTATGTGAAGAAAGTGTTAGTACAAAAGTTGTAGATCTTCTTATTACCTACAACTTTTTTCCATAGAACTTGTAGTTTTGTCGGAAATCGAGATAAACCATTTCTACCCTTAAACCCACCGACCTTTTCCACTTCCTGACCTCAGATCGACCGTAATTTATTTTTCGTTGCACTTTTGTTATATTCTCTTCCTTTTCTAATGGGTTTCATCCTACTATAATTTTTTTGGGTTTAAAAATTTTATTGTAAACATAAATTAAAAATTAAAATTTAATTTTAAAATCTTAGAACCGTGGATGTTTGGTTTAGCATGATTTTCACCACTTAGGGTTACTATAAGGTTTGTTCCACTTGTCCATTTGATGATGTTCAAACACGTCCACCGAATGACAAAGAGTAAGGCACATTAAACAAGAGACAAGAGTGAGTGAAAATCATAAAGCAAGAACTTCCCCTAACTTAAAACCGGCTTTTCGGTGTTTAAACACCTCCAAATCAGTGTCGAAACAAGCTATTGTCATGAAAACGTACGTTCATTTCTCGACTCTCGGCCTAATGCGACCAAGCGGCTGAGAGCTAAAACATTTCTTCACGCACTCTTGTCTCTTGGTTAGTGTGCCTTGCTCTTTGCCTTACGTGGACGTGTTTGGGTTCAACGTCTGGAACAAACCTATAATATACCCATTTTTCATCACCTGTCACAATGCGATGAAAAAATTCTTCCATTTTTGCCTTTCAAGCCTTTGTTCGCAAGTACAGAGACGCCGTTCAACATCTCTCGGCTTCAACTCGTATGCCCCCCAATATTCTTGCTCCTGGATCATTCCCAGATTCTTTAGGCGTTTTGAAATTGCTTGTTGACTCACTCCCAATACTCTTGTCCACTCTTCTTGAGTTTAACTCGAGTCTTCGTCGAGTCTTCTCTTAATTTTTCATCTTCAAACATTTTTGATCTTCCACTACTATGTCGGTCTTCCACTAAGAAATTACCGTTCTTGAAGCGTCGATACCACCAACGACATGTTCTTTGCCTCATAGCAGCTTCACCATTTGCTTCTGAGAGCATTCGATGAGCCTCAGCCGCAGATTTTTTAAAATACGCAATAATCAATAATCACCAATGCATTTTTGGTAGGTGTACGTGTACTTTTTAATTAAAATACAATTGTAAAATGCATGAACAATATATGAACATGAACAACAGTAATACCACAATGAATGTAATTATTTTTCGTACACGTATCAAGTTTAACAATTTTTCATATCAATTTTCGAGCAATCAAAAAATAATGAAATGAAATCAATAGCTGGCAATGGTAAAACATGGATATATAACATATATACCATACATACTATAAATAATTGTGTGTTAATTTCTAATATTCATTTTCATTTTGAATAACAAAGCATAGAAGTTAAATATGCATGTACTGCTAAGTGGTTGGACGGGGTTCAATCTATTTGAAAGCCCCCAACTGACCTTTTTACTTCCAAATTATAATTTTTTTCGAAACTATCCAACATTTATATGAAATTGACTTGACTGTGTTATATAGACCAGTGGTTCTCATTTTCTATTTAATGAAGGCTACTAAATTTTTGAAGGTATACTTCTTTAGGCGCGTTATGAAAAAATGATGAGAGTGAAATTTTTAGGTGGGCGGCCATCTTGAGACAAAAATCAACAAAATGAAGTTAGCCGCAAAACCACTGGGTTTCTTGGCACGCGTAATTTGAATTTTTGTTGTATTTTTTTACTTATTTATTTATTTTTATATTTAAATTAAAAATAATTATATATACAAATGACACATATTATTATTAAATAAGTTATTACTTTTCTCGAATTTTGCAGTAGTTGTTATAGGTACTTTTTGAAGTTTAATGATGAAAATGACGTCTGCATCGCGGCGCGGTTTCAGAAGCATTAGTTGCGTTCTATTTTATCATCACAAATTAAAAAGATGAAGTTGCCCACAAAACGGCTCGGTATTTTTAACTAGACGCGCGTAATTTGAATTTTTGTTGTATTTATTTTCTAATTTATTTATTTTTATATTTAAATTAAAAATAATTATATATACAAATGACACATATTATTAAAAAATAAGTTATAACTTTTCTCGTATTTTGCAGTAGCTGTTATACTATTTGAAATTTAATGATGAAAATGACGTCTGCATTCCATGCATATTCTTAGTTATCGCGAAATCTGGCATTTTGAAATGATTCAACCATCTTAGAATAATAATTTAGTAACACAAGATATGAATAAGATTAAGACATTTACTTTGACAAGTAGCTCCTTACTTTATTTTGCAATTTCTATAAAGCTTCGTTTTCATGACATGCATGAATTGTTAACTAGAAAAATGATCCTAACAAATTTTATAAACGTCTTGCAGCTTTCCTTGGATATTATTTATTGATACAAATTAAAATATTATTCTCTTAATTTTATTTTTAATAATTATATCTTTAAATATATACATTATTATTATTAAATATTAAATTACAATTTTTAAAATTGATTATTTGTATAAAATTAATAAAAACTAATTTTTAATGATGCCAAAGAAGTATTACTTCTCACGCGCGTACATAAGTACACGCAACCACTTTTTTTAACATTAAAATATTATGTCTTGTTTTGTGACACACCGTGTGGTCACATGTTTGTCATGGAATTATTAACTAAATAGCTGGAATAAATGTTTCGACAATTGTAGCATAAAATATCAGTAGTATTATTTAACATTGCAATAATTAAAAGCTATGTTTAATAATCAGTGTCAAGAAATTGTTGTAGCCTGAACCAGTGGTTCTCAAAATTGTCTTATCATCAACAAATAGTTGATTATACACTGGGAACCATGAAAAATGAATAGTTTGGTTGGTAAAGGTAACATCAAAATTCTTCACAATCAAAATTTCATTTCATAATCGGTGATTCAACATCGTGCGGTCAGAACGTTTTTTTACACGGTAGCCACACCGAGTATAAAAAAAAGTTTAATAAACACTGAAAATAAATGTTATTATCTTTGATCCATCGTGTGGTTACACTATTGGCTACCATATAAAAAAAAAAAGTTATAACAAAATGAAAACCGCCTTCAAAATAAATAAAAAAACCTTTAACAAAAAAAACTTTGAAGTCAGTTTTTCATTTTGTTAAAATTTTTATTTAGGTATTCCTCGATTTTTAGTGATATGAAGTTTGATAAGTGATTTTATTTCTTTGAATATGGGTAAACCTACTAAACGTGCTGCTCATATGAGGCAGCGACGTTAAATGTTAAAAGCTACTACTAAATTCCTTTTTGCTTTTTAGGGTTGAAATTTTTTGCTCTTATATGTAATGAAAGAACTAAGTGGAATACTCTTTCCAACAGAAAAAAAAACATCATAATTCGATGATTCAGTTAAAAGTCATTATTTCATCCCCTATTTTTATCCTTAGGGGGTGGATTTTTTTTTTCAAATTGAAATGTAAACAATTTAAAGATACGATGTATGTAAGAGAAATATAATTATCAAAATCGGGTTAACAAGAAAAAAATTATAGTTTCATCCCAAATTTTTAACCCCTTATGGGTGGATTTTTTTATAAAAACTGGATATAAGATTAATTAAAATAAATTTCTACCAAAAAAAAAATATCAAAATCGAACTATTCAATAAGAAGTTAATATTTCATCCCTTAGTTTTCAACCCCTTAAAAGTGAACGAATTCCTTCAAATTAAAATGGGATCACATTGAAAGCCCTAGCTTTTAAAAAAAGCAAGAATAATCAAAATTGGGTCACCCAGTCGAATGTTCTGAGGTAACAAACATAAAAACTACAGTCGAATAGAGACCTTCCTCCTTTTTTTGAAGTTGGTTAAAAATCCGATGTTTCAGTTAAACGTCACTATTTCATCCCTTATTTTCATCCTAACAGGGTGGATTTTTTTCTCCAAATTGAAATGTAAACAATTTAAAGGTACAATGTACGTAAATGAATGAATAAAAAAGTTAATATTTCATCCCTTATTTTAACCCCTGAGAGGTGGAGTTTTTTTTTATGAAAATGGTAATGATGTTAATTTAAATTTATATTTTACCAAAAAAAAAGGATTATAAAAATCGTGCAGTCTAATAAAAATTTAATAGTTCTTCCCTTATAATTTTTCCACCTTTTAGAAGTGTACGTTTTTCTTCAAATTAGTATGGAACCACACGGGAAGCACCAGCTTTCAAATAAAAAAAGAATCATCCAAATCGGTTCATCTGGTCAAAAGTTCTGACCTAACAAACATTAAAAAAAATTGTCGAATTAAGAACCTCCTCCTTTTTTTAAGGTCGGTCAAAAAGTAGTATTTTTGCTACCAAAATTTTATCAGATTTTTTCTACCCTAAAATTTTATTTCATATCTTGGACCACACCATAGGTCAAACCGTTAATATTATAGAAAAATTTTGACAAATACTGGACTTAATGACAAACAGTTGGTTACTCATTTTAATAGTGTAATACGGGTTTACTACTTGATTTGTTGTTCAAGCTATTCAACCTAAATTTGACTTCAAGTCAAGTCAAACTCAAATCAAATATCAAAATTAAAATGACAAATCAATTCAAAGATTGCAAGTTATTTTTAAGTCAAACATTTCTACTCTAAAATTTTCATTACATTTTGTGACACACCGTGTGGTCACATCGTTGATGTTATAGAAAAAGCTTGATACATACTGAAAATAATTAAAAAATTGTTTTATTTTTCTTAAAGAAAGTCTAATGGATTTTTTTTTACATTTTCACTAACCTGTGACTCATCGTGTGGCCACACTATTGGTAACCACGAATAGTTATTGATTAAAAATTGTTACCAGCCATTTCTACTTTAAAAGTTAATGTAATTTTTGTGATTCACCATGTGGTCACGCCGACAATATCAAAGAAGTTTGGAAAACACTAAAAACAATGTGAAACAGTTGGTTGGATATTTTAAAAGTGTAATTAAGGATTCATTACTTGACTTGATTTTCAAGCTACTTGGTCTCAATTTGACTTGAAATCAAGTCAAACTCCGATCCAATATTAATATTTAAATGTAAAATCCAACCAAATGTTGACTTTGTGAGTGATTTCACGATTAAAAATTTCTACCCTAAAATTTTCGTTAAATTCTGTGACACACCGTGTGGTCACATCGTTGATGTGATAGAAAAAGTTTGATACATACTGAAAATTTTGTTTAAGAACATCTAACCTAACTTTTTTCTTAAAATTTTCCATTCATCTATGACCTAAGATCTTGCACATGAAAAAAAAGTGGTTGCGTGTATTTATGTACACGCGTGAGAAGTTATACTTCTTTGGTATCATTAAAAATTAGTTTTTATTAATTTTATTCAAATAATACATTTTAAAAACCTGTAATTTAATATTTAATAATATAATATATACATTTAAAGATATAATTATTAAAAATAAAATTAAGAGAGTAATATTTTAATTTGTATCAATAAATAATATTCAAAGAAAGCTGCAAGATGTTTATAAAATTTGTCAGGATCATTTTTCTGGTTAACAATTCATGCATGTCATGCAAACGAAGCTTCATAGAAATTGCGAAATTAAGTAAGTAGCTACTTTTCAAAGTAAATGTCTTAATTTTATCCATTTCTTGTTTTACTAAATTATTATTCTATGATGGTTGAATCATTTCAGAATCCCAGATTTTGTGATAACTAAGAATATGCATGGAATGCAGACGTCATTTTCATCATGAAATTTCAAATAGTATAACAGCTACTGCAAAATTCGAAAAAAATAATAACTTATTTATTAATAATATGTGTCATTTGTATATATAAATATTTTCTAAATAAAATATAAAAAATATATTTAAAGGATTAATTATTTTTAATTTAAATATAAAAATAAGTAAATAAATAAAACAAAAATTCAAATTACGCGCGCCTAGTTAAAAATACCGAGCCGTTTAGCGGGCAACTTTATCTTGTTAATTTGTGATGACAAAATAGAACGCTACTAATGCTTCTGAAACCGCGCCGCGATGCAGACGTCATTTTCATCATTAAACTTCAAAAAGTACCTATAACAACTATTGCAAAATTTGAGAAAAGTAATAACTTATTTCTTAATAATATGTGTCATTTGTATATATAATTATTTTTAATTTAAATAAAAAAATAAATAAATTAGTAAATAAATACAACAAAAATTCAAATTACGCGCGCCAGGAGACCCAGTGGTTTTGCGACTAATTTCATTTTGTTGATTTTTGTCTCAAGATGGCCGCCCATCAAAATTTCACTCTCATCATTTTTTAGTTAAAAAAAAAAAAACTATAGATAAGAAATAATAATTTTTAATATTTTATATCTAATTTTAAAAAAATATTGTGACATTGTCATTAATTTTTAATCATTGTAACTCTTAGTCTTTTGAGTTAAAAAAGAGGTTTAAACTGACCTAAAGGATACAAATTTTCCACTGATTGTGAGACTTAATTTATCCCATGTCATTTTTATTGTCAGTTTTTATTTTGATTATTAAAGATGAAAAGAATTCATTATGATTAGTTTATTTTTTCATCCTTTTTTTACGTTCCAACCTACAACAAATTACTTAAAAATAGAAAATACTCTTTATATATTATATTCATATTGAAATAACGAGGAAACAATTTCATTACAAAATAGCCAATTCTATCAAGCAATGCATTATTTGGACGTTTGACGGTAAATCTCTTCCTTTGTGTATCGATTATTATCATCCCTTACAAACTATAGCATATCATTTTCATTTTTCGGTTTTGATATAGATATTCAATTTTGAGTTGAGCCTATTGATATTAAAGAACTTGAGTCACCTTGTGTCAACTTTTATATCGCTTAAAAGCTCCATTAAACGAGCTTTACTGTAGCCTTTGTTGAAGTGCATCTGGTTGAAAGCTTTCGTCTACTTAAATATATTATAGAAAATCTAAATCTTGTGCCAATTGAAATACTTTTAGTTGTACTCAAAGCAGAAATACTTTTACTGTTTGTTTTTCTAGTTTTTTTGCTTTCTTTGATATTTCTCCTGGTTCTGACATATTATTTTATGAATATTTGCCCGGCTGTGTGAAAAATTGTTTCTTGTATAATACGAAGAGCTTCACTTAAATTTTGCTTTTTGTCTTAAATCATAGTCAATTACTACACTTGAAGGGATTAGAAAGCGTTTTTACTATTTAAATAGTGAAATATCCAAAAACTAATATGCAAATAGTTAATACTCGTAAAATTTTTAAACATGTTAGTCTTAAAAAAATTGTAAGAACCAAATATTACGTTTAAAAATTTCTCACAAATATCATCCTAAAAATTTTTTCCTCAAATCAACCACCTTAAAAAGAACAAAAAATATTTTTTTTTCCAATTTCAAAAGCGAACACTAGAGCGAATACGATGAATGAACAGGTGGGGAAAACCGCACCCCCTAAAAGGGGTACCTTAAGGTGTAAGTGGTTATCTAAATGGTAACTCCTGAAATGAGACGCGATTCAGACTTTGATGGTAGCCCGAATTGTCCAGGAGCCAAATAGTTGGGCTGTTCGTCCAGTCTCTGCAAGTATTTTTGATCGAATCTGGCTATCTTACTATAGCCACTTTTAGGTATCTATGGATGGCGTGATTGTTGACGTATTAAGAGGTGTCAGTTATTGTCCTCAGAGTTTTTGACTGGAAGCGCTGAATCTTGTCCACATTGAAGTTATTGGCGGCTCCCCACAGCTGTATCCCATATGCCCAGATAGGTCTCAGGTAGGGACAGTTGGGAGTTTCCTCGCAGAAACCATAATAGTTTTTGACTGGTGATGCTCAGTTGGTTGCGTTTATAGAGGATGTGTTTTGATCAGGTGAGACGTCTGTCCAGGTGCATTCCAAGTTACCTAAGCTCCCAAGCCCAGGGTATTTCATGGCCATTTAGTGAGACAGAAAAACAGGTTCCCTCCTTGTGGTGAATGTCACGTGGACACACTTGGTCTCGTTGATAGTGATCCTCTACTTACAGAACCATAGTTGAAGTTCATTTAGCCTAGGCTTCTTGGACGCTATTCTGGGACATTAGTAAACAGTTAGTAGTGCGATGTCATCTGCGAAGATTACAAGGGTTATCCTCTCGTTGATCGGGACGTCAGCCGTGAAAACCGTCTAGAGGAGAGACCCAAAGACACTGTCCTGTGGCAACCCAGATCCTATCCGACGTTCCGTTGTGGTGGCTCCACCATAGTGTACAAAGAATTTTCGATCATCAAGATAGGATTGGAGAATACACACAAACGGTTCTGGGAGTATCATTCTGATCTTGAGCAACAGTTCTACTTGCCACACTTTGTCGAAAGCTTGGCTCACTGCAGAGACATTGCATAGTTGTGCTTATGACCCTGTACACCATGTATAAGTTGTTTATCAAAATCAATTATTTTGTCAATTATTTATGTATAAATCAATAAGAAAAATGTCTTTGATTTTCATTGTAACTATCAAGTAAAACTTAATCAAGTCAATGGGGGGCTTCAGGGCGTCAAGGTATCGAGGATGATGAAAAGGCCGATTATCCAGCCAAAAGTGACGTCTCAACATACCTAATGGGGATTACAAATATCACTTATTTGGAAGGCTAAAACCTAGGTCTCATACTAGAGAAATATTCCAGAACAGAAAAAAGCTAAAATATCTGCTGCGACGCGTCACAGTACATTCTTCCTTATGAAACTCGTTGTTGGTTAAAAGATCAAAAATGAAGCCCATGGTTAGTCAAAGCAAATTATAAAAAGAAAAAATATATGAGTATGTATCTTAATAAACAGAATTATATGTAAACAGCCATAATGTACCATGTACGAACTCCTACCCTTAACCCAAAAACCCTCCTTATTTGAATTTTTACAGTAAAAAGTTCCAAGTAAAAGTTATAGGTATTAATGAATCTAAGAAGTATTGTAAGTTTAAAGAAAATTGTTAGAGCCGTTTTTGAAAAAATTTGAAAAAACTCAAAAACCCATAGAATAAAGTGGAGTTTTCTGTCAACTGATTTTAACTAAAAGCTTTGTGATACAAAAATATGTAATATGAAGGAAGAATTCCAAGTTTGATGTAATTCGGAGAAAGCTTTACCTACGATATCTTTGTCCCACACAGACATTTTCTTAACACCCACTTCTTAGGATTCAGGGACCTAAAAACATGTATTTCTGTGAAAACTTGAAATCGAAAATTCGACCCACTTATAATACTCCCTTTATGCAGTAGTAAAAAAAAAGTAAAAGTTCATAAAGTAATCAAAGAAGAGGACCGATGGCGTATTACCACTTGGCAAAAGGGACGTTAGGCTCCTAATAGAACTTCTATATGGTTCGTTGTATAATACTTACCTTAAATTACCATCTTCATAAGATTGGTAAAGCTGACACCGACATAACTATGCTCATGTAAGGTAGCTTTCAAAAGAAGACTGCAAAATCATAGAATAATAGACATGACATATGGTGTGATAGCAATAGCAAAAAGCCTCTATATATCATCTCAAAAATAAAGGAAGCAAATACTCGTTTAATTCAGCTGTACCCCCTTTTAAATAAAAAAAACAAGTCTTTGCAGCGAGTGCTCTTTAATGATCTATAAGGCTATGATCAGACCCATATTGACTTATGGTTGTTCTGTTTGGTTCAACACTTCCGAAGGAAATTTTAAAAAGCTACAAATATTCCAAAATAAGGCACTGCGCATCATTTTAAAAGCACCATGGTACATTTGGAACTCTTGGATCCATAACGAACTGGGCATGACAGGCATAAAGGAGGACACAAGAAGTCTTGCAAAAAGATTCTTTAAAAATATCTCCCTCTGTTCAAGTGCCGTTGAACTAAACTTGGGTCAGTGTAGAGCCCAGAGAAGACTAAAGAGATTTCCCCAGGAAATTAAAAAAAAATAATCAATACAATGCTCAAAGATCAATGTTAAACCTCTAGTTATTTCAATGCTAAAACACTCATATCAGCACTATGAATAGCGACTTTTGAGGTTCGCTGAACAAGTGAAAAACAAGAAGAACAAAAAAAAAGTCCCTAGGTAGGTGCTGGCTTTCTTCAAGACCCTAATTCTTCCATAGTTAGAACAAAGAGTCATATTGAAATAGATTTCATTGGTCGCTGTGATAAAAAGAAAAAAATTTCCTAGACCAATAGAACGGAAAAAACGTAGAACTGTAGCCCCATTCGGTCGTGCAAGAAAGTTTTAAGCTTGTAATTCAGAAAAAAAAAATGTCCTATGTAAAAAATTTATCCAATAACATTGAAATAATTTTAATTAAAATTAATTTCGCGTGAAACTAATGAAAAATACAAAGGGAGCTTTCGTTTTTTAAAAGCGACCGCTTTATAATTGCACGTATAAACTGAGCTTTTATTTTTAATTTTTTTATTTTTTTTTTGATTCAAACGAATTGATCTCATATCGAGCTATGCTATATCATTGTTATTTTAAACAAAGCAAAGCTTTGAGGCGATTCTAATAATATAAATAGACGACCGGAAGTAAATATGCAATTAATTTATCTTTGCTGTACAGGTTGATGGGTAATATTCTACGAGACTTTCATATTTTAATTTTATCCACTATACAAGTCTAGTCAAGTGCATTTCATTTTTAAATGCATTTTGATTGAAAATTTCTGTCATGAACTGGCTTCTGTCGAGGGATTTTTTCAAATCAAAACATTGAACATTTTATGGTGCATTAAGTTCGACGTAACATGCAAAGTATTTCCCTGGTTTTTAGGGGTTGCGACATTTTTTCATAATCAACCACAGTTTTAAAATATTTTCTGATAATTTTTTCCAAGCAAAATTGTAACTTCAAGTCGAACTTACGTCAAGTAACTTGAAAATCAAGCCAATCAATCCACCTCTATGATTTTTTTAAATAAAAAAAAAACCGTTAATTGTTTGAATAAATTCGATATAAGCTATAATATTTCATCGAGGATTACGCACAATTAAAAAGAGTTCATTATCATACCCATACTGTTAAAGGCGATTAAAAATCATCATTTTGAATATTAAATTAATCGGCTTAAGTTGGTAAAACTTTTTTTCAAACATCACTTGTATTAATGCTATATTAAATTATTATCAAAGTTTTTAGCAGAATGTCTGGTCCAGACATTCAACACATTAACCCAATACAAAACAACTGTTAATAGCTGTAAAATGTCTCTCAGGTTCACTTCTTCCTCATCCCTTATAAAATGAAATCGATTCTCTTGAAATTCTGTTTGTTATTTGTCATTTTATTTTTGGTCTAATTATATATGGATAGCTTTACGTCTGCGTTTTATTGCCTCTTCAGTTCTTGTTCTTCCACGTGTCGATATTAGTAAGTGGTATATATTAAGATATCGCCGCCTTGGCACTTTTTAAGATGGGATTCTTATCTCAAGATTCGAGTTTTGTATTTGGTGAAAAATGAATTTTTTATTTACCATAATAACCATGAAACTTGGAGTACTTTTAACTCGAAACCTATAAGAATTTGGGAAGTTGTTGACTGAACATTTTTTGTGTAAAATTTTATAAGGATTATTTTTACTTCTTATCATTTTTTCTGTATAACTTATAGATACAGAGGGAAATGCAAAAAACTAGATATAAACACGAAAATGTGATAAGAGTAAGATGTATGAGCATCTCGGGGAGCCCGAGAAAGGACACAATAGGTTTGTTCCAATCGTCCTGCTATGGCGATGCACAAGAATTGACCAACATTAACAAGATCAGACAAAAATAAATATTATAAAAAAATGAAAAACCGACTTCAAAATATATAAAAATTCTTAAAAAAAAATGCACTCAAAAGTAATAAAATAATGGCGTATCCTTGCAGTATCTACAACTTACAAATTATTAGGATGATACAATGTACAACTATTGTTATTTTTGGAGTTGGTGTCAGCCAAGGAAATACGACTATATTGATACTTAGCAAAAAACGAGAATACCTTATGAAAATTATTTTTCAAATGAACTTTTAAACAATATATTCGAACTGTAACAATATCTAGCGACCTTTAAACTACAAAATACCAATTACCAACTAAAACTTTTTACAATTTTTACAAATTACCATTAATATTTATTTTCTTGACTGACACCAACTCCAAAAACAACAATAGTTGTACATTGTATCATCCTAATAATTTGTAAGTTGTAGATACTGCAAGGATACGCCATTATTTTGTTACTTTTTAGTGCATTTCTTGTTTAAGATTTTTTACTTATTTTGAATTCGGTTTTTCATTTTTTTATAATATTTATTTATTTCTCGCGTTTTAGTGATCTGAAGTTTGATAACTGATTTTATTTTCTTGAAAATGGTTAACCTTCCAAACGCGCTGCTCATATGAGGCAGCGCCGTTTATATATTAAAAGTTACTACATCATCCCTTTTTGCCCTTAAGGGTTGAAATTTTTTGCTTATAAATGTAATAACAAAACTAAGTGGATTATTCTTTCCAACAGAAAAAACATTATTAAAATTTGGTTAAATGTCACTATTTCATCCCCTATTTTCATCCTTAAGGGGTGGATTTTTTTCTTCAAATTGAAATGTGAACAATTTAAAGGTACGTTGTACGTAATAGAAACAAAATTATCAAAATCGGGTCAGCCAGGAAAAATTTATAATATATTATTTCATCTCTAATTTTTAACCCCTTATGAGTGGAGTTTTTTTTTTATAAAAAATGGATTGGAGATTAATTTAAGGTTGTGTTCTACAAATAAAAAAAGAATTATCAAAATCGAGCTATCCAGTAAGAAGTTAATATTTCATCTTTTAGTTTTCAACCCCTTAGAAGTTGAAGATTTCCCTCAAATTAAAACTGGACCCCACGAAAAGCATCAGCTTTCAAATAAAAAAAGAATTATTAAAATTGAGCTATCCAATAAGAAGTTAGTATTTCATCCCTTAGTTTTCAACCCTTTAAAAGTGAACGATTTCTTTCAAATTAAAATTGAGTCACACGAAAAGCACTGGCTTTTAAATAAAAAAATAATTTTCAAAATCGAGCCATCCAATAAGAAGTTAGTATTTAATCCCTTAGTTTTCAACCCCCTAGAAGTGAACGATTTTCTTCAAACTAAAATGAGACCATTTGGGAAGCACCAGCTTTCAAATAAAAAAGAATCATCAAAATCGCTTCACCCAGTCGGAAATGCTGAGGTAACAAACATAAAAAAAAAAAATAATACAGTCGAATTGAGAACCTCCTCTTTTTTTTGAAGTCGGTTAAAATACAGACACGAGTGAGTGAAGAATTCTTCCAGCTTAGGTTGTGTTTAGATTCGATCATCATAAAGTGACAAGTTCGCTTGAGTTACAAACTCACCTGCTCACCTGCAAATAGTGAGGGGTGATTTTTAAGCGTTTGTACACGAAAATCTTTGGAAATGGACGTGCTGGATGGTCGCTCGAAACGAACTTAATAGAATCCATTAACTTGACCATTCCGCTACTTGCGTCCCTTATCTGCCTCGTCTTCGAATTTGATTCATTGGAGCCATAGTTCTACGACTCGACTCACCGCAGCCCTGACCTTTACAACGACTCGATGTACCTGGGTGAAAGCCCAACAGCTTTTCAACGTGAATTTCTTACTTGTCAAGATTAAAAAAGTTTCTCTTCAAAAAATAAATTTTATATTTGTCATATATTTATAAATCAAAAGAAAGGTTCTATTTTTTATAATTTAACTTGAAAGTTGATCAACAAAGACACTCTTATATGATAATATTAACGGGATTTATGATCATCAAGTCAAGTAACTTGATATTTGACTTAGTTGTGGTTTATTTTTAAGTCAAATAGCTTAATTACAAAAGATGATAAACGCTCAAGGACTTCCTATCTTTGTGTTTCATAATTTAGTTTTTCCGTACTTCTGTGACACCTTGTATGCATCACTACTTTTTATGAATTGAACATATTTAATGAAAATTGTATCGATTTTGTATCGTTTAAGACGAAAAATTTCCATTTTATGCAATCACGTCGATAAAATCTCCTCTTCTGATCGGCTTTGTACTGTAGAAAGAAGTAGAAGACGCATTAAAATATTTCATCACTGCCTCTTAAGGATATACCTGCTGTGAATTGGAAATTTCCTTTAGCTTTCTTAAGTCTCACAAAAATGTGTAGCCTTCTTTTTGTAATCACTTTAATAAGTTCATATAAGGTCTTTGGATTTTATGGGGGAGGGGTATACAATTTTAGACCTTTTCTTCACTGCTTCCAGGTCCAACGCCCATTTGTCTGTATATATACTTGTTAAGAAATATTTCTTTTAAATAAGAAAGCCGGAAATTCGATGAAAACGATGAATAATTCCATTTTCATTCCTTATTTTTTCATATCAACAAGAAAAGACTTTTAGGGGTTGAAGCAGGACTTTAAAGTAACTCCTTAAAAACTATACTTGTGTAAATATGAGATTTCCTCATAACCTGAAGGTTCCAAACAAATTTAACTATGAACTCTTCGTTTATTTGTAGTAAATTATCTTTGAAAGCCACTAGGACTATTTGTTCGACCAATCAGTGTGAGTTGGACGTGGAACGGGTTGAAATGTCCACTATTTTTAATGACTTCGGCTAAATATTTCATAAACGGTACCTTCTTGTTAAATGTACCCTAGATAAAATTAAAGCTGATTAATTTTCCCTTAGAAAAGTTTCTTCTCATTTTTTCTCTAAGTACAATCTTAAACGAGATATAGAGGTTGGAATTTTCAACAATGGAAACATAACCTATATAAGTATAGCTAATAGCGAGCTTGTGATCCAATGCATAAACTGTTAGAAATAACAATTTTTTGTAAGTATGATTTTGGAAAATTTAGTTTTACAACTGTCCCAGAACTCAGTTTCATCTCAATTACTGAGATTTTAATGTCCTATAACTCGTTTAATATTGATTCTAGGGAAAAAATAAATTAACTAATTTTATGGAAGATATAATTAACTTTCATTTTGTACATTACATTTTTTTCACTAGAATGTACGCTCTTTGAAAAAATTAAGGAAACTATAGACAGACATAAACTTTTTCTTCTTTTACGCCTACTCTTGACATTTCTGCCATTTGGTGCCGCGCCGTTGAGTAAAGGACAAGTTGGTTTTGGCTGATTTCGTTTCTCTCCCTGAATTCGGCAAGTGCAGGACAGTTGCCAAGATGCATGGCGTTCATGGGTTCCCCATTGCAGAGGGAGCAGATTGAATCGGTTGGATGCCAATACGGTGCAAGTACTCAGAGTAGGGGTACAGCACGTGTATTCGTGTGATCTGGCTCTCTCAACTTTTTCTCTGTGCTCCCATAGGTAGTCGTGGTTCGTGGTAGTTTAGAAAGCTGTGCCTGATAGCTGGGGGGAGGGAGAAGTTATAGCTTAGAGGATACCAGTAAAACATCCTATTTTTTGAGTGTTATAGGATTGCCAGTTGATAGTGCTTGCGATATTGCTCTGAGCTGATGTTAAGGAGATAAGGGTTGGTTAATTTAGAGAGGTGCTAGAAATATCGAGGAAGTCTGCTTTTTAATTTCCTAAAATACCAACATGACTGGGAGCCCATTGTAGTGACAGGTGCCAACCTGTTTTAGCAAGACTGTCCAAGGCAACTTGATATTTGTTGGTATGGACGCAATCGGTGGGATAGTTAGATGGTAGCGCAGCTATTGTAGTTTGAGCATCATTAAAGAAGACAGGTTTATAGTACGTCTTAGCTGTAACATCACATTGCTGTAATCGGCTTTGCTGTTGCACTACCCATGATGATTTTTAATGCCACGTACTGAACTTTATGAAGCTTCTGCAGTTGTGCCTGGCTTGCAGTAATCATAACTAATTTTACAGTGTAGGAAGCCTGAAGGGTTGGGCTCACGACTGTCTGGGCTGAGACTTCCCCTCTTTGATTGTCTTAGAGCTTTAGTCTAAACTTCACGCTGAGTATCCCAATGAATCGTGAAGGACGAATAAAGGTGGGACTAGTCGACTGAACAATAAGCTTCTGGAACGTTCTCAAAGAGATCTGAAACCACCTGCCGCGAGGGTTTGACCAATAAAGGATTATTCGCTGAATGGCAGAGAACAAAACTTCTAGCACTTTCTATCAGTAATTCCTGATGGATAGGAAAGGGACAAAAGATCGTAAGACAATAGAATCGAACGTTCTAGCAACTGAATAAGTGGGGGTTGGAATGTTCTGGAGAAATGGTCGAGTTTCTAAATAAGCCAGGACAAGCATAGACAGGAGATTCATAAATATATTGTCAACGAGAGGTATACATAAATCGTCAACCTGAATCGCGAGTGTTAAATAAATTGTGAACAACAGTGCAGTGTTAAATAAATATCGCTATAGTGAAATATAAACAGTGAGTGACAATTAGTGACAGTGACAAATCCAAGAACTCGTAAAAACGTTACACTACACGGAAAAAAATAGTGGTGTAAAATTTACAACACTAAACTAGTAATATTTTTACTGCACTTTGTGTTCACTATAACCACAAATGTAACATTAGATAATACACTGTGTTGTATTTAGCTCTAACGTATAGTATTTGTAACTACCATAGTGTAGAAAATATATGTATCTGTTACAACTGCTGAGTGTTGTACAATTAACAAATTTTGTCGTTTGCGCATGCGGGGCGTACAACATAACCAATAATTTTGACAAATAAATGCAAGTGTCAAAAATTCAACTACATTTTTACTAGTTCGTGTTGTAAATAATACTACAGTTTTTTTACCACACGTTGTGTCATCCTATATAATACTAGTTAATGTAGTACAATTAACAAGGAATGTTGTTAAAACTACAACACATTTTTTCCGTGTACTAACATGATTTTACATTACTTGATTTTCATTTAAGATCAAGTAAAGCATTAAAATTGAAAATTATTCTTCTTGTTGTAAAATAAACAGAAAAGCTCTTTAAAGCTTAACTTTACAAAAAAGACGATAACGAAATAATGGTTTCTCGTTCAACGATCGTATAAACGCATTTATAAGTGATTTTCTTGAAACTTTCTATCACGATAAATAGGTCATATTTGTGAACGTTTATCGTAAAGCTTACGAAAAACAATTGATAATTGTTTCAATAAAAATGTTTTTCTGGAAAACGTGAACGTGAGATTTTAATTAATTGCACAAAGCTAATTGCTTACAGGGCCAAGGCTTTTGCAAGATGATAACTTAATCCATACGGAAATTTATCGGAAATGATATCTCGATAATAATTAATAATTCATAAGCCTTGCAAACGATCGATCGATTCACACTCTTTTGCTAAATAATATTATAATTGAAACGATTTTCTCGCTGGTACTTTAATCGCTTTGATAATACGCAACCAAACAAATGTCTTACACTTTTTATTCTGTCAAGTTTTCTTAGACTTTCGCTATTTGTATGGCTCTGTACAAAGACTCGAGATCAAAAGTAAAATTTAAATATTTTTACCCCTGACATGTTTGGAAGAAGAAGCTTTTCAACTTTAATACAAAACGAAAAACTCAAAGGAAATCATCCAAAGTATTTTCTTAATGCTGGTATCTTATTAGCAGCTGTTAGTTTTACACAAGAGAAATGTTCACGAATAATTGTTAAGACGGCACCAATGAGAAAACAGGTTTTTAGATTATTCCAAGTTAATTTTAGTAATTATTATTTATAATCGGAGGATTTTCACATTAACAAGAATAAACTGTTGTCAATGTCAATGTTACTTGTCTTCTTATTTGTACTATCATGATCATGATCATGTTATTTATTTCAAGTTGCCGTTTTGAAAATAGATTTGTCACAATTCAGTTTCGTGGGTTGTGAATGTTTTGAAAGACTTTATAAGCAGATAAAATGATCAAAGAGAAATTGGTTTTGTTATAACTTGACAAAAGTCGTTTCTTTTTTAATCATGATAAAATGGAAAATTAAATTATTATTTTCATCGTTTGAAGTTGTTTGTATATGTCGAAAAATAATATCGCAACATATTTCCATTGAGAAAAGTTATATTAAATTATTTTTTGTTTTGTACAGTTATTTAAGGGATTTATCAAATTCATTTTTTGTACACAAATTGAGTGAGTTTAGATTTGAGTTTAACTTGATTGTACGACTAATTTGAGCCAAGTATTAAAGTGTTACGTTTTTAATCAATTTATTTTGATAGGTTCTAGGATTAGTGTTCCAACGTGAACACTATTTATTTAACACTAGACTAATTCACTCGCACACTATTTAAAACTCACGATTTATTTATCACGATATGTTTAAAATTAAACTCACTCGGCTTGTCGACCCCTTCATATATGTACGTGTCCAACGCTGTTCTAGAAAATTCCAACGCCAAAATGTTCCATTGTTAGAATATTCGATTCAATTGTTTTAATGTCGGTCTTTTTCTCATTCGTTAATAATTTAATAAAGAAATTTCTAAACTTTTATCTTTTTTCTCATATATTGGCCACTTCTTACTTGTCCACCTTTCACACAATGGGAGGTCTGACACCCGATAAAATCCTTATATAAAGTCCTAGAATAAATGTGGTCTTTGTCCAGTCAATCACACCCCCTTTATTTATCCTAAGTATTTAGTCAGAAAAAGTCTAAGAAGGTCTACGGAGGGAGTCTTAATCACTCATGTTAATGAGTGGTTGAGATGAGCAGAGAAGTTGAAGGACGAAGACGTGGTGTGATTTGACGATCAGCGAAGATGAACGATGACATCAGATAAGAATTAGTGGGTGATCACATAATAATTAAAATATTGGTTTGAATGATTTAATGCGTTGTTACGAATGAGTTTTGTAGTGTCGATGTTGAACACGTGGGGAAGTTGATGAGCGTTGTTGACCGGGGAACTTGGCCGCAAATTCACCGATGACCATCGTTGATTTACAATGAGTGTTAATGGTCAAATTAAATGAGTTAAATCTTAAATATAGGGAAAATCAAGTCAAGTAATAACCATTTAATCACTAGAAACAAACAAAATATGTTCCTGACAAAAGCAAGTAAAAGTTTTCATTGGCCATAACTCCAACCAAATGGCGAAATTTAACCAAAAATTATTTTTAAAAATTTTTCGGCAATAAAAAGTAAAGTTGATTAGGATAAGATTTATAACGTAATGAATTGACGCGGAATTGGCGAATTTGGACGAGATTTCGTCAAGTTTTGTCGTTTCGTTAAACTAGGGGCACTACGTGCAGGCAAGAAAATCACCGACTAATATAAAAGACTATACATACCCAATATATAATTAAGGTAACTTAAACAATGAAGAAAATAAATACATTAAATTGGACAAATTTTTTTGCCAGAGCAGAAGAACTAATAAATAAATCAAGTATAACGTTAGTTGCTCTTGCTTCTGTCAATAGAATAAACGATAAAGCCATATATCAGCCTCCTCCGCTAACCTTAGACTAAAGGGTCTTCTCAAATTCATCATAAGTGGGTATCGAGCTACGGACAGCCTCTCTAGAAACCATCAACTCCATATACTCACGGTCAGAATTTCTATACATCTATTTTTTTCTCGTTAGCAGAAAGCCAAGTTAGGGCTCCTACCACTCACCCCCTCCACGCGCTGTAGCCTAAGGCTTATTGTACCCCTGTTCTGCTCATGTATCCCTGTTGTTTAAGGTTTCTTGCTTATTCCAGGTTTAGCATTCTGCCTAAGAAAGGCAGCCCTTGTACTAACCTTTTTGCGCGATTTGTATCTATTTGGGCGTCATTTATCCCATACAGGTGTCGCCACTTTGTGAAAGCTTTGCAAACAAAAATGACATGGGTCTTGTTTTTCTCCCCATCCTCACACAGTCTGCATTTGGGATCTCATTGAGACAATTCAATAGTATGCAGATGCTTTCTCTGTCCACAGAGTCCGGTTATGAGTCCCGTTACTGTCCTGAGTTGGTTCCTTCCTAGCCGTAAAACCACAGCGATAATCAAGGGGCAAACTCTCCCAATCATTCTCTTGCTGAGCTTCTGACTGGAAATTTCTATCCAGTATTTGTTTCAATCCTGTCTTAGCCAAACTTTTATCGTCCTTTCAACAGCAGATTTGGTGATCCCCATACAGACTCCGGACCCACTAGTGGGATCATCAAATCAGCCCTCACGCAACCAAGTGTGACTCGGTTCTGCTGTGCTTTACCAGGTCCTCTAAGAGTTGCCAACACTCCAGTTTGTTCATGTTTCAATAGCCCAAATTCTAATTTATTTTACACAAATGGTGCATCCATCCCGAGATCCGGAAAAGCTGGTTCTGGTTGCTACAGCGATATATTTGAAGGATACACCGCAGTTGGAGAAGCTCTCAGCTGTTATGATGGGGAAGTAGAGGCAGTTTTACTAGCTATAACGTCGTTTTGTCAGGGAAGTTGCGAGAGGTATCACTGGATGGTTAAATTCCGTTTCTAGTCGCCACAAGACTGTCTTTTTTGTTGATTCTCAAGCTACAGTATCAGCACTATCATTTAACTACCCCACCAATTGCGTCCGTACCAACAAATATATATTATATATAATGAAGCACAGGAAAAAAAGGAGTCCTTACTGGAATTCCCTATCCCATGACTTCTCCCCAACCAGTTGTCATTAGCAGCATTCCAAGATACCAAGGGGCACGACCACCTATGCGAACACTTGCACCGTGTTTGCATACTACTCATTCCAATCTGCTCCCTTTAAAATGGGGAACCCATAAACACCATGCATCTTGGAAACTGTCCTGCACTTGCAGATGTCAGGAAAATAAACAAAAACCAACTAGTCTACTACTGGACGGCGCGGCACCGAATGGCAGAAATGTCAAGAAAGAGTGTTGGATATGAAGAAGAATTATTTGACTTGATATAAAGCTAAATTGAAGTAACTTTATAATCAAATAAAGACTCTTCAATTATCACAAGCAAAAGTTTAGATTTCAAGTGATCCAAATGAAGTATAGTTTACAAGTTTTTCTGGTCAAGTTATTTGTATGTGCTTCGTAAAGGATCATACAAAGATAGTAAAAGTTTTCTCTGTTGCGACCCAAAAATATTGATCCAGAAAAGGTTTTAAAACCAAGTTTTTGAGATAATCAAATTCAAACTGAAGTATTTCATTAAAAAATGACATCCTTTTGGTTTTATGGTCCATATCTCAATTTAATAACAAAATTCCTACTCAAAACGGAAATGCAAATAGAATAATAATTGCAATTATGAATGTTGGTAAATGTTAATGTTATGAAAGTCAAAGTATTTGCTGAATTTCAACACGTCAACGATAACATCTAATGTTCTTAACCACAGAGAAAATGTTCGAATGTAAAATAAACACCCGAGAATTTTTTTTTGTCTAATCATATATAATCATATATAATCAGATCTGAAAATTGGCCAGGTATAATCATATATAATTATATATGATTAGAAAAAAATATTTTTTTCGGGCAATCAATTACTACTAACAAAAGCACATTTTTCGAGAGTATTATTATAAAAACTAAATAAAATAAAATAAAAAACACCACGCATAGCGATAACTAAAAATATATTACAATATGAGTGAGTGCCCGACAAAAAATATTTTTGTCCAATCATATATCATCAGATCTGAAAATTGACCAGGTATGATCATATATAATTATATATGATTAGACAAACTTATTTTTTGTCGGAGACTCATTCATATTGTAATATCTTTTTAGTTATCGTTGTATTTGGTGTTTTTTATTTAATTTTATTTAGTTTTTATAAAAAAAAAATCTCAAAAAATGTGCTTTTGCTTGTAGTAAGTGATTGTTCAGGAAAAAATATTTTTGTCTAATCATATATAACTATATATGCTCATACCTGTTCAATTTTTAGATCTGATTATATATGATTATACATGATTATATATGATTAGACAAAAACATTTTTTCCCGGGCAATCAGAGTAGATCTAAACGCGCTAACGTAATTATAAGAATTGAACTTTTCTAGTGAAATTAAACATTTCAAATAACATTCTTTTAGAAAGAATAGAAAACATTTTTTTTTCCCCATTATATTCCGGTCTTGTTAAGAGAATTTTTTTTTTACAAAAACATCATTATAAAATAAGACATATATATTTAAATAGTAAGAAAAATTTAATTAGAAAAAAAAATATTTTGGTAAAGGACTTATTTTATAAATAAAAAGAAAGAAATTTTCTTGTCACAATAAAGATTGTTCTAAAAAGGAGTGGTGAGGAAGAGAAAAATGCTATTAGTTGTATATACGCAAATATACGTTTTAAACGATTCGTTTAAAATATCAACAGGTTCAAGCCTCGTTAAAATTTGTATGATTTGTTAGGACGTTAATTGTGCCGAAAAATTCATTTTTTCAGTTTAAAGGTAACACACACACACACACACATCCACAAAAGACAACACACAGCCCAACACATTTGAATTTGCCTCGTGCGATTCAAAATTATTTTTTCCACATGTCTCAAAACACCTCGATCACCAAAAAATCTGACGTAATATTGAAATTTTTTTTGAAATTTTTATTTTTATCACCATAGGTCGCCGACCTATCGAAACAAACAAAAGGTGAGAAGTGATATGATATTTTTTTTTTGATTCAGACAGTTTTCAATCAAAATGAAAAATATTCAGTCAATAAAAATCGTAAAATGTTTTCTCATCTGTACCAAATTCGTTACTCGTGGGACTCGTAACATTATTTATTCATCAAGAGAATATTGCAATGTGTCCCTATTTGTTGAGTCCTAAGCAAATGAAATCTTTGTTGCACATTGGTGTTGTTATTATGTGTGAGAATGCATCGTTGTGTACACTGGACAATAAGTTAATTTAATTGACATCAACATTTCGAAGAAGCCAAAAAAATCAATAGATGAAAACGTGAAAACGTAGTTTAGTGATATTGAATTGAATCAAAATTTCAGACAGGGACGTACTACTTGATTCGACTTGATTTTCAAACTACTTGACGTTAACTTGACAAGTCAAGCATTAAATTTGAAAGTTGTTTAATTTACAAATCTAAATAAAGATATACAATAAATACAATTAATTTCAAAAATTACTTGACTTGAAAAATCCCTAAAGTTCCACACTAAAAAAAAGTTTATCCCTCAATATATACGGGCTTAAATTTTATAATCTAGGGCACATTTTCAGTATACATCCGTAGGGATATATCTACAAATATACCTAACCCAAATAATAATTGGTTATATTCTTTGATATTGTTACGTTTTTAGCTGTTTATATTGACGGGTTCTTATAGGATTTGCGTTTTACGACAAAAAACATTTTTTACAGAGTTTTTTTTATTTATTTACACCTAACACTAATACACTTATTCATTTATAATTCAAAAATTATTTATTTCACTGTTTTGTAACTGATAGATTCAAAACTGAATCATTCCTCCGTCTCCGGCTCTTTGAACCCTTTTTATGTATGAGCCCACTAGGCTTTCAGAACATTCGAGCATATAATTTTAATTGTCTATCATTTTTCTTTCAAATAAAAAATTCTTAAAGAAATCTCTGGAATATATTTCGTCTCAAATCAGTTTAACCGCTCCTCTTTTATTTACTTTTCATGCTCATAGCTCGCATTGAAACATGAACATATCACTAGCATATTGGCACAGTCTAAGGAACAAGGAAAGATCTTAAGGGTGGAGGAGTGTCGCCATTTGGTAAGTTTTGGGGTGTCGCCTGTCTCAGCCGTGGGTGGGTCAAGCCAATCAGTCAGCCAAAGAGGAAGCGACGTGGTTGTAGAACAAAAACAAAGCTTCTAGAAAAATATCAAGACTTTCAGACCCACATGTGAAGCTTCTAGACTATTCTGTGTATAATTCGAGCAATGAAACGGATTTTTCCATGAAAATTATAAAGTTCTAGCAAAGGAATAATAGAATCGAATGTTCTGGAAGAATGCCGAGTTCTTATATAAGGGGAAGACAAATAAAGGCAGGTCAGTCTTATATAAATTGACAACGTGAGAAGTCTTAAATAAATCGTTAACGTGAGCAGTCATGAAAAATCGACATCGTGAGTGAAACATAAATTGCGAGTGCGAATTAAGACTTTATGATACAGTAAAAGTGAATAGTCTGGACGTTGTTCGTGAGGGGGCAATTTTAAAAACGTTTTTTAATAGTTATCGAGAAAACTGATGACAATTTCAATAAGCTAGAGTAAGCAAAAGAGAAGCCATCGCAAAATGTTTTCCAGGAACCATATTTTTATGTACTTTACCCGGGTAAAGCCCAAAAAGTGTACCTTGACCCATTTTCCTGGGTATTCTTGGGTTTATCCGGGTAAACCTAGGTTAATATATCTATATTTTCTACTGGAAGTTTTTCTAGTACTTGACCAGTTTTTTTTTTTTAATAAGCAGCGATAGCTAAAAACCTGGTACCATCACGTCAACAAATCTTTTATTTTTGGCTATCATTCTTCTCCATTTGTCAATCTAGTTACTCTGACCTCATGATGTTAAAAGTTATATTTCTTTAACGACAGTGCTAATTATTATTTGTATAAAATGTTTACTGTCTCTAAAACCAAGAAAGAAATTTAAGAAATTTAATCCTTGAATAAACCCGAAACGTTTAATAACGTGTTAAATTTAACGTTCAGCTTCACTTGAAACTTGAACGTTTCTTCTTTTTCTTCGTTTTCAAGAGACATTTGAATTGGATGCAACGCGGGATTAGGACTTTTGAAGGGCTTGTAAATGTTGTTTTGATATATGGTAATTTAATCCTTGAACCCGAACCTCGAGACATTTTTCGACAGTTTCGACAGTTTTCAAGTGAAGCTTTGAAAATTTTTAGATTAAGAATTTCGTTTTAAATAGTGAAATAAAAATAGAAAAGTAGAAAGAAAAACGTTTGACAAGTTTCCAAGTATTCTTATTTATTACATTACATGTGAATCGTTTTATAAACGTTTAAAAAAATGTAGTGTCATATATACATGGTGTGTGGGACTGCATGGTGTATGGTATGAAAATAAATAATTTTCCAAATAATTATCATAATATCATCGTCTTTTCTCACATTTTTTTTGTGTGCAGTGAAAGCTCTGAAATGTATTTGAGTGAGTTTCAAACGAATTGTCCGATTGAAAATGAAAATTTTCTTCTATCCTGCCTTCAAGCTTAAGTTCCGAGTAAAGATGCTTCCAATATTATTAGTTTCTGAGAACTTACACTGTTTCATAGCTTATAAAACGTTTTTCTTACATAGAAAATATCTCACCAAAAATTTCTTTTAAAAACAACCCCAAATTTGCATTTAAGCAATCTCATTTTCTGTGCTTTTCTGGACATTTTAGGTTACTTAAAAAGTTGTAGAGAAATAAATTTACTACAAGTTTGGTTCAGATCAAATTTTCATACAAACACCTGTTGTCGAGATACAGAGCAAAATGTGGCAAGATGTTCAACTACATGTAAAATAACCGAGCATACAAAAATTTCACCGATTTTCGTGAAAAGTTTATGATGAATTAATGCAAAGACTCGATAGATATTAAATGTTGCACTTTTCGATAACCAGAATATAAAAAAACTTTCGATTTGCTCTTATTTTGTGTGGAAATTTGTAAAACAACAACATATTTCGACTCGTAGCTGTCCTGCAGGAACCATACGTTTATGAGAGCAAATATCAAGACATTCACATCGATTTTCACAGTAATGTATCAAAGTGGCTAGAATTAGTAAATTATTTAAATTTTTACTTTTTTTCCTTTATGAATGCCTCTGGCATTAAAAATTTAAAGCTTATTTAGTTATTAGTAAATAAGCTAATAAGACGCCTATTAAAATGCATTGTAGGCCTCTTTTTGCTTCATTTATTTAAAGTTTAGAAGCGTTAAATATTCAAAAATTGTGAACTGGATCTTTATCAAGTCCTAAGTACAAATAAAATTTTTATCGATTTACATAAAGAGTTTGTTATGCATTTTTGCAAAAAAAATCGTTAATTGTTGCACTTTTTGATGATGATTTACAATAGATGTACCTAGATACAATAAATTCGCTTCTGTTTTTGGGTACAATTAAAAAATACTTGAATCCTTTCTTTATTTTACTGTGAAAAGCTAGAAATTACATTTTCTTACTGCAGCTATCCTGTAAGAACCATACATTTTCCTAGTATAACAGTTTTGAAAATATTTAACTCAAAAACTATTTCTATACTAAAATTTGTTGACTTATTACTATAAAGGTACCAATAAATAGTTATTTTGAGTTGCAGCTATTCTGGAGGAACCATACATTTTTTGAGTGTACATAAAACTAAAGCTTCTTGGCTTGTTTCGTTTGTCGATGTCTCAACTCACCATAGCTTCTGGACGGCTTTATTCATCGTAGACACAGCTTAACAACTTGACTCATCATAGTTTATTACATGGCTTCATCAGTGACCTGTGTCATCAGTCATCAGTGGCTTTATATAACCACCAAAAGTACTATAAATTATTAAGCCAGGCCTGGATCACTGACTTTTTGATCCTTATCCTAATGCGACCCAAGCTGAAACAGTTCTTCACTTACTCTTGTCTCTTGGTCAATGTCTCTGCATCGCCATAGCTGGATAATTGGAACAAACTTCTAACTTCTACTTGACTTGATAATTGAATTTCAATCTTTAAATCCGATTTCCAGCCGAATTTAAGTCAAGTAGTTTGAAAATCAAGTCTTGTTATCGAAAATGGCAATACAACAATACAATACAACTAGAAAATCTCTTTATACCTTATAATTGGTTTTTCAATCAATCGGACTAATAGCTTAAACGTTGTCTTAGGAGGTAACTGAATAATATTAAATGCCAACTCTTATAATTTCTTACATTTAAATCTGATCGATATAGGACAAGGATAATTTTTTTATAATTTCTGCATAAATGCAGTTTTTGGGGGTTGCTTACTATGGTTATGTCACAGTCTAAGGAGTAAGAAAAAAAATCTGAACGATGGGGAATGTCGCCATTTTGTAAGTTTGGGGGTGGGCCTGCTCTTTAAACTGTCTCAACCGGTTGTACCCCATCGTGGGTGGGCCAAGTCAATCAACCAGCCAATGGGGAGCGACGTGATTGTAGGTTAGGAAAGACCTTCCAGAACAGTCTAGAAGGTTCTTTCTCAAAGAGCTTAGTCTTTGAGACCACCTGCCGCGACGGTTGGACCAAAAAAAAATAACTAGGTGAATTAAAAAGAGAGCAGAGCTCCTAGCATTTTCTGTGTGTAATTCTTTATGGGTGTGAAAAGAGACAGAGTAGAAACAATAGAATGAATAGTTCCAAGAAGAATAGAAATTTCTAGAATGTAATAAGTGGGGTAGGAATATTCTCGAAAATGGCCAAAACGATATAAAAAGAAGTTTGTTTGAATGAAGAGTCAGTCATAAATAAATCGTTGTCCAAGTCATAAATAAATCGTTACCTGAGTTATACATAAATCGTAAATTGTGAGTTTTAAATAACTTGTAAGCATTGTGATGACATGTGAAAACAGTGGATGGCAATTTATGACGGTGACTATTGTAACAGTGAACTTAATCACTGTTAACGTGTTAATAGTATAAATAAATAAACATTTGTTAAAAATAAAATTGTCGTCATTCAAACACAAATCCAAGAACTTGTAAAAACCTTACAGTAATATGAAAGCATTGATCCACCCTTAAAAAGAAAATTGATAAAATTGATGGTGATGGAAAAAAGGGTTTGGGTACCTCCTAGTGGCCAGAAACTTAAATCAAAGAAAAAATTTTAACTAAATTTTTTTACTCACACATCGATAAAGACATTCACTTTGATGGGATCATAAAATCACATTGACACTTTTTCGTCCCGTGAATCACACCTGTTGACTTTGAAATGATAAACGTAGCACGTTCGCGTCTATTGTTGCGAGGCGAGCGTGACAATTGCGCGAAATATGTGCGAATAGAAACAGAAGCGCACTGCACTGACTATGTGTGCGTACTGTTGTATCCGTCAGGCAAAATATTCAGAAAAACGGTTCGCTGGTGCGGGCGTTCTTGTGCTACGACAAGCGCATAAATCAACAACCATCCGAAAATTTTCTTCTCACCACTTGCACTCATACACACTAATAAATGAGGGAATACTCGATGAAAATCCAGCTACGGCTATAATTTTATAAATGATGAAGAAATAAATAACCGATTCGAAGAAATTATACATAGGTATTGTAATTTAAATATCTAATATTGGCAACATTAAAAATTAACTTAATTAATTCTGACTGAATATTTATGAATTAAAACCTATTACGATACAAGTTTCAGTAAAGAGACAAACTCACATAAAACATGCCCAGTCCATAGGAAACCCAACGTTTATTTGAAAATTTTTAATCACAACTCTTTGATTTTTCATTTTTTATTAAGGTTCGTTTGAAAGAAAGAATTCATTTGAAAATGTAGCGTAGTAATGTGAAAAAAAAACTTGTTAATAATCTAAATAGCATACATTAAAAAGTTTCGTTAATATGTTTAATATGCTAATTGCTAATTAAGGAATGTGCATAATTATAAAAACTAATTTAAAAAAATATTTTTACCAAGGAAAAAGTTGTTCATTAAAAAAAAAACAAGAAAACCTTTAAAGATTCATTCATAAAAACAGACTCGTAGCAGAGTGAAAGTTGAGAGAGCCAGATCGTACGAATCACGTGCTGCCCCCTAATCTAAGTATGAAATGTGGAACTATTCCTTAGTAACTCGTTTGCACATTTCTCAACTGTTCTACACTCGAAACGCCTAAGGCCTTCACCGTTTTTCTATGGCTTTATGCGTTCCTAGTGCAGAACAGCGGAGAAATGTGCAAACGAGTAACCAAGAAAAAGTTCCGATTTTCGTAATCAGAGTAGGGGGCAGCACGTGTGTTCGTACGATATGGCTCTCTCAACTTTCCTGTAGAAACCAAAAATTTTTTCTTGTTAAACAGCTGCTGTTTGAATATAATCGACAAGGAAACTACAACTGCAACAATCAAAACAACTTGCTTTAATTGCTTAGTTACTGTAAGAGCATTAACATATTTTGACTTGTAGCTGTCCTGTAGGAACCATACATTTTTCGAAAGTAAATATCAACACATTTACCTTGATTGTCACCGAAATATATCAACTTGACTAGTTTTTTTCAAGAAATTTTTGAAAAAATTCCTGTCTACTGAATGTGTGAACATTATGCATGTTGCATTTAAAATTTTTGATTCAGTTATCAAGCAAACAAGTCACCTTTGAAATGCATTTTATTGCACTATATAACTATTTGATTGATTTTGATATAAGTTAGAACCGTTGTATATCAAATATCTTGTTCTGGATTCTCGACAGTATGGGTAAATTTCAGCAAGATCTGAGCAATAGTAACATTTTCATTGATTTTAATATTAAAAGTTCATAATGCATTTTTGCAAAAAATTTTAATTGTTGCACTTTTCGATTAAAAAATGAACAAGAGTTGTACCTTGAGACCATTCAAATCGATTCTATTTTTCTAGAAATTGAAAATTTTTACTCAATTCCTTACTTTGTCTCTGGATGAGAAACAAGAAAAATAGTTTCTATCTGTAGCTTTCCTGTAGGAACCAAACATTGTCCATATTTAACAGTAATATGAAAACATTTGACTTAAAAACCACTTCTAAACAAAAACTGGTTGTTTTATTCTTGAGTTACTGTTACTGTTAAACTGTTACTTTTTCCTGTTACGTCATCAAACCTATCCCGGATATAATAAAGCCCCTATTCATTTGAATTATGGAAATTCCCTTAAAAATTTTATAACAACAGATGACATTTTCACAATATACATTTTCAAACATTTTCTCAATTTAATATTCCTCATACACAAATATGTATCGGGACTAATTAAAATGTATGCTGGAGATAAAGCCAGTGAAAACAAAAGCATCATATTTTGAAGGGTTGTTAAGAAAGGGTAGCACCCTTCACAAAAGAAGGACTGTTTAAAATTACACATCCTAAATAACTCTAAAATAGGGTAGAAAGTTTTACATTTTTTAGGTCTTGCACCAAAGCTACAAACTTTCTCAAATTCAAATTTTGTCAATATATTGTAGTTGCTTAATTAATTTGTTTAAGGGTTGAAAAGACTTATTAAGAGTAGCATTTATGAGCGACTACAAAAATTTCAGAATAAAGATTTTAAGAGTCTACTTCTTGATGAATGTTCCTAAAATTTTTAATTCGAACTTTAATCTCAAGTAACTGTTAATCAAATAAAATGGCCAATTTTCTGTAAATTACTTGAAGAAATCACTTCAATCAAAACATATTTAAGCCAAGACTTGAAATACATATTTAAGAGGGAAAGTTAGAAGGAAAAATGACCTAACTTTTAACACTTAAAAGTGAAAACAAAAAAATTACTACAATTAATGTTTTTCTACCTGCGTAAAATGAAGTTTGAACTCTTTGCTATAAACTTTGTAATCAGGATGTGGTGTGAGAGTATTAAGAACAATTCTCGAGGTAAGTAGGAATTAAATTATCTAAATTTTTATCATAAAATTAATTTTTTAACCAAATTACAAACGTAATCTTTACTAGATTGACCCTTGGTATATTGTTCATGTGCCCAGTTGTTACAAACAGGTCCAACATTCTCTAGGTGGGGGGATTCATATTTTTTTCGGCAGAATATACAGTAATAGTCCTTTTCGTCACTTTCACTTTCTTCGATCACCATTTTTAAACTTCTGACGACCTTTTTATTCTTAATTGGTGATTTCAACATTTTTGTTTCACTTTTTCCTTTTGTCTTGATTTTTTTCTAATTTCCTTTCAACTTAAATTTCTTTTAAATTGGTTTTTTATGGTTTTTTTTTTAATGTTTTTTTTTCTTCGTTTCAAAGTTGTTATTTTATAAATGAACGGTAGTTTGGCTATTTCAGACAGATTCCAGTAAATCTTTTTGAGGCATTCGTTAAGCTTGTTTATAAGTATCAATCAGTTAAATTACAGCCACCCTAAAAAGGAAGCACATACAGATTTTGTTCTTGTAAAAGTGATTTTCTTGATTTTATCTATGATTTTAGCTATCCACCAAATGATTTTCCAAATTTGTGTCTATTTATTTATTAAGGAAAAATAATCGTTATATGATTCCTTAAAATGTCCCAAACAAATAAATTTTAATTAAGTTTTTCTCCTGTTATATACGGAAATGTTATTAAGAACCTTACACGAAACAAATTGATATTAATATTTAAACAGATTTTCTTTAGGCAAACATCAAATCCTACTTTGTGTATACATAAATATTATATCAGATTATAAAAAGCTAAAAAAAAAAATTTCAGAGAGACTTTTATAATATTATATTGAAACGAAACTTCTCAAATCTTTTTTCTTTGATACACAATTTATCACAAAAATCACTTAACTTAAATCCCTTTTAAAATCACTATCAATACTTAAATCACAGAATGAATTGCTTTAAATTGGTCCGTTTGTGCGTTCACAGTAGTTGGCTTTTTATAGGCAAACCGTAATTCTCTCGAACATTCTGGAAAGTTCAATTGCCGAACCTTGTAAATTTTCTCCGTTCCATGAACTGTTGATAATAGAAATTTGAATATCCATTCTTAGAATTTCCATGGAGCAATCTAAAACGTTCCATGCATATAAAGAGGAAAACAAGTTATATTCAAGTGTACATAAAAAAAAAAAAATTAAAAATATCCGTAAAATATACGAACAAGAAAATAATTTCAATAATTGAAAATTTAAAGGCAAACCCTTTTTCTTTGTGTATATTTATCGCTACTCATAAACTAAGACATTACAATTTCTCCTCGTCCAATTTGAGACTATTTCATTTTTGATATATTTTCACTTTGAAGTTTCACCATTTTTATATCATACATCTTTAGAATTGTATCGCATGTCGTACAAGTCAACTTTATATATTTTTTTTATTCGTAAGCATCACTTAAATGCTTCATTAAACAAGCTTTGCTCCTATCATAGACATAGAAGAAACATGCTCATAACAGAGCGCAAACTGAGATAATTTTCTTTGTGCTGAATGCGAATATATCGTTCATGTTTGTTGTTCGTTCTCTAGCTTTTTCTTCTTTCTTTTTGATAGCTCTGATTTAGAATTTTATGATGACTTGTACAATTTATTGATGCATATTTTGTCTTGTGACATTGTCAACAGTAACTTTAAACATTTTATGACGAACTTGTTGAGAGCTTTCACTATTTACTTGAGCTGGATCAAAAAATTCGATTTTTTTTTCAAAATTCAAAGCTTTATTGTAAAAAACTGAGAAGTTTCTGAAGTTCTGAGATTTTTCCACTTAGAAGTGGAAAAATATATTTTGGAAATATCAGAGTATAAATGGAGAGCTAACCAGGACACACAACCTACCTATCCTATGTACGACCTGCAATGGAATATGGCTACGAAGTTTGATTACTGCAAGCCAGACACAACTGCAAAAGCTTGATAAAGTTCAGAACGTAGCACTAAGCAAAGAATCATCAAGGGTGGTGCAAAATCAACCCCGATCAAAACAATGCAAATACAAGCTGCTGTTGAATCATTACTCGAGAAGTGGCCACATTGAAAAAACAAAGGAGCGTGAAAAACGAATGAATCCGGAACAATGGCAAAACTATCGCAAAGTTCCAAATAGACTCAAAATGCCCACCTCTCCTCTAACAAAGGCAGAAGAACTAATAAATAAATATAGTATGAAGTTAGGGGATCCTGCTCCTGTTAAGGAGCCTCCGCCATCCTTCGACTATAGGTCAAAACTTATCAAAATCCCATATACGGATATCGAATTACGGAAAGTCTATCTAGAAATTATCTACTCCATGTACCCACGGTCAGAAATTTCTGCAGATCTATACAGATGGTTCATCCATAGTAGGATCCCGAAAGACTGGCACTGATTACTACAGAGATATATTTGAAAGATGCGCTGCAGTTGGAGAACCTCTAACCTCTGTATGGATATCGAGCTACGGAAATACCTATCTAGAAATCATCTTCCTACTCCATGTACTAAAGGTCAGAATTTCTGCACATCTGTACAGATGGTTTATCCATCCCAGGATCTAGAAAGACTAGTAGTGGTTACTAGAGCAATATATTTGAAGGATGCACCACAGTTGGAGAACCTCTAACCTCTATACGGATATCGGCCTACGGAAAGTCTATCTAGAAACCATCTACTCCATGTACCCACGGTCATAATTTCTGCACATCTATACAGATGGTTCAACCATCCCAGAATCTAGAAAGACTGATTCTGGTTACTAAAGCGATATATTTGAAGGATGCACCGCAGTTGGAGAACCTTTAATCGCTATGAATATCGATTTGCGGGAAGCCTATCTAGAAATCATCTACTACAGGTTACTACAGCGATATATTTGGAAGATGTGCCGCAGTTGGAGAACCTCTCAGCTGTTTTGATGGGGAAGTAGAGGCAGTTTTACTAGCTTCATCTAAACTTCTCGAAGTTAAAACGTAACATAAAGCTGTCTTTTTTATTGATTCTTAAGCTGAAATAGCAGCACTATCCTCTAATTATCCTACCGATTGCGTCCGTACCAACAAATGTCGAGCCGCCTTGGAAACATATTGGCATCTGTCACTACAATAGATTCCCCATCATATTAGAATCTTGGGAAATGAACAAGCAGACCTCCTTACTAAGTCTGATATCTGTCTACATCAACCGCAAAACCTTACGTGCCTAACACCAGTTCAGAGTCATATTGCAAGCACTATCAACTGGGATTCCTTAAATATTCAAAAAAATGAAGCACAAAGAAAAAGCTGGGAATCGTCACTAGAATCCTATTCCACGATTTCTCCCTTCAGTCGCAGCTTTCCGAAATACCACGGGGTATGACCACCTATGCGAGCACTTTCACCGTATTGAGATCCTACCGACTTCAATCTGCTCCTTCAACAATGGGAACCCATGAACGCCGTACATCTTGGCAACTGTCCTGCACTTGCAGACGTCCGGAAGATAAACGAAAACAACCAAAACAAACTACTCTCCAACCTCTACTGGGCGTAAGGTCGAAATGGAGGAGAAACCAATTCGCGAGCAGCGACAAATTTGATTATTCGTAGAAATTGCTAACGCCAGCAGTTTCTACTGCAGTACGTCAAGTTGGGTTCATTGACTATACGCCGTTAGCGTAATAGTTTAATCGATGATGTCACTATCCATGTTGGTATAATTAGTGGGGAAAGACAATGTCTATAAAAGGTTTCAAAATATAGAGAGCGAGGATTAATTAGGAATCCATGCCAGAGGATTCATTCGGGATTCAAGTTCAAGTCGAATTCGTGTGTAAACATTGATTTAAGATAAATAAATATTGTAACGTTTTTACGGGTTCGATGGTTTGTGTTTAAATGACTACGAATTAATTTTTTTAACAATTGTCTATTTATTTATCTTACGTTATTGTTGCTTATATATTACTGCACTGTTATTTACAATGTTCACAATGTTCACTATTACAATAGTCACAGTCCCTGTTTATATTTCACTATATACACTGCACAGATACACTTTATTTAACAATGCACTTATTATTTATTTAAGCACTAATCACTTTGAACACTGTCGAATATTTATATCGCACGTAATGTCGTTTATTTACACTGTTGATTCACAACTCTCGAATACTGTCGATGAATTATTTGAATACTGGCTCGCCTTATGCTTGTCCGGGCTTATTTAGGGTTTCGGAACTTTTTCTGTAATTTTCGCCATTGTCTCTCAACTTTCAATTTTTCTTGGAGTCTATCTTTGTCGACACCACTTCCTAGAATTCGCTAAATTATCGATTATTCCAGAATTTGTACTTTTTATTTTTAATTCATTCAGTAACTCTTTTCGGCCTACCCTCTCTATATGGGGTTCCTCGCCTCCACTTATCTGATAATAGACCGCCTTCTCATGGGCCAGTTGATGGTGATGCCCACTCCCGCTGGGCCGGGTAAGTGTAGGTGTTAAAATGGCGCCGTCTTCATCTTGGGATTGTGACAATATTAATCATATCGAAATGCCGTTGTTTAAACCTATTTCATGGCGATCCTACCAACAGAATAGTTTCGAAACTCGCATCAGGGACAGCGCTCGGTACTGCCTCAAGGAATGGAACTAGGACAGCATAGACAACAGCTGAAATTGGTCTTAAGAAGGAGATAAACATCAGAAAGAGAAGAAATTTAAAAATTACTTTTTAGCCAGATTTTGTGGTCAAATACTATACTATGCGTGTCTTTGGGTATAAAAGGGATGGAAATTAATTGAATTTGAAGATAACTTTAGTTTTAGATTAACTCGGGTTATTATTTTTGAGTCGAAGACAATTTACCTTGGAAAAATATTATTTTAAGTCGGAAAATGCTTTAAACTTTCAATATTAAATATCTCACAGATGGTGTACCCAAACCCCCCGATTGATGCGTTAATACCAACGTTTGTCATCAACTAATATGGTAGGTTGATGTCTTAGCTGATATTATACAAACAGAAAAAAGTTAAAATCCAACAGTCTAGTGAATCTAATTTTCTGAATACACATTCACTGTTGACATTTCAATTAAAAACTCGCTTTTCACCGCAGTGGAAATGTTGATGGAAGCAAGCTTACAACCGCGACACAGTCAATAAAAGCTTTGGTCTCGCTTAGGGAATAAGAAAAAAATATGTTAGTTTATTTTTAATCAAAACGATAACAACATTAATCTTATGGTAACCCCCTGCAAAAATTTTGAATGATTTAAGAACGAATTTATCTGAAAATTTTCTTTATTAAAACATAAACGAAATAAATTATGATATAATACAGAAATGTGCATGCAATGAATCAGCTTACAAATGAACCGAGTTGGATTTTTTCACGACAAACGAATTGGTGGTGCCTTGATACGGTAAAATTTTGCCCTGTATCTGTTTGTAATAGCCAAAGTGTTGAATGCGATAATAGCCCTCATCCACACTCGGTCCAACCGTCCAATTGATCTCGACCTCACTCTTTCCAATCAAAATGTTTTTCTTCTTCCAGATAAGCCTTTAACAAATGCATTCGTTGTACAAACGACACGTAAAAAAGAAAAACGTTACTCACTTAGTTTCCCAACAGGCATCATTGGCGACCACCACCCACGTACCATTATCACTCTTCTTCTCAACCGTCAAAAACGTTTTCTCATGTAACAGATTATTTCTGGGATTTCCCGACACCTAAATAGAGAGAATGGTAGATTTTATTCCAATACAGTTTTATTTGTTTTTCTTACGAAACGAGCAACGACTGTGTCTCCGGTGTAAACGACCGGAGCGGGATTCTGTAGGCAATCACCAAATTTCTTCATCCAACCAGCAGAATCGAGAATGACCGGAGGCACAAGTGAGAGTTTATGATCGCTGATATCAGGTGGTGTGGGACCCGGTGCGACTTTGTCTCCCTTCATCAAAGCAACGGCTATATCCTCGAACTTTTCCAAATATATCGATAAAGTGTGGGGCCCATAGACGGTGGAGGCGCCCTCATACCGTTGAATCTATCATTAAAACATTGAGACTATTAAAATGCATTATTTCGTAATGTTATCTTCTGTGGTTCAACGTGTGACGAGATTTGTGACGAACTTGTGCCGTGGCGTAATTTGTGACGACATTTGTGATTTTACTTGTAAAGGACTTGTGATTTGACATGATTTTTGACGAGAATTGTATCATGACTTGTGACAAACTTATGACGTGACGTGTTTTTTTTGACATGAATTGTGACATGGCTTGTGACGGACATGTGACGTGACGTAATTTGTGATATTACTTGTGACGTGTGACGTGATTTGTGACATTACTTGTGAAGGACTTGTGACGTGTGACGTGATTTGTGGCAAGACTTGTGACGGAATTTTGATTTGACGTGATTTTTGACGATATTTGTGATATTACTTTTAACGTGGAGTGATTTTTGACGAGATTTGTGAGATAACTTGTGACGGACCTGTGACGTGTGACGTGATTTGTGGCAAGACTTGTGACGGTCTTTTGACGTGACGTGATTTTTGACGAGATATGTGACATGACTTGTGACGGACTTTTGACTTGACGTGATTTTTGACGATATTTGTGACATGACTTGTGAGAGATTTGTGACGTGACATTATTTATGACGAAATTTGTGACATTACTTTGACGGACTTGTGACGTGTGACGTGATTTGTGGCAAGACTTGTGACGGTCTTTTGACGTCACGTGATTTTGACAAGATTTGTGACATTACTTGTAACGGACTTATGACGTGTGACGTGATTTGTGGCAAGACTTGTGACGGTCTTTTGACGTGACGTGATTTTTGACGAGATATGTGACATGACTTGTGACGGACTTTTGACTTGACGTGATTTTTGACGATATTTGTGACATGACTTGTGAGAGATTTGTGACGTGACATTATTTATGACGAAATTTGTGACATTACTTTGACGGACTTGTGACGTGTGACGTGATTTGTGGCAAGACTTGTGACGGTCTTTTGACGTCACGTGATTTTGACAAGATTTGTGACATTACTTGTAACGGACTTATGACGTGTGACGTGATTTGTGGCAAGACTTGTGACGGTCTTTTGACGTGACGTGATTTTTGACGAGATTTGTGACATTACTTTGACGGACTTGTGACGTGTGACGTGATTTGTGGAAAGACTTGTGACGGTCTTTTGACGTGACGTAATTTTTGACGAGATTTGTGACATTACTTGTGACGTGGCGTGATTTTTGACGAGATTTGTGAAATGACTTGTGACGGATTTGTGACGTGTGACGTCATTTGTGGAGAGATTTGTGATTTTACTTGTGACGGACTTGTGATTTGACGTGATTTTTGACGAGAATTGTGACATGACTTGTGACGGACTTGTGACAAGAGGTAATTTGTGATATTACTTGTGACAAGATTTGTGACTTGACTTGTGAGGGATTTGTGACGTGACGTGTTTTGACAAGATTTGTGACATGACTTGTGAGGGATTTGTGACGAGATTTGTAAAATGGCTGGTAAAGGAATTGTGACGTGAGGTAACTTGTGACATGACTTGTGACGTGACGTGATAAGTGACAAGATTAGTGACATTACTTGTGACGGACATGTGACGTGACGTATTTTGTGATATTACTTGTGACGTGTGACGTGATTTGTGACAAGACTTATGACGGAATTTTGACTTGACGTGATTTTTGACGATATTTGTGACATGACTTGTGAGAGATTTGTGACGTGATGTGATTTTTGACGAGATTTGTGATATAACTTGTGACGTGGCGTGATTTTTGACAAGATTTGTGACATTACCTGCGACGGACTTGTGACGTGTGACGTCATTTGTGGCAAGACTTGTGACGGTCTTTTGACGTGACGTGATTTTTGACGAGATTTTTGACAAGACTTGTGACGGACTTTGACGTGACGTGATTTTTTACGATATTTGTGATATTACTTGTGACGTGGCGTGATTTTTGACGAGATTTGTGACATTACTTGTGAAGGACTTGTGACGTGTGACGTGATTTGTGGCAATACTTGTGACGGACTTTTGACGTGACGTGATTTTTTACGATATTTGTAACATGACTTGTGAAGGATTTGTGACGGGACGTGATTTTTGACGAGATTTGTGATATTACTTGTGACGTGGCGTGATTTTTGACGAGATTTGTGACATTACTTGTGAAGGACTTGTGACGTGACGTGATTTTTGACGAGATTTGTGTCATGAATTGGGATGGACTTTTGAAGTGACGTGATTTTTGACGATATTTGTGAAATGATTTGTGACGGAATTGTGACGTGATTTGTGGCAAAATTTGTAATTTTACTTGTGACCGACTTGTGATTTGACGTGATTTTTGACGAGAATTGTGACATGACTTGTGACGGACTTGTGACGTGAGGTAATTTGTGATATTACTTGTGACAAGATTTGTGACTTGACTTGTGAGGGATTTGTGACGTGACGTGATTTTTGACTAGATTTGTGACATGCCTTGTGACAAACATGTAACGAGAGGTAATTTGTGATATTACTTGTAATGAGATTTGTGACGACTTGTTAGAGATTTGTGACGTGACGTGATTTTTGACAAGATTTGTGACATGACTTGGAAGGGATTTGTGACGTGATGTGATTTTTGACAATATTTGTGACATGACTTGTGACGGCCGTGTGACGTGGCGTGATTTTCGACGAGATTTGTGACATTACTTGTGACGGATTTGTAACGTGACGTTGTTTTTGACAAGATTTGTGACATGACTTGGAGGGATTTGTGACGTGACGTGATTTTTGACTAGATTTTTGATATTACTTGTGACGGACTTGTGACGTGTGATAAGATTTGTGACATGACTTGTGTCGGATTTGTGACGTGCCGTAATTTTTGACAAGATATGTGACATTACTTGTGACGGACTTGTGACGTGTGACGTGATTTGTGACGATATTTGTGACATTACTTGTGACGGAATTGTGACGTGTGACGTGATTTGTGGCGAGATTTGTGACATGACTTGTGACGTGACGTATTTTTTTGTATTTCGAAACACTTTTAAGGATTAAGATCATTTGTAGTTATCCTAAAAAAGCTTACCTGATATTCTTCTGGTGTCGCTATGTAATCAGTATAAACATTGCTAAGTCCCACAACGACCACCTGTGTTTGTTCCGGTGCTCCGTTCTGGACTAAGGCATTTAAGACCCGTTCGCGCATTCGTCGTCCCGACATCGTGGTAAACTCACCGGGAACCGCAATCAAACCAAAATCACCAATCAACGCCAAATGGGCCGAAGAAATGTGTGGTTGCCACTGTGTCGGATAGTTCATCTGTGAACGCACATTAATCAAATGGAACTACAATACATTTTCTGTCGATCAGTTTCTTACTCGACCCGTAGCGATGAAAATCGGTTTTGGTGCATGGCATTCGATATCGTCAGGGGTTGGTGGCGCGAGGATATCACGCACCATATTCCATATGGGGCTTTGAGAGACCCGACCTTGTTCGAACACTGGACCCGGTCCGTCGGTGGTTCCTGCAATAAAACTGTATCCCATTGCGGGACTACAACCTCGTACCTTAAATACAAACAATTTGTAACAGAATAATTTAATCTATTAATTTTAAAAAAAAATAATTACAGATTCAGTTTTATTTGTGGTCTGATTGAAAAATGTAGCCGTGGCGTTTGGCATGTCGATGAATTGGTGTGCATATTTTAATGGTCCTGTTACCTCCCGGGCGTCTGTTTGATTCAATAAATCCTTAATGGAAGAGGTAAAAAATTAATAAATGAAAATTAATTGAGTCATTATTCCAATACCAGGCCTTTAGTAAAAATTCTCGTGGCTATAATTTGAGTGCTTTCGAAAATATCGCGTCCGGGGCCGGGGGCAGCGCATTTATCCTTCTTGTTGGCACAGGTGCTCGTCAATATGTCGCATGGCAAGCCAGACATGAGGCAACGTGGTCCCAAAATATTGGGCGATACATCTCCCAAATTTGTTGAGGCAAAAGCTCCAACAAACGCTCCCTTAAAAATTAATTAAGTACAACGATTAAAACGAGATATTTCAGTTTTTAAGATTTAACCAATTTTTGAAGGGTCCTAGCACAAATTTTTGTTTTTTTATTATAAAATAAAATAAAATTTTCCACAAATTTTATAGGAAACATTATTTTCCAAATCAAAAATTTAAAAAAATACAGTGCTTTAAAAAGGGGACAAGATATAGCGTTGCATGAAAAGAGTTAAAAGATCTTATTCAATGTTCTCCTTAAATATTTTATAAAAAACGCATTTTAGTGAAATTTATGTTCTGTACAAAGTTAGAGTTAAGTAAATTTCCCATAAAATTAGGCTTTTCATTTTTTTCTCTAAGACTAATATTTAACGAGATACAGAGGGTGAAAGTTGCAACAATGGAAAAATAACATTACTAAATGCATTTTGATACGAAACACTAAGAAATAACAAAGAAAAGGAAATTTTTAAGGTTATTATTATAAGTTTTCCATAATTGTTCTCCAAATTTTAAAGTTTTAACCAGTGGTTCTCAAAATTTTATGAAAAATATTATCGCTATTTTTCATACAATCCCAATGTTTGATGGGCTCTTCTTAAAACCAAAAATTTTGAGAAACACTGGTAACCATGGAAATTTTTATTGTTTTCTAGATGCAATCAAGCTTTTAGGCGTATTTATTTTTATCATCTGTGACCCACCATGTGGTCACATTGTTTAACATTACATCTTGTATCGTCTTAGGGGTTATAAAAATTTTTTATATTAAAATTACTTGTCCTGATCTGTGAGCCACCATGCGGTAACAACATTCGTAATCCTTAAATTTGTACAATAAACTTTATTTAATTAGCCCAAGTTTTGTCTTTAAATGAAAGTTGCACGACTGGAAGCTTTTTGAATAAAAATTTAAAAGTTCGATCTAAGTGAGCTTTTGTAATTATCTCATTCCCTGTGCTTTTAATGACTTTTTTTGTCATTTGTAAAGTTGTGGAGGACAAAATTTACCACAAGTTTTGCTCTAAGAAAATTTTCGTAGAACCTACTGTTTGTAAGATAAAGCTCAAAACATGGAAGAAGTTCTAAAACAGGGATGGAATGTTCTCGGATGTTCTCGAATGTTCCACAATCAGCAATCGTACTTACTTGTCCTGGTAGATCTTTGTTGACAGTTGTTTCAAGTAAAATGGACGCATATCCAACATTATCTGATGACACCAATCGATTTGTATTGTTCATGCTGGTCGGATGCACCGCAAACCAATGCACAGCTCCCAGCAATTCACCTTCATTTTCTGCCTCGGCTGATTCAAATCGTAACTGAACCATTGTCTTATCAACATCATATTCATACCTTTCAAAAAACAAATTTAATTTTATTGTAATTTAACTTTTCTATGGAATGAGTGGCACCTTGCACGTTCTCCCTCTGGATTATTCACGTATGAGGCGGGACTTCGGTTTATATTAGCGTTTAGTAGCTCCCCAGATGTCACATAAAGTCGACCCTTCTTTAACGATTCATGAGCTCGCGTTACACTCTAAAATCACAACATGCATTTTGAATAACGGTAATCGATGACTGTATACCGATTAATTATCGGTTATAGACTACCGATATTGATAATCGATAACCGGTAATTGATTATCGATCATTACCAAGGTAATTCCGGAGACCAAAGCGTCGAACGTTTGCTGAACGAAACCAAGATTGGGAATATTGAACATGAAATCCATCAGGAATCCGGCCGGAGCCGAATGCGTATGTGTGCCGCTTATGATGAAGTTATTTTCGTTGTACAAATCTCCATATTGATTTTTCAAATTTTCTAGTACCTGGTAAATGATTTGTATGAAATCTCTGTGATTTAGATGTACCTCTAATTCGATATTGTACGTACCTTTTTACGAACTTCATATCCCATCATGCATGCATCAGCAATAACGAAAGCGATTCGATCGTCTCCGTCTTGTACGATAAACGTTCTGGCAAACTGACGTAAATGGAGACCACGTCCTGTTTGTCCAACCTTTGCGTAGCCCATCTAAAAAAAAAAATAAATAAAAACTTGTTGATAAACCTTAAACAATAAGGTAATGATTTTTGAACGATCCCCCAAATATCTTTAAATGAAATGAAATTCGTGACGTAATGGTCAAATAACCTTACATCCTTTCTATCTTGAAAAACTCACTAACTTGAAAACCTCAATACTCGAAATTTTATATCTTGAGTTTGCCAGATTTGTCAATGTCTAGTCATTAAATGTTAACATTTTCCTCTGAATCTCCGATGTAAATTTTCGTCTTGTGCTATTACAAACTGAACTCGATAATTCGAATGACGAATTATGCAAGTCTGCAGGAAATTTGTTTTTATTGTTAACATAAAATAAAAGATTTTTGTTGGCACTCAGGAAAAACTTCGATCACAATAAATAGGCCAAATAACCTTACATCCTTTCTATCTCGAAAACCTCACTAACTTGAAAACCCCAATAAGTCGAAATTTTATATCTTGAGTTTGTCAGGTTTTTCAATGTCTAGTCGTAAAATATTTAAATTTTCGTCTTGTCCTATTACAAACTGTACTCGATAATGCGAATGACGAATTATGCAAGTCTACAGGAAATTTGTTTTATTGTTAATATAAAATAAAAGATTTTTGTTAGAAAATTACATTTTCACTCAAGAAAAACTTCAATGACAATAAATATTTTCACGTTGAACGTGTACAATGCATTTAATTCGATAAACTCGTTTAATTCTCATTAAATTATAACGTTTTAAATGCGTTCTCAAAGGCTTCATTTTTGCATAATGATGTTCTTCCAATCGTTGCATGGTGACAGGTAAATTTTAATCAAGTGGTTTTAAAGTGTCGAAGTTTTCACGGGATTTAATGAAGAAATGATAAAACTTTCTGAAATATATATACGTACAAAAGTAACTTCGACAATAGGACCGGTGATGTCGGCACGACCTAATCCCACCATGTACTCGCCATTGTTTTGCACCACCAGCGCCAACAAGACACTTAACACACAAAGTGTTACCGGAAATTTCATCCTTTTGTTTTGGTGTTTGGAAGAGGACAGCCTAGAACGAAAAAATTAATTTTACTTTTGATAATCGTCTCCTGTTTGTTTTATTTTTTTTGAAAAGGACAATCATAACAATAGATCAGGGTCGGGGGGGGGGGGGGGGGGTTAAGTTTAGCGTGGCACCAAGAATTGACGACGATTCCTAATAAAAAAAGGTAAAAAAAAACAAAAATTACGTCATTATTTTACTGAATGTGCACTTCCTGACACCACGAAGTTTTACACAAAATTAAATGTTTTAACATAAAAATTATGCTGCAAATATCTATGAGTTTTCAGAATTCATTGAAAATCTTTATGAATACAGATCCTGCATTATTAGAGCATTTTAAATTTATAGAATATTTTTAAAATCTATAGTCATCTTTAAAATACGTGGTATCTAAGGATTGTTTAATTTGCCTATTATATTTTCTATATTACTTGAGTTCAAACTTGTTAGAATTTCATTAATTTTATGGCGTTTTCTGTGTTTTATTCCTGAAATTTTGTATTATTTGTGATGTTTATAAAATATGTGTCCTTTGAGTTGAAAAATAAATGGAAATTATTATCACTCAATGGAAATTTAATATTGAAAACGTGTTGGCAAATAAAAAATTTTGAGTGTTCAAATTGGACCATGTAAATTCCCACAGTTACTCATACTTTAAATTTTGCAAATAGCTTGCTTAGGCCTCATACTGACGTCAAAATTTATCGATTTTTTTTGAATTTTCGATTTTGGGATAATTTACACGCTATTTAGCTTCTATTGGCCTTACTTTATGGTTACACAAAAGCATAAAGTTGGGCGATTTTAAATACTCAAAGCGCCACGATATTCTTACTCGTGCCCAGAGTCGATAATTTTTGAACCCAAAAAAAAAATTATAGTGCGATGAAACCCATTGGAAAAAGTACAGAATATAACAAAAATGAAAGGAAAAATAAATTACGGTCGATATGAAGTCGGGAAGTGGAAAATAGGGGTGTTTGTAAGGGTAGAAACCATTTATCTCGATCTCCGACAAAACTACAAGTCCTATGAAAAAAATTAAATTAGCAAAGTTGTAGATAATAAGAAGATCTACAACTTTTGTTCAAACACTTTCTTCACATAACCTCAAAGTTGATGTGAAAAATTACAATAACCAAGTTTTTGGTTTCTTATTTTTATCTTTTACAAAAAAAAAAAAATTTTCATGAAATTTTGTAAAAACTTACCTTTTAATGTCCCAAATACATTGTAATTGTAATTGTAATTACCTATTACAATTGTACAAATAAAACTTTTTTAAAATTTACACTTTAATTATTTTCTGGGAACATTTAGTATTGTAATGTATATGTTTTGCATCATCAGAATGTAAAGGGTTTATAGAACAAAACGTTTACCGAATTTGTTAAAAAAGGAGATATTTTGATGTAAGAATTTTCGATTGAAAATTAGGGTGCTTTTTCGATATTAAGTCAAAATAAGTTGAAAAAATAAATATTTTAAATCAAAAAAAATACACTGTGTTTCGGACATTAAAAAGTAAGTTCTTACTAAATTTAATTTTTTTTTTGTAAAAGATAAAAATAAAATACCAAAAACTTGGTTATTGGATTTTTTCACATAGATTTTGAGGTTATATGAAAAAAGTGTCAGTACAAAAGTTGTAGATCTTCTTTTTATCTACAACTTTGCCATTTAACTTTTTTCTATAGGACTTGTAGTTTTGTCTGAAAATCGAGATAAACCGTTTCTACCCTTAAAAACACCCCTCTTTTCCACTTTCCGGCCTCAGATCGACCATAATTTATTTTTCCTTTCATTTTTCTTATAGTCTTTTCCTTTTCTTATGGATTTCATCCTACTATTATTTTTATTTTGACTTCTTACCATTTTCAAAGGCTTTAGCTCTGGTCTACAAGCATAATAAACTGATTTTTATTGTACCCATGCTTTAATTTAAGATTCGAACAATAACAAAAGTTTATCTCGTACAAAAATATCATAATAAAATTATTTTATTTCTTATTATATTTACATATCCTTTTGTATAATGATAATCGTTGCTAATAACTGACGCATTGCCGTTTAATTCAGTCAACAAAGTCAAGTGAATTTGCGTCTTTAATTTACCATACTTGGAGATTGCATGCTTTACTTGAAGTTCGAACTACTTGAACTTAATTTAACTTAAAATCAAATCATATATTAATACGTAGCAGCTTCTTAATTAGAAACAATAGACTTTTCTTGGGTAAAAGTTACTCTCTGATATAGATTTATTGGTTTGTTCTATGTGCAAAAGTCAATTAACATTTTTCGTTACTATCTTGTAGGAACCATACAGGTAAGGAAGAAACGAACTCAGAACATAGACCGGATATTGTTACAACCCATGGGATATCTCGAAATGTATCAATACTTGAAAATTGATTTTAAGCCAAATTAAAGTCTAACTTCTTGAAAATCAAATCAAGTAGTGAATCCATAGTTCATTGCTGTTAGTATAAAAGTCTTAGAGACTCATTCAAAACGTGTTTGATAAGCACCAGGTAAACATAGAAATCAATATTTTCTTTGTCAAACATTAAAAATATGCCTTGGGGACAGGCAATTCGTCAATGACAAAGAAGTGGAGTCTACGATATTAAATAAGTTATGTTGATATTCGAAACTTTACGAGATAAGGTATAAAATTTAAAAAAATTATTTAGGAGAAAAAAATATCAAAAACTTACCCAAATAACAAAAACAATAAGAATTGCAATTTGCAACTATTTGTCAAATAATTTTTAACATATTCACGATCATATTGTTCACGGTGGTTCTAAACATGTCCAATATTATCACTAATCGTTTTGGTTACGAGTTTCTCTTATCTAAATTCATCATTAACTTAATTTCGTTTCGAAAGCCAAAAATACCAACCAAATGGGATAAAACTGGTTCAGAACTACCCATCAAACGCACTTATTTAGAATTTTACTAATGCGATTCTCACAAATTGTTATTTAGTTTCAAAATTGATGAAAATTTATGCCTGAACAGGTTCAAACAGCACCAAAAACTTAAAGCAACTTTGACATTAAAGTACTTACAAGTTCAATTATTGACAGCTTAATATTTCAATAACAATAATTGACTTAAGTTTGGCTTGATTTTAAGCCCGATTTAAGACAAATAGCTTGAAAATTGAGTCAAGTAGTGATTCCTTAGTAAAAGTATGTCAGACTTGGGGTAGGTAAAAGAATCTAAAGACAAGAATATAGGAGTCTAATTACAATTACGAAGCTCTCTCAAAGTGACAACACCTGTATGGGATAAATGACACCCAAACAGGTACGAATCACCCAAAAAGCGACCTAATTTAATTTTCTGCTAACGGAAAAAAATATCATTGCTTGACTTAAATTTTCAAGCTACTTGACTTGAAATAAAGTCAAACTCGAGGCAAATTTAGGGACTCTTGCTCGTAGATGAAATATTAACTTTGGGGTCCCAAGGAGTTATTTTAAGTGAGAAACATCTCCATCTCACGATTTCTATGAGGTGAATAAAACCAAGCTACTTGTATTCAATTCAGATTAAAAAAATCAAATCAAACACAAGCCATATTCAAGTATTTAAGTATTCAAGCCAAACAATCTGTTAGTTAGATCATTTTAAGTTAGTTATGGATTCACTACTTGGTTTGCCTTAAAGCCACTTGACTTGATATTCAAACTATTTGATCTTAATCTATATCAATAATAAAATGAAAACGTTCCATGTCACCTGCGCGAGGGAACATAAACGGAATTATTTTTCTCAGATGAGATTTTTATCTAATTTAAAAAATGTAAGATTTTTTGTTGAAAACTCTTTATTACCTACATTTTCATATGTTTATACTAAAAAATAAATTCCATTTTCATTGCACTTTTACCCAAAAAAAACATTGTTTGTCCAGGTTAAGATTGAAAACGGCTGAACTGATTTCAATGAAATTTTCATAAAAAGTTATTAAATATTCCAACTTACATTATAGGCTACTTTAAATTTCGAATAGTTTTCCCTGTCTGTTTATTTGTTCTTGGCAAATTTGAAAACGGCTAATCCGATTTGGACGAGATTTTTACTACAAGTAGTAAAAATTACAAAAAATTCTATAAAATACCTTTTATTCCAAAAAAATGTTGAATTTCTGAGCAAAAAAATAAAAATTATAAAAACTGCGCAATGAAAAACATACATCGGCAGGCAGTTGTGATACAATGTACATATACATATCATATCGTAGAGACGAGATGATTTTAAACTACTTATGTAATTTGTTTTTTTTATAAATTAATGTTAGCAACTTTTAAAATTATAATGATCATAAAAGTATCAAAAGCGATAGGTTCAATTCTTAGAAATCATAAATCCATAGTTAATTTACAGGTAGTTAATTTCTTATCTATAGTATCTTAGTTCCAAAATGACACCCGTAAGAATAAATAACCAAAACAGACAGTTTGACTTAAGTGATCCCGATTAGGAGTTTAACTAATAGAGGTGAAGCCGTTAGGCAGAACCCCTAGAACAAAAAAAAAATCCAGCCCAATTTATTTTTCAAAAGAAAATAGCAAGTTAAATGTGACCATCAAGTTGTTTTTTTTTACCAAAAAACTATATTCTTAATTTTCAATTTATTTTAGCAAGATCTATAAGAATTCGTTATCTAATCTTGGAGTCCGGGAAATAGCAGACTTGCCGATAAGACATAATGGACTTAAAATAATACTATATCCTAAAATAGTGAACCGGGTCGGTGACAATTGGGCAGGTACAACTGGGCGGGTGACAACTGGGCGGGCGCAGGTTTACCTAGGTCATTCATTTTTGTCCATTCATTCATAAAATTGTTTTCATCACATTTTCTTGTTTCACAGTTGTACCCGCCCAATTGTCACCCGCCCAATTGTCCGGATCCCAGTGAACCTAAAGCAACCTAACCTAATACCTCAAATCTTAAGATAGTGCATTGAATATTATTTAACCTAAAAAAGGTACGCTTCCTAAAGGATAGCTACTAATCCATTCTCGTTCAGCACTTACTAGATATAAAATAGCTTATATCTATTCCGAGAAAAGTAGTTTAACGGATTTTCATGAACTTTTCATGAAACAAAGGTCTAAAAATAGCTAATTATCTTTTTTTGTTAAAATATCTGAATTTCTTATTTTTGGGTAAAGGTTTCTATTATTCTATCAAATTAATTTAGATACGCTTAGCAAAGAGGGCGGGTTACAGCTAGTTTGACTATATAAAATAAACTTTATGCGTCGATCTTTTTGTAATTTTACCAACAATATTCTATTTAAAGATGAAAATGGCTCATTACTTGACTAAAATTTCAAGCTACTTGACTTTAAACCAATTCAAACTCAAGGCTAGTTTAAGGACTCCTGTTGGTAGATAAAATGTTAAAATTGATATATGTAAAAGAGTTTTTATTTAAACGGGTTATTTCAGGTCAGTTACATTCCCATCCTACGATTTTTATCAGGTGAATAAAACCAAGCTACTCAATTCAGCATTAAATCAAATCAAGCCATATTTTAGTATATATATTTAAGTATTCAGGTCAAGCAATTTGTTAGAATATTTTAATTTAGTTTATGATTCATTACTTGGTTTGTCTTCAAGTCACTTGACTTGAAATCAAGTCAAAAATTAATTTTTAAATCATTTCAAATACTGACTTATTTGGATGTCAAACTGTTAATAAACGTTTTAAGTTTCTGTAAACTGTATCAAATATTTAATTTTATTCAATTCTAACGCTTAAAAATTTTGTCGAAATTCTCGTCCGGAAGCACGTAGGTAAATACGATCGCGGAATTTCATTATGATAATTGATATCTGAACTTATAAATTCAAAAACGATAAAATTAACAAGCAATTGTTGTATCGTATTTGTTCGAGTGGAAAAATGAATTTTTAACGACCGTTACGATAACAGTTTTCGAATAAGACGTCCACGAGAACAAGACTAATTAGTGCAGAAGTGATATGCAATAATTAATTGCAAGATACATAATATCTTACTGAGTGAACGCCGACAAACAAATGGGTACTTAGTTGGATGACTCCAGCCCAAAAACGAATAGAAGTGCATACTGCATACTACATATATCACGTAAATGATGTTGATCGTTAATATATTAAGATGAAATGATCTTAATGTCTTAATCACTCACCTGTTAATACACAGCTACAATTTCCAAGCACTCGTTTACGGGTATAAAATGAAAAATTTACGATTAATTACTTTTATTTGATTACGGCTTGTTGATTTCTTATGTTATCAAATTGTTCGCGATAAAATAAGTAAATCAGTTTATCGTTAGTATTAAAAAAAAAAAAATATTTCTAATCATTAAAATTCTATAATTAATTTTAATTTTATCAAATTAGCAACGTGTTTGTTTCATATGGCGATAATAATAAGTAATATTTGTGAAAATTCAAGTCTCTCATGCACAATAATAAATGGGTCGGACATTGAATGGAATTGCAACCCTAGAAATTGGGGTTGAAAATAACATAAGTTTGTATAATTCATTAATTATATTGTGATGGTCGCATTTGCAAACTTTACCATAGAATCATTTCAACTGTGAACGTTTCAATTTGAATAAAAAATAGGTCGATACGATTGGGATTCGATTTGATTAAAATATAAATATATATATATATATATAAATATATTCTTGGGGATGAAATCAAAAAAAAAAAAAAAAAAAAAAACTTTGTTAATTAATAATTTCATTAAAGTAAGAGTAAAATATATTTAGATAGAGGAAAAAAGCTTTTTGTAAAATTGTTTTGTTCTTATTATATGCGAACCAAAAAAAAAAAAAAATGGTCATCATATAATGTAAAATGTAAAACTTTAAATGTTCTGTCTGTGAACATTAAAGAGAACAAGTTCTTAGAAAGAGCTTTTTAATGTTTATTTAAATTTTTATTTCACCCTTTCTTTAGTAATTCCCCTTTTTTTTTTTCTCCAAGTGCACAATATGTTAACTTTTGTACGCGACATTGAACTGTGGATTTTTTTTTCGCTTTTTCAATTATTCGAGGTTCGTACGTCAAAAAACGAAAAATGTCACCCTTTTAAAATAATTTTTTTAAATTTTTTTTATTGTTGCGTTAACTGTTAAGGCTATGCCATGCTGAGAACTGGTCAATACAAGTCTATTTAAAGTTATTAACGGTTGATTTTTTTGATGGCTCGCCAATATTTCAGAAAACCCGGGTTCTCTGTGGCGACTGGAAATGGAATTGAAAAATGCAGTGATACCTCTCGCTACTGCCCTGACAAAACGACGTTTTATACCTCAAGCAATTCAATTTATATGGGGTCAGTTCTGGTCACGTGTGGACAAGCTTGTGGCGTCTCATTCTGGCATGCCGGAGGGAGTGGTGCGTATATCCCTTGACTGTTGGATGGCGGGACGGTGTAGGTGGGCAGGTTGTCCTTAATAAGATGGCCGATACCGATGACGGGTATGGGGCTTTTGGAGGCATCCGGGTGTAGTGAGAGGACATCCTGGCTCGACCGACAATCGCACCTACTTACCGGCGCCGACTACGTGGATTTCCTGCGCCTCCGGATCAATGCTCTGGCGTCACGCGCGCGCCTGGCCCGTGGTCAGAAACATCCTCGTGATAATAGGACAGCTTGTCGTGGAGGATCGTCTTGGAGATCGCCTACCACTGCATTCAAGAGTGTTTCCGGACTCATGGTGGCAGATGTCTGCGTCACGACGCGGTGGTGAGAGTGTTGCCCGGGGCTTTGAAGCAGAAGGGCTGGGACGTAAAAACTGAGACGCTGTTTGTGATCCATAATGGTCAAAACCTTCGTCCCGATATGGTGGCGAGTCGTGGATCGCGGATCGCGGATAGCGGTTCTCGACGTTCAATTCGTGGGTGTCCATCAGCCCCTAAGTGTCGCGGACCGGCGAAAAGTTCTCAAGTATGGACCAACTAGCAGGTTGCCCGATGTGCTCAGACGCGATTTGCATCTTAACACCGTCGCCCTGATCAAAATGATCCTTGTGACGATCACGTATCGGGGTATCTGGAACGCCAGCTCGGCTAGGGCGCTCATGAAAATGGACATTACTCTACCGGTGCTGGGCATCATAACAATAAATGTGCGGGTCATGCACCAACTTCACGAGGTTTGGGAAGCTTACGATGATGCGTCGTGAGCGTAGCTCTTAGGGGCTGTTATTGTTAGTGTTTCCATCCATGTTTCTGGGTCGGGGTTGCGGCTTGAAGCCCTCAGCTCCATTCTAACTGGTTTTTCTGTTTCATGATACATCGGGTGGACGTCTTGACCCTGATCACGACAGACCAGGGCTGTGAACCAGCGGTCGGCTATACAATGTCACCGTTTGCCCTGGCGCCCTCTAAGTGGTCATGCAGAGCAAAGCAAAATCCAGGAAAGGAGTAATTCCTGGTACCCAACAAGGTAAATAACGTCACTTTCTCAGGCTGGTTGCGAAAGGTATTACTGCATGTCCCAAATCCATTTTCAGTCGCCACAGATCTATTAAACGGTTAGTGGTTCGCCGCAGGATTGACATAGAGGGCTCGATGCTTTTGTCAGTGGGAAGCTGTACATCTAGTTCTCAGGCGAGTAAGGACCACCTCCCGTCGTCTTCCGAGATTACCAAAACTAGAGGCTTAAATGATCTCATCCGGTCGAGGAAATCTCCCAACTCATTTTGCCAACTTTGTTCTAATAAGTAGATATTTTTTTCTCCTTCTAAATTGGCCGTTAGGAATCTGAGTCTTATAATCCAATATGGTTGCGGGAATTTGGCATGATGGAGATCGCTCCCGATGGAGGACTCCCCTTATTCTATACTCTGGTCACCAGGAACTCTTGTTTTCAGCCTTTGCACCTTGTGGTTTTAAAAATGACCACATACTGGGAGTCTCTGGGGGTAACATACCATGGAGCATCTACCAGTTATCTCATTATTTTTGATTGTGTGGCTTCGATTAATTTTATGCTTGATTTACTGGTAGATCCCCACTAACAGGAAACTTCATTTTACTCTACGGGTTTTTATGTTTTCCTAATTTTTTTTCGAAAAGGCTCTAACAATTTTTTTAACTTGCTAAGGTTATTAAACTTATCAATTCTTACAATCTTAATTTAGAAAAAATTTTGGAAAATTTCAAGTAAAGGGGATTCTGGGAAAGAAAATGGGAGTCATTAAATAAAATCATAAGTCAATATATGCTTACTTGCGAAATCTATTGGTGAAAATTATGGTACATTTTATATTTTCATAAATGAGGGTGTCCCAAAAGTAGTCGAAAAATATAATGTCCTAAAAGAATTGAAAGAATCGAGCGTTCCAAAAGGGATGAAAAATTAAGGATATGTGAAAAAATCACTGTCCCAGAAGCGGAAAAAAAATTTAAGGTGTCCCAAAAAGAGTGAAAAAAAAAGGATGTCCCAAAAGGGATGAAAAAATTATAGTGTACCAAAAGGATTGAAAAATATAGAAAGTAAAAAAATTTTAAATTTGATATGCACTTCTCACATGTAAGAAAAAAGTGATAGATAAAAGTTATTTTTCATCTAAATAATGGATACCAACGATTATCCTGGAATGGTGAACGGTTCTGTGAGGTAAATAATTTTTGTAGCATGAATTACGGAATAAATTTTAATGAAATATTGTTAAAGACATCTTAGATCTTACGGTAACACATTGCCTATTATTTAGTCCTGAAAAAGTTACGGTTTCTGTGGAATAACTATTTAACTTTTTAATGAGATTTGATATAAAAGACTCTCAAGCCTTGAAGGAACAGATGTTCTTATTATTCTTAAAAATGTACAGAGCCCATGGGCTAGCTTATATATATGTTCCTGAATGAATAGTTTAACGGATATTATGGTCTTGGGATAAATTTTTTTCTTTTTCTGTCAAAGTCGCGGATTTTTTATATTTGAAATGAAAGTTTCAATCAATTAGTTTAATTTAGAAACTTTCAGCGAAGCGGGCGAGTATCAGCTAGTAACAAAAAAACATTGGACACCCCTCGGATTAACAAACGCACAGATGGTAGTATGGCGACTGGAAATGGAATTGGAAAATGTAACGATACCTCTCGCAACTGCCCTGACGAAACGACGTTACATACTTTAAACAATTCAATTTATACGGGGCCAGTTCTGGCCACTGTAATTGTATATATTTTATGTAAATAAATGTGGGTAAAATTCAATTTTTTTTTTCAATTTTTATTCAAAGAAAATTTATTCTCACATGATTGTTGTAAATGAAACAAGATCGATATATATTTAACATTGATTTTTAATAGTCGTTACATGTGTAACACCGTTAATGGTCGTAACTATAGTCGTAACACCATCATTCGGAATTGAATTGGTTAATTTCGTGATTAAATCATTAACACTTCCACCGACTTGACTAACAATACCATTTGCTAAGCCCTCAATACTAGCTGCTAAACCATCAATTCCGCTCGGCGCTGCACCAATTGGTCTCTAAAATTAGTTAAGTTTGTAAATGAAAAAGAAAAATTTTTCAAAAAAATTTTTATTTTCCAAAAAATTATTTTTTAGAGAAAAAATAAAAAGCTTACCATCAACAAAATTAGCCAGGCAATTGATAGTACAAAAGTGGAAAATTTAACAAACATTTTGTCAAAAAGAAAAAAATTTTCAACATTCGAAACTTGATTGAGACAAATTTTCTTGGATCTTATCAACTATGTTCATATCTGATAATCATTTCCTTTTATTTCAATCTACTTAATTGAATGGAAAATAATTGCAACGAAATGTTTGTGCATTGAAAGTAATATAAAATTATTAATTAATCAATGAAAATATTTATATAAGATTAAACTGCAATTAAAATAAAATTTAACAACTATCCATAAAATTCATCATGTATACGGTTTATAAATGATTTAATTGTAAAAATTTTATCGTTTAAAACTTTAAGTAAAATTGAAAATATTTTATTAAATTTTATCTTTTAGTAAGATATCAGATCAGTATTAAAGTACTGTTCAAGTGTTTCGGTACCTACAAATTTTAGGTCGTAATGCGTACAAGATTAGATTCTTCAATTAAAATGATTAGTGAAATAAATCAGTGTAAAGTCCAATCGAGATTAAGTGGTCCCTAATTTGTTACGATTATAAGGACTAAAACCTGAAAATCACTTTTTACAATATTTGACTAATTACTAAAATCATGTGACCAAATATGACCAATTTATGACCTGTTATTTTTCACCTGGATTAAATGAAATGTTGACAGATGCTTCTAAAGTCTTAAAGTATAATATCAAATCAAAACGATTTTTGACCCCCCCCCCGTCCTTGTTACAGCTAGTCACATTTATGAGACCCAACCCTTCTTAGTTGTGACGTCATATTTTTTTACAATTTTACCTCTACAAATAAGTAATAATTCAATTAAAACAGCAGTTTCAAAATTTATTTTTCTCAATTAAAATGATTTTTTAATAAAATTAACATCAAATCAAACATTTTAAAAAATTAACAAAAATAAAAACGATAAATTGTATTAATTAAAGATCAAACTTAATCACCTTGAGTCCATCGGCTTTGAACCTACTTCTTTAAACACTTTGATTAAAATAGATATTGAATTGTGACGTCACGAAACTTTGGACCTCTCCCACCCCCTTGTCACACAATGCCATACTTTGTCAACCCCCTCCCTCCCCTTAACGTGTGGCGTAATTTATGGATAGCCCTTAATCACTTAAATTACTGGAACAATTATGACCAATTAACAAACCTTAAAATCAACAATGCTCCGCTCTCAACCCTTAAAATTCTGGGCATCATCTTTGATCGAAGACACACATAGAGTATCCATTATCGAAACGCTAGCCTCAACACATTGGGGAGCCAATCAAGAAAGCCTCTCAATAAACACAAAAGATTAATAAGATCAAAAATCGACTATGGATCAATGCTGTTCTTCAACCCTTCAACCATTCCAACTTCACCTCTTCCACTAAGACTATCCTTGGGAGCCTCTAGAATCAGCCCAATTAACAGCATATTAGCTTAGTAAAACAAAATCCCTATTACCCTAAGGTGGAAACAAATATCGATCCATGGCATTACCTCCCACAAAGCCTTAGAAATCCAGTTTCTACAAAAATATTAGAACCCTTCAACTTCCACACTACAGCTCAAAATAAAAACCCTCCGGAACCCCTACCGGTTACTACCAACAAACACTTCCATAATATAAACTTACCCTTTCTAATCCAACGTTCGCCTTTCCCTACCCCTCCATGAAGGAAACACAATCTATAAACTCTTATCGATCTTCATGAGTATCCAAAATGAGAAACCTACCAAACCTTTTCCTAGAAATAAAAAACAAAGGGCACTAAGACAACATCTTGATCAATACTCGAAGAGGAAAGAGGATGTACCGTAATAGATGAGGACAAAGCACTTTCGAACCACTATCTACCGAATGTCTTTTTAATATTCACTTGCAAGGCCCATCCAATCGAAATGGTGCTTGAGGATGTGCGCGAGTACAACAAAAGCCAAACTCTGATGTGCCTCTGATCCATTAACTCTGTTCCTGTATCTCCCAAACAAAAAATACCCACGATTCAGGTGATGCTGTCCAACCTAAAAAGAACAAGAAACTTCATTTGGATGCCATCCCATATGGAAATCCAGGAAAATGAAATAGGCGACAAAAAAGCCACAAAACTGACCCTATCCAGGGAAACGCCAATTTCGGGTCTCCTCGAGGACTATAAAAGGTGTCTAATCACCCAATGCAAGATAATATGGGACGTAGAGTGGAGAGGCTTAGCTTCCAAACTATCACGTCACGCCAAGGAACCCTTCAAAAGGTACCAACAAATGATCTACCTCGAGGACATAAGGTAGTAATAACGCGCTTAAGGATTGGACATTCCAATCCACGTCCCGCTCATATCTACTTAGCAAAACTCAACCACCCCGTTGCGAAAAGTACCAGAGAGTCCACTCACAATCAGCCACCTATTTGATTGTATCCACCTTCAAAAGAGCAGAGAGGAAAGTGGCACCTAACTCCATCCAAGAGGTGTTAAAGGAGTCAAAGTCGTGGAATAATCCAATCACCTACCTCGAAAAAATTAATCTCCTGAACAAAATTTAAAAAGTACTAATAACCATTAGCAATTAAAGCAATAAAAATGGCAAAAATTATAACCAATTGTAAGCCAACTAGGGTTAATTTTGATTTGTGTCCTGTGATTATAATAACTAAAATTTGTAAATTATGTGTGGATACTTTTGAAATATTAAGAAAGCTGTGAAATTGAAACGAAAACGAAGTCTGACCAATTGTTTAAATCACCTAACCAATTTTGACCAATTCTGACCAACGATGGCCAATTATGTGACCAGTAAGGTTTCATATGGATTTGTCTTAAATAAAATGCTTACTACTGCTTAAAGGTACCTATTTTTGAAGTAATAAATTCCCTTTCAAGTTGGATACTTATCCTTATCAATAACTTGACTAAATATGACCAACCAGTGACCAGTTAGGGCTCATACCGATTTATCTCGAATCCCTGCGAATTTCTAGCTAAAATGATTCTTATCTCATTAATGATCTGATTCTATTATTACTAAGTGGTCATTATTCCTCAGGTCGGTTCAGTACGTCGTAGCAGAGTCATAGTCAGATAGTTTCCCTATACGCCAGTGGTTCTGGGTTCGAATCCCAATGAAGGCCAAAGATTTTTTTCATGGGTTTTCGGATTCGATGGTCGCTAATGACTAAAGTAGTTGACGCGACCTTAAATAAACCAAAAAAAAAAACTTATATAAAACTTTGGTGGTTACTGATTGGTCAGGTGGTCCTAGTAAATAAACAGATATCTGTTCGATTTCATAGCGAATCAATATTTGTTTAATATAAGATCGTAAGTCGTAAGTCGTAACTATTTACATATCTATATATTAATACGTGAAGCAAAAATTTTAAACCCTTTTTACGGAAGAGTATGAAATTTGGCACAATTGAAGTTTATATGAGGAAGTTGCGTTATGAGATAATATTTTTTTATAATAATGCTTCAAAATACCTTAAATTAATGAAAAAAGACGTCACACACACTACCACGCGTTTGACACACACATACACACAATACACACAAATATTTTTAAATCTCATTTGTTCAGTTTGACCACAGACTTCAACCATATTCCAAATGTCATTATTAAAACAAAATATTGTGAGAAGAATTTAAATTTTGAAATTGTAATTATTGAAATTGAAGGAAACAAATTTAACCGATTATTTGATTATTGAGTAATATTATTAAAAATATATTTATAAGATACGTATAACTTCAAATACACAACGTTTCAACCATTTTATTTGGTCTTCATCAGGTGTTTCTTGATTATTATATAACGTATAAATAATTCATACTATATATTCTTTTGGCAAAATCATTCAAATAAATTACACAAAAAATTAATTTAGGTAGGTAGGTACTATTTGAAAAAAAAAAAGCTTAGCTTAATTCAAAGTTTTAAACAGGACTTATGCAGCCTATTTCTATTTTTTTATCTTTGGCTTTTAAATGAAAAAATCTAAACATAAAGGTACTTTTGTTTTACTTTTGAACGTAGGAAACTCACTTGAAATTACTTCTGATGTTTCATAGTCATATTTTTTTTTGTTTGTCTAAAAAATATTTCAGAATACTGTAATTTGAATTGACATACAACATTATAAAAAGAAAAATATCTGCTGCGTGGCGTCACAGTACTTTCTTTTACTTTCATTTATGAAACTCGCTGTTGGTTAAAGAAAATATATAAGCACCTTATAACTATACATAGCAGAACTATATGCATACAAGTATACAACATATATGTATTTATGAATTCCCAACCTTCACCCCAGAATCGTCCTTAATTGAATTTTTCCAAGAAAAATTTTCAAATAAAAGTTTTTGCCATTAATAAGTCTAAGAACTATCATAAGCTTAAAGAAAATCTTTGCAGTCGTTTTCGAAAAAATTTGAAAAAGCTCAAAAACTCCGAGAATAAAGTGGAGCTTTGGGTTAGCCGATTTTTACCAAAAGCTCCGCGGCAAAACAAGATATAAATTTCCAAGTTTGGTGAAATTCGGGAAAGCGTTCGATACGATATGGCTGTCACACACAGACATGTTTGTAAAAACTACTTTTTTGGACTCAGGGGACCTCAAAACATGTATGATATGAACGAATTGATATTTAGTTTTGAAATTTTTAGAGAATATTCTGAAATAATTTTGTAAAAGATTTATGGAAGAAAAAAAATAAATATTTTGAAACCTCTACACCTATTTTCTTCCTTAACTTAAAATAAATATTTTAAATCATTATATGATGCACTTTCTTTAAATGAACCTTGAAGAAAAAATTAGTCAAAAAATTATTTTCCAAACATTCGCAAATGCAATTCATTATCTGCTGTAGTTAGCTTAGTAACTAAAGTTTTTGAGGCAGTTACAAGTGTACCATTAGGTATGTAAAAACTGTAACGAATTATGGTCGAATTTCGACCACTGGGCGACCTCTAGTATATATTTTAACATCTTGAAATATTTTTTCTCGAAAAAAAAATTTTCCTTTTTCATTTTCATTTACTAAATACAAAAGCTGTATTTTTAGAGATGGAAAATTTTTCGTCAGAAAATAAAATACATTGAATGTCTTACAGATCTACAGATTATTAACGATAAGTAATACCGGGATTTGTGTTAACTGTCAAAAATTATTTTATCAAAAGGGATTTTTTTTCTTTGTTTTCCAGGAAAAACCACTCAACGTGTTCAAGGTTTCTATATATAAAAAGTACTCGTGATAAAATAATAAAAATATGTTATTGGTGTTTTTTTTTTGTACACAATTATTATTATCGTTCAGTTATCTTTCAACTAGCATACAAATTATATTTGAATCTCAACATGTTGTTCCTATGCGGTGCAATTGCATTTTTTAAGATTGTTTTCGGTGCAATTTTCATCATAACAATTTATTATTGTTATCTTCTTCTTCTTATCCAACGTCCACTCTTGAAATTTCTGCCATTCAGCGCCACACCGTTCCGTAGAGGTTGGAGAGTAGTTGGTTTTGGTTGTTTTTGTTTATCTTCCGGACGTCTGCAAGCGCAGGACAGTTGTCAAGATGCATGGCGTTCATGGGTACCCCGTTGCAGGTGGAGCAGATTGGAGTCAGTGCAAGTACTCGTATAGGTGATCGTGTTCCGTGGTAGTTCAGAAAACTACGATTGACACATATCAGAGGAGAAGTCGTAGGATAGAGGATTCCAGTAAGGATTCACGCTTTTTTAAATGTTACAGAAATGCCATTTGATAGTGCTTGCGATGTGATTCTGAACTGATGTTAGGTACGTAAAGGTTGGCGGTTGATTTAGAAAGATGCTAGACTTAGAGAGGACGTCTGTATTTACATTTCCCAAGATACCAACATGACTGGGAATCCATTGTAGTAGTAGATGCCAACCTGTTTTAGTGAGACTGTCCAAGGTGGCTCGACAGTTGTTGATACGGACGCAATCGGTGGGGTAGTTAAAGCATAGTGCTGCTATCGCAGCTTGAAAATCGATAAAGAAGACAGCCTTATGATACGTCTTAACTTCGGGAAGTTTAGAGGTAACTAGTAAAACTGCCTCTACTTCCCCATCCAAACAGCTGGGAGGTTCTCCAACTGCGGTGAATCTTCCAAATATATAACTGTAGTAAGCAGCACCCGTTTTTCTGGAATCTTGGGATGGATGAACCATCTGTATAGATTTGCAGAACTTCTGACCTTGGGTACATGGAGTGGACGGTTTCTAGAGAGGCTTTTCGTAGCTTGATATCCATATATGATGATTTTGATAAGTTTTGACCCATTAGTAGAAGGGTTGGCAGAGAGGAGTTTGATATATGTATCGTTTATTATATATATAAGATCAGGATCATCTAACTTATACTATATTTATTTATTAGTTCTTCTGCTTTGGCAAAAGGAGAGGTGTGCGTTTTGAGTCTGTTTGGGGGTTTGCGATAATGTTGCCATTGCTTGGAGTTCATCCGGTTTACATGCTCCCATTTTAATGTGACCACTTCTTGATGGGTCTGCAATGGTTCGATAGTAGCTTGTATGATTCTAAGAATTCTAAGAATTCTAGAACCATCATCCGTGATGATTTTAAGTGCCACGTTCTGAACTTTATCAAGCTTCTGTAGTTGTGCCTGGCTTTTAGTAATCGAAACTTTGTTTCCATATTCCATTGTAGGTAGTACATAGGACAGGACCTGTTTTAGTGAGACTGTCCAAGGCGGCTCGACATTTGTTGGTACGGACGCAATCGGTGGGGTAGTTAGAGGATAGTGCTGCTATCGCAGCTTGAGAATCAATAAAGAAGGCAGCTATCACTGTAGTAAGCAGCACCTGTTTTTCCGGATTCTTGGGATGGATGAACCATCTGTATAGATTTGCAGAACTTCTGACCTTGGATACATGGAGTGGACGGTTTCTAGAGAGGCTTTTCGTAGCTCGATATCCATATATGATGATTTTGATAAGTGTTGACCCATTAGTGGAAGGGTTGGCGGAGGGGAGTTGGCTATATGTACCGTTTAGTATACATATATATATATATATATATATATATATATATAGGATCAGGATCACCTAACTTTATACTATATTTATTTATTAGTTCTTCTGCTTTGGCAAAAGGAGAGGTGTGCGTTTTGAGTCTGTTTGGGGGTTTGCGATAATGTTGCCATTGCTTGGAGTTCATCCGGTTTACATGCTCCCATTTTAATGTGACCACTTCTTGATGGGTCTGCAATGGTTCGATAGTAGCTTGTATGATTCTAAGAATTCTAAGAATTCTAGAATCATCATCCGTGATGATTCTAAGTGCCACGTTCTGAACTTTATCAAGCTTCTACAGTTGTGCCTGGCTTTTCGTTTCCATATTCCATTTTAGGTTGTACATAGAACAGGTAGGTTGTACGGAGGGTATCCTGGTTGGCTCCCCATTTAGTTGCTGTAAGTCACTTCAGTATTCGAGATCGCTTTTTCCTTTTGCCGCAACTTCTTCAATATGTGTCTTCCATTTTATTTTTATTTAATAATGATTGTCATATGCATCTCCAAATCTATAGGCTGTGAAAATTTTGGGAGGGGAGAGGTTGAGCGACATGTTATTCTTCAAATGATTTAATTTCGAAAATATTAAGCTTCTGAAGTATGATGAAAAAAATACTCTCTCCAGAAAACTGCAATATCTTTGAAAGACGGGCTTGACGAGATAGCAATGGCAGCCCCTAGGCAGGTGCTGGCTTTCTTTAGAATCTTAATGCTCTAAAGTTAGTACTGAGGGTCAAATCACAATCTATCTCAGTGGTTGCGGTAATGAAGGGAAGTAAAAAAAAACTGTCCGCCCGCTTCGTGTTCCCAGGGGTACCAATTTGATTTATTCGAAAATTTTGTTGGTCGCTATTTTCCTAATCACTCTCCATAGTCACTCACAACTTAAAATTTTTCATTGAGACGTTACAACTAAACATCAAAAATAATCTAGACCCCCCCCCCCCAATTCCCATTTTTCTATTCGAAAAAGCCGCCCCATCGATCGCTGTCCCACACTTTACTTGCTATCTATTTATTCTAAATTGATAATCGCTATGAGACACAATGCCCTCCTCCCCCTACCAATGTTTCATATAGATTCTGATGACTCTTGGGCGAGACAACGTCGGGACAACAACGCCTTAGAGGCATTTTATATTGGACCAATCAGATTATTTATATATCTGCTGAAACGAATTCAATATTTTCATGTGAAAATACTGACCCTTTGTATAGTAGGACGAGAACAAAAATTTACCCTACCCCCACTCACTCCGAAAATGTCTTATTTTTCCATACCAAAAGAAAAAAAAAAAAGAACGCCTCGCAAGTCACCGTCTTACAGTTTTCTCGTTAAATATTCATTTGTTTTTTCCATCTTTGATATTTTCATGATGAGTCTTATAAAGCCTCTTTTTCCCTTCTCCCCCGAAATTATGTAGACAAAACATATTTCACCCATCAAAAAAAAAAAAAAAAAAAAAAATATCTGCGAAAAAAAAACCCCACCCTCCACACATCTAAGAAATGAACAAGTATCCTTATACAGATTGATTATAAAGTTTTCTTACCATTCAGAAATACTTTGCTTGGACGAGAAATGTGTGAATATCGCACTGACTAATTAACTAAGAGGGAAAATCACTATAAAGATTGATTCCAAAGTCTCTTAACCAAATATAATTAACATTTAGCTTACAAAATATCAATTTTAATGGTTTAAAAGTCCCTTGAATTTTTTTAATTTTTTATTTTATTTAATCAGGTTAATTTTTAAATTCCTTAACCTTAAAAACTACTCATTTTTGATAAAAGAAAAAAAGATACCAATAAAATACCCTTAACCTTAAGCTTTACACTTCTTATGAACGAAAACAATACCCAAGTTGATTAGAAAGTTGCTATACATTCAAAAACTTGTTTTGTAAGAAAAAAAAAATTTTCCACCCAAAAAACTTGGCGAAATAAAAAAAAATTTAATACAGTATGATTCAAAAGTAATTTAACTATTGACAAGTGGATTTTATTTGACAAACAAACGTAAAAACCAACTATAAAGTCAATAGAAGCACAAAAAAAAAACATTTATAGAATGATTAGATAGTCCATTGACCTACAACATAAACTATTTTTGATAAAAAATATTAACCTCACAACTTTAGTGCCAAGCAAAGATTGGTTTTATTGGTTTTAGTCTCTTAAACATTTAAAAAAGTCCTTTAACAAACAAACGTGAATTTATTATGACATAATTTGGAAATCCTTTTACTTAAATAAATGCAGTCTTCTTATAAAGATTGGTTTCAGCAAAGAAAAAATTCAATGCCAGATTGCTTCAAAAATCTCTGAACCTTACGAAATAAACAAATGTAGACTTTTAACTCAATATACAGATGATTAAAAACTCCTTTTCTTCTTATCACTCTACCTACCTACATTCCAGGAAAAGTTCTGATATGGAAAATTTACAAATACAGAATGATTCATAAGTCTATTAAAATCACTGATAAAGGTTAAAACCTTACATGTTTAAAGAAAAAAATATAGATGATTTAAAAATCTCTTAATCTTAAGAATATACAAACTTTTTGAAAGAATAGAAAAAAAAATGGTAATTATCAAACCTATCAAACCTAGCCACCTAGCTATGAATCATTGGAAAACAGCAAGGATACTGTTAGACTGAAGCGTCTGACGACTAACATTCCTGGAGCTGCCAGGTGGCTGTAACGTAGAAATCATCCCAATTGGGGTTCCTGTTGTTCCGTCCATACGTTCAACAGATTTACTTGTAATGGTGGGGGGTTTACCCCACATATTTACATATAATATATTTACAATTGTATAGGCCAGCACTATAGGTTATAGTGTATTTCCGTCGGGACAATTGCGAGAGACAATAACTGCAAGTTCGAATTTCCAGTCACCACATCACTCCTCTTCTAGTGACCTGGTCACAATTGTCGTTGGGTCGTGAGACTCTGGGCTGCTGGAGCCGTCGTGGAGCAGGAGCCGCTGGGACGAGCTACTGGGCTCGAGTCCGAAAACGACGCGGGACGAGTATGGAGTAGCTCAATCGAAAGCTAGGATGCCGCTACTCCATAGTTGAGTTCCCTGGCGAGGGGGCGCAATGTATGTAGCGCCTGGCGGCGTTCAAAATATGAGGGGAACTTGCAGGTCCAGGCAGAATGGCTGGTCTTCGCTGTTGTTTGCGTGCTACAATTCGGGGTCACCAGAATGTAATGGTGGGAGTGGCCACCCACATATATTTACATATAATATATAAACAATTGTATAGGCCCCGAACAAATCGAATTGCTTAAGATTATAGTATATTTCCATCAGGACACTTGCGAGAGACAATAACTGCAAGTTCGAATTTCCAGTCTTACTTATTGTCTTAGGGCAGATGACAAAACAACACAAATTAAAAATTTCAAACGAATATAAATATCATACTGCATGATCAGCAAGTCTTTTCACTTAAATAAATGCATTCCTTTAGTAAATATTGGTTTTTAAATTTAAGACGAAGATTTTTAAACAAATATGAAAACCTAAATAAAAAATCAATACACAGATTGCTTCAAAAATCTCTTAACCTTACAAAATCCACAAAAGTACACTTTAATTCAATAAACAGAATGATTAAAAAGTCCTTTTCATCGTATCACTTCCTACATTCCAAAAACGTTGTGATATATATGGAAAATTTACAAGGACAAAATGATTCAAAAGTCTTCAACTATTAAAAAGCACTTTATTTGACAAAGGTAAATACGTTAGCACATGTTTAATGAAAGAAAAAAAAATACAAGTGATTTATAAATCTCTTCACCTTAAGAATATACAAACTTTTTGAAAAAATTGATAAAAGAAAAACATGGCATATCAAATATAGTAATGATTAAAAAGTCTCTTAACCTCAAAAAATAATTTTTGGTGACTATGAATAATTCAGTACACTTATTAATGACAACACTCCATGTATAGAATCATTAAAATAGGTCGTAAACTTGAAAAAAAAAATTCACAAATTCAAATATTATAATTGTTATAGACTGGTGTACCATATATGAAAAATTTGTACTAGTTTTTTTCCCCAATAAAAGAAAAATGGACTTACGCCTTCGAGCAAGCAATCGATTTTTTTCTCCACTGTTACTTTAGAACTGCAAGAATGACTTTGTGCATCAATCACTTTCACACTCACGATATGCGCTCTCGAAAACAAGAAATGTTTTATTTATAGCAAAAATTTAAAAAAATAAATTTGTTGTTGTTCAAAATATATTCGTCACTGGGTGAATCTTCTCGCTTTTATTTTATGGTCATGGTTCAACACAAATTACATCATTATCAATGCAAGACAATAGAGAACTCGATATATCACATTGAAACTATTGATAAACGTATTGACTTGGCCGGATCAAGTTCACTCATGGATATGTCTCCCATACAAATTGCATTGTGCGCGGCAATTTACTCGTATTATTATTAAATCAGACGACAAAGACTAACTCAAGCGGGGTGGCAGCAAGAAATAAAAAATGATTCATATTTGCATCTGAAAAAAAAAACTTAAAAACTGCATTTCATACGGGTTTTTATATTACAAAACACTGCATTTATTGGTATCTTGTGAACAAAATATTTGTTTCAATTTTTTTTTTTTGGTTCGGATGAGAGAAAGTTGAAGATTGGTAATCGTTTTTATGCAATGTATGAAAAAGGAATTTTTTTTCTTTTATCTTGTAAATATAAGAAAGACTGGTTCAGTAACAAGAAAAATCAATAGGGTCGAGTTGTTGCTGTTTGTGTGTATGTTCATTGTGTTTTAATCGTCCTTAATGATGATTAATGGAGCATATTGTGTGAGTGGCACGTTTATCTCATACCTGCCCAGGAACATAATGACAATTTCGAAGGTGTATCAAAGATTTTTCCCGTTTTAATTTAAATGTAGCACGTAAATAAATCGCTCGCAATAACAAAGGCCAATACGTAATAAATGAAATGAATCATTTAACTTTGTTTGATGAAACGAATATATAGAATGAGTTGTAGGGGAAAGTGGGGTATTTGAGAACAATAAACTTTAAATTATCCTAATTAATAAAATAAAATAACAATTTTAGTAAACTTTTGCTATAGCATAAACTTTAACTTATCTACTTTAATAATTTGACCACAAAACTTTTTTAAATTAACATTAGAAAAATATAGATCATAAAAACTATTGCCATTCCTATTTCCCCGGTAGTGTGTGGGGTAATTGATATCAATCCACAGGGGAAATAGAAACTGCATTGGGTAATGATAATATATATAATATAAATTTTAATGATTAACTATGTTTCACACAAATCACAGACGTTATTATTACACATGTATTGAGTACCGTTCGTGCATGCGTCATGGGCCCATTTTTTACATTTGGTACACATAATCCAGTCTTCTTTAGGGGGTTATTCATATTTTTCCGTGCAGAATATGCAATAATAGTCTACACCGTCACTTTCCTCGAACAACGTTTTCAAATTTCCAACGACCGCTGTATTGTTGACTGATGGTGGGTTCGTTGTACTTCTTCGTTGTTGAATATTTTTATTTTTCTTTGCAGTTTTTTTTTTGTTTTTTTTTTTTTTCTAATTGATGGTTTCTGAGAGTGCTGGATAAAATTTGAGAATGTTTTTTTTTTCTTTGTTGTAAAGTTTTTATTTTAGGAATGATCGGCACATTGGCTATGTCAAAGAGGAGTACAGGAGTTAACGGAGCAAGAAAAGTGTGTATGGTTAAATCGGTTTGATGTTCATGATTATGGTTGTGTGATGTTGTCGGTTGATCGTCCACAGGAATTGTTTTCTCAGCTATTGTAGTAGTAGTAGTAAATTGATCCAAACAAATTGATCAAACTAAACAACAACAACAAGTCAACAAAACGAAACGTTGCATCAGAGTTTAAAATAAGAAAATTCTTCGAAAAAAATGTAAAATAATTCATTTCTTACATATTAATAAGAAACGTCCACTTTTACCCCGCGAAAATCGTTCCAAATTACCCGATTTAGAAAATTCATATTAAAATGCTCGATACTTAAAATATTTTCTTCATTTAACTTAAACAGCCACATAAAATTAATAAATGAATTGTAAATGAAAGATAATAACAAAAAAATACGCACTAAAAGTCAAAAAAATAATTTTTTCAAAGATTTTTATATACGGCAAAAATTGTAACAAAAGATCAAATTTTAATTATTTACTTACCGTGACAGTATGCGAACGCCAATTTAAATATTTTTTTCTGTCAGGAACGATAAAGCACATACTTGCCAATTCAAACACTTATAAAAAATTTTTTAAATAAAGAAATAACTAAAATTCAACTGTTTTTAATTAGCCACTGTTCTCAAATACCCAACTTTCCCCTAAGTCATGCAGGGGTTTCTTGAAAGGGCGGAGAAAAGATGAAATTTAAAGCCCATGGATATTTTTACATCTGTTAGTTATATAATAATTCTTTATCATGCACTTGAAAGTAGAAAATATAAGTTTTTGATTGAAAACAAAGTGACGAGACATTTAGGGGAAGGTTGGGTATTTGAGAACACCGGGTGATTTAAAACAGTTGAATTTTAATTATTTCTTTTTTCGTGAAAATGTTCATAAATGTTTAAATGGACATGTTTGATGACCATTAGTTCCTGGATTATCCGATATATACTATTACTAGCTGGTCCCCGCCCGCTTCGCTAAGCATTTTTAAATCATTCTGATTAACTAAGAAACCGTAGAACCTCTGAACCGGGAACAGCTAATGTATTATATATTTCACTGAGTTTTTCGCCAAGTTCAAAGTTTTCAATAGTTCAAAAAGTTGAGTAAGTGGAGTAATTGTTGACTGTTTAAATATAATTTAACACGTTTATTTCTAAACATTATAGACATTCAAAAATTAACGATGGAAGAAGTTTCAATTTTTCGAAAATTTTCATTATTAGTTTATCAATGCCTATCGAATGTTAAATAAAAAATTATATTTTCTTGTTAAAATTGTCATTTTTATTTCAACTTTTTTGGAGTAACTGTCTTAAAACGCTATTTCACGAACCTTAACGAAAGCTTTTTTAAAAACACGATTCCTGCAGGATAAGTACAATTGTTATGCTATCTTTTGATAACCATGCATTATTCTAACATAAGAAATAATCGATATTATTCACTGATCTCTCAACTACCCTATTGCAAAAAATCATGTCAATCTTTTGCACTGAGAAAAACAAAAACATATCTATCCTACGGGAGTAGTACATTTTTCCTAGATTAAAAGAGATCAGGCCTTCTTGAGGATAATGCGCTAAAACTTTATTTCACGAACTTCAACGAAACTTCTTTTAAATACACGGTTCCAGTAAGATACAATTGTCTTGTTATCCCACGGGAAGAGTACAATTATGTCGATTTTTTGCTCTATGGAAAACAAAAACGTTTCTATTCCACGGGGCCCGTACATTATTCCTGGATAAAAGGTAGACCAATCTTTTTTGAGGAAAATTCGTTAAAACGCTTATTCATGCACTTTTACAAAACTCCTTTTAAATACTCAGTTCCTGAAGGATACAATTCTTATCCTATCCTACGGAAACTGTGCTATATTTTGACATTAATGATAGTCTATATTTATTTTCTGACTCTTAATTAACCACCACATTGTAAATAATTATGATAATCTTTTGCTCTGTGAAAAATAAAAACTTATCTATCCTACGGGAACCGTACATTTTTCCTGGATATAAATAAGACTGTAAGATAAAAAAATTATTTTTTGCCTTGGGGATCTTATGAGTTATTACTTCTAATATATTATAATCAGTGAAAAACGTTTAGTTTTGACATTATTTTGCTTACCAGAAAAACTGGTTTTTATATTTTCCCGTTGAAATTTTCTGAAATAAAACGTATTTTAGGTAATGATTCACATAATTAGCTATCATCATGCTTAAATATCACCAAAATCCATTTTCAACTAAAAATGTATACCTAATTATTACATAATTTTTTGCTCTAACCCGTTTTACAATTTCCTGAGGAAATGATACATTTTTCCGTATAAAAAGTATTCTTTTTAATAACTCAGATTGTCATTTATCATCATACCAAATTTCATTAAGAACCGTAATTATTTGGGTAAGAATTAATAATATGTTTCTAAAAATAATTTCGCAAATAATGAATTATTTTTGAAACAACTTTAGTAACCATTAAAAAGGTTATAGCGGGCCAACCTTAAAAGATAGACATATGTCGTCGTAAACTTTTTCTTAGAACTTTTTAAGAGAAACAATTTTACTACACATGATTTTTGCGCAACTTTAACCGTTTACGCAGAGCAGTCCACGAACCCTCTCAAAAGGAAAATTTTTCCTAGTTTTTGAAACATTTTCCATCGATGCTCTGCTGCTATTAGTTGTAGCGTAATGTTATATAGCCTAAAACCTTTGTCAATAATTAGGCTATTCAACACAAAAAGAATTTTTCAATTCAAACTAGTAGTTTCTGAGATTAGCGCGTTTAACCAAACAAACAAACAAACTACAATTTTATATATTTGTATTGATTCCTATATTATTTGTTATTATCTTTCATGTACAATCAATTTATTAGTTTTATGTGGCTATTTAAGTTCAATGACGAAAATATTTTAAGTATCGAGCATTTTGATTTGAATTGCCTAAATCGGGTAATTTGGAACGATTTTCGCGGGGTAAATGTGAACGTTTCTTTTTAATATGTAAGAAATTAATTATTTTACAATTTTTTCGAAGAATTTTCTTATTTTAAACTATGATGCAACGATGCGTTGACTTGTTGCTGTTGTTTAGTTTGATCAATGTGTTTGGATCAATTTTATTTTGTGCTGTTGTTTCCAATAATTATGATTGTTCTACGGAAAAAAAAATTTCTCTCTTTAGATGCCCAGAAATTACACAAGAAAAACAATACCGGTAAAACAACGTGGTACACAATTAAAAATCTTCAACGTACAAGACAAGATGTTGGACGTAGATGACTTTCTTTAAGCAAAGCAACAACAAAATACAGAGTTCCAAAATCGCTTGGCAAATATGCCTTTTATTAATAAATTCAACAATGACAGTCAAGATCTTAATACTTCCGTTCGTAATGCGACAACTGAGAAAACAATTCCTGTGGACGAACAAGCAACAACATCACACAATCATCATGGCCACAACACCACTATTGTTCATAAACATCAAACCGATTTAACCATTAATACTTCTGTTTCTCCATTAACTCCTGTGCTCCTGTCTGACATAGCCAATGTACCTATCATACCTAAAACAACATTTTTGCAACGAAGAAAAATAAAACATTCTCAAATTTTATCAAGCACTCCCATAAAACATCAATTAGAAGAAAAAAAGACAAACCGCAAAGAAATTTTAAAAATATTCAATTACAACAACAAAAAAGTGCAACATTAAATTCGAAGCCATCAGTCAAGAATACAGCGGTCGTTAGAAATTTGAAAACGGTGCTCGAGGAAAGTAACGACGTGGACTTTTATTGCATATTCTGCACGAAAAATATGAATAACCCCCTACAGAAGACTGCATTATGTGTAAAAAATGTAAGAGATGGGCTCATGATGAATGCACGAACGGTTAATACACGTCTAATGATTACGTCTGTGATTTGTGTGAAACATAGTTAACAATCATTGAAATTTATATTATGGATATCATTACCTAATCTAGTTTTTATTTTCCCAGTGGATTGATTTCAATTACCCCGCACACTACCGGAGAAAAGGAATGGCAATATTTCTTATATTCTATATTTTTGTTGTTATTATGTTAATGTAAAAAAGTTTTGTGGTCAAATTATTAAAGTAGATAAGTTATGTTTATGTTATTACAAATCTTTACTAAAATTAATTGAGATGGAATGTATCGGGAAATTGGACAATAATTAAAAACAAATGCTAAATTGTCAAATGTTGCAACGTTTCGTTGTTGTTTACAACTTCATCAGGCCATATTTAAGGTTAACATTCACGTAAAATATAAACTTGTTTAAAAAATTTCGTCATTAAATAAAAACTAATAGGTGAGGTGAGACGATTTGGTGTATGGCACATCATAAGAAAAAATTAAGAGCAAAAACTTAATAATAATTAACCAATTGTTGACTAAAAAAATTAAAACGAATTGATAACGAAAAATAAGTGTTACTTGATTTACTTGAATTTTTGAAGTTATACTTCTTTAGACGCGTTATGAAAAAATGATAAGAGTGAAATTTTAAGATTCGCGCGCATTTTAAGATAAAAATTAACAAAATAAAATTAGTCGCAAAACCACTGGGTCTTCTGGCGCGCGTAATTTTAATTTTTGTTGTATTTATTAAATTAAAAATAATTATATATACAAATGACACATATAAATAATAAATAAGTTATTACTTTTTTCGAGTTTTGCAGTAGCTGTTATAGGTACTATTTGAAGTTTAATGATGAAAATGACGTCTAAATCGCGGTGCGGTTTTAGAAGCATTAGTAGCGTTTTATTTTATCATCACAAATTAACAAGATGAAATTGCCCGCAAAATGGCTCGGTATTTTTAACTAGACGCGCGTAATTTGAATTTTTGTTGTATTTATTTACTAATTTATTAATTTTTATATTTAAATTAAAAATAATTATGTATACAATTGACACATATTATTAATAATAAAGTTATTACTTATCTCAAATTTTGCAGTAGCTGTTATTGGTGCTATTTGAAGTTTAATGATGAAAATGACGTCTGCATTTCATATTTGCATATTCTTAGTTATCACGAAATCTGGGATTCTGAAATGATTCAACCATCTTAGAATAATAATTTAGTAACACAAGATATGAATAAGATTAAGACATTTACTTTGACAAGTAGCTACTTACTTTATTTCGCAACTTCTACGATACTTCGTTTTCATGACATGCATGAATTGTTAACCAGAAAAATGATCCTAACAAATTTTATAAACGTCTTGCAGCTTTCTTTGGATATCATTTATGGATACAAATTAAAATATTATTCTCTTAATTTTATTTTTAATAATTATATCTTTAAATATATATATATATTATTACTTTTAAATATTAAATTACAGTTTTTTAAAATTGTCTATTTGAATAAAATAAATAATAAAAATTCTTAAAGAAGAAATGCACTAAAAAATAACAAAATATTGGCGTATCCTTGCAGTATCTACAACTTACAAATTATTAGGATGATACAATGTACAACTATTGTTATTTTTGGAGTTGGTGTCAGCCAAGGAAATACGACTATATTGGTACTTAGCAAAAAACGAAAATACCTTATGAAAATTATTTTTTAAATGAACTTTTAAACAATATACTCGTACTGTAACAATATCTAGCGACCTTTAAACTACAAAATACCAATTACCAACTTAACCTTTTTACAATTTTTACAAATTACCATTAAAATGTATTTTCTTGACTGACACCAACTCCAAAAATAACAATAGTTGTACATTGTATCATCCTAATAATTTGTAAGTTGTAGATACTGCAAGGATACGCCATTATTTTGTTACTTTTTAGTGCATTTTTTGTTTAAGAATTTTTATATATTGTGAAGTCGGTTTTTCATTTTTTTTAAATATTTATTTATTTATCGCGTTTTAGTGATCTGAAGTTTGATAACTGATTTTATTTTCTTGAAAATGGTTAAACCTTCTAAACGCGCCGCTCATATGAGGCAGCGCTGTTTAATATTAAAAGTTACTACATCATCCCTTTTTGCCTTTAAAGGTTGAAATTTTTTGCTTTTAAATGTAATAACAAAACTAAGTGGATTACTCTTTCCAACAGATAAAAAAATTATCAAAATTCGGTTAAATGTCACTATTTCATCCCCTATTTTCATCCTTAGGGGGTGGCTTTTTTTCTTCAAATTGAAATGTGAACAATTTAAAGGTACGTTGTACGTAATAGAAACAAAATTATCAAAATCGGGTTAGCCAAGAAAAATTTAAAATATATTATTTCATCTCTAATTTTTAACCCCTTATGAGTGGAGTTTTTTTTTTATAAAAAATGGATAGGAGATTAATTTAAAATTGTGTTCAACAAATAAAAAAAGAATTATCAAAATCTAGCTATCCAATAAGAAGTTAATATTTCAACCCTTAGTTTTCAACCCCTTAGAAGTAGAAGATTTCCCTCAAATTAAAACTGGACCCTACAAAAAGCACCAGCTTTCAAATAAAAAAAGAATTATCGAAATCGAGCTATCCAATAAGAAGTAAGTATTTCATCCCTTAGTTTTCAACCCCTTAGAAGTGAACGATTGCTTCAAATTAAAATGAAACCACACGAAAAGCACTGGCTTTTAAATATAAGAATAATTTTCAAAATCGAGCTATCCAATAAGAAGTTAATATTTTATCCCTTAGTTTTCAACCCTTTAGAAGCGAACAATTTCCTCAATCATCAATCCTCAAAATCATCAAAATCGCTTCACCCAGTCGGAAATGCTGAGGTAACAAACATTAAAAAAAAAATACAGTCGAATTGAGAACCTCCTCCTTTTTTTGAAGTCGGTTAAAAACTAATTTTTGATGATACCAAAGAAGTATAACTTCTCACGCGTGTACACAAGTACACGCAACCACTTTTTTTTTAAACAAATTTATATTTTACCTGAATGTTAACCTCAAATATGGCCTGATGAAGTTGTAAACAACAACGAAACGTTGCAACATTTGACAATTTAACATTTGTTTTTAATTATTGTCCAATTCCCCGATAAATCTCATCTCAATTATTCAACATCATGGATGAAAGTAATTGTTCCAATTTACTAAAATTGTTATTTTGTTTAATTAATTAAGATACTTTCTCAAAGTTCTCAAACACCCCACCTTCCCCTATTTTAAGACATGAGAACCTTTCATGCTAAATGTTATTACATTTTAGTAGAATGGATTATTAATTATGTTACAGACTTAACAATTTATATCATGGTGTTAAAAGTGATAAAAGGGTTGTGCAAAATGTTAATAGTTAATGAAATGTTAAAAATAATTTTTTTTTCCAATGAAATTCATTGGATGGTAAATAATAATATCGACACAAATGATCATTTTTTTTTAAATGTCGTGCTTTGAGACGTTTGATTGGTTGCATTCATCAATTATTTTGCAGTTACAAGTAAGAACATTGGATGGAAGAGGATAGAGCGTGCACTCAGCTGAAAGACGAGATCTGTCAGCAAACTCAAAGGGATTCGAGTTGGTCTTGTGATACATTATACCTTGTTAATTGAGAATTACTTTTTGGAAAATAGCATTTCCTAAACAGGAAATGTAATAATAAGCCATTAAATATTCATAGATTCGATGTATTGATAAAAAAACATAAATATGGTACACGGCTTATGTATCAGAAAGCTTTTGCACCTGAGAAAACTATGCATTTACCAATTAATGCATTTTTAACAAGATTTAGTTATCGAGGTAATTTAACAAAGGAAGTCGGAATTGTATTAACATGCTAATTTCCACGAAAATTGTATTAACAGAAATTATACGGCAGCATTTAATAAAGCTTCATAAAAGCCTTCCTTTAATAAAAGCCTCTCATCAAACGAGATCAAAAAGCGACAAGTATTGAAATAAAAGAAAAATTTTCCTCATTCAAGCTTTTGTTATTATTTTTATGTTATCTTAAAAAGAGCTTTGGAGACATTTTCAAAACGTAAATTCGAGACCAGGTCTCTTTTTTGAGTGCACTTGAAAAGCAATAAGCTTTTTTAAGCAGTCAGTAAATGTTTGTTCTTGATATAATAATTTTAGAAAAATCGAGCTTTCTTGAGTTTCGATGTTTTAATAATAACACTTAGCTTTGAGCTTTTTAAAGTAGGCAGTAAATGTTAGTTCTAGATGTAATAGTTTTTTAAAAAATTTTTATGAGCTTTAATGAGTTTTCATGTTTTACGAATAACGCTTTGTTTCCATCTGTAGACAAGATTGTGGTTTATTCTGGGTCAAAACCAGTGGAAAATGCAACCACTGTACTTGATTTGTTTAGTAGCGTTGGTATAGATAGCGTAACAAACTGGAAAACTCATTCTGTATCAAAAATGTTTTCTTGTGTCGCTTGGATTTAGATAATAACTGGTGTTAACGATAAATTAGTTGCTGGACAAACTGCACTTGCAAGAAAAAGTTGTGAATCAGTGCAGTTGTGACGTCAGATTTTGAATTTCAAATTAAAGCTATGAGTTAGACCTAAAGTCTCCCACCATGAAATATTTAAATAACTCCAACCACGAATTACGTCAACGATCCATTCTATCATGAATTATTTGAAGTCTCCTACCATAAGTTGATTAATATGATTGATGTCTTCCACCATAAATGGCTTGATTTCTATCACTAAGAATTACTTAATGTCTATTGTCTGACACAAAGAGCTACTTGATGTCTCCTTCCACCAGTTACTTGTAAATATCTCAACGTTATCGTTTTCTTATAGAAATTGACTTTAATTCAGACATTTTATCTTAATAATAAGACCTATCTTATATCTTCCACTACGAGTTATTTGACGTCTTCCACTATGATTTACTTAATGTCCTTCGCCATGAGTTAATTGATTGATGTATTCCACCATGCGCACTTGATGTTTTCCATCAAGAGATGCATAATGTACCCCTCCCTCCGATTTGGGTTTTAATGTCCTCCACCATGACTGCATTATGTCTTTTAAGAAGCAGTTCTTTGCCTTCCACCATAAATACTTTATGTTTTTCACCATGAATTATTTAATGTTCTCACCGTTAATTACTCGATGTTCGTCACCATTATTTATTTGATATCTTCGGCCATTAGTTACTTGATTGATGCTCTTGACCATGCCTTACTTTATGTTTTCTAAGATGAGTTAATTGGCTGATATTTTCTTGGATAAGCTTTCTTATGTCTCCCACCATGAGTACTTGATGTTTACCATCAAGAGTTCCTTCAGGTTCCGCACCATGATTTTTTAAATAACTCCTACCATGAGTTACTTAATTCAATCGGAAATTACTTCATGTCTTGCACCAAAAGCTATTTTTGGTCTCTCAACGTGAGTTATGTTATGTACCCCCACATAAATTACTTAATGTCTTCCACCATTAGTTATTTTATATATTCCATCATCAGTTACTTGATGTTCGCCACCATTATTTACTATGATAGAGTAATAATTATAACTAGAGGTCGCCCAGTGGTCGAAATTCGACCATAATTCGTTACAATTTTTATATACCTAAGGGTACACTTCACTTGTAACTACCTCAAAAACTTTAGTTACTAAGCTAACTACAGCAGATAATGAATTGCATTTGCGAATGTTTTGAAAATAATTTCTGGACTAATTTTTTCTTCAAGGTTCATTTAAAGAAAGTGCATCATATTATGATTGAAAATATTAATTTTAAGTTAAGGAAGGAAATAGGTGTAGAGGTTTCAAAATATTTATTTTTTTTCTTCCATAAATCTTTTACAAAATTATTTCAGAATATTCTCTAAAAATTTCAAAACTAAATATCAATTCGTTCATATCATACATGTTTTGAGGTCCCCTGAGTCCAAAAAAGGAGTTTTTAGAAACATGTCTGTGTGTGCCTGTGTGTGACAGCCATATCGTATCGAACGCTTTTCCGAATTTTACCAAACTTGAAATAAAACGCAGAAATTTCAAGAGTGGACGTTGGATAAGAAGAAGAAGATAACAATAATAAATTGTTATGATGAAAATTGCACCGAAAACAATCTTAAAAAATGCAATTGCACCGCATAGGAACAACATGTTGAGATTCAAATATAATTTGTATGCTAGTTGAAAGATAACTGAACGATAATAATAATTGTGTACAAAAAAAAAACACCAATAACATATTTTTATTATTTTATCACGAGTACTTTTTATATATAGAAACCTTGAACACGTTGAGTGGTTTTTCCTGGAAAACAAAGAAAAAAAATCCCTTTTGATAAAATAATTTTTGACAGTTAACACAAATCCCGGTATTACTTATCGTTAATAATCTGTAGATCTGTAAGACATTCAATGTATTTTATTTTCTGACGAAAAATTTTCCATCTCTAAAAATACAGCTTTTGTATTTAGTAAATGAAAATGAAAAAGGAAAATTTTTTTTTCGAGAAAAAATATTTCAAGATGTTAAAATATATACTAGAGGTCGCCCAGTGGTCGAAATTCGACCATAATTCGTTACAATTTTTACATACCTAATGGTACACTTGTAACTGCCTCAAAAACTTTAGTTACTAAGCTAACTACAGCAGATAATGAATTGCATTTGCGAATGTTTGGAAAATAATTTTTTGACTAATTTTTTCTTCAAGGTTCATTTAAAGAAAGTGCATCATAAAATGATTGAAAATATTTATTTTAAGTTAAGGAAGAAAATAGGTGTAGAGGTTTCAAAATATTTATTTTTTTTCTTCCATAAATCTTTTACAAAATTATTTCAGAATATTCTCTAAAAATTTCAAAACTTAATATCAATTCGTTCATATCATACATGTTTTGAGGTCCCCTGAGTCCAAAAAAGTAGTTTTTACAAACATGTCTGTGTGTGACAGCCATATCGTATCGAACGCTTTCCCGAATTTCACCAAACTTGGAAATTTATATCTTGTTTTGCCGCGGAGCTTTTGGTAAAAATCGGTTAACCCAAAGCTCCACTTTATTCTCGGAGTTTTTGAGCTTTTTCAAATTTTTTCGAAAACGGCTGCAAAGATTTTCTTTAAGCTTATGATAGTTCTTAGACTTATTAATGGCTAAAACTTTTATTTGAAAATTTTTCTTGGAAAAAATCAATTAAGGACGATTCTGGGGTGAAGGTTGGGAATTCATAAATACATATATGTTGTATACTTGTATGCATATAGTTCTGCTATGTATAGTTATAAGGTGCTTATATATTTCTTTTAACCAACAGCGAGTTTCATAAATGAAAGTAAAAGAAAGTACTGTGACGCCACGCAGCAGATATTTTTCTTTTTATAATGTTGTATGTCAATTCAAATTACAGTATTCTGAAATATTTTTTAGACAAACAAAAAAAAATATGACTATGAAACATCAGAAGTAATTTCAAGTGAGTACCTACCTTTATGTTTAGATTTTTTCATTTAAAAGCCAAAGATAAAAAAATAGAAATAGGCTGCATAAGTCCTGTTTAAAACTTTGAATTAAGCTAAGCTTTTTTTTTTTCAAATAGTACCTACCTACCTAAATTAATTTTTTGTGTAATTTATTTGAATGATTTTGCCAAAAGAATATATAGTATGAATTATTTATACGTTATATAATAATCAAGAAACACCTGATGAAGACCAAATAAAATGGTTGAAACGTTGTGTATTTGAAGTTATACGTATCTTATAAATATATTTTTAATAATATTACTCAATAATCAAATAATCGGTTAAATTTGTTTCCTTCAATTTCAATAATTACAATTTCAAAATTTAAATTCTTCTCACAATATTTTGTTTAAATAATGACATTTGGAATATGGTTGAAGTCTGTGGTCAAACTGAACAACTGAGATTTAAAAATCTACATATTTGTGTGTATTTTGTGTCTGTGTGTGTCAAACGCGTGGTAGTGTGTGTGACGTCTTTTTTCATTAATTTAAGGTATTTTGAAGCATTATTATAAAAAAATATTATCTCATAACGCAACTTCCCCTTATAAACTTCAATTGTGCCAAATTTCATACTCCTCCGTTCGTATAATATTCGGTAAAAGGGGTTTAAAATTTTTGCTTCACGTATTAATATATAGATTATTATAGTTGTAATTATTATTATATTGTAAGGGGGGGGGGTGACCCACATTTATTTACATATTAATATATACAATTACATTGGCCAGCACTGGCCCCGTATAAATTGAATTGCTTAAGATATATAACGTCGTTTTGTCAGGGCAGTTGCGAGAGGTATTGCTGAATATTCTAATTCCATTTCCAGTCGCCACATTACTTCCCTCCTAGTGACTTGGCCATGATTATTGTCATCGTTTGGCTGTGAGACTCTGGGCTGCCGTGATTAGAACCGTCGTGGAGTCGGGGCCGCAGGGGACGAGCTGCTGTGGCTCGAGTCCGAAGACGACGTGAGACGGGTATGGAGTAGTACAACCAAAGCCTAGGATGCCGCTACTCCATAGTTGGGTCCCTCGTGAGGGGATCTGATGTATGTGGCGACTGTATAGCGTCCAAAATATGAGGCGGGCGAAACTTGCAGGTTTAGGCAGAAATGACCGTTCTTCGTTGCTGCGTTGCGTGCTGCAATTCGGAGTCACCATAATGTAAGGTGGGAGTGGTTACCCACAATTATTTACATATATATAATATATATTTACAATTACAGTGGCCAACACTGGCCCCGAACAAATTGAATTGCTTAAGGTATATAACGCCGTTTCGTCAGGGCAGTTGCGAGAGGTATCACTGCATGCTCGAATTACATTTCTAGTCGCCACAATATCTTTGACCATTATTGATTGATGCTCTTCATGATTACTTACTTTATGTCTTTTTAGATGAGTTAATTGACTGATATTTTTCTACATAAGCTTTCTTATGAAGTCCATCATGAGTCCTTAATGTGTACTATCAAAAGTTCCTTCATGTTCCACACCCATGATTTTTTTAATAATCTCCACCAAGAGTTACTTAATATCCCCACTTTAAATCACTTAATGACCTCCACAATGAACCACCATTGATCTTTTCAACCAAGAGTTTTTTAATTACTCCCACCATTAGTTTTTTGATGCCTCCCACCATGAACTATGTACATGGTGTATTCCGTCATGAATCATCACGTTCCAATATCCTATGACTCAAAAATGGAATTGCAACTTAAGACCTGAAAGAAACTGAACCTAGGACAGAGTTTTACAAACAAATGGTAGACGTCCAGTTGGACGAGTCAAATACAGTAGGTATTTCAGATACAAAGCTGGAGGAATAAATAGAAACAAATCACCTTTAACATGATACTCATAGACGAAGATAAAATCAAGAAAATAATAAATCCTCCTGATCGCTTGATCTTGATAAGAAAATGAGGGATGCATGGACATGGGGATAATTGAAAAGTCCTACCAATGAAGGCTTACCATCAAAAAGCTGTACAATCAAATCTGTCACTGGTCTTATCGAATTGTACACGGAAAAAAATAGTGGTGTAAAATTTACAACACTAAACTAGTAATATTTTTACTGCACTTTGTGTTCACTATAACCATAAAATGTAACATTAGATAACACACTGTGTTGTATTCAGCTTTAACGTATAGTATTTTTAACTACCATAGTGTCGTAAATATATGTAGCTGTTACAACTGCTGAGTGTTGTATAATTAACAAATTTTGGCGTGTGCGCATGCGCCGCGTATAACATAACCAATAATTTTGACAAATAAAAGCAAGTGTCAAAAATTCAACTTAATTTTTATTAGTTCGTGTTGTAAATAATACTACAGTTTTTTTTACCACACGTTGTGTCATCCTATATAATACTAGTTAATGTAGTACAATTAACAAGGAATGTTGTTAAAACTACAACACATTTTTTTCGTGTAAGATTTCTGTCTAGGATTTGACTACTGACTTACAGTAATCAATCATTTAGTACCACTGAAGAAATTACTTTAATATGACTTTACTGTTATATTTAATACAAAGCATTTGATTGCATTTTAATACCATTCCTGTACTTTCCTGTTGATTATTACTATTAGTTTCTATCACACATTGTAACATCTAAGGCATACGGAGAGCTCGACTTTGTCATCACCCTATAAACCCCTGAAACACTAAACAGAAGGATATTTATAAATTTGAAAAAACATGCAAGCCAACAGAAAATTTACTTAAAATCCACATGAAATCCCATCAATACATAATTTGGACCATAACTGAATACGTTTCTTCCATAAAACCCAGTTTTACTGTTTATACTTTCGGCATAGTATTTATAAGAACGTCGATGACTGCAAATGTGCTCTCGTCCTGAAAAAAAATAAATATTATAAAAAAATGAAAAACCGCCTTCAAAATAAATAAAAAATCTTAAACAAGAAATGCACTAAAAAGTAACAAAATAATGGCGTATCCTTGCAGTATCTACAACTTACAAATTATTAGGATGATACAATGTACAACTATTGTTATTTTTGGAGTTGGTGTCAGCCAAGGAAATACGACTATATTGGTACTTAGCAAAAAACGAGAATACCTTAAGAAATTTATTTTTCAAATGAACTTTTAAACAATATACTCGAACTGTAACAATATCTAGTGACCTTTAAACTACAAAATATCAATACCAACTAAACCTTTTTAAAATTTTTACAAATTACTATTAATATTTATTTAATTGACTGACACCAACTCCAAAAATAACAATAGTTGTACATTGTATCATCCTAATAATTTGTAAGTTGTAGATACTGCAAGGATACGCCATTATTTTGTTACTTTTTAGTGCATTTTTTGTTTAAGAATTTTTATATATTGTGAAGTCGGTTTTTCATTTTTTTTAAATATTTATTTATTTATCGCGTTTTAGTGATCTGAAGTTTGATAACTGATTTTATTTTCTTGAAAATGGTTAACCTTCCAAACCCGCTGCTCATATGAGGCCGCGCCGTTTAATATTAAAAGTTACTACATCATCCCTTTTTGCCCTTAAAGGTTGAAATTTTTTGCTTTTAAATGTAATAACAAAACTAAGTGGATTATTCTTTCCAACAGAAAAAACATTATTAAAATTCGGTTAAATGTCACTATTTCATCCCCTATTTTCATCCTTAAGGGGTGGATTTTTTTCTTCAAATTAAAATGTGAACAATTTAAAGGTACGTTGTACGTAATAGAAATAAAATTATCAAAATTGGGTTAGCCAGAAAAAAAATTATAATATTATTTCATCTCTAATTTTTAACCTTTTATGAGTGGATTTTTTTTTTAAATGGATAGGAGATTAATTTAAAGTTGTGTTCTACAAATAAAAAAAGAATTATCAAAATCGAGCTATCCAGTAAAAAGTTAATATTTCATCCCGTAGTTTTCAACCCCTTAGAAGTGGAAGATTTCCCTCAAATTAAAACTGAACCCCACGAAAAGCACCAGCTTTCAAATAAAAAAACGAATTATTAAAATCGAGCGATCCAATAGGAAGTTAATATTTCATCCCTTAGTTTTCAACTCTTTAGAAGTGAAAAATGTTCCTAAAATTAAAATGGGAACACACGAGAAGCACTGGCTTTTAAATAAAAAAATAATTTTCAAAATCGAGCCATCCAATAAGAAGTTAGTATTTCATCCCTTAGTTTTCACCCCCTTAAAAGTGAACGATTTCCTTCAAACTAAAATGGGACCATTCGGGAAGCACCAGCTTTCAAATAAAAAAAGAATCATCAAAATCGCTTCACCCAGTCGGAAATGCTGAGGTAACAAACATTAAAAAAAAATACAATCGAATTGAGAACCTTCTCCTTTTTTTGAAGTCGGTTAATAAACACTTGATATAATGTCCACTAACAAACATATAAAATAAAAGTTGTGATACCACTGATTAAATCCAATTGTTCGCATCCCGGTTGATACGTTGCATTATTCATATAAAAATCGACATGACCTCTCGGTTCAATTTGGCTTTTAACACCAATCGCTGTGTGTATGACATCGACAAAATTTGCAGAAGATGCTCTCAATTGTGGTTGATTAGCCTCAAAATATGGTAACGTTGGATCTAAGCCTAAAAAATGCACGGTTTAAAAGAAAAACTTATTCACACACCTGTAGGTACCTGTGATGTGATGCAATTGGATATCCATGGTGAAATAGTTGTGAATTAAACCGGCTACCTGAGCTCCCATACTGAAACCAATCACGTGAATGTGTTCCAGTGGATACTCGGTGTTTTCGATCAGATTTTCAATGAATTCGGCAGTGCACTGGGCCACTAACTGGGCATTTTTGGAAGCTTCGGCACGACAAGTCTCGCCCTGAGCCAGAGGACCCCAGTCAACATTGATAATATAAAAGGCATCATAATTTAATAACTCTAAAAATATTTTAAAAAAACCTTTAAAAACCGATTCCAAGTACGCTTATTCGAATTGAGATATCTTTCTGGAAAGCTTTTCTGTCTGGGTGTTCCATAAGATAAGTGAAATACCTTTTATCATTTCTTGATTGAAATCATCAAATCGATTCGCCATAAATCCATGCACTAAGAACTTCATCAAGACTGTTGAGTTGAATTTCGTTTTGTCCCAATTCATAAAAGGGCTTTCGAAGTTTAACTGTACTTCATCTAGTTCCATATTTTCGTCTCTAAAAAGTAAGAAACGCTTATTATAATTGTAAAAGTCCTACAATTTTTCCAGGGTCAAAAGTACTCCAATATAAAAGTTCAGGGTGCCTTTTCATTCTCTGGCTTCTCTTAGTCTATGTGAGAACTAATTAATGCAGTGTTATTATAGCTATTCTGTAGGAACCAGACATTTATTTAAAATATAGTTTTTTTAACTTCAAATGCAACGTTTTTCATTTCAAAAGAAACTTCTTCGCAACAATAAAATAAATAAACAAAATCCAAAAAAAAATATTTCACCCATAGTCTATTGAAAAGTTACATTTAAAGTTGCAAACGTCAAAGAATGAAATTTTTTTTTTGATATCTAGAGGGAGTTAGTGTCTAGTTAAATCGAAGTTTGTGGGGTTGCAACCCTCGTCCCGCGGCTTCAACTTGTCTAAAATTTTGTTTGTGTAAATTTTAGTTGTAGAACCAAAAATAACAAGTTTTATATCTAAGAGCTAACACTTTGGTATTTTTAGGCATCCTGCAGGAACCAAACAATTTTTAAGAATAAAATATATTTTTACTTTACGCAAACCCTTATTAAGAAAATTGAGTTGATCTGCAATCTCGTTTCTGTTTGAAATCCAAAACGACACAAGCTTACTTCTAGTTATCCTCTAGGAAGTACCTTTTTTAAATTTTAAGTTTCCTACACACCAAATGACACTCCTGTTTATTGGGGGAACCTATTAACTCCTGTGGGAGCTAAACACTTTTTTAATATAAAAAATAACAACAGTTTGAAATCCATATAGGATCTATATACAGAACAAAAAAACCATAATGATTTGATACTTTTCTAAGAACTGATACTTTTGTGTTTATTGGTAACTATCCTGCATGAACCAATCAATTTTTCTGAGATCAAATATATAGTAATATCTTTACATAGTATAAAACAAAGTTGCTCCCGCCGTCTGTTCCCTTAGATCTTTTAAAATATATTTAAATATCGCAGATTTAAAAAGAAAAGTGTTGGAAAAGCGGCTGGCTATTGTACGACGTACGTATTGCCTGTTTTGTTGGTATCTTCTTCTATATTATATAAAAAATGTTATGTTGGTCCTTATCTAAGACAAAAACTCGAAAAATTCTGCACCACTTGAGCTCAAATTTTGACATAGTATACAATCTGCTTCCAGAATGTTTTTATCTATATTTTGCGTCAGTAATATACCCGTGACCGCGATCAAACTGCTTTTTACAGTCTTATATTTGTCTATGATTTTTCCATATTTAACTACACAGTATGTATCTATGTAAAAGAAAAAACAACAGTGATATTACAATTAAATATTTAACGAATTTCATACTGACAGTAAATTAATATAACAACAAAAACAACACCGAGAATATAAAAACGCAACAATGAAAATTCAAAGTTTTATTCAATTGTTTTTATATTTTTTAATACCCAGCCGAAATTTAAATTAAATCTAAAACTAGCTGTATCCGGATTTCGTTCACGTAAACTCCGTAATACTACTCATAAAACTTTTCAATATGTGATTTTTGAAAATTCGCCATGGACATGAACAAATAGATTACAATGAAGCCTAGAGGCTCCTTTTTATTCATAAAATATATCTTCTATAGAGCAAAATAAAATTTTTCGAAATTTGGTACCAAAATTCGAAAATATGGGTTTGGGTAGCGTTTTTATATTGATTTACTATTTCAAATTGATCACACGCTTTTGTTAACCTTCTGATGTAAAATTTCTTTTTGTAATAAAAGAAAATGTGGTTGCGTCTACTTATGTACGCACGTGAGAAGTTATACTTCTTTGGTATCATTAAAAATTACTTTTTATTAATTGCATTCAAATAATCAATTTTAAAAAATTGTAATTTAGTATTTAATAATAATAATATATATAATTAAAGATATAATTATTAAAAGTAAAATTAAGAGAATAATATTTTAATTTGCATCAATAAAAAATATCCAAAGAAAGCTGCAAAACGTTTATAAAATTTGTCAGGATCATTTTTCTGGTTAACAATTCATGCATGTCATGAAAACGAAGTATCGTAGAAGTTGCGAAATAAAGTAAGTAGCTACTTGTCAAAGTAAATGTCTTAATCTTATTCATATCTTGTGTTACTAAATTATTATTCTAAGATGGTTGAATCATTTCAGAATCCCAGGTTTCGTGATTACTAAGAATATGCATGGAATGCAGACGTCATTTTCATCATTAAACTTCAAAAAGTACTTATAACAACTACTGCAAAATTCGAGAAAAATAATAACTTTTTTATTAATAATATGTGTCATTTGTAATTTGTAAATAAAATAAAGAAAATATATTTAAAGAATTAATTATTTTTCATTTAAATATAAAAATAAATAAATAAATAAAACAAAAATTCAAATTACGCGCGCTTAGTTAAAAATACCGAGCCGTTTTGCGGGCAACTTCATCTTGTTAATTTGTGATGATAAAATAGAAAGCTACTAATGCTTCTGAAACCGCGCCGCGATGCAGACGTCATTTTCATCATTAAACTTCAAATAGTACCTATAACAGCTACTGCAAAATTCGAAAAAAGTAATAACTTATTTATTAATAATATGTGTCATTTGTATATATAAATATTTTTAATTTAAATATAAATATAAATAAATAAGTAAATAAATACAACAAAAATTCAAATTACGCGCGCCAAGCAACCCAGTGGTTTTGCGGCTAACTTCATTTTGGTAATTTTTGTCTTAAGATGACCGCCCATCTAAAAATTACACTCTCATCATTTTTTCATAACGCGCCTAAAGAAGTATAACTTCTAAAATCAGTCATTTACGACTTTAATTTTTGTTTTTTATTTATTTTTTTAAATTTTGAATGTTACTTTAACAATGAAACTGTGAACGTTTTATATAAGAAAGAATAAAAATAACTCAATTTGACAGAAAAACGTTTTCACTACACAAAATCGGTTTAAGAAAAAAAAAAAAACTTAGAATCTATACTAATATATAAAATTAAAGCTTTTGTTTGTTTGTTTGTTTGATTGTTTGGTTAAACGCGCTAATCTCAGGAACTACTGGTTCGAATTGAAATTTTTTTTTGTTTTTAATAGTCTAATTATCGACGAAGGCTTTAAGCTATACAACATTACTCTACAAACAATAGCAGCAGAGCATCATTGAAAAATGTTGCAAAAACCAGGAACATTTTTTCTTTTGAGAGCGTTTGTTGCCTGCCCTGCGTAAATGGTGAAAGTAACGCAAAAATCATTTGCAGCAAAATTGTTCCTCTTAAAAAGTTCTAAAAAAAAGTCCGCGGCGACTTATGTCTATCTTTGAAGGTTGGCCCGCTATAACCTTTTAAATGGTTATTAAAGTTCAAAAATAATTCATTATTTGCAAAATTGCTTTTAAAAACATATTATTAATTCTTACCCAAAGAAATACGGTTTTTAATAAAATTTGGTATGATGATAAATGACAATTTGAGTCATTAAAAAGAATACTTTTTATTACGGGAAAATGTCTCATTTATTCGGAAAATTGAAAAACGGGTTGGAACAAAAATTATGCATAAACTATACATTTTTAGTTAAAAATGAGTATTGGTGATATTTAAGTATGATGATAGCTTAATATGTGAATCATTATCTACAATACGTTTTATTTCGGAAAAATTTCTTATTTCAAAAGGAAAATAGAAAAACTGGTTTAAAGAAAAATCATGCTGAAACTTAACGTTTTTAGCTAATTATAATAGAGTATATTAATAGTTATAACTCATAATTTTCTCAAGGCAAAAAATAATTTTCATATTCTACAGTCTTATTTTTATGCAGGAAAAATGTGCGGTTCCCGTAGGATAGATATGTTTTTATTTTTCACAATGCAAAAGATTATCATAATTTCTTACAATGAGGTGGTTAATTGAGAGTCAGAGAATAAATATAGGCTACCTTTTATGTCAGAATATAGCATGGTTTCCGTAGGATAGGTTAAGAATGGTATCCTTCAGGAACTGAGTATTTAAAAGGAGTTTCGTAAAAGTTTATGGATAAGCGTTTTAACGAATTTTCCTCAAAAAAGATTGGTCTACCTTTTCCCAGGAAAAATGTACAGGCCCGTGGGCTAGATACGTTTTTATTTTTCATAGAGCAAAAATCGACTTAATTGTACTCTTCCCGTGGGATAACAATACAATTGTATCTTACTGGAACCGTGTATTTAAAAGAAGTTTTGTTAAAGTACGTGAAATAGAGTTCTAGCGCATTATCCTCAAGAAAGCCTGATCTCTTTTTTATCTAGGAAAAATGTACTACTCTCGTGGGATAAATATGTTTTTGTTTGTCATAAAGCAAAAGATTGACATGATTTTTTGCAATAGGGTAGTTAAAAGGTCAGAGAAAAATATAGATTATTAATTCGTATGTTAGAATAATGCACGATTCTCAAAAGATAGCATAACAATTGTACTTATCCTACTGCAGGAATCGTGTTTTTAAAAAAGTATTCCCTAAAGTTCGTGAAATAGCGTTTTAACACAATCATTCCAAAAAAGTTTAAATAAAAATCACAATTTCTACAGCAAAATATGATTTTTAATTTAATATCCGATAACATCGGGAAATTAATAATGAAAATTTTTGAAACATTGAAACTTCTTTTATTGTTAATTTTTGAATGTCTATAATGTTTAGAAATAAACGTGTTAAATTACTATTGAAAATTTTGATTTTGGTGAAAAACGCAGTTAAATATAATCTAATACATTCAACATTTTCGAATTGTATTGCTACTTAAGGAACACAAGTATAGGTATTTTATAATATTCATAAAAACGTATAGAACCAATAAGATAGCTCTTCTAGATAGCTATATAGAATATCTTCCTGGAAAAGTAGTTTATCTGATTTTCATGAACTTTCTATGAATCAAAGATCTAGAAATATCTATCTGTCTTTTTTTGTTGATGGGATGAAAGTTTCCATTATTCAATCAGTATAATTTAGATAGTATAGTATATTTTGATCAACGATCAACTTTTTGATACAAAATTTAAATAAAACGGAATTTTTAAAAAATTTTACTATGACGGTTTCTATTAATCAATTAGTCTAATTTAGCTGTGTCTAGTGAAGCGGGTGGGTATCAGCTAGTATTCTATATGTGACCAACAAAGATAGAAATATGGCGACACACTTTAAAAGGACATGTTATTATCAATCACCCATGGAAAACGTTTGAAGTCATTATCAAGGAAATCAGGTTGATTTTTCCTTTCATATTCTTGTCTGACAACTAAATCAAATAGTTCTTACTCTTTTAGAACTACTTATAAATAAGGATAAGAAGAATTTGAGTTTTTTTTTTCGTTTCTTGTATATAAAATTAAATTTTTAAAAACTATACAAAAAATAATTAAAAAAAATTTTTTTTTCTATTACCTTCTCACCAACCAATATGTAATATTTTCGTTTGGACATTGTTTCGATGCAACATAACACGGATTTGATTCATTCGAATGCACAAGAACGTTCCAAGTGAAAAACAATAAGCATTTGAAATATAATAAAACCAACATATTATTAAAAAAATAAAAATAAAACGGCTTTAGTTAATAATTTTTGTAATTTATTTATTCTTATCAATTATAAATTGCAATCACACTAAACATAACGGTCAACACACTGACTGACTTGTTGTTTGCTTTACAATAATTCGTATAAACATATTTGCGTTTCTATGTTAAACGTTATCTTTCTGTTATCACACGTGTAATAGCTGGTTTTTGGAATGGAAATATTATAATATGTCAATTATTTTTTTCCATCATTATCACCATTTTTTTGTTATAAAATCAACAAACTACCTATTTCTGTTTAATTACCAAGTTATAGTTAAAAGAATTTTTTATTTAATTTCTTCTACCATTCGGTCTGAATTTTTAGTAATAATTTTATAATAAAATTTTAGTTTTACTATGGCTCAAATAAGTTCTTATTTACCTTAGTAAAATTAAAAAAAACTCTTTTAAAAGAGTCAATGAGTAGGGATGATAAAAAAAATGTGACACACCGTGTGGTCACACAGGTTCAAAGTTGAGAGATTCGAAAAATATAATTTTTATATTATGTAAAACTTGAAAAAAAATTATAAATTTAAAAAAAAAAAAAAAAGGTTTAATTAAGTAACCATGTGACCACATGGTGTGTCACACATTTTTTTCAATTTTAACAGCAAGTTTACCTACTAGCTTAATCTAGAAGAAACGAGACTTACTTAAAGTTGGATAAAAATGTGTGACACACCGTATGGTCACAAGTTTATCTTTATAATTTTACTGTTAATATTCTTTTTTAACATTTTATCTGATAAAATCTATACCAATAATCATGATTGAAGATTTTTACTACTTGAATACCTATATAATAAAAACGTTCCATCTCTCCTGCGCGAGAGAACGAAAAACGGAATCATTTTTCCCAGCTAAGATTTTTATCTAATCTAAAAAATTTAAGGTGTTTTGTTGAATACTCTTAATTGCCTACATTTTCATATATTTAATACAAAAATATAAATGTCATTTGCATTTTATTTTCCCCAAAAAAACAGGGTAAGAACAAGGTTTGTCCAAGATAAACTTGAAAACAGCTGAGCCAATTTCAATGGAATTTTCACTAAAAGTTATTAAATATTGTAACTTACATTATAGGCTACTTTTTATTTCGAATAGTTTTCCCTGTCTGTTTGTTTGTTCTTGGTAAACTTGAAAACGGCTGATCCGATTTGGACGAGATTTTCAGTACGAGTAGTAAATATTACAAAAAGTGCTTTAAAATACTTTTTATTTCGAAAAAATGTTGATTTTCTGAGCAAAAAAATAAAAACTATAAAAACAGCGCAACGAAAAACATACATCGGCAGGCAGTTGTGATACAATGTACATATACTAATAGATCGTAGAGACGACATGATTTTAAACTATGTAATTTGTTATTCTTTTTTATAAATGTTCGCAAATTTGAAAATTATAACCATTATAGAAGTATAGCAATAGGTTAAATTCCTAGAAACCATAACTCTATTGTAAATTTACGGGTAGTTATTATACTATTAATAGTTCGGCTGAGTAAACGTTCGAATTATCGAGGGAGGAGAAGGAAATCCTCGTCAGTAAACATGATTTCATTCTTAAAAATAATTATCTTAGTTCAAAAATGAAACCCGTAAGAATAAATAACAAAAACAGACAGTTCGACTTAAGTGATCCCGATTAGGAGTTTGATTAAGAGAGGTGAAGCCGTTAGGCAGAGCCCCCCAAAAAAAAAAAGAAATCCAGCCCAACTTATTTTTCAAGAGAAAATAGCAACTTAGATGTGACCATTGCGTTGTTTTTTTTTACTAAAAACCTATATTCTTAATTTTCAATTTATTTTAGCAAGATCTATAAGAATTCGTTGTCTAATCTTGGACCTCGGGAAATAGCAGACTTCCCGATAAGACATAATGGACTAATACTATATCCTAGAATAATGAACCTTAGACAACCAAACCTGATACCTCAGATCTTACAATAACACATTAAATATAATTGATCCTAAAAAAGGTACAGTTCCTAAAGGATAGCTACTAATCCATTCTACTAAAATTAATAAATGATTTCATATGAAATTTGGTGTGAAAGGTTCTCAAGGCTTAAAATTTTCTTAATCTTTTACAATATTCAAAAGATATAAGATAGCTTATATCTGTTCCTGGAAAAGTAGTTTAACGGATTTTCATGAACTTTCTATGAAATAAAGGTCTAGAAATATCTAATTATCTTTTTTTGTAAAAATAGCTTAATTTCTTATTTTTAGCCGACTTCAAAAAAAGGAGGAGGTTCTCAATTCGAATGTATTTTTTTTTTATGTTTGTTACCTCAGCATTTCCGACTGGGTGAAACGATTTTGATGATTCTTTTTTTATTTGAGAGCTGGTGCTTCCCGAATGGTCCCATTTTAGTTTGAAAGAAATCGTTCACTTCTAAGGGTCGAAAATTAAGGGATGATATATTAACTTCTTATTGGATAGCTCGATTTTAGTAATACTTTTTTTATTCGAAAGCTGGTGCTTTTCGTGGGGTCCAGTTTTTATTTGAGGGAAATCTTCCACTTCTAAAGGGTTGAAAACTTAGGGATGAAGTACTAACTTCTTATTGGATAGCTCAATTTTGATAATTCTTTTTTTATTTGAAAGCTAGTGCTTCTCGTGTGTTCCCATTTTTTAACCGACTTCAAAAAAAGGAGGAGGTTCTCAATTCGACTGTATTTTTTTTTTTTTTTTTTTATGTTTGTTACCTCAGTTATTCCGACTGGGTGAAGCGATTTTGATGATTCTTTTTTTATTTGAAAGCTGGTGCTTCCCGAATGGTCCCATTTTAATTTGAAGGAAATCGTTCACTTCTAAGGGGTTGAAAACTAAGGGATGAAATATTATCTTCTTATTGGATAGCTCGATTTTTATAATTCTTTTTTTATTTGAAAGCTGGTGCTTTTCGTGGGGTCCAGTTTTGATTTGAGGGAAATCTTCCACTTCTAAGGGGTTGAAAACTAAGGGATGAAATACTAACTTCTTATTGGATAGCTCGATTTTGATAATTGTGTTTCTATTACGTACAACGTACCTTTAAATTGTTCACATTTCAATTTGAAGAAAAAAATCCACCCCTTAAGGATGAAAATAGGGGATGAAATAGTGACATTTAACCGAATTTTGATATTTTTTTTCTGTTGGAAAGAATAATCCACTTAGTTTTATTATTACATTTAAAAGCAAAAAATTTCAACCCTTAAGGGCAAAAAGGGATGATGTAGTAACTTTTAATATTAAACGGCGCTGCCTCATATGAGCGGCGCGTTTAGAAGGTTTAACCATTTTCAAGAAAATAAAATTAGTTATCAAACTGCAGATCACTAAAATGCGAGGAATAAATAAATATTTTAAAAAAAAAAATGAAAAACCGACTTCAAAATATATAAAAATTCTTAAACAAGAAATGCACTAAAAAGTAACAAAATAATGGCGTATCCTTGCAGTATCTACAATTTACAAATTATTAGGATGATACAATGTACAACTATTGTTATTTTTGGAGTTGGTGTCAGTCAAGAAAATAAATATTATTGCTAATTCGTAAAAATTGTAAAAAGGTTTAGTTGGTAATTGGTATTTTGTAGTTTAAAGGTCGCTAAACATTGTTACAGTACGAGTATATTGTTTAAAAGTTCATTTGAAAACTAATTTTCATAAGGTATTCTCGTTTTTTGCTAAGTACCAATATAGTCGTATTTCCTTGGCTGACACCAACTCCAAAAATAACAATAGTTGTACATTGTATCATCCTAATAATTTGTAAGTTGTAGATACTGCAAGGATACGCCATTATTTTGTTACTTTTTAGTGCATTTCTTGTTTAAGAATTTTTATATATTTTGAAGTCGGTTTTTCATTTTTTTATAATATTTATTTATATTTGAGGAACATCTTTCACTTCTAAAGGGTTGAAAACTAAGGGATGAAATATTAACTTTATATTAAAATTTTAACTTTTAATTAATCTCCTATCCATTAAAAAAAAAAAACTCCACTTATAAGGGGTTAAAAATTAGATATGAAATAAAATTATAATTTTTTTCTGGCTAACCCGATTTTGATAATTTTATTTCTATTACGTACAACGTACCTGTAAATTGTTCACATTTCAATTTGAAGAAAAAAATCCACCCCTTAAGGATGAAAATAGGGGATGAAATAGTGACATTTAACCGATTTTAATAATTTTTTTTCTGTTGGAAAGAATAATCCACTTAGTTTTGTAATTACATTTAAAAGCAAAAAATTTAACCCTTAAGGGCAAAAAGGGATGATGTAGTAACTTTTAGTATTAAACGGCGCTGCCTCATATGAGCAGCGCGTTTGGAAGGTTAACCATTTTCAAGAAAATAAAATCAGTTATCAAACCTCAGATCACTAAAACGCAAAAAATAAATAAATATTATAAAAAAATGAAAAACCGACTTCAAAATATACAAAAAATTCTTAAAAAAAAAATGCACTAAAAAGTAACAAAATAATGGTGTATCCTTGCAGTATCTACAACTTACAAATTATTAGGATGATACAATGTACAGCTATTGTTATTTTTGGAGTTGGTGTCAGTCAATAAAATAAATATTAATAGTAATTTGTAAAAATTCTAAAACGGTTTAGTTGGTATTGGTATTTTGTAGTTTAAAGGTCGCTAAATATTGTTACAGTTCGAGTATATTGTTTAAAAGTTCATTTGAAAAATAATTTTCATAAAGTATTCTCGTGTTTTGCTAAGTACCAATATAGTCGTATTTCCTTGGCCGACACCAACTCCAAAAATAACAATAATTGTACATTGTATCATCCTAAGAATTTGTAAGTTGTAGATACTGCAAAGATACGCCATTATTTTGTTACTTTTTAGTGCATTTTTTGTTTAAGAATTTTTATATATTTTAAAGTCGGTTTTTCATTTTTTTATAATATTTATTTTAGATAAAATTTTCTATTATTCAATCAGATTAATTTAGATACGCTCTGCGAAGCGGGCGGGTATCAGCTAGTAGAGTGACCGTATGGTCACATTGTTGATATGTCTATTAAAAAAAGAAAAAAAAACTTCTTTTAGTTAATCACAGTTGAAATTTCTTTTAATCTCTCACATGAAGAGGTGTGACCACACGGTGTGTCACAAGTTTTTCTTTTACTTTTACTTGTAACATTTAAGTACTGGTCCAAAAAAATCGAAAAAAAAGTGTGACACACCGTGTGGTCACACCTTTCAAAATTAACAAATTTTAGGGAATTTTAACATTAACATCTAGATCAACGAAATAATCACATCAATTAAATTATTTCACTTAAATTTCGACAAGGCAACAATGTGACCACACGGTGTGTCACAAGTTTTTCTATAATTACATTAGGTACTCAATTAAAATTTAAAATAAGTATTTAACGAGATAAAAATTTTTTCAAGTATTTTTACTTAAAATTTGTGTGACACACCGTGTGGTCACATCTTTTAATGTTGTTTTAATTTACTAATAATATGTCTTTGAGTTATTTATCTAATCACTTTTTGTATAACACAAAACTCATTAATATAATGAAAGATTGTTTAAAGCTCGTTAGTTAGTTTCGGCAATGTCCATGGTTATGGCCGTTATGGCCATGATGACCATGTCCATGACCATGACAGTGCTCATGGTACTCAAAATCATAATGCGGACATGGGAACGCATCAGAGATTGGCCAGAATGACGGTGTTGTAGTTGTTGTTGTACTTGAAGCTATCGGAGTGGTTGTTGTTGTTGTTGTTGTTGTTGTTGTTGTTGTTGGTGTTGGGGTTGTAGTAGTTGTAGTAGTTGTAGGTGGAACAGTGGTACTTGATGATGTTGGAGGAGGAGTCGTAGTTGTAGTAGAAGTATAATTTATCTAAAAAAGGATTATGAATTTGAAAATTAACTACCAACGAAGATATTCCAGGTAGGGTTCTTCAATTTTGTTCATTTTGAGGTTATCCTTTTCCCTTAAAGCACTTTTAAGGAAGCTTTTAAGTACGTACCTAACCTATAATTTTTTGGAGTTTCAAAATATGTGACCTAAAGAAGAACTTGAACAGACCACAAACCTGAGGATTTAATACCAATTTTAATTTGATATCCTTGTGACAGACAGACAGACAGACAGCCAAGTGTTCCAAAATAAAAGTGGTACAGAATTATAAAATGTTGTTAACCACAAAATAAATAATCTGAAAACTTGGCTCAAAAGATTGGTAAAATCTTAATTGGGTGTCAATTTGAGCTCCCAAAGTTGAACTTTTATAAATATCTCGATTCCTGTGCATTTAAGGACATTTATGGTTATTAACAAAGTTGTAGAAGAGAAAATTAACTAAAAGTTTTGTTCTTAAAAAATTTTGATAAGGTTAACCGTTCTTGAGTTGGAGCTACATAAAGTTGACCACTTTCTTCTTGCAACTAGCATTTAAATGGATATTTGGCATGTGGCTATAAGCCTCTTTCACAAATCGTGCTCTTACTCAGAAATGGTAAGTTGTACAAAAATTTGCTTATAGTCAAAGTTTTAGTAAATTTTTTGTTCTACAATTATGTATATAACCTAAAATGTCCTTAAAAGCACAGGAAACGAGATATTTACGTAAGTTCAACTTTTAAAGCATTGAACTTAAATAACTTATATTTCTTGACACACGCACATGAGATTATATAAATATCAACAATATCAACAAAAGCAAAGCGAGAAAAAGTATTTTAATTTATTAAGTCTGAAATACAACCCTTGTAATTTTTTTCCCTTTCCAATCAGTAAGAACCAACCATCATTTATCATTTCGTACTTAGATCATTTGGTATCAGGCGTTTTGATCTTGGACAAAATATCCCCGACAAAATATCCCCGAAGGAAAAAATAGCACTATTTGATTAATTTCATGGACCAAAAATTTTTTGATCTCAATAACTAAGATTTTTTATTTAAATTTTTTTAGTAAAAACGTGTTAAATTGAAATAGTGTCAAGAAATTGACCCCCATGTGTCCGTGGTAAACCCGCAAAAACTGTGTTAATTAATGCCAAAGGGGTACAGGGAGTCCCCCTACAAAAGAACTTATACGGATTGTTCTTTTACTCGATTTTCATTCCTTGACTGGATGGGCAATTCTTGACACCGCAAAGTTTTACACAAAACTAAATGTTTTAACATCAAAATTATGCTGCAAATACGATTTTATGAGGACTTCATTGTTTGAGGATATTTTGTCGTGGGGGTATTTTGTCCGGGGATCAAAACGCATAGAACCGATCAGTCATACAAAAGTCAAATTCTAAAAAAAAGTTGCAAGAAAAACTCAAAAAGTGCAACGGGGGGAGGGGGGTACATCAAAATTTTTTTTTGATCTTTTCAAGTTTCATATTTATTATAAGGGTTGTATTAGTAATTTTTAAAAATTTATTCTCATCATGAAATATACGACAAATCTCAAACTTTTGTTAATATCTCGTCTCCTGTACTGTTTAAGACATTTTAGGTTATGTACAAAGTTGTAGAATATAAAAATTACCACAAATTTTATTTAATAAAAATTTGCCTAAAGTTAACCGTTTTTGAGATAGAGCATAATTTGTAAAGGGGGTACAACCTGCGACCAAACCCCTACTACATATTGCGCTATATCTCAATAAGGGTTAGCACCACGAAAATTTGATAAGAACCAAATTTGTATAAAATGTTCTAATCTACAACTTTATAAATAACCTAAAATCTTCTTAGAATCACAGAATACGAGATATTTACAAAAATTCACACTACGTTCGAATTCTTTGTCTTTTATTTGATATTGTGACAAAGAGTAATCTATTTAAAAATGAACAATGAACAATAAGATACATGGAGAAATTTACCTGAGGATTCGAAGCATTACTGGCGTCCGGTTCTGTTAGGGCATGTACAATTTTAGCCAAAGCTTGATAATCAGCCGGATCTCCTGTCTCATTGACCACTCGAATCGTTGTATCATTACCATTAGTCTTATGAAAATTACAGATAGAAATGGTCAAATTATTTTTGAGTCATCTATAGATCTTTCACTTACCGTGTAAAACAATACAAAATCACTCTTCACATTAACATTGATGAACATAAAAACTAAATAACAACTAAATAAACTATAAAGATTAAATTTATCAAATAAAAACATTGTTAATTATAATCAGTCTTTTGATATTTAAATAGTAGGTAAACCTTTAACACTCGCTGATGAATGCATCTCTTGAATACATCCCACTTATATATTATGCAAATTTTCAAGTTATAAAATCTGATTGCTATTTTCTTTGTTTAATAAGCACAATTGAATTATTTGATAAGGTCTTTATTGCACGGCCATTCGAAAATTGCAGTCGCTCATTGTTGATAGGTCAAACATAGACACAAAATATGGCTGTCGGTAAACAGCTGAATATTGACTTGCAACAATATCAATGATTTTTATCAGATAGTTCGATCGGCCACATCATAATATGCAAATAATTCGATTGTAATTTTTATTAGCATTGTGCAATCGTTTTTGTCAATATTTTCGCACTTTGTGCCGTGCAACAATTACATTTTTAGATCTTTTATTTTATTGTTGTTTGTGAGTTTTCTTTTGTCAACAATGACGGGGCGAGGCTAAAGTTCAGGGTTAGTAAAAAAAAAAATTGAAAAGGGCTAGGTGATACAAATATTTTCTTAGTTCCCAAAAAGATATTCCCAGACCAAAAGTTGAGCTTTTATGGAAAGCTCTAAGTTATTTTCTTGAATACTTAAGTGATTTTATATTAAATCTAGGTTAAATCAATCAAAATGATGGACATGGTATATATGGGCATGTAAAGATAGTGGACCTCATCGCTAGCCCTCTTCTGGAGATGATAAATGGCTGGATACCTACTGTATACAGGTTCAAGTGCGCCTAGACGGTAACTTTAAAGCCACATTTGGGGGAAAAGAAAGAACCAAATGCTGAATTGATGTGGTCACGGATGGATCGGTTATGGATGGAGAATCTGGCACGGGAGTAGTTGGAGAGGAACCAAAAAGGGGCATCTCAGTGCCGCTTGGGGACTCGACCACTATTTTTCAGGTGGAGGTCACGGTCATTGCCATATGTGCTGTAAGGTGGGAGTGGTTACCCACATTTATTTACATATAATATATACAGGTAACCCTCCTATAACACGGTATCTTATAACACGGTTTCGCTATAATACGATTCATAAATTGCGGGAACCCTCCAACAACACGGCATCCTATAACACGGTTTCGCTATAACGTGATGAGAAAACTGCAAATCCTTTGTACATACAACACTGTATGTACTTCTAAAAACATCAACCTTAAATGCGTGCTGGAATGAGATATGGCCCTCTTCAATTGAAACAGAAAACATCCGTGAAACATCAGAAAATGAAATTGGTGCCATATTAGAAATCGCTAAATCAATCGAAGGCGAAGATTTTGTGGATATGGCTATCAAAGACATTCAAGATTTATTAGTGGAAGAAGAAGTTGACGAAGGGGATTTGATGGAAATGGCATCCCTAGATGCAAATCGAATCGATTTTGAGGACGCTAGCTCTGATGAAGGTTGTGCAGTTAAGAATTTAACATAAAAAAAATACAATAAGGCCTAAGTTTAGCGGAAAATCTCGAGTCATTTTTCTTGAATACAGATCCTTCTACGAAAAGAAATCGAAAATTCAAAAGGGTGCTGCAAAACTGTTTAGCTCCATACCGCGAAATTTACAATGACCTAGTAAGAACCAGCAAGCAAATTTTGGTTGCAGATTTTTTAAGAGAGGAAAACGCACAAAAACTTTAAATAGAGAAAAAATGTTCTAAAAGTAAAGGCGTTATCGATCCACCGAAAAACGTTCTCCTTTGATTATACTGAGCAGTGACGACGAATAAATTCATTAAATTATGGTTGCGTTAGAATTAAATATTTTTTTTTTACTTTGTAATGTACTTACATTTCTATTTTTAACAAAAATTAAGTTGTTTATGTCGAATTAAAAAAAGTTGTTTTTAATAAGTTTTTGGAACGTAACCCCCCTTTTTGTACTAGCTCTGGGTCTCATGCAACACGGTTTCACACAACACGGCATTTTCTAGGAACCTAACTACCGTGTTATAGGAGGGTTACCTGTATATAAGTCATTCTTTTACAAATCGTACACCATTCGACACTTGACATTTTAGAATCGCCTAAAAATTTTTTTACAGCTTCTATACGTGAATATAACAACCCGTATTTTTGGATTTTGCTCAAAAAAATTTTCTTTTGAAACTATGCCCATTTAAATTTTTAAAGATATTTGAATTTTCTCCAACCTTTGTTTATTTGAAGTTTTATATCTCCAGTTCTACTATTCGGATTTATGTCGGTTTTTTTTTTCTGTACTTTGTTACTTAAGATTTGAAATATATATTTTTTTTTAAATTTGCATAAATTTTATAAACAATTGCAATTTAATTCTTTATAAGCTTATATCACTCCCTTACCCCAACTTGAATCGAATTAAAAATATATCATTTTATTCCTTATTTTATCATCTACAAAACCCAGTTTACAAAAAGTTGAGATCTTTCTTATTTTGGAAGATATTAAATATTTTCGAGCGCAAGGTACCGAAACGCGCTCCGCCTGCGTCTAATTCCTAAGATCTCCAACGCTAGCACCTATTTTACATTGATGAATGTTAACCATTTTGCGTTTGAGTACAAACATGTTTGTTAGAAGAACTTCAAAATAGTTTCCCCATTACAAAACTAAACGTTAAAAGGCAAAAATGCATTGAAACGTAAAAATGAGGTAAATTTTTACTGTTAAATTTTTTACAATAATTTTTTTACTTACTTTACAAAATTATAAAAAATTCATCAGAATTATCTATGTCCCTAAATATTTATAAATCTTTTTAAGAAGAACAATATTGATTTTGGGTCGTTGGAAAGTTATGACGTTGATATGGAACGTTTCTCAGCAAATTCCAATATAGCTTATGAGGAAAAAGAAGTATTAGTATCTGCAGCAATTGATTCGTTCAATCAGGATTTGAATTTTATTGGATCTTCTGCCATTCACAGAAGAAAAATTTCCCAAAGGCGTTATTCCGATAAAAAAACAAAAAGAGTATTTAAAGCATTGTCGAAAAAAAAATTTCATCCAACTATTGACGAAAATGATGATACCATTGAGGAAAATGATGAAAATAATTTAGAAGAATTTAGATTTTATAAAAAATGAACTCAAAATGGTTTCTAAGATCGTATATTTTCTGGGTCTAGTACTCAATATAAAAAAAATTGTAAGCCTTACTTACCATGAAGAAGATTTTGGTCTTAGTGCAGAGTGACACTTTTTCCCAACTTTTCATGGTAAGGGCGCATGTGATGGATTAGGAGGAACTTTGAAAAGGTTAACAGCAAGAGCTAGTCTGCAAAGTACTTCCAATCCCATCCTAACACCAAAACAATTATTTGACTGGGCAAATGAGCCATTTCCTAATATTTCTTCAAAATATGTCACTAAAGAAGAATATTTTAAAGTTTTTTTTTAAGTAAGTAATTATCAGATGAAAAGACCAGTTTTTTTATTTTAACAATTTATTTACACTATGTTTCGTCTGTGTTATTCTTATTATTATTATTATTATTATTATTAAATTTGACATCTGAAATTTTGTATTGTTAAATTTATATTCAAATTATCAAATATATTTATTATATTTGATATAACAATTTTCAAGATACCTGATGAAGTCGAAATTACACTGACGAAACGTAGCGTAAAACGAAAATAAATTGCTAAAATAAAAAACTGGTCTTTTCATCTGATAGTTACTTAAAATATTAAACTATTAAGACATGAAAAGTAGTATTAAATATTTTGAAGGAAAACAAAAATTAGAGGTTCGATTTAGAAAAGCTACCACCGCCAAAGAGACATTAAAATTTCATGCTATAATATTGATTAAAAAATATTTTCTTTGCAAGCCAAAAATGATACAATTAAGTACCTAATTTTAAAAAGTTGCAAAATACAAATCACAAATACAAATAAATATTTCAACATGTACAACAATTATAATAAAATGAAAATTAATATTTTGAATACTTTTAAGTTTAAAACAAATACGTTCTTTTCCTATATCGCAACTGCATTCATTACATTGCCTTGCGTTCCAAAATATTATATGATTCATTTTTGAAGTAAGTATATCTATTGAAGTTTGCTTTTTAACGTTTTACTTTGTAATGGGGAAACTATTTTGAAGTTCTTCTACCAAACATTTTTATACTCAAACGCAAAATGGTTAACATTCATCAATGTAAAATAGGTGCTAGCGTTGGAGATCTTAGGAATTAGACGCAGGCGGAGCGCGTTTCGGTACCTTGCGCTCGAAAATATTTAATATCTTCCAAAATAAGAAAGATTCCAACTTTTTGTAAACTGGGTTTTGTAGATGATAAAATAAGGAATAAAATGATATATTTTTAATTCGATTCAAGTTGGGGTAAGGGAGTGATATAAGCTTATAAAGAATTAAATTGCAATTGTTTATAAAATTTATGCAAATTTTTTAAAAAATATATATATATATATATATCAAACCTTACGTAACAAAGTATAGAAAAAAAAATTCGACATAAATCCGAATAGTAGAAGTGGAGATATAAAATTTCAAATAGGCAAAGGTTGGAGAAAATTCAAATATCATTAAAAATTTAAATGGGCATAGTTTCAAAAGAAAATTTTTTTGAGCAAAATCCAAAAATACGGGTTTTTATATTCACGTATAGAAACTGTAAAAAAATTTCAGGCGATTCTAAAATGTCAAGTTCAAATTTGCTGCGGTTTGTCAAAAACGACCCATAAGGTCGTTTCATCAGGGCAGTTGCGAGAGGTATCGCTGCATTCTCCATTTTCAATTGTGTCCTGCCATGATTGGAACCGTCATGGAGCCGGAGCCGCTGGGGACGAGCTGCTGAGGCTCGAGTCCGAAGAGAACGTGGGATGGGTATGGAGTAGTACAATCAAAGCCTAGGATGCCGCTACTCCATAGTTGAGTCCTTTGTGAGGTGGTTCGATGTATGTGGCGTCCAAAATATGCTGCTGCGTTGCGTGCTGCAATTCAGGATCACCAGAATGTAAGGTGGGAGTGGTTACCCACATTTATTTACATATAATATATACAATTACAGTGGCCAGCACTGGCCCCGAACAAATTGAATTGCTGAAGGTATATAACGTCGTTTTGTCAGGGCAGTTGCGAGAGGTATCGTTGCATTTTTCAATTCTATTTCCAGTTGCCACAGTGCCATAAAAAACTTAGATATGGCCTATCAAAATAGGAAAATACAGATCTTCTCTGACAGTCAGGCGGCGTTAAAAGCGATTGCCAATACAACGATCAGCTGGTGCTGGAGTATCGGAAACTCCTGAAGGACCTGGCAAAGCACAACCGAGTCAAATTTGGTTGGGTGCCGGGACATAAGAGAATTGAGGGTAATGAAGAAGCTGATGCTTGCGCAAGTGCTAGTTTGATGGGGGGCCTGAAGCCAAAATTAGAGATTCCCAAATCTGCTGTTAAAAAGTCACATCCTTTGTTTTACCATCTAAGTCAGGCCTCCAAGGGGGGCCCTAATTCTGTTGGGAAGAAGGTAATAATGATAGCCTCAGGTGCTTTTGAGGGCTGTTAAAACTCATAAATTGGCATCCACTGTTTTAGGGGGCGCAATACCAAATTTTGAGAACCTCTGATCTTTGGTATTTGTCTATTTAAAAAAAAGACAACAATGTGACCCACCGTGCGGTCACTTTGTCAAAAAAAAAAAAAATCTTCATTAAATATTGGCAGGTGTGACCACACGGTGTGGCACACTGATGAGAATCAAACAATTCGATTTTTTTCGTAAAATTTCTGTATTTTCTTTCTATCTTTACTAAATATTGTGATATAAAAGATTTATCTGTAAAAAAGGATCGGGAAAGTTCGATAGGAATAGTGAGCTTTCAATTGGAAAGCTTAGGAGTTGACTGCCGGTGGTTGTTGATATAATAGGGTATATAAACGCCGTTTTTGGTTGCAATCGGTACGTGGTGCGCCGTGTCCCGGCTTGCCCCAAAAGCTTTGCCACGTTTCAAAATGTTTTCTACTCGATTCGGAGTCTTGTTCTCGAATTTCCTGAAAATCGATTTTCATAAGATGGTATGAAAACAAACGAATTCATTGGGGTATACCTTTAAATGCTTTGATTTTAGGGTCACCTGATGAGAAAGCTCCTTCAAGTATTCAGAATCTGCCGGTTTCCACCTTAAACACAAGATGTAAGCAAGTAAATTTAAGGATATGGTAAATTTTGACGGAAGTACCTGGGATGATATTCAATGCGTGTAATATCAGTGCTTGGAAGTGGTAGACGAATTTGCGCTTCTCGTCTTCGGGCCAACAATGGGACTAATTCAACTCCACCGGTCACTTCGCTCGTTGACTGGCGAGTGTCGTCTCCATCTGTGCCCTCCTGAACCTTTTGCTCCACGCTTTTTGTACCCTCTTTTACATCACCCCCACGACCCTTAGCTTTTTTTGTTCCACTCCGAAAGTTCTCACGTTCGATCGCTTTCAGCTTATCCTCCGTGGTCCATCCCTAAATCGAAACCGTCAAAGTTGTTATTCTTTTGGATGCTGATGGTACCGAAATATTACCAGAGAGTCAAAGAAATTTGAGCCAATATTTGGCGGAGGCCTCCAAGGACGACCTCCAGGGCCTGAGCGACCCCAAGGCATACTATATTTGGCCTATGAACGTGTTTGCTTTAAAAAACAGAAGCGATCAAAAAAAAAATTTATACAAACCAATTGGCGGGCAAAATCGTGTTTGTCACGTTCCAAAGCATCGCGGGCACGTTTTTGTTCTGCGACTATTTTATCTAGATCCAAAAAGAAACAACTCTTAGATCACTTCTATAAGTCGTATATTTGTGTGTATGTATGTTTTCAAATATCTCCTAAACAAGTGGTTCTTAACCTGGGTTCGATCGAACCCTAGGGGTTTAGTGACTCAATCTCAGGGGTTCGGTGGACATCAACTCCTACAAGGACTCCTACAAGGTATATGGATATATACCAATGGTTTGAATTTGAAAATATCATATTTTCTTTTTCCTATTAATAAAGGTTCGGAAAAGTGTATGTAAAATAGGTGGGGTTCAGCACCTCCAACAAGGTTAAGAACCACTGACCTAAACTATCATTATTGGACAATAGACTGGTTATAGGTTATGTGACGTCACGATAAATTTAATAGGATGCTCTCTTAAGTACGAGTAAAAAACATAATGTCGTAATATATTACCCGGCTTCTACTACTGGATGTATAGTAAGAGACAACGATTGAGACGACGAGACTAAACTAGGGCGAACATTCTCGAATGTTCCATAATGACAATCGAAACTCAAATAAGTGACAATCAAACGATACAAAGCTCTGAAATGTTCTAGAAACACGAGCTTTTAGTGTATAACTAATCGCTCATAATTCTGTATAATAAATTGGGCTATTAATTATCCTGTGGGGAACCTAGGTCATTGTTTTTAATAAATGACTGTCCATTGGTTATAGATTAAGTTAACCTTATCGAAGATTTTTTTGGATAACCCAACGTACGGATTGAAAAACTTGAGAAAGTTCAGAGAAATAGCCCATTAAGCTAAAAAAGTATGTCGAAAAAAAAAAACTCTAACCTCTATTAGGGTGTAAGCAACCCTCTAGACAACAACCATGACTATCCCCTAAACATCACTTAATGTGTCTTCAGCTGAAATATAAAAGATTCTCCGAAATAGTCTCTTGTTTTGTACTTATAAAAATCAAATTTAGATGTTTTTAGGTTTCGTGTATCAAAAACGAGTAACGCAACCCTTATGAGATCATTCACTGGTGACTGGTTGAATGTTTGTCTGTCTGTCACGGGTCCGAAAATCTTCGACCAATGAAACTTGAAAGTTGATACAATTATAGAGTTTTGTGAAGCAATGTCAGATGTCTATTGAAAAAAAAAAAAAAAATAAGGGTTACTTTTAGGGGTTGAAATGGAAAATTTATAAAATAATGACAGATGCATCGTGGATCTCTATCCTTGAAATTTCTGGACCGAAAATAAAATTTCTCACAGGAAAAACGAAAATCCTAAGTAATAGTACATTGGGTTACTTTGAGCTACTCTTTAAGACTTTAAGACAGCTATTTTAATGCAATGTTTAATTGCAATAATATCAAACAATGCATTTTAAATGCCTTAAATTTACATTTTGTCGTCACTCAAATTGTTTGGACTTTAATATAAGTTGGATTTCAGTACGGGCTTTAGTAAGAAACCTTTCTATTGAGAGGTTCCCTTGCAATTGGTGGAATGTCCGTCTGTCTTTCACGGGTAATTCCTCCGAATATCTTCGACCAAAGTTCAAAGTGGGAGATGAGAATTCTAAGGTGGATGCTGGGGAAGACTAAAAAGGACAAGATCAGGAACGAAAGGATAAGAATGATAGTTGAAGTGGTAGAGTGCTCAAAGAAAATACAGGAAAGAAGGCTGCAGTGGTATGGACATCTGGCGAGAAGAAGAGAGGGCTATGCTAGGAAGCGAGTGGACCGAATTCGACTGGAAAGAAGGAGACCAGTAGGAAGACCAAGGAAGAGATGGTCAAAGTTGAATGTGGGAGATGAGAATTCTGAGGTGGATGCTGGGAAAGACGAGAAAGGATAGGATCAGGAATAAAAGTATAATAGTGACAGTTGGAGTGGTAGAGTGTTCCAAGAAAATACAGGAAAGAAGGCTGCAGTGATATGGACATCTGACGAAAAAGAGAAAGGACTATGTAAGGAAGCAAGTGGACAGAATTCAACTGAAATGAAAGAGACCCGTAGGAATACCGAGAAAGAGATGGCCAAAGTTGAATATGGGAGATGAGAATTCTGAGGTGGATGCTGGGGAACACGAAAAAGAACAGGATCAGGAATGAAAGTATAAGAGAGACAGTTGAATTGGTAGAGTGTTCTAAGAAAATACAGGAAAGACGGCTGCAGTGGTATGGGCATCTAACAAAAAAGGGATAGGACTATGTTAGGAAGCGAGTAGACCGAGTTCGACTGGAAGGAAGGAGACCAGTAGGAAGACCGAGGAAGAGATGACTAAAGTTGAATGTGGAAGATGAGAATTCCAAGGTGGATGCTGGGGAAGACGAAAAAGGGTAAGATCAGAAACGAAAGGATGATATAGAGAGTTGGAGTAGAGTACTCAAAGAAAATACAGGAAAGAAGGATGCACGAGAAGGGGAGAGGACTATGTTAGGAAGCGATTAAACAGAATTCAAGTGGAAGGATGGAGACCAGTAGGAATACCAAGGAAGATATGAAAGGACTGTGTCTCTGTAGACATGAAAGAGAAGGAACTGATAGGGGAGGATGCCAAGAATAGGGCAGGATGGAGGAAAAAGATACGGAACGGCGACCCCGAATAGGCAAAAGCCTGGAAGAAAGAAGAAGAATGAAACTTGAAAGTTGCCACAATTATAGAGTTTAAGGAAGCAATGTCTATTCAGAATTAAAAAAAAAAAATAAATAAGGGCAACTTTTAAGAGATAGAGTGGAAAATTTTAAAATTAAAGCCAGCTGCATCATGGATCTCTATCCTTAAACTCACTGGATCGAAAAAAATTCCTCACAGGAAAAACCAAAATCTTTAAACAAGCGAAAATTTCGTTCGTATCTGACTAGGATTCTTACTAATAGTATATTAGGCTATTTTAAGTTACTCTTTAAGAATTTACGAGAGTTGTAACTGCCGCTCGTCAATGTAAAAATTGCAATAATTAATGGTGTTAAAACCAAGTTGGGTTTCAATAAGGGTTGTACCGGTCTGGACATATGGAATACAACTTTGGGGAACTGCCAGAAGCTATAATACTGAAATAATGCAGAGGTTTCAGTCTAAAACACTGCGTCTCATCGTGGATGCCTCTTGGTTTATCGGAAACTTCGACATCTATAAAGATTTAGGCATTGCGACCGTTAAGGAAGAGGCATCCAGATACAGCCTCAAATACCTTGGGTGCTTAAATGGTCATTCGAGTCACCTGGCTATGAACCTACTGGATAACAGCGAGGAGACTGTTAGACTGAAGCGTCTGACATTCCTGGAGCTGCCCTACAGGCAGAAGAAAGCACCCCAATTTGGGCCCCCTGTTGCCCCGTCCATACGTTCAACAGCTTTACTTATTGTCTTGAGACAGATTGCGCAACAACACAAATTATAAAAGGTTCCAAGGTTCCCCTTCGCACATTTTTTTTTTTAGAAATATTTTTATTACCTAACTGTCGTCGATATTTTGCTTGTTCCTGCTTATCGACTTGATATCGAAGCCGATTTTCCACGTCACGACGCACTGATTCCACGTTGGAAAAACGCAAATCTGGATCTTCCCTGATCAAAACTTTCGGTTTGTATTTCATCGGTGGCACTCGATGTGGTATCCGATATTCAAAACGACGATTAGCAGCTTCCTGTATCACAAATTAAATAATATCCTAGTTTCTTGCATCCACTTTGTTATCTACTTACTTTTTGATTTTCATCATCCGGAATCAGCTCGGCATCGCGGATATTTCTCATTCGAATATTACTGGTGGGTGCACCACCACCCGGTTTACCCCACGGTGCATATTTCTCCATCATATAGCGTAGCTAAAATTAACAAACTTTTTAGTTGATTTGATTGCATTTTTCACTCACCAACCTTTTCTTGTTCGTGTAGTTTTTGTTGTAAGTTTTCGACTTTCCGTCGCGACAATAACGCCATACCGTCCCGCACCATTTGCTTTTCATTCTCTTTACGTTGCTGTTCCGTTAATGTTAACTCGGAAAATCGCGAACTCATTCCATATCAATTATACAAAACGGTCATCATTTTTACGTGAAAGTCAAATTTACAGGAAACGTTCAGAAAATCAGTGCAATGAATTTATCAAGAGACCCTCGTCCGTTGCGTTCGATACAATTGAGGAAACTATGGTGCACTAACAACATTCCGATATATCCGGGCGACAGGACAAACTGGTACGGTTTCTGGAGTTAATGTTCTACATTGATCTTATTGCTAAATGTTGAACGTAATAAATCTAACAATAAACCAAGCAATTCTTTTGCAGGTATTAGAAAATAATTAATTTGGGAAACCTCTTTGAAATTTCAATTAACATTTATGTAGAACTAATTCATAATCGATTACCTTGCTAATTGGAATTTTCAAAAAATAATCAATACTCTAGTAAATTAGAAGAGTTGATGGCTGAAATTATGGCAATATATTAGTAGAAGGTTTGGTTTGTTATCTGATTAGATTTTTAGACGTTATTTTTACTTAAAAATAAATAATTTTGTATGTGATTTGATGGAGACGACAGTGCATGCCGTGTCTTCGAAATATTCATGATGAAAGCATGTCAAACGATCAATAAATTTTTAATGTAAAAGCATATACATGATTTAATAGTGGAAAGCTTTACGGAGCTTTTAGCATGCTTTATCTATTTGCAATGCATTCATGATTTAAATAAGATCAATTGGAAAGCTTCTTCTTTGGGAAGCTTCTGAGTAAATTGGTTATTACTTTAAAATAGTTCGTCAGCGTCTAATTTTACTAACACCACAAATCAGTTATTTTAAAGAATCCAATTAAATGGCAAATTTTCATCTTTGCTACTTCTAATATATTTGTTTTACAGATAAAATCATATTTTTATATGATTGTGTAGTTTGCTAAATTATGGCTAATTCAAAATCCAGTTTTGCTGTCATGCTGCGTTTACACGAGTCAATTTTAGTAGCCCGTTTTTAGTTGATGAAAACAAGTTGAATGAAAAACCTCGTGTGAGAACCGTAATCAACTTTTTAGTGGATCAAAAAAAGTTTGAACAAGTCATCACAATAGGTTTTTCATTCAACTTTTGATCGATTAACTAAAATCGGTCAACCAAAGTGGACTCGTGTGAACGAGGCATCAACGTCTGTCAACGTTCTATTCAATTAATAATTTTCGTGGGTTCTCGTTAATCCTCGTCTTACTTCCGAACATTTTCGAACTCGTTCACGCAAAAATAACTTGGATTGATTCTCTACCAGTTCCGGATCAGTACCGCGAACGACCCTATTTACGAATTGTAGAGTTATTTCCAAAATAAAATCTGAATTTGTGCGTTAATCGCGTAGTCATATTAAAATTTAAATTGAATGGGTCCGTCCACCCCCCAAATATAATAAATTTTAATACAGTGTTTTAAAATGTAGGTAGATACGTAATAATGAGTTGAAAAACTTAGTTTTAAAAATATATTAATAAATGAATCAGAGCCATTTCTTTGTGGAAATTTAAAAAAAACGATTTGAACCCTTAAATGATTCAACCAAGAAACTAAAAAAGGAGGAATTCTTTTTTTAGGTTATTTAAAGTCGCTTGTAACATCTAAGGTCATCAGCGACTGTTCTATAGTTCTAAAGATCTTGCCTCTTATTTGTTTCAGTTTCCTAGTGTCTTATTCATACAGTTAGGAGTTCTTTATGAATATTGATGATTACAAGAACAGAGAAAGTTGATATTATAGAAGAAAGACATAAAAATCTTTTTACTCCTATTTTTAACTACTTAAGGGGGTATTCTAGTCTAGAGGCCCGAATTTCAAGCGTTTTTTGGCAAATGATTAAAAAAAAGCATTTTATATTTTTACCATCCATTTTTTATCATTTGCTTATTCATATGCAGAGAGTACACAAAATGATAATTTTCATGATGATTCTAACAAATTTTTTCCTAGTTCAATAGTTTGACCGCTAGAACGTGCCGAAGATAGGTTCAAAGGTCCAACGGTCCAAGTTCAAGCTCTTCACTTGTATTCTTTGTACCTTTTATATAACAATTGGTCCCTATATAGGTCTTCCCCTTATATAAAGACTTGGAATTCTTCCAGAACATTCGATTCTATTATTCCTTTGCCAAAACTTTATATTTTTCTTGGAACAATTCCTTGCCAAACTTTCTAATTTTCTTGGAACAATAGAATGTGCTAGAAGCTCCATTTTTTTCTTAATTTTGGTCAAACCCTCGCGCCACGGGTGGTTCTAGAAAACTTTCAAGAGTTCCTGGAAATTTTGTAACTCACTCCCATTCTATGACCACGTCACTCCCCAACTGGCTAGTTGATTGGCTTGGCCCACCCACGGCTGAGATAGTTTAAAGAGCGGTTCCACTCCTAACCTCACAAAATGGCGACACTCCTCCGTTTTAAAGCACCTTAGTCTGTGACAATACATTGGTATTCTAAAATTGTTAAGCTTAAGCGGGACTCCCCTATTGATTTTGAGGTGCATTCCAGGATGGAGGAGGATGCATTTCCACTCTTTCCACGTACCTTTCTATCAGTCCCTTAATATGCCACATGACATCCTCAACACCCAGATTACGTTCAATAATGTGATTCCTGACATATCTGCTAACTCCCAGAAATGATCGATTTTTTTTGGCATCTTTTAACCACTTTCCAGTTGCTAGACCTTGCCAGAGTCCAGAGTTGAACCCCATATAGCCATTTTGGTTTGAGCACTGCTCTATTGAGTAACACCTAGAACAACAGGAGACCTTTTGTCTGTCATCCAGGCAACCCTACGGTGGATTTTTGTGGTTTGAGTAACCTTCTTGTTTGTATGAATCTTCCAGTTGAGGCGACGATCTAAGTCAAAGCCCAAGTACCTCACGGTGACGTCATTTGAGACACTATTCTTGTTGATTTTAATGGGTCCACATGGCTAAGGGTAAACGTAACTTACTTAGTCTTCTCCCCGTTTAGCTTGAAACGCCACATTTTTGCCCTTGGACCGCTTGGACCAGGTTTTCCATGTTGTCCACAGATGTTACTGTCAATTTATTCCCTTCCAGTGGAAGACCAGCCGTTTAAATTAAGTAGAGCATAAGTCCAAGGACACTGCCCTGTGGTACTCCGCTGTAACTTTGTATTTAAAGCTGGATACATCCTTGTACTGGAGGACATAGAACGTTCTGTCCGTTAACTAGCTCTCTTGGACGCCTGAGCAACATCCAGAAACAAACCCATGCAGTGTTTTCTTTCTTCCAGTGCATCATTTTTGTAGTTTGTAATGCGATGCACTTGTTCTACCGTACCGTGTCGTGCTCTGAAACCAAATTGATCGGTATTGTATTATCTGCTTCCAGTAATGGATCAATCAGTTCCAGCACAAGCTTCTCCAAGATTTTGGAACAAAACTGATCGGTATATAAGATGCAATATTTCTGATCTCTTTTCCCGACTTTAGGATCAACATCACTTTCGCCTCCTTCCAAACCTCAGGATAGCATTAAAGATTAAGAGAATCACGCGTAGACCATTTATTGACAGTTCTTTTACCATTTTGCTGGTGACCAAATCACAACCTGGACTCTTGCGGAATTCTAACTGGTTGACTCTTTTTAATTAGCGGCGGTAATTTAAACTTAAAGGGTGAAAAAATACCCCCCGTTAATCCTTGGTATATTGAAACGAAGCTCAGATCCGTGGTATTGTTCGGCATAAAAATTGTTCTCTAGGTGTTCTCTAAGACTTGCATATAATTTGCTAAGTAATTGAATATCTAAGTAAAACTTTAAGTTTTTATTTCATCCTTAACAATGTTACATTTTTAGAAAACATTTCAGGTAGATAGTAAAGGTTTCTATTTGGCTGATTCTAGTTTATCAATCAGAATTTTCTTGATATTTATACCCGTTAAGGCATGAACAGATGGAGGAATTTGTGCGAGCAGCACATTAATGTCGCTAGAAACATTATCAGAACCACCCAGAAGCACGATTTCATCCGTTTTGGCCAACGGAGCCGCAATTTCAGCGGTGATTTTTGGCAAGGCGTCCAAAACTAAGCTCATCATAGCAGCATCGCCATAATCCTTATAAACATCAGCTTTGAGCTTCATTCGTAACGCCTCGGCATCGCCAATTTTCTGCAGTCGTCCAGCCTCTTGCTCAGCGAGCTTACGAATTCTCTCCGTGGTCGCTATTGCAGCCTGAATCACCAACGTTTTCTGTCCCTCAGCAAGCACGGCAATCCGATAGCTTTCCGCCTCGGCTGGCAAACGTACCGTAGCCACCAACTCGTTGGAATGGCGTTGAATTTCTTTGTCTTCCACCTCGATTTGTTTCCGCCGTTCGATCACATCAATTTGCATCTCTTCGTTGCGGATCTTTTGCTTGATCCGGACCACTTGCAATTCATAGGCTAGTTGAGCTTGAGCTTTTGCTGTGTTCACTTCCTGATCGAACTGAGCTTTTTGCAGTTGGTACATTTTCCAGTTGTTTTGGATTTTGGCATCTGTTTCGTATTTAACGTCCATCGCTAACTTTTCACATTCGGCTTCGCGAATGCTGGCATCTCTGTTAGCCTGTGCCACTCCTATATCAGCGTCTCGTTTTACTAAAGCCACCTGAGCTTTTCCTAGGGATGTCAAATATCCAAATTTGTCGTAAATGTCTTTAATAGTAAACGAGAGAATTTCGATTCCCATATGGCCCATGTCAGGAGAAGCAACTTCACGAACCATCGAAGCAAATTTCTCTCGATCACGGTATATTTCTTCGACTGTTAGAGTACCGCATATAGCTCTCAGATGTCCTTCCAATGATTGCAACAAAGTGTCACCAATTTCTTCTAGGCTTTTGCCCAGAAACTGTTCGGAGGCGGTCAGAAGCAGTTCGCGGCTCTTAATTATTTTACACTGCGCCACAGCAGACACTGTTACGGCCACACCTAGGACGGTTTCAACATCTTCGCTAATCGGATAGAGAGTCATCACTTGGAGCGATAGCCGTTGCACATCGGTGATGAGCCACCATGCAAAACACCATCCTCCAATCACGACAATCCGTTTGGTAGATGCAAAACAGCCTCCCGATACGACTGCCGCCTCATTTGGACCCGCTGTAATTATATTGCCCATTTATGATTAAGAAAAATTTTGAAAAAAAAAACTCACTCTATGAAAGTCCAGCACACAGACTACAACAGATGGATACCTGGTAACGTAGTTTAAAGTAAAATTAATACAAACAATTATGACAGAACAGCTTAAAGTTGAATTTTTAATTTTTGGAAGTGTTTATCAACAAGTTTCCATGATTTCCATAAAGTGACGTGTCACAAGGTGGTCAAAAAAAAAGAGTTGAAACCCTTGTAGACCAGGGTCGATAATTTTTGAGACCAAAAAAAAATTATAGTAGGATGAAACCCATAAAAAAAGGAAGAGAACATAACAAAAATGAAAGGAAAATTAAATTACGGTTAATCTGAGGTTGGGAAGTGGAAAAGGGGGTGTTTTGAAGGGTAGAAAATAATTATCTCGATTTCCGACAAAACTACAAGTTCTATAGAAAAAAATATATATATAGTAAAGTTGTAGATAGTAAGAAGATCTACAACTTTTGTGCCAACACTTTTTTCACATAACCTCAAAATTTATGTAAAAAATTCAAATAATCAAGTTTTTGGTCTTTTTTTATCTTTAACATTAATTATTTTATCTTTTACAGAAATAGGTAAGGTAAGTTTTTACCTATTTTCATGAAAAAAAATTTTTTTCCTAAAAAATAAAAAAAAACTAAAAGCTTGATTATTTGAATTTTTCACATATATTTTGAGGTTATGTGAAAAAAATGTTACTACAAAAGTTGTAGATCTTCTTATTATCTACAACTTTGCTATTTAACTTTTATACATAGGACTTGTAGTTTTGTCGGAAATCGAGATAAACCATTTCTACCCTTAAAAACACCCTATTTGTCACTTCCCAACCACAGATCGACCGTAATTTATCTTTCCTTCCATTTTTGTTATATTCTCTTCCTTTTCCAATGGGTTTCATCCTACTATAATTTTTTTTTTGGTCTCAAAAATTATCGACCCTGGTCCAAGATTTTAAATCGAGTTTCAAAAAGTTTATTCAACTATATTCTAATATACCGCTATCCAGAAGCAAGATTTGCTCAATATCTTAGGTCCTGTGCTTTGATGGTCACTGTATGTACAAACTTGAATTGTACATTCGCTTTTCCGTTTTTATAAAATATACGTCGTCTTATCCGTATTTTCAAAATAAAGCTTCTAGGAAAAATCAAGCTTTTGATACAATTTCGTGTTCTTTAGTAAATAAAAATCAATTTTTTGGGAGCTTTAAGCTTGAATGCACACTATGCCCACTATGAAACGTTTGAATCAACCAATAAGATACCACAAATTTTAATGCCATTTCGTTATTTTTGAGCTTTCGATCTGAAAACAAATTTTATTTTGCTCCAAGCAAATCATAAACCATAAAACTTAATCTATGGGTGTTCCTTAGAAAACCAGGTTCAAGAAATCTTTTCAAATCATACCAAAAATTTCTTAGTTTAAAGCTGTCGAAAATAGAGCTTTCGTAAATGTCTGACTTTTTCTAAACATTTTTAGTCATTTGTAAGGTTATGATTAGTTTCACACAAAAAATCAAGTTTTAGTTGATTTTTCTTAATCTAGGCTTTTTAGAATAAAAGTTCGATTTTGAGAGCTTTGAACTTTTTTTGCATATGTTTTCTTCTTTTTATTCAATGCCCACGCTTGACATTTCTGCCATTTGGTGCCGCGTCATCCAGTAAAGGGTAGTTGGTTTTAGTTGTTTTCGTTTATCTCCCGAACGTCTGCAAATGTAGGTCAGTTGCCAAGATTCATGGCGTTTATGGGTTTCCCATTGCAGAGGGAGCAGATTGGAGTCCGTAGGATGCCAATACGATGCAAGTGCTCGAGTTATGGACCACATAACGATAAACTGTAGTAGGTTAAAGGGTGTAGTTGGCTAACAAAGAAATATCTATAAAGTTCTTATAAGGACGGACCCCCCGTGGCGCAAAGAGATTGACCAAACAAATTACTCGGGTATGACACAAAGGACAATCTTCTGGAAGTTTCTCCTTTTAATTCTTGATGGATGGAAAAAGGACAAAAGATCGTAGAATAGAAAATTCCAGCAGCTGAATAAGTGGTGTACGAATTTTCTAGAAGAATGGCCAAGTTCTTATATAAGGGTCGTTCTTTTACAAACCCCACAAAATCTGAACAAATTTGAATTTGACATTTTAGAATCGCCTGAAAATTTTTTTACAGCTTTTATGCGTGAATATAACAACCCGTATTTTTGGATTTTGCTCAAAAAAATTTTCTTTGGAAACTATGCCCATTTAAATTTTCGATGATATTTGAATTTTCTTCAACCTTTGCCTATTTGAAATTGTATATCTCCACTTCTACTATTCGGATTTATATCGGATTTTTTTTATTCTGTATTTTGTTACTTAAGGTTTAAAATTATCTTTTTTAAAAAAAAATTTTGCGTAAATTTTATAAACAATTGCAATTTAATTGTTTATAAGCTTATATCACCCCCTTATCCCAATTTGAATCGAATTAAAAAAATATCATTTTATTCCTTATTTTATCATCTACAAAACTCAGTTTACAAAAAGTTGGGATCTTTCTTATTTTGGAAGATATTAAATATTTTTGAGCGCAAGGTACCGAAACGCGCTCCGCCTGCGTCTAATTCCTATAAGATCTCCAACGCTAGCACCTATTTTACATTGCTGAATCTTAACCATTTTGCGTTTGCGTATCAAAATGTTTGTTAGAAGAACTTCAAAATAGTTTTCTCATTACAAAACTAAACGTTAAAATGCAAAAATGTATTGAAACATAAAAATGAGGTTAATTTTTACCGTTAAAATTGTTACAATAATTTTTTTACTTAATTTACAAAATTATAAAAAACTCACCAGAATTATTTATGTCCCTAAATATTAATAAATCTTTTTAAGAAGAACAATATTGATTTTGGGTCGTTGGAGAGTGATGACGTTGATATGGTACGTTTCCCAACAAATTCCAGGATTCCAGGATTTTAATTTTTATTTAATTATAATTGTTGTACATGTTGAAATATTTATATTGTATTTTGCAATTTTTAAAGTAATTGTATCATTTTCGTCTTGCAAAGAAAATATTTTTTAATTGGTATTATAGCATGAAATTTTAATGTCCCTTTGGCGGTTGTAGCTTTGCTAAATCGAGTCTCTAATTTTCGTTTTCCTTCAAAATATTTAACACTAATTTTCATGTCTTAATAGTTTAATATTTTAAGTAATTATCAGATGAAAAGACCAGTTTTTTATTTTAACAATTTATTTTCTTTTTACACTACGTTTCGTCAATCCGACTATATCAGGTATCTTGAAAATTGTTATATCAAATATAATAAAAATATATAATTTGAATATAAATTAAACAATTCAAAATTTCAGATGTCAAATTTTATAATAATAATAAGAAGAAGAATAACACCGACGAAACATAGTGTAAATAAATTGTTAAAATCAAAACTGGTCTTTTCATCTGATAATTAATTACTTTAAAAAAAATAAAAACCTCAAAATATTCTTCTTTAGTGACATATTTTGAAGAAATTTTAGGAAAAGTCTCATTTTCTCATTCAAATAATTGTTTTGGTGTTAGGATGGGATTGGAAGTTCTTTGAAGACTTGCTGTTAACTTTTTCAAAGTTCTTTCTTATCCATCACATGCGTCCTTACCATGAAAAGTTGGGAAAAACTGTCACTCTGCACTAAGATCAAAATCTTCTTCATGGTAAATAGGGTTTACAATTGTTTTTTATATTGAGCACTAGACCCAGAAAAATATAAGATCTTAGAAATTTGAGTTCATTTTTTATCAAATATAAATTCTAGTAAATTATTTCCATCATTTTCCTCAATGGTATCATCATTTTCGTCAATAGTTGGATGAAAATTTTTTTTCGACAATGCTTTAGATCCTTTTTTTATTTTTTTATCGGAATAATGCCTTTGGGAAATTTTTCTTCTGTGAATGGCGGATGATCCAACAAAATTAAAATCCTGATTGAACTAATGAATTGCTGCAGATACTACAACTTCTTTTTCCTCAAAAGGTACATCGGAATTTGTTGGGAAACGTTCCATATCAACGTCATCACTTTCCAACGACCCATAATCAATATTGTTCTTCTTAAAACGATTTATTAATATTTAGGGACATAAATAATTCTGGTGAGTTTTTTATAATTTTGTAAATTAAGTAAAAAAATTATTGTAAAAATTTTAACGGTAAAATTTACCTCATTTTTATGTTTCAATGCATTTTTGCATTTTAACGTTTAGTTTTATAATGGGGAAACTATTTTGAAGTTTTTCTAACAAACATTTTGATACGCAAACGCAAAATGGTTAAGATTCAGCAATGTAAAATAGGTGCTAGCGTTGGAGATCTTAGTAATTAAACGCACGCGGAGCGCGTTTCGGTACCTTGCGCTCGAAAATATTTAATATCTTCCAAAATAAGAAAGATCCCAACTTTTTGTAAACTAAGTTTTGTAGATGATAAAATAAGGAATAAAATGATATTTTTTTAATTCGATTCAAGTTGGGGTAAGGGGGTGATATAAGCTTATAAACAATTAAATTGCAATTGTTTATAAAATTGACGCAAAATTTTTTTTTTAAAATTATAATTTTAAACCTTAAGTAACAAAGTACAGAATAAAAAAAATCCGACATAAATCCGAATAGTAGAAGTGGAGATATACAATTTCAAATAGGCAAAGGTTGGAGAAAATTCAAATATCATCGAAAATTTAAACGGGCATAGTTTCCAAAGAAAATTTTTTTGGGCAAAATCCAAAAATACGGGTTGTTATATTCACGCATAGAAGCTGTAAAAAAATTTTCAGACGATTCTAAAATGTCAAGTGTTGAATGGTGTACGATTTGTAAAAGAATGACCCGTAAGAAAAACAAGGTCAGTCAACGACAGTCATAAATAAATCGTCAACGTCAGTTATACATAAACAACAGTCAACGTGAGTGATAAATAAATCGTAAATCGTAAGTGTTAAATAAATCATTAATGAAAATCTTTTACTTGATTCGATCCAAAGAACTTTAGTAAGTATCTATTGAAAATCAAAATATAATACTAAAAAAAGTGTCAATTGGTTGGTATGGAAATCAGAGAAAATTTTTTCAAAAATTTTCAACGTACAATCGAACACATTTTATTGTATAACCATCAAAATTTCAATAAAAACTTCCTGGGATTTTTTTTAATGAGACATTGAATAAGTAAATGGGTAATATTGTGACATCCGGACCAAATGAAGCGGCGATCGTATCAGGAGGATGTTGGACACCCAGACGGATACAAGTCGTAATTGGAGGCTGGTGCTTTGCACCCCCATTTACCACGAACATTCAACGACTGTCACTCCAGGTGATGACACTACACCCCGTCTGCAACGATGCTGAATCGGTTTTCGGTGTCGCTTTAACGGTAACCGGTGTGGCTCAGTGTAAAATAATTAAGACTCGAGAACTATTATTAACGGCCGCTGAACAGTTTCTGGGGAAAAGTATCGACGAAGTTAAAGACACATTGCTGCACTCATTAGAAGGACATTTACGTGCGATAATCGGCACGCTGACCGTCGAAGAAATATACCGTGATCGAGAGATGTTTGCTTCCAATGTGCGGCAGGTGGCCTCTCCTGATATGGGTCATATGGGAATCGAAATACTCTCGTTCACGATTAAGGATATTTACGATAACAATGAGTATTTGGCATCACTGGGCAGAGCACAAACTGCTTTAGTTAAACGAGATGCGGATATAGGAGTGGCTCAGGCTAATAGAGATGCCGGTATTCGCGAAGCGGAATGTGAAAAGTTAGCGATGGACGTTAAATACGAAACAGATACAAAAATCCAAAACAACTATAAGTTGTATCAACTGCAAAAAGCTCAGTTCGATCAGGAAGTGAACGCGGCGAAAGCTCAAGCTGAACTAGCCTATGAACTACAAGTGGCCAAGATCAAGCAAAAGATTCGCTGGGAAGAGTTAGAAATTGACGTGATCGAACGTCGAAAACAAATCGAGGTGGAAGAGCAAGAAATTAAACGCAATTTTAACGAGTTGGCGGGATCAGTTTATCTACCAGCCGATGCTGAAAAGTACTGCATCGAGGTTATTGCCGAGGGAAAAAAAACGCAGGTGATTCAAGCCGCCATGGCGGCCAGGGACAAGATTTTGTTGATGGGCGAGAGAGAGGCTGGGCGATTGCAACGCATTGGAAACGCCGAGGCACTGCGAATGCAGCTCAAAGCCGAAGTTTACCGGCAGTATGGGGACGCTGCCATGTTAAGTTTAGTTTTGGATGCATTACCGAAAATTGCGGCCGAAGTTGCAGCACCGTTGGCGAAGACTAACGAAATCGTCCTTGTCGGTGGCTCTGAACATGTTTCTGGGGACGTCAACAAGTTGGTCGCTCAACTTCCTCCAGCGATCCATGCCTTGACGGGACTTAACATTAATAAATCTTTAATGAATAAATTATCAACTTCTAAATAAAACCTATCGTCTTTTTGTTGAACCACACTAACACTTGACCCAGAGGTACTCAAACTTTACTTTTTTAGTTTTGGGTGAACCTTTGCTAGTCTGATATTTACATCGACTGGGACTGTTTGAGAATGTTAAGCAGTCCTCTGTGCAATCGCTGTGCAATTCGAATAGACAAACACTGATAGAAGTTCTAAAGGGGCGATCATAGGGGAAGAAAATTGCTAACCCCAAATCAAAATAGAAGACTTACTTCACGGAGGACGTGATCAGTCTTATTCTTTACCGGGAGAGTTTTAAAAAAAACTATGCTTGTTCAGTATAAGTCTGACACTCCCAAATTACCCTTTCAGAATCTTTCAAAAATTCCGATCGTGTTAAAAAAGATTCAAAACGTTCAAAATTTTTCATTTGCATTGACCCTTGGAAATCTACAAAATCCACTTACAAAACTCAAACGTAAATAAAACACTTTCTTATCAGGTCAGTCAATCAAATTGATAGACCCATAAAATTAAATTAACATTTCTTTATAATCATATCAATATTTACTGTCTTACTGTTAGCTTATACATTTCCATCGTAAATTAATATATAGAAATATTTTATCTGTGTTTATACCTTCAGAACACCACATCTATCCAATAATCATGATTCAGAATTCATATCTTTCATTGAAATAACGTAGAATCCTGGGAGAAAGTAAAAATGTTTTTCATCGGGATTACTTTATTCTCGTTCCTAACGTCCGGAGTGGGAGATTTCACAATCAATATATCAGTAAGATCATCCATTTAACGATAAACTCGCATGCTATATCTTTTTATGTTTACACTTTAGAATCTGCCAAATGGTGATAAAGCTGTACAGGTTATCGATATGACTGGGACTGATCAGGATATCATGGCTTTGGATCAAATTTTACAAAGTATGGATGAGGTGCAACCATCAAACGTGTATGTACCACCATCTTATGCCAGTTTGTTACATTATAAAAGTGCAAGTAGTCCTCCAGGAACGTTATCTACCAGTAGTTTAACTGTTAATCCAAGTACGGCTCCTACACAAACACCACCATTATCCCCATCATTCACCGACCCTTCAACTTCTACACCAGTTCTAAGTGACTCCGAGGGTGCAGTTACTTCAACTGAGCCACCGAGCTCATCAACTTCTATTATCCCGTCACCATCAAGTACTACTGGAGCGTCCTCAGGCAGTACGGGTTCTAATAGTGACAATTATTCCAGTACCTCGTCAACCTTTACTGATACACCTACGTATACACCTGTTAATCCATCGACTACTTCAACAACTAGTTCAGTATCAAGTTCGGCTCCTACACAAACGCCACCTTTATCCCCATCATTCACCGACCCTTCAACCTCTACACCAGTTCTAAGTGACTCCGAGGGTGCTGTTACTTCAACTGAGCCGCTGAGTTCATCAACTTCTATTATCCCGTCACCATCAAGTACTACTGGAGCGTCCTCAGGCAGTACGGGTTCTAATAGTGACAATTATTCCAGTACCTCGTCAACCTTTACTGATACACCTACGTATACACCTGTTAATCCATCGACTACTTCAACAACTAGTTCAGTATCAAGTACGGCTCCTACACAAACACCACCATTATCCCCATCATTCACCGACCCTTCAACTTCTACACCAGTTCTTAGTGACTCCGAAGGTGCAGTTACTTTAACTGAGCCACCGAGCTCATCAACTTCTATTATCCCGTCACCATCAAGTACTACTGGAGCGTCATCAGGCAGTACGGGTTCTAATAGTGACAATTATTCCAGTACCGCGTCAACCTTTACTGATACACCTACGTATACACCTGTTAATCCATCGACTACTTCAACAATTAGTTCAGTATCAAGTACGGCTCCTACACAAACGCCACCTTTATCACCATCATTCACCGACCCTTCAACTTCTACACCAGTTCTAAGTGACTCCGAAAGTGCAGTTACTTCAACTGAGCCGCTGAGTTCATCAACTTCTATTATCCCGTCACCATCAAGTACTACTGGAGCGTCCTCAGGCAGTACGGGTTCTAATAGTGACAATTATTCCAGTACCTCGTCAACCTTTACTGATACACCTACGTATACACCTGTTAATCCATCGACTTCTTCAACAACTAGTTCAGTATCAAGTACGGCTCCTACACAAACGCCACCATTATCCCCATCATTCACCGACCCTTCAACTTCTACACCAGTTCTAAGTGACTCCGAGGGTGCAGTTACTTCAACGGAGCCACTGAGTTCATCAACTTCTATTATCCCGTCACCTTCAAGTACTACTGAAGAATCCTACCAACCTTCAGGCAGTACAGGTTATAATAGGAGGTAACAATCATTCCAGTACTTTACCAAACGTTACTGATACACCTACTTATTCACGATTTTCTCCATCTAGCTCTTTAACGACTAGTATGACTCCTACGCCATTATTGGTTCCATCAAATAGTTCTATGATTCCTAGTGTATATTTTAGTGATTCTATTTATGATGCAAGTAGAGTACCAATTACTTCAAGCCGGACATTAGATATAGATTTAACTCGTACATCAAGTGATTTCACCGCTTCCAATCCAGATACCATTCAGAACACTTTGCCAAGTAGTTTTGGAAATTTTACTTCCGATAATATAACATCTACACCTGCATTATCACCATCCTTTGAGGTTACTTCTCCTGGGGCATTTTCTCAAAGCTCTGTTAACTCAACTGAGCCACTGATTTCTACTCCTATTACCCAGTCACCTTCGAGTACTACTATAGCATCGTATCAATCCTCCAATATTAATGACCTTAATGACTACATGGAAACAGTAACTGATTCATCTTCTTATACACCTACTCCTGCATATACCGGTTCATGGAGTGCTGTCTATACTTACATGTATCCAGACATACGATGCCAAAACGAACCTGATACTTTTCAAAATTATCAACCTGTGATGGAATTTTATTTTCCATCATCAATTCCATCTGATTTTCAAGTTCCGTTTCTTACAATTGTTAATAATTATTACATAACTGAAGATGAGAAAAACTGCGAAAAGGATGACTAAGATTATATTTGTAACACTTTCCTGTACATAAAATTATAAATTATAATAGCAATAAATTTTTTAAAAAAATTCTGGAATGCCTTTTCATTTTTTTTTTTGTTTAGATAGAGACCAGGAAGACTGATATAGGATCAGAACAGGTAATTGGTTGATTTTTGAAAAGATATAATGATTTATGATTATGGTCACCTAACTAGGTGTAAGTAAAAAAATTGGTTATCCTTTACATATGCCGTTTTACAAACTTAACTCGAACTCCATCACGAGATCGTAAGACAACATCAGAATAAAGAACGATCGATTCCATTGTATCGACCGGTAATATCTGGTAGTTCCAGATGATGTTGGAAATAAATGATTTCAGTTCTAGAACTGCATATTTGTTGCCTGTAATTTTGGTATTTTGATTTCGTTAGTTATTGAAAAATGATTGGAGACTCTGGAAACATACCGGGACAGTATCGAAGACCACTGCTGAAAGGAACATAAGCGAATGGATGTCTGTTTCGACTGTTTTCGATGGTGAAACGTTCGGGATCGAAACGTTCCGGATCCGGCCAAAACCTGGGATTGCGATGCAGATCGTAGATGCTGATATAAATTGACACTCCTTTTGGTATTCGGTAATTTTCTGAAAAGCAAAAAGTTAACTAAACGATGTAAACTTCATCCAGGAAAGCTGTGTCCATACTGAAAGTAATGTCTTCGGTAGCCAATCGTGAAATGATAGGATTCGGAAAGAGTCGTAAGGTTTCTTTGACACACATTTCCAAGTAACTCATCGATTGTAAGTCTTCGTAACTGGCATTACGTTTTATATTACCGAAAATTAATCGCAGTTCATCGTAAACCTTCTCCTGTGAAACCAACCAAATATAAGTAGGTTCAAAAAGAAAAATTCTAGTTATTCATAGGATTATTCCAAAATTAAAAGTTTCTTGTTCCAGGATGTCCTTCAATGAATAACTACGTTTTTAATTGAATCGAAACAGTAAAATTTAAATGTTTATAGCTATCCTGTGGGAACCATACAATTTCCAAGACAAAAATTAAGTCTGGCATGCTTCTAAGAAATAACAAATTATTTAAAAGAAATTCTGTGAGAACTGCAATCAAGAAGTTACAAAAACCAAAAATCTTCAATCATTTAGAGAAGATCCTACAGGAACCCCAACATTTTTCAAGATTCAAGAGAATTTTGACAGTTAATTAACTAACCGTTTACAAGAAATCACAATAATTATGATAATTACTTCGGGTTTCTTCATCTGCTTTTGGAATCTTTTAAAATCATGGTTTTGAAAAGAACATGTAGGTACCTCTTTATCAAGCAGCAGATATTGAAGCTCTTAAGAAAATATTTTAAAAGCAACACTCGCAAAATGCTAGTTAACGTTTCCAAGAACCAAAGGGTTCAACAAAATCCAGATTGAAGATCCTTACATCTCTTTTTCCTTGTTTCCGTTGTTCCCTGTTTTCCCAGATTTTACTTTATCGGTTTAATAGATGAGGCAATACTTGTAGAATACTTGTCGAAGTTTTTAAGAACTCAGGGGTTTGACGGGTCCATTTTGAAGCTCCCTTAAGTTCCTCTGTCAAGACTCTAGAAATCTTCACCAATTTATAATTTCAGGCATCCTTCGAATTTGTCATCTTCTTAAAGGAACCTTATATTTCATCGGCAAATAGAATTGTTTCTCCAAGCTCATAATGAAATAGTTGCGAAGCACTTGTTAATGTTCCTGAGAACCTTAGGATCTTAATGAATTCGGGTTGAACTTCGTGAAATTTAGATGTTAGAAAACTGCCTCTTAAACTTCCCCATTAAATCAGGTGAGAGGTTCTCCAACTGCGGCGCATTCATCAAATATATCGCTGTAGTAGCCAGCACCAGTTTTCCGGATTCTGACTTATTTATTGATTCTCAAGCCGCGATAGCAGCACTATCCCCTAAATGCTCCACTGATTGCGTCTGTACCAACAAATGTCGAGCCACTTTGAACAGTCCCACTAAAACAGGTTGACACCTGTCACTACAATAGGTTCCCAGTCATGTTGGTATCTTGAGAAATGAAAAAGCAGACATCCTCGCTAAGTCTGGCACCTTTCTAAATCAACCGCTAACCCTAATGTGTCTTAGATCAGCTCAGAGCCACATTGCAAGCAGAATCAACTGGAATTCCTACAATATTCAAAAAAAGTAAGCACAAGGAAGAAAATGGGAATCCTTACTGGAATCTCCTATCCCACGATTTATCCCCTCCCCCAGGTTTCAATTGCAGCTTTCTGAACTATCACGGAAGACGACTATCTATGCGAGTACTTGCACCTTATGAGCATCCTACCAACTCAAATCTGCTCCACTCTGCTGAACGCCATGCAGACGTCAGAGAGATAAACGAAAACAACCAAAACCAACTACTCTCCAACGTTAACTGAACGGCAAGGCACTAAATGGTAGAAATGTCAAGAGTGGGTGTTGGATAAGAAGAAGAAGGTTGAAGACCCCTACCTTCCTAATTCCCTATTTCATTACTTTAAGTTTCTTCAACCGATTTCAATCTTAGGAACCCTTTGAGATTATGACGTCATGGTAAGTAGTTAAACAACGCTTATAATAAAATATCTAAGAGACAACACTTACAGAACCGCTGTCAAAGTAATTGATAACCTTAAGAATCCACCCAATCTAGATAGAAGACCCCTGACTAACTCTGTTTCTGTACTGTTTGTTGATTGTTCCAAGAATCTTTTGAGGAATTCTACAAGATAATGATTTTCTTGATGGAACCCTTTGTGTAAGTGGTAGATAAAAACTTTAGGGTTCCGTAAAACTCAGGTTGATGACTGTACTATCTCAAGTATCGGTATACATTTATACTTTCAGGAGTCATTAGTTGAACCTTTTTCAAGGTTCCTGAGAGCACTAGGACTCTTCGGAATCTAGATTAAAGACCCTTAAAATACTCTTTTTCTGTTAGCCATTTTTTTAGAATTCAGCTATACTTTTAACGAGATATTTAAGAATATTTATACTCGTTTCGTTCCCAGTTTCATTCTTAATTATAAAAAAGAGGATATTCAGAATTTTAGGACCTTGCAATATGTTTTTCCAGACCAGATAAAACCTATGTCCATTGGGAACAGTCTATCTTTAAACTGGTGTAAGAATTTGTTAAGTTTATTAAGTGGTTCCAAAGATTACCCTGTACAAACTTTGCCCTTTATCTTTGTTGTACTTAACGAACGATTTCTTAATAGTGATTATATCAAAATGAAAACACTTTTTACTTGAACATCTGGATGATTTGCCAGGAGTAAGAGTGCATAGGCTGAAACCATTGATGTCGTATCGTGACCCTAAAAAGTTTTTTTTTTTAGTATAGGCTAAAGTTGGGTTTTATCTCCAGTTACCCCAAACAAAATGGTGTCGGCTTCCTCTTGAATTTCCTGGACATTAATGTTGGCACCATCTTTCATTTGTTTGATCAACCAATCGATCATTGCATAGTGACGCTTTCCCGACGATGACGTCACCGTGTGAATATTATCTTCATCCCAGGTGGTCAATCGCTCGTCAATCATACTGGCAGAAAACTGGTGCAAAGTTCTGAGAAAATGTTTGCTTTGTTTCCCGGCACTGGTTAAGTTGAAGAGAAAGTCACTGTGAAGCCATGGCCGATAGATACGTTTCAGAGTGATATTTGTAAATCTAAATAGAAATTTACCATGGTACCATTGGTACCATGGTACCAAGGGTATAGAGTCACATCTTAAAGGTGTCATTTGAAAATGTGTTTTAAGGACTTACGAATGGATAGCATCGACATATTTATTGGTTTTTTCTGGCTGACTTCGGTAACCCATCAGAGTTTCTAATTAAAAAAAAAAAATCACATTAGGAGTAAAAATGTTGATCCTCGATAGGTACTACCACATATCAAATGAGCCGTGGATTGTGGAAGAAATTCCACCAAATTAGTTTCGTCTTTGTCCGTTTCAGACGCAAGAAAATCCGCAATCTGTGCGTTATGTCTTTCGAAAATATCAACGAACTTCCGTAACATATTATAGTTGAATGCTGGAGCCAAAAGTTTTCTACGTTGTTTGTAACGTTTTTCACCTTAAAACATAAATAAATTTAAAAAATCGATCAAGTTCATGACAAAAAATATACCTGAACTAGTAAAAAGTCCGGAACGTAGCCAAGGTACAAAGAACGAGTATGTGAAATTTTTTTCATGAAACTTGGAATTGGTTAGAATTTTCTAGAATCAATTTCTTATTTATAGATAGACTATGCATTTTATCAGGACATGACTCACTTCAACATCATCTGGATTGAAGATAAAAACGGCGGCCATATTCATAAACCAGAGTCGATATAGATCGGGATAGGTTTTCGCCAATTTTCGATACACTCGAAATCGATCAACTAAGAAATGGGTTTATGTTTAACAAAGTGTTACGAACAAAGAAATCGAGATCGAAACATCCGGAACATTCTCGAATGTTCCATAGCGACAATCAAATTCAGTTGTTAAAAAAAATTTCTCTAGATTATGATTAATTGACTAATTTGACCAGTTTTTGGAAGGTGACAATACCATTTCATAGAACAATCAGTCATAATAGTGATAGTGATTCGATACTCGACAGTGATTAGAGCTGATAAATGTTCATTACACTGCAAGAATGGTTCCACAAATGGAAAATCAAAATTAATGATGCCAAGTCGGTCCATGTGACTTTCACAACCAGGGGAGATACTTGTTCCCAGTATTCAGGAACAACAGATAAATCCCCTAGGTGACGGAGGTCAAGTATATCGAAATTCACTTGGACTGACGACTCACATGGCGGAGGCATATATCCAGGAAGCCTCAATAACTTGGAATCAAGCTGAGCGAACCATGGTGGCTGTTACGGCGAGGATCACAACTGTCCCTGGATTGTTAGCTAATTATCTATAAAGCCGTCCTAAAACCGGTCTGGACTACTAGGAACTACTAGCAGCTCCAGTATTGACATCATGCTGTCACAGTATACGGAGTAGGAAAAGATTTTAAGTATGTGGGGGTGTCGCCATTTTGTGATTCTGGGGTGTCGCGTGCTCTTTAAACTGCCACAGCCGTGGGTGAGCCAAGCCAATCAACCAGCCAGTTGAGAAGCGACGTGGTTGTAGTACAAAAGCAAAGTCTCTAGAAAGATCTCAAGACATCGGACCACCCGTGGCGCGATGGGTTTGACCAAATGGATTACTTGGTATATGAGAGAGAAGACAATCTTCTAGTATTTTCTACCTGTAATTCTTTATAGATAAGAAAAGTACAAAAGAACAACAAAGAGAATAGAAAATTCTAGCAAACGAATAAAAGGAGAGAATTTTCTAGAGAGATGACCAAAATCCTATATAGCCCCCGGACAAACATTCAGTCAAGTCAGTCATAAATAAATCGCCATCATACGTAAAACATAAATCGGGAGTGATAAATAAATCGTAAATAGTAAATCATGAGTGTTAAATAAATTGTGAGAATTTTTAAATAAAGTATAACAGTACAGTGTATATAGTGAAATATAAACAGTGACTGTGACTATTGTAATAGTGAACTTAATCATTGTTACAATGTAAATAGTGTAAATAAATAAACATTTGTTTAAAATTTGTTTAAAAACGTTACAATGCAGAGGTTTCAATCCAAGATGTTGCAACTAATTGTCGATGTCTTATGGTACATCACTAACAGAGACATCCATAAAGACCTGGGTATGGCTATCGTCAGGGAGGAGGCAGCTAGGTTCAGTTCTAAATAGACCTGTAAATATCCCCTAAATATCTCAGGCCTGTAAACGAACAGCCTAGTCACCTGGCTGTTAACCTCCTCGACAACAGTGAGAATTCTGCCAAACTGAAACGCGTGTCATTTCTGGAGCTGTCCTACCGATAGCAGTACTACAGCCACCTTTTCTAGGGTGACCTGTTCCGTCCAAACGTTCACCAAATTCACGTATTGTCTTAAAGAAAAAAAATGTATTGGACTCCAATAGAAGAGAGCCATTAATGCAACAGTCTCTCATAATTGGACAGTGATTCGATACTCGACAGTGATTAAATCCAATTAGTGATTTAAATAAGTGATTTTTTTGTGAAATTTGTGAACTTATAAAAATATTTTTTAGCACAAATAAGAAAAACTGGTTTTACTGCTTAAGAAAAGACCCATTCATAGGGCGGGCTTTCGTATTGGTACAGAGGTTAGATCTTCGACAGTGATTAAACTGAATAAGTGATTTATTATGTGATTTGTGAATTTTTTTTTCTCCTTTCTTGTATTCATAATCTGTCCCTGGACAATAAGCGAAAGTGATCCATGTGCACCCCTTTAGTGGAGGTAATTAATGCAATGCTTGGATCCTTTTAGGTCTGCTCCAGAAAAGACAAACGGTTCAGCCATTGATACTCCTCTGTGTTGTCTAGGAGGTTGACAGCTAGATGTAAAGTGAATTTCAACTGACATTTTGTGTATGAGGAAGGAGGCATTTATATAAATAGTTAACTGTGACACTTAGCTTGAACTATGATTCAATACTCGACAGTGATTAACTCCGATTAACTCCGATAAGCGATTAAAATAAGTGATTTATTGTACAGTTTGTGAATTTAAACAAATAATTTTATCAAAAATTAGAGATACAGCTATAATTGTTTAAAGAAGGTCCAATTCATGAGACAGTGAAGTAGTTGGCCAGTGATTCGATACTTGACAGTGATTAAAAGTGATAAGTAATGATAAAAAGTGATTTTTTGTACACTATGTGAATTCAAATAAATTTTTCATTAAAAACAAGAAAAACAGATTTGAATATATATATATATATATATATATATATATATATAGAAATAGCCATTCATGATACAATCAATAAAAACTAAATATTGAGTTAATACTCGACAGTGATTATACCCAATTTGTGATTCATATAAAAAAACATTTTTGACGAAAAATAAATGATTGGGGAAAGTGCCATTTATGAAAATGCTAGCCATAATTGGACAATGATTATATGATACTCGACAGTGATTAAAACTGATAAGTGATTTATTGTGTAATTTATGGAATTAAATTGATATTTTGTTGCAAATCAAAAGAAATTAAACCTGCTGTTCCCGACAGTGATAAGATATTCCCGAATATCGGGACTCCTGGTGGTCCTGGTAACGACCATAGTGCCTTAACAATTGAATAAGTCCATTGTTTCCTGATTTTTAACCACACGAAATACAACAAAACTATAAAACCAACAATATAGTAATTGTTTAAGGTGATCAACATTTTTCAGGTATTTTAAAAGGAAAATTTTTTTTATTATCGAATTAGACGTTTTGAACCAATTGATATATAGTGTATTTCGTTCGATAACATGAAAATATTTGAAATAATACAGGAAAATATTTTTATCATAAGTTAATTAATGAGAAAATTTATTATACGAGGGAAAGTCCAAGAGAAAATTCTTAGCCTCAATTGAATGTGTTATCTACGAGTATTATAGCACATTCATATGATATATTTGCAACTAATAACGATAATTAATCTATCTTCAGATTCTTGTTATTGGATCGTAATGGATCGGGATTTCTCTTTTAGCCATAGATCTATTAATTCTAATAACGATAATTTTTCCAAAGCTAAAACTTTGTCTAAGAAGGGCTAGTCAAAAATGACCCAGGACTTTAAATATTGTAACAACTACTCAAAAAAGCTCTTAAATATTGTTAAGAGTACAGTTATCTATATATAAGAAAATGACAAAAGCTCGATTTTTTTTTAAATTTTGAGCTTTTTGAATATGCATGTTAATCGCACTTCTTTCGATACCATAGTAGTTTTAAAACGATAAGTTATAGCTGAAATATGTAAAAAAATTTATTACTCACGTGTACATTGTATTACTTTGACCTCATTCTATCATTTTTTTTCCGCCATTTAAAATTTGTATTTGATAATTGTTGAATTTTTTTGAAATTATTACTAAAAATTATTATTTCAGAATTATTTTAGGGTATAGGATAAGTGAAAACGCCCAATTTAAGTACTACAAATTAATTTTTAGGCAGTTAAAGCTGTTCTAACTATCTAATAGTTATCTAGGTATCATAAAAATTAAAATTTTTAGTAGAAATACACTTCATTAGAACCAATCACTGTTGGAAAGCAGCGAGTATAAGCTGATAGAAAGAGAAAAAAAAAATGAGAAATGAGAATCACTGAGAAAGAATGGAAAGGTTGCCTGGTCTCTTTTGCGTTACGTTATGGTCTCCACATTCATACTCTAAGCCCAATAAAGGAAATTTATATCTAGTCTACCTACTACTGAGTAATATACCGAGTTCTACCGTCCAATAAGCTTGTTATCTACTATTTCAAAACTGTTTGATAAAATTAAATAGAAAATATTGGACATACCTACTAAAAGTTGGGATACTGCCCCCATTCCAATTTAGTTTTCGTCTAGGAACAGCAGCTTTCCACCAATTATCTAGGATTACTGAATCGATGAAACGAACTGAAAATTATCAGAGATAAAAACACCTGGATATCTTCAAAAATCCATAAGGTCGTTCCTTCGCAATCGTTCAGTTAGGGTAGTCCTAAATGATCCTAAATGACCTGGGTCCAATCTTATTCAATATGTATGTTATTCCTGTACCATCAAATAGCCTCGTCGCTATGTTTGCAGATGCACGACGAAATATTAAACAAAAGCATCGACAAACTACAGAAGACTAAAACCGAGATAGTGGGATGGTTTAAAAAATGGAGTTTGGAAATGAACCCACTGAAGAGCGAGGCTAAAATATTCACTCTTCGGAGAATACGGGTTCCAGACATGATAAAGGTAAACGACACCATCGTACAAGGGAACGGCACCCTTGACACTGTCAGATACCTGGGGGTGCATTTGGACTTAAGATTGGCATCTGCATCTCGAAATAAATTTAAGAGGCCTGCCCAGACCTGCTCAAGAGCGATTACATAGTGATATAACTATTTGCGCCCGCTCTCATTCATAGCATATTGCTAAACTGGGAATCTTTTTTCTCCCAGGCTTTTCCCTATTAGGGGTCACCGTTCCGTAGCTTTTCCCTTCAACCTGGCTTATTCTTGGCGTCCTCCTACTCCTCCTTTTCATCTCTTCCTCAGTATTCCTACTGGTCTCCTTCCTTCCACTTAAATTCTCTCCAGATGCTTCGAATCCTTCGGATTTGTCTTCTCGTTGAAGGAACTTTATATTTCACTGGCAAATCGAATTGTTTCTCCAAGCTCATAATGAAATAGTTGCAAAACGTTTGTTAATATTTCTGAGAACCCAAGGGTCCTAATCAATTCGGGTGGAAGGCCTTTATGATACGTCTTAACTTCGTGAAGTTTAGATGTAGCTAGTAAACCTGCCTCTGCTTCCCCATTAAATTAGCTGAGAGGTTCTCCAATTGCGGCGCATTCATCAAATATATTGCTGTAGTAGCCAGCACCAGTTTTTCCGGATCCTGACTTATTTATTGATTCTCAACCCGCGATAGCAGCACTATCCCCTAAATGCCCCACTGATTGCGTCTGTACCAACAAATGTCGAGTCACTTTGAACAGTCTCACTAAAACAGGTTGAAATCTGTCACAACAATAGATTCCCAGTCATATTGGTATCTTGAGATAATGCAAAATTAGACATTCTCGCTAAGTCTGGCACCTTTCTAACTCAACCGCCAATCCTAATGTCTCTTAGAGCAACTCAGAGCCACATTGCAAGCACAATCAACTGGAATTTCTATATTATTCAAAAAAAGTAAGCACAAGGAAGAAAATGGGAATCCTTACTGGAATCTCTTATCCCACAATTTCTCCCTCCCCCCCAGATACCAGTCGCAGCTTCCTGAACTACCATGGAACACGACTATCTATGCGAATACTTGCCCCTTATAAGCATCCTATCAACCCCAATCTGCTCCTTCTGCAAAGGGGAAATCATAAACGCCATGCAGACGTCAGAGAGATAATCGAAAACAACCAAAATCAATTACTCTTTAACGTTTACTGAACGGCGAGACATCGAATAGTAGAAATGACAAAAGTGGGCGTTGGATAAGAAGAAGAAGAATGTTGGAGGCTCCTAACAGGAAGCTTTTACCTATTAGGAGTCACCGTTCCGTAGCTTTTCCCTCCAACCTGCCTTATTCTTGGCGTCCTCCCACTCGCGCATGTCTTCTGAAACACAATCCTTTCATCTTTTCTTTAGTATTCCTACTGGTCTCCTTCCTTCCACTTAAATTCTCTCCAGATGCTTCCCTCAGTCCTCTCCTCTTCTCACATGTTCATACCACTGCAACCTTCTTTCCTGTAATTTCTTTGAGCTCTCCAACTGTCTCCCTTTTCCTTTCATTTCTGATCCTGTCCGTTTTCGTCTTCCCCAGCATCCAACTTAGCATTTTCATCTCTGCAACATCCAACTTCTTTTCTTGGACCCTCTTAGTTTCCCAAGTCCCACTGCTATAAATAAGCGCTAGCTTCACAACCGTCTTGTATAATCGATTTTGACCTTACTGGCTATTCTTCCATCGCACAATATTCCGGATATTCTTTTCCAGCTTCTCCGCCCCACGTGAATTCTGCGGTTCACTTCCCTACCGTGATCACAATCTTCTGTTACAAACGACTCTAAGAGCGAAGAGCATTAACGAAAGCGCCGGCTTCCATGATGATCCATGATCAGGTTGAGCAGGTACGGATTCAGGATGGATTCCTGGTGGAGGCCCAGCGTCACTGGGAATCCGTCCGTCCCACCCACTTTGCTTATCTGGGAATAAAATAATTCAGAAATAGTTGGGTGACCAACAAAACTCAACACATCTCCCAGAGTAAATAGATCGGCCAGAGGCAAGTGGAACTATCTAGAGCAGCGACTACAAAAAAATCGATCGAGAAATATGAACAAAAGTTGTTGAAAATGACAGCCACAAAACTATACAAAGTTCCCGACAACATTTGGGAGTCTGATCTGAGTGGTTTGTTGGGCCAGAGGTCTTGCTGATTGATAAGTACAAAAATGAATTAACTGGGATTCATGCTATAAAAAGGTGCTCCTTCTTAAGTTCCGCAATCATCCCTAATCTCGAGTTGATTAAGAGGTCATCAAGACTCCTGGGTGTCCTAACAGATGTTGGACCAACCCAGTGCCATGCATTTGTCGTCCTTAAGGACAAATCGTATAAAAACGACCAACTGTTAAACGTTTGCTTCTTCGCGAAGCCTTAATTCGTTGATATCTAAGCACTATATTTCTATTAATAAACAAATTACAATAAATCTTACAAAATATTTACATCAAATTGAACATTTTACAAATCAAATAAATAACAAACAAACACAAACTAAATACAATGGTGTAGTGAATCATTTTCAATCTGTAACAAATACATAATGAATAATAATGAATAAATGCATTATAAGTGCATACTTTTGTAGTTTTTCCCTTGCAGCAACCACCGTACTGATATCATCTTTACACAAAAATTTACGAATTCCTAAAACAGTATGCTCGATATATGCATCCCATTGCACCTGCTTTATATCTGTGTCGAACAGCTTTCTATCGGCCGCGTTCATTTTTTGCATTACACTCAACGTGTTTGCTTCCTCAAACCTCCACTCGTTCGTCGAAAAATACGAAACGACAATCATAAACTTGTGAAGCTTATTATACGTAGATATAGCCCTAAAAACAACAACATAACAAATCAAATTATTCCAACCCTGTTTATAAAAAAAAAAAATCGCCTGATTACATCGTTTTGTGACCCGACAATTTCAACCCCAAATCCATAAAGAATCCGGGAATCATATGTAAGAAGAGTGCGACTATTTTAAACAGAAGTACATTGGGAATTAACATTAGAAAATAATAGCCCCGGGCATTTAGAGTGGGATATTTGCGGCATGATGCCACAGTCGCTTTAGCTAGCAGATCATTACTGATTGGATTTCGTGGTCCCGAAACAAAGTTGTACACTTTCACATTGGTCGTATCCCTAAAATCAATGATCAATGTTATATCGAAATGATCATTGGTACTTGACCTGTTCTTTTTTTTACCTGTTTGCTTGATCCCAAGCTGCGGCTAGTATAAAGTTGCCCAGTAAATCGATGGGAACAAGTTCGACGGTTTTCGATCCACACGTAGGACCTACGTGCAAAAGACCGTTGATAATTCCAAAACCGTATCCGTTTAAGCCGTTTATGTTATCGACATATCCTGGCACTGGTTCCCTTAACGATGGGGTCACTAAAAATGTTTTCATTCTTACAATTTTGAAAAGTAAAACTAAACTTCCAATGAATAAAATACATAAGGATCTAAATCAATTATCGTGAAAATGATAAAAACTGTATAACTCGAACCTCGCTAACTCATTAAGTAATCATTTGCTTCAAAAATATCGGATTTAATATTGTAATCCGATTCAGACAAAGTGTGTCAGTTATAAAAATGTTGTATTGTTCCACTTGTTATTTTTTATATAAAACCTGGATAACTCGAATCTTGTTAGTTTGTCAATGTGAAACAGAAACCAAAAATCTCAAGTATTTTGCACTCAAATTTTTTTCAAACTCACTTCCAACCGAGTATTTTTTATACAAAAACTGGATAACACAAACCTTGTTAACTTAGATAATAAAGAGCCCCACTCCCTTAGGTTTACGTTACATTTTTAAAAATGTTAATACTTTTAACTCAACACTTGATAATTATGCAAAACTAAATTGAAATTGTAGGAGTCTTTAAAAAACTCTTTATGCTGCAAACCCCAATACCTCGAAATTAAAATAAAAAGTAATATATGGAAAAAGTTAATGATTTTACGACCAAATGCATTCGTAAATCGAACTTCTAGCTTTCACATGTTTTATATCTAGAAATACTCACTAAGTTGAAAAACTCAATAACTTGAAATAAAAATTAAACGTTTTTCAAGAAGCCAATGCTATCATTGTTAAAAATTCTTATAAATAAAAACTGTAACGGTCTCAAGTTTTATTTGTTGAAACTCTCACTAAATTGAAAAACTCAATAACTCGAAAAAATAAGAAAATAATACATAATATGGGGAAGAAGTTAATTGTTTTCACTGTCACAATTATGGAAAGTAAAATTTCCAATGAATAAAATTCATAAGGGTCTAAATCAATTATCGTGAAAATGATAAAACCTGTATAACTCGAACCTCGCTAACTCATTAAGTAATCATTCGCTTCAAAAATATCGGATTTAATATTGTAATCCGATTCAGACAAAGTGTGTCAATTATAAAAATGTTGTATTGTTCCACTTGCTATTTTTTATATAAAACCTGGATAACTCGAATCTTGTTAGTTTGTGAATGTGAAACAGAAACCAAAAATCTCAAGTATTTTGCACTCAAATTTTTTTCAAACTCACTTCCAACCGAGTATTTTTTATACAAAAACTGGATAACACGAACCTTGTTAACTTAGATAATAAAGAGCCCCACTCCCTTAGGTTTACGTTACATTTTTAAAAATGTTAATACTTTTAACTCAACACTTGATAATTATGCAAAACTAAATTGAAATTGTAGGAGTCTTTAAAAAACTCTTTATGCTGCAAACACCAATACCTTGAAATTAAAAGAAAAAGTAATATATGGAAAAAGTTAATGATTTTACGACCAAATGCCTTCGTAAATCGAACTTCTAGCTTTCACATGTTTTATATCTAGAAATACTCACTAAGTTGAAAAACTCGATAACTTGAAATAAAAATTAAACGTTTTTCAAGAAGCCAATGCTATCATTGTTAAAAATTCTTATAAATAAAAACTCTAACGGTCTCAAGTTTTATTTGTTGAAACTCTCACTAAATTGAAAAACTCAATAACTCGAAAAAATAAGAAAATAATACACAATATGGGGAAGAAGTTAATTGTTTTCACTGTTACAATTATGGAAAGTAAAACTTCCAATGAATAAAATTGATAAGGATCTAAATCAATTATCGTGAAAATGATAAAACCTGTATAACTCGAACCTCGCTAACTCATTAAGTAATCATTCGCTTCAAAAATATCGGATTTAATATTGTAATCCGATTCAGACAAAGTGTGTCAATTATAAAAATGTTGTATTGTTCCACTTGCTATTTTTTATATAAAACCTGGATAACTCGAATCTTGTTAGTTTGTCAATGTAAAACAGAAACCAAAAATCTCAAGTATTTTGCACTCAAATTTTTTTCAAACTCACTTCCAACCGAGTATTTTTTATACAAAAACTGGATAACACGAACCTTGTTAACTTAGATAATAAAGAGCCCCACTCCCTTAGGTCGACGTTACATTTTTAAAAATGTTAATACTTTTAACTCAACACTTGATAATGCAAAACTAAATTGACATTGTAGGAGTCTTTAAAAAACTCTTTATGCTGCAAACCCCAATACCTTGAAATTAAAATAAAAAGTAATATATGGAAAAAGTTAATGATTTTACGACCAAATGCCTTCGTAAATCGAACTTCTAGCTTTCACATGTTTTATATCTAGAAATACTCACTAAGTTGAAAAACTCGATAACTTGAAATAAAAATTAAACGTTTTTCAAGAAGCCAATGCTATCATTGTTAAAAATTCTTATAAATAAAAACTGTAACGGTCTCAAGTTTTATTTGTTGAAACTCTCACTAAATTGAAAAACTCAATAACTCGAAAAAATAAGAAAATAATACACAATATGGGGAAGAAGTTAATTGTTTTCACTGTCACAATTATGGAAAGTAAAACTTCCAATGAATAAAATTCATAAGGATCTAAATCAATTATCGTGAAAATGATAAAACCTGTATAACTCGAACCTCGCTAACTCATTAAGTAATCATTCGCTTCAAAAATATCGGATTTAATATTGTAATCCGATTCAGACAAAGTGTGTCAATTATAAAAATGTTGTATTGTTCCACTTGCTATTTTTTATATAAAACCTGGATAACTCGAATCTTGTTAGTTTGTCAATGTAAAACAGAAACCAAAAATCTCAAGTATTTTGCACTCAAATTTTTTTCAAACTCACTTCCAACCGAGTATTTTTTATACAAAAACTGGATAACACGAACCTTGTTAACTTAGATAATAAAGAGCCCCACTCCCTTAGGTCGACGTTACATTTTTAAAAATGTTAATACTTTTAACTCAACACTTGATAATGCAAAACTAAATTGAAATTGTAGGAGTCTTTAAAAAACTCTTTATGCTGCCAACCCCAATACATCGAAATTAAAATAAAAAGTAATATATGGAAAAATTTAATGATTTTACGACCAAATGCCTTCGTAAATCGAACTTCTAGCTTTCACATGTTTTATATCTAGAAATACTCACTAAGTTGAAAAACTCGATAACTTGAAATAAAAATTAAACGTTTTTCAAGAAGCCAATGCTATCATTGTTAAAAATTCTTATAAATAAAAACTGTAACGGTCTCAAGTTTTATTTGTTGAAACTCTCACTAAATTGAAAAACTCAATAACTCGAAAAAATAAAAAAATAATACACAATATGGGGAAGAAGTTAATTGTTTTCACTGTCACAATTATGGAAAGTAAAACTTCCAATGGATAAAATTCATAAGAGTCTAAATCAATTATCGTGAAAATGATAATACCTGTATAACTCGAACCTCGCTAACTCATTAAGTAATCATTCGCTTCAAAAATATCGGATTTAATATTGTAATCCGATTCAGACAAAGTGTGTCAATTATAAAAATGTTGTATTGTTCCACTTGCTATTTTTTATATAAAACCTGGATAACTCGAATCTTGTTAGTTTGTCAATGTGAAACAGAAACCAAAAATCTCAAGTATTTTGCACTCAAATTTTTTTCAAACTCACTTCCAACCGAGTATTTTTTATACAAAAACTGGATAACACGAACCTTGTTAACTTAGATAATAAAGAGCCCCACTCCCTTAGGTTTACGTTACATTTTTAAAAATGTTAACACTTTTAACTCAACACTTGATAATGCAAAACTAAATTGAAATTGTAGGAGTCTTTTAAAAACTCTTTATGCTGCCAACCCCAATACATCGAAATTAAAAGAAAAAGTAATATATGGAAAAAGTTAATGATTTTACGACCAAATGCCTTCGTAAATCGAACTTCTAGCTTTCACATGTTTTATATCTATAAATACTCACTAAGTTGAACAACTCGATAACTTGAAATAAAAATTAAACGTTTTTCAAGAAGCCAATGCTATCATTGTTAAAAATTCTTATAAATAAAAACTGTAACGGTCTCAAGTTTTATTTGTTGAAACTCTCACTAAATTGAAAAACTCAATAACTCGAACTTTAACAAACACAATAAAAACAGAAATAAATAACCTCATTTTAGTGATTTTATTAATAAATCCGATCGTAAACCAAAACTCGTTCACACGTTTTGTATCTCGTAACACTTCTTAAGTTTAAAAACTCAATAACTCGAAAAAATAAAAAAATAATACACAATATGGGGAAGAAGTTAATTGTTTTCACTGTTACAATTATGGAAAGTAAAACTTCCAATGAATAAAATTCATAAGGGTCTAAATCAATTATCGTGAAAATGATAAAACCTGTATAACTCGAACCTCACTAACTCATTAAGTAATCATTCGCTTCAAATATATCGGATTTAATGTTGTATTTACACAGAGTGTGTCATTTATAAAAACTATTTCCCCTTGCTATTCCGGGTGAGGCATATTTCTTATACAAAACCTGGATAACTCGAATCTTGTTAGTTTGTCAGTGAAAAAAGAAACAAATATTTCAAGTCGTTTACACTCACATATAATATTAAAACTCAATTCCAACATTTTTAATGGAAAAACTGGATAACGCGAACCTCGTTAACTTGTTAATAAGATAATAAAGAGCCCAACTCCCTAACGTTCACGTTACATTTCAAAATGTTAACACTCAATACTTCGATTAAAATATTTCCATCTAATTCCTACAAAATATTTGAATTATTGTATATTAGAATTTAAAGAAACAATTGAATAAAAACTTAATATGTGAAAGAAATTAGAGAATCAATAACTTTATGTCTTTGTAGTTTAAAACTCTCGCCGACGCATATTTTGTATCTTGAAATACTTACTAACTTGAAAAACTCGATAATGCAAAACTAAATCGAACTGTAAGAGTCTCAAAAAACTCTTTATACTGAAAACTCCAATATCTCGTAATTAAAAAAAATAATATATGGAAAATTTAATGATTCTACGATCTTCGTAAATCAAAATTCTAGCTTTCACATATTTTATATCTAGAAATACTCACTAAGTTGAAAAACTCAATAACTTGAAATAAAAATCAAACATTTTTCAAGAAGCCAATGCTGTCATTGTCAAATATTTTTATAAATAAAATTTGTAAATCAAGTTTTATTTCTTGTAACTCCCACTAAATTGAAAAACTCAATAACTCGAACTTTAACAAACACATTAAAAACAGAAATAAATAACCTCGTTATACTGGTTGTAATAATGTGTCAAATTGTAAATCAAAACTCCTTCACACGTTTTGTATCTCGTTATACTTCTTAAGTTCAAAAACTCAATAACTCGAAAAAAGGAAAAACTCAATATGAGGAAGAAGTTAATGATTTGATCACCTCGTGATTTCGTTAATCGAAATTTTAGCTGTGACACGTTTTATATCTACTAAGTTGAAAAACTCCATAACTCGACATTAAAAAATAAAACTTTATTTATGGAAGAATATAATGATTTGATGATATATTTCAACCAAATATCTTCGTAAATCAAAATTTAAGCTACGACATGTTTTATATCTTGTTATACTCACTTAGTTGAAAAACTTGATAACGTGAAGCTATATCGAAATTGTAGCGGTCACACGTTTTATATCTCTTTAAAAACTCATTTAGTTGAAAACCTAAATAACTCGAAATCTTAAATAATAACATGGAAAAGGATTATGAGTTTACGACCAAATACCTTTGTAAATCGAAATTCTAGCTTTCACATGTTTTATATCTAGAAATACTCTATAAGTTGAAACACTAAATAACTTAAAAAAAAAAATGTTTTTCAAGAAGCCAGTGATGTCATTGTTTAATATTCTTATAAATAAGAATTGTAACCGTTTCAAGTTTTATTTCTTGAAACTCTCACTAAATTGAAAAACTCGATAATTTGAACTATAACAAACACAATAAAAAGAGAAATTAATAACCTCATTATACTGTTTTTATAAATAAATATATTCGTTTTGTATCTCAAAACACTCGTTAAGTTGAAAAACTCATTAATTTGAAATTTAAAAAAAAAACTCAAACTGAAGAAGAAGTTAACGATTTGATCAGTTTATGATTTCGTTTATCGAAATTCTAGTTATGACACGTTTTATATCAACTAAGTTGAAAAACTCAATAACTCGTAATCAAAAGCAAAATGTTTAGTGTTTTATTTTTATTTGAACCAAAAAAAAAAAAAATGTTTACTCTTTATTATTCGCCATAGCATGATGGTACCAACTTTATAAAAAGTATCAAAATCATTTAGTGGATGTTTACTTTTTCATCCTTTATTTTTAACCGACTTCAAAAAAAGGAGGAGGTTCTCCATTCGACTGTATTTTTTTTTTTTTTTTTTTTTTTTATGTTTGTTACCTCAGCATTTCCGACTGGGTGAAGCGATTTTGATGATTCTTTTTTTATTTGAAAGTTCGTGCTTCCCGAATGGTCCCATTTTAATTTGAAGGAAATCGTTTACTTCTAAGAGGTTGAAAACTAAGGGATGAAATACTAACTTCTTATTGGATAGCTCGATTTCAATAATTCTTTTTTTATTTGAAAGCTAGTGCTTCTCGTGTGTTCCCATTTTAATTTGAGCAACATCTTTCACTTCTAAAGGGTTGAAACTAAGGGATGAAATATTAACTTCTTATTGGATAGCTTGATTTTGATAATTCTTTTTTTATTTGAAAGCTGGTGCTTTTCGTGAGGTCCAGTTTTAATTTGAGGGAAATCTTCAATTTCTAAAGGGTTGAAAACTAAGGGATGAAATATTAACTTCTTACTGGATAGCTCGATTTTGATAATTCTTTTATTATTTGTAGAACACAACCTTAAATTAATCTCCTATCCATTTAAAAAAAAACTCCACTCATAAGGGGTTAAAAATTAGAGATGAAATAATATTATAATTTTTTTCTGGCTAATCCGATTTTGATAATTTTGTTTCTATAACGTATAACGTACCTTTAATTTGTTCACATTTCAATTTGAAGAAAAAAATCCACCCCTTAAGAATGAAAATAGGGGATGAAATAGTGACATTTAACCAAATTTTGATAATTTTTTTTCTGTTGGAAAGAATAATCCACTTAGTTTTGTTATTACATTTAAAAACAAAAAATTTAAACCCTTAAGGGCAAAAAGGGATGATGTAGTAACTTTTAATATTAAACGGCGCTGCCTCATATGAGCAGCGCGTTTGGAAGGTTAACCATTTTCAAGAAAATAAAATCAGTTATCAAACTTCAGATCACTAAAACGCGAGAAATAAATAAATATTATAAAAAAATGAAAAACCGACGTCAAAATATATAAAAATTCTTAAACAAAAAATGCACTAAAAAGTAACAAAATAATGGCGTATCTTTGCAGTATCTACAACTTACAAATTATTAGGATGATACAATGTACAACTATTGTTATTTTTGGAGTTGGTGTCAGTCAATAAAATAAATATTAATGGTAATTTGTAAAAAATGTTTAGTTGGTTATTGGTATTTTGTTGTTTAAAGGTCGCTAGATATTGTTACAGTTCGAGTATATTGTTTAAAAGTTCATTTGAAAAATAATTTTCATAAGGTATTTTCTTTTTTTGCTGAGTACCAATATAGTCGTACTTCCTTGGCTGACACCAACTCCAAAAATAACAATAGTTGTACATTGTATCATCCTAATAATTTGTAAGTTGTAGATACTGCAAAGATACGCCATTATTTTGTTACTTTTTAGTGCATTTTTTGTTTAAGAATTTTTATATATTTTGAAGTCGGTTTTTCATTTTTTTATAATATTTATTTATGTACCCATGATTTATACATTAAAAGGACGAACTTACCGATTGATGGACGAACAATTCCTACGGGAAACTCTTTACCGTACTGTCTGACACAGTCTTCGGCTACAGATTTTGTGAACGTGTACGCATTGGGCCAATCTTTAATTAAACTAAGAGCGAAATTATACGAGCAAAAGCACAGCCAGGGGGTGCATTTGATGCATTCCAAATGCATACGTACCTGGGTGTGATTTTCACACAGATATCCTCGTCGAGTGCATTGACGCATTGTATCAAATTTTCACACGTCATTCCCGGCGTGTAAATCGTCTCCCGAATCTCCTCCTGGTTACAATTCGAATACGCGGTCGAAACGTAAATAAACGACTTGAGATTGTGCATTTTCTGGGCTAGCAGCAGCGTGTTTTTCGAACCTTCGATATTCGTTTTCACGGCATAGGGTAAGGCCTCGTCAAAGCGCACCGTTGCACCCGAATGAAACACAATGTTCACATTATTAATCAAATGTGTTTCCTCCTCCGTGGAAATTCCTAGATTGGCATGCGATAAATCGCCCGCCACCACAACGATTTTCCGATGGAAATTCGGACTTTCCAATCGGAGCGTTTCGAAAATCTAAAAATACGAAAATTTTATAAAAAATCAACACCTGATAAAATGGACTCCGTACAGGATCAGACAATAAAGTTTTCAGTCGTTCATCGGCTTGTTTATTTTTCTTTGGTCTGAGCAAAATGTAGACTTGATTTACGCCGGGACAGGAGCGTAAAAGCTTTTCCAAAATGTATTTCCCGATAAAACCCGTCACTCCCGTGATAAAAACGTTTGTACCCCGATAGAAGCCTTGTATAGGGGTATCCATTATATCCACTGGAGGATCCATTTTTCTTTCATAAACAATCTAAACGGATTGTAGATACAACAAATACTGACTTATGAACACTGACAAAACTACGTTATATGCAGTTAGCTAATTTTAGTATCCCAAAATTAATAGCAACCCCCCACCATTGAATTAGATTCAACATTAGGCTAATTTAAATTTGCGTCAATGGATTTATTTATAATAAGTATACAATATAATTTGCCGATTCATAATTATTAAATATATACAGATCGATAAGTCTATCCTCATAAACATTGTAGATCAGGCTTTTCAAAAAGAGCCAAATCGATATGGAAAGGTTACCACCTCATTTACTTCGTTTGGGGCAAATGTTAAATATCACGTTTTGTACAATTTATAAACAATTAAAATGAATAATGATATCACATATTTATAAGTTAGTAATCAACGAAAGTTAATGACTAAGATATGCAAATTAATTCGATTTGTTTCTATTGATCTTATGGGTGGAACAAAAAAATATTTTTTTGGGTCTCCTTTTTATAATTTTAAATTGCACAATTGAAATTTTGAAGCGTAACAAATATCTGCATTTGTTATTAATCCCATTTTAAGTCTGATTATAAAATGGACTTAATAAGTCAATTTTTCGTAATGTCTTTTTGGGTTAGATTTTAATAAGTTTTTGAAACAATAGATTTTATTTGGATCATTCTATTTAAATAAAAATGATTGTTTCAAGGGGATTATAGTAGATTGCAGTATAAGTTATTAGTTATAATAAATGTTATGCGTCCTCACTATAATTTTTTTTTCAAACCTAGATCCTTGAATTTCTTCCATATAGAATGCAGTTTGTGTTTAATTGTTTTAACGATATTCGATCGAATAGAAGAAATCCAAAAATTTGATTTATATTAAATCAAATAAATACCTTATTGGTACCTTTTCATTGCGATTAATGTTGACTCTTTTAAACCAACACCTTGAGACATTGAAGTTAACTAGTTGCTTGGCACAGACAATCACATTGTACATCACTGTTATGTGGGTAGTCTATACAAATCATATAGCACTTATTTTTATTTTATTTTTTTATAGTCGCCTCAACATCTATGGTCACATTGCGACTAATGAAATATTATGGGATATTTCGCTGGTTAACTCTTCTTATATGATCCAGTATAGTAGTCCCGTCAGCTTTAAAAACTTCAGTAGTTTGCCACCACCAGAACTCGTACCGAAGATTGCACAATACTTTGAATTGAAAATTTGTAAAATCGCAAATTAGATTATCTCGGTGAGGTCGAAGAATTTAAATAATGGCAACGGCAACTTTTTTCGAAAATCACTGGTTTAACACAATGACAAGTCAATATTTGGGTAGTAGGTACAGCGCGGTGGGTTTTAATTTTTTTTGACTATGGCGTACCTTTTTTTTATTTTTCAAAAACTCATATTCTTATAGAAAAATGGATGAGAATTTAAAAAAAAAAATTAGTTTTGTAATTGTGTCAGAATTGTATCATGGTTAAAAATTTAAAGTAAATAAGAAACGCCATTTTTCAAAAAAAAAAAAAAAAAATTCAATTTTTACAAAATTTCCTTTTTCTCAGAAACCAATTCCGTTAGGGGCTTAAAATTTTCAGGATTTTATTATTAAACTAGCTGTTCCCCGCCCGCTTTGCTGAGCGTATCTAAATTATACTGATTGAATAATGGAAACTTTCATCCCATCAACAAAAAAAGACAGAAAGATATTTCTAGATCTTTGATTCATAGAAAGTTCATGAAAATCAGATAAACTACTTTTCCAGGAAGATACTCCATATAGCTATCTAGTAGAGCTATCTTAAAGGTTCTATACGTTTTTATGAATTTTATAAACTACCTTTATCTGTGTTCCTTAAGTAGCAATACAATTCGAAAATGTTGAATGTAATTTCATATTTAACTGAGTTTTTCACCAAATTCAAATTTTTCAATAGTAATTTAACACGTTTATTTCTAAACATTATAGACATTCAAAAATTAACAATGAAAGAAGTTTCAATGTTTCAAAAATTTTCATTATTAATTTACCGATGTTATCGGATGTTAAATTAAAAATCATATTTTGCTGTAGAAATTGTAATTTTTAAACTTTTTTGGAATGATTGTGTTAAAACGCTATTTCACGAACTTTAGGGAAAGCTTTTTTAAAAACACGATTCCTGCAGGATAAGTACAATTGTTATGCTATCTTTTGAGAATCGTGCATTATTCTAACATACGAATTAATAATCTATATTTTTCTCTGACCTTTCAACTATCCTATTGCAAAAAATCATGTCAATCTTTTGCTCTATGACAAACAAAAACATATCTATCCCACGGGACTAGTACATTTTTCCTGGATAAAAAAGAGATCAGGCCATTTTGAGGATAATGCGCTAGAACTCTATTTCACGTACTTTAACGAAACTTCTATTAAATACATGGTTCCTGTTAGATACAATTGCCTTGTTATCCTACGGGAAGAGTACAATTATGTCGATTTTTTGCTCTATGAAAAATAAAAATGTATCTAGCCCACGGGCCTGTACATTTTTCCTGGATAAAAGGTTCACCAATCTTTCTTGAGCAAAATTCCTTAAAACGCTTATCCATGAACTTTTACGAAACTCCTTTTAAATACTCAGTTTCTGAAGGATACCATTCTTATCCTATCCTACGGGAACCGTGCTATATTCTGACATAAAAAGTAGCCTATATTTATTCTCTGACTCTCAATTAACCACCTCATTGTAAGAAATTATGGTAATCTTTTGCTCTTTGAAAAATAAAAACATATCTATCCTGCGGGAACCGCACATTTTTCCTGGATAAAAATAAGACTGTAGGATAAGAAAATTATTTTTTGCCTTGAAGACATTATGAGTTATAACTATTAATATACTCTATTATAATCAGCTAAAAACGTTTAGTTTCAGCATTATTTTTTTTTAAACCAGTTTTTCTATTTTCTTGTTAAAATGAGAAATTTTTCCGAAATAAAACGTATTGTAGATAATAAGTCACATATTTAGCTATCATCATACTTAAATATCACCAATATTCATTTACAAATAAAAATGTATAGTTAATGCATAATTTTTGTTCCAACCCGTTTTTCGATTTCTCGGATAAATGAGACATTTTCCCGTAATAAAAAGTATTCTTTTTAATGACTCAGATTGTCATTTATCATCATACCAAATTTTATTAAAACCCATATTTATTTGGGTAAGAATTAATAATATATGTTTCTAAAAATAATTTTGCTAATTATAAATTATTTTTGAAACAATTTTAATAACCATTAAAAAGGTTATAGCGGGCCAACCTTAAAAGATAGATATATGTCGTTGCGGACTTTTTTTTTAGAACTTTTTAAGAGGAACAATTTTGCTAGACATGATTTTTACGTAACTTTAACCATTTACGCAGGGCAGACAACAAACACTCTCAAAAGGAAAAAAAATCCTGGTTTTTGCAACATTTTCCATTGATGCTCTGCTGCTATTGGTCGTAGAGTGTTGTTGTATAGCCTAAAGCCTTCGTCGATAATTAAGCTATCCAACACAAAAATAATTTTTCAATTCGAACCGGTAGTTCCTGAGATTAGCGCGTTTAACCAAACAATCAAACAAACAAACTCTTCAATTTTATATATTAGTATAGATAGATAAAAATACTTTATTAGTATAGATCTCGTATTGAACTTAATCTTGACTCTTTTAAACCAAAACCTTGTGACATTCAAGTAAACTAGCTGCTTAGCACAGACAATCATATTATACATAACTGTTATGATAGTTGCCTATCCTATGCAAATCATACAATGCTTATTAAGAATTTTTTTAATTATCAAATTTTTTGCACAGTCTGCCTTTTGGTAATAATTGCAATGTGTCTACGGATACACTCTTGAATTTGTTGTGATCAATTTCTTTTATTTACATCCTTGTGATGTCTACTGTAACCTATTAGTCAACTCCAGAATAGTGGGTCTTTCTCAAACTCCCGTTTTCATTACTGTTATCAGTAAGCAGATTGAGCAAGGGGAAAAGGATGCTTCTCCAGTCTCACCTGGTAATGATTTAATCATTCCGTAATCACCTCCTTCACCTTTTCAAATCCCAATGTCTTCATGTACTCGTACGCCTCTTATTGTTCGGAGAGTTTTGGATTGAAACCTCTGCAGAATTTCTAGATTGGAGTTGGAATCCGTACCCCAAAAGTCCACGTCATATGTCCAAATAGGTCTTAGTACCGATTTGTATAGCGACACTTTACTTTCGATCGTCAGTTGTGATCTTTGTCCAAAGAGTCAGTACATATTTTGAGGTAGTTCGACGTCATTAAATTTCACCCGAGGGCAGTGCAGATGTCTGGTGGTAAACGTGATGTGTATGGACTTACCCTCGCTGACTTTTATCCTCCATTTATTGGTTCACAGATTAAATATGTTTATTAACTCCTGAACTTTTTCAGAATGTTAATGTTATGGTTTGTATAGGCAATCCACATAGCAGCTATGTATAATGTGATTGTATGTGCTAAACGATACATGCATTTTTAAACGTATTCCCAAACTATGCCCCATTCATTTTCATAACATTATCATGATATTTTATATTAAATTTTAAGTTTTTATACACAAGGATCGAACATTTGAATTGAATAGAATCCAAAAAGTCAAGTAGTTGTGTAAACTTGATTTTGACTTACAAAGGAAATTGTTAATGAAGTTAATGCTTGCTATTTAAATACAAATACTTGACTTGAGTGACACTGTTCTTGGTCTTGTCTAACATCTACACTACGATGTGAATTTTTCAGTTTGATTTTCGCAGTCCACCATGGAGGACAAAATAAAATAAACGGAGCTGACCATGGCTCGCCTCTAGACAATAGTGATGTCCACACTGTCCAAATGTTAGGGAACATGTGTAACGTTGCATGCTGTCTCATAAAGCCTGGTACTCACTAGTGGACATGTTGCACGATTAGTCTAGATATGGTCTATAGATATTGTTCTTTGTCTCGTCTAGCGTCCACATTACGATATGAATTCCTCAGTTTCATTTTTGCAGAACTTGTCCTACGGTAACATTCAACGATCAACAAATCCTCCAGACCACGTAGGTCAGGTACCTGGGAATGCACCTAGACAGATATCTCACTTGGTCAAATCACACCCAATAAAAGTCCAGGCCGATTCGCCGTAAGCTTTGGTGTATTCAAGAGGAGACTCTGGTCTGTCTCTGAACGATAAGTTAAAGATTTACAAGGTGATCTTAAGGCTCATATGGGTGTACGGCATATAATTTTGGGGAGCAACTAGTAGCTCCAATATCGAAAGGGTCCAACGGTTCCAGTCGAAAGCGCTACGAACATTTACAGGTACTTTGTAATATGTCACCAACCACGATATATATAGGGTCCTCAACATGGCGACGCGACGGTCTGGAGCGAGATAGTCAGACTCAGCCAAAAATACCTTACAAGACTGGAGGCACATACGAACCATCTGGCTGTCAACCTCCTAGACAACACAGAAGAGTAGCAACAGCTGAACCGTTTGTTTTTTCTGGAGCCACCTTTCAGCCCCATTAAGGGGACGTTACCTACCTCGCCTATATACAAGCCCAAGATTTACCATTGAGCCCGGCAAAGGGGCGGCAAAACGGCAAAAAAAAACCGTAATTTGTGAAATATATGAATATTACAGTTCTCTGTTTTGTCTGAAACAAAACTCAAACTCTATTCCAGTTTTACAACAGATGCGTATGAGAATGTAATCTAGTCATAATGCTAGTTGGAGATAATGCCAAGTTATTCGTTTTTTTCAAACTGATTGTACAGCAGCAGAGCCAAGCAAAGCGGCTCCGGGATGACGTATTTGGGAAAGAAAATGTTGGTTAGGGGTAATGTGATTTTAAGTTTTTTTTTTTGTGGGGGCGACCATTTCCCCGGGCTCATTGGCGCAAAATATGTAAATCCGGTTCTGCATATATATGAATCACATTCATTTATTGTCGAGGGGCTGATTACGAATATATGAAAAGGGCAAAAAAAAATCGCCACAGTCCACCAAGGAGGACAAAATAAATAAACGGAGTTGGCCATGGCTTGCCTCTAGTCAATAGTGACGTCCACATTGCCAAAATGTTGCGGAAAAATTTTTATTGAGGAAAAACCGTGAAAATTTTGGACTTGTTTCAGATACTGCTCGGTATCTTCTAATCTATGCATTTTTCTTCAAAAGCTGTTCTGTGCGTTTTTTAAGAACATCAAATTTGTGACAAATAAAGCACAATCAGAGCTCTGCACGTTAATGGGTTACCGAGGTACGGCACTTTGAAAATAGGCCAGTTTTTACAAAAATTGAAACGTTTAGTTTTAGACCATTTTTGGATCGAAGTTGCATCGAAACCGTTGATCCTACGAAAAGAACTTATTGAATATAATTTGTAGACAATTTAAATTGTAGACGATTAAATAAAAATCGATTTTTCTATATTCAATATTAATCTATTTGTCAAAAATCTATTGTAATTTAAAAAAATCGATTTATGCGAAAAAATCGATTTTTTCTATTATTTAAAATTCTACTTGCTTTTCATATTCCAATAATGATGAAACCTAAGAGATTCATACTAACAACTTATCAGATTAAAAATCAAATAAAATGATATGAATAAAAAAAATAACCAATTCAAAACTAAAAAACCTTACTTTCAAGGTAAGGAATAAGGCAAATATGATTATTGATACACTGCAATTTCAGTACCATTAAACGTTTTATTATAATAAAAATGAAATGATGAGCATCCTAACAAAATTACAACCTTATTGTCTCAAAAACTATTTTCGATTTCAATCTTTTAATAATGAATTTTAAATTTAACAATCAAATATTTGAATGAATGTCTATTATATTTGAATGACAAGAATGAAAAAACCCGTTACAGCTAGTTTGCATTTAAGTTTGCGCTGTTTATGAAAATCGATTTAAACGAGTAATTTATATAATCGATTATTTAAAAATCGATTAATATTACTATGAAAATTTATTATAAAAAATCGAATATTAGAAAATAATAATCGATTTAAAAAAAATCGATTATTTTTTAACATCCCTACCTCGCAGTTCTCTCAAAATTTTAGAGAACCCATATAAAGGAAAATCGTATTTTGGTGGGTACTCCAGTATTGGTGGAACGTCAGAGTTTATTTGAGGCTTGTCACCGAGGTTCTCTTCATTCTCAACATCTAGGCCCTGCTTTCAGGCAAGTGTAGCCACCACCCAGCACCCCTTCTTGCATTTACAAGAGAGGTGTTTTAGTAGCTCTCTGGGGGCAGGATCTTGCCGACTGGCAATGTGGATGAATCCAGCCGGGGTCATACCTTCTTAAAAATCACTCTATGCAACAAAAAAGTGTTTTGGTACATTTCTGGGAAAATGCAATTTTAACTTTAATGTTTTTTTTTAAGATTTTGAGAGAACTACGAGACTTGCAGATTTCGCTTTGCACGTAAGTTGAAGCTAATTAAATTACTTACAAACATATATACAAGTTTTTCTCGTGGGATTAATTGTCTACAAATTATATTCAATAAGTTCTTCTCGTAGGATCAACGATTTCGATGCAACTTCGATCCAAAAAAGGTTTAAAACTAAACGTTTCAATTTTTGAAAAACCTGGCCTATTTTCAAAGTGCCGTACCTCGGTAACCCATTAACGTGCATAGCTCTGATTGTGCTTTATTTGTCACAAATTGGATGTTCTTAAAAAACGTACAGAACAGCTTTTGAAGAAAAATGCATAGATTAGAAGATACTGAGCAGTATCTGAAACAAGTCCAAAATTTTCACGGTTTTTCCTCAATAAAAATTTTTCTACAACTTTTTGGGAGTTGCAAACTTGAGAATATATTGAGTAGCTCAGAACCAAAGACGGCCAATCGCTAAAAGACTTTTTTTTCAGGAAAGCCAATTTTTTGTAGCGGAAAATTGTTCAAACTTTCTTCTATTTTTCCTTTCTTAATCTGTCGTCGGCTATCTCATGACTAATTCTAGCAAGTTTCATAGCATGACATTATTAATTTTAAGCCCTAAAGCATTTTGAAAATTGAGATGGCCGCTTTTGAAACTAAGATTGGCTTTTGGCCGTTTTTGAAACTTAAAGATCAGAATATACGAAAAACAAAAGAGGCCTTAGAAGAAGTTTTTTTTATTGATTATTGATTATTTAATTTCAAGGTACAATTAACAAGTTAATAGTTTATCTTCTTCTTCCCCATGATCGGGAAAACACTCGCAATCTTCAATTTCTTCGTTCGGAAAGCGATTTCCTTGCTCCAAGTTACTCCAAAATGTTTCTGAATGAGCTTCTTGATGTCAGCTATTTTTGCACTTTTGACTTTCACTCCTACCGAGATCTGCTTCGGGTTGATCATACTTATATTTTTCCCCTTCTTACAGATTATTTTTCTTCCCTGTGTCAACATTGTAGGCTATTTCTCCTCGAACTAAACTATTGTTTTTTGTCGATCTTTTTAGAATGAACCTTTTACATTTTACCACGTTTTTTTTAACTTGCTTTCTTGTTTGTTTTATTTGGAAATGTAACTGCCCAGCAGGCTTCGATACGGTGCTAGCCTCCTCTGTTTTCAGACACGTGCTGAATTCATCTATTCTTGGCATACCTGGAACCGAAACTTCCTTTTTCTATCACTTTCAGGTATCATTTCGCCACTTTCACTTCACTGTCCATTGCTGATCACTTAAACACTTTTAACTCATTAACTTTTAAAACATTAAAAAAAATCTTTACAAAGCAACAAGCTACCTCATAAGAAATGTATGCACTACATAAGAAATAATGGGAGTTATGAATGAAACGGTGCTATACACATTTTTAACCGACTTCAAAAAAAGGAGGAGGTTCTCAATTCGACTGTATTTTTTTTTTATGTTTGTTACCTCAGCATTTCCGACTGGGTGAAGCGATTTTGATGATTCTTTTTTTTATTCGAAAGCTGGTGCTTCCCGAACGGTCTCATTTTAATTTGAAGGAAATCGTTTACTTCTAAGGGGTTGAAAACTAAGGGATGAAATACTAACTTCTTATTGGATAGCTCGATTTTGATAATTCTTTTTTTATTTGTAGAACATAATTTTAAATTAATCTCCTATCCATTTTTCAAAAAAAAAAAAACTCCACTCATAAGGGGCTAAAAATTAGAGATGAAATAATATTATCAATTTTTCCTGGCTAACCCGATTTTGATAATTTTGTTTCTATTACGTACAATGTACCTTTAAATTGTTCACATTTCAATTTGAAGAAAAAAATCCACCCCCTAAGGATGAAAATAGGAGATGAAATAGTGACATTTAACTGAATCATCGAATTTTGAAAAAAAAATTTCTGTTTGAAAGAGTAATCCACTTAGTTTTGTTATTACATTTAAAAGCAAAAAATTTCAATCCTTAAGGGCAAAAAGGGATGATCTAGTAACTTTTAATATTAAACGGCGCTGCCTCATATGAGCAGCGCGTTTAGAAGGTTTAACCATTTTTAATAAAATAAAATCAGTTATCAAACTTCAGATCACTAAAACGTGAGAAATAAATAAAAATTATAAAAAAATGAAAAACCGACTTCAAAATAAATAAAAAATCCTAAACAAGAAATGCACTAAAAAGTAACAAAATAATGGCGTATTCTTACAGTATCTATAACTTACAAATTATTAGGATGATACAATGTACAACTATTGTTATTTTTGGAGTTGGTGTCAGTCAAGAAAATAAATATTAATGGTAATTTGTAAAATTTTAAAAAGGTTTAGTTGGTATTGGTATTTTGTAGTTTAGAGGTCACTAGATATTGTTACAGTTCGAGTATATTGTTTAAAAGTTCTTTTGAAAAATAATTTTCATAAGGTATTCTCGTGTTTTGCTAAGTACCAATATAGTCGTATTTCCTTGGCTGACACCAACTCCAAAAATAACAATAGTTGTACATTGTATAATCCGAATAATTTGTAAGTTGTAGATACTGCCAGGATACGCCATTATTTTGTTACTTTTTAGTGCATTTCTTGTTTAAGAATTTTTATATATTTTGAAGTCGGTTTTTCATTTTTTTATAATATTTATAAATTATTTAGCAAAACATGTCTAACGTTGCATGCTGTCTCTTCAAGTCTCCCATTCGGGATTCGTCTATAGACAATAGACATGTCTACGGAGACAACCTGAGACGTGTATCAAAGACCAAAATCACGCCACATGTCTACTAGTGAATACCAGGCTTAAGGTAAATAATCACTCCATTTTATATTATGTACTAATAATAATTTTTATTGAAGAGAAATAGGTTGTATCTTTATAAAAAGTAACATCATTTTGTTTTTTTCAAATATATTATACATATAAGTACTAAGTGCAAAATGTGAAATTTTTATGAGGATTTCAAAGGATATTTGTCTATGTGTGTTCTTTGTGTTTCGTGTATGTATGTATGTATGTATGCATGTATGCACCTGTGTGTATAGAAATAGTTTTCAAAAGATTTTCATATTAAGGCATTTTCATTTTAGACAAAAAAAAATACAAAGTTCATCATTTGTCCAATTGAAACATTTCAAATACAACACACGAGTATTGAGATTTTTAATATTATATATTTATATATATATATAGATATACCTTAAACTCCGTACATATTTCATTACGATGATTATCTTTGAACGCAGTCTTTGGATTGAATTGAGTACTTTTGTTTGTCGAAAAATTATACATCATAAAAATTTATCCTTTCAAAACAAGCCTCTGCTTTAAAAAATCATATATAATATATATATTATGAAATAACATTTTCTTTTTTTTGCTCTCATTTTTAATATTTGTACTAAAACACAACAATACAATTTCTGTTTTTTTTCATAAATAAAAAATAAACTAAATAACAAACAGTTTTTACAACATTATTTTTATATACAGAGACAAATTAATTTTGTATTCGAATTATATTAAATTAATGTTTCAAACATTTAAAGTTCTGTACCCAGTATGCTCATAATCCGGGCATTTGTTTCTATGCAATCAAATAATTTTTATAATTCTAACATTAGCAAGCCGTTTAAACTTGCACATCATTGCTTACTAAAATAAACATAATTTATAAATATAAATAATTTCTCTTACGATTACTAATTATTGATTGATCTATCGGTAATGTATTAGTATTTAGTACGATACATAATAAAAAAAAAATCATCACAAAAACCAAAACTTGAAATTTTACACGTTGCATTGAGTCGTATAGAGAAAATTGGCACCTTGATATCTTTATACATATTGATTTTTCAAGTTACAAGTTTGGTTTGTGAGAACTGAAGAAGAATATTCACTAATATCACAAACGTAACACTTATAGGAGACAGTTGTAGGGGAAATCAATGGGGTGGGGGTCAATTTAAATAACGCTCGATGGTAGTTTGTCGAACGTTTCGCGACGTCCAACGCTTTCACGACGTCGCGGTAATGTCCCCGATGACGATGATATCGTACCAGTGGTCCCCAATTCTGGACAGCCATTCGTCATCAACAGTTCAATTAAACTTCGCGTTGTTAGCATATCGGAGGCGGACGTCGTCGATGTTGACGAGTTCATGCCGTTTCCTGTCGTTTGAATTTTGGCCGAGGCTAACACGTAAGTTAGGCAACTGCGGCCCTCATGATCCAATAACTTAGCATTGGCATTATACTAAAAAAAAATTTAAAAAAAATAAAATTAGTTTACAAGCTACAAACGATTATACAAGGTGTCCCAGAAAAGAGTGTTCCGAAAAAAACTGAAATAATAGAAATCTGAAAATTAAGCCTAACTGGATTGGAGGTACCTTCCTAAATTTTTTTAATTTTCTAACACTTCTGGTTATACCGGAAGTTGACACTAAACAATAATCGTTATATGATTATCTGAGTTTCAATTGGTAAATTAAAATAGGTACTAAAAATAAAAAAATAAAAACAGCTTAAGCCTATGAAAATGATAAAAAGTGAAAAAAAAAATTATAGTAAGATAAAATCCATTAGAAAAGGAATAAAATATAACAAAAATGAAAGGAAAAATAAACTACGGTCGGTAAGTGGAAGGAAGGGGGGTTAAGGGTAGAAACAGTTTATCTTGATTTCCGACAAAACTACAAGTCCTATGGAAAAAAGTAAAATAGTAAGGTTATAGGTAATAAGAAGATCTACAACTTTTATGCTAACACTTTTTTCACATAACCTCAAAATTATTGTAAAAAAATTGGCTGTCTGTAAAGTCGGTTTACGGACGAAAGTTTTACGTGATAACGCCATAAAGAACACCAGAAAAATTGCGTACTTTTATGAATTGAATTATTATCACTGAATTATCATTATTTTGTATATTATAAAGGAGTTAATTGAAAATTAACAATTTTTTTCGAAATGAAATCAGACTGAAAATTATGAAGGAAATCAATTAAATCTTATTAAATAAATTGTAAAAGAAAAACACAAAACACGTTGTCTTAGGTAAGGGCACCAACTATCGATATATCAAAATATCGATAGTTGATATATATTTCCGAATATCAAATTCGATATTTTTTTTCAGATCTTTTTTATATTTTATAATAATTATAATTTATTCCACTTATAGTTATTGACAATTTTTCAAGCAATCGCGTTTGAAGATGAAAATATCGATATATCGAAGTATCGATATTTTTTACTCTTCATCTATCTCTATTGCTTGTAAATATCGATACGATATATATCGATATATTTTATACATTTGCCCATCCCTACGTTGCCTAGGATTCAACAATAATATCGTGCCTCTCTATTAGTTGTATCGCGTTCTCGCTTACACGCACACGTTCAAATGTAGGTAACGTGAAAAATGGCCCAACTTTTTCAGACTTGTTGTCGTAGTTCATCAATTTATAAAACGTTATCACGTCAAAAATTCCAATAACCAAGTGTTTGGCTTGCAATTTTAATCATTTACACCAAAAAAAATTTTTTGCGAAATTTAGTAAATACTTACCTTTTAATGTCCCAAACCCACTGTAATTTTTTTGATTTAAAATATTAATTTTTTCACCTTAGTTTGATTTAATATTGAAAAAGTACCCTAATTTTCAATCGAAAATTCTCACATCAAAATATCCACTTTTTTAATAGAGTCGGTGGATTTTTTGATCGTTGAAATCTCTACTTTCTGATGGTAGAAAAAAATTAAAAATTACAATATTAAATGTTCCCAGAAAACGCAATAGTTAAAGTGTAAATTTTGTTTTGAGGTTATGTGTAAAAAGTGTTAGCACAAAAGTTGTAGATCTTCTTATTACCTACAACTTTGCTATTTGACTTTTTCCCATAGGACTTGTAGTTTTGTCGGTAATCATGATAAACCGTTTCTAGTCTTACCCCTCCCCCCCTCTTATTTTCCGACCTCAGATCGACCGTAATTTATTTTTCCTTTCATTCTTTTACTTTTCTAATGGGTTTCATCCTACTATAATTTTTTTTGTGGGTTCAAAAATTATCGACCCTGGTCTAATTGGGTTCCACACATTTTTCAACCCGTTTGGGAATACCCCCCGGTGTAAGTTCACCTTAAGATCTCCCTCTACGTTTCATACATAGTGTTATTCAATAACTAGTAAAGGCTCGGCAGTCAACAGAATTGACTGCTGTTCTAGTGCATGGTATCAATGTATATAGACTATTTGAATTCCGTGGCAACTTCACTCCATTGGCTGGCACTGTTACGCAAGAAACCTAAGCTAGCGACGACAAACTCACACACACTTAATCTGAATATATGTAACATGGCCAACTACTGTTGGGCATACAGCATAAAGCTCGGTTATAAATTACGGATGTAACGTAGAATTTTTTTATTTTCGACGATAACTTGAAAACCCTTACACTTGGCTATAGGAATATGAATTATGAAAATGTGGGGAATTTTAAGAAGAACCAAACAAGGAAAATAAAATTGGGTGGGGCCATGTTAAAAAAATTGATATTTTGCACAATTCAGCACGTGTTGCTTTACGGTGTACTTTGAGGTACTAAGTAAGAAACATAGATTGTTTTTGACAGTCTCGAGTGTAACAACATCTTCGAGTTCACAAAAGAACCTATGGCGTGCTTCCTACACTATTTAATATGGGAGTTACGGACTTTTTACAAGACGTCCATTTGCTGCAAAATTTTAAAAAAAAAATTTTTTTCTCGAAAACCGTAAGGATTAAATGAGGTCTTGTTATTATAAAAGATGCTGAGAATTATACACTCAATCGAGTTATGTAAAAATAAATAGGGCATGATATTTGAAATAACGATTTTAGTGTCGACTTCCGGTATAACCGGAAGTGTCAGAAAACTAAAAATATTTTAGGAAGTTAGCTCCCATCTAGTTAGGCCATAATCCCAATTTTCAGTTTTCTATTATTTTAATGGCCGGTCAGGCTGGGACACCCTGTATACTAAACTTGTTCTTTAATGCATCTAAAGAAGTTTCACATCAAAAAAAAAAAAAAAAAAAAATTATAATAAACTTACCCAGATAAGAAGTTGAGCAATTCCTAGGTTTCCCATTGCACACGCCAAATGTAACGGTGTTCGTAAGTCTCGAGCATTGACTGTCGCGTTCACCTGATCCAAATTGGCATACGCCAAAATCGTAATTATCGATTTCATGTCAGATCTACAGACAGCGTCGATAAGCTGTTGGCCCAATGGAATTCCCGTCCCAGCCGCAGCCAAAAACTCTTTCAGCTCATATTTCGAACGAATCCACTGCTCCTTGTCCTCACGCGTCGAACTCGGCGTCGGTTTACTAAAACCTCGGGTATTCGCTTCCCACACGGAATTTGCCAATTTGTTTCCAATCGCCAGCATTACACTTAAATGTGCCGGTCTACAAACAAAAAAAAAATGTTTCAAACTTGCGTTTAACACTAATAGCTGGGGAGCCCAAGCGGGGATTTCGGGAACTACTAAAGCGCGGCAGATTAATATACAGGGTGATATCTTGTACCCCGTTAAGTACTTCCACCAAATATAAGCCCCATATATATGGCCGCCTGTCGAGGATAAAGGATCAGATTATTAAAAAAAATTGATCATCTGAAATTCTTGAGCGCGTGCGTCAGATTAAGTGAGTTAGTTACATGCTAAAAGATGTATATTCCACTAATCTGACAATTTGAGAGTAACGTAAAGAGGGGGGAGGAGTACAAACTTTTAAAAAAAAAAGCCTTTCTCGACATTCTCGAGCGTGGCTATTTTTTTTATTTTTTATTTTGAAGGGAATACATCAAGTATTATGAAAAATATATAATCTGATGATTTCCACAAGTCGAAGTAACAAAAAATCATCGATAAAGTTTAATGCGTGCAGCTGCGTGATGCATATATTCGAATTTTCCCAGGAAAAAGTTTCAAATAAAAGTTGTAGCCATTAATGAGTCTAAGAACCATAGTCAGTTTAAAGAAAATCGTTGGAGGCGTTTTCGAAAAAAAATTGAAAAAGCTCAAAAACTCCGAGAATATAGTAGAGCTTTCCGTTTACCGATTTCGACCAAAAGCATCGCGGCACATTTAGGTATAGTATGGAGGCTGAATGTCAAGTTTGGTGGAATTCGGATAAAACTTTCGATACGATATGACTGTCACACATGTCTGTGTGTCAGTGTGTGACAGCCATATCGTATCGAAAGCTTTATCCAAATTTCATCAAACTTGAAATTTGACTTCCATATTATAACTCGTTGTCCCGCAAATCTTTTGGTTGAAATCGGTGGACTGAAAGCTCCATTTTATTCTAAGAGTTTATGAGCTTTTTCATTTTTTTTCGAAAATGGCTACAACGGTTTTCTTTAAACTTACTCTAGTTCTTAGACTCATTAATGGCTACAACTTTTATTTGAAACTTTTTCCTGGGAAAATTCGAATATAGGCTGTATGCATATATACAAAAAAAAATTTGAATTATTTTCAGTTTAGGTGACTCCCTCCTGATAGTCGTCAGATTATGAGACAGCATGTCTAAGGCATAAAAATGAACCATATATATCTTAATCTGACGCGCTTGGGTATTTCAAAATGGCGATTTTTTTGCACATTCTAATAATGGCAGCGCGCTTGCGTCACTTTCAAATCGTCAAATTATATCGCCAAAGGTTTGTCTTAGGTTCACTTAACATCCCCTTAGAAAATCTGACGCGCTCGATGAAATTTTTATTTTCTTCATTTTCAACCCTTACGTACAACCACCCCCATCATGTAAACAATCAGATTATGATATGTACATTTTTAAAAATACATAGGACATGGATGGTATCAATGTCTGACGCGCTCGAGTATGTCCATGTAACAGTTTTTTTTTAATTGTTGAAAATTTATAGCCGCCCCCCCCCCCACCGCTGAAAAGGTATATATTATATAACATTTTTTTCTTTTTATTATCTAAACTTTGCAACCCAATAGGTCTCGATAACACTCGAGTAAATCCCGATTTAGCATCGTGGGCTCCTCTACTATAAATAATTACAGTGAACCCTCGATAACTCGTACTGTCAGAGACAATACAAATCATAGTATGAGAGGGCTGTTAGTTATAAAGGCTAAAGTTCTAGTGATGTTTATTAATACAGTTCGACGTATTAAGTAATATACAAAGTGTTAAACTTACGGCCATTCGTCCAAATCGAGCGATCGCACTTTTGATATGTGCGAGCCGAGGTTGCGATGAACGCCAGAACATTCGATGCACATCAAAACGCCAAGATTGAGACTGGCCCAGTCCGGATTGGCGGAGTCGCAGTCGACGCAGAACCCGTTGCCGGGCACTCGCGAGCGAATCGCCTGCATCGAACTCGCCTCCATCGGATTATTGGCCCGCTTCGCTTTCGACGATTCATTACCCTGTAGAGAATTTAAGATTTGTTGCTCAATGGCCGAGACCCACTCGTCCCGTTCCTCACAACTCGACGCCTCAAAGTGCCACTGCTTATTATCCAACGACACGATATAAAACTCAAACACGTCGGATTCTAGAAAAGAAAAGAATAAAATAGTAAAACCTTAAAAGTCTTTGATCAGTATACTTAAGGCGGGTATCTGCCGTTTCTCCGGCTGCTGAAATTTAACAACAGATCCTTACAGAACTCGCCATTATAACACAAAAATGAAGAGTACAATTTTCCAAGTTTTCTTTTAGCTCTCGAGAATTTAAATGAGATTTTAGTAGCACGATCCCAATGTTATTTCTTATGGGAGATACATTTTGTGAAGACGGCCATTTTTAGAACTACGAAATTTTGACATCTGCTCGCAACTATTTTAGAAGCTGGACCTGGGGTACAGCCCCCGGAGGAGGTTTGGGGGCAGAGCCCCTAAAATAAAAAAAAAACCCTCCCCCCCTCCAAATTTATTTTTCAAGAGAAAATATCAAAGGGACCATCGCGTTGTTTTTAAATCAACTTTGTAAGTTTCGATGTAACTTTCAGAAATTTATATCTTTAAAACTAAGCGATAACCCGAAAATCTGTATACTTCATTTTCGATTTATTTTGTCGAGATCTATGAGAATTCGTCGTTAAATTTTCACATTTACACTTTCTACTACTATCATATAGTAAAGGAGGTACAGTAAAACCTCGTTAAAACGGGCCTCTATTTAACGAACTTCGGATATAACGGACAAAAAATCAGGTCAAATAAAAAAAAAATAAAAACGCCCTGTTAGTAATCCTTGCTTAAATTCAAGTGTTGTCGCATGTAAAAAATTTTTAGCGGTCATGATAATCACGTCATACGTCTAGCACCAGAATTTTAGACCATAATACCGTCCTACTCGTAGACTGCACCTAGCCGGAGCTTTTTTTGATTTATTTTAAACCTATTTTTATATAACGGACTTTTGGCTTTAAGGGACACCCCGTCATGCCAATTAGTCGGTTATATCGAGGTTTTACTGTATTGCAATCGGGTCGAACTTTCGATTTCCAGCTTTCACCGGAAATACATGTTTCGAGGTCTCCCGAGTCCAAAAAAGTAGTTTTTAGACATGTCTGTCTGTCTGTGTAGGGGGGAGGGGGTATTGCAGCTATATCGTACCGAAAGCTTTATCCGAATCACACCAAACTTGGAATTTTGCCTTCATATTATATCTAGTGATGCCGCGAAGTTTTTGGTTGAAATCGGTTAACCGAAAGCTCCGCTTTACTAAAAAAGGGGTGTCGGCTAACAAAGCGGCAAACTAGGAACTTCTAGAACACTCTCAAAAAAAGCTTAGTTTTTGAGACCACCTGCCGCGAGGGTTTGACCAATTAAGGATTACTCGGTGGATAAGAAAGAAGATAATCTTTCTGGAAGTTTCTAATTATAATTCTTGATGGATAGAAAAAAGACAGATTGTAAAACAATAGAATCGAAAGTTCTAGCAACTGAATTAGAGGGGTAAGAATGTTCTGGAGAGATGGCCGAGTTCTTATATAAGCGAGGACAAGCATAGGCAGGACAGTGATAAATAAATCGTGGATACGTAGTAATAAATAAATCGTCAATACAGTGCTAAAGAAATCGTGAGTGTTAAATAAATCGTGAACAGTGCAGTGCTAAATAAATAGTGAAATATCAACAGTAAGTGACAATTAGTAACTGTAACTAGGGTAACAGTGAACTTAGTCTCCAATATTTATAGTTATAAAGTGCTTATATTCCTTTTAGCCAATAGCGAGTTTTATAAATAAATCATATTTTTTAATTACCATCATATTCTGAATTTTTGACGCTACTACTCTTCATGCGACGATGCCGTTTTTTCACGTTGGGCGTTTCCATTTTGGTCTCGGTGCTGAGAAACGAGCTGCTCGTTGAGATCACCATTCCTTCGTCGCCGCTAACCCCCGAGAAAAATCGTCCGCCGACCTCTTTCGAGCCATCGAACGGCGCCAACGTAAGTCCACCGAGACTTTCGTTAATACTCGACGCGTTCAGTCCATTCGAGCCCGGCACCGTCGTTATGATTGACTTGGAACCACGCGGCTTCTGACCAGGAACTTTCACAGTCACGTATTGCAACGAAATCTCCTTACCGTGCACATCGTCCATGTAATCCTTCAAAAAAATATTTGAACATGTTTAAGAGGTAATTTGATATTAACGCCATTTTTTGGTGAGTTAATTTTAAATGGGAAAATATTGATTTTTAAATCGATTGATAACATAAAAAAAAATTTTTTTTGGTTTATTTAAGGTCGTTTCAACTACTTTGGTCATTAGCGACCGTCAAATCCGAAAACCCAGAAAAAAATTTTAGGTTTTCATGGGATTCGAACCCAGGACCACTGGTGTATAAGGCAACTGTCTAGTCCATTACGCCACTAAGTGATCTTTAGAAAAAGTTAAGAGAGCCAGGTTGCACAAATGCACGCGCTGCCCTCTACTGTGATTGGAACTATTCTTTAGCCGCTCGTTTGTACATTTCTTCACTGTTCTACACTTGGAATGGCTGAAGTCATAGAGAAACGGTCGAGGCTTTACTGCTGTAGACGTTATGAGCGTAGAACAGTGGAGAAATGTGAGAAACGAGTGAATAAAGATAAGTTCCAAATTTCGAAGTAGGGGATATGTGGGAATATTTGGTCAGACTTACATGTAAACTTGGATGGTAAGTGAGTCGACCATCGTCGCATAAGGTAACGTATTTCTTTTTCCAGTCTTTGTTCAAAGCTTTACTGCTTCGCTTATATAAATAACCCTGCTTCAGTGGAATCGCCCGACCACTTCCCAGTTCTCCGTTTTTCAGTTTGTCGTCACCTTTTTTCGATGGTGTGAATAAGTTGGACCGACGTCGACTTTTACGTGATGTCGTCGGCGTGCTGCTGGGTGTCGGCAGATCTTTACTGTCTTTCGTGACAATTTGTGGCGGTTGCAAATTATCGAATCCCTGAGACGTCACCGTGTACTTGGCGATATTATTGTTCTCGGTCGGTATGACGGTTTGGATCACGTAAGCTTGCGATGTACCACGTCCGACACTGCCGCCTCCACCTCCACTACTACCACCACCTAGTGTCGACGAACTTGAACTCCATTTGTCGTCGAGACGGGACGTGTCCAATTTGTCACGATGCACGTGGTGGTGACCCGCTGAAATCGTGTGAGATTGTCGACCAGCACTCAACGAATTGTGACTAGGCGACGCGTTGTTATGACTATTGGACGCTGGTGATCCCGTCGTTCCAAATCCGTTCGTCGGCGATGGCATCGTTTGCTTTTGAAGTGTGGTCAGTGGTGTGCCCACGCCAAAATGATTGTTCGGCGTCGACGGTCTAGAGTTGGATGGTGTCAAGCACGCGGTGGACGACGATAAACGTTGCTGGACAATCTTTTGACATGCTTAAAAAAAAAAAAAAAAAAACTCAATCTTTCAATACAATTTGAATCATCCATTTTATTAAAAAGATTACCATCTTGGAAAACTCGATCGACATTAAGACCGTAGGTGGCACACGTTTCGTAGTACGAACACCGTTTCAGGTCATTCGCCAATTTTCGAGCACGAGCATCGTCAATCACACGAGGATTGTTCTCACTAATTGCATCTAAAAGTCAAAGAAAATCGATATTATTTAAATGCCAACGCGATATTTCATTTAAATGAATGACCCACATACAGGCATTGGGGCGTTTATCAGATCGACAATGAATAAAAAAAAAATAAAACAGGAAAAATTGCTCCAGTTTCACTATCTATTAATTAAAACTGTCCATTGTTACAATTTTTACTTGATTTAAAAATATTTTTAAAAAATAACAAAATGAAAAACCGACTTCTTAATAAATAGAAACTCGTAAACAAAAAATGCAATTAAAAGTAAAGATAATAATTGCGTATCCTTGCAATGTCTACAACTTACTAAATATGGGAATGATACCTTGACATACGAGTGCCCCAACATACGAATTTTTCGAGATACGAGCTTTTTTGCTTTGAGTTACGAGCGGGAATTCGAGATACGAGTTCGGTTTAGCAGGTCGCCCGGTAGAAATTGGGTTCGAGGAGTCAGAAGAGGAGGGGTTTATTTCTACACGTGAGATAAAGGAGATCTTAGGAATGTGGGAGAGGGTTTTACAGTTCGTGGAAAAGAAACACCCATAAAAAGTTGTAACAGGTCGTGCATCTGATCTTTTTAATGACACTTGGCCTAATTCATTTCCGGAACATTCTGAGCGGGAGGAAGAAACAAACCTCCTTGGACATGTTTTTTTTTTCTAAACGGCCTACAGGTGAAAGCGAGAAAAATGTAGCGAAAAAGGCCAAGACCAGTGAGGATATCTAATTTATAAATACGTTTTTATTATTCAAAACCACGTAATAAAAAAATAACTGGGGTGACATTTTGGGGGTTGGAACGGATAAATGGTATGGAGAAAGTTGCTTCGAGATACGAGCAAGGTTGTGGAACGAATTAAACTCGTATGTCGAGGTACCACTGTATTGTTATTTTTAAAGTTGGTGTCAGCCAAAAAAATACGTCTATATTGGTACATAGCAATAAACCTTATGAAAATTTATTTTTCAAATAAACTTTTATACAATGTACTAGTACTGGGACAATATCTAGTAACCTTGAAACTACAAAATACCAATAATTAAGCCGTTTAACAAATGAACATTAATATTGATTTCCTTGGCTGACACCAACTCCAAAAATAACAATAGTTGTACATTATATCATCCTAATAATTTGTAAGTTGTAGACACTGCAACGATACGCAATTATTTTTTTACTTTTTAGTGCAATTTTTGTTTAAGATTTTTTTATTTATTTTGAAGTCGGTTTTTCATTTTGTTATAAATTTTATTTATTTCTCGAGTTTTAGTGATCTAAAGTTTGATAACTGATTTTATTTTCTTGAAAATGGGTAAACCGACTAAACGCTCTGCTCATATGAGGCAGCGCCGTTAAATGTTAAAAGTTACTACTTCATCCCCTTTTGTTCTTAAGGGTTGAAATTTTTTGCTTCTAAATGTAATGAAAGAACTAACTCTTTCCAATAGAAAAAAAAATCATAAAAATTCCAAGATTCAGTTAAACGTTACTATTTTATCCCCTATTTTCATCTTTAGGGGGGTGGATTTTTTTCTTTAAATTTAAATGTGAATAATTTAAAGGTACGATGTACGTAACAAAAAAAAATTATCGAAATCGGTTTAGCCAGGAAAAATTTATAATTTCACCCCTAATTTTTAACCCCTTATGAGTGGAGTTTAAAAAAAAAAAATGAAAATGAGATGAATTTAAAATTATGTTCTACCAAAAAAAAAAAGACATCAAAATGGAGATAACCAATAAAAAGTTAATATTTGATCCCTTAGTTTTCAACCCTTTAGATGTGAATGATTTCAGCTTTCAAATAAAAAAGATTCATCAAAATCGGTTCACCCAGTCGAAAGTTCTGAGGTAACAAACAAACAAAATACAGTCGAATTGAGAACCTCCTCCTTTTTTTGAAGTCGGTTAAAAAGGAATGAAATGAGTTTCCATTTCCTTGTGTAGAGGGTGGTAAGTGTATAAAGAAACATCGAAATCATCCCCACAGGAAGTATCCAATGTTTCATACTTTAAGACAATGATTCCATAGGCATAGAACCACCCTTAACATCCTTTTCAATCACCCCAGATCCTTTTTTTTCGTTAATAATACCAGACCAGAGGGAGAACCTCAAATGTTCAATATCTAACGTCCTGTATATAATGATAACTAATTGATCGGACTTTCGAATCTCTTCCCACATTTATCCATAACAATCCATAACATGTTCAAACCATTTTTGGTGAATACGGAAAGTCAATTTTTAATGACAAGGCCGTCTATTTATAAACACACCATCGAGGATTAACTCACCTTGTGTCCCAACTAGAATCAAAGGGATTTCAGCTGAGTTTCGAAAATGGGCCATTTTCGTGTAATAGTTGTAGATCGCGTTAAAACTGGCCTCGTTTTCCAAGCTGAAGACAAAAATGACCGCATCGACCCACGAGGTAAACTAAATGCAAAAAGGGCAAAATAAACAAAAAGAAAATAAGGAAAACTTAATAGAAGATACACTGACATTCACACACACACATACACACACACACTCACACAAAACGGGAATTAAGTCAATGTTTAGGAATGGTGTTTTGGGATCATGTTGTGATCGAGTCTCTCGGTCAGTCTCTTTCGCTGGGAATGTCAAGGCTGACCATACACTAAACTCACCGAAGACTTCTCTCTCAATCGAGGCTTCAACACAAATCTCTATGCTCTCTTCGCCGCTCTTGGCCGTTGGTCATTTTAATTAAACACACTTTTTTTCCCGTTCATCTCGTCATCTTTTTCTGGTTTTTGATGGTCAAATTGCCCCATCTTCACCTATCAAATAACTACATATATATACGTACCCGATTGTATAGAGGAGGGAACGCACCATTTGATTTCTTACGGTTTTTTTTTATATAAAAATATAATAAGAGCAAAACCTGATTTGAATAACGATTTCGATGCCTATGAAAAGTTTTTTTTTGCTTATTTAAATAATACACGTGCCATTTGGAACTAAAAACTTGAAGATCGTTAACTGTTATCAACAATGGAATTAGATCTAAATTCGTTAAAACTATCAATTTGTAATAACACCGAAATAGAATAAAATTTTTGCAAATGCCGAATTATTACATTAAAAAAAGATTTAGGGAGAATAGTTTTAAAAAAAATTGATTAATGAATGATATGTTGATGACAAGCTGTATGAAAGGGGTTGAGATAATAGGGGAAATATAAGAAAGAACGGACGCTTTCATTGACTAAGAGCACAGATATAGTAGGCTTTGAGTAGATATGCGTTCGTTCAACTTACAACGTCTTATCAACATCATCAGCATCATCATAAATAGATTGCGTGTTTATATTTAAAAAAAAAAATGCAACCCAAAGCCGCCTTTCTCTATAAAATTTTTTTTTAAACTCACCCAATACAAAATAAGTCTCCAAATGGTTGTAAAATTGAAAATTTTCCACAAGTATTTTCAAACACTGATTGTTAAAATTGTTGTTTGTTATAAACACGGAGAGGTAACCGACGACGACGTCGCGTACTACGACGCCACTATCACGAAAATGACGACGACGACGTCGGCGCCTGCACTTTTATCAAAAAACATTTGAAACCCCCGTGCCTTTCGAGGCGCCCGCTCACCCTCGACCCCGACACACGACGCCTGTCTCACTCGCACCCATCGGACGATACGCGGGAAAATCCCGTCATCTCAACTCGGAATGAGGGATCGATACGAAAAGCTAGAGCTACCTTCATAGTTGCACCCCTGTGCATTATCGTTACGTCACACACATCTACAACAACTGACGGACACGCCAGACGGACCAAATATTGCACAAGCGTTCTACGCCTCTTGGATACTTGAAGCGTTCATATTTAAAAAAAAAACTTTAAAATTCAATAAATTTTTTTAAAAACTTTAACCCTGCACGGGATGAGACCATGAAAAAAAGCTAGACAATACTTATTATGAAGGACAACGATCTTTTTTTTTTAGTTTTGGAAATCAATTTTTCTTAGATAGGCAAATTGTATACACAACTGTATTACTGTTGCCTATACGCTAACATTAAATGGACCTAACATGGAATAAGCCTAAATTACTAGTTGGCCGTTTGATTTCCATAAGTCGTTGATGGGAGGGTGGGCACGACGATTTAGTTGATAAAATAAGGCGTCGTGTTGCCGGCGCCATCCATGGTGGCGTCGCCAATGGTCTCCACTCACTATGGTAGTCCTTCGCAAATTTATCCGTCGCTCATCGATCACACACACGCCAACGTTACCGGTGTAAACATGAACAGGAATAGGTGAAAGAAGGAGAAAACTTGAGAAAAGTTTTATTTAATTTAATTATATAGATTGACAATCAAAGAGGGAAAAGGAAAAACATTCATTCCTTGATTTTAAGGCTATAATTATGGTTAACCTTGAGGTATTGATTTTTTTTTTCATATGATAACTGTAGTTACCTGTAGTTCGGGAGGGCCGCCCTCATCCCGGATCAGTAGCAGGTAGCTTTGGCTATCGACGACAATCTCTTTCTTGAACCGGCCACCTTCTGGTGACTCCTCTTGCATGTAGGAGCCCGTCAAGTAGCGGTGCACGAGCGCCGATTTTCCCGACGTCAACGAACCAACGATGCCGAGCCGCAAATCCGGCACAGTGCGAGACAACGTCCATTCCTGACTATTGACGAACGAATCTAAAAAAAAAAAAAACAAATTCATTATTATTCATCATTAATAACCTCCCTTAAGCGCTTTTTTGTATTTTTAAACAAATATATTTGGACACTTCCAACGTTTAATTTATTGCAAAAGATTCAAATGCAACCAGCTGTATGTTTGTTTGCCTATACAAAACAAAGATCAGCTTAGATATACGAGATCTGTATTATTTGCTTGTAAATAACCATAGTTACCATGGTTACAATTTGTATTTGATAAATACATCTTCTTCTTCTATATAAATAAAATGATAGCTGTTTTCAAATGTTCGCTTTTAACTCAAAAACTACTGGATAGATTTCGATCAATTTTTTGTTTTACTTCTTATATGCTTGGCCCTTAATCTAAAAAAAGAATTATCACGATATCTTCATTAAAAACAAAGTAATTAAAGTTTTAAAAACTGCGATTTTTCTAAGCAGACGCCGTATGCTGTAGTTCTTCTTCCATCGCTTTGATAGAGTGGGGCAAACGTTGTTGTGCGCATGTGTGTGTGTGATTATTTCATATCTAAGCGTGCGCGGTACGACGAAATGCAGCTAAGCGAGATATTAGAATAAATAAAATATTTTTTTAAATTCTACTTATTTTTTTCTGTTTTTAAAAATATTTTTTGTAGCTTTTTAATAAATTCTGTTTTAACATTTTTTTTTATATTTTACTGTAAATACAAATTCAAAATACATTTTTAAGTTACAACCGTTACAATAATCAAATTACATTTTAACACTCCCTTTTATTATTGCTTATATTTTGTAAGCATTTAGCGAGAAACGTTTTTTTTTAAATTAAACTATAATCCAAAAAATTGCTTCATTAGAATTCGCAATTTCTCCAAGCGTATAGTTATTAGTTGATTAATATTTATTATATTTATTATATTTTATTATATTTTTCAAAATTTTGCAAACTAAAAATTAAAATTCCTATAAATCCAAAATAATTTTTAATTGAAGTTTTTGTTTGTTTTTTTTTTTTTAGTTCTCTACCTGCTCTTTTCATTCCGCAAATAATTGATCAAAGTTTTGCAGTATTTTAAATAATTAATTATTATTAACTATGTATTGTTGTACTGTGACGTCATCAACTGCCGTTGGATCTTATAAACATGAATTGTTTAAAATTGAATTACTAATTAACTATACACACCTGGAGCAACTGCAGACCCGAAAAAAGCATTTAAGGAACAATTTTTTGAAAAAAAAAGTGGTTGCGTGTACTTATGTACGCGCGTGAGAAGTTATACTTCTTTGGTATCATTAAAAATTAGTTTTTATTAATTTTATTCAAATAATCAATTTTAAAAAAACTGTAATTTAATATTTAATAATATTAATATATATATTTAAAGATATAATTATTAAAAATAAAATTAAGAGAATAATATTTTAACTTGTATCAATAAATTATATCCAAAGAAAGCTGCAAGACGTTTATAAATTTTGTCAGGATCATTTTTCTGGTTAACAATTCATGCATGTCATGAAAACGAAGCTTCATAGAAATTGCAAAATAAAGTAAGTAGCTACTTGCCAAAGTAAATGTCTTAATCTTATTCATATCTTGTGTTACTAAATTATTATTCTAAGATGGTTGAATCATTTCAGAATCCCAGATTTCGTGATAACTAAGAATATGCATGAAATGCAGACGTCATTTTCATCATTAAATTTCAAATAGTATAACAGCTACTGCAAAATTCGAGAAAAGTAATAACTTATTTATTAATTATATGTGTCATTTGTATATATAATTATTTTTAATTTAAATATAAAAATAAAAAAAATAGAAAATAAATACAACAAAAATTCAAATTACGCACGCCAGGAAACCCAATGGTTTTGCGACTAACTTCATTTTGTTAATTTTTGACTGAAAATGCGCGCGCATCTTAAAATTTCACTCTCATCATTTTTTCATAACGCGCCTAAAGAAGTATAACTTCAAAAAGTGATTATTTTGGATTATTGTATAGGAATTTTTACCTCTGAAGGAGCAATTTTTTGGCATATAAGTAGTTAAAAATGTTCGACGCTAAATTCTTTCCGATAATTTTTAATATATTTTTGCTTTCAATTTTTTAAAGGTTTTTCCTCTCTAAATTAAATATGTTATTAACATAATAACCGACGCAGACGACGTCGCGGGTATCAGCTAGTTTATTAAATACAATCTCTTTATTTTAATGAGCTTTGAATTATTCTATTAGTGTGCGTCGTTTACAGTCCATATTTCAACGATTGCAACTATACACCGTGTAAGTTTGTTTGCCTATACAAAACTTAGATAAGCTTACATATGCATATAAACAATCATGGTAACCATAGCTACATTTTAATATACATTTAAATAATTATCTAAAAATAAAAAATGCATTTTAATTGATTAAAATGCAACAATGCAAATTGCATGCCCGAGGACAATCAAGAAAACGGAAATTGTAAATTGATATTTAAATTGATGGCAATCAAAAAAAAAAAAAAACCATATGGTGTATCAAAACCAAACCATGTCCGGTGTTTTACCCCCCCCCCCCTATAAATGCCTGTGGTCACCTAGCTAATATGTGAAGGATTTTTACTTGAATGCTTCTTAAAAACAATCGTTGCCTAATATCATTTAATTGCAATTATTGTAACAAGAAGAACGAAATAAAAATCGCGCAAAACTTACGTCGATCCATTGCACTTCGATGCACATTTAATGCAACACACCCGGCTTCCCCCCTTTCCCCTCCCCTAACGTGGCTTTTGTGTGTATGCATTTGGTGTGCTAATTTTTGCGCCCTATTTGCTCCGTTTGTCTTCCACAAACATCGAGTCTTTTGAAAAAAAAAATTTCAAATTTAAAAATTCAAAGAAAGGGGGGGGACACATAAAATATAATGTGAATTTTTGGTTGTTGCCATCTAAAAAAATTTCGCATGGAATTCTTGAAAATTTGCCAAGGTGACCAAAATAAATAAAAAAAAATTTACATATGCGATATTTAAACTTATGAAAGTTAACTAAATGTATTTTTTTTTCGGTTTATAGTTTTCGTTTTTGGCAAGGATCTATGATACAAAGATCAAGTAATTGTTTGACCCCTCCCCCCCTCACGACAAACAATTAAACGTCTATACGACAAAATCAGATCAAATTACGAGGCACAGAAAAAATTTAATTCGGCACCTTAGATCCCATGTCACTCAAAAACAATTTCTATATGAGCCCCTAATTTTTTTCTCATACCCATAGGGTTGATTGAAAAACAATTTAATGTGAAAAAAAAATCCGTTAATTCTTTTACTTGGCAAAAAATGCAGTTCTTATACATTGACTTCCTCTTATCATTAAAATGTATGAACTTTTACAGGCCAAAGGGGTGCGGGAACGATTCACTTATATTTGTATATTTATTACATGCATTTTGTGATAAGAACGCTACTAAAAATAGCAAGTCACATGTCTCATTTCTAGATAATTTTTTTCTTTCAAATACCAACCATTTTTTCTTTCATATAGAAACTTTAGAGGGTTGATTGGAGTGGGGTAGGAAAGATATACACGGGTTCCAGCATCACCTGGAGCCGGGTGTTTTCAATCGCATATCACACACTAAAGACGATGATGCTGGAAGACCTAAGGTACATAAATAACAATCGAGCATCGGAAGACTCGACCGGTGTGACCTCTAATAAAAACCTCAACCCTCGCTTTTCGAATACATAGATACCTGGGTACTTAATGTTTATTAGACTTGAAGAGATTAGAACGAAGAAAAAAGAATCTCAGTTCTTAAATACCTTCAAGACACACGTTTGAAGGTTAAACAACACCTCCATTTAAGGAACGAGTTTAAAACACGCGCCTAATAATCCATCTTTATATGACCTTATCTATGATTTTCATATTAGTAATGGTGGTTCTTTTATGTGTTATAAAGTGCATGATTTATATGAAATCAATGTAATATGAAAATAGCGCCATCTTATGATGAGCTGGTCTTAAAAAATATTATTAATAAAGAGAACAAGCATTGGCATATCATTAGAATAAGAGAAGAAAAATATTACTCACAAAAATAGGGGTTTTCAAAATTTCAACCCCAAACGAGTGAAAAGGAGGGGTTGAAAGGCTACTTTGTATGCTATCAACTTCAGGTAATTTTACACTAACTAAAATGTCCAAAAAAAAATTATTTTAAGATTTTTCATTCTTTTGTTTTAAGGGTTGAAAAAATTACCCCTATTATATGTCGCTTCTAGTTCAATTTGCAGGGTTTCCAAGGTATTTTTTAAAAAAATGAAGTATTTGGTGCCTATTAAAACGACAGTATCGTTCGATTGTTTTCAAAATTTAAAATCATTTCAATATGAAAATAGCGCCATCTTTTGATGTTGTGATCTTAAATTAATAATAAAAACGGCTCCAGCTAAGGTCTTGATTTTTGGACATTGAATGAAACGGAAAGAGCTGTTATCAATACAAAATTTCAACCCCAAATCAGGGGTTGCAAAAAGGGCTACTTTCATAGCTATCAAATTTTATAGAATGTTCACTTGATAACTAAGTAAATCGGTCATTTAGTGGCGTGGTTAACTAGATCGTTGCCCTATATGCCAGTGGATACGTTCCTGGCTTCGAATCCCATGAAAGCCCAAGATTGTTTTCATGGGTTTTCGGATTTCACAATCGCTAATGACCATAGTAGCTATGACCATACTAAGAAATTAAATATAATTTCACGAAGGCTACGTTTCTTGGAGTTTTAAATTCTTTATTTAAGGGTTGGAAAAATAACTCTTAATAATTGTCTCTTCTAGTTCTGCTCCTTTTAAAACAACAATAGCATTATCATAATATAACTGTCAAAATCACTTTCAAATGAAAATAGCGTCATCTTTTGATGAGCCATTTAATATTGTTAATAAAAACTCTTACAACTTAAAAATGGCGCTAGCTATAGTCTTGATTTTTGGACATTAAACGAAATGCAAAAGTCACCACCCAAGACAGGATTTTTCAACCCCAAATTGGTGAAAAAAGGGATTGAAAAAAGGGCTACTTTGTATGCTAATTGTATACTATGCAACTAAAAAATTAACTAAAATTTCTAAAAAAAATATTTTAAGATTTTTTAATTTTTTGTTTTAAGGGTTGCAAAATGTACCCTTAATAAATGTCTTTTAGTTCAATTTTCAAGGTTTTTTTTTTTAAATAAACGTCTATTTTTCCTACTACTAGATTGTTTTCAAAATGTAAAATCATTTCTTTATGAAAATAGCGCCATCTTTTGATAAGTTTGAATAATGAACTATTCAAAATCAAACTAATTAGTTAAAATGAGCAAGCATTCAAATTAAAATTTCTGACGGTCACTTATCACAAGGTCTTTAGAAAATTTCAGATTTCCAATTTGATTTTTGCTTTCGCTTAAAGTCTGAAATCAAAGTACGAATCATCAAAATTACAAAGTGTCTTATGATATTTATTGAATTGTGGATCTATGATAAAAAAAAATCTTTTAAATAGCCTAAATCCTGGTCAAGATCAAGAGGAATGATCCAAAATAGTTTTTGTACCGTTCCTGATCTAGATATCTGAGAATTTAATATTATATAGAGATAATCCCAACAGATAAAATCCATCTATCAACAAATGATAAAATGAAAATAATCCCATGAGGGGAGTCCAAATATACGACCTAATCACATTTCATTTGCCTAATAAGCTGCTCAGGGATTGTATCGACACATTTTCTGGTCCCTATTATCTCCCCCAAAAACAAAAAGTCGCCCCTCAAAGCATTTTGACATCTACCCGCCGCGCCACTTAATACTGACAAACGGCTAGATTAAAATCGCAGTTGCAAGTGTCCCAGTTACCCCTCCCTTCCCCGACTTTTTCTTACCAGATTTTCGTTTTTCCGAGGTTAATACCAAAGATTTGGCTCGTTTGACGCGTAACGAACGTCGCTTGATCGAACGTAAAAACGACTCGGGCATTCGCATCCGAGCCGCCGGAACGACAACCGGATCCGGAGCTTTACGCTCCGGTAAAAACCAATTGCGTACGGCAAACAGTATGAGGCCGTTTTAATCACACACAAACAAAAAATTAGTGAAAATGTATTTACAATTTAGCTACAAATGTGTATGTTGGGTTGCCTATACGCGACAAAAGATAAAATTTACTAAGGAAATTTTCACTAGGTTATCTTATGGTAATACACTTTCTGTCCGTATTTTTCGGCTAATTCCCGATCGATGATTGGTACGACACATTGCCACGACTATTTTACAAGAATTCATCGTTAAAACGATCGAAGAAATGAGGCAAAATTAAATCAATTCGTGCAACAACTTTCACATGTGAAAACTTTCATTTTCACTTAGCACAACACCACTAATAGCATTATTTGAGTGTAGGACTTCATTGCTATCCACCACTACACACACAAAATTTTTTTTTTTTTATTATTGATTTAACGTAAAAATAGTTCCGATTGTTGCGAGCCTCGAATGTTCCGCTGAGCGATGCGTTGGGGCCACCACGATATCAACTGACTCCAAATCTAAACATTGTTGAGGAGAATGAGTGAGAATGTGCCACGGACGGGTGGCGGAATTAAGCCTTACGTACGACGTCAGGGAGGGGGTCGACTATGAAAGAATCATGCCGATCAAGTGGTTGGAGCGAGAGAGGCGTTTATAGTAAATCCATTGACAATATGGCTTTAAATCCTAAATAAATGAAGATGTGTGTGTGTGTGTGTGTAGATCGTAAATCAGTCTGTTGAAGTAAAGGAAGCGCGGGGGGAGGGGAAATGTGTGGTGCCAAGAAGAGATAACACTAATTCTGCCATATCAGAAACAAAAAATTTTTTACTAACATGTTAATTCAACCCCTACCACCACATGATTTTCACCCCTCCTGATAAGGTTTTTACTTTTAATAAGCCAATTTAGCTCGGTGTCACACACGTAAGCCATAGATCTTATAAGTTATCGGGGGTCTTAGCTATTTTTAGATTTATTCACCTAGTTACGTAACAAATTTTTTTTCCAAATAAATTTTTGCTGAATTTATAATAAATTTTAATTTGAAAATTGGACATCATTAATGGGCTAAGTGCCAATTGAGTTAGACCCGAAAATGCAAGCTAAATGGGCCTTTGCCAAAAACGTAAAAGCGAGCTTAATGCAATGATCATTAAGGTCATTAGGTTTCATTATTGATGTCCATTCTTCATTTGAAATTATGTCGTTTTTGGTTGGTTGGTTGGAAATTTTATGGTTTCTGAGTAGATTTAGGTAAGCCTATGACGTAAGTGTTGATTGCTGATATTACATACATGAAAAAAAAAATACAGTCGAATTGGGAACCTCCTCCTTTTTTTGAAGTCGGTTAAAAATCAAATACAATGAAAACTTTTTCAAATGTTTGCATTTAAATGTTGAAAAATTGAACCTAAAATTGTTTGAGGCATTTAAAAAAAAAGTTTGATGGACGCTTTCCCTACATCGACAACAGAATTTTTAGCTGTTAGCATATAAAAACCCTAGTAATATAGTTAACGAATAGCGATAGAAAAGAACATTCTAGATTGTTTCATCGAAATTCTAATAATGGAGCTTCAAAGCGCTTCATAATACAACCGTTTTGTAAGTTGGTAATAGGTTGGACAATGGAACTTTCTAACCTGTTCGAAAGAGCTCGAATTACCTACATAAATACATGGATTCAGTCAGTGAATACAAGTAAAAGTAATTCCAAGTGATATTAAAGTGATTGAAAAGTGATTTGTGGTGATTAGTTAATCACCGAGTTAAATAAATAAAATTGTTGGTTATTTAAACGTTTCGGTGATACAAACAAAAGAACCCTTGACGAGAATCTCAATAAAAGTTTGAGAAAACCCGTTACAATATTTATACTTCTCATATACAGTGGTGCTTTCCAATAATTTTACCGGAGGGTTTGCATTCGCAATGAATATTTTCAAACATTTTGAAAATCGCGGATAATCAAAAAACGAAAGTAATTGCGATCTAAAGATTCAAAGGGGATATCAAAGGGTTCGCAAAAGTACGCATCCTCCATCCTCCAGGAAAGCATCACGGCTTTAATTTTTTTACACTGTTTTAACTGTTTGCAAATAGTTTGCTTTATTGTCGAGTTCATAATCTATACCAATAATAAGATTGAAGATTTTTACTACTTGAATACCAATATAAAAAAAACGTTCCATCTCTACTGCGCGAGAGAATAAAAAACGGATTCATTTTTCCCAGCTGAGATTTTTATCTAATCTAAAAAAATTAAAGTGTTTGTTGAATACTCTTTATTGCCTACATTTTCATATATTTAATACAAAAAAATAAATGCCATTTACATTGTAATTTTCCCCAAAAAAAAACAGGGTAATAACAGGATTTGTCCAGGGTAAACTTGAAAACAGCTGAGCCGATTTCAATGGAACTTTCACAAAAAGTTTTTAAATATTGTAACTTACATTATAGGCTACTTTTTATTTCGAATAGTTTTCCCTGTCTGTTTGTTTGTTCTTAGAAAACTTGAAAAAAACTGGTCCGATTTGGACGAGATTTTCACTACAAGTAGTAAATATTACAAAAAGTGCTATAAAATACTTTTTATTCCGAAAAAATGTTGATTTTCTGAGCAAAAAAATAAAAACTATAAAAACTGCGCAACGAAAAACATACATTGGCAGGCAGTTGTGATACAATGTACATAAACTAACATATCGTAGAGACGACATGATTTTAAACTATGTAATTTGTTATTCTTATAAATTAATGTTCGCAAATTTGAAAATTATAACCATGATAGAAGTATAGCGATAGGTTAAACTCCCAGAAACCATAACTCCATTGTGAATTTACGGGTAGTTAATATATTATTAATAGTTCGGCTGAGTAAACGTTCGAATTTTCGAGGGGGGAGAAGGAAATCCTCTGCAGTAAATATAATTTCATTCATAAAAAGAAATATCTTAGTTCAAAAATGAGACCCGTAAGAATAAATAACAAAAACAGACAGTTCGACTTAAGTGATCCCGATTAGGAGTTTGACTAAGAGAGGTGAAGCCGTTAGGCAGAGCCCCCATAACAAAAAGAAAGCCAACCCAACTTATTTTTCAAGAGAAAATAGCAAGTTAGATGTGACCATCGCGTTGTTTTTTTACCAAAAAACTATATGCTTAATTTCAAATTTATTTTTGCAAGACCTATAAGAATTCGTTGTCTAATCTTAGAACCTGGGAAATAGCAAACTTGCCGATAATACATAATGGACTTAATACTATATCCTAGAATAATGAACCTAAGACAACCAAACCTGATATCTCAAATATTAAGATAACACATTAAATATTATTGATCCTAAAAAAAGTACACTTCCTAAAGGATAGCTACTAATCCATTCTACTAAAATTAATAAATGATATCATATGAAATTTGTTGTGAAAGGTTCTCAGGCTTCAAATTTTCTTAATATTTTACAATATTCAAAAAAACGTAAAGAGGCTACCTATAAAATAGCTTATATCTGTTCCTGGAAAAGTAGTTTAACGGATTTTCATGAACTTTCTATGAAATAAAGGTCTAGAAATATCTAATTATCTTTTTTTGTTAAAAACAGCTTAATTTCTTATTTTGGGTAAAATTTCTATTATTTAATCAGATTAATTTAGATACGCTCTGCGAAGCGGGCGGGTATCAGCTAGTGTAATGATAAAAATGGCGCTTGTCTTGGGTCGCTAGTCAACAGTAGATCAAAACTGCTAATATACATTATTCAAGAAATGGACGCTTGGACAACCTGGATGCTTTACCTACAACAACAACAACAGAATTTTTAATCAACCTTTAACTACAGATTAAAAATGCAGTGTCTAGATTTATATTTAACTGGATCAAATCCGGCTCGAAGGACCAAAACTTCAATCCCTGACAAGTAAAAAAAAAACTTGACTCATTCCCTTTTCTTTTATAAAATAAGAATGAAAATTTTTGGCTCCAAAATATATCAATTGATTATTTTTTTCAAATTTTATTTAAACCCAAAACAAGTGTAATTAAATTTAACAAAATTTAGGGCTAAAATATCTTGATTCAAAAAATACATGAAGGGCGCTTTCCTTACATCTATCAGAATTTATAGCCTATGCCAATACAATATCCGGTTCGAAGGACCAATATTTCAAACAATGATAAGTAAAACAAACTCATATAGTTTTAGTTGAGTGAATTTTAAGAAATAATTCAATGGACTTCCTCGAAACGTATTTAAATTCATAACAAGAACATTTATGTTACAAAAATTGCGTAACTCATTCAAAAAGTAAGGAATGGACCCTTTTCTTACTTTAAGCAAAGAATTTTTTAATCACCACTTTTATATAAAAATAGCACCATCTTTTGATGAGCTTGTTTTATACAATATATTAATAATTAAGTTAGAAAGAAATTGAAATCTCATCAGAAAACTGACTAAGAAAGTGATCATTGAGTTATTTTGAAATTCCAAGTGGGTATAAAAAAGGTTAGTACTAGTAAAGTAGTCGAAAGCGTCTAGTCGACCCTCTTTTTGTCCTCTTCTAAACTAATTTAAATATGTTAATCTATACTACTTAAAACCGTTACAAAATCTCAATAATTAGCGATCAAAGTTTTTTTTATTAAATTTCACAACTGTTTTGTTTCAATTAATGACATATGTTGAGTTTAATACTAAAAAAAAAAAATGATATGCTGTGACACAAATGACTGATATGAGAGGAGGGTGAGGGCAATTTAATAATTTTATTGCTCGTGGTTCGAATTAAATAAATTAATCAAGGGATGTAAAATACACATCATATATATAAAATAGAAAGTGAAGGGGGGAGGGGTCTTGGTGGATATATAAAATATAATCATCGAAAGTGTTCGTGACTAAAAGTGAAATATTATGAAAAATTTAACGACCATTTTTTAACAATTAACTTGTCTCGAGTTTTAATGTTTATATAAATTTTTATGTTCACTGAAGAATCGCTAATTCTATTATCTGTGTAACGTGGACATTTTGAAAAACAAATGATGCATTGTGTATATAAGTGATTATTTAATTTCTAATACACTGAACTTTATCACGGTGCTTACGATAGATGAATGTGCCAGACTAAATCTTGCGAGGGGTTTAAATGGGGTACACATCAACATTGTAAGTAAGAGTCAAGCAGCACTTAAGATACTGTCCTCTAAGACGGTAAGGTCTGAACTTGTTTGGCAATGTCAACAAGCTCTCAGGTAACTAACAGCTTGCAGTAAGGTCTACCAAGAGCTCCAGGACATCAGGGTATAGAGGGTACCGAAAAGGCCGATCAACTGGCCAAAAATGGCGCCTCATCAGACCTCATAGACCCTGAACCCTTTTGTGGAATCAGAAAAATCAAAATCCAAAACGCTTTTCTAGCTTGGAAGACCAAAACCAAGGCCTCGTACTGTAGGAATTGGTACTCTGGGGCACAGACAAGATAAGAAATTCATAAAGTACTTCAAGAAGAGAACTCATGACAAGGCCACTTGACTCATGACTAGCACATTTTGTACTCATGTGAGGCAGCTTTCAAAGGACGACGCATTTAGGAAAGGCGGAAATGATGCCTGGCGAGATAGTCAATAGCAGCCCCTAGGCAGGTGCTGGCTTTCTTTAAAGCCTGATGCTCCCCTAGTTAATACAAAGGGTCAGATCACAATAGACCTCATTGGTTGCAGTGATAAAGGGAAGAAAAACCCTAGGTTTGTTCGCGGAGGTGATTCTGAACTGGTAACGAATCAATCCAAGTGGATAGGATGGATAATCGCCAAACGTATGCACGCTTATGAACTGATTAAGGGTACTTTTCCCGTGAAGGAGTTTGAAAATGTTCGAAAGTAAGACGAGGACAGACGTTGATGCCTCGTTCACACGAGTCAACTTTAGATGACCGATTTTAGTTAATCGATCAAAAGTGGAATGAAAAACCTTGTGTAATGACTCGTTCAAATTTTTTTTGATCCACTAAAAAGTTGATCACGGTTCTCACACGAGGTTTTTCATTCAACTTTTTTTGATTAACTAAAAACGGGCAACTAAAGTTGACTCGTGTGAACGCAGCATGACAGCGAAACTGGATTTTGAATTAGCCATAATTTAGCAAACTGCGCATGTGTAAGAGAATCGAATTTTTCATGCTAACAAAAATCTGAGGATCGCTAGAACCAATTTTGAATCGGCAACGAACGCATTTCGTGTGAACCGCGAATATCGAACCGTAACTCGGCTCATAAACTTGCATGCGCTTGGCGATGATCCTGAATCGGTCTTGAACTGATTCGTTATCGATTCAGTATCACATCCGCGAACAAACCTCCTGAGACCCGTAGAATGAAAAAAAAAATTCGTTGACTTTTAACTTTACGATCCCCACGTGTCATCGATGACAACAAATAAATCGATTGATAACATTTCCTAATTAATTAATTAATCCATTGAAATTAATTGATTAAAGTTTTGTAATGGATTTTATTTTTTTTAAACATCAAAAGATGGCGCTAATTGCATAACCCTATTCATCACATTCAGTATATGTGAACATTTTTTAAAAGAGTTAACTGAAAAGATTAACTTTGATATTTTTTTTTCTTGATATCTAAGTACGAGATAATTTTCAAACTTAACCAAAATGTTCTTCATTATTCAAATGATTAACTATGAAAAATTTTAATTAAGTAACTCTCCTTCTTAACACCGTAATCTGATAAATAATGAAGTAACTGCTTTTGGTAATTATAGGTAGGATTTGCATTAGTCATAATATGGTATGAAGTCAAGGATGCATCACTGTACCAAAAATGGAATATGACAACAGAATGACTAAGATGCATATGTACAAAGGCTTGGTGTGTTGGTAACCATTTTGATTGGAAGCCTCTGAAGAATTAAATTGAGGAGGAGGAAGAGGTGGCATGCTACAGATTAAATTCTATGACTCATCTGCGACAGTTTCTTTGAGTTTTAACAAATTAGGGGTGGTTTGAATTGAAGAGGGTTGTTACGCACCCTCTTCACTATACGAGTATATACCTAGTTGTATCGTATGTAGGCCTATCTACTTCAGAGGGGAAAATGTTATTGTCGTCATTATTATGAAGTTGTCAAGAGATTATGACATAACGAGAGGGTAGTTCGTTTCTTTGATGAAGAAAACTACAAGGAAAATTGTACATTAAAAATGTATATTACTACCTTATTATTAAGGTAGTAGTTCGATATATTGTTAACCTTTTTTAATTAATGTAATATATATATAGAAGGAAATATCTACGGTACTTTCTTATCAACTTTTTCTATACTTATACTTGGAGCAACTCAAAAATGACTTGTTACCAATCTTATAACCAAATAGCAGCTACCCGTGGCTTCGTTCACGTAAACTTTGACAAAAACTATACACAGTCTTAAAATGTAATACTCTAAGAGAAACCAGCGGATTTTCTAGTAATTTCATCACATAAATGAAACTTTTTTTTAAAATATAAATAAAGGGAAACCAAGAACTACTTGGGGAGGGGGGGATTTAAAAAAAATTTCTTTAGTGAGACCAAGATCTACCCCAGACTAACACTTTTAAAATTCATGCTTTTGTCTTCAATGATTTAGCTTCCAGCGTCTGTCAGTCAATCAGTTTATTTTTTTATATATATAGATAGACTATTACAGTTACTGGGTGGCGACTGAAAACTAATATCAAAATTTCTTGACTTTTCTCTAACTAAAAATACAATTCCATACCAACCCAAAAAAAAAATGGATAAACATTATAATATTTAGTTATTCCTGATTTTTTTTTTGTAAACTACAAATGACTAAGATTAAAATTCCTTGAAATCCCCTGGCGATTTCAGAAATTTAAAATATCCGACTTTTCCGTGACTATAACAGAAATGTTAAGATATTTATTGACTATTCCAGATATTTCAAGATCCCTGACCATGTCAGAGATTTAAAAATCCCTAACTTCTCCAAAAATTTTAAGACCTCTGACTTTTTCCTTATTATTCTAGAAATTTTAAAAATCCTTACTTTTTCCTGAGTGTGTCAGAAGTTTTAAAATCTCTGACTATACCAGAAATGTTTAAATCACTGATTAGTAAAAAATATTAAGATCCCTTACTATACCAGAAATTTTAAAATCCCCAAATTTTCCCTGACTATTTCAGAAATTTTAAAATGCTTGATCATTCCAGAAATGTTAAAATCCCAGACTATTCTCTGGCTATGCCAGAAATTTAAAGATCCCTGACTTTTCCCGTACTATTCCAGAAATTTAAAATCCCTGACTTTTTCCTGAGTGTGACAGTAATTGTAAAATCTCTGGCTACCCCAGAAATTTTAAAATCACTGACTAGTCCAGAAATTTTAAGATCCCTTACTATATCAAAAAATTTAAAAATCCCTGACTTTTCCCTAACTATTCCAGAAATTTTAAAATCCCTGACTTTTTCCTGAGTGTGCCAGAAATTGTAAAATCTCTGACTATCCCAGAAATTTTAAAATCACTGACTAGTCCAGAAATTTTAAGATCCCTTACTATATCAAAAAAATTGAAAATCCCCGACTTTTCCCAGAATATTTTAGAAATTTTAAAATGCTTGATCATTCCAGAAATGTTAAGATCCCAGACTCTTCCCTGGCTATGCCAGAAATTTAAAGATCCCTGACTTTTCCCGAACTATCCCAGAAATTTTAAAATCACTGACTAGTCCAGAAATTTTAAGATCCCATACTATATCAAAATAAATGAAAATCCCCGACTTTTCCCAGAATATTTTATAAATTTTAAAATGCTTGATCATTCCAGAAATGTTAAGATCCCAGACTCTTTCCTGGCTATGCCAGAAATTTAAAGATCCCTGACTTTTCCCGAACTATTCCAGAAATTTAAAATCCCTGACTTTTTCCTGAGTGTCACAGTAATTGTAAAATCTCTGGCTATCCCAGAAATTTTAAAATCACTTACTAGTCCAGAAATATTAAGATCCCTTACTATATCAAAAAAATTGAAAATCCCCGACTTTTCCCAGAATATTTCAGAAATTTTAAAATGCTTGACCATTCCAGAAATTTTCAGATCCCCGACTCGTCTCTGGCTATGCCAGAAATTTTAAGACCTCTGACTTTGCCCTTATTATTCTAGAAATTTAAAAAGCCCTGACTTTTTCCTGAGTGTGCCAAAAATAGTAAAATCTCTGACTATCCTAGAAATTTTAAAATCATTTACTAGTCCAGAAATATTAAAATCCCTTACTATATCAAAAAATTTAAAATCCCCGATTTTTCCCAGACTATTTCAGAAATTTTAAAATGCTCGACCATTCCAGAAATGTTAAGATCCCAGACTCTTCCCTGGCTATGTCAGTAATTTAAAAATCCCTGACTTTTCCCTAACTATTCCAGAAATTTAAAAATCCCTGACTTTTTCCTGAGTGTGCCAGAAATTGTAAAATCTCTGACTATCCCAGAAATTTTAAAATCACTGACTAGTCCAGAAATTTTAAGATCCCTTACTATATCAAAAAATTGAAAATTCCCGACGTTTCCCAGAATATTTCAGAAACTTTAAAATTCTTGACCATTCCAGAAATTTTCAGATCCCCGACTCGTCTCTGGCTATGCCAGAAATTTTAAGACCTCTGACTTTTCCCTTATTATTCTAGAAATTTAAAAAGCCCTGACTTTTTCCTGAGTGTGCCAGAAATTGTAAAATCTCTGACTATTCCAGAAATTTTAAAATCACTTACTGTATCAAAAAATTTAAAATCCCTGACTTTTCCCAGACTATTTCAGAAATTTTAAAATTCATGACTTTTCCTTAACTATGCCACAAATGTTAAAATGCATGGCTTTTCCTTGACTATGCCAGAAATTTTAAAATCACTGACGTTTCCCTGATTATTCAAGAAATTCTTATATCCTTGACAATACCAGAAACTTTAAAAATCTCTGACCATTCCAGAAATTTTACAATCCCTGAAGTTTCCAGGTTTTCCAGGTCAATCGCCACCCTGAGCTGTCATGTTTCCATATACAAAATAAGTCATGCTATATACAACAGTCAAACCTGTTTTATTGGACTCCTTTTTGTGACTTTTGATTTGTGGGAGCTTCATTTTGCGTGGTATATAAATGCAAATGTTAGTTAGATTATTAACCCACCGTATATTAACTAAGAAATATAACCCATGACAGAAGCCTCTTAACGGAAGAATTAATGGTGTCTAAAGTGCTTGGGAAGAAAAAAAATTTATCACTACGGGATATTGTTAAGCCTAGTTAGTACGTAAACATACAAAAACCCGCATTCCTGGGAGCCATATTGGGTGAGAGGTGGTTCTAAGAAGGTCCCGTTTTTCGCTCTTTCGATTATATCTCAAAAACGGTGGGTTTAAGAAAAAAATTATTCCAAGTAAAATTAAAGCTAATAAAATTTCCAAGAAGTTCATTCATATTCATTTTTTCTCTATATCTCATAGGTTCTGAGATAAACGCTCTCAATTTATTAGAGCACATTCCAGAGACTTCGACTGCAGAGCCTTTTAAAATTTTCATAATCAACACCGTACTAAATAAATCGTAAATAAAGCATAAAAACGCAAAAACAGGGTTGACTGTATAAAATTCCATTGACACAAACAAATAAGCGAGACAACCAGAAGTAAAACAAGATAAAATTTAAGGTTATGTTTAGACCAAGAAAAAAATCATTTGTCATTCATTAAATCAATTGAATATTAAATTAACGAGATTCAAAGCTAACTGTTTGTCGATTGAAGACAGACCATCGAGGACATTTACCCGATTAGAAAAACAGGTGTACGACGACGAGGACACAATATATATTCAAAGATTTGTGTATTGAATATTAACAACCACAACCACACTAAAAAAGCAATTTAAAAATAATTAGCCGTTAACTAAAACAGCAACCACCATGAAAATTATTTGAATCATTCAGAGTCGCAAGATTTTTCCGTTATAGCTGGGAGGATTGTTAAAAAATCGTCTCTGTCTTTTTCTATTCCAAAAGTGGCACATTGAATTAAATAATATCTAAATAAAAAAAGAAGAAAAAATGTTGTGACATCTGTTACTTGGTCGTTCCGGTATTTAAAAAAAAAAAAAAAAAAAAAAGAAAACGGAAGAGTTGTAACGAATCCTTTAAATTCATTTGATTGGATTAAAACAACAACATCGTTGCTTTTATCGTCTCGACACCATCAAGATCTTAATCTTAAGTTGTTTCGAATTAATATTCAAATTCACCTACTTACATAATAATGCAAGTTTAGGGTAGAAAAAACGTATATCGACTATTACAGACATAGTCTACAAAACATTTAGGTTATGTATAATATAGTTATTACGTCATTTCTCTTCTCTCAGCTAATTAAACAGCGGCAATAATGAGAAGAAATCTGCACACGGAAACATATTAGCAAGTAAGATGCATAAATTAGAAATTTCTTTACCTGGTCGAGAAAATCTACGCGACACAGGCAATAAAAAATAAAATAAATTTTTAACATTTTGTCATCGTGCCAGAGAAATTGACGATGTGTAAAATTGGTTTCGATTGGGAAAAAAAATGCATTCAATGCATAAATCACAAAATTAAACTGGTAGAAAATTTAAATGGGACCTTTTTTTTTAAATGAAAAATTCCCTTACTTCCTTATTTACCCCCTCTAATTGTTAAGGTACATTTGTATGAAGATCAATAAGAATTTGTTCAAGCGCAACTAATAAAAACAACCCTCATAAATATCGACTAAATTATGTAAAGACGAAGATTCTGGATAGTAAAAACTGGGATATAAATAATATATTAAAAATATAGACAGGAATTGTCGTTAAACAATGATGAAAAGATGGCGTTTGAAGTGTAACGTATTTATTTGAAAATGAGTGGTTTTCTATTAAATTGCACGAAAAAAAATAGTGGTGTAAAATTTACAACACTAAACTAGTAATATTTTTACTGCACTTTGTGTTCACTATAACCACAAATGTTACATTAGATAACACACTGTGTTGTATTCAGCTCTAACGTATTGTATTTTTTACTACCATAGTGTAGTAAATATATGTAGCTGTTACAACTGCTGAGTGTTGTACAATTAACAAATTTTGGCGTTTGCGCATGCGGCGCGTACAACATAACCAATAATTTTAACAAATAAATGCAAGTGTCAAAAATTCAACTACATTTTTACTAGTTCTTGTTTGTTTAAACGTTACCACACGTGGTGTCATCCTATATAATACTAGTTAATGTTGTAAAATTAACAAGGAATGTTGATAAATCTACAACACATTTTTTTCCGTGTGGGTTTAAAATAAATCACGGTTTGAAACCTAACTAGCTTCGTTGGTCATTAATTGGTCAGTTCATTATATCAAGTATATTATTGTAAAATGACCAATTATACCCAAAAAGTGACCAATTATGACCAAAATGTGGGCAATTATGACCAATTCGTTTTTTAGCTAAGTTTCTAGTCTGGAGGTCACGGCCATTGCCATCTGTGCCAATACATCGATCAGCTCTAAGCTGGTGCTGGAATGTCGGCAACTCATGGAGAACCAGGCAAAGCACAACTGCGTCAAACTTGGTTGGGTGCCAGGATATAAAGGAGTTGAAGACAATGAAGAAGCTGATGCTTACGCGAGGGCTGGTTCGATGGCTCCAGTCGTGCGCCCGGAGCCTGGAGTGAGGATCACCAAATCTGCTGTCAAAAGGGCTCAAAGTCGGCTGAGACAGCAAAACAAATACTGTCTGGAAAGTCCCGGTTAGAAGCTCAACAAGAGAATGATGGGGAGAATCTGCCCCTTGCTCACCGTTGAGGTTTTACGGCTGGGAAGGAACTAACTCAGGACAGTAACGGGACTGATAATCGGATACTGTAGATTGAGAAGAAATCTGCAGACTATTGGAGTGTCCCAACAGGATCCCAATTGCAGACTGTGTGGGTTTGGGGGGGGGGGGGGGCGAGACTTATGTCATTTTTGACTCCAAAGCCTTCACAAAGTGGCGACACCTGTATGGGATAAATGACGCCCAAATAGGCACAAATCATGCAAAAATCGTAATACAGGGGCTTCTGCAAGGCAGAATGCTGAACCTGGAATAAGCAAGAATCCTTGAATAACAGGCATACATGAGCAAAACAGGAGTACAATAAGTCTAAGGCTGCAGTACTGGTTTTCTGTTAACGGAAAAAAAAAGATTCATCAGTCGCAAAACTGATGAAAATTGTTCAGCACTTGACTTAAATTTCAAGCTACTTGACTTGAAATCAAGTCAAACTCGAGGCTAATTTCGAGACTGAACCTAGAATAAGCAAGAATCTATGTACAACAGGGGTTTATAAGCAGAGCAGGAGTACAATAAGTCTTAGACTGCAGTGCGGAGGGAACGAGATTTAACCTGGCTTTCTGCTTACGGGGGGAAAAAAATAAGAAAAACGTTTCTAATGCAGTATTTAAAGACTACCAATACATAGCTCAACTTGTAATTTTGATTAATATTATAACGAACAGCCATAGAAAAGGATATCAACATCGAAGTAGGTATCATTTAAACCAATAAACGGTCAACGATTTTTGGAAGAATCATATCAAACAATCGAGAATATTCCGGCACATTCTAGTCATTTTGGTTGCATATATAAAAACAAGAAGTCAATCTAGTCAAAATTTCCTAGGAGTTAAAACATGAATCGTTACCCCGTTACAAAATTTTTTGGTAAGTTACCAAATATTAAATTTCGTAGACTTATCTTGATTTTCACCCCTCGTGTCCAAAGAGTTTAAAAATAATTAATTCAAGTAATTTGATGAAAAATATTTCACCCCACATCGACAATAATTTCAGCAATCAAAGGCCCGAGGCCGATTAATAAGTCAATTGGAAAGATTTGAATCTCGAAAAAAAATCAACCCCTTCACAACCAAGTTACCACGCGTGTGCTTGTGCAATGGCCAGGTGTTGTAAAATAATTGAAAAAATAAAAATAAAAATAAATATAGGAAAATTTTTATGGGCAGCTGAGTGTTTTGTTTGACTTAAATACATATCTTTTGTATTATTAAACAAGGGGTGAGACAACGAGTGGTTAATTAGGTTAAGATTTTAATTGAGTGAAACGGTAACACTTTATTATTAATTAAAAAAAGATGTGCAATTTCCTAGCACGTGCCAATGAGATTAAATTAAAAATTTCATAACCGTTTTATCAATCAAAGCTAGCTTAGAAAAATGTATCAACCAATAAGAAACTTTTTTCCATTTAACCAATAGAAATAGTCCAAATCATAGGCATCTTGATCGGTAGAACTGAAAGAAACGGTGGTTAATAAATTAGAATTTATTGGACATTTTTTCGATTGAATTAGAACCACTCAACGACGAAAAGGGGAGGTTGTTACAAAAGCAGTGAGAAATTCTTGGTTTCTATTCACATAAATTTTTGGTCGTTTTGTCCAAAAAAAAATTCTCTTCAGTTGAGAATTGGAAGCACAAACGAATCAAGAATAAGGGAAAAAATTGGAAAAGACCCTTGGTTACCGCATTGGTGGACTCTCATCGATAATAATAACGAAGTTACTCTGATTTTAGGTCACATTCAATCAGTAGTGTAACTGGCACCTGGGTTTGAAATACCTTTATACACACCCCCCCACCCCCGCTCTTATAAAGCAATTTTTCAATATCCAACAAGGAGGAATGAAAATCTTAAGAAAATTGATAAAGAAAAACTTTTCCCAAGTTCAGTATTTATAGTTGAGAAAGGGGCACCCTCTCTTCCGTTACTCCATTGCCACTACATTCTTGAGAATTGTGAAAATAGTCTTACAATTAAATCAAGAAATAAAACCTGTGACACACCGTGTGGTCACGTTGTAGCTTTGATGATATTTAAATGAAAAAAAAGTTTGTTAGCCGCTATCTAATTTATCTGAGTGTAGTTCTTAATTTTTTTTAAATGGTCAATAGCGAAAAGTGTGACCACACGGTGTGTCACACGTTGTTTTTTTTAACCGACTTCAAAAAAAGGAGGAGGTTCTCAATCCGACTGTATTTTTTTTTTAATGTTTGTTACTTCAGCATTTCCGACTGGGTTAAGCGATTTTGATGATTCTTTTTTTATTTGAAGGCTGGTGCTTCCCGAATGGTCCCATTTTAATTTGGAGGAAATCGTTCACTTCTAAGGAGTTGAAAACTAAGGGATGAAATACTAACTACTTATTGGATAGCTCGATTTTGAAAATTCTTTTTTTATTGGAAAGCTAGTGCTTCTCGTGTGGTCCCATTTTAATTTGAGGAAAATCTTCCACTTCTAAGGGGTTGAAAACTAAGGCATGAAATATTAACTTCTTATTGGATAGCTCGATTTTGACAATTATTTTTTTATTTGAAAGCTGGTGCTTCTCGAATGGTCCCATTTTAATTTGGAGGAAATCGTTCACTTCTAAGGAATTGAAAACTAAGGGATGAAATACTAACTACTTATTGGATAGCTCAATTTTGAAAATTCTTTTTTTATTGGAAAGCTAGTGCTTCTCGTGTGGTTCCATTTTAATTTGAGGAAAATCTTTCACTTCTAAAGGGTTGAAAACTAAGGGATGAAATATTAACTTCTTATTGGATAGCTCGATTTTGATAATTCTTTTTTTATTTGTAGAACACAATTTTAAATTAATCTCTTATCCATTTTTTATAAAAAAAAACTCCACTCATAAGGGGTTAAAAATTGGAGATGAAATAATATTACAAATTTTTCCTGGCTAACCCGATTTTGATAATTTTCTTTCTATTACGTACAATGTACCTTTAAATTATTCACATTTCAATTTGAAGAAAAAAATCGACCCCCTAAGGATGAAAATAGGGGATGAATTAATGACATTTAACTAAATCATCGAATTTTGATAATTTTTTTTTTCTGTTTGAAAGAGTAACCCACTTAGTTTCGTTATTACATTAAAAAGCAAAAAATTTCAACCCTTAAGAGCAAAATGGGATGATGTAGTAACTTTTAATATTAAACGGCACTGCCTCATATGAAGAGCGCGTTTAGACGGTTTAACCATTTTCAAGAAAATAAAATCAGTTATCAAACTTCAGATCACTAAAACTCGAGAAATAAATAACATTTATAACAAAATGAAAAACCGACTTCAAAATAAATAAAAAATCTTAAACAAGAAATGCACTAAAAAGTAACAAAATAATGGCGTATCCTTGCAGTATCTACAACTTACAAATAATTAGGATGATACAATGTACAACTATTGTTATTTTTGGAGTTGGTGTCAGTCAAGAAAATAAATATTAATGGTAATTTGTAAAAATTGTAAAAAGGTTTAGTTGGTAATTGGTATTTTGTAGTTTAAAGGTCGCTAGATATTGTTACAGTTCGAGTTTATTGTTTAAAAGTTCATTTGAAAAATAATTTTCATAAGGTATTCTCGTTTTTTGCTAAGTACCAATATAGTCGTATTTCCTTGGCTGACACCAACTCCAAAAATAACAATAGTTGTACATTGTATCATCAATCAATTTGTAAGTTGTAGATACTGCAAGTATACGCCATTATTTTGTTACTTTTTAGTGCATTTCTTGTTTAAGATTTTTTTATTTATTTTAAAGTCGGTTTTTCATTTTTTTATAATATTTATTTATTAACATAAAAATGTTTTGTCATTTATCTACCTTTATCTAGATAAAACTGTTAGAATTTCTTCAACTTCAAAATTTTGAATGAATTTTGTTTTTTTTTTTCAAGTTTTCAACTAAAAACTTCGACCTAATTACGTGCAGTTGGAATATAAATTTTAAGCTAGTTAACAACCCATAAAAAAAACAAATTTTTTAGTTAAAAATTACCAAAAAAAAAAATGTGTGACACACCGTGTGGTCACATCTTAAATATTGAAAATTTTGAAGTAATTTTTTTATATTTTTATCCAAACAAAACTTAATAAGTATCAACAAAGTTTTTTTCGCTTAAATTTCAACCAAGCAACGATGTGACCACACGGTGTGTCACATTTTTTTTTTTAATTTTCGTCAAAAAGTAAATATGTATTAAAATAAACAAAAATGTTTTTAGTTGCAGACATAACTTCAAAATTTAAATTCATCCAAATATAAACAAAATTAACTCTAAGAATGTACACGACAAAATTTTCACGGAATCAAAATAAGCTGTCTATATTTATTACTCCTATTTATTTATTTATTTATTTATATAGATTATTATTATTAAGCAGAAGAGTTTGTTTGTTCGTTTACTTATAACTCCAAATTCTTTTTGCATAGCCTTAGGTAGCCTGTTTATTGAGACATTTGCTAGACTATATTTATTTCCTTATTAATTAATATTTAATTTTCAGTTCATTTTATTTAAGATAAGGGTCTTTTTAATAGCGGTTTCAATGTTCCAGTTTATTCAAAATCAGCAAAAAAAGATAAAACTAGGCAATTAACGACGTCTAAGAATTCTCTAAGAATTTTATTTTATTTTGTCTGATTTGGATTACTAAAACAGAGATAAAGACTTTGAAAATGATAAAAAGTGAAAAAAAATTATAGTACTTTGAAACCCATTAGGAAAGGAAGAGAATATAACAAAAATGAAAGGAAAAATAAATTACGGTCGATCTGAGGTGGGGAAGTGGAAAAGGGGGGTGTTATTAAGGGTAGAAACAGTGTATCTCGATTTCCAGACAAAACTACAAGTCCTATGGAAAACAATTAATTATCAAAGTTGTAGGTAATAAGTAGATCTACTACTTTTGTGCTAACACTTTTTCACATAACCTCAAAATTTATGTGAAAATTCCAATAACCAAGTTTTTGGCTTTTTATTATTATCTTTTACAAAAAAAAAAATTTTTTTCATACAATTTGGTAAAAAGTTACCTTTCAATGCTCCAAACACACTCTTACTTTTTTGATTTATAATATTTATTTTTTCACCTTATTTTGACTTAATAATAGAACAAGCACCCTAATTTTCAATCAAAACCTCTACGTTTTGATGGTGCAAAAAATATATATATACTACAATGTGAAATGTTCTCCAAAAATGCAATAATTAAAGTGTAAATTTTAATAAATTGCTCAAAGTTGTATTTGTACAATAATTGTATTATGTACAATTTTGAGTGCAAATGTAAACATAACTTAATATTAATTGATTAAAATTAAAAAATTAATTAAATTATGAGGTTATGTGAAAGTAGTGTTCGCACAAAAGTTGTAGATCTTCTTATTACCTACAACTTTGCTATTTAACTTGTTTCCATAGGACTTGTAGTTTTGTCGAAAATCGAGATAAACCATTTCTACTCTTAATCCCCCCGCTTCCACTACCCCTTTCAGATTGACCGTAATTTATTTTTCCATTCATTTTTGTTATATTTTCTTCCTTTTCTAATGGGTTTCATCCTACTATAATTTTTTTTTTGGGTCCAAAAATTATCGACCCTGGTCTATACTTATTAAGAATATTTTTAAATTTGTTTTTCATTGCACTTTAATTTCTATCTACCTTCCCCTAAATGTTTGTATTGGTTGGATCATTTGAGTACCTACCTATTTGGTTATTTTAACAAAATTTTTAATTTTTCCCCCTTTCTCTTTTTTGTAAATCACTTTTTACGGAGAATATTTTTCATTTTGTTTCAGTTTGTTCAGTTCACCTTTTTCCCCCTCTATCTTCCCCTTCCTGTAAAATATTAGTTTGGTTGGATTATTTATTTGGTTATTTCTATATAAAATGTCTGAACCATTCAGGTCGTTTTTTAAAAATTTAATTTTTGGGTGATTTAAGGTACCAACAGATTTGCCATTTAGTTTTAAAAGAATTCAATTTCCCCTTACGCCTTAAGGTTTCATTGTCAGGCAAATAATCAATTTAAACTGTAATTTAATATTTAATAATAATAATAATAGTACATATTTAAAGATATAATTATTAAAAATAAAATTAAGAGGATAATATTTTAATTTGTATCAATAAATAATATCCAAAGAAAGCTGCAAGACGTTTATAAAATTTGTCAGGATCATTTTTCTGGTTAACAATTCATGCATGTCAGGAAAACGAAGCTTCATAGAAATTGCGAAATAAAGTAAGTAGCTACTTTTCAAAGTAAATGTCTCAATCTTATTCATATCTTGTGTTACTAAACTATTATTCTAAGATGGTTGAATCATTTCAGAATCCCAGATTTCGTGATAACTAAGAATATGCATGAAATCCAGACGTAATTCTCATCACAGCTACTGCAAAATTCGAGAAAAGTAATAACTTATTTTTTCATGATATGTGTCATTTGTGTGTATAATTATTTTTAGTTTAAATATAAAAATTAATAAAACAAAAATTCAAATTACGCGCTCCAAGAAACCGAGTGGTTTTGCGGCCAACTTCGTTTTGTTAATTTTTGTCTCAAGATGGCCGCCCATCTAAAAATTTCACTCTCATCATTTTTTTCATAACGCGCCTAAAGAAGTATAACCTCAAAAATATTTTTTTAATTCTTATTTATTTATAGTCGCTTTAACATCTTGGTCATTATCGACTAGATTTTTGGTCTATTATATAGTTTAATAACAAGATAGTACGTCATTCCATATGGTACCTGTACCAGTGGTGATTGGAACGGTTTTAATTGCAATTCGGTTTTAATTAATAATAATTTAGTATATAATAATAATATATTAATAATAATAATAGTAATTTTCCAAAAAAAACGTAAAAACCTTAAAAATGGCTTCTTAATAATTATTTCGTATCTAGTATGAAAATTAGTCATCTTTCAAAATTCACGTGAACGAAGTCACGGGGAGCCGCTAGTTCTATAATATACGAATGATCATATATAACCCAATTTGTGATTAAAGGCAGGATTTAAAACATGTTTTAAAATCAAAAGTTCAAAAAAAAAAAAAAAAAAGGATTTAGAACAAGTTTTGGATCAAGTTTTTTTTCCTCTTTCTGCTTCTTTTAAATAATCCTGGTCGCTTATAGGGACATTCGAACTTTGTGGTCAATTGTAAAATCGTTAGGTCACACAACCAGAGACCAACGTCTCTGCAATATATTTAGTTTTATTTTTAAATTCTTCAAATCAAACACGGATCATATTACATGGTGAAAACAAAAGACTGTATATAATAAGTTGAAAATATCACGTGACTCGTTAACAACCATTTTTCGATTGTTTCATCGCCCCCTATAAAGTTAAGCTTTTTTTTTTCACACCCACTTAACTTGAAATTTGCGGGCATTACCCGCAAAAATCGATAGACACCAATCAGTTAAGCCATTATTTAAAATTTATCATCACCCCCCCTAACCAATCAGTGCATTTATTAAATGGTGCAATTTCAACCCTTCAACATCTCTTTATATGATATTGATTTGAACTTAAAACTTGACATTTTTAAACTTGAAATTTCCAGGTAAGATTTTTGATTGGAGAGAATTCTCGTAGGTAACAAGAAATCCCGAAGGGTAAGCGATGCAATTTTTCGTATATACGTATGGGAAGAGAAACAAATCACAAATCTCACCTGTTCCATCACTGGGATACAATTGAAAAACGGGAAACTGTAACGATATGTGTCTCTTACTTCTGTCCCTTCGTTTCGTTTTGCACGCGGGAAAAAAATCCCATATTTTATCCCGAGGGGTCACAAATCATTCCCTGAAAAGCAATGGCTCACGTATATGTACGATATATGCACAACAAACAGTGCGTTGTGCCACTACTAACTAACCCCGTCTTCAATGCCCCAATAGCCATGTATCAAGACACGGTTTGTTCTTTCGTTTTTTTTTTTTTTAATTTAGGGGATGATTCTTCCTAATCATAATGGGGTCGCTAACGTAATATTTTATTTCTTAACCCGTTTTCTTTTTGGAGCGCACACGAGTTTTGATCGAATAACACGATAACGAGAGGGTTTATGGATTTTATGTGCAACTCATCATACCTGTTTTTTGTACTAGGTAAAAATAAAAATAACGACCTACCAAAAATAAGGCCTTTTAAAGATTCATTTGAATAACTGCTCGTATTTCCAGGCATATAACAATAATAACCAAATTTAAAGTAAATTTTCTCCTCTACACCTTTAATAATGACCGAATATTTTAAGCTTAAATTCATTGGAGTGTCCAGGTACTTGACTTGAATTATCCATATTTTAATTTAAATTTTAATTTTTTGAAAATTTGAATCATTTTCCAATAGAAAAGCGATCGATATGAGATAACATTTTTTTTTAACGTCGCTTCAACTACTTTGGTCATTAGCGACCGTCGAATCCGAAAACCCAGAAAAAAATCTTAGGCTTTCATGGGATTCGAACCCAGGACCACTGGCGTATAAGGCAACTGTCTAGTCCACCACGCCACTAAGTGACCAAGGTAACATTTATCTACTATATAAAAATAAGTCGGGTTTTCCTTCCTGACGCTATAACTCCAGAACGCACGAACCGATTTCCACGGTTTTGCATTCGTTGGAAAGGTCTCGGGCTGTGTGAGGTTTATAGCAAAGAAAATTCAGGAAAAATTTAAACAGAAAAGCGGAAAAATCTTTTTTCACATACAGCGCCATCTCTGATGATACATAGTATGTACTACAAACCAATATTTTAAGTAGATAGCGCCGGTGCGTGATACATTGCTTGACAAGCAATGAAAGTTTTCATAGTGCAAAAAATCGACATAATTGTACTCTTCCCGTGGGATAACAAAACAATTGTATCTTACAGGAATCGTGTATTTAACAAAAGTTTCGTTAAAGTACGTGAAATAGAGTTCTAGCACATTATCCTCAAGAAGGCCTGATCTCTTTTTTATCCAGGAAAAATGTACTACTCCCGTGGGATAGATATGTTTTTGTTTGTCATAAAGCAAAAGATTGACATGATTTTTTGCAATAGGGTAGTTGAACGGTCAGAGAAAAATATAGATTATTAATTCGTATGTTAGAATAATGCACGATTCTCAAAAGATAGCATAACAATTGTACTTATCCTACTGCAGGAATCTTGTTTTTAAAAAAGCTATCCCTAAAATTCATGAAATAGCGTTTTAACACAATCATTCCAAAAAAGTTTAAATAAAAATTACAATCTCTACAGCAAAATATGATTTTTAATTTAACATCCGATAACATCGGTAAATTAATAATAAAAATTTTTGAAACATTGAAACTTCTTTCGTTGTTAATTTTTGAATGTCTATAATGTTTAAAAATAAACGTGTTAAATTACTATTGAAAAATTTGAACTTGGTGAAAAACTCAGTTTAATATATAATACATTCAACATTTTCGAATTGTATTGCTATTTAAAGAACACAAGTATAAGTATTTTATAATATTCATAAAATCGTATAGAACCAATAAGATAGCTCTTCTAGATAGCTACATAGAATATCTTCCTGGAAAAGTAGTTTATCTGATTTTCATGAACTTTCTATGAATCAAAGATCTAGAAATATCTATCTGTCTTTTTTTGTTGATGGGATGAAAGTTTCCATTATTCAATCAGTATAGTTTAGATACGCTCAGCGAAGCGGGCGGGGACCAGCTAGTTTATCATAATTTTATCTATCCTAGATAGCCAATTCAAAATGTCGATGAACATCACAAAATGGACGAAATTTCAACCTTGTGAAATAACTAATGGCAATCCATGGCTTCATTCACGTAAAACTTAAATAAATCTATACCAATAAAATGAGATTGAAGATTTCTACTTTTTGAAAAGTTATATAAAAAAAAAACGTAACGTGTTACTTGCGCGAGCGAACAAACACGGATTTATTTTTCTCGGCTTAGATTTTTATCTAATCTAAAAAATGTAAGGTGTTTTGATGAATACTCTTTACTACATACATTTTCATATATTTTATACAAAAAAATTAATGCCATTTACATTGTAATTTTCCCCAAAAAAAACATTGTTTGTCTAGAGTAAACTTGAAAACGCCTGGGCCGATTTCAATGAAATTTTCACAAAAAATTATTAAATATTGTAACTTACTTTAAAGGCTAACTTTTATTTCGAATAGTTTTCCCTGTCTGTTTGTTTGTTCTTGGTCAACTTGAAAACGGCTGGTCCGATTTGGACGAAATTTTCACATACAGGTAGTAAACATTACAAAAAGTGCTATAAAATACTTTTTATTCCGAAAAAATTAAAACTATAAAAACATCGCAAAACTTGAAAAAGCTCAGAGAAGCGGGCGGGGATCAGCTACTTAAATTAATATAAAAATACCTTATTGGGACATTTAACAATTAAAGATACAACTCGTAAATGAACGAATTAATCAGCCATAGTAAGAATTTTTATATTTAACTGTAAATTAATGAGTGACAGCTATTAAGGGGGGTAATATCCTGAAAAATCCTTCTTGGGTGGAAGTCACAATGCTCTCAAAAAATCGCAATGCTTCAACTTTGTTTTTATTTACAAAGATTTAGCATCCCAATTCAGTCAATTATCTCTTAATGTACTTTGTAATGTTTTACAACTTTAAACAGAAAATATAAATAAAAATGAATAATTCATCATAAAAGTTAATAGCTATTTTATTTCATCGCCTTTTTTAATTTTTTCAAAATTTCCTAGTTAGAATCCCTATTACATTTCGACTCACTGACGTTTCGAGTGGCGCCATCTCGTAACGAAAAGCTAAGATAACATAAGCAAAGACTCAAACTAAGCGTTAATCCAAGTCCCAAACCAAGTGAATCAAGTCCTAATTTTTATCATTTAAAAAGGAAAAGTGAAAATTTTTCAGATTTACGACTGTAACAGAACGCTTCAACGATATCGTTTGATACAAGAAGATCAAGATTAGTTTGAAATCACGCTAAAATAACAATAGAACACACCTCAATCGTTGATTCCACCTCCGTGTTACGCGTCGTTAACTCGACAAAAGATCGAAAACTAAATATGTAAATTTAAGATCTAGCATCCAAAGCTAATAATCCATGTTTTCTAAGCCAGTGATTTCAAAATTGTGCGTCGTGGGTGTGCTACAAGAACACTGAACCCCTTCTCGTATAGGACTATTACACAAGAAGGGCCTTAAGAAGTATCAAAAAAATTAAACTAAAAACTAACAATATCCTGGTAGTATCCTAGTCCAATTATTTAAGAGTTAGCTTAAAGGACTTTTAATTTGTAGACTTTGTAATAAAATTCTTGGGAGGTATTATTCAATAAAGTGATTTAGGGGGTTACTTAATTGGAATAATATTTTTAAGATAGGGTTTTGTATATTTCTTTTGTAAATTTTACGTCAATGAAGTCACAGGTAGCCACTAGCCCAAAATAGGATCCAATCAACATCGTTTAAATTATGTTGATACTAGTTATCAATGCTGGATTTACTTTTAAGCTAAACAAGCTATAGCTTAGGGCCCCGTACTTTCTGGGGGCCCCCAAAATATTCTCTTCCCGTATCTCCCAACCAAAAAATATCCACGATCCAGGCGATGCTGTCCAACCTAAAAATAACAGGAGAAATGGTCGACTTCATTTGGATTCCATCCCATATGGGAGTCAAGGGAAATGTCGATAATGAGGCAATAAAGCTACAAAACTGTCCCTATCCAGGAAACGCTAACTCCTGGTTCACTCCAGAACGATAAAAGGTCTCTAATCACCCAATGCAAGATGATATGGGACACAAAGTGGAAGGGCTCAGCATCCAAATAACACATCTCACGCCAATCAACTCTCCAAAAAATACCAACAAAGGATCTACCCTGATAACATTGGGTAATAATAACGCACTTTAGAATTGGACACTCCAACATGTCCCACTTATATCAACCTAGCAAAACTCAAGCACCCCGTTGCGGAAAGTGCCAGCGTCCACTCACAGAATGCATCCACCTTTAAAAGAGCAGAGAGGAGACTGGCACGCCTAACCCCATCCAAGAGGCGTTCAAGGAGCCAAAGTAGTGGAACAATACAATCACTTATCATATTTACTTCTTAATTATATTTCAGTTTAACCCTCTAGGTATCCGAAATTCATATTTGTCACTGACATAGAATATCTGGTAGGTATATACGCTGATGAAACGCCATTATTTGTCATGACAGTAATCTAATACACGCCATCCAAGAAGCTCAGGAGACAAATTAGCCTCTTGGCAATCCTGCAAAAAGTGTGCCCAAAATTTTCACTTTCAACAGAGGCAACGCACTTCTGAGCAATATCCACCTCGATGGAAATAGAATCCCGTGGAGTCAAAAAGACAAAGCTGTCAAGCAACTGGGGGTCTATCTAGATAGCAGGTTAACCTAGTCTGATCATATGAAAGCTGAGCTAAGAGACGCACATTTCAGACTATTGTAGCTACATCCAATCCTGAATAAAAGAGCGAAACTAAATGCTGTGTGCTCTCTAATGTTATACTCTAATGTTATATTGGTCTATGATCAGATCAATAATTACCTACGCCTGTCCTATCGGGTTGAACACCCCCAGGGGTAACTATTTAAGGCTTCAAGCGCTCCAAATTAAGATATTCAGGATTACAATAGGATCCCCTTGGTTCATTCGAAATTCCAAGATCTACAAAGAACTGAATATGCCATACCTGGAGGAATGTATCAAGCAGACTGCAGGCAACTTCTTCAACGCCTTGGACGAGTGTGCGACTGCCTAGACGCTGGGTCTTGGCGTCTACCGACCTCAAAATAGGCAAAAAAGAAAACTACTCTAGTAGTGTTTGGGATCTTCTTACAGTGACTAAGAGTACTATAAATTTTAAAACTTAAACAGCTGAGAAGAAACATTATTAAACTGCTCAAGGATGAATCCAAAATGATCCCAAAGTGAATCGTGCAAATGATATCCTTACCATGTATAGCCATTATCCTATTGGCTGATCTGGTAGAGTACCCATCAATATCAAAAAAAGAATACCTGGACCTATAAAAGGCCCCATATCTCAAAGCTTCGAGCCTTATCAAGTCTAAATCGGGCCCTGTCAGTTATCACTAAAAAAAAGATTCCACAACTGTTGGTAGTTTGATTTTCTCCTCAATAAAGATACATTAAGTCTATTATAAGATACATGGGTATATAACCGGAGAGGTATAGCAATGCATTGAAAAATAACTGGAAATAAATAAAATAAACCCAAAGTAATGCCATAAGGTTCTATAAATCCAAAAAGTTTGGAAACTACTATCGATTACCATTGGGGATAGTAAAAGTGAAACATAAGGTTTGTTCGCGGGACTCATTCCGAACCGATTACGAATCAGTTCAAGCGGATTTCGGATAATGGCCAAATATACACACTTATGAACTGGTTAAGGGTTATTTTTTCGTGAACGTGTTTAAAAATGTTCGGAAATAAGACGAGGACTAACGTGAACCCACGAAAATTGTTGATTTAATTGTACGTTGACAGCAAAACTGGACTCTGAACTAGCCACGATTTATCAATCGTAACTGATTCAGAATTGGTTCTAGCGATTCTCGGGTTTTTTTTTAGGACCAACAATTCGATTCTCTTACTCTTGCGCAATTTGCTAAATCGTGGCTAGTTTAAAATCCAGTTTCGCTGTCATGCTGCGTTCACACAGGTCAACTTTAGTTGCCCGATTTTAGTTGATCAACAAAAGTTGAATGAAGAACCTCGTGTGAGAATCGTGATCAACTTTTGAGTGGATCAACAAAAGTTTAAACGTGTCATAACACTAGAGGTTTGTTCGCGGTAGTGATCCGGAACTGCATCAATTCAAAGGGATTCGATAATCGCCAAACGCATACACGCTTAGGAATTGATTAAGGGTTATTTTCCTGTGAACGAGATTGTAAATGTTCGGAAGTAAGACGAGGATTAACGAGAACCCACGAAAATTGTTAATTGAATTGAACGTTGACAGACGTTGATGCCTCGTTCACACGAGTCAACTTTAGTTGACCGATTTTAGTTGATCGATCAAAAGTTGAATGAAAATCCTAGTGTGATGACTCGTTCAAACTTTTTTTGATCCACTAAAAAGTTTATTACGGTTCTCACACAAGGTTTTTCATTCAACTTTTTTTGATCAACTAAAAACGGGTTGCTAAAGTTGACTCGTGTGAACGCAGCATGACAGCGAAACGGGATTTTGAATTAGCCACAATTTTTCGCAAACTGCGCATGAGTAAGAGAGTCGAATTTTTGTTCCTATCAAAAATCTGAACGGAAGATAATTCCGAACTGGTAACAAATCAATCCAAGTGGATAGGATAATCGCCAAACGCATACACGCTTCTGAACTAATTAAGGGTTATTTGTCCGTGAACGAGATTGAAACTGTTTGGAAGTAAGGCGAAGATTAATGAGAGCCCACGAAACATGTTAATTGAATTGAACGTTGACAGACGTTGTTGACTCGTTCACACGAGTCTACCTTGGTTTGACCGATTTTAGTTAATCGATCAAAAGTTGATTGAAAAACCTAGTGTGATGACTCGTTCAAAATTTTGGATTCACTAAAAAGTTGATTACGGTTCTCGCACGAGATTTTTCATTCAATTTTTTTTTGATAAATTAAAAACGGGCTACTAAAGTTAACTCGTGTGATCGCAGCATGACAGCGAAACTGGATTTTGAATTAGTCACAATTTAGCAAACTGCGCATGAGTAAGAGAATCGAATTTTGCATTCTAACAAAAATCTGAGAAACGCTGAAACCAGTTATGAATCGATAACGAACGCATTTCGTGTGAACCGCGAATATCGGACCGTAACTCGGCTCATAAACTTGCATGCGCTTGGCGATGATCCTAAATCGGTCTTGAACTGATTCGTTATCAATTCAGTATCACATCCGCGAACGAAAGTTAGGTTTTTCATTCAACTTTTGATCGATCAATTAAAATCGGTCAACTAAAGTTGACTCGTGTGAACGAGACATCAACATCTGTCAACGTTCAATTCAATTAACAATTTTCGTGGGTTTTCGTTAATCCTCGTCTTACTTCCAAACATTTTTAAACTCGTTCACGAAAAAATTACCTTTAATCGGTTCATAAGCGTGTATGCGCTTGGCGATTATCCTAAATCCGCTTGAACTGATTCGTAATCGGTTCAGAATGAGACCCGCTAACAAACCTATAGAATGCAGAAGGTTCACTTGTGATTTTAGTCATAGATTTTAGGGGAATGGCAAATTTATAGCTCGGGTGACATAAATCTAAACATCTAGTCTATCTTCCCCCACTCCACCCATAAGCCCCACTCATGGACCCGGACCCTGGAGTGGGGATTACCAAATCTGCTGTCAAAAGGGCGATAAAAAGTCGACTGAGACGGCAGCAATACAAATACTGGCAAGAAATTCCTGGCCAGAGGCACAGCAAGAGAATGATGGGGAGAATCTGCCCCTCGCTCACAGCTGAAGTATTACGGCTGGGAAGGAATCAACTCAGGACAATAACAGGACTGATAACCGGACACTGTGGACTGAGGAAGCATCTGCAGACTATTGGGGTGTCCCAACAAGACCTCAACTGCAGATTGTGTGGGGATGGGGAGGAAAACGCGACCCATGTCATTTTTGACTGCTAAGCCCTCACAAAGTGGCGACACCTGTATGGGATAGATGACGCCCAAACAGGCTCAAATCGCGCGAGTTTAGTACAGGGACTGCTTCTGCTAGGCAGAATGCTGAACCTGGAATAAGCAAGGATCCTTGCATAGCAGGGATGAATAAGCAGAACAGGAGTACAATAAGCCTTAGGCTGCAGTGCGGGGGGAACGTGCCCTAACCTGGTTTTTCTGCTAATGGGAAAAAAAAAATCTTCAAGTCGAATGTAAGTATTTTATGTCCTGTTTGACCGAGTTTAATTTTTCCGATTGCGTGTATTACGAACGTTAATTTCCCTGAAACGTTTTTTATCTGTTTGGAAACATTAGGCTTATTGAGTTTTGGGACGAAAACCCAAGGCTAATCGTTAATTAATTATTAAAGCAAATAGTAGCTCGCGTCAATGATTGATGTTCAGAAAAGAAAAAAACCATGCAGTCGATTAAATAACGGATTTCCAAATACGAAAACGTCGAGAACAGTGCTAAATAGAAAATTTCCCGTTTCAAATCGACCTCATTACAATTCTTCGAGTATATATATGAAAATGCTGCTCATCGTCGTGCTTCGAACTGCACGTTTATTCTTTGTTTGACTTTCACGGACTTCAATTAAAACGAATATCTAACAACGTACCTACATAAATGTGGACCAAACAATTTAGATAGCCATTGCCCGAATAACACAATCTGTTAATATTTAAAAACTACATTTACATCAAAACCGGAACACGAATTCCGATCAAATTTCCGCCGGGCGGAAATGACGCGCCTCTCCACCATATTATATACAGACAAGAAAATAAAAATCATAGAAAAATCAGCATTAAAATTGATGATCCATACAAATCTTCATCCATATGGTCGAAACAATCAGCCAACTTACCTGAAAACAAAGAGAAAAACATTAAATTAACGCTTGCAAGAAAACGTCATGATATTTAAGGAAAGTTCAACCGAGTGAAAAAAAAAATGGGTAAAAGGCCACCCTTATACCTTTCTATAAGGTCAACTGTTTTAAAACGATGAAAAGGAAACATTTATTATGAAATTACCGCATTCCCGGTCGGTCGTTTATATAAAATGTCATCCACGTGCCAAAATTGGTATAGGAAAATCCTGTCGAATGAATCATCGACTCTAAAGTTAAAGTCAAACCTCTTTAATCATTTATATAATTTTTAAGTGAACCAAAAATAATCAGAACCAAGACAGAAAAAAAAACATTCCCGAATGTTCCATAAATAACAATCGGAATTCAAGTTTCCAACAATCAACCGACCATCTCTCTAAAATGTTCTAGAAAAAATAAACTGTAAATATGTCAAGAACCAGTCAGACATTGGACAATTTATCTATGATTTGATACTAAACAGTGATTCAAGTCTAATCGGCGACCCTATAAATTTTCGCTCAACCAATCTAAAAAAAAAAACGATCCTACAAAAATAATGCGTGTGCCTGTGATAAAACGTAGCCTATGTCACTAAGCCGATACTATTGCTTCAATTTTGCAAAAAAATTATTTAATCCGTTCACTAGTTATAGAGGTTATTCTGTACAAACAAACAAAAATTTGTATTTTCAATGATTGTTCATATAAGAGTTGTTCATAAGCCACTATTTTAATTAGTTTTTCAAATCTCATCTATAAAACGGTAGGTGGTCATATTTACCCCTCCCTTCCTTGAAATATATTATCGGGTTTATAGAAGGTCCAAATGCTATAGAAGTTAAGAGTATTGCAAGTTTAATAAATATACTAGGTATACGTTTACTAATTACTGTTCTGCTAATAGCCTAAGATCCGGCCGGATGATTGCTACATTCTTGATGTAACTTAATCATTTTTATATCAAATTAAAGCTTTTCTGTGTATGATTATATAAGGGTGCCAATCGAAAAGTGCCCGCAAATAAGCAAAAATAGCTGTTAAGGCTGCGTTAAATTAAGGATAAAGTGAGAGAGCGCGCGACGACATTTTTCGGAAAAGGAAAGTGAATACTCTAGCCTGGCAAGTTTTTAAAGTCTTTGCGTGCCTCATAAGATCAAGACAAGTGATCGAGATAAAACTTGTACCGCAAACATTCGCTGTTCTTGTCTGACAAATATTGCTGTGTATAAAACCCCCTCACTTTAACTCGTCTTTAACAGCTACTTTCACTTATTTGCGGGCACTTTAAGATTGACACCCTTATATCATCATGCACAGAACAAAAGAGCTTTAATTTGATACATAAATTATTAAGCTACATTTTGAACGTAGCAATAATGCAACCGAATCTTTAGCAATTTGATAAGCGTCAAGCGGTAGACATTATCTGTGGCGCCAAAGTTTGCACAATAATAAATTTTTAAAAACCCTATAAATTTGAAGGAAATCGTTAATTTCTAATGGGTTGAAAACTAAGGGATGAAATATTAACTTCTTATTGGATAGCTCATTGTTGATAATTCTTTTTTTTTTGGTAGAACTTAATTTTAAATTAATCTCATTTCCATTTTTATAAGAAACTCCACTCATAAGGGGTTAAAATTAGGGATAAAATTATAAATTTTTCCTGACTAACCCGATTTGGATAATTTTTTTTTCCATTACCGACATCGTACCTTTAAATTGTTCACATTTCAATTTGAAGAAAAAAATCCCCCCGTTAAGGATGAAAATAGGGGATGAAATAGTGACGTTTAACTGAATCATCGAGTTTTGATGATTTTTTCTATTGGAAAGAGTATTCCACTTAGTTCTTTCATTACAATTAAAAGTATTTCAACCCTTAAGAGCAAACTTCCTTTTTTGTAATGTGGTAGTTTAGGGGCCAGAAAATGATATAGATTACTTCTCATACCGGAATAATAAACGGTTCTCATGGGATAGCAAAACAAGAATGTATTCTGTAAGAACCGTGTATCTAAAAGCAGTTTCATTAAAATCCACGAAATAGGGTTTTAATTCATTTTACTTTAGAAGACTTGATCTACTTTTAACTCAGGAGAGATGTACTATTCCCGTGGGATAGGTATGTTTTTTGTTTATCACAGAGTTAAAGATTGATATGATTTTTGCAATGTGGTAGTTTGGGGGAGAAAAATATAGCTTACTTTTAAGGCTAGAATAATGCATAGTTCCCATGGGATGGCAAAACAGTTATATCCTACAGGAACCGTACATTTAAAATGTTTCGGTAAAGTTCGTGAAATTGAATTTTAACGCATTTTCTTCCAATTTTACACAATAACGAAAGAAATCTCTACAAAGTTGAAATTAAAAAATTGACAATTTTTACTGGAAAATAAAAATGGATTTCAATTTAACACCTGATAAAATTAATGATGAAATTGTTTAAAATATTTGAATTTTTTCATTGTTCATTGTCGAAAATATTAATTAGAAAAAACCTATTAAAATAATAAACTAAAAATTTCAAAATTTAACAATTACTTAACGGAACGTATTTTATAGAAGTTTTGCTAAAGATCTTGTAGGATAGCTACTAATCTATTCTTTTAAGAGAACATCCATTAATTACGTGAGGCGTTCAGGAGCCGATGGGGTCGAGCCGAATCTTATCTAATCTTACTTTGGGGAAAAGGAAGGTCTGGCAAATATCAAGTATTTTTTTGTTTTGAAAAATATCACATTAGATTGCGGGTTGGGGTAATGATATATGCCAAATCTCATGACATCTTGCTAGAGGGGAGGGGGTGGGATTTCAAAAATCGCAAAAAACGCCTCGCGCAATTAATGGATGCCCTCTAAAATAGCTGTACGGTTTTAAATGACATTTGGTATGAAAGATTTTCAAGTCATTAAAGAAGGAATACAGTTACTTTTTTACTAAAAACGTATAGAAGCTGATGTGGGACAGCTAACATCTCTATCTTGAAAAGTAGTTTTACGAATTTTGATAAACTTTCTTTGGATTTAAAATCTGAAAGTATCTATCTATCTTTTTTTTCTGTCAAAATAGATTAAGTTTTAACCGATTTCAAAAAAAGGAGGAGGTTCTCAATTCGACTGTATTTTTTTTTTATGTTTGTTACCTCAGCATTTCCGACTGGGTAAAGCGATATTGATGATTCTTTTTTATTTGACAGTTGGTGCTTCCCGAATGGTCCCATTTTAATTTGAAGGAAATCGTTCACTTCTAAGGGGTTGCAAACTAAGGGATGAAATACTAACTTCTTATTGGAGAGCTCGATTTTGAAAATTTTTTTTTTTATTGAAAAGCTAGTGCTTCTCGTGTGGTCCCATTTTAATTTGAGGAAAATCTTCCACTTCTAAAGGGTTGAAAACTAAGGCATGAAATTTTAACTTCTTATTGGATAGCTCGATTTTGACAATTATTTTTTTATTTGAAAGCTGGTGCTTTCCGTGGGGTACAGTTTTAATTTGAGGAAAATCTTTCACTTCTAAAAGGTTGAAAACTAAGGGATGAAATATTAACTTCTTATTGGATAGCTCGATTTTGATAATTCTTTTTTTTTTACTTGAAAGTTGGTGCTTTCCGTGGGGTCCAGTTTTAATTTGAGGGAAATATTCCACTTCTAAGGGGTTGAAAACTAAGGGATGAAATACTAACTTCTTATTGGATAGCTCGATTTTGATAATTCTTTTTTTATTTGTAGAACACAATTTTAAATTAATCTCCTATTCATTTTTTTTTTTAAAAAAACTCCACTCATAAGGGGTTAAAAATTAGAGATGAAATAATATATTATAAATTTTTCCTGGCTAACCCGATTTTGATAATTTTGTTTCTATTACGTACAACGTACCTTTAAATTGTTCACATTTCAATTTGAAGAAAAAAATCCACCCCTTAAGGATGAAAATAGGGGATGAAATAGTGACATTTAACTGAATCATCGAATTTTGATAATTTTTTTATCTGTTGGAAAGAGTAATCCACTTAGTTTTGTTATTACATTTAAAAGCAAAAAATTTCAACCCTTAAGGGCAAAAAGGAATGATGTAGTAACTTTTAATATTAAACAGCGCTGCCTCATATGAGCGGCGCGTTTAGAAGGTTTAACCATTTTTAAGAAAATTATAAATCAGTTATCAAATTTCAGATCACTAAAACGCGAGAAATAAATATTATAAAAAAATGAAAAACCGACTTCAAAATATATATAAATTCTTAAACAAGAAATGCACTAAAAAGTAACAAAATAATGGCGTATCCTTGCAGTATCTACAACTTACAAATTATTAGGATGATACAATGTACAACTATTGTTATTTTTGGAGTTGGTGTCAGTCAAGAAAATAAATATTAATGGTAATTTGTAAAAATTGTAAAAATGTTTAGTTGGTAATTGGTATTTTGTAGTTTAAAGGTCGCTAGATATTGTTACAGTTCGAGTATATTGTTTAAAAGTTCATTTGAAAAATAATTTTCATAAGGTATTCTCGTTTATTGCTAAGTACCAATATAGTCGTATTTCCTTGGCTGACACCAACTCCAAAAATAACAATAGTTGTACATTGTATCATCCTAATAATTTGTAAATTGTAGACACTGCAAGGATACGCAATTATTTTTTTACTTTTCAGTGCATTTTTTATTTATTTTGAAGTCGGTTTTTTATTTTTTTTATAATATTTATTTATTATATTTCGCTATGAACGTAGGGAATCTTTTAATCAATCAGTTTTTAGATACACTCAGCGAAGCGAGCGGTTATCAGCTAGTACTTATCATATAACAAGAGGTACTACGTATTTTTGCGTATTATGCGAAACGAGATTCTCTCATCGTTCTTATTAAAATATCAGCGAATATAAGAGGAAATTCCTCCCATTCAAAAATGCATTTTATGGAAAAGTGTTAAAAAAAAGTGTCACAAGCATAATTTCAAAGACCATATAGAGTTGTTGAACTCCCATTTTTGTCCAACTACATTCTGTTTCATTGTGCATTCACTATCTTTGCCACACATGCGGGATCAATGTCGTTTGTATTATTTGATCGAATTAAAATTCGTGGCACGTTCCATCTCTGGTCCCGGGTACGCGGAAAAATTTTCGACCGCTCAAAGAAATAAAACCGAGTGAAACAGACAGACTAACAAAACGTCTTTACAACACCCTCAAAAAACAAAAAAAAATATATATTTCGAACGTGTCTTTCGGATGACCGCATTATCGATCAGTGTAGCGTAAAACATGTCGGTTGCATGGATGAATTTAACTAAACACCAGCAAAAATTAAATCATCGATGGTATTTCATCATTTGTGATTGGTGACTCATGGGATGTGGGTGGAATCTCATAAATCACAATCTGTTTAAATAAAAATTTCAAAAAAAAATTAATTGTAACGTGTTGAAAGTATATGTACTTTTAAGATGAGGCGACGAAAGATTTTTAATTTATTTTTTCTGAAAATTTGAATATTCGATTTGTTTCTCACGATTTCTTCGCAAAGAATGGAATGTTAGAAAGTTTTTTTCTTCTTCTTCATTTCGATTAAGTAATAATTTCATTGTCTATTTTTAAAATTGCACCTAGAAGGCAGCCCATTCATGTGCATGTATTTATTATGTATATGTATATATACAAGAATCCAATGATATTATCATGTCAGTAAGTTTTATGTTTCCAAGGTTACCAAATAGGAGAAGGGAACCCGATTTAGTGTCAGATATTAAATTTTATAAGTTCATTAAGAAAATCAAAAGATAGAGGAAAATTATAAGTAATGAAGAAAATGTTGGCGGACAAGTTTTAAATGCAAGATCCAACGCCCATCAAACCAATTGCATTCATTACTAGGAAAATTCATTACATAAAATTCATTCATTACTACACATAACTTAGGAAAAAATGTTGCTCGTTAAATAGAAACGAATCAAAATCTACTTTAAACGTTATAGTTTAAGAGCTAGCAACGTTTTCGAGAGAGAATTTTGGTTCGGCCAGTTTTTATATATGTTATCTCTCGCACTATCCCGGACATCATACAGGCTGACTGGCTGTCGGGAGGGGTTGTGTTTATTAGTGCGCATCGCACCTGTACAGATAAAATATTGAAATTTTCCAGAAAAAAGAAAAAGTATCAGAAGAAATTTGTAGAAAATAACATTTTCAATAAAAAATGTCCAGTGGCTAGTTTGCCCGCTACAAGCTTGGAAAGGCTGACTCGACCTGACGTCATTTGAGTAGCCGACTGTTCAGAGATACAGCCGTTGTGCCGACATGTATACAATGAGTTTTACAAGCTTGTAGCGGGCAAACTAGCAACTTTACGAAAATTAGTCACTTTTTTATGTAAAATGTTATTTTCCCCATATGATGTCCGGGATAGACCTAAAGTTCTTTTTTTTTTGAGGTCGCTAGCTCTCGTACTATTATATTAAAGAGAAATGGCAACGATTTTATCACTTTTGTAATGAATCATTTCACATTATTATTCAAATGGTTAATTCAAATGTTTAATGTCAATGCACACAGACAGACAGACAGATATAAAACAATGCGAATTGTGTCCATCTTTATCACATTTTCACATCCTGTCTGTGTCGATCAAATATTGATTACAGACATTCAAATTGGTTTACCAATCATTACATTACATAGAGTTCTATTGTCCATTATAGTCATACTTGTGAAGTACAATCCAATACATTTCAGATACAAATCCTCAATAGGCAATCTTTAAAAATTTACACAACTAGCAAACTGTCTATTGTTTAGGGTTGACAAATGGAACTTAAAGACTTGAAATCAAGTCAAACATTTTGCAAGTGCCCTAACGTAAATTACTTAATCTTTAGGTTTGTTCGCGGAGGTAATTCGGAACTGGTTACGAATCAATCCAAGTGGATAGGATAATCGCCTAACGCATACACGCTTATGAATTGATTAAGGGTTATTTTCCCGTGAACGAGTTTGTAAATGTTCAGAAGTAAGACGAGGATTAACGAGAACCCACAAAAATTGTTAATTGAATTGAACGTTGACAGACGTTGATGCCTCGTTCACACGAGTCAACTTTAGTTGACCGATTTTAGTTGATCGATCAAAAGTTGAATGAAAATCCTAGTGTGATGACTCGGTCAAACTTTTTTTGATTCACTAAAAAGTTTATTACGGTTCTCACACGAGGTTTTTCATTCAACTTTTTTTGATCAACTAAAAACGGGCTACTAAAGTTGACTCGTGTGAACGCAGCATGACAGCGAAACTGGATTTTGATTTAGCCACAATTTAGCAAACTGCGCATGAGTAAGAGAATCAATTTTTTCAACTTAACAAAAATCTGAGGATTGCTGAAACCAGTTATGAATCAGCTACGAACGCATTTCGTGTGAACCGCGAATATCGGACCGTAACTCGGCTCATAAACTTGCATGCGCTTGGCGATGATCCTAAATCGGTCTTGAACTGATTCGTTATCGATACAGTATCACATCCGCGAACGAACCTTTTATCTTTACATAGTATAAAACAAAGTCGCTCCCGCTGTCTGTTCCTTTAGATCTTTTATACTACAAAACGGATTTTAATGCAGTTTTCAGCAATTGATAGAGTGATTCAAGAGGAAGGTTTTCAGGTATAAAACATGCATATTACAGTAGAGAAAAATCGGGAAATTCAAAGATTTGTAATGTGATGTCATAACATACATTTTTGTGCACTTACATTGCAAACGCTGGCTAAACCTTACGAGATAGATCAAACTAATATGCGACGAAATTGTGTATCTTAAAAATATTGACAAAAAAGTCCGCGACGATATATGTCTATCTCCTAAGGATAACCCACAGGAACCATTTTTATCTTTTACATATTACAAAAAAAAATATTGGTTATTTATCAAGCTATGTTAAACAAAACAGTACTATTCCTTATCTAATTAAATACATTTGATACGTTGCCCTTTACCGCCCTTTTTTGCCTTTGCCCTGAAAATTGCTCTTTACAGCATATCATCAAAATGAATATCTTAAAAGATAACAGAGATTTAAGAAGCGTTGGCAGAACGGCTGGTTATTTTGTACGGAAAACGTGGCTGTTTTATTGATATCTTCTTCTGATATATGTAAAAATATTATTTTGGTCCTTTTCTAGGACAAACCTCGAAAAATTCTACACCAATTGAGTTCAAATTTTGATACAATATACAATCCGCTTATATGTGGTAGTTAACGGGGCAGAGAATGATATAGATTGCTTCTTATGCCGGAATAATCAACGGTTCCCCTAGGATAGCATAACAATTGAATCCTACAGAAAAACAGTTAAAGTTCGTGAAATAGCATTTTAATGCATTTTCCTCAAGAAGGCCTGACCAATTTAACACGGGAACGAAAAAAATCTCTACAAAGTTTAAATTAAAAAAATTGACAATTTTTACTGGAAAATAAATATGAATTTCAATTAAACACCCGATAAAATTAATAATGAAATTTCTTAAAATATTTAAATTTCTTTATTGTTCATTGGCGAAGATATTAATTAGAAATAAACGTATTAAAAGAATATACTAAATTGTTAAATAAATAACAATTAATTAACGGAACAAATTTTATTAAAGTTTTGTTAAAAATACCTCAGTGCTCAGATCTTAACATATTGAATACCATTTATCCTAAAAAAGGTACGGTTCCATTAGAATAGCTCCTAAACTTTTCTACTAAAATAGCTGAACGGTTTTAAATGACATTTGGTATGAAAGATTTTCAAATTTTCTTAAAGGGCCTTTTAATACTTAGAATCGTATAGAACCTATGAGATAGCTAATAGCTCTTCCTAGAAAAGTAGTTTTAAGGATTTTGATGAACTTACTTTGGATCTAAAGTCTGAAAGTATCTATCATCTTTTTCTGTCAAAATAGATTAATATTTATATTTCGCTATGAAGGTAAAGAATCTATTATTCAATCAATTAAATTTAGATACTCTCAGCAAAGCGAGCGGGTATCAGCTAGTACAATATAAACCATACAACAGGTTTCGGACAAAGATAGAAACAACGAGGTCGTATCACGCGTTAAAAAGAAACAGAATATTTTCGAATGTTCCACAATCAACAATCAAATAAAATATTTGAGGGTAATTAAGAATTAACATTAGAAGTCTCTGGAACGTTCTAGAATCAAATGAAATCATAGAATACTCGTAGTACAGACGACTCTTGCTTAGAGTTGAGAAATGTGACGTTATTACGTTCATTATCGTTTTTTGTGGATATTCCACTGACTTTGAAAATTTTAACTGACGTTTATCTTTTAAGACCTATTTCTTAAGAAGGGTTTGCGTGGTCGTAAATCAAAGTAATGGCGTTATTGACGTTTTTGACAAACACTACGACCGTAGTTTTGAAAAACAAAGGGTATTTTTGGGTGCAAGAGATGAGCATTTAAGGACAACAAGAGCAAATTCCACATTAAAAAGGAGCTGGAACTTTCTCGAATGTTCCATAATCAACAATCGAGGTTTATACAACATTCACCATAGAACGGTTTAAGTCTTGGGAACATTCTAGAGGCTAAAATTTAGGGGATATAGAGAGTGGGTTTTTCGGTAAAAAAGAAGGGGGAGAGATGCACTTTCGAGTCACAAAACCCGAATTGAATATTTCTTTTTTTATAGTTATTATATCGACCGTAGCGCACTGGATAATGTCTACTTGTCGAAATTTGTTTTAGGGTAATAATAAATAAACCTAATTGCTAATAACTTTATGGAGCAAAACTGAAGGGATCGGGCAATTTATTACGTTATATAGAGTTTTCGTTAAATAAAGAGTAAATGAAAAACAATAAAGTTTTACGAATACCAGTTTGGAAACAATAAGTAAACACGTACTAGGCAATTACAACTAACAAATGTACATGTGTCAAAGAATCTAAGTGAAAATATTTACTCCCTAGATCAGTCTAAAACTTAGTGAAACCTATGTTTATTGGGGACGTACTTTTTTGCTATTGGGAGCAGTTATTACGCTATATAGAGCAATATTTCTATGTTTTAGGGAGGTTATAGAATATATTTATTTTTTAAATAAAATCAAAGTTTTAAGATATTCACTCAAAAAGCTGTTCTTATTTAATTTTCGTCACTTAAATAGCTACCAAATCAACGCTGCACACAATTACGTTAAATATCAGTTCCACGCAAATAGCAGAATAAGAATGTTCCACAATCAACAATCGATTAAATTGTCCAAATCTGTGGCAAAACTTGAAAATTTTACAAAGCCCAGAGTTTATCGTGGAAATAAACAGGTGTCATATCTAATCTAATTGCGAGGAAACCGAGTAGTCGTAAATATCATAATTTTATTGCGTTAGATATGAGGTAAGTGATAACATCGAACGTAATACAGGGGCTCCTCGAAATAACTCAACAAACTAACGGGTCTCATTTTTTGTTACTGAACAAGGCTTCAATTATATATATAATCATATTTAACATAATTAACATTAATTGTAATATTTACATTTCACATTCTTGCCAGTAAAACGCGTGTTAATTATTTAATTGAGAGAAGCTCTATATTAAATTAGCGGATATCTCACAGATTACAATCATCGCTAGTTACGAAGAAGAAGAAGAAACAACACGGAGCCATGTTTAAATAGTCGAAAATGTGTACGTATTAATTTATGGGAACGAGCCTCTAAATTTAGGAAATTAATCTAACACGGAAATCGTAAATGTGAAGATAATTAGAACATAGGTATTAGATATCTTAAGGAAGATTTTTTTTGAAGTTAAAGTTGGGTTAGAATATTAAAAACAAAAAAAAAATTACGTTATTAAGATTTTGGGTTTATAGAAGGTTCAAGTTTTAATAATCTAATATTTACCGACTTGTGACGTCACGAAGCTTAAGAACCCTCTTGTCACACAAAGTAAAACTTTGTTGGTCCCCTTCCGTACCCTTAACATTATTCGTAATTTATAAATGGTGCCTTAGAACAGAGGCCATAATTATTAAAGAAATATCTGCTGCGAGGCGTCACAGTACTTTCTTTTATGAAACTCGCTGTTGGTTAAAAGAACTATAGGCACTCTAAAACGATTTAAAGTGTACCATAAGTTTCTTCCTTTTTTTTTTATGCGACATGAATATACGAAATTTGGTGTTTGAGGTTGATTTATTGTGTTATAAATGAACCGTTTTGTTCTTTAACCTTCTTTCATCTCTCAGGAAGCCTCATTTCCAGCCCTCTTTCCAAAATTATTGAGGCTTAATTGTAAAATATTCATTTATATATGGCGCGTTCACACGAGTCAACTATAGTTGACCGATTTTAGTTGAACGACAAAAGTTGAATGCGACTTGAATGAGTTTTCGTTCAGACGTTTCAACTGAACTCACTCAAACCGTTTCAACTGATCGGCCGATTCAATCTGAAGAGTTCACACATGTCAATACCTGGTAAAACATGAATATGACTCATCACTTGAACGACAAAAGTTTGGCTCCTTCAAACTTTTGTTGATCCACTAAAAAGTTGATCAACTTAATTGAAACAGAAGTTCACACGAGGTTTTTCATTCCACTTTTGTCGCTCAACTAAAGTTGACTCGTGTGAACGCGCCATAACACAAAGAGAATTTTTTAAGGAGAGGAACAAGTAGGTAATAATTGAATGGAACAAGGTCTGGGGATTACGGAGAGTCAGTAAGAACGTCCCAGTCAAACTGGAATAATTTTTGCCTTACGACCAACGCAACATGCGGTCTTGCGTATCATAATGGAAAACAACTCCTCAAGTTTGCCAGTTCTAGCCGTTTATTTGCTATGACGGTTTTCAATTAATCGAGTTGATTGCAATATTTGTCAGCATTGATCGTTTCACCTTGAAGATGGAACTCGTAGTACATTAAACCTTTCCAGTCCCACCAAATTAAAAAAAAACCTTCTTCGAATGAAATCCAGGCTTCGCAACACTTAAAGGTCTATTTTCCTTCGACCAAGTGCGTTTTCGATGCACATTTTGATACAAAATCCAAGTCTCGTCTCCATTAACAAGACTCTTGAAGAAATTATTTCGTTCAGATCGCACGTAGAGACGCGGTTCATAAGACCGGTCTCTGTCAATAGATGTGGAACCCAAACTTCATAACGATTCGTATATCCCATCTTGATTAAATGCTTATGTACCATTGTTTTGGGAATGTTAGTGGCATCCAAGAGATGCTCACTGTCACGGTTATTACCTTACTCTAACGTCACTGGTTTGTTGTTTCTGACAGAAGCCAGTAGAGGCGTTGGAAGCCATTAGCTATCTGCTATCGTTGGTTCTTATCGTTACTATCGTTCTTATGATTTTAATTGAATAATGATAATATATCAAAACACTGGTTTGTTGACTGACGCGAGAATTCAAAATATATAGCTAAGTAAAGTATAGATTCTAGAAGAATAATTCTTCATTATTCAATTAAAATAAAATAACAAAGAAAAATCAAATAAACATTTATTTGATCATAAAAATTAACTATTAACATAATAAAAGTTTAAATTTTTTGTTAAAGGGATTTAATAACCTAAAAACCTCAACAAAAAGCATATTTTATTAAATATAGTAGTGCCAACCAAATGCAGTCATCAAGTGGAATCTCCCACAAACTAACGATAGCTAATGGCCTTTAACGCCTCTACTGGCTTCTGTCAGAAAGAACAAACCAGTGACGTCATTTTCAGAGATCAAAGAAACGCCGCCTAGTCAAGTAAGCATATCTAATAACCTCGAGTGGTTATATAACTACAGCTAATCAGAGTCATTCATACCGTGGCGCGGAAGAAACTTATGGTACACCCTAATATATAATCAGAACCACCCTTAACTCCAGAACCGTCCATATTCGAATTTACCCAGGAAAAAGTTTCAAAAAAAAGTTGTAGGCATCAATGAGTTTAAGAACTATAGAAAGTTTACAGAAAATCGTTGGAACTGTTTAGAAAAAAATGAAAAAGCTAAAAAACTTCTAGAATAAAATGGAGCTCCCGGTTAACCGATTTCATCCGAAAGCTTCGCGGCTCAACTAGATGTTATGTGCAGGCTTAGTGAAATTCGGATAAAGCTTCCGATACGATACGCTGTCACACACAGAGACACATACACACAGAAATGTTTCCAAAAAACTCTTTTTGGACCCAGGGAACCTCAAAACATGCATTTCCGGTGAAAGTTCGAATTCAAAAATTCTACCTAATAACAATAGGGATTTCCTAAGGTGTCAGTTTTTCGAATCACAATTCTTCGAATCACAATTTTTCGAATCACAGTTTTTCGAATTACAATTTTTCGAAACACAATTTTTCGAATGCACAATTTTTCGAAAAATTAATAGTAAATAATTTTAGGGACTGAAATAATAAGGATAAATTTAGTTTTATTTGCCAGATTACACAAAACAAAATAAAAAAACCTAAAATAAGTAATTGAATAAAACCTTTTATTTAGTAAATAAAATTCAACCAGTGGTTCTCAAAATATTTTACTACTTTTCGCAGAGACGACAACAATTAAAAAATCCGTTAAAAGTCATAGAATCAAGAGTAGGTAACGTATTTATTAAAATAAAATAAGTTTTTATTTAGAAAGTCCTACAAGATGGATGTACAATTTATAGATAGCGAAAAAAAATAACAAAAAACTTTTAATTCGAGGAGATTTATATTATAAAGATAAAATAAACGAAGATAAAGCATCTTCTATTTCAAGATGTTGTAAAGAAATGAACATTAAATGAACAAATATTTTCAAATAATCGTTCTCAAACTATGGGACCCAACTTTTTTATTTTAAATAGTATCTGACATATATTATATCATTTGATGGATCCAACATTTTGAGAACCACTGGTTGAATTTTATTTACTAAATAAAAGGTTTTATTCAATTACTTATTTTAGGTTTTTTTATTTTGTTTTGTGTAATCTGGCAAATAAAACTAAATTTATCCTTATTATTTCAGTCCCTAAAATTATTTACTATTAATTTTTCAAAAAATTGTTCTTTCAAAAAATTGTGCATTCGAAAAATTGTGCATTCGAAAAATTGTGTTTCGAAAAATTGTGATTCGAAGAATTGTGATTCGAAAAACTGGTCGGACACCCTTCCTATACTATACATTTAATGGTAGTATTAAAGAAACGTAAATAGCGAGTCAAAATTCGGTTAAAATGCAATAAATTATATTTTTAATTAGAGAGAGATAATTTTAAAGTTAATAAAGAAAAATAATATTAAAAATCGAAAAAAAAAAATTGCCCTGCACAAGATTTGAACTCACAACCTTCTGATTGAAAAGAAAAAAACGAAAATCCGGGAATCTTTTTATTAAAGTTAATATTAGGTTAAAATAAAAAAAAATAACTTTCTAACGATTATAGGATAGTTTTAGGGTTTATAAAAATTATTGTTACTATTAAAAAAAAAAAAAAAACTTTTGACCCCGACGTGATTTGAACACGCAACCTTCTGATCTGGAGTCAGACGCGCTACCGTTGCGCCACGGAGTCACATGAAAATTTTCATGCCTAATACTAATCAAAAGCTAACTAATATTTTCTTTTATTAATTCAACAAAAATAAAAATTTCCTTTTGTGGCTTAACCACATTTAACTTGTTATTGGCCAAAAATTTAACTCCACTTAGTCATTGATGAAACAGCAAAATTTCCTTATTTATTTAATTTAAATTGACACGTATTCCTGATAGATTGTAAACATCCGCATTCATGATCTTTTTTTGGTCGCCCCTTCCCTCTCAATATACTAATAACGTGCAGTCATTTAAAATCTATTTGTATCGATTTCCTCAAAATCAAAAATAAAATTTTCGCAATTAATTTGAACGATCTACGTGCAAAATTTCAAACGAATCAAATGTGAAAGTGAGAGGCAAAAAACGCAATGAAATGCAGTGCAAATGTGAATGGGGGAAGTGAAAAAGGGGGCGTCGCGACGGCGCCACAATTTCACATTAAAAACAGTAGAAAGACTGGCGTCGCATGAAGTCCAATCATAATAATAAAATATCTCTGGATACATTTATTGCAACAAGAAAAATTGCCCCAGCAAAAATTTTCATTCCACCCCTTGTTTTTCCTAGAGGACCTATTTCCACCTAGATTATACTATTACTAAGGTTACTTCATACCAATTACTTCCTTCGAGGTTATAAAATCTAATTATTAAGATTCAATTTGTGCTCTCGATTTCTTTCTGACCTCTCCATGAAGAAATTGCAAGGAAATCCTTGGAATTTCGACCGAAATATTCAGTTATCTAATTAGAGGTTTCTACGTTTAGTCACCGTAAATAAAATATTGGGGGAAATAAATTTAGATTTTTTTTTCCACTCGTTTTTCTCGTGTTTTTCTCTGACCATATGCGCTATTTCTTCGTAGAACGTATTGAGATATTTTTAATATCACAACATGCTTCTGAACGTGCTATTTATAAATGGATTGATGATCACTTTTTCTATCCCTAATTCCCTTTGGAAACATTAAACGATTTCAAAAGAGAAGAAAAATCTCGTTTCAACTATTTGAGAAAATTTATAAATTCAGTCAACCAGAGAATAATGGAAGTTATTATCGATCTTTTAGTTTCTTTTGGTGGCATCCTCGAAAGATTAAAGAGTTCTGCTTTTTGAAAACTTATATAATAAAAACGTTACGTCGTACCTGCGCGAGGGAACAAAAAAATAATTATTTTTCTAAGCTGGGATTTTTATCTAATCGAAAAAATGTAAGGTGTTTTGATGAATACTCTTTATTAGCGACATTTTCATATATTTTATACAAAACAATAAATGCCCTTTACATTGTAATTTTCCCCAAAAAAACATTGTTTGTCCAGAGTTTTGCCTGTTTGTTCTTGGCAAACTTGAAAACGACTGGTCCGATTTGGACGAAATTTTCACATACAGGTAGTAAATATTACAAAAAGTGCTATAAAATACTTTTCATTCCGAAAAAAATTTTGATTTTCTGAGCAAAAAAATAAAAACCATAAAATCTGTGCAACGAAAAACATAATACATTGCCAAACTTGAAAATGCTCAGCGAAGCGGGCGGGGATCAGCTAGTTAATTTATATATTTAAGACACTTGAGTACACTCTATAACATTTGCAAGTGTTTAAGATTGAGGTACATAGTTAAGTCCTTTTGTAATTATGACCAGGCAGCTTAAGAAGAATCTTAAGAGATAATAGGTTCGTTCGCGGTACTGATCCTGAACTGGTAAAGAATCAATCCAAATGGATAGGATAATCGCCAAACGCATACAGGCTTATGAATAAACTAAATAAGGGTTATTTTCCCGTGAACGAGTTTGAAAATGTTCGGAAGTAAGACGAGGATTAACGAGAACCCACGAAAATTGTTAATTGAATTGAACGTTGACAGGTGTTGATGCCTCGTTCACACGAGTCAACTTTAGTTGACCGATTTTAGTTAATCGTACAAAAGTGGAATGAAAAACCTAGTGTGATGACTCGTTCAAACTTTTTTTGATCCACTAAAAAGTTTATTACGGTTCTCATACGAGGTTTTTCATTCAACTTGTTTTGATCAACTAAAAACGGGCTACTAAAATTGACTCGTGTGAACGCAGCATGAGAGCGAAACTGGATTTTGAATTAACCACAATTTAGCGAACTGCGCATGAGTAAGAGAATCGAATTTTCAACCTAACAAAAATCTGAGGATCGCTAGAACCAATTATGAATCGGTAACGAACGCATTTCGTGTGAATTGCGAATATCGGACCATAACTCGGCTCCTAAACTTGCATGCGCTTGGCGATGATCCTAAATCGTTCTTGATCTGATTCGTTATCGATTCAGTATCACATCCGCGAACGAATCTAATGAGCCTCAATCCTCTAACTGGCATGGGGCAATAGAGTGAAACCCGGTGATTGTCGATTTTGTCTTATCGTCAATTCAGCTTTCATAGAGTACAGTATAGAATACAATAGTATTACAATTTTTTTTAATTTGTGTACAGTAGTGTGTATTATTTACTATGCCAAAAAAGCCGCAGATATCTATTGTTGATTCAGCAAAAATTCACAAGGCGAAAACCTAAGTAAAATTTCGAAGCAAATGAAAATTTCAACATGTGACGTCCGAAATGCTATCAGACGTTTTTTAAAGTCGACCTAACAAAAATTCGAGAATCGCTAGAATCAATTCTGAATCGATAACGAACGAAATTGGCATGAACCGCGAACGCCGAACTATTCCTAGATGTTCAGAATGTTCTGACGCGCGAACGCTTTTTTGAAGAATGGGTACGCGAATTGTTCTTGTGTTCAGAATCGCACCCACGAACGAAGCTTAAATAAAAGGTTTGTTCGCGGGTCTCATTCTGAACAGATTACGAATCAGTTCAAGCGGATTTGGGACAATCGCCAAGCGCAAACACGCTTTTGAACTGATTAAGGGTTATTTTTCCGTGAACGAGTTTAAAAATGTTCGGTAGTAAGACGAGAATTAACGAATCACACGAGTCAACTTTAGTTGACCAATCAAAAGTTGAATGAAGAACCTCGTGTAAGAACCGTGATCAACTTTTTAGTGGATCAACAAAACATTGAATGTGTCATCACACTATGTTTTAATTCAATTTTTGATCGATCAACTAAATTTGACTCGTGTGAACGAGGCATCAACGTCTGTCAACGTACAATTCAATCAACAATTTTCGTGGATTCTCGTTAATCCTTGTCTTATTTCCGAACATTTTTAAACTCGTTCACGAAAAAATAACCCTTAACCAGTTCATAAGCGTGTATACTTGGCGATTATCTAAAATCCACTTGAACTGATTCGCGATCGGTTCAGAATGAGACCCGCGAACAAACCTAAACTTCGACCTAAGAGGTAGACCATTTTTACTACTTTATAGTAAAGGAAGTTTTGCAATCGGGTCGAATTCGAGCATACAGCGGAAATGCATATTTTGAGGTCTCCTCGTATCAAAAGTTTTATCCAAATTTCAACAAATTTGGAATTTTTCTTTCATATTATATCTAGTGTCGCAAAGCTTTTGGTTGAAATAGGTTGACTGAAAGCTACACTTTACTCTACGAGTTTTTGAGCTTTTTAAATTTTTTTTCGAAAACGGCTCCAACGATTTTCTCTAAACTTTCTACAGTTTTAGACTCATTGATGCCTTTTTGAAACTTTTCCCTGGTAAAATTCAAATATGGAGGGTTCTGGGGTTAACAGTGGGAGTATATAAATACAGGCTGTATGCATATATGTATACAATAGTTTATATGTATAGTTTTAAAGTGCTTATAGTTCTTTTAATCAAAAGCAAGTTTCATAAAAGAAACTAAAGGAAAGTAATGTGACGCCTCGCAGTAGATGTTCTACTTTTTCTTACTACTATATAGTAAAGAATGGGAAAGTACTAGGAAGTACCCATACTATATGCCTGGAGAAGTATTGTAATCGGGTCGAATTTTCAAACTCGAGCTTTCACCGGAAATACATGTGTTGAAGTCTTCTGAGTCCAAAAAGTGGCTTTTAGAAACATGTCTGTGGGTGACAGCCATATCGTATCAAAAGCTTTATCCGAATTACACCAATCTTGAATTTTACCTTCATATTATATCTAGTTGTGCCTCGAAGTTTTTGATTAAAATCGGTTAACCACAAGCTCCACTTTATTCTAGGAGTTTTTGAGATTTTTAAATTTTCTTAGAAAACAGCTCCAACGATTTTTACTTTCTTTTACTACTATATAGTAAAGAAAGTAGGTAATGTAATCGGGTCGAATTTTCGAATTCGAGCTTTCACCGAAAGTACATGTTTTGAGGTCCCCTGAGTCCAAAAAAGTGGTTTTTAAAAACATGTCTGTGTGTGTGTGCGTCTGTGTGTGACAGCCATATCGTATCGAAAGCTTTATCCGAATTTCACCAAACTTGGAATTTGGCCTCCATATTATACCTAGTTGTGCCGCAAAGCTTTTGATTGAAATCGGTTAACCGAAAGCTCCACTTTATTATTGAGCTTTTTCAACTCTTTTTGAAAACGGCTCCAACGATTTTCTTTAAACTTACAATAGTTCTTAGACTCATTAGTGGCTACAACTTTTATTTGAAACTTTTTCCTGGGAAATTTCAAATAAGGGCTGTTCTGGGGTGAAGTTTGGGAATTCGTGTATATACATATAGCCCTATAGGTTGTATGCATATAGTTCTGTTTATATGTATTGTTACAAAGTGCTTATATTTGTTTTAACTAACAGCGAGTATTTTCATAAATGAAAACGGCTTCAACGATTTTAAAGAGCTTATATTTCTTTTAACCAACAGCGAGTTTCATAAATTAATGTAAAAGAAAGTAGTGTGATGTCTCGCACCAGATATTTTACTTTCTTTTACTACTATATAGATAGTAAAGGAAGTATTGTAATCGGGTCGAATTTGCGAATTTGAGCTTTCACCGAAAATACATGTTTTGAGGTTCCCTGAGTCCAAAAAAGTGATTAATAAAAAAATGTCTGCGTGTGACAGCCATATCGTATCGAGAGCTTTATCCGAATTTCACCAAACTTGGAATGTAGCCTGCATATTACATCTAGTTGTGCCGCGAAGCTTTTGGTTGAAATCGGTTAACCAAAAGCTCTACTTTACTCTTGACATTTTTGAGCTTTTCCAATTTTTTTCAAAAACGGCTTCAACGATTTTAAAGAGCTTATATTTCTTTTAACCAACAGCGAGTTTCATAAATTAATGTAAAAGAAAGTACTGTGACGCCTCGCAGCAGATATTTTTACTTTCTTTTACTACTATATAAATAGTAAAGGAAGTATTGTAATCGGGTCGAATTTTCGAACTCGAGCTTTCACTGGAAATACATGTTTTGAGGTCCCCTAAGTCCAAAAGTGTGGTTTTTAGAAACATGTCTGTGTGTGTGTGTGTGTGACAGCCATATCATATCGAAAGCTTTATCCAAATTTCACCAAACTTGGAATTTAGCCTGCATATTACATCTAGTTGTGCCGCGAAGCTTTTGGTTGAAATCGGTTAATCGAAAGCTCTACTTTACTCTTGGCATTTTTGAGCTTTTCCAATTTTTTTCGAAAACGGCTCCAACGATTTTCTTTAAACTTACTATAGTTCTTAGACTCATTAATGGCTACAACTTTTATTTGTAACTTTTTCCTGGGAAAATTCGAATAAGGACGGTTCTGGGGTGAAAACTTCTAGCATTTTAAAAACGCCGAAAACAGAAAAAAAAAAAGTTTTGAAACCACTAGTTTTATATTGTACACAACCCAGTGATATTCGCAATCTACTAAGAATTTATCAAAAAAAAAAAAAAAAAAAATACACAAATACTAAATTAAATACCAAACATTAAATGATGATAAAGACTGTGTTTGAATGTTTTGTTGATAAAAATGTCGATTAAAAATAATAAAAAATATAGCACGTCGATGTACACCGCCCGCTTCACACCACCAATGGGGTTATTACAGTTATAAAATACCGTTGGAGCGACATATAAACATATTGTGCCCACAAAACCACAAACTCAAGTCGTCAACAAGAGCGGCCAAATCAATGCCTCTTGAAAAATGATGTGAAAGAAAATAACACAAATGAAAATATATTTAACACAGATCCATCTTTTGTATAACATTTGAAATAGTCGAGGAATTTCGATCCACCCGCATTTGACAAATGATTTTTTCTGGGTCTCTCAAAAAAAAAAAAAAAATCCAAAACCAGTTTTCGACTCGGTTTGTTTGTGTTTTATGGGAGATTTAAAAGTTCGGAAATCCGTGTTTTGAACGAAATATTTTCACCCTTACTGGTAGGTTAACGACCACTCATCCCATTCAACAGGTGTACAATGTACCTGTTAAATAAGTCCCTGTATTTTTACCTAATCATCCACTTCTGGCTGCATTTCAAAGAATCTAACTTCTGGCACGGGGCCAGATATTATATTTATGAAAATGGTAATATTTAACATAATATATTATATTCGAGGTACAAGACACGTACTTATAATAATAATAATAATCCAAATTACGTCATTTATGGATGAGACAACTTGAAGGTTACTTAAGTCGTAATGTAAGCACATAATGTTATTATTACCTTCAATGCAGACGACGTGGTCGCGGATTTTTTGCGCCAGCAGATCATCCGGGAAGAGTTCGATCAGATCGTAAATGGCATAGATCGAAGGATGCACACTTTCGAAACGTTGAATTTCCTGGCGAATCGCGACCGAGTTATTCAAATAGGATTGAAGATGCGTTCGCGAACTCATGTTTCACATACATACACAAGATTTGAATAAGAAAAAAAAAATAACAAAGATGTTTCACATCAACAAACACCAAATAAACACTGGGACATCGCCATTAAACACTCTACCATGACACATCTTCCCACTGAACATCCCACAGGATAGACACGAACTAATCGCACGCTAGATTAGTGAAACTTAACAACAGACAGCGACTGTCACTTGTTTTCAACATATACTAATCGAGTTTTAACGCACATAAAATGTATCTTTGACAAACGAATTAAATAGAAACTCTATAACCATGAAATTGTGTAACACTTACAAATTATTTTGTGTGAAGAAACAAACAAATCAAACAAACACAAACAAACAGCAACAAAACAATAATAATAATAATTTTGGGGGTTAGGAATCGTGTGAAAAGACGACACACTCCATCGCAACTAGTAGCCGAACGGAGAATGTTGGTGCGGTTGAAAACATGGAATCGTGAGTGTGTGTGCTGTGTGCTCTAATTTTATGTTCCCACCACTTTTTATACATATGTAGTATTACTAGGCAAACCACGTTACTTTACAGCAACGTGGTTGCCTATGCGCCAACATTAAACGTCTGTCAAAATTGTAAAATAATTTATTATCATAGCTTTTAATATATAATCAATTCGATTTTAACAGAAAAACTACTATTATATTAAAAATAAATTCACAAAGATTCTGATTGATTAATAGATTCTCTGCGTTCATGGCGAAATATAAAAATTAATCTGTTTTGACAGAATAAGATGATAGATACTTTCAGACTTTAGATCCAAAGAAAGTTCATCAAAATATATAAACTACTTTTCAACAAAAAGATGTTAGCTGTCTCACATCAGCTTCTATACAATTTTTAGTAAATAAATATTATAAAAAAATGAAAAACCGCCTTCAAAATATATAAAAATTCTTAAACAAGAAATGCACTAAAAGTAACAAAATAATGGCGTATCCTTGCAGTATCTACAACTTACAAATTATTAGGATGATACAATGTACAACTATTGTTATTTTTGGAGTTGGTGTCAGCCAAGGAAGTACGACTATATTGGTACTTAGCAAAAAACGAGAATACCTTATAAAAATTATTTTTCAAATGAACTTTTAAACAATATACTCGAAATGTAACAATATCTAGCGACCTTTAAACAACAAAATACCAATAACCAACTAAACCTTTTTTACAAATTACCATTAATATTTATTTTATTGACTGACACCAACTCCAAAAATAACAATAGTTGTACATTGTATCATCCTAATAACTTGTAAGTTGTAGATACTGCAAGGATACGCCATTATTTTGTTACTTTTTAGTGCATTACTTGTTTAAGAATTTTTATATATTTTGAAGTCGGTTTTTCATTTTTTTATAATATTTATTTATTTCTCGCGTTTTAGTGATCTGAAGTTTGATAACTGATTTTATTCTCTTGAAAATGGTTAACCTTCCAAACGCGCTGCTCAAATGAGGCAGCGCCGTTTAATATTAAAAGTTACTACATCATCCCTTTTTGCCCTTAAGTGTTGAAATATTTTGCTTTTAAATGTAAAAACAAAACTAAATGAATTACTCATTCCAACAGAAAAAAAAATATCATAATTCGGTTAAATGTCACTATTTCATCCCCTATTTTTATTCTTAAGGAGTGGATTTTTTTCTTCAAATTGAAATGTGAACAATTTAAAGGTACGTTATACGTTATAGAAACAAAATTATCAAAATCGGGTTAGCCAGGAAAAATTTATAATATTATTTCATCTCTAATTTTTAACCCCTTATGAGTGGAGTTTTTTTTTTTAAATGGATAGGAGATTAATTTGAAGTTGTGTTCTACAAATAAAAAAAGAATAATCAAAATCGAGCTAGCCAATAAGAAGTTAATATTTCATCTCTTAGTTTAAACCCTTTAGAAGTGGAAGATTTCCCTCAAATTAAAACTGGACCCCACGAAAAGCACCAGCTTTCAAATAAAAAAAGAATTATCAAAATCGAGCTATCCAATAAGAAGTGAATATTTTATCCCTTAGTTTTCAACCCTTTAGAAGTGAAAGATTTTCCTCAAATTAAAATGGGAACACACGAGAAGCACTAGTTTTAAAATAAAAAAAGAATTATCGAAATCGAGCTATCCAATAAGAAGTTAGTATTTCACCCCTTAGTTTTTAACCCCTTAGAAGTGAACGATTTCCTTCAAATTAAAATGGAACCACACAAAAAGCACTGGCTTTCTAATAAAAAAATAATTTTCAAAATCGAGCTATCCAATAAGAAGTTAATATTTCATCCCTTAGTTTTCAACCCATTAGAAGTGAACGATTTTCTTCAAATTAAAATGGGACCATTCGGGAAGCACCAGCTTTCAAATAAAAAAAGAATCATCAAAATCGCTTCACCCAGTCGGAAATGCTGAGGTAACAAACATAAAAAAAAAAACAACAGTCGAATTGAGAACCTCCTCTTTTTTTTGAAGTCGGTTAAAAAGGAACAGGAACGTTTAATAAAAAATACCAAAATTATCCCGTTTTCTTAAATCGTGTGCTACAATTACAGAAAAGCATGGTAGTTCTAAAGATAAACAGGTGTTTGAACCATTTTATATCGAAAGAATTAATCCAACTGACTTAAAAGTAAATTATCAAGGTACTACACCTAGAGATAAAGGGCAATTTGAAGATGTTGATAGCAGAAGCAGTACGGCAATTGATTTGAATAACGATGAAAATATTATGGATTTCGACCAAGATGTTACGAATAAGAATATTAAGAAACTGTTATTATTCTAAACGGACAATGCTCATTTTCAAAACAAAATATTACACCTGATATGAAAAAAATATGATAATATCTGCTAACTCCTCCAGACCTCAAGGGGCTTTTAAGAAGGACCTTTTGCAAGAAAATCGGTACTCAATTAAAACGACGCTAATTCTCTTCTTACGAAAAGCAAAAATTCATATAAGATTGGGGGCCGATTTAATTTTTTGGCGGGGGGCCTAACATTTTTAGTTCCGCCACTGGACCTGGAATACGTCAAGAATCCTGTGGGATATACCAGAAACAGCTTTACATAAATAGAAAACGAATAGAAAATAATAAGATATTTGGTCTATGGTCATATAGATATAAAATGGAACAAAGACCTGGATAGCTTAATGATTCCTGTGGGAGTGCTTTTTATAAAAAAAAAAAAGTTATTCTTGATTTCTATTCCTACAGGAATGACGCAAGCAATGCATTGACGTATGTTTAGAGTTTATTACGTCTAAAAACAGCAGGAATCAACGTTATTTTCTGTATGAGAAAAGTTTAGAGGTCGCACAGTGCGTAGGTCAGTTATCCTGGATAATTGTATGACTCATTTGAGAACCCTATTTTTTTAAAAATGCAGTCTTGGAAATGTATAGAATTTTTTTTATTAAATATTAATAAGTGTCTGTTGTCATTCAATTTCTTTAAATAATTGTTAAAAGCAATTAAAAGATTAAAATTTTTCTTTGTGTCAATGAAAGTTTGTCTGATGTCTTTCGTAGCATACACAAATAGAACGAGTTCGTGCGTTTCCGGAGACAGATCATAAGCATTGTACGAGCCAAGCCGAACGTTTCCGATTGTGCCTGTTTATATCGTGCTGTTTGTCCTCTCAAATCTGACATCTGTATATGCTGTATATATTGATATCAGTCGTATTGAATTGTCAACACGAAGAACAGCCAGAACGACGTAATCATTGTGCTTTGTGTTGTTTCAATTGCTTACATTTCAACAATTAATGCACAAAAATACAAATTGGAAGTGAACGAAAAAGATTCCGGGCTTGCCCGGAATATTGATACGATTTTAACAATGACTAAGTGGGAAAAATGATATCTGTCTGGTGTATACTACGTGTTGTCTGACACAGGCTCTCTCATACTGTGGGGGTGATCCTTAAATTGAAAAAAAAAGCCTGGCTCCAAATGCAAATAAAGTGTTTGATTGAATGATCATTTGCGTGATTGCAAATAGGTCAAATCTATTTACGAATTGTTTTGGGTGAGAGCAACGTTCCCTTTACATTTATCATACTAAATGATACTAGGATCAAATGCAATTTTTAAGCTGCATTAGAAATTAAATTTTCTTGTCATCGAAGAATATTTTGATCGTGAGCAAATATTCAACGACAGGTAATTTATTATAATTATTATTCATAATGATGTCATTAATAGACAAATTAAAAAAAAAAAATTTTAAAAATCTTGTTGAGTAAATCGGAAGTGGTTGTTGATTAGTCACCTAAATTCCCTTTAAATTTCTCTTTGATCAAATGCAGTTAGTTGTAATTGTTTCTTTTAGTCGAGTGTTAAGTAGAACGTAAAACCGTAAAGAAACGACAAAGTGAGTGAAAGAATTTTTTTTTTTTTTGAAATTTTCAAGGCCAATGTGTATTAAATATTAATTAACATTTTCATTTCTGTTCAAGGTATGTCGAGTGACGGAATTTATACGGGACTTTTGGTCCCGTCACGAATGCCCAATATGACAACATTTTCGCCGAATTCACCAGGAGTTCGTAACAATCCGCCCGTCACGGGACCTGTGTGCGATCGCATCAATTACATCTACGACATTCCATCGGCTTCCGTTTTTAGCGTGTTGATTCTGTTCGGAATTTTATTTACATTTTGTGGTTCGTTTCTTAAAGTCTTCGGCGTATTTATTTTTTATGTTAATTCTCTTGGTCATTTTTTAGGATATCGATGTTTTAAACTTGTCATGTTTTTGATTGGATTTATCTTTGGCACGGTCATCGTCTATCTGATAACGATTCAAGAAAGATTACTACCTCCATATGGGGAAGCAGGTTCGTAAAAATCATGAAGAAGACCCCGTGGAGAACGGTTTTAACGAAACTCTGCCTAAAAGGAAATAACAAAGTTAATAGCTCATATTCAGAACTTCTTAGGAAATTGCTTATTAACTCATATGAAAAAAAAAATTGGTGCTTTTGCAAGGTCGCTGATAACGGGTATGGAGTCCACAAAATTCCTTGATATAACTGGGAGTCAGAACACCCTGGACAATAGTTCATTTTAGGGACTTAATAATCAGGAATTTACCGTAAATTAGAGAAAATTTCACTATGAACCGTAGAAGATGAGATTACTGAATCGCCAGGTACATCAACTAACTTTGTGGTCATTATATTCGTGATCAATGATCCTAGAAATCTTTGAGAAGTTCTTTTCCTATCGTTTTATATGGAATTTTCTCAAAAGTATTGAAGATTGAGACCCCTACGTACGTTAATAAATTTTGTGGACATCATTTCTTATTCATTATCAACCGCCTTGACTTAAAGATGAGCTATTAACCAGGAAGCCCTGGCCTTCAGGTCCATTGACTAACATAGCCTGGTGCATAGCCAACCCAAAATTAAATATTCCTATATATAACTTTCCTTTCTTGGCGTCCGTGCAGAATGGGATGTCGCTATGACAACTTATTAATATTAAATAATAATTAAATGTCGCTATGCCAACTTATTAATTAAAATGGCTGACAGGCATGCCCAAACATTTTATTGATATAAAACCTTTAGTTGCGAATGCAACGCGCAACTACTAGTATTATGTATTTGGTCTCTGACAAACGCATTCGGAAGATGCATGTTTATTAGATGTAAGAGTCTTTTCACTTTGTTTTCAAATTAAAATGAACTCGCGAAAAATTAAATCAAGTCTGATCAATTTATGAGGTTAGCTGACCAATTATGACCCAAATTATGACCAATTAATACTTTAAATTTCATATTGATTTATTAATTCGTTCCAAAATCTAACTCTGATCAATTACTTAAAACTTGCTAATCATTTATGAGAAAGTAATCTAGCTCTGATTTTTCTTAAGCCTTTTCTACACTTACTGATCGCTATGTGTAATGTGCGTACTATGTATGTATGTCGTCGCCACAAATTTCATAGACTTCAATAGATTCTATAGATTTCAATATAGGCTTTAATAGATTTCTATAGACTTGAATAGATCTAATAAAATAAGTAATAAAAAAAGAAAAAAATGTATTGATGATGCACAGATGTGAAGCTTAAAAGGCTTAAGATGCTGTAAAAAGTATTTTTTACGATTGACTTGTTTTAGTATGTTGTTTGAACCCATTAGGGCTATGTAATATCTAGTTTGCAATCCTCAAAAAGTTGTGGAAACATTTTTATAAAGGAACAACCGTGCAATTTTTGAACTTGTTTTAGTTTCTGCTCGGTATCTCCTAATTCATGCATTTTTCTTCGAAAGCTATTCTGTACGTTTTTTATGAGCATTAAATTTGTTACAAAATAATACCAACCGGAGCTATGCACGTCAATGTGTTACTGAGTATACGGCACTTTGAAAGTAGGGCATTTTTTTTGAAAATTTTAGTGTTGTTTTTTTTTTTTTTGGATCAAAGTTGTGTCAAAACAAATCTTAAAAAAACTCATAAAAAGTAAAATCGCATTTTTCCAGAAATGCATCTAAACACTTTTTTTTTTGTGACTGGAATAATCTTTTCAATAGAAAAAAAAAACATCAAAATTCGATGGTTCAGTTAAACGTCACTATTTCATCCCCTATTTTCATCCTTAGGGGGTGGATTTTTTTCTTCAAAGGCTCTGGCCCAATAGCCATAAGAAAAGTGCCCCTGGCGGTTTTTGAAAAATGCTTCCGTGTGCTGATTCCTCTTCATGAAAAACTTATTGTCGCACAATTTTAACCCGCTACCCCCACTTGTATTGGAGTTACGGGGGAAACTACCCCAGACGTTAAATTTTTTTTTCTAGAAAACTATTGAAGATTTTTATATGAAATTAAAACTGTACTTAGATATGGATAAAACGCATAATATATATTTTTTTCAGAATTTTTGTAAATCTATAAATGATGAAAAATATTATTTTTATTTTTTGAAGGTGGTTTTTTACATCAACCCTTAAAGTGACACCTTTTTTTAAAAATGCGATTAGGGCATTTATAATCCATCTTTCATTTAAAAAAAGTCGCTTTAAGAAATTAGTTGTCGCTCACCACCAAAATGAGGTCATCCAGGGACAGGTTTGTAATAGACAGCGCATTTCGTAAATGCATTTATTGCTTTATGGCTTGTATATATATGCCATAATATGGTTTTAGTCAAGAAAAAAGGTCCTGAGAGAGTTTTTTATTTATTAATTTTTGAAATTTTTTATAGACCTATTAACAATATAGTGCAAGGATCTTTTATCCATTCTTTTACTAATAATAAATTTAAAGAAAGTTTGATAAATAATACCTACTTGTAATTATTTTCCATCTCCGATTACTTACATACATACTCAAATATTGTTAGTATTATTATTTGAATCAAGTAATATTTTTATTATTTGTTATAACTAAAAAAAATTTCAAAAATTAATTTCTCTCTCAGGACCTTTTTTCTTGACGAAAACCATATTATGGCAGATATATACAAGTCATAAAGCAATAAATGCATTTACGAAATGTGCTGTCTATTACAAACCTGTCCCTGGATGACCTCATTTTGGTAGTGAGCGACAACTAATTTCTTAAAGCGACTTTTTTTAAATGAAAGATGGATAATAAATGCCCTAATCGCATTTTTAAAAAAAGGTGTCACTTTAAGGGTTGATGTAAAAAACCACCTT